>OZ010793.1:401304039-403704039 GCA_963932465.1 Maratus speciosus | reverse complement strand
AAATATCTCTAGAAATGCTGAAAATTTGAATTTAAAATAGAAAAAAACCTCAAAAAATGAGTCAAAATAAAAAAAATTAATGCAATCTGCACTCCGGCAAATTCTAACGCATAAAATGATCTAAAAATGATTACACTGCCATGTATAGTGTTTGCTGCTATAAAACTTTTTTAGTGGAACGATTTTGTCCAAATTTAGCATCAAATATCTCTTAAAATAATTCTTCGATTTGAAAACTGTCTGCATCAGCGTGTTTATCAAACATTTCTGTATAAAACCACCGATTTTCATATTTTTGTATGCATTATTTTTCTTAATATTAACGAAGAAAGACCTCCGGTCACAATAAATTCAAAACCGGCGGCGGCGGCGTTGACAGCGGTAGTTACTTTTTTTTAGAATAGAGAGAAATTTCCATTTCTAAATGTCAACTTTCAACGGTGAAATTTCTAAGATAACAAAACTGCCGTCATAAATTAAGTCATTATTTAAATAAAAGTTATTTAATAGGCTATAATTTTGCTAAGTTTAAAGCCTCCAGATGTTTTCGTTTCCATGAATCAGACCTACTTATTGCAACATAGACAATAGAACACACTTTTTTATAAAGGTCAAAAGATAAAAATATTACAGAATTTTTTTTTGCACTTCAATTTTCAGCACATGCCGGAAGTGCCGACTTCATTGAAGAAGACATGCTAATTTAAAGCAAATTCTATAGGAGCAAATAGAAACAGTGTTAATATTGTTATCTGCTAAATATGCACCTGTCAACAAAAATGTTAAAATAATGCACTAAAAGTTAGCCAAGTTTTATGTTTCGCTGTTAGAGGAAAGTGAAGAAGTACAGGGAAATATTTGCATGAAATATTTTCCCAAATTTCCAATGGTGTGAGTATAATTTATTTGTAATAATTTACTGGTACATTTTTCTCGTCTGTTTTGGTGCATTCGTAATTATATAAATACGTAGCACCTATAATCGACCGGTCCGTCCGTCGGTACGCATAAAACAGTGCAAAAACTACCAACCGAATGGTTTGAAATTTAACATACATAATCGTTGCAGAATTTTGTCGAGTGATTTCAAATTTTATGAAAATTGAATCAAAACTTAAAAAGATTTTAATAAAAGATGTCTTCATTCTATGAAATCCTATCATACGTAATTAATTCAATGATATCCCATGATAGGTCGTGATTCTAGGTTGCCATGGTGATGGCGTCCTATTTAAGATGGAATCCTATTATTTGCGTATTACTGAATTTATTATATGTAATTGTAATAAATTTTGTATTCATGCATTTTTTGCATAAAAGTATAGCAGCTATTGCACCAAGGTCTTAATATTTATAAAACTAATTATAGTACGAACGCACTTCATTTGCCACGTTTGGCGTACGTTGGTTTCCGACTTGTTCCATTCTGTTCAAAAGTAGGAGTCCAAACTACAGGTCTGCTTGAGCAGAAATTTCCAGGCCCGGGCCTGGCCCGAGTCATAGAAAAAAGACAGCCCGATACAAAAATTAAAAGTTCGGCCCGACCCGGATCGGCCCGCAGAAAAAATAATATTGGCCCGGCCCGGAAAAAAGTTAAAATCTCGGTCCGAGCACGGCCTGACTCGAGTGAATTTCTACAAAACATTGAATTTGTAGAAATTTGTAGAACGTCAATTTGGTTAAAAATTTGTCTCGTACGAGAAGTTCTGATCAAAAATATTTATCTTAACTTTTTTTTAAATGCTTATAATATCCATGTTTATAGAAGTGCCGCAGGCTGCGATATTTATTTTTTTAATGAATTTCTATTTCTTGTATGTAAATGTTTCAGTTATCATTAATATTGTTCATCCATATTCCATGTATTGAAGTGTTAAAAATCTGAAAAATGCTATACAGTAAAATATTCTAAGACGGAATTGCATAGAAAAGAAAAATGCATTATATAGAAGTTCCCTTCTTATCAAGTGTAAATATATTATATAGTCTTTTCTTACGTATTAGTATATTAATTTTGCCTGGATCAACACGTTTTTCAGTTTAAAACAGGTTTCCGTCATAGGCAGGCTCCTTTTCACACGTTTTACTATATTTTAATTTACCAATATTTTAATAAGCGCAGGAATCTACTATTCCTTAAAAAGAATAAATTTTTATGTTTAAGTGTAGAATAATGGCAATTTAAAAATGTATGCATTTTTTACAAAAATTTTTGGGCCAGGCCTAATGTAACTTACTTTTGAATGGACTAGGCCACGCTGACACACTGATTTTCTACGGGCTGTGTCAAAACTAGGACTGAAAATTTTCGGCCGTGAAGACTAGAAATGAAACTAGTTCCGGCACTGCACAGAAAAAAATAAATTAGGCTCGGCTCGGCCTGAGTGCTGTGCTTGAAAATCGGCCTTGGGCCGGCCCGTGCAGATCTCTAACTTCGATACATGGAATATGGATTAACAATATTAATGATAACTGAAACATTTACGTACAAGAAATCGAAATTCATTAAAAAAAATAAATATCGCAGCCTGCAGCACTTCTATAAAAATGAAGATTGTAAACATGAAAAAAAAAAAAAAAAAAAAAAAACTAAGATAAATATTTTTGGTCAGAACTCCTCGTACGAGACAAATATTTAACTGATTCGACGTAAAAATCAATGTTTTGTAGAAATTAACTTGGACCAAGATTTTAACTTTTTCCGGGCCGGGCTCGGGCCGAGATTTTAACTTTTTCCGGGCCGGGCTCGGGCCGAACTTTTAATTTTTTTTATCGGGCCGGGCCGGCCCGGGCAGAGCTTTTAATTTTTGTATCGGGCCGGGCCCGGGCCTGGAAATGTCGCCTCGTGCAGACCTCTAATCCTGTCTACCAAAAATCTATCGCCAAACTATAAGATTAAATGCCAATAATGGTTGACCGTAAGTATCACATTCACTTGACTTTAAGCAATTTACACGTGTTTACGTCATCAAGTGATTTTTATTTCAACTTTTTATTTGTATATTTATTAATATTATACTAATTTATTTGTTCTTTTGTTACTTAAAATAAAAATTATGTCAATTTGTATAATTTGGCGAGTGTTTTGGCGATTTATATAATTTGGTGAAATTGGTCGACGGAATAACTAAGTAGTACCGTATTTTTTAATCATTTTCTATTATTTTCTAAAGGAAATATAAAAAAATAATTAATAATTATAGAACAAAATAATTTATATAATTTATAAAAAGAAATAAAAGTAAATAAACATTTATTATCAAATAAACAACAATAGCCGGGTTACCATGTCAACCTTTTCTGAAATATGAAAAAAAAAAAAAAATCTGTTTGATTAAAATTTGTGTTGCCATCATTAGAAAAATGTATATAAAATTAGAAAAAAATTAGTATTTCGAAAACTGATTCGAATTTAAAAATTCTAATACCAGTTTTGAGATCTGCGGATCAATGCTGATTTTTGGTGTTAATTTCATCGCAAAGTATTCCATATTTTAGGAGAAATCGCTTGAAACATAATCAGCTGTTTAATCAGTCGATTCAAGTATCCGTTTCATAAATTCCTTTCATATATCCGTTTCATAAATTCGTTTCATTAGGATTTTATATACATAGGGTAGATATGAAAGCAGTTGCGTTACACTTGGTTCTATCTTATTTTTAAAATATTTTTGTAAACAAGGGGAATTAGAATATGCAGGGAAGCATGTTGATGTGAATTTCTTCAGTTTTTCAAATTTGTTCGATCTATTTCAAATTATTACTGTGGCAAATTTCTTTATTATTCAACATTTTTGCGGTGTATAGAAATAGTTTAACAATATTTTATTCATTTAAAAGCATTTCTACGAAGCTTGAAGACATTTTTTTTTACATTTTCAACGGATAATCTCTTGATAATAGCCGAAGTCATGTGACTGTCATCAATAGTTCCGGGCTGACCGCTTCACCTTTTTATATGCCAAACGGCCACTTCCGTACTTTTATGTTAGTCGGGCGAAGGTGATAAATCGCCAAATATTCTTCCATCGCCATCATTTCATTTAAAATATAAACTTATCACTCATTTCATTTAAACGTATAACTTTCATTCAAAACACATAAATTTAAATACATATAACAGATACATTTAAATACACATCTTTCATTCACCTCATTTAAAATTAAACAAAAACATAATTTGAAGAACAAATTAAAAAAATAAAATTTATTTCCTACATTGTTTAAGCCCGAGAAGGGACAGGTATTAAGTTATTTCATTCAATTATTTCTACATTTAATGTTAAATTTTTGTAACAAATTAGTTAAGCCAATTGAAGATTAAAAAATAAAAATAAAATTCATACAATATGATACTTAAAACACCCTAAAAAATTAGATTCCGTTCAAATGAAATCGAAATAAATCTTAGACTTCTTCCATTTTTAAATGAAAATATTTATATTGCAGATTTTGTATTATGTTTATGACAATTGTGCATAAAATGGTAAGATGCATGCAAAATACAAAACTTTAAAAAAAAGTCTAAGATTTATTTCGATTTCATTTGAACGGAATCTAATTTTTTAGGGTGTTTTAAGTATCATATTGTATGAATTTTATTTTTATTTTTTAATCTTCAATTGGCTTAACTAATTTGTTACAAAAATTTAACATTAAATGTAGAACGAATTGAATGAAATAACTTAATACCTGTCCCTTCTCGGGCTTAAACAATGTAGGAAATAAATTTTGTTTTTTTAATTTGTTCTTCAAATTATGTTTTTGTTTAATATGTCAAGTTTTTTAATAACTAATGAACTCAGACGAACGCATTTCAAAATTAATAGAGAGTATCATTATCAGACTTTGATGTATGCGGTATTGCATCACAATGTGGGATACAGTTTACCAATGTGTAATTCAAAATGTTTCACCACTGTAGTAATGCAGGTTGCAGTAGTTTGGACAAAAACTTCTAATCTGAAAGTAAAAAATCTACAATCAAAACATAAAAAATTAACTTCACTTAAATTTAGATACCCTATTTCCCACTCAGGAACGCTATGATTGTAAATGTAAATTGTGTTGAATCCTTACTGCTAATATTTAGCAATATTATAGCTGTGACACAGTAAAAAATAAAAATAAAAGTTTTACTAAAATTTTTAAACCTCATTCTCTCCCAAAGAGTGATCTAAACACATCCGAAAATTATTACCTAAGTTTAACTTGGGGTATAAATAGTTCTCATCTCGGAAAAAAAAAAATACATTTTAAAATTTAAGTTACGTAATTCCCCACTAAGTTCGCTACCTGCGTAAAAATAGCTATCCACTAGAAACTTTTTACTAAAATATAAACTTGACCAAAGCAAAAACTTATTCTGAAAACATCCTTTTTATTTCCACTATGACACCATATTCACCTTTTTAATTTTTGAAAAAAAAAATAGCTCAATTTATATTTCACGTGAAAATCTTTCAACTAAAAAGAAATAAATTATTATTACGGCTTTTGAAATTTTTGCAACAATGAAGAAAAAATGTTACATTTTCTATGAAAAATGTCCGTTGATTTTCAATGGAAAAAGCGAAAATTGGAATTATTAAGAAAAATATTTGAATAATCTAAAAAAAAAATTGGCCCATGTTTCTCTCTGGGTTATAATTCATCCATATGCAAAGGCATTTTACCATTCGTTTTGACCCTGACGTTAGACAAACGTTTTTACACTTTAAATTTATAATATCATTAGAATTAGTAAAGAATAAAAAATGAGTGGCATCAGGGACAAAAAGGTGGGAAGAAAAAATGAAAAAGTTATCATCTCCATAGGCTTTTCCATGTTAAATTAACATTGAGAAGTGACACTGGAAATAAATAAGTATTGCGCTGCCGCGCAGTACTTAAATACAATAAATAAATAAATAAAGGTATTTTTCCAGTATAGGTGATTGGCGAGAAAAAAAAAAATTGGCATCGTATTTTCCGGCAATCTATAACCTATTTCATACGCATAAGCAATTTTTTTCATATGTATACAATTTATTTAATCTAAAGAAGGCAATAATCTATTTTTATATAGAAACAGAAGTAATTTGGGTACTATTTAGTTATCCCGTCGACCAATTTCGCCAACTAATATACATCGCCAAACCATTTGCCAAATTATACAAATTGACATAATTTTTATTTTAAATAACGAAAGAACAAATAAATTAGTATAACATTAATAAAAATGCAAATAAAAAGTCGAAATAAAAATCACTTGATGAAGTAAACACGCGAAACTTGCTTAAAGTCAATGAATGTGACATTTACGATCAATCATTATTGGCATTTAATCTTATATTTTGGCGATAGAATTTTGGTCGACGGGATAACTAAGTAGGGCTTAGATTAAGTAGATTAAGTAAAATAATGCTATAAAAAGTGATAAACTATCTTTATTTAGATTGACGATCGTTTCGTCGCACCAACGGCGACATTATCAAAATCATTTATGATAGAAAATATTTTCACATTTATTTATTTATTTATTTAACTGAATAACAAACATACGACTTGTGTGCTTGGCATAAAGCCCGCTTATAAATCGGAGACAAGATAGCACAAGGAAATATTACAATACAAGAGAAATTCACCCTGGGAGTTCCACACAAAGTGTGTGTGCAATGGAACCAGCGGGAATCGAACCCACAAACTCATACGCACCAGCGATTAGCTGACTGGTGCTTTCACCATTCAGCCGCAGAGGCCCCTTATTTTCACATAATTAAAAAACAATAAATATAGTAAACAATTGACGAACGTGCGACGAAACGATCGTCAATCTTAATAAAGATAGTTTATCACTTTTTAAAGCATTGTTTTACTTAATCTGTTTATAAGTGATTTTTATACATGCTTTTATAGGGCTTAGATGTTATATATTCCCGCGTCCGCCATCTTGGATTTCTTGGCGATTTTTTTATTGACGTTTACCGAAAAGGCAACTCCGATGAGTGATGTGTTCTGGCAACACCGTGAAGCCTAACATGGGTATAAATCGCTGCTTGGCGACATTTACTACTTGGGGCAAAAGGGGTTTTCACGCCAAGAAAGAATCCAAGATGGCGGCTGCGGGAATATATAACATCTGTTCCCTAAGTAGTACCAAATATTGTATATATATGTATAAATAAAATGTTTATATGCAAATAAATACATATATAACAAAAAAAAATTCACCAGCTTTGTTTTCATAGCTGTTTATATATTTTGTCAACGTATTTCACTTTCTGATGCCCGAATCGCGCCAAGCTTTAAAAAAAAAATGCCAAGGCCCACGTAGTGGAAAAATACCTAAATAAATATTTAATCTTGATAATTATAACATAAACTAAAATATTTCATTTCAGCATCAAAGTATTTTTTTCTAATTTACATTCAAATAAATATATATTCTAAAATAACTTCAATTTAAATTAGGCTGACAGCTTACTATCTCACTTCATAAAATAAACAAACACAAGAGATTCATTCATCATGAACTGTAGAAAATATTAAACCATGAAAATAATCATTCGCAAAGCAGGCTCTCCAACAATGAATGGACAATATTCTTATGACGTCATAGTAGGTAAATAGGTGGCGCTAACGTTTGTTTACGGTTTGCATTCACGAGGGTTTTATTTTGCTATTTCTCTTAGTTACGTTACTTCATTGCCATATTTATGAACTCAGAAATCAAATTTGGGGAAGGATTGAGCAAGTAAATTAGTTTAAGAATGAAAGTAACATGATGCAATGCTTAGCATACATTTAAGCAGTGGTGTAATCGTAAAAAAAGCATAGGGCATACGCTCAAGGCAGAGGGTATACCCTGCAGTATATATACTAAGGCTTTTTTGAGAAACAGAGGGTATATGGTGTTCCTTAAAAAAATCCAGAAGGTATACGGTACCACCGTATACCCTACACTACATCCCTGCATTTAAGGGAGGCCAAACTGGTCGCCAGAAGCGGCTAGTCTCTTGATAATTTTTCTGGCAAATTAATGGCTTCTTTTTTTGTCCTTTTTTTTCATTTTTTTCATTTTTTATTTCATTCTATAATGTAAATTTATTTTCTTTAATTATATGCATTATTTACTCATTAAAGCAAGGTAAGCGGTCGTCGGAATTAATGTAACAAAATAACGAGAACACACAACAAATTGCGAAAAAGCGCTGGCTTATAATCTAGCAATTCTATGAAGCATTGCAGATTTTAATATCGCATTGAACGATTTCTTATTTTGAAAACACATTGACACAGGGCTTAATTTGCGTCGGAGCTCAGCTCCGGTATTTCTCCGTTTTTAGTAAATATTTATTTATTAGTCGGAATTCACCGGAGCTCATAAATACAGGGCTCTGGAGCCCAGTGCTATAGCGCTTCCGAAAATCCGAAGCCTAAATTACCCTTTTCTTCCCTTCCAATCTCCAAGCTTTTGCATTCTTATTTATCAAAATACTCATATGTGACGTAAGGTGTCGCACACGTCAGTGATTTTTCTATTTATTTTGTATCATGAACGCTGTCCATGATCTGCACATTTACGTAGTCACTTTCATTTGTAAGTAGATAGAATTGCTATGGATTGTTATTCCGTCAGAAAGCAATCGAGCAGTGGTCTTCTTTTCCTGTAAAATCATCGAATCTTTCCAATAACGATATCAAATTTTCAATTTAATCTGATTTTTCGGAACTCACCATAAAAGATTGTTATATGGAAGGAATCGATTGTAGTTTAAGATATGCAACTTTTATAGGAAATTGAAAAACGTTGTTCCATTCTTCAGCATATAAATATTAATTTCTGTAATTATCATTCATTTTTTCATAAAAATGCATAGTTGCGAACTATTTCTTTTTTGTGTTAACACTATTTCCTAATCATAATCCTTGCCATATTTAATCGCAGAATTCTGCAATTATCTGCATCAACATTATATTGATCGCATGTTGATTTATTCCTGTTGAATTATTCTACAATTAACATTAAAATTTGCCAAAGACTTCTATTCGAAGGAGTGGTAGCTAAAAAGTGGAATAGTTGACAGCTAAGTATACACAGTCAAATATATTTAAAATTTTTATTTTGCTAAGGAAAAAAAAAAAGGCTTTAAATTTTGCAAATAATGTATGAAACATAAATATACAGATTGGACATGACGGCCGGAGAAGGGGCGGGGGGAGCACGCTACTGTTGTTAGTAATGCAGAATATTAGGTCCCCGGTACTTTTTTTTTTGTTAGAAATTAAGCCCTGCATTGTCTGTTGAATAATCTCACTTATATTCTTTTTTGGTTAAAAAATTATGACGTCATCATTGCTAATCTAGAACATTCTGGATATTTGAACTCCCGTAAGTCGTATAGTTTTGTTTTCGTAATTTTTTTTTAAAGCATTTGATGCTGTATATCATAATCGAAATCGCCAGGATGCCAAAACATGTTCGCCGTGGTTGACTCTTATATTAGTTAATACTTTTGCTAATTATTGGCAAATGTCTGTAAAACGATTATTTCAGCAACACTAGTGTGCGGGAAAGCATTTTAGAAACAAAATAAAATTTAGTTCAGATTTAAAAAATATACTCCTTTAAGCAAAGAGAAAAATTTCTATTAATCGATTGGTAACCAAAACAAAATTTTCCTGAACCTAGAAATTTACACAGAATTGTTATCCGATGGCAAACTTTGAAGCTAGAAGACACCATCACAAGTATTGCTGCTGGATATCCAAGCAATCCGAAATTACTAATTTACATGATATATAATCATGTTGATCACGACTGTAATGTCTGGGTTTAAATGGCTACTTTAAATATATCTCGGAATGTTTTGAATTTATTGTTTGTGACTGGTTTAGAACAAACTCCTGTCAACCACGTGAAAAACTTCTCAATTCTTCAACGGAGCTGTAAAATTCCCACCCGGGGAGATATTATTGTATATTCAACACTGTATCAAATAATTATCGTCAGCAGACTTAATGCGCAATGCTTAATCCAAAATTATTTTCGTGCCTCTGTATAGTAACCATAAATGTTACATTAACGTTTTACATGGGAATCATACTGTAATAAAGTTCATTAACATATCTCGCGTGAAGACATTATTAGAAGCCAACTTGGCTATAACTAACTAATTTGACAAAATTATCCTTCAAATTTAGTACTAACGAAAACTGGAAATAAATCTTCTATAATCGGGATGCTTGAATCTTAGCTTTGTGTTTTCGAGTAAAAATAACTTAAGGTTTAAAACCAAGAAATATAGAAGCTACCTTTTCCTACCGGTACAGACCGGATTTTTTTTTTTTTTTTTTTTTTTTTTTGAAACAACCAATGATTTAAAAAAAAAGTTTTCTCTAATTCATTAAGTTGAACCACGTTGTATGTTAGTTGTAGCAAAAACTCGTCCCAAACACTCTCATAGAACCTTTCGCTTACCACACTTTGAGGAAGATAGTGCTATGCAATAGAGAACATTTAAAAGGATGTTTGCAGTGATCCAAGGGTATTTGCAAAATTTAGAGGATGGACCTTATGGACAGATAGACAAGTAGTCACCTTTCATCTGGTTGAAAAAAAAAATGTTTTTTTTTATTATTCATTTATTTATTTATTTTTGTCATCCGGAAGAAACTAGAAAATATCTAAAATTTTCATAGTATAGAAGAGTGAATAAGTTTGTAAATGCAGCAGAATTATTCACAGTTTAGTAAAGAGAAAAAAAAAAAAAAAAAAAGGGTACCCGTAATCGCTTTTTATAGCATTAGTGCCACTCTTGTGAGCAGCCCTTTGGATAAGAAGTTCAATTCCTTCGTGATACTGGTAGACCGGGAACCGGCAGCACAGACCTCAGCACGGAACCTCATCGACTTCACGGATGAAATTCTAGGATTAGTAAAATCTTGATTCGCATATTAAAACGCAATCGGTCTGCCATGTCATATCTTGGTAGAAAATACCTGAAAACCCGATTTTAGCGGCTGACTTGAAGGTTTACCATTGTGTTTTCCTGCACCTAAAGGTATGAAAACATGGAGGACTGGGAGCAGGAAAACACAATGGTAAACCTACGAGTCAGCCGCTAAAATCGTGTTTTCAGGTTTTATCCACCAAGATATGACTTGGCTGACCGATTGCGTTTCAATATGCGAAATCAAGATTTTACTAAGCCTAGAATTTCATCCGTGAACTCGATGAGGTGATTGTCTGTGCTACCGGTCTATAGGTGAAACAAAAAAAAATATTTAAAAGCGTTTGTGTATTTTGAAAAATAATTTCCTGTCAAGTTTATTAACACTTTATTTTTGTATTAATATTACTTTAGGAATATGTATGCATTTCTCAGTCTATGTCTACTTGTGTTGATATCTGAAATCGAGTCCACTGCAGCTGGCAGTCATCGGCATGTATTTTTAAATCATGCAAAATGCTTAGGCCCAGAAACAACCCGAATTGGCTCGAAACAGCCAGTATCAGTTACCAATGTATTCGGATACGTAACAGGAGATGATGTGGAAGAAGCTTTTAAAACTTCAGAACAACGCTTGAAAGAAAGGCAAGAACTAGAAACGAAGCTGGCAGCAGAAGGTGCGTATTTTTTTTTTTTTTTTTCCTCTCTTTCAGATTTCTGTTAATTTTCAAAATGTAATAATTTGCAGTAAATAAGGATAATTTTGAAAGTAGTTTAAAGGCAATCCTTCATTTTGCGAAAAATAATGGAAATGCCAATTTTCCAATTTTTTGCTTAAACTGAATAAAGACTTCCGCAGTCAGACGAAGTGTAAAAAAAGAGCCGATCATTTAACATATGCGAAAATGGCTTTTTACTGCAACCCTTTTCTTTTTAAGGGTTTTAGGTTTTATGATTTCAAACTTTAAATTCAGTTTTCTCAGTTTGTGGTTTTCCAATGGATCAGTATGGTATAAATGGCCAAGCTTCAACATGTCTATTTCAATTGACTCACTGCACGTATGTATAGCACTGTGACGCCAAAATGGCAAATTTGAAGTCACAGTGATGTGAAGTAGTTATGGTCGTTTTAAGCCTTTCTGTGATGTCAGAGTGTAATTAATTTCTGAAAAGTGTGAGACTTGTGACGATTTTGCATAGCGTTAGTGATCAAATTATACCCAAACCCGACTCGACTTCGTTGGATCGACTGTTTTTATTTTTTCTTTCTGTAGGTAGAGTCTGGGTTAGAATCATGTGGCAGTATTCTGCCCTTAACGGAATAAACCGACTCAGAACCAACCGTTCTCGTAATTAATAGCAACATTCAAGAGTTTGCAATTCTGCCCTGCGAACGGAATTTGCGAGCAACCGTCAAGGTCCCCTTTCAAGGTACCAATTTCGACCAATCACTTCCAAGGATACATGTGATTTGTTTATTTACCTGAGATTTGAACACGTGTGTTTGCGACCCCTTTAAAAACAGACCGTTAATTGGCATCATTGTTAGACTCATATAAGGGAATGATATAATATCGCTATAAACAGTATGTAAAGTTTTAATAGGTGGTGAGACATAAATAATTTACGAAATTTTAAGATACAATTATATGATATTTATTATTATTTAGTTTAGAGTAAAATTAAGGGATTATTTATACAAAAACTATTTGCAATTACACTTTTAGATTAATACTAAATACAATTTTTAATCTTCTAAAAATATATTTTAGCATGAAGGGGTTTTTTTTCGTTTTTAGGGTTTCGTACTTAAAAAGTGAAAATGAAACCATTATAAGATCACTCCTGTGTCTGTCCGTCCGTCTGTCTGTCTGTCTGTCACAGCCATTTTACTCGTAAACTACGGGACGTGGAAAATTCAAATTGGGGGAAGTAATAAAGACTATTGACCCAAATATTTCCAGAATATTAAACATTTATAAATATATGTAGTAAAAATGTAGAGGGGCTAATTAAGTTACTTGAAAAAAAAATATTTTCGTTGTATATCGTGTGTGATATCGTGTGAAAGCTTTCGTAACGCTGAAATCAAAAATATATTTCATTTAATTTTAGGTATTATATTTTCAAAGTTATGGTGGAAAATGTAGTGGAAAAATATGTTCCCCCCCCCCCCCCATCTAATTCCGAATCTATTGAAACTAAAATTATGAAAAAATTAGAGATAGTATACATTAATTTAAACCTTGCAGGAAAATTATAGTGATTACCCTAGGTCACATAGTTTTTGAGAAAATCGCATTTTTCCGTTACACTCAAATTTCGATTTACGTGCTTCAGCAAAAGTGTTGAGCAGCACTAGAGGTACCTATCGTAGCAGAAGTAAAAAAGCATTGTTGATCATGAATTTTGGAAAAAATCGTCGGTAATTAGTCGAAATATAAACACTTAAAGACACGGACGATTTAGACATACATAATCACAGGGACGGCGTATTCTATGCTCCACCGGCTTTTATAGCCTAGATAACAAATTTTAAGGATCTATTTGTGTAATGCAATACCCAGTAGCAGTATAAAAGCAATATACGTCAAATTGTTAAAAAAAACCTTATTTAATGAAAATTAATCACATAAATACTATAATATTCGCGACTAATTTCCCTTGAGTTGCTCTCTCAATACCCTACTATGTCTTTAAAGGTTAACTAAAAACCTATATGGAAAACACATTTACAGAATAGCTATATTTGCTATTATTTAGGTTCCATATATCTTTGAACTTTCATGGTATATCCATTTATACTTTTCTAGTACACAGGGTGGAAAGGAAAGTCCCTTTAACCTGAAAATACTTGCGAACGGAGAGAGTTACAGCTATGCAAGTGAGGTAACAGCATAGTAAAGCGACTACGCCCGACTTAATGAAAACGACAGCAGCGCTCCTAGTGGCGAAATTTGGAAGATGGCCACTGAAAATCGAAAACGAAAAGGGATAGAGCAATATTTCCAGTTAGAAAGTTTTAGAGCATCAATTAATTGCTAGAATACGACATTTGTTTTACATGGATAAGATAAATCTTCGTCTGTTTACCCAAAAATGTCCGAAATCGATGCACTCCATTTTGTGTAAACGTTTGAATGGAATAGCCAGAAGTATGAAGAAATACGCACAATTTATGCTATAAATACATACTTATCTCAATACATTTTGATAACATCACACACAAAAAAAAAAAGACAAACTCTCTCACAGTGATTAAAAGTTAATATTCAGTATGTTCGAAAAGTTTGCCATTGCTCCCGATACACGTTTGTATTCGTGAGAGTATTTCAACATGCACATTTCTCAGCCTGGAATTGCAAGCCTCTTCAATACGATAACATAGATTTAACACTTTCAAGGGCGGTAGCCACCTAATTTTAATTCCAAAACCAAATGGCACCAAGAATATTTTAATAAAATTTTGCTTTTCTAATGAAAGTGCAAATTAGCGGGTTTTTGCTTTCTGAGAAATTCGTTTGAAAATTCTGGTGTCAGTCAGTTATTTCATCAGTTTGTGAACAGAATTCTTCTGGCCCTGAAAGGGTTATTCTAAAATTTTAAATGCATTGGAAATTAAATCTTTACAGACATTACAGCACAGTACAACGTCACAATCTGCAATTGTGCACTGCTACATTTCCGGAATGTGAATAGGCAAAATAGAATCGTCGCTCATCGATTTCGGACATTTTTGGGTATGCAGGCGACGATTTATCTTATTCGTGTGAACCAAATGTCGCTTCGTACTAATTAATGGATGCTCTAAAACTTTCTAATTGGAAAGTTTTCTCACCTCTTTTCGTTTTCGATTTGCAATGGCTATCTTCCGAATTTTACACTAGGGGTGCTGCTATCGTTTGCATTAGGTCGGGCGTAGTCGCTTTACTGTACCGATACCTCCCTTGTATAGCTGAAGCTCTCTCCGTTCGCAAGTATTTTCAGGTTAAAGGGACTTTCCTTTGCATTCTGTATACTATGCAGCTGTACCCGACCCTACGTTGTATAGTTTTTACAAAGTCTTAGTATTCTTTTAGAAATGGTATTTTTTTAATAATATACTTACTAATTCATATATTATTGTACGGAAACCTCTGTGCGCGAGTAATACTCGCACTTGACCGTTTATTTTAATATAAGCTTTAAAATACAAGCTATATCAGCAAAATAATTGAAAAATTGTGCTTCTCTCATAAGTATTTTACATTTACAATTACATAATTTTTATTAATATTTAGAGCAAAATTAAAGGATTATTTTAACAAAAACTATTTGTAATTACTCTTTTGAATTAATACATTAAGTTTTAATGTTCTCATACATACGTTTATCATGAAGTCTTTTTTTTATGTGAAGCACACTTTATTAAACTAACTTTTTTAATACAAGCTTTTTTTTTTTTTTTACAAGTTTTAAAATATAAGCTATATTAGCCAAATAACTGAAAAATTATGCTTCACTCATAATTATTTTACATTTACAATTATATAATTTTTTATTAATATTTAGATAGATTAAAATCAAAGGATTGTTTAACACGTTCACGCCGGCGCGGTGGGTCACACTCGACTGTCTCAGAGTTGTCAAGTCTCCGGCTTTCTGTACACCAGTGTTATTTTAGAGAAAATGTTGTTCCTTTAAATCGTCCAATTGTTCTAATTAAATAAAGCATCATTTTCTGTATTAAAATACTGGTATCCAAAAATCCGGAGACTTGGCAGCTCTGAGACAGTCGAGTGTGACCCACCGCGCCGGCGTGAGCGTGTTAAACAAAAGCTATTTGTAATTACTCTTTTGCATTAATACAATAAGTTTTAATCTTGTCAAGTATATATTTATCATGAAGACTTTTTTGTTTTGTTTTAATGTGAGGGCAGTTTATTAAACAAACCTTTTTAATACAAGCTTTTTTTTTTTTTTTTTTTTTTTTTTTTTTTTTACAAGTTAAAAAAATATATACAAGCTACATATCAGTCAAATAATTCAAAATTTATGTTTCTCTCATACAGGGTTCGTAAGTGTACCGTTATTTTCAAGTCATATTATCGGTATTTTTTTTTTAATAGAAAAATAAATCTACTTTAAACGTGCGAAATTTCGCATTATTGTAGGAGAGATTTTCTATAAGAAAATACTATTGCCGAAGAATTTCTTAGTCTGGAAATTCAAGGACCAGTACGAACCCTGTCATATTATTTTACATGTACAATTATATATTTTTTATTAATATTTAGATTAAAATCAAGAGATTATTAAACAAAAATAATTTGTAATTAATCTTAAAATAATTTTTAATCGTCTCAAATATATATTTATCATGAAATTTTTTATTTTGTTTTGTTTAATGTGAGTACACCTTTATTAAACTAACTTTTTTAATACAAGCTTTTTTTTTCGCAAGCTATATCAGCCAAATAATTGAAAAATTATGCTTCACTCATAATTGTTTTATATTTACAATTATATAATTTTTATTATTTAGAGTAAAAATCAAGGGATTATTTAAACAAAAACTGCTTGTAAATACACTTTTGTTTTAGTGCAGTAAGTTTTAATCTTCTCAAAAATATATTTTAGCATGAAAGCTTTTTTAATACAAGCTTTAAAATATAATTTTCAAAATACAAGCTATATCAGCTAAATATAATTGAAAAATTATGCTTCAGTCATGATTGTTTTACATTTAAAATGATACAATACTTTTTATTATTTAGAGTACATTCAAGGAATTACTTAAACAAAAACTATTTGCAATTACATATTTGAATTAGTACAATAAGTTTTAATCTTCTCAAAAATATATTTTAGGATTATTATTATTATTGTTGTTATTATTATTTTGAATAAAAGCTTTAAAATACTATCTATATCAGCCAAATAATTGGAAAGTTATGTTTCACTCATAATTATTTTACATTTATAATTACATATTTTTTATTATTTAGAATAAAATCAAGGGATTATTTAAACAAAACCTGTTTGTAAATACTTTTTTTTATCAGTACAGTAAGTTTTAATCTTCTCAAAATGTATTTTAGCGTGAAAGGTTTTTTTAGTACAAGTTTTAATATACTAGTTTTAAAATACAAGCTATATCAGCCAAATAATTGAAAAATTATGCTTCAGTCATGATTACTTTACGTTTACAATGATATAATATTTATTATTATTTAGAATAAAATCAAGGAGTTATTTAAACAAAAACTATTTGTAATTACATTTTTGGATTAGTGCAGTAAGTTTCACTTTTCTCAAAAATATATTTTAGCATTATTATTATTATTATTATTATTATTATTATTATTATTATTATTATTATTATTATTATTATTATTATTTTGAATACAAGCTTTAAAATATAAGCTATATCAGTCAAATAATTGGAAAATTATGTTTCACTCATAATTATTTTACATTTACAATTATATATTTTTTATTATTTAGATCAAAATCAAGGGATTATTTAAACAAAAACTATTTGTAATTACACTTTTCGATTAGTGCAATAAGTTTTAATCTCAGAAATATGTTTTAATATATTTTATTTTTAATAGAAGCTTTAAAATACAAGCCAAATAATTGAAAAATTATGCTTCACTCACAATTATTTTACATTAAATTTAAGGCAAAATTATTTCTAGTAATGAACATAACAAAATTAAAAAAAAAACTAATAATACAATGCGAATATAAATTTAAAAAAATAGGCTCTCTATCCTCATATACAAGAGCTACATATATAAGCACCATTTTAAGCCGACGCAGATAAGGCTTTTCGACTGCCTACAGCAGTCGGCTGGATTACGACGAAAACATCCCTGGAAAACTGGAAAGAATTCCAAGACTTTACGAGCAGAATGTGAAATTATCACGTGTGAAATTAGGCGCATTACGAGAAAGTCATCCGATCCGACGAGGGCAGAATACTGTCACTGCACCGGTTTGGGTGACCAAATTTTGCGAGAACCCGATCCGACTTTATTGTGTCGGCTGGTTTCTTTTTCTTTTTGTCTGACTGTAGGTAGAATTCCACTTAGAATTTTGCATGAGGTCGGGCACCTAGGTTTTAGACGAACCCGACCAGTATCTGGTTTTTTAAAATTCGGTTACTCGACTCGTTGCAAGATTATAATCCAAATCCGATCTGCCACAAAAAAAAAAAAAAAAAAAAAAAATTAAAGTACATTAAACGGCCTACTCAACAATAAAAGTTTCTGTATTATCTTTGCAGTATAAAACAGTAGTTCTTTTTTTTTGTTGTTGTTTCACTGATAGTCTAATAATTAATAACCGTAAAACAAACTATTATGAATAATGACTTAGATTCAAACTTAGAAAGTTTTTCATACATAACACTAAGTAAGATGTAGTAAACTCTAACTTAATGTATATATAGTACAATTTGTAAACGATGAAATACGCCCGAGAAATGGTAAATCAATTGGCAGAGTGTTGATACCCAGAACCAATGACCCAGGTTCGGACCTTGGCCTGAATAATTTTTCACTCTGTTGGTTTTGCGCTTTGTTAGCAATGTGAATTAAAAGATTTACTATTTCTCAGGCGTATTTCATCGCTTAAAAGTTGTAATATATATAATTATCGATGCTGGATGAATATGAATTTAGAGTCATGTTTGCCGCTTGGTTGTGGTTCATGAAGTTATTCCATCTAGTGCTGCAGTTTCAGCCTTACCAACATACGAGTGAGAAGTGCCAGTCTAAGTATATCCTGGTAGCTCCAGCAGGCAGAATGTTGGTGCGCTGAACCAATGATCCAGGTTCGAACCCTGTCCTAGATAATTTTTCCCTCTGTTAGTTCTACGCCTTGTTAGCAATGTAAATTAGAAATTCACTAATTAAAAACTCAGATTCACTAATTTATAACACACTTTTTCAGGAAGCTGAAAGGGCTGGTAGTTTGAAAAATATTTTTTATTGCTTAGCTTATTCCAACAAAAAATAAGTATTCTGTTCCATAAATTTCATAAATATTTGATATACATATAAATTTAATGAAAATGTAAAAAAATTCTAAACATATTTATTAGTTTTCTAAAAAATATTTTAAAATCGTTATCCATTTAAATTTTTTAAACATTTTCTCTTTTAAACACTTTCCAACATAGTGTTTATGAATTTGGTTTGTCTATCCGTCTGTAAATGCTCTAACTCGCATAAATATCGTCAAATTGTAATGAAATTGATATATGTTATTGGGGTTTACCATGACATGTTCGGTATTGAAGATGAAGAATGTTAGCGTTTACGGTTCATTTACAGGACATTCAAAAGAATTTGGTTTAAAAATTTCATTTAAATATATTATTGTTATTTTTTACATATAAATGCTTTTTGATGTTATTAGCGGGCAATCTAAAATACATATTGAATGTAAAAAAATCTATTAGAGTTTCCTAGTTAAAAGAAAATTGTTTTCATCGGTAGGTCCGTGTTAGATCCCTAGTATTAATAACACAAAAACAAAAATTCGCATTTTTGATTGATTCTTGTTCATTTAAAAGTTCTCCGTCCTTTTAACAAAACAGCAATAACTTATATATGCTTATTTATTTTTCATCAAATACACATTAAATTAATCAAACATTATTAAATTTTATAACCGTTAAATTGATAAAAATAATTATAATTTTATGACAATATTTTGATAATAAATAGATATTTTTCCCAAATTTTCTTAAATCAGACGTACACTAGAAAAAAATTTTTGAGCTTGATATAGAGTGGCCAATATTATAAACATTTAACACTCAACATTTTATCTTAATCTGTAATATATATTTAATTGTTAACATAATGTTACCTGACTTTAAAGTAACTTAAAAAATTTACACAATTCATAAAATCGAAAAGAAAAGATAATTAAATTTAAAAAATCAAAAAACCCGACGGCGCAAAAAACGAACTAATTATTTCTCATCAATGTGAAACTATTTTTTATATTACTTACCTATTTTTTGTATTTACTTGTATTGATGACCTTTAAGTTGTGTTTAATTGTTAGTTCCTAATATCTATAAACAATGTTTTGATAAGGCCTATAGATGTCTATGAAGGTTAGAGTTGCCGTAAAGCTAGAGATCCTACCTACACAACTTCCAGGTTGTGTAATATTTAAACTCAGCTTCTGACTGTAAAATAGTCAATGAAACATCGTTTTCATTTTGAAAGACCTATCCAATGATATGCCACTCAATGGGGTGGATAAAAAAAAAATTTCGTCTCTACCGCCATTTTGTATTTTACGGCCGCCAATTTGAATTTATAAACATGAAACCTAGCCTATAACCTTCGGACGGTTAAGACAAATCGATAGAGACCTCATTCATTAAAATCCACCCAGCCATTGGGATTTTTCGAGGGTGTAAAGAAATCCACATATCCAGATACGCGTGAAACACACAATCCTTCTTGGCAGCCGGGTAAAAAGTGAACTGTCTGCATAAAAGCGAGTGCTTTAAAAAATGAAAACAATTAAGTACCGTTATTTGTGTGTATCCGTATGTTTTTTTCCCACTCTATTGTACGCAACGTTTTCACACATAATAAAATTAATTTTATTCAAAAATGCGTATAATTAATTAATTAATATATTAAAATATGTTAATTAATCACTCGAATTAAAAATGCTCCACGCACCTTAAATTTGGCTTTGGGAATCTGGTGTTTCGTTAAATGGTAGATTTAAAATATTGCAACAAAAGTTGATATGCGTTTTAAAATTATACTAATATATTGAGAAAAAAGTAATAAAAACTTCCAATATTTACAGGTTTTCTTGAAATTTGTTGAAGTTATGTAACTACCAAATTTTCCTATTATGTACACTGAAGAATAAACTGACACTATAACTCAAATTATATCCAAGTCGCTGGTAATTTTAACATCACTTTATTTAAAACAAAAGCAGCGCACAGTCGCTTATTCGAATACTCACATCTCAACACAATACTCAAATCTTAGTTCACTTCACTTCAGATGTTAGTCACTGGGATTATAATTATAGGTGGCGCGGCATGTCTCGCTACATGGAACATACCGGCCCCCATTGACATGTTTATAACATTCAATAACAAATTTTACAAAGTATTTTAAATTACACAAATTAATACAAAAAGTCACTATATACGTTAATTTAAATATAATCCTTTGAAAAAATATCAATACAACACACATATATACACAATTACTTTTTTTTTTTTTATTGTCAAGGGCATCAGGCATGGGTAAAATACATAATTTACTTATCGACATTTTAAAAATTCCATTTTGAGTGTTTACTTTAACTACTTGAATTTTGTTATCGTTACCGTAATACACCTCAATAATTCTGCCTAATAGCCACTTATTTGTCGGTAAATTCTCTTCTACTAACACCACTAAATCTCCGATTTTTACATTATCCTTTTCAAACCTTTATTTACCCCTTTGCTGTAATTCACTTAAGTAATTATGACGCCATTTATGCCAAAAAAAATTGTAGAATTTTAGTTATCCGTTGCCATTTTTTGAGGCGATTTTCTCTTAATTTGTTTAGATCAGGCTCAATAATGGAATTTAAAGGCCTGTTTATCAGAAAATGAGCTGGAGTTAAGACTCCAAAATCATTCTCATCATCTGATAATGGACTCAAAGGACTCGAATTTAGAATTCCCTCAATTTGTATGACTACTGTAAGAAGTTTCTCATAAGTGAGTTTAGCACCTCCCACAACTCTCTTAAAGTGATACTTAAATGATTTTATAGCGGCCTCCCAAAGACCCCCGAAATTGGGTGCCCTGGGAGAGATAAATTTATCATCATTTCTCTAATTTCTCATCAGTTTTTTTACTAACTCATAAAAAGCCTTAAGAATCTTATTTGCACAAATAAAATTTTTCGCGTTATCTGAATACAATTTGGCACATTTACCTTTGCGTGCAATGAATCTTTTCAATGAAGCAATAAATGATTCGGAGGTTAAGTCTGAAACAGTTTCGATATGTACAGCTTTAAATACAAAACAAACAAAAATACAGATATAAATTTTTTGCAAGATAGTTCTACGTGCATACCCCACTTTGACCATAAATGGGCCACACAGATCTACTCCCGAAATATTAAAGCAGTAGTCCAATTGCACTCTATCCCTGGGCAAATCGCCCATCAATTGATTTGCAATAACTGATTTAGCTTTAAAACATGGGATGCACTGATGAACTACCTTTCGACATGCTGCACGACCATTTATTGGCCCAAATTTTTTCCTTACCAAAGAAAGTAATGTTGAAGCACCGACATGAAGGTATTTTTTATGATAATAATTTATAACAATTACAGTAAAATTATTAGACTTAGGTAAAATCGCTGGGTGCTTTCTCGCAAAATTTAAATTACTGTTATCTAACCGGCCTCCAACCCTTAAAATTCCAAATTCATCTAAGAATGGGTTGAGGCTTTTTAGCTTACTACTTGGGCTTACCGAACCTTTGGACTGCAGACTACGTATGTCTGCAATGAATTCTGCCCTTTGGACAGATTTAATTAAATAAATCTCTGCATGCTCCAAGTCTGAAGTTGGCAAAGGTCCACCACACTTATAAAGTGGGTTTCTTACATTCATGACAAACCTGAAAATATAACTAAGAATACGTAAAATAGTTATATAATTATTACTAAGATTAATTAAGTCATTAACAAAACAGTTATCTGTAACATTACAGTTAATAATATTAAATTCATTGATAGGGTTTGAATTGTGTTTGAGCTCCTTATTGTACTCCTCATTAGCTTTTGGTATGATTACTGAACGTCCATGATAGTCAGTGTCATTAAGAAAAATGGGTCCTCGTCACCACAAGTCACAATCAATAAGTTTATCTGGATCCATACCTCGGGAAAGTTTATCAGCCGGATTTTGTTCAGAGCGGATATGACGCCACTGTTCAGGACTAGAGTTTTCTTGAATTTTAGCCACCCTGTTTTGCACAAATTTATTGAGATCAATGGGTTCCTTTTGAATCCACGCTAACACAATCGTTGAATCGGACCACAGGAAAACATTAGTAACTATTACTTTCATGGACGATAAGACTCTTTTTACCAGTTTGGTTAACAAAACTGCGGCACATAGTTCGAGTCTTGGAATAGTTAGACTCTTTACTGGCGTAACACGTGATTTGCTAGCTATTAAATTCACCATCACATTTCCTAGAGAGTCACAAGAATTGCAGTAAACCGCTGCTCCATAACAACGTTCTGAGGCATCTGCGAAGCCATGTATTTCAACAATTTCTGGGTTTTCAATTATAATGCGTCTACTTATTTGTATATTATTAACACTTTTAAGCGATATAAGAAATTGATGCATCTCGTGATATCCTGACTCAGGGAGCTCGTCATTCCAGTCAATATTAATTCTCCACAATCTCTGCATAAGTATTTTGGCTTTTACTATAACTGGGCCAAGAAGACCTGCGATATTTATAAACTGCGATATTTATAAACTCGAACTCAGATCAACGAATATTAACCATTTTATTTAAGCAAATATTATCTATTGTTTATTTCATTTTTTCCCAAGTCATAACGCCCATTTCATTTATAGGAAAATTCACAGATTCAAAATCTAGGAAATAAAGAAATTTTTAAGGAAATTTATGTTTTAATACGTTATTACTATTGAAAAATTCAACATTTTGAAAAAAAAAAATACAAGTCTTTTGTAATTCGTCATTTCTTCTTCGTCTTTCTTCGTACTTTCTCCTCTGTTATGTAATATTTCAAATGATATTGGACTAATTTTCGATCATCGATTCACCGCAAAATGGCATATCTAATATAGTATATAAAATAAAGTCTGGATTAGGGGACTAATTAACGCACAGCGCAAACTACTGAACCTAAAATCTTGAAAATCGTGGTAAAAATACTTCTTATGACATAGACTCCTGCTAAGAAAGGATTTTCTAAAGTGTCACCCCTCGTGGACATTTAGCTCCTATACCGCAAGGTTGGCTGTCCACGAGTGGGTGATTTCTGTGATTTCTGTGTCACCCCTAATGGTTTTTGCACGTGGAGGGGAAAAAAATCGAATATCAAAATTATGCGTCAAATGATAGCATATTTTAATGTAGTTTTGTATGCTGAATCGAATGCTACCAAATAAATTTTTATAAGTCCAACAGTTCATGACACATTTCATATTTTTCTCATTTGGCGGTGTCTTTGGCATCTAAAACTCAAAATATCTATCATTACATCCGTTACTCTAGCAACGGAAAAAATTCAAATCAACCCTTTTGCTAAAAAATAAAAAGGGCTCTATGAGTTTGAAATAAAAATGCAAGCATCTTAATTTTTAAAAAAAATAGTGATTTTATGTAAAATAAAAGGAAAAAAATTACTGAGAATTTAGCGTTATAAAACAAAAATGGAAAAGGTACTACTTAGATATTCCGTCGACCAAAAATCTATCGTCAAACTATAAGATTAAATGCCAATAATGGTTGATCGTAAATATCAAATTCACTTGAATTTAAACAAGCTACACGTGTTTACGTCATCAAGTGATTTTAATTTCGCCGTTTTATTTGTATTTTTATTAATGTTATACTAATTTATTTGTTATTTCGTTATTTAAAATAAAGATTATGTCAATTTATATAATTTGGCGAGTGGTTTGGCGATTTATATAATTTGGCGAAATTGGTCGACGGGATAACAAGTAGTACCAATGAAAATATTTAAGTATGAAAGCAATGTTTGTAACGACTTAAAAATTATTTTCATATATATAAACTCGGTTTATGGCGTCAGATGCCGTCATCCGAAGATTCTACAAGAGTTTTTTTTTTTTCCATTTTTTCCGGTCATAGGTTCCTCAATGAAAGAAATTGGAATTGGAATAATATTGTGCGATTTATAAATTGCTCCTCGATAAGAAGAAAAAATGGGCACATTTATAACAACCGTGCGCACAACTCGCTGATAGCATTTTTAAAATTCCCAGTAGCAGTAGTTACATTTTGCGTATGTAAATTAAAAATATTTTTTTGTTTTTAATTATGGCATTATTTCCTGTTATTGTTTATCTTTTTAGTTTTTTAAATGAAATCAATATAAGGCATGCATTTTAAATTAAATGAGTGAAAGGTTTGTGTTTTAAATGAAAATAATAAAATAAGAATATGCTATGAAAACAATCTTTATTGATTTATTACCTGCGCCAGTCTGACATAAAAGTATCACAAAAGCCACATATTCACTTTTCTTTGAGTAGTTGCTCATGAGAATTCAAGTTAACCTTCCGTAATCGGATACTTCACATATTGGTGTATTAGCTTTAATGTTGAAAGCATCGTTTATGTTTGAAGCGAAAACTTTACGATGAATTCTATTACACAAAATCGCATCATCATCATCTACTATATATTTACAACGGAAATTTGTATTTCATTCCGATTGTTTATAATACTTTCGTAGGATATACCACAATTAGTTAGGTAATAATTTTGGAAAGGTTTTAGTGTATACATATTGTTCAAGGGTACTTAGTTATAGAGCAACAGTAAAAGTTCAAAAATTAAGTGAACCTGATTATGAAAATTTAGCCTTTTTAAAAAAATCTACAGAACATATTTTGTTACAAGTGGACCTGTTGCATGACTTTTAGGAATGGTGTTAGTATATACGATTTCATTATATGTTGATTAGTTACAGAGGTATTAATTCCTGTTGTCATAACGGTCTCATTACCCGACCATAAGTGCGCTGTTTATAATCCACTAAAACAATTACTTCTTAATTTCTAAATTTTGTCCAACGCTTAAGATAACATTATATGGCAATGGCGTTCGCATCGTTTACGGTAATGAGCAAGGTCAAGCTGAAGATCCATATTGTTTAAAATACAAGTTCAAATTCACCATTTAGGATCCAATGTTCATTTGGAAATATTGACCAGCGCAGCGGGCATAGCCTGCTAGTTATATATATAAAATCCAAACGGGAATTTCGTTCCGAACGCCTAGATTTGGAGTTCTACTGCATGGGTTTTTACGGAACTTATACCGTTAGATAGATATCGTTTCAGGGAAGGTTTTAAGCTAAAACACATCATTGTACCTAGATTATTTATAGAATTATGACGGAAAGTTCTGTTATTTTGGACGATAAGGTTTACCATTTTATTTCTTGGCGAAATTTATCGTTGATAAAAAAAAAAAATTGAAACAGCTATTACATCTCGAAACATAAAAGAAAAAACTGTTACTAATTTTAATTAAAAAAAAAAAGAAGGAAGAAAAAAAGAAGAAAAAAATCCGTTTTAATGAGTGATAATATTAAAAAACGAAAATATTTAATTTAAACATGAAAGGGAATGTTCTTAAAGATTAAAAAATTACTCAGTTAAAATATTGCAATTGAAATAAGATTTGGCTCTTTATCTTTTGCGCCAGGTTAAGAAAAATGCATCTGAAAAATTAATAGGATGATATCAAGGAAGTTTCGATAAGTGCATGCTCAGAAATATTTGAAAAAATATCTTCTCATGAGGAATATATAGAAGATTATTCTCGTGACTTATAATATGTTTATAAAAAAAATCCGCAGAACCTCGATTTAGCGTTTGTAAAAAATAATGAAAATTTAATTTTTTTGGCGATTTAATGCTGGTTGGCGGCACAATAAAATTTTGAATGATACTTTTTTTATCATAAATAATTTTTAAGTAAAACCCTTTTCTACTCTTCATACGAAGATAGTTAGATTAAGTTTAACTTAAATAAATACATTTTGATTACTACAGTTTTTTCATATACCTTTATATGTGTATATATTAAAATTTTATTATCGTAATTATGCGGTTTAAAACAAAATTTCAGTTTATTAAATTTTTTCCAAATTCAAAATTAATGTCCGATTCGGACCATTGGCAATTTGACTTCGATATTGTTAGTATCAGAAACAAGAAATGAAGGTTATTGTTGCCATGGAAACAAGTATTTAATTATAAAATGTTTAATTGTAGCATTTTTAATTAGCCAACTACTTTTAAAACAAACTTAAAACGGTACTACTTGATTATCTCGTCGACAAAATAACTATCGCCAAACTATAAGATTAAATGCTAATAATAGCTGATCGTAAATTTTACATTCACTTGACATTAAACACGGTACACGTGTTTGTTGCGTCATCAAGTGATTTTTAATTTCACTTCTATTTGTAATTTGATTAATGTTTAAAAATTTATTTATTCTTTCGTTGTTTAAAATAAAAATTTTGGCAATTTGTATAATTTGGCGAGTAGTTTGGCAAGTTATATAATTTGGCGAATAGTTTGGCAATTTATATAATTTGGCGAAATTGGTTGAATGGATAATCAAATAGTACCCTTAAAACATTTCCAGCCGGTGAAGCCATGTAAAATTAAATAACTACTGCAACACGCTATTTTTTATATTATATACGCTTAAAGATAAAAAAGAATACGTTAATTCTTCGTTTAAGTTTAAATTCATTGAGTTTTAGGCATTTAAACACTTATTTAACAAGCAATTTTCAAATGCATTTAAATATCTTGCATTTGGGATGGAAATGTGTTGGCTAGCCAAACAGCGTGGAACGTTCGCCTTTTTTGCGCCAAATACTCGAATATATATAGATTTTATTCAGATTTTTACTGAGATTTGACAAATTTGACTGATGTTTTACTACACACATGAGTAGTTTTAAAAGCATTTTTCTTTTCAAAATAATTTGAGTATGCTCTTTAAGGAGACCTTCCTTGTGGTAACAATTTTGTTTTTTATTTGTTCTTTTTTATTTCTAACTCTTCCATCATGTGACTTACGCAACCATCATGTAAGACGAAACTAACAGATGTAATTGTAATAATGATGGTACTTATGATTTACATGTTATATGTTTATTTGTAATTTTTGAGTTCACTTTAGTCGCCAAACAATTTGATTTTAAGCCAAAAAGACGTAAGCATGAATTGGGTTCAAGCGATGTTTATAATAAAGGTGATTTTGCAAGTGTACGAAAACATTTTTTGAGTATTTTTTAAAATTCAAATGTACAATATATAAATAGCAATTAATATTTTAAAAATGGAGTCAAATATTTTAATTTTAGTATAAATGTCTCCCACACACGCACATACATATTGTAAAATAATTTAATTTTAGACATTTAAAAAATTACTCATCATACTTTACTGCGAAAACATGTCGGTTTGTTTTCCCCAAATTTGTGACTTTAATAACCTCGAAGCCAGATTAGCTAATATTGTTCATTCTTTTTTTAATAAAAAGCATATCGCCAATTTCCCTTATACAAACGTTCAATGTTTGCAATGTTAGGTAGTAAAGATTATTCTTAAGAAAATGTAAGCAATTATGCGTTATTTCTATCACAAAAAAGCCATTTTGCAATAAAAATTGCTTTCTGAAATCACTTCTCGATATTCCATTCCATTCGTCATTTCTTTTTTTTCATATCTTCCCTGCTTTTAGAAATGTTATAAAAAGTTATTGGTTGAATCTTCCATAATCAGCTACCTTACAATTGGCAAATTTACCACATAGTGTTGAAGATTCGTTTACATTTGAAAGGAACCGTGGACGGTAAATCCGATTTCAGAAGATTACGGGAAATTTTTACTTTTAGTAATTAGCGATTAGTACATTTATGTTTTTTATTATGGAGCAAACGGACAAAAGATTTATTAATAGATATTTTTCATGTGCAGTTATTTTACTATCACTAAAAAGGCATTAATTTAAATGTACAAAAATTTTTTTTCAAATGCCAAAGGTGGCCAATGGAACAATATTTGTTCATTTACCCTAGGTTTTTAAAAAAAAGTACCTCAGATTCAAATAAAATTTCAATCATTATAAAGAAATTTTGGCTGATGCACAGACCGAGAAGCTGATCATAGTCACAAATTAACGTTTTTAGTTTTATTTAGGCAACAAACTGATGAATAATGACGTCTTAAAAATAAAAGCATGTTTATTTCTCCGTCTTATTACGCTCATTAGAGAAATGCGAAAAAAATCTTAGGTTTGCCAAAAAAGATCACAACTAAAAATTTTGCATAACTAACTTTATTTATCATTTGCAGTTTTGATAGTGGAAGATCTAAAATTCAATCAAGAGCAATTTGACATTATTTAATGGAATGTAGTTTGGATCGTAATTAACTCTGTTTTGTAGCAAACTCTGGTACATTTTTAGCCATACCGTTACGAACATTTCTAACGTTGCACATCAAACTTGGTTGTGGATCCGATTACGAAAGATTGGGAAGATTTTATTGAATGAAAACTAGAGGTTTAGTTTTCTATTTGAATTAGTTATCGAGGTTAATTTCCTAGGTTAATAGTTGCATGATTAAAACTGGTATGTAAAAAGAAACGGCAGTTAAAATGACATTATTTTAATTTTATTCACACAATTCCGCTTTAAATATCCACTTTTACATGATTCACATATTTTAAAATATAAAAGTTAAATACTGTTTTGATTGTATTTACTCTACTGGAAATCGAAGATAAGAAACTGTAGAGAAAACCTGGCAAAAGAAGACGTATATTACCAAATATAATGTAACGTAGAGAGAGATTGTATTTATGTTATCAGATCCGCGCAAAGTACCAAGCTGAGAAACCCGGAGTAAAAGAACTAACAAACGAAAGTGAATAACCTGAACATTCTTTAAGTTAAATGGTCAATCTCTGCAGTCATTGTAATTCTCTCTTTTTTAGTAGTGTGGTGATATGATCGTAATGGCCGCATTCCTCCCAAACTCTACATGTGTTCTAAAAAGTTTCTTCTGAATTGCCCGTATTTCGTCTAACGCATCAGATAATATAATAGCGCAATTGCGTCCGATGCGTATTCAGAAAATGTGGAAGGACCTTCCAGGTGAAGGTCCATATTAATTTAAAATACAGGGTCAGATTTTCCATTTCGTTTGATTGAAGGTTTCTTTGAAAAATGGTCCAGCGCAGCGGGCTCAGCCTGCTAGTATCTACATAAAATCCTTTGTCCACCTTCACACTTACAGAATATGTACCATGACAAAATAAGTAAAATTAACTATTTAAGTTGATATCTACCAAGAAACCTATTTTAACTTGTCTGTGAAACTATTACCCGTTAGTTCCTGTAAAATATTTTATACAACTATAAGTAAGTAGAAAAAAAATATATTTGCTTGCTTTCAAAACAATTCACAAGAATTGTGTTATGTCCATGACTGAGCGCTCATAATATTGAAAATAATCTTTTTTTAAAATTAAATATTCCACAAAATAAAAGGGCCACATTAGTTGATAACATAGGATCCTATATTTAATTTTTTTTTGTGGCATTGTGTTTGTGGCGTTGGTACCAGCATTTTAGTCATGTATCTATTCATATAGAGAAGCATTTACTGTATTTACGACTTCTCAAAAATTTGATCCTACATGAGATCATAATATTAAATAAATGCAAGCAAATAAAAACAAAGGACAAAAACACACCAGTAAAAAAAATTTGTTACTTTAAGGAAAGATGAATTCTTTCATAAACTTGAAGCTTATTTGTATTATCTTAGGTTGCTTCATTACTGGCATAAGAAACTTACAAAAATTTGTGCATAACGCACAGGACTACCAGAGACAAAAAAAATTGTGCAAGCTGCACGCGCTCAAACAAGTGTAGCCCTAAATATTGAAATTTTGTGAATTCTAGTGGCATCAGCTTATGGCTTCTGCCTTAAATAATAAGGGGTAGTTTTTTTAGATTCCTGCAATTTAACTAAGTCCCCGGTTTCCAAAAAAAATCACAGTATGTTATAATTTAGCATTTTATGAATTTTTACACTGCCATCCTGACTTTCTGTGTATTGATCAAAATTTAACCCCTGGCAAACTTATAAAAAAAATTAATAAGAAATTGCATACAATTTTATATAGTGTAACAAGATACCTTACTCGATCTGCCACTTCCAAGTAAGAAGTATCCAATGAAAGTGTAAAAAAAATGTTACATGTTAAAAGTAACAAATTCGAAATGCATGTGTAGTTTAATATGTCATGTGACGGATAACTTCTAGAAACATTAAAATCTTTGTATAGAGACAAAGTGATGATGCCATTGTTAATTATGACATTATGCAAACACAAAAAAAACTTGTTAAAAAGGAAGTATTTTAATATTGAAACATGGTATAAAATTTAAAAGATAGAAAAGTAAAAGGAGAAACTGTATGTGTGTGGAGGGAGGGGGGGGGGGAAACTTTTAAACTCATGAACTACCTGAAATAAACACATGAACAAAAGTGTACGCCAGCTTCACAACGTCTAAGTAAACACATGAACAAATTGTATAATATCACATGAACTGTATGTATTTATGTCTCAATGAACTAAAATTGTAATGTATTTGCCAACAAAATAAACAGACAGTATATGTGTAATAACCCAAGACACTTGCATACGAGTGAGATTCAATTACAGGATTAATGAGTTATCATCAAAATGAAATGAATAAGGGTTAATAAAACAAATGAACTATTTGTAATGTGTGTATAAACTCTGGTTAAACTCTAAACCAGCCAGTGTGTACAACTCAATGAACTACTTGTAAGAAAAAAAAAAAAGAAATACTGCCGAATAAATCGCTAGCAAAGTACAATGTGTAAAAGCGAATGAACAAAATATGTAAATCAACACATGAACTAGTGTAATGTATGTATAAGAATGTACCAAAATATATTAAAAAAACAACTGTTGTGAAACACAAACAAATATCCAACATATGAACTACATGTGAAAGAAAACTGTTGAATAAGTGGTTGACTAAGGGTTAAAAAGAAAATAAAACTGCATCTGCCAAATTCATTACTGTCTTAAGTTAACAGAAGCGTGCATAAAATGTATAACTCTACGCTAAAAATTGTAGAAGTTATGCAAGCCAAACATGTTCCAAGAAAAGAATGAAAGGAAAAAAACATATTAATAGCAAAAATAACAAGCAATGTACCTTATGTGGTATGAGTGTATGTATCCGTCACAAGACAACTGTGAGACTTGAACTCACAAATTAAAAAAAATTTTAAATCTGAAGAAAAAATGCCAAAGATTTAGTTTAATGACTATATGTGAATAGCCCTTTAACAAAAAATAAAGTGTACCTAACAGCTCACATTATGCATGTGACTACCTTTTATAAGAAAAACACTTACCGATATCAAATATCATGTCAATTATAATAAAAAAAAATCCCTTATGTTATAACTTAAAATAGCAACGAGTCACCAGCCGCGCGTAAACAATGAAATCTAACAGTACATTAGCTGCATGTGTAAAAATGTACACCCTGTTAATTATCCCTTGCAAAAACTTTAAGATGACTCTGTAAACAATGTACAATAGTTACATTATGTTATAATTTCTGCAAAACTTTTAAACACACGAACTAAAAAAAAAAAAAATCTGACATTAAAAGAAAATCTATCTAAAAACAACTACGAAGTTGTGAATGCAGTGAAGAAAAAAAAATGCAATTTTTAAGCTAAACACAAATGATGCTAAAAGAAACCTATACATGCACAGACGGTAATGAATGTCCTTAACCATGGTGAGTATTAATTGAAATATAACAAAATTCAGCAAAACTGAACGAGTAAATGTGTGTGTGTGTGAAGTACCAGGCCAAACATGACATCACAAACCATGTGCATGAGAGGGGGAAAAAACATGTGTGATTAATACCTAACAATGCTATCTGCCTATAGCAAGTTAGAAATAAAAGTGTAAAGTAGTGTAAAGGTGTTATCCATCATCAGCATTAGGAAACAATTACAGGTGAAATTATAGCAATTTAAAAAATAATTTTAAAAATGTAAACAATACTCCAATTGTAAAATTAATATTAGTGTAACTCCATCAATCATGTTAGAAAACATATCCGATCCCTGATTAAGCTAGCGGCCAACTTGCTTAACCATAGATCGAAATACACACCTCAGACATTTTTCTATCCCATGGAAAATAGCGAATGACTGAAGTATCCCACATAAACCATGACAGAAGTACTAGCAATCAAACTTACACACAAAAAAACAGAAAAAAACAATGTATTAATGTGAATGCATGTCATTGAGAAACATACAAAAAAAAATAAATAACTGTTTAAAACTATACGTCAACCCTATGTTGTACATCTTATATATTTTGCAAAAGCAAACGAGAGCCATAAGGGAAAAAAAAATATTTTTGTAACCATGACATGATGACTCGAGCTATGTAATATGCCTAAAGAAAATGTATGCCAGGATAAAGTAATCTAAGCTTACTAAATATTTTGCCAAAGTTCACAATCCAAGAAAATATTTATGTGAAAGATAAAATAATCTAATATTTTTTTTAACTTATGATTACGCCAACTGCATGTAAATTTCTAATCAAGTGCCCACATCTAACTGAGAAAAAAAAAATGTTATGCTCACCTCCTCTATAATTATTTTAAATTGACACCAATATGCTAATCCAACATATTTCACATTACTCTTAATCAGTGCAAAAAAATTTATAATAAAGTCATAAAACAAAACTTTCTGCATAGAAAAAAATATATATATTAACTCTAAAAAGAAATTTCAAAAGTGTGTCCCCAGATCTAATAGTGTAAAAGGTAATCAAAAGCAAGTCATTTACAATCTAAGATAAATATATCTATAGACTTTTTTTTTTACTATCTTTAAGAAAGGCTGAATGACAACATCTTAACTAACAATAAAAAAAAACATTTAAAAATCTCCAGAGAACTACTCATAAAAGACACTATACTGAATAAGTTGCAATATGACACAACATATTATTTAAATCATACTGTTAACAGACAGCATACGAGCCAGCGTATTTATGTCCAACTAATGATAAAACAACAGAGAAGCAACTTCAAGGCCTGGAGATAAAATAAAAGGAATATATTATCTCTGAAGTGCGTCAATGTGTCAATGCAAGATACTCAGGAAGTTTCTAATATGAATCAAACGTAACAAACTTAAAAAAATTTGCTACCCCCTTTTTTTTATCCCCTTAGAAATGCATTCCAATTATTCATAAATTTTACTTTACACATCAACTGCCAATCTGTAAGTAACAACTTATATTTTTAAAAGCAGATGAAATATTACCTAACATATTAAATATTCATAACAGAGATAAATACAAATACATCTCTTTTCAATCAAAATAGAAATTAAATTAAAAATAAACACACCTTTCGTTAAAAAAATGTCACTCATAACTATAATTAAAAGCAACAAAATGTGCAACAGATAAATTAGATAAATTTTAAAAGGCTATTGTTTGTCCAACAGCGACAAGGAATGCAAGACTAGTATCTTTCAAGATAAATATTAAACCAAGAAAATCCTTGTCATGCATGAAAATAAAGTATATTTAAACATCCATAAAATAACTGAACTTAAATAGCACTTACCTTTTAAACATTAACATGCAAAGAGCAGCTTAGAATTATAGCTGCAAGTTTAACGGTTTAAAAAAAAAACAATAATTTTTTTTTTATAAAGCCGATATCTTCTCTCTTCCGGCTATTACATTTTATAAGCAGCTTTAATAAACACCCTATGGAATAGTATGGAGTAATAAAATTTTAAACACGTATGAATATAGAAACATTTATCATAGCATGAAAAGAGATGAAACTGAAAAAAATATAAAAAGGAAAATACTGTATTAATTAAAATGAAGATTTTAAAAAGGAGAAAAAAATGTTCATGTCGAAATTTGTAGTGTATTCTTAATTTTGTTTTTAACACTACATAAAAATGCACTTTTAACTGTAGTAATTAACACAACTAGTGTCACACTAAGTTCACTTTGAGATATTCATATAAGTCACAGAAAAGCACATACATTTTAAATGATGCGTCCCTCATATTTTAAGTGAGAAACACTTTTTTTTTAGATTACCTTGCGTAAAAACACATTTTGAAAAGAAAAAAAAAATTCTATCACAAAGGCAATATTCGGAATGAAGCACGATGAATTTTGACATTGTCAGGTGCACTTTTTTGTAAGAATCACTAGATTTCACTTTTTTCCTTTTTTGCTATTTCACAAACAACCTAAAAATATGAATTGTGATGAATCCGGACATTATTAGGTACCCTTTTTTGTCGAGTACACTGGTGCTGAACTATTACTTTTTTTTGTGTTGACACATTTTTTTGAAGAAAACACAGATCGCCTGTAAAAACTCGAATCACAGATAAAGCACATCTAGAAGACTCCAGGAGAGATTGAGCACAAAATTGGCGTTGATGATAATATCAGGTGAGATGATAGGTAACAAACGTCTTTATTCCAACGTCACTAGTGTAGTATCAGGATTGTGCATAGAATTAGTCCAGTTTTCAATTAAAATGCAAACAAAATTTTTGAAGACATGTAGCAGCGGTGCTCCGGCACATACATCATCCGGATCATTCATCATGTACTGGTGTTTACAGAAACATCAGGAATGGGCAGAGAAGTTGAAGAATAAAATTGTCCTTTTAAGCTGCAGGAGTACTACGTCGAAGGTGCGGCATAAAAACATTTAAAAAAAAGGGGTGGGGGGGAATTTCTCTCTCTTAAATAAATAAGCATTTATTTATTTATTTTTTTTTTTTAGGTTGGAGAAACGACCGGCCGATGGGCCAAATTTATGTAACGGCGTTCAGTGGGATGGTTCACTTAAATGCAAAAACTCCAACCATATTACAGGAACTATGAAAATTTATTCAACATTTTTAAATTTAAAGTTACAAAAGAGATCATTCTCATAATTAATTAAGAGTGAGAGAGAGAGTCCATATTTTACAAGGTACGCCTGGGCGTGACCCACACGTGAAGGTCTTACATCCTTTTTTTGTCGAGATCAAAAGTTGAGTGCTCGTGATTTCACAAGAATCATATAGCACTAGTCGCTACACTTCGCCAAATTCAAACATTGGCACCCTGAACGAACTGTGGACAAAGGTTTTATTCGCCGGCCAAATGATTATCCCAAAAAATCCAGCAACCCCGATGAGAACAATGAAACGCGTGATGGAAAATGGTTGCCAGTCCACAAATCCTGGGAATCATTATCTAACCGAAATGATTACGTTAAAAATTGCGCAACATACAATCGCGAAATGCCAAGAAAGGCATCTGGTAAATCGACTGACAAAAAGATTTAACCTCCATGAAACGTGATTTTAAAAACCGCATCTCATTTCGATGTGAGAAACGGCAGAAACATCTAGGAGGTGTTTATATTACAGACTGGCATTCGCTTAAACAAGTGTTACTTAAAATTACATACTGCAGACCGATGAAAGGGAAATATGCAGGGACTCGCATAAAATACATTCCTTTCACATTTGCTGTTAAATGATTTTCAACGGTTCCATATTAGCAGTGATAAGGAAGCTTTTCACTGCGGTGGGAAAAATCCAATGCGATTAAATGAAAAGATATTGCTACTAGCAGCCGCGCCTTGTGATTTTTATTTATTTCATTGCACTGGGAGCGGAAACAGACAGATAAGGGAAAAAAGGAAAAAAAAAAGAAATGAATCTTTGAGCGGCCTGAAATAAAGATGTTTTTAGAAAGAAGAAAGAAAACACATTAATAAAAATCTGGATGGTTTTGAGAAATGAATTTAATCACATATTTCATTATAGGAAAGAGGTGGGGAGGATAATATGATCTAAAAGTAAGAAAGTTATGTTTTAAATTAATTTTGAATAATAATGATAGCTGTGGGACAGAAACGCTGTCACACAGCTCTCGTCGGTACACGGATAGTTAACGTTTTAACACTTTTAATAAAACTTTCTAGGTTATTGCTCACTATCTCCGTTTCCGATTTTTCTGTTGAGGACAGCAAATTTTCGCGGGAATCTCTACGCACTTTGGCCAATTCTAATTCTTTCTCTAACTGAGCCAATTTAATTTTTTCAAATTCAGAATTTTGGGATGGTTCTTTGCGAATAACTGCTATTTCTAACTCTTTTTCTAATTGCGCTAATTTAATTTTTTCTAATTCTAGTTTAGATTTCTCAGCTTCTTTTCGAGATTTATACCCCTCAACAACCGAATTGACTACGTCTTTCATTAATTGCTCATTTGACTAATGCTCACTTTTCTCTATAATGTCTCTTAAATCTATAATTTTACTGCTTTCAGGAACAGTTAAACCTAATTCTTCAACAACAAGCTTAAGCTCGTCTTTATTTAATTTATCAATAACAGACATAATTTATCTAAATTAAAACTAGGAAAATTGCTCTTACCTCAACTCAAACTGCTGCGACAATCACGAAGGCACGAAGTAGCTATTTCTGTATTAAATCCAGGGGCACATTTGAAACATTAATCTCCGCACTTAAATCTTCTTAGGCACAAATGATCACAAGACTCTCACAAAAATGGTGAACTAAACACATTACACACAAACCAAAACTACCTCACATATAGTTCGAATTTGTTCTTATTATAGAAAGCACACGAAATATTTAAATTCACACCTCCGTTGCTCAGACGGACCATGACGAATAAATTGACACTATAACTCAAATTATATCCAAGTCGCTGGTAATTTTAACATCACTTTATTTAAAACAAAAGCAGCGCACAGCCACTTATTCGAATACTCACATCTCAACACAACACTCAAAACTTAGTTCACTTCACTTCAGATGTTAATCACTCCCGTAAGGCATGGTGACGTCACGGCGACGTCGTTGTGAAGTCACACTGTGATTTTGTGACCGTCGATGTGACGTCACGTGACGTGGATGTGACGTCACAGTGACTAGAATGTGAGGTCGTTATGGCCGTTTTAGAGGTCGTTTGTGACGTCACATTGTGACCACTCTGTGAAGTCACGGTGTGACTAATTTGTGAAAAGTGTGTCATTTGTGACTATTTTGGCATTAACTTTGTGACGAACCTGTGACGAAAGTGACAATGTTTTGAAGTCACACTGTGACCAATTTGTGAAATATGTGTCATTTGTGACGAACTTGTCATAAACTCTGTGATGATTTCAAATGAAAATCAAATTTCAAATTAATTGCTTAAAAGGCGCAAAGGCGAACTAGTGAAAAAGATTCCATGCTGGAACTCGAACCCGGGCCATCAGTATAGCGCACTTACGTTCTACCGACTAAACCACATGGAACGATACCCAGCCTGGAAAATTTCTCACTATTACATGTTGGCAAGGCTACAAACGCAGCACAAGATGCAATATTTATCGTCAGCCACCGACATGGCGCAAGCACGAAACTTAATTAAATCCAGCATCGATTGAAACTATATTAATACTTGGAAATTTTTTCAGAGAGAACCATTCGCCTTGCATACAATATTTCAAATGAAAATCAAATTTCAAATTAATAGCTTAAAAGGCAATTTTAATTTGAAATTTGATTTTCATTTGAAATACTGTATGCAAGGCGAATGTTTCTCTCTGGAAAAATTTCCAAGTATTAATATAGATTTAATCGATGCTGGTTTAATTAAGTTTCGTGTTTGCCCCATGACGGTGGCTCACGATAAATATTCCATCTTATGCGGCGTTTGTAGCCTTGCCAACATGTAATAAGGAGAAAATTTCCAGGCTGGGTATCGTTCCATGTGGTTTAGTCGGTAGAATGTCAGTGCGCTATACTGATGACCCGGGATCGAGACCCGGCGTGGATATTTTTCACTATGTTGGCCTTTGCGCCTTTTAAGCAATTTATTAGAAATTTGATTTTCATTTGAAATATTGTATGCAAGGCGAATGTTTCTCGCTGGAAAAATGTCCAAGTATTAATACTGTGATGATTCTTGTCATAAAAACTACGATAATTTTAAAGTAAAGTTTTGTTTGAAATATAAAATTTTATCTTTTTACCGTACTTTTTAGCAAGATATCGCTATTTTGGAGTCCTATTCTTCTAAAATATTTTTAATTTTCCATTTAAAAAACAATGCTTATTAACTGACATCTTTTTTTATTAAGTTAGCTTGATCTTGAATTCAAGCTTAATATTAAGAATGTGTAAGCTTTTTAATGTGTTATGATTTGTCATTGCTTTTTTAAATACGAACATGGAGTCTAATGGACATTAATACAACTGTTACTTATAGAACTACATGATAAGCCCTATTTATTTAAATTTTTTATTCCCGTATATATTGTATTTTGTGAATATGAGCTAATTAGATTTGGTATGTTTTATATGAAAAGACTGATCTGGGAAATAGAAACAACAAGTAAGATATATCATGCGTTAGGCATAGATTATAAAACACTTTCCAACTCTTCCTAAATGTTTTATCAAGACATCGGGGGAAATAACGTAAATAAGATAACTAAGTAAACATGAAAACGCGTAAAACATTTAAAAACTGATTTACGCAGTTACCATCCACTAAGGTGTAAAAAAATCATAATTTAAAAAAATAAATAAAAAAAAATCGTTTTTTTTTTAAATTTAAATCAGATTTTTTTTATTTAAATCAGATTTGTATGATTTTTTTCCCAGCGTTCAAATACTGAATAGCTATCATGAGTTTTAGGTTTCCAAAACAATTACACCACTAATTGCTAACATAATCTATGTTTTTACACTTTAATTAATAAAATTATAATTGTTAGTTTGTAATTACAGAAATAAAAACTGCAAATTAGTAGTTTCATTAGGTAGTATTATACAATAATGTTATATACATTAATATTGTAATAATTATGTAAAACTTTATAAATACTAGAGATACTTAACATTTATGAAAATTATTAACTGCATTTTATACTAAATAGCTAACATTACTTCAAATTAATTATTAAACAATCAACTCTCTAATTAGGAACATATTATACATTTTTAAGCCTTAATTATTAAAATGATAATAATTCATTTTAGAAAGAAAAAGGGCCAGGATGCTAGTTCAAAAAACGGGCACTATTTCATGAGGAAATATATTAGTAATGTGTTTAGTAATGATGTAAGAAAAAAAAAAGAATATTTTTTAGCATTATAAGTAAAGTGTCCTTAATTTTTAATAATTTTATGAATAACAAATTGAAAAATACAATTAAATAACATATTTTAATAATATCCCGTTTTTTCTAAAGAAATAAAGTTCTATATTTTTGCAAGATTTTTTCCACATGAATTTAGAATACTGTTGAATGGGGAAGTTTTTTACAAGAAATCTCTGGCTACAACTACAGGTAAATTTCAACTTTTTTTTTTCTTTTTTTAAGGCAGGGTGCATTTTGCCAATTTCAAAAGGGGCATGGTGTGGCACCATTAAACAAAATGGCCTAGAAGAAGCAGTATAAGTAATTACAGAATTAATAAAAACTGCAAATAAGTAAAATTCATTAGTTAGTAGCACAAATAACAAAACTAACAAATATTATTTGCAGCTCATTTTGCATTTGTATTTAGGAAAATTTCTGTAAACCACCAAAATCTATACTTACACACATGTACGTGTATGCTAACCAAAAAAAAAAAAAAAAAAAAAAAAAAAAAAAATGAAAATGAGTTAAACCCATTCATATAGAATAAATATAAGTTAGCCACTAATATCTGAAATCTCAAAATATTTAAGTAACAGCATTATTACCTCTATTAGCTTTCAATGGTTCAATTTTTTAATATATATGAGTTACAAAAAAAAAATAAAATAAAATAATAATAATAATAAACATTTATTCAACCTATACCAAAGAAGCTCTTGCTGTGCTTAGCATTTTTATACCAATTATTTCTTTTTCTCTTATGCATTCATTTACAATTTAGCTGCTGAGCAGATGTCATTCTTTCATTCTTCTTTAACTTGAGATTGCTATTAATTACTATTTATTCTTTTACTTGTAGAAATGTAATTATACTTGCTATGTGTATTTTATATAAAATAATGCATAAATTGATTACCTAAAGGAAATTATGACATTGCAAATTATGTTAGATTTAAATATCATTTTTAAATGAAACTGTTTTAATTTGGATAAAAACTTAAAAACAATGCTTTTTACAAACTCAACTGTTTTTAATTTTTTTACAATACTAATGAATTAAGCTTAGAAACAATTATTTAAAGCTCTTTTTTTCTTTATTAATAAGTTAAAATACCTGTAGAAACTTTCAAATTATGTTCATGTTAGATTTTAATACTTTTTTTGACATTTTAAACATTTAGAAAATTTTTGATTTTAATCAATGATTTTTTAAAAAAAAATCGGTTGATTAAAATCATGATTTAATCGCTGATTTAAATCAACCGATTAAAATCGTTGACACCCTACCATCCACAGCCAAATATGTTTTCTAATTCTTTTAAACAGTCCTGTATTTGATCTGTAGATTGATATATATATACTATATAATGGAAAAATTTAGTTTATCAAGGAAACGCATAACAGGTTGAAATTCTCTTTCAGCAATTTATACTAATATATGGAAACATACTTAAATAATTTTGTACAACCCTGTAGTTTACCTAGAACCTTTATTACACGCCACTATTTAGTTAAAATTTTATTCAAGCTAAAACACTCTTAAAACTGCTGAAATTACATTTCCAGAAATTATAATTCATAGATGGCAACGTATCCAATTCTTTGCGTGACCCTGTATATCATTTTATCTATATACTACAAACATTTCTTAGTAAATTAAATACAGTGCAGCGTTAAAATGCATAACTTATTTAAAAACCTCCTTTAAGCAATACCCAGTAACCCTTTCGAATACTTTTGTATATTCCTGTATATGAATTATAGCATATATATATACACCATATACTATGCATAAATGTAGTGAATCATAAAAGTGTATATCATAATTAAAAATGTATTTCCAGCAATCATCGCTAATGAACAGTACTTCGGATACAATATAGTATCTGAAATATTTTGTGTGTCCCTGTAAATGCTATATACACTTCGTATTATACATGAAATAATTCATAGTATGTAAACCTCAACGACGTATATCAATTTCATTACATATCAAATAGATTAACATAAATAAAGTACGCCGCAAACAATTCCCTCCACCCCTATATCATTATGTATTGGAATTCCTTTTTTAGCCCTGTAAATGAACAAAAACTATTCTTTGCATCGCATATTCTATGGAATGCACATTTTAGTGCGCTTCATAAATGCATATCAATTTTATTCTGTTTGAAAGCGTGTAAAATCATTAAAAATCATTTGAAACGATTTTTTTCCCACAAGCCGTAATGTAATGGAATACAATTGACTGTCCCTGTAAATGAAATAACATGCTACAAACTTCATTACAAATAGGGGTCTTGCTATGGTAAACGTTAATAACATCCAAAAATTTTAAATAATTTAATTATCTTTAAATGTCTATTAATTATGTTAATGATTGATGATAATACTTGTCCATATACTTTTATATTTATGCCACCATGTGGTTTTAACCCAATATTTAAATAAGAAAATAAACCAGATTAAAATGCAATTTAAATCACTAATTTTAATAATCTGATCAAAGCTGTTGAAAAGGAAGTTAGATATTTTAACAAAATAAAAAATAAATGTAATGAAATATTTGTGTTCTATAACATGTTTATTAGAAGATAACTGAAATCATTGTAATTAAAAAAAAAAAATGCAAACAAGGAAAATAATATTTTAGATATTTCAGCAAAATAAAAAATAAATGTAATGGAATATTTATGTTCTACAGCATGTTAATGAGAAACTAACTAAAATTGTTGTAATAAAAAAAAAAAAAAAAAAGCAAACAGGGAAAATAATATTTTTACATACCTAATTTCATTGACTTTGTACGTGATACTTTGATTTTGGGGAACCAATTAAATCCGATTATAAGTACGATAGCAATGACTTGAATCATCTTCAACAAGTCAAAGCTACCGTAATTTTCTCGGGTTTATATTTTGTTAGCTGAACTAACTTGGATCCTGAGAACGTTCTTGTTTCAGTTTTTAAATCCGTGTCAACACATCTATGCTGTCCAGTGTCCACAGAACTTCAGTGTCCACAGAACTGTCCTGTGTCCCGCGTTTATTCTAAAAAGTTTCACTGTTACTTTTATCCGTTATTCTGCGGTCGAGTGGTAACAACTGAAATAGTGCAGATGCAGACGATTTTTAAGTTTCGAAGTTCGAAGCAGATGTTTTTTGGTTTTATTTGTTTTTCTATACCACAGTTTCGGAAGGAAATTAAATGCGTAATAATTTTGTCAAATTGTCTCTAATTCAATTTCCTGTTTGAAAATGTTTTATTGTATTTCATCTTTTATTTTTATCAGTTTTATTGAATTGTAAAGTTTCATTTACGTAAATTATAATAATAATATTATCCATAATTAGAGTTTACTAGATAAAACATTGCTTAAATTTTCAAAATGTATACAAATTAATTTAATGGTAATAATGATGACTCCCTCCTTTTTTTTAAAAGTAAAATTTGTATCACAGGTAATATATACAAAATATCTTCTTAAAAAATACAATAAGATTATCGAGAAGAGATGAGTTTTTCTTTGTCAATCTGTCATTCTCTTAATATTAATTTTCTGTAGAATAAAACTTGTAAAATAATTTTTAAAGATATATTTTGAAAACAAAAAATAAAACATGAATAATTAATTATGTCGTGGGCTTTGCCTAAATTTTGTACATTAATTTTATATTCGGAAAATGTCAATTCTATTTTAAACGTTTGAAAGAAGTAGAATAAAAAAAAAAAAAAAAAATACTTAAAATAGTGAAACACTAAGAGGAAAAAAAATGACTTGAATGCAAATTATAAAGCAAGAAATGCATATATGACTGAACTTTGAAGACGCTTTCTGCGTGCTCATTAAAAGCTGCAGCCTTAACTGTAATAGAAAGTTTTTAGTTTGAAACGACAGAAATGTTTCGACTACTCTTTGAGAAACTTCTAGTATAACAGATGATCATTTACAAAAATCTTTATAAAAGATAAGTCGAGGTCTGCTTACCTAAAACATTTTTTTAATAATATGAAATTCTCATAATTAGGAAATCGTTTTGTGTTGCTGATGAATTAATTACATTTTATGTTATATGAAAATAAAAAGTTTTTGTTAGAGGCACAGATGCAACTTGGACCACGGTTTAAAAAATTTGTTAATCCGGCAGAAAATATATTTTACAGTAAATAACATGTTTTTAATAATTTTTGTAATTTTTTAAAGTTTTCTAAGAAGTTCACATCTCAGTCACAATGTGACATCACTGAGTGGTGGCATTTTGGTCACAGATGTGACGTGACCACAGTGACTTACAGTGACGTCACAATGACGTCACTGTGACCATGCATGCTATGAGGGCTGGGATTTTAATTATAGGTGGCGCGGCACGTCTCGCTACAGGGAACTTACACTAATGCAGGCATGTTAATACTAAGTTTTGAAATATAGCATATTGCAAACAATAATACTTAACAGTATGAAAATTGAATAAAAAATAAGACGCATGGAACATTTTGAATATAGTAACTCGACGAAAATTCTCATTTTGAGAAAATACGATTTAAAGTTTGATTTTTAGTGTAACTCAATTACGGTGTATAAATTTGAAATGCTTGCAACTTCGCTAGGAATCGTTGCAAATTCTTGCGGTTTTTTGGAAATGATGCAGTTAATAATAAAGTATATTAATAAACGAAACAGGAAAAATATCGTTTTTTAATAGATTTTCCAGATTGAAGGTGCACGGTCCCCCTAAAAACAGTAGCCAAAAAGTAACTCGATAACAATAGCAGATAACAGAACCACTTCAACAAAGTTATCCAGCCCCGATTTACACCCAGGTTTTTGTTGAACTACATTAAAATAAAATTTTAAAATATTAAAACTGGACAAAGCCTTTTCAGACGAAAACTTTATACAGGAAAAACTGAGTGTAACAGCCCTTCTTCTGTGTCACATTCTTTCTGGACTCAGCAATATACACACACCTGTTCTGTCATCGTATTTTCATGGAGGCACATGTTTTTATTTCTTCATTTTATGTATCATGAGTTGCTGGCTATATGTCACAAATGGCGTTTTGAAATCAATTTTGAGTTTATAAATAGTTTATTGTAATTGAGTTTCTTATTAAACATTCATCACTCAACTTTTATCATTTTGAATGTTTTTCAGTATTTAGCTATTTATTTAATTTTTAATTATTTATAAACAAAAGTCTCGCTACCTATAATATTTTAACATGTATGCACTCTATATTACTCTGAAAAGATTTTACAAGTCCAACAGAAGTGCTTTCAAGAAGACCTGACAATGAAAAAGAGAGCTACAGGAGCTGATAGGATCTTCCAGCGTTTGTTAACACATAAGACTGACATTGAGTTTTCGCATAATTTGTTTGTGATTTTTTTATTTTATTGAGAATATTTTTTTCAACAAATTTACTATCACATATTGTATATATGACTTTTATTTTTAAAGGGGGAAAAATTGTTAATTGATTCGAGTTTTAAAAAATTAGAAATATGAATGAAATAATACGGAATGTTTTGGAAATTTCTATTGATAAATTTCTGATCATGTTCATAGATGCATTGTGAAGAATGAAAAGAATTCAGGAATTTAAGATACAGATATTTTAGCAGTCAAACTATACTGTGTGTAGTAACTGTAATGTATAAATAGTAAATGCTACAAAGATTTTCATATGGCAAAAGTGTAGTTGATTTGTACATTTCGCAACATATCATATCTCACATAAAAATAAAAATAAAATTGTAATAGTGCTTTTTTTTCTCTTAATTAGTCATTAATATGCATAAAATAAAATTTTATTTCATTTGTGTCAAGTTTAATAAAGTGCGGTCCTTAATGGGTTAAGGGGTTAAGGACTCTTAAAGCTTCTAAATTTTTGAAATTTTAATTTTTTTAGATGTTAAACCCCTATCTTTTCTGAGCATTTTGGTGTTATTGTTTTCTTGAAATTCTCATTAGCACAGAAGTTATGGCTTTTGGAATTATACCCACTCAATAGCTGAAACGGCGTTTCCGAAAATTTGAAGTGAATTTTCGCCAAATGATGTTTTTGGGCATAGCGCGCTGGATATCTCAAAAACTTCTGAATATTTTTCATGAAATTTTCAAAACATATGTTTCATGTTAGTCTATATAAACAGAACCTAAAATTTCCTTTTTATTGTTCAAAAAAATATTTTTTTAGGTGATTATACTGTTGAAATTTTGAAAATTTTGTATTATCTAAATACAATTTTGTATTAAAAAAATAAAAAATGCTTTAAATACAAATTTATTTAGGTTCAGGGTAATTATTACTATCTGAAGTATAACTAGGCATCAAAATTTTCAGTCTAGTTGCAATATTTATTTTGTAATCTTGCGTGTAAGCTGTTAAACCAATTTTCTGCTCGTCAAATGTCTGACAGTTTGGGATCCCCTATAACTGGTAATTCTGCATCTTGCAATTTTTTAAACATAATGAAATAAAGAACATACGTATATCTTTCATCCCAATAAAAATTGTGTTTTAAAATAATATACATTTTAATATATTAAATGTTGAAAATGGTCTTTTTTTTTTTTTTTTTTTTTTTTTTTTTCGATTTTAAGAATTCCGAGAGCTTTGAGGATCTTTTTTAATATTTTCTTTTCTTTTACAAAAAAAAAATAAGGTTTGTAAATGTTTCAAACTCGGGAGCAAGTTGTTCCCTAGAGTTATAGGGCATTCAATGAGATTGTAAGACATTTCATGTTAACTTTTATATTTTGTGTGTTGCGAAATAATTTTAAATAATAATTAATGATTAGGGTCCCATGCTTTTTCTTGCACCCTGGTTTATTTAAAGAGAAGACCGTCAATTTTTTCAAAAAAGTAAAATGCGTTCAAATTTAAAATTATTTTCGTAGCTGCCATGGGCGATGATGAAGAGGGTGGGGGAGCATACCAACCCCTAGTTTTAACATTTTAACTTTTTTTTCGTTATCGTCGATGATTTTTAAAAACCAAGTAATTATAACAACATGTTATTTTTTATAAGTTATTTTAACTGATTGAATACTAATAGACAAAAAAAAACAGAATTAAGTGCATAAAAATGCTATTTATTATATCACTGTGTGTATTTTTTTTTTCTGATGAAGGTTGTGTTTATAGCTGAAAGTACTAAGAAGAATTAAAGTAATTTGACATCTTTTTAAATATTTTTGTCAACTTTTAAGTATTTTTGCACGCAGTGTAATTTTATGTTTACTTTTTAAAGATAAATTTAGCGTTCTATTTATTTATTTTCTAAATAAGGCTTATTTAATTTTTCTACAAAGGTTTGGGCAAACAACCATCTTTTTTTTTTTAAGTATAACTTTTTTCTTTTTGCAGGTCGAGTAATAAATTTGAAGTCAAAAACAACTGATCCAAGTCTGATCCGGAGTTTCAAAGTAGATCCCCAGATTCACTCTGCGGAAGTGGCACATTTGCCATTTGAAGACGCTACCAACTATCTATACAAAAAGTATGTTTTCAGATGAAATAGCATGTTTCATGAAAAGAACATTATGCTTTAAGCTAATATTATGAACTTCCAATTGACAATATTAGACTGTTTTCTTATCTTTTTAATTCTTACTCATACTCCATGTATTTAATGTTTCTTTTTTTAATGTAACCTTTTTTCTGTTGACTTGTGTAGCAACAGTGTGATTTGTAGATATCGCAGCTTGTTCCATGGCGAAAGTCAGTTAGCTATATTTTCATTTGTTAAAGTAATCTTCGTAATGTTTATTCATATTTATTTTTCTTAATTAAGTTAATTTAATCTTGTTTGTTAATTATCTGCTGAATAATTCAAGTGGTTATGTCCCCAGACTTGCATTCCATTGTGCGATAGTTACGGTAACGAGAATTAGGCCTAACCAAAGGAAAAACGTGTTTCAAATTTGAACTGTGTTTGGTTAGTTAATTAAGATAAAAATATGGAACTTTTTACGACTGATAAACTTATTGGCTCTGAGAATTGGGTCAGATGGAAATGGATGGTGGAAGGCTTGCTAATGGAAAAAGAAAATGCGTTCGAGGTGTGCTCTGGCGAGATCGTACAGCCAGAACCGGTTCCCGACGATGCTGATGCTGCAGATCGGAACAAATATAACAGTGACTTAGCCAGCTTCAATAAAGGCAACAGAGCGGCTCGAGGTATTTTTTCAAGAACTCTAGATAGCAGAATATGCGACCTCGTATCGATGTGCAAAACAGCAAGAGAAATATGGGTGAAACTACACGAACTGTTTGAGCAGAAAAATACCCAAGCTCAATGTGCGTGCCAGATGCAGTTCTCATCGTTTGTGCGAGATCCAACAAATTCAATGGCTATGCGCATAGCAAAACTAGATCGCCTTGTGTCACGGATGTCCGATTTAGATATCAAACCAAATGACTTTGTAGTAATGAGTAAGCTTCTGGAAACATTATCTAGTGACTTTGAGCCACTTAAAATGGCTTGGTGTGCAAGACCTGAAGAGCAACAGACACTAGTGGAGCTGAAGAAATTACTTGTTGCAGAAGAGCAAAGAAGAATGACAGAATCTTCTAGAGAAACTGAATTAAGTGCCTTATTTGCCAAGTCTAGTTTGGGAAAGGTTCACAATGCTGCAGAAAAGTATGACAAGCATGCAAACAAGCAGGGGAAGCAGTATAAATGCTTCAGATGTGGTAAAAGGGGCCACATGAAACGATACTGTACTGTTAAGAACATTAATAATGTGCATGAGAGAAAACCAAAAGATGAAGTTTTTATTAGTGAATGCCTTGTAGCCAATAGTGATGACACATGGGTCATTGATACAGGAGCCACACAACATATAACCAACAGACATGACGTCTTTCAAAGCTTCACACACTATAAGTGTCCAATAGAAGTAAGGGTTGGTAACAGTTCCACAATGAAAGCATATGGTCATGGTAGAATATCTGTGAAAATGTTAGTTAATGGCAGCTGGAAAGACAGTGTAATGGAAAATGTGTTATATGCACCAGATGCTTCGAGAAATTTATTTTCTGTGAGTCAAGCTCTAGACCATGGCTCAAAGTCTAACATGTGTAACGATAAATGTGAATTTGTAAAACCGAAAGGGATTGTTGCTGTGGGAATACGCCAAGGTAACCTATTCAGATTGCTATGCAAAATAATAGTACCTGAGGTAAACAGTGCAACTGACATTGTTGCAGTGCCCACTTCTGAAGCTCAACTTGCTGAATCAAACTCTCTTCAACTCTGGCATGAGAGGCTTGGACATTTGAATAAGCAACATGTGAAAAAGTTTCTTCACACTCAAGGTATAGAAGTGCAAAATGATGGTGAGTTTTGCGAAGCATGTGTGTTAGGAAAACAACATAGACTACCATTTCGAAATCGTCAACAACGAGCTAAGGATGTTGGGGAGGTTATCCATACCGATGTCTGTGGACCAATGGAAAAAGAATCTTTAGGTGGTGCCAATTACTATGTATGTTTTACTGATGATTACTCTAAATTCAGAAAAGTGTATTTTCTCAAGCATAAGTCTGAGGTCCTGTCAAAATTTGAAGAATTTTGTATTTTCTTCAAAAATCAAACACAGAAACCAATCAAGGCAGTTCTTAGTGACGGTGGTTTGGAATATGACAACAAAATGTTGAAAAGTTTGCTTCAGAAAATGGGAGCAGAATTTCGATAGAGCCCACCCTATACACCTCAACAAAATGGATCTGCTGAACGAAATAATCGAACTCTTGTCGAGTTAGCAAGATCAATCATGATTGCAAAAGATTTACCAAAATTCCTGTGGGCTGAAATAGTCAATGCTGTAGTACATATATTGAATCGTGCTGGAACATCAGCAGTTGAACAAAAGTCACCTTATGAAGTTTTTTGTGGTAAAACTCCAAGACTCAATCATCTTCGAATTATTGGCACAGAATGTTTTGTTCATACTCCCAAGCAGAAGCGCAAGAAGTGGGATCCGAAAGGCCGAAAAGGCATTTTAGTTGGCTACTTAGATGATGTGGATGGTTATCGTGTATGGTTCACAGATACAAGAAAAATCGAGAGAACAAGAGAAGTAGTGTTTTCTCCTGAATCTGTATCAACGTCGACCATTGTTGCAATTGAGACGGAACAGCTTAGCATAGATGAAAGTCCTGCTCTTGACAGTGATGGAACTGAGTTTCATGCAGATGAAACCTCTGAAAATGTGCAGCAAGATAGAAACCTGAGGAATAGCACGCAGTTAAAGGCACCTGAACGTCTTATTGAATGCTGTATTGCAGAACAGATCGAACCAGAACACTACTACCAAGCAGTTAAGTCAGAAAAGGCAAATGAATGGCAAGCTGCAATGGATGAGGAAATCAAATCATTATCAGAAAACGGTACTTGGTATTTGACAGACCTACCAGAAGGAAGACGAGCTATTACAAACAGATGGGTATATAAATTGAAGTGTCATGCTAATGGTGACATTGATCGGTTCAAAGCCAGGCTTGTAGTAGCTCTCAAAGAAAAGGTATAGATTATTCAGAAACCTTCAGCCCAGTTGCACGTTTTGAAACTATTCGAGCCTTGATAAGTGTTGCAGCAAATGAAAATTTAGATCTGGTACAGTTTGATGTTAAAACTGCATTCTTATATGGGACATTAGATGAAGAAATCTATATGAAACAGCCCGAAGGATATGATGACAACTCGGGCCGTGTGTGTCGACTAGTTAAAAGCCTCTACGGATTGAAACAGCCACCAAGATGTTGGAACAAGCGATTTAAAGAGTTCCTGGAAAAGTATGGTCTAACAGAGAGCAATGCTGATCCATGTTTGTTTTGCAGTAATGAGAAAGAACAGAAGTTGTTATTAGCATTACATGTTGATGATGGACTTGTTGCTACAACTCCTCAGATCAAGAATCATTTCCTTGAAGAATTGCAGCGCGAGTTTAAGGTAACATACAAAGATGCTGAATATTATCTTGGTGTAGAAATAAAAAGGCTAACAAGTGGGGATATTGCTATTAGTCAACAAAATTATGCTAATAAAGTTTTGGAACGATTCAACATGAAAGATGCTAATCCAGTTTCTACTCCCATAGAAAAGGATAATGTCTCAGGGGAAGATAATGTAGAGATTGATTCTGACAAAGTCCCTTACAGACAAGCTGTAGGCAGCTTGATGTACATGGCTGTTGCTACCCGCCCAGACATTGCCTTTGCTGTGTCATATTGTTCTCAGTTCTTGGATAAAGCTGAACAGAAACATTGGTCAATGGTAAAGCGGATACTAAAGTACATCAAAGGAACACCTAATTTTGCTTTAGTGTTTAAGTCTGGTTTTCGTCCTGGTGTCTTAGAAGCATACAGTGATGCAGATTATGCTAGTGACACAAAAACCAGAAAGTCAGTTTCTGGTATTGCATTTTTATATAGTGCAGGAGCCATTGACTGGGCAAGTCGTCGACAGCAGTGTGTCTCATTAAGTACCACGGAAGCAGAGTATATAGCTGCAAGTGAGGCAACCAAAGAAATGGTTTGGCTGAAACGCCTCTTTGATGACATTGCCCCATTAACATCAACTCCCATTCTGCAAGTTGATAATGCAAGTGCAGTTCGTTTGGCTAAAAATCCTGAGTTCCATCAGCGAACTAAACACGTGGATATCAGATATCATTTTGTAAGAGAAAAGTGTTTAATTGGTGAAATCAGTGTCCAGCACATTGATGGTGAACACCAAATTGCGGATATTTTCACAAAAGCCTTACCTAAAAAACGTTTTGAAATGTTAAGGACTCTCCTGGGTATGGTAAGAGTGCCATAATTGCAAGTTCAAGGGGAAGTGCTAATATTATGAACTTCCAATTGACAATATTAGACTGTTTTCTTATCTTTTTAATTCTTACTCATACTCCATGTATTTAATGTTTCTTTTTTTAATGTAACCTTTTTTCTGTTGACTTGTGTGGCAACAGTGTGATTTGTAGATATCGCAGCTTGTTCCATGGCGAAAGTCAGTTAGCTATATTTTCATTTGTTAAAGTAATCTTCGTAATGTTTATTCATATTTATTTTTCTTAATTAAGTTAATTTAATCTTGTTTGTTAATTATCTGCTGAATAATTCAAGTGGTTAAATAAGTAGTGATTCCTTCAAGAGAAGGTGGGGAAAATGCGTTCTAGAGGTAAATGCAAAATCCTCAAAATTCCGAAGAGCAGGGCTATGGTGGAGTACACGCTGGTAGAAGCCGAATAAAAATAGCCTCTTTATTTTTTTAAGCATTCCATCTATTTCTCAAATAAAACTATTAAAAAACTTTGCTATTCAGAAAGCAACGATTGCCAGGATTAGATTAAAGATTAATCTAACAAGGGAACCACTTTTGATGCTGCTCGCACCTAGCATCGAGACGCAGGGCATTTTGTAGCCATATACATAAAAGTTAGAGAACCGATAAAATTTCTCTGTTAAAATCATATTTTATGTATTTTTTTATGCTTTTAGATTTTTATTATTGGATTTTTATTTGTTTATTTTGGCCAAAAGTGAGGTAAGTTGCCAAATATGGCGCTAAATATTTTTCTCCTGCTTTATCCCTCTAGTGTCTAATTATGTACGCGTATTAGAATTAAATCAGATTGCGATTTACTTGATAATAGCATAAAAACAAGAATAAGTTTTTTTTTTCCTATGCAGACGATAAATGTATAAATAGTAAATATATATCTGTTAAAAGCTTTCAAGTTCATTGAAAACTATTTTTTTTTTTAAAGTACAAAATAAGCAAACTATTTTCTTTTGAAGTCAGATAGAATAAAGTTCCGAATGCTTAAAATGAAACGTTGTTGTATTAATAAACGTTTGTCTTTTGGTAAAAATAATCATAATGTAAATTAATATTTTTGTACAATTTAGAAAATTTACTGTCCCTAATTAGGTCGGACATTATAATTTCTAGCGAAGTCCAAACCACTGCTCGCTCACACACGACAAGCAGTTATGACATTTGGATAGGATTGCTGAAAAAACTCTACTTTAAAAAAAAAAAGAAAAGAAAAGAAAAGAAAAAAAAAGTCAACTTTTCTCTCACCAAAAATGTGAATATAATGCTGTAATTTTTCAAAATCAATTTCGAAGGATCTTGAAGGAATTTTTTAACTTTTTTCAATATTTTATACTTATTATTGACTAATTTGTATTTTTAAATGCTTTTCTTTTTTAAAAAAAATCTACGTTAATAATCCGATAAGTGGTTTCGAAAATTGCATTTTCAGAAAGTTATGCTGCTGCAAAATAAATAAATAAATAAAAAAACAAAAAAAAAAACAGATTTTAACAGAAAAATTTTATCGATTCTCAAACTTCCTAATATAGGGCTTTAAAATGCACCAGATCTCAATGATAGGTGCGAGCAGCACCAAAAAGTGGTTCCCTTGTAAGAAGACATCAAGCATGCAGTGGGACGTGGGAGTATAAGCCGTTAGGCACTTTCCTTATAATAGCCTGCAGGGTGGAATTCCGCGCATCTGTATCTGTACTTTCATGGATTGCAATGTAATAGACAGAAAATATTAAAATTATAGATTTCAGTTGATTCCCGAAATTCCCGGCTGTATCATCAATCTTTCTAGAGATACTTATACATATTTCTTTAACTTCTCTGGATAACTTTTCTTTTTTCGTATTGAACGATTTTTATTCCCGTTCAATTGATTATAATAAACCAAATGGAGAGTTTTTTTTTTAAGTTCATTGTTTTCAACAGGCTTGGTGAATTCTTTTATGACGTGTCAGTTTTGAATCTGAAATTTTATCTTTTCAAAGCGTGGGCAAATATTTGTGAGTTTTCATTGTATGTTTTGGTGAATTATTTTTTAATGATTGAATCTTTGCCATCTACAAACACGTTTCTACGTATCAAACAAAACTTTTCATTTTTCTTTCAAACATAAAAGTCTTTTAAATCGATTAATTATAATTATCCACACTAGTAGACAGCTTCAACATATTTTTTATACTTCCTAAGATGTATGGAAGTTATAATATAGTAGTAAAAGGAAACAAAAAGGAAGAAACATCATGCGCGATTCATGAACAATGACATGTTTACTAACCCAAATATACCAATAAAAATTAGAGCTTAAATCTAAACTTCACATGTTCAACTAATTATGAGTCAAGTAAAGAGACTGGGTATCACTTTTGGGCATTTTTGACGTTTTTGGGCTACAAAAAGGCAATTCATGTCATTTTCAAATCTACTTATTTAAAAGTTATTTTATTTTTTGAGTTTTGGATTCTTTAAAATCTAAATTATCTTAATTATTACCGTTTAACATTAATTAAAATATTAATTTTTAAATGCATTTTTTTTGTATTTAATGAATTCTGCATATTACTTGATAATGTGATAAAAAATCGAAGTGAGTACTTAAATAAAAAATATATTATGTTCAACGCTTAACAATTTATAAGGAAAACACTACAAACTTTTTATAAATCTTTGAATTTTTAAGAATCATGATCCCGCGCTTTTTTGCGTTCCAGGTGATTACCTTTGCATCCACAAACTCTTGGAGATGAATTTTAAAATTGAGTTAGATCTGTCTATATATAATATACCATAGCTGTCAATTTTTACTATTTTAAGATTTAATACGGCAAATTTTATTTAAAAGTATAAAGTCTGTGTAAATGCATGATTTCAGCCTTAAAATGTGTATATCGAGTACAAATTATATAACAGAAAAGAACAAGTTTTAATAACATTAGCACTTTCAAAATGATTTTTAAAGTATAATATCCAAACCTCATGCCGTAAAATATAATTTTTCTAAGATAGAATAATCACCCATAATGACTTCCTTTAACCCGTTGATAATTTAAACAAGATTCTCACCAGAAAATTTTAACTAAATTTTATATTTTTAATTTTGGAGGAAATTCGATGAACAATTGCTTTCCTTATTTAAAAATAAAATTTTTCGATTATTCTGGTGAGAATTCAATATTTAGAGACATTTTTGCTTGCCCCTCAAGGGGTTATATAAGAAATAAAACAAGTGGGTAAGTGTGATCACAGATCGCACAGAGGTTTTCGTTTAATATTCCTTTCAAAACCCTTTATCCTTTCGCAAAATATGTTAGTTCCACATTGCGCAACCAGGGGGCGCACTATATTCTACACAAACCTCTATCCGAACGAATCTCCGTTTTACAACCTATCCGTAGATATATTAGTCGAGAGGATCGGGCCCATAGCGCCCGAGATAGGTAGGTGACCCTGACAGTAAAAAGTGGAACTAAAATATGTAAGGCTATGTGCATAATATGAAAGAGTGGTCAAAGAGGTGTCAGCAAAAGTTAGAAAAGTACCCACCGGGTGCAATGGGGGGGAGGTTAGAAAAATTGCTTAAAATGCACAAGTTAGAGCAAAGAGGGGTAAATAATTCAAGACTTTTTGAAAATTTTATGATTTTTCGCGTGATCGCAAGTGTTCTGCTATAAGTATGCAAAATTTCAAGTCTCCAAATTAATTAGGGGCAGAGTTAGAATAATTGCTTAAAATGCACAAGTTAGAAATCGAAGGGGTAAATAATATAAGACTTTTTGAAAATTTTATGATTTGTCGTTTGAAGTGAGGTGTTCAGCTATAAGTATGCAAAATTTCAAGACTCCAAATTAATTAGGGACTCAGTTAGAATAAAAAGCTTAAAATACACAAGTTAGAGCAAAAAAACCCTTTAAAATACACAAGTTAGAGCCCAGAGGGGTAAATATAAGACTTTTTCAAATTTCTATGATTTGTCGTTTGATGTGAGGTGTTCAGCTATAAGTATGTAAAATTTCAAGTCTCCAAATTAATTAGGGGCTGAGTTAGAAAAATTGCTTAAAATTAACAAGTTAGAGCCCAGAGGGGTAAATATAAGACTTTTTCAAAATTTTATGATTTGTCGTTTGATGTGAGGTGTTCAGCTATAAGTATGCAAAATTTCAAGTCTTCAACTTAATTAGGGACTCAGTTAGAACAAAAATATTAAAATACACCCGTTAGCACCCAGAAAGGTAAATATAAGACTTTTTCAAAATTTTATGATTTGGTAGTTTCTGAGAACGGGCTCTGTGACGGACAGACAGACAGAGGAGTGAGACGAATAGGGTATCGTCAGATGAACGAAACCGTAAAAAAGATTTAACTTGGCAAATTTTTATTTAAAAATATAAAGCATGAATATACGCATAATTAAATGTTTAAGGCGACTTTTTTTTTTCCTTTTTTGCGTGAAATACTCTTGTAAAGGGATTAAATATACCACTGAGATCGGGCGGCGTCTGTACAAACCATCATCTCATGGAGTTCACGGCTAAAATTCGAGGATTAGTTAGAACTCGATTTGCAGATTAAAACGGAAATGGTCTGCTAAGTCATATCTCAGTAGAAACCACCTGCATATCCAAATTTAGTGGTTGATTGGTTGGTTTGTTTTCCCATTGTGTTTTCCTGAATCTGCATCCAGTGTGGTCATCAAAGTATGAAATGATGGAGGGCCGAGTGCAAGAAAACACAATGGGAAACCTGCCAATCAACCACTAAAACTGGGTCTGCAGGTAGTTTTTACAGAGATATGACTTGGCAAGTTGACATACCAGTTCCATTTTAATATGCTAGTCGAGTTCTAACTAATCTTGGAATTTCAGCCTTGAAGCCCATGAGGTGATGGTTTGCGTAGCCGCCTCTTGCAGTATCAGTATAATACACCCTAGAAAGTACATCAGAGACTCAATAAATCTTCTGCGCAAAAGTGACAAAATCACTTAGCATATAATTTTATTAACGTCTTGTTACTTTAGGTATAATCTTTCCCGTGACAACATTAACACACAGCTGCCAGCTATAGATACAACAGGTGTATTTGGCAGTCAAGCTAAAGAAGCCTGTGATAATACAGGAGCCACTGCAAGATGTGACGCTAATTCGAGATATCGTAGAATAGATGGGCAGTGCAATAATCTTCAGAATCCAAGATGGGGAAGTGCAATGAATTGTCAGCCAAGGTTGTTGCCCGCCAATTACGAAGGTAAGAATTTACAGAATTATCTTTATTATAAATATTTTATCTTAGACAATTTCTAAAAGTGGATGGATTAATTGCAGTTAATCAAAGTTTGTAAAGAAGTTTTCTGTCTGAAATTTCAGTCAATTCTGACGCCATGTTTTCAGTTCCTTATGTGCTCTCCCCCCTTACCCCTAATATAAAACAACAAAACGTCAATTTTTGAACTTATACATTTCAGCAGTTTTTTTTATTTTAATGAATTATTTAATTTGTATAATATTTTTAAATACACATTTATTACAAATTCAATGCGACTTTAAGAGTTTAGAATATTTTCCTATTAACGTAACTTATGTTTTATTCGTGAAGTGGACGCTTTAAGGTTTGATGAATTTTTATCACACCTTTTTAATCACTAAAGCTCTAGAAACAAATATCAATAGTAAACTATAATAACTTTAGTTTCAATTGCTATTTTACTTTTTAACACTTTCCAACAAAGTAGAAAAGTGTTTATGCATTCGATTTGTCTGGCCGTCTGGCCACGCTCTAACAAACGTGAATATACTCGGATTTTCATGAAACTGATAAAGATTATTTAGGGTCACCAAAGCATGTTTGGTATTGTATATGAAGCATGTAGGCTTAATCGTGCATTTACAGGGGCACTCAAAAGTATTTCATTACATTATGGTATATGGGGAAAAATCGTTTGCAGAGTATTTTAATGACATTACGCTATTTCAAATGTATTCAAACTGATATAAATCACTGAATTTCACTACGATCACGATAGAGAAGGGCATTCACAGCATTTTTTAATCATTTACAGGTCACACAAAAGAAATCAGTTACAGTACAGTACTGTCTTTGAGTAATAATTGGTGGAGTGCCGGTTTAAAATTCGGTAATGCGCTTTTAAATTTAATTAATTTTTTGCATCTTACTCGTTATATATAAATTCTATACCTCAAATACAGGGCTGCACAAAAGTATTCACGTACCGTTCTCCTTATTAGAGGAAATTGCTGAAGGTAAATTTCAACTGAAGTATATGTATCTCTTAAGTGAACTAAATTTTAGCATGCATGTAGTTAATAGATTCAAATATAAATAGCATATACAGGGCTGCTAAAAAAATTCGCATAATTTTCCGATTGTGGATGGGAACAGCTGAAATTGAGTTTTGAAATATATTATGTGCTTCCATATGATTGAATTAAAACGTAATATTTTAATTTTTTAAACGGTGCAGTTTTGTTACATTATTGTGAATGTGTTGGAAAGTGTTTCATAATCTATGCTTGACGCATGATTTTTTCTTACTTGTTTTATGTATAGGTTACGTTAAAAGAAATATTACAAAATGGCCACTTTGCCGCCTAGACTGGGTAAAGTGGCCAGCTTAGGTAAATGAACAAATCATATTGATTCAAGATGTATATTTAATCAACACAAGCGAAAGTAACTCATATTAAGAACGAGTATTATGGCTTGTAATAATTTATAAGTATTAAATCGTTACAAGATAAAGTAAATAGTACAGGCATGCCCCGACTTATGTGAGTAATGCGTTTCGTAAAGTTTTACGTAACTTGAATTTTATGTAAGTCGAATTTGTTTGTAGCTTAGGTAAAATTTTGTAAGAAGCTCTACAAAATTCAATATCAAACAAATATCAATATCAATCTAACAAATATCAATAGTAAACTATAATAACTTTAGTTTCAATTGCTATTTTACTTTTTAATACTTTCCAACAAAGTAGAAAAGTGTTTATGCATTCGATTTGTCTGGCCGTCTGGCCACGCTCTAACTCACGTGAATATACTCGGATTTTCATGAAATTGATAAAGGTTATTTAGGGTCACCAAAGCATGTTTGGTATTGTATATAAAGTATGTAGGCTTAATCGTGCGTTTACAGGGGCACTCAAAAGTATTTCATTACATTATGGTATATGGGGAAAAATCGTTTGCAGAGTATTTTAATGACATTACGCTATTTCAAATGTATTCAAACTGATATAAATCACTGAATTTCACTACGATCACGATAGAGAAGGGCATTCACAGCATTTTTTAATCATTTACAGGTCACACAAAAGAAATCAGTTACAGTACAGTACTGTCTTTGAGTAATAATTGCTGGAGTGTACGGTTTAAAATTCGGTATGCGCTTTTAAATTTAATTAATTTTTTGCATCTTACTCGTTATATATAAATTCTATACCTCAAATACAGGGCTGCACAAAAGTATTCACGTACCGTTCTCCTTATTAGAGGAAATTGCTGAAGGTAAATTTCAACTGAAGTATATGTATCTCTTAAGTGAACTAAATTTTAGCATGCATGTAGTTAATAGATTCAAATATAAATAGCATATACAGGGCTGCTGAAAAAATTCGCATAATTTTCCGATTGTGGATGGGAACAACTGAAATTGAGTTTTGAAATATATTATGTGCTTCCATATGATTGAATTAAAACGTAATATTTTAATTTTTTAAACGCTGCAGTTTTGTTACATTATTGTGAATGTGTTGGAAAGTGTTTCATAATCTATGCTTGACGCATGATTTTTTCTTACTTGTTTTATGTATAGGTTACGTTAAAAGAAATATTACAAAATGGCCACTTTGCCGCCTAGACTGGGTAAAGTGGCCAGCTTAGGTAAATGAACAAATCATATTGATTCAAGATGTATATTTAATCAACACAAGCGAAAGTAACTCATATTAAGAACGAGTATTATGGCTTGTAATAATTTATAAGTATTAAATCGTTACAAGATAAAGTAAATAGTACAGGCATGCCCCGACTTATGTGAGTAATGCGTTTCGTAAAGTTTTACGTAACTTGAATTTTATGTAAGTCGAATTTGTTTGTAGCTTAGGTAAAATTTTGTAAGAAGCTCTACAAAATTTCAATATCAAACAAATATCAATATCAATCTAACAAATATCAATAGTAAACTATAATAACTTTAGTTTCAATTGCTATTTTACTTTTTAATACTTTCCAACAAAGTAGAAAAGTGTTTATGCATTCGATTTGTCTGGCCGTCTGGCCACGCTCTAACTCACGTGAATATACTCGGATTTTCATGAAATTGATAAAGGTTATTTAGGGTCACCAAAGCATGTTTGGTATTGTATATAAAGTATGTAGGCTTAATCGTGCGTTTACAGGGGCACTCAAAAGTATTTCATTACATTATGGTATATGGGGAAAAATCGTTTGCAGAGTATTTTAATGACATTACGCTATTTCAAATGTATTCAAACTGATATAAATCACTGAATTTCACTACGATCACGATAGAGAAGGGCATTCACAGCATTTTTTAATCATTTACAGGTCACACAAAAGAAATCAGTTACAGTACAGTACTGTCTTTGAGTAATAATTGCTGGAGTGTACGGTTTAAAATTCGGTATGCGCTTTTAAATTTAATTAATTTTTTGCATCTTACTCGTTATATATAAATTCTATACCTCAAATACAGGGCTGCACAAAAGTATTCACGTACCGTTCTCCTTATTAGAGGAAATTGCTGAAGGTAAATTTCAACTGAAGTATATGTATCTCTTAAGTGAACTAAATTTTAGCATGCATGTAGTTAATAGATTCAAATATAAATAGCATATACAGGGCTGCTGAAAAAATTCGCATAATTTTCCGATTGTGGATGGGAACAACTGAAATTGAGTTTTGAAATATATTATGTGCTTCCATATGATTGAATTAAAACGTAATATTTTAATTTTTTAAACGCTGCAGTTTTGTTACATTATTGTGAATGTGTTGGAAAGTGTTTCATAATCTATGCTTGACGCATGATTTTTTCTTACTTGTTTTATGTATAGGTTACGTTAAAAGAAATATTACAAAATGGCCACTTTGCCGCCTAGACTGGGTAAAGTGGCCAGCTTAGGTAAATGAACAAATCATATTGATTCAAGATGTATATTTAATCAACACAAGCGAAAGTAACTCATATTAAGAACGAGTATTATGGCTTGTAATAATTTATAAGTATTAAATCGTTACAAGATAAAGTAAATAGTACAGGCATGCCCCGACTTATGTGAGTAATGCGTTTCGTAAAGTTTTACGTAACTTGAATTTTATGTAAGTCGAATTTGTTTGTAGCTTAGGTAAAATTTTGTAAGAAGCTCTACAAAATTCAATATCAAACAAATATCAATATCAATCTAACAAATATCAATAGTAAACTATAATAACTTTAGTTTCAATTGCTATTTTACTTTTTAATACTTTCCAACAAAGTAGAAAAGTGTTTATGCATTCGATTTGTCTGGCCGTCTGGCCACGCTCTAACTCACGTGAATATACTCGGATTTTCATGAAATTGATAAAGGTTATTTAGGGTCACCAAAGCATGTTTGGTATTGTATATAAAGTATGTAGGCTTAATCGTGCGTTTACAGGGGCACTCAAAAGTATTTCATTACATTATGGTATATGGGGAAAAATCGTTTGCAGAGTATTTTAATGACATTACGCTATTTCAAATGTATTCAAACTGATATAAATCACTGAATTTCACTACGATCACGATAGAGAAGGGCATTCACAGCATTTTTTAATCATTTACAGGTCACACAAAAGAAATCAGTTACAGTACAGTACTGTCTTTGAGTAATAATTGCTGGAGTGTACGGTTTAAAATTCGGTATGCGCTTTTAAATTTAATTAATTTTTTGCATCTTACTCGTTATATATAAATTCTATACCTCAAATACAGGGCTGCACAAAAGTATTCACGTACCGTTCTCCTTATTAGAGGAAATTGCTGAAGGTAAATTTCAACTGAAGTATATGTATCTCTTAAGTGAACTAAATTTTAGCATGCATGTAGTTAATAGATTCAAATATAAATAGCATATACAGGGCTGCTGAAAAAATTCGCATAATTTTCCGATTGTGGATGGGAACAACTGAAATTGAGTTTTGAAATATATTATGTGCTTCCATATGATTGAATTAAAACGTAATATTTTAATTTTTTAAACGCTGCAGTTTTGTTACATTATTGTGAATGTGTTGGAAAGTGTTTCATAATCTATGCTTGACGCATGATTTTTTCTTACTTGTTTTATGTATAGGTTACGTTAAAAGAAATATTACAAAATGGCCACTTTGCCGCCTAGACTGGGTAAAGTGGCCAGCTTAGGTAAATGAACAAATCATATTGATTCAAGATGTATATTTAATCAACACAAGCGAAAGTAACTCATATTAAGAACGAGTATTATGTCTTGTAATAATTTAAGTATTAAATCGTTACAAGATAAAGTAAATAGTACAGGCATGCCCCGACTTATGTGAGTAATGCGTTTCGTAAAGTTTTACGTAACTTGAATTTTATGTAAGTCGAATTTGTTTGTAGCTTAGGTAAAATTTTGTAAGAAAATGCAATATTTATTATATATATATATATATACATCTATATATTATTCACACCGTATTATTTTATAAATAAAGCATCATCCGACGGTATTTGCTCGTATATCAACCCTATATATATATAATCCTAATGAAACGAATTTATGAAACGGGATATGAAATGCCTGAAATGAAACGAATTTTTGAAACGATTCTTTGAAACGACTGATTAAACAACTGGTTGTGTTTCACGGCGATTTCTCCTAAAATATGGAATACTTTGCGATGAAATTAACACAAAAAATCCGTATTAATCCGCAGATCTCAAAACTGGGATTATAATTTTTAAATTCGTATTAGTTTTGGAAACATTATTTTTTTTCTAATTTTAAATACATTTTTCTAATGATGGCAACTCAAATTTTAATTATAACAGATATTTATTTTCATATTTCAGAAAAGGTGTATTATTTTGAACTAATTTGGCGACCAGTTTGTCCTCTCTTAAATCTATGCTAAGAACAATGCTTTTTTTTTTTTTTTTTTTCGTTATCATTTTATTTAATACAAAATTTTCATTTAAAACTGAAAAATTTAAAATTAATGGCTTTCACTTAAAAAAAAAAAAAAAAGAAACGAAAAGAAAAATATTAGGCGCAGATGTCATATACGCACCGGAGTACCTAATTGGCGCCAAAATGGCGTTATTTTGCTTGACGTGGTAATCCAGCTATTGTTGCTTATTTATTAATAAATGTTTATTTACATTTATTTTCTTTTTATTAAAAAAATGTTATAAATTGTTTTGTTCTATAGTTATTAATTAATTAATTGTTTATTTATTTATTGTTATTTCATTTTATAAATAATAAAAAATAATTTAAAAATACATATGTAACTGGTATTCGAAAACGAGGTTTTCGCCAAATTGTCGTAAAATAAAAATCACGCCAAACCCGATTAAATAATGCAACAAATCATGACATTTAATTTCAAATTCAAAGTCATGTTTTTATGGTACTACTTAGTTATCCCGTCGAACAATTTCGCCATATTATATAAATCACCAAACCACTTACCAAATTATACAAATTGAGGTAATTTTTATTTGAAATAACGAAAGAGCAAATAAATTAGTATAACATTAATAAAAATACAAATAAAAGGTCGAAATAAAAATCACTTGATGGCGTAAACACGTGTAACTTTCTTACAGTCAAGTGAATGGGACATTTACGATCAACCATTATTGGCATTTAATATTATAGCCTGGCGATAGATTTTTGGTCGATGGGATAACCAAGTAGTACCGTTTTAATTTACGACTCGAAAAATAAAAAAAATACTAACTGGCGATTTAAAAAAAAAAAAAAAAAAAGCTATTGGCGAGATTTGCACCGGGCTAACATAAAATACCAAGAATTCTTTGCGATCATGGCAATTTTTATGTAGTTTTATTCGCAAAAATAACTTGTATTCTTTAATCAAAATGGAAACCTTACTTATGAAAAGGGGAAATGATGGCGATAGAATAATATTTGGCAACTTATCCCTATTATAGAAATTGTTTTCAATTCTAAAAACAACGCAAAGTATAATATTTCCTAACGATTAAAAATTTATTTACACGTGACTATTAAAAACAGAAAAAAACTTTAAAATTACTATTAAATGAGTACGTGTTAAAAGCAAGAAAATATTGAAAATTATGTCTTGAAAATTGTATTTACACGTGAATATTAAAAGAGAAAGGAAACTTAAAAATAATAAATACATTAATATGCGTTTAACCCTTTCAGGGGCAAGGTACTTCTATTCGTAAAATGTTGAAATCAGTGAATGGCACCAGAATTTACAAACAAATTTCGAAATATGGAAATGCTTTTGTTCATTTACTTAATGAAAGGGAAAATTTCATTCTAATATTCTGGTGCCAATGTGACATTTAAGAATTAAAAATAAGTGGTCCAAAAATGAACCACCGCCCTTGTAGGGGTTAAAGCAGTAAATTGTATTATGTCAATCGTTTTATAACGCTGTTAAAAAATACCGGGAGGCAAAGACTGTTTACTTAATTCATTTTATTTTTGCTTCTTTTCAAATGGTTAACTGATCTTCTTTAATCAAACACGAAAACTACCATTGGATGTATTAACAGCAACTGATTCGGTCTTAAATTTTCGCAATCAAAAGGAATTGAATGGAAACCCATTTACAGGGAGATCGTTATAGGTTTTTTCATTATAATTCAACCTTGTCTAACCTTTTTAAAACCGATCAAATTAGCGTGCTTTTAGATTCTGCGATGTCTGAACGGGGATTGGCAAGCGTAGATTGCAAGGGGCAGAGACGTCTAGTAAACTATAAAAGTATGGAAAAAATGTAAAAACAAACTTAAAGAACACTTTTCAAATATCTTGTGGAATACGGGATTTATAAATCTAACATTGAAGAATTGATTTATAACAATTTGAATCTACATCAAACGACAATAAAAATAAGAAATAATTAAAGAGGACTAATTTAACCTAATCTCCGTTAATTTCTGATGGCAAGACGATTGAATAGTACTCACAAAATAAAATAGTCCTTGATAAGCACAAATGAATTAGATGACTACTATGAATAAGTAACAATAAAGATTAAGATGTTTTGTTATAGATTTGATTGTATATGCCAATCAAAATATAACCATATCTAATATAAACTATATTACGGTTGTATTTTATAACTATATAATTATATATTTTATTCATAAAATAAATATCAAAAGTGTACAACTGTGTATCAAACGCGCTAGTATGTTCACAAATGCAATTTTCGAGATTTATTACGTAACTGCGAATTTACGTAAGTCGCGTAATACATAGTGATACGTAAGTTGGGGGATGCCTGTAATGTGTATCAATATGACAAATGAAGGAATACAAGGTGCCCCCAGCAGACATGCAGGCTGTAAATGTGGAGAGTAAGCCTTTCTCTGCAGAAGTTATTGCCCCGATTTGTCTTCTTCCTTTCAAAGAAATATACTTCGAGTAGTATTTTGTTATGAACAATAAACAAAAAATCGTATCCGGGCAAAGTAGTCATCTTGTCATTTTGCCCGATCGCTGTGTGGCCATTTTACCCGTTCGCTTTGTGTCTATTTTGTCCGGAATGACTCAGTTACAAAAACTGTGGCCTAGCATCTAATCTACATTCTGTATGACCAAAAATCAAAATTCTAAAATACCCTTCCTTTATTAATTTATTTTTGTGCACAAGAGTAAAAATAAGATGAAATTGTAAATCTATTTTTCTGAATCGGCGGTACCCAAAATAACAGTAATAGTGAAATTTCGTTATCTATTACCTTTTGAATATTGAATTTTTCAGGCCTGCAGAATCCTAAATAAAGCCAAAATTGTAAACATAATTCAAAAAATGCAATTTTTTTTAAAATTATTTTATTAGAATACACAAGATCCGAATTATTTCCAAAATAATAAAATTTTCATCTTTATTTTTCCTCCTTTCCATATACGTTTTTCGAGTCTGGATGAACAAAATAACAACTAAATTGTAATGATTTGACTTTTTCCTCTCAGTCCGAAGATCCAAAATATTAAAATTTCCATTTTGTGTTCGATAGTTCGAGTTTTCGGGTTTGCGGGCGCGAAATTGTAAAATTAATAAAGCGGAAAATATAATTTCTTTCTGTTTTATTTTTGAAGCCCCCCCCCCCAAAAAAAAAAATAAATAAATAAATAAAATAAAAATCAATACCAAAAAAGTGAGATTTTAGCTTTATTTTTCGTATATCCCATCATTATTTTAACCAACAGGCAATACTAGTACCCCACCCCAAGAACTAGTGTTGCCAGCCCGAAGTTGGAATAGGAGTCGGAGTCGCTAAAATATCCCGGAGTCGGAGTCGGCCATTTTTCCCACCGACTCCGCAGCCCTAGTTACAACACACTGATTGTCATTTTTTTTTCTTTCTGCCACGCACGTATATTTGTTTCCCGAATTTAACTTAAAAGTTTGTGCCATTAGTTTTGTAAATCTAAAGCTTGAACAGATTTAAGGTTTGCAGTTAAAATTTAAAAAAAATTCACAATTATTTATTTATCTTTACTAAATTTAAATGCTACTTTTCTTTGTATTTAGGTGCCTCGGGATTCAGAATTTCAGTGGGTGGAGGACCTCTTCCAAGACCAAGACAACTTTCATTAAATGTCCACTACCATTACAATAGGCCTACAAACTATGTGAATCACATGTACATGTTTTTCGGACAACTTCTTGATCATGATATTGCGCAGACACCTCAAAGTACCACAAGTAATGTTTATCTATCTCTATATCAATCAACCCTATAATATTGCAAGCATGACTTTAATTCCTTTGTGACGAGCATAACGTATGCTTAACGCAAAAGGTGCTCAGAATACTTGAATCACTCCTACTAACCAGTAATTTTTATTGTAATTTTTGTTTTATTCAATCAGAGCATTTCTTTTGTTAAACTTTTCAAAAATTTATATTTTGAAAAACTGGTGATAAAAGATTAAAAATTCTGTACAAGATGCTCGTTGCTAAACGGATAATGCATATTTTAAAAGATTAACCATGATTTGTTTGTGTGATTTAGATTCATGTGAGGACGTGAGTTTCAAAACTCGCCTTATCCAAAAAATCAAATTTTGGGAAATCGCGAAAAACCTGTAACTGCGTTCCCGTGCAACGAATACCTCCAATTTTTTGTATACTTATAGCTAGTTGCTGTGTGATATCATTGTGTTAAGTTGGAAAATCTACTTTAATTCATTTAATTAATAAATTGAAAAAAGTTTCGGATAAGAAGAGTTTTGTTGCCAACCTATGGATAAGAAGAGTTTTGTTGCCAATCGTCTATCATACTTGCTGAAAGAAATTAATAGTTTCTATTTTTGGTCATCGGATGATATTATTTTGGATTAAAAAATAAACCTTACGAGAACAATAAGTATGATTAAAATTTAGTATTACGTTTTATTATAAAAAAGCAAACTTATCAATAATCAAATAAAACTTATCATAAATAGCTTATGATTAAAATAACTTTTTTAAAAAGAATGTAGTATAATATAATCTATATAACATATAAAATTATATATATACATCATCTCCTTCTGTTCTGGTTCCTTAGAAATAATATTTTCATAGAAAGTAAGCACCTACATTTCTGACCAGTTTTCATCAAAATGTTTTTTAACAATCCGTGGACATCCTTAAGTTTCTCTTGCTTCACGGAGACACCCTCCCCCTTCTTTTTAAAAAGAAAACCCAGTTTTATGTGGCTCTAGCATAACATTTACACTCTGAATTTTGATATAACAAGAATCTTCCGAAATACACTTCCACAAATTCGAAGATGACCATGGTTCTTAGTCTTTATATAGTACCTTATGGTAATGCCTTTTAAAGCACACTGAGATGCACTTAAAAAAAACTTTCAAGGTGAAAATTTTACTTTTCTGTATGTTTCATGAAAGGAAAGAAATCTGGAAGGTTTCTTGAAGGGGATGTTTGAGATGTGAACTTCAAAATAAATTTATCTTATGCAGTTTTGTCTTTACTTGAAAAAAAAGCTTGGTGGAAGCGTCGAACATCTTGCATTGATAGAGTTGAATATTCGAGGTTCTCTTTCTGATGAGTGCGCTTTGAGAGGACCGGAAATGCCTTAGGTTTATGTCTGAGAATAAAAATTAAATCTTTTAACACCTTATGACAGTAAGAAATATGGAAAGCGATACTCCATTTTGAACTTACATTTTAATCTTCTTTTGCGTGCATTCTTTACTAGCCAATGTGTTCGTATTTCTTTTTCTCTTCTTCCCACTTCCCCCACAAAATGCTAGAGTTTATCCACTGTCCGTTATACATAGGACATACTGTAAAACTTATTTAATTAGTTTGTATGAATAGAACAGGTAAAAACTTTAAACACAAATAGCAACATATCGCAGAGAAATGAAGGAAAATTACAGTGATAGTAGCTCATAAGCTAGTCGTCCATTGGTTTTACGCATGCGCAGGGATAAAGCTAGTTTTGTTGCCAACTCCCTAGTGGATAAGGCGAGTTTTAAACCAAACCAATATTTTAGGAACGCAAAAATAAAGGATAAAAATATTTTTTTCAAAGATTATAGTGTTTTTTCTGTGCAGGTTTACCAATAGAATAGATTGGTAGAGAAAACTCGATTTTTTAAATTTTGGATAAGGCGAGTTTTGAAATTCACGTCCTTATGTGTATGTTTTCCAAAATTATGACAAGCATGATTTGGCCACTGAAAATTGCTTCATACTTTTTATATAACTCGACTAGACCTCAAATATTGATTCTAAAATTCTAGTGGTTTCCACAATCATCACCTTTAATACCAAATTCCAATTTATTAATTTTTATATGGCTTAGTACGAGTGTAATTCACAGTATCATGCCAAATTGTTAGTGCGTGCATTTTATTTTATCATTTTGTAAAACATCATTTGCTATCATTTTTAACACAATCATACTGATTGGTAAAGTTATCATACGAATTGAATATTTCCGACTGGGCGAAAAAATGCCCAAGCAGGGAATTGAACCCAGATTCTTGGCTTATATCGGCAATGCGTATTATATCCAATTCGTATGATAACTATATCAATCAGTTTGATTGTGTTAAAAATAATAGTACACTATGACTTCAAAAATCCGGCATCATCCGGACCAAGACTATGCCGGATTTTTGAAGGAATATCAAAAGTAGCACTATATTCTTAATGGTGCCTTTAGAAATAATTTAAATCTCTATTAAGTGATAATTATGTAAGAAAAAGAGTTTATTAGAGAATTATTAAAAAAAAAACTTACTTTAATTGGCATTTTCTATTTTACAGAAATAAAAATCTAAGAAAGAGTGAAATTATTGCTTCTCTTGTAATTTCGGAAACATCGATGTCAACTGTGTTTGCTTCAAATTTTTTTGGCAGTTTTTTAACAATTTTTTTTTTTTTTTTTTTTTGTATATTAAACAAATGAAGAATGTCTCTTTCGGAAATACATATTAATTCTCCAGTTAAATTTATGCATTTTTCTATTGGCGCCTTTCCTTCTGCCGGTTGTTCATCCTCGTCTTCTGAGTTGTACTAGCATTATCGACGGTTCTATTTAGAACAGCGTCAGCGATCTCGCTCTGCGTTAAATTGTTCATTGTTGATGCATTTTCGTCAATGCTTAGCCACCCAGGTCAAAATTCTTGCTAGTACCAGCATCAAAAATATGCTAGTTATTGCTCTGCATTGCTATGTTTGCTAGATTTTCATGCTAGTATATGCTTTACAATGCTAGCCAGCATCACATACTATATAGCCAGCTTACACAGCAATAGCATGACAAGCTATATACAAGCAATTTACGCTTGTTTGCAGTTTAAGTTTCTTCCAAAGCATGAAGAGGTAGGTACCTTAACGTGCTATTATATCCTTTTTCATGCTTACCCGCATAATATGCTATGTAGCCAGCTTAGGGAGAACTAGCATGAGAAGCTATATACAAGCATTTTATGCTTGTTTGCAGTTTAAGCTTCTTCCAAAGCATGGAGAGGTAGTTACCTTAACATGCTATTATATGCTTTTTTATGCTTTTTTATGCTTGCCCGCATAATATGCTATGTAGCCAGCTCAAGGAGAACTAGCATGACAAGCTATGTACAAGCATATTATGCTTATTTGCTGTTTAAGCTTCTGCCAAAGCATGGAGAGGTAGGTACCATAACGTGCTATTATACGCTTTTTTATGCTTGCCCGCATAATATGCTATGGTAGCCAGCTTAGAGAGAAATAGCATGGCAAGCTATGTACAAGCATGTTATGCTTATTTGCTGTTTAAGCTTCTTCCAAAGCATGTGGAGAAAGGTACCTTAACATGCTATTATATGCTTACCAGCATAATATGCTATGCAACCAGCTTAGGGAGAAATAGCATGACAAGCTACACTCTAAATTGAAATGTCTGAAATTCAGACACTTAAGTGTCTGAAACGGTGTGTTCAATTTTCAGACATTTTAAAATGTCTTAATTTTTTCAGACACTTTTTGCGTCTGAATTTCAGACACTTCAAACGTCTTAATCGCAACCAATTTTTGTCAGCATTATACGTAGCCATATTTGACCACGGTGAATCCTAGAAAAATATTTAGCTGTGGTCTTGTCCCCCCACCCCACCCCACACAGCCTGATTTTGGGGCTTCCAAATTTGGTATGCAATTTTTGTAAAGCTAATAATTTAAATCTTTTACGACATTGTACTGATTATATTAAAAATTTTGAATTTCAGGAGTAGAAAAAGATTAAAAACAAAAAGATATTCATCTAAATATTAGATTTCTTTTATTTGTTTAGTTTTTAATGTTATTTTACTTTAAAAATTCAAAATATTGATTATAATCAGTACAATTTCGAAATGGATTTAAAATATAAGCTTTACAAAAATTGCACATCAAATTTTTGAGTCCTAAAATCGTAGGGGGACGGGACACTGTCCAGCATGCCCATGTTTTAATCAGATCCTTTTGCAAAAAAATGCAACTCTGCATTATCTTTTACTAAATAGGGGTGTCCGGTATTTGGAAGTGTCCGTTGTGAAGGTTAATGAACATTTCCGAAAAGTGGACGTCTAATACCTTTTTTAATACACAATGTATGCATATTTGTATATTTTTACCTCACAAAAGGAAACATCTCCGATTATCTGACAAATTCTCCAGCCCCAAAGTATTCCCTATTGACGGTTTTTACGGTACATGGATAAATATATATAAATATTTGTAATCTTGTCTTACTCTAAAAGTTCAAATATTCATTATACTCAGTAAATAAAAATAAAGATATTTATAATATCAGATGTTCGAAAATTGCAAAGAAAATCCCCCCCCCCCCCCTCAAAAAAAAATCATGCAATTTAAAAACTAGATCTTTTAAAAATTTATATTGGCAAATACATTGTTTTACACAGATCAGATAATCACAAGATCTATTTAACTATAAATACAAAATAATAAATAAATACTCTAATTTAATAACATTCAGAAAATAATTACTGCTAGTTTCAAAACTTGCCTCAAATATACATTTCAAGTAGTACATATAAATAAACAAGTTTAGTCACTGTAAGTAGTGAACATGTGTAATATATATTTTTTGCATTTGCGGTGCTTTGTCAGTTTAATTAAAAATTAACTTTGGTGTCTAATTTTATACATTCTGTGGAATATGTAAAAGTTTTCCTTTTAAACATATTCCTTAGCTGTTATGGAACAACAGGATATAAGTCATATTTATTTTTTTATTCCTGTAAACTTTGTATCTTATGAATATGAGTTACATAAATTTTACAGATTTGATAAGAAAAAATTAACCTAGAAAACAGAAGAAAAGGAAAAGAAATGACAGAATATGTACTGTTTTTTAGTTGTTTGAAAATACTTTGAATATAAAAAAAGTAGTTATTAATCGCTTAAAAATATATAATATATAAGTAAATATGAACTTTTAAAAATATATACTATTTCAGTTTTATCTATAAACTTTATATCAAGAATAAACAACTTTTTATTTATGCCTAAATTATCATGTTTAATTTTTTTCGTACTAATAATTGTTTGTATCAGAAACGTTGCATATGCGATTGCAATAAAGGGAAATTTCATAATTGTTTCTGAAATTTCTCAGGTTTGAAAATTTAAAATCATGAACAAAACATAGCAGAAAAAGGCTTACATATAAATAAAAAAATAATATAGGTACCAATTTAAAAAAACTCAAAAAATATTAATGAATACTTTATAAATATACCGTTATACAAGAACAGAAATTGCAGTCAATGAATAAAATGTTTCTGCATTTGTTCTATGTTTAAAAAATCTTACAGAATGATAGTATAAGAATTACCTATTATGTTTTTAGAAATTTGGTAAATGTTAAATATGAAACTTTGACTATCAAAATTTCCGATTTTCAATAATAAATTAAAGCATCAATCATAAGAATAAATCTTTAAAAAGTTTCAGTACTATGATTAAAAACGGTGATATGTAAAGAAAATTTTCACAGTATTAATGCTTTTTTTCAATCTGAAAACTTTTCCGGATATCATAATCATAAATGAATATCATATTTAGCTCCAAAATAATAATCACAAAAAAATACAATAAGTGCTGATACATAAACTGCAAGAGTTTATAATCAATAAACAGTAAAAATCAGAAGAAACAGAACATAGAATAAATACAGTTTCAAACGGCTTCAATTTAATGTTTTTATCTCCCTTTAATGGAACTATGAATCATTCAGCTTTTCAAATCTGTTTATGTTGCACGTTTTGCTTTTGGGCAACGACAAATTAGGATATTTCCGATCACAGGATCGAAAAGGAAGATTAAACAAGTTATCACTCATTCGTTTATTCACAGGAGACAAGCGCGCTGAATTAAAGCATTGCAATTTAATTATCAAAACAATTATATTCGATACCGTTACATTAAGAAGGTATAACAGACGACAGCTTGTGAAATCAAAAAAAACTAACATTAAACTACAAAGAAAGAGATCAATCTTTAAAAACTATTTAATTTATATTCATAAGATACAAACCTACTGGGATAAAAATTTAAAATTAAATATGACTTACGCTTTCATTCGATAAATACTCCATAATTACGCATTTCTTTTAATCCAAGCAATGGCGACGCTTAAAATGTGATTCTTTCTATATCATGAAGGAGCCATAGATGACATGCGTGGAAATCAATGCTCTGATTGGCTGTTCAGAAAAGTACAAAAAAGAAATGTTCAACTACTGTTTTAAATAAGACACTTCGTAGATAATTCCAACATATTTCTCGGTTCGTATATACCATGATCATACTAAGACACTTATGTATCTTAAATTAAGACATCTATTGTGTCTGAATTTTCAGATTAAGACGCTTAAGTGACTGAAATTCTTTTTCAGTCACTTATGTGTCTAAATTTAAGACGCCTATATTTGCAGTGTATGTACAAGCATTTTATGCTTATTTGCTGTTTAAGCTTCTACCAAAGCATGGAGAGGTAGGTACCATAACGTGCTATTATACGCTTTTTTATGCTTGCCCGCATTATATGCTATGGTAGCCAGCTTAGAGAGAAATAGCATGACAAGCTATGTACAAGCATGTTATGCTTATTTGCTGTTTAAGCTTCTTCCAAAGCATGTGGAGGAAGGTACCTTAACATGCTATTATATGCTTTTTTAGGCTTGCCAGCATAATATGCTATGCAACCAGCTTAGCGAGAAATAGCATGACAAGCTATGTACAAGCATTTTATGCTTATTTACTATTTAAGCTTCTGCCAAAGCATGAGGAGGTAGGTACCATAACGTGCTATTATATGCTTTTTTATGCTTGCCCGCATAATATGCTATACCAGCCAGCATAGAGAGAAGTAGCATGACAAGCTATGTACAAGGCATGTTATGCTTATTTTCTGTTTAAGCTTCTTTCAAAGCATGCAGAGGTGGGTACCTTAACAATCTATTATATGCTTTTTTATGCTTGCCAGCAAAATATGCAATGCAACCAGCTTAGGGAGAAATATTATGACAAGCAATGTACAACCATTTTATGCTTATTTGCTGTTAAAGCTTCTTCCAAACATGAGGAGGTAGGTACCATAACGTGCTATTGTATGCTTTTTTATGCTTGTCCGCATAATATGCTATGCAACCAGCTTAGGGAGAAATAGCATGACAAGCTATGTACAACCATTTTATGCTTATTTGCTGTTAAAGCTTCTTCCAAAGCATGCGGAGGTAGGTACCTTAACATGCTATTTTATACTTTTTTATGCTTGCCAGCAAAATATGCTATGCAACCAGCTTAGGGAGAAATAGCATGACAAGCTACTATGTACAAGCATTTTGTGCTCATTTGCTGTTTAAGCTTCTGCCAAAGCATGGAGAGGTGGGTACCTTAACGTTCTATTATATACATTTTTATGCTTGCCTGCGTAATATACTAATACAGGTAGCTTAGGCAGAAATAGCATGACATGCTATATGTTACTAAGAATTGCTAATTTGCTGCACAAGCTTCTTCCAATCATAGTGATGTAGCTCAATGAACAATTGTGTGCTGGTTATCTTAATATGCTATACAGGCAGCTTAGGTATCGAAAAAAGCATGACATAACGGAGATAGGGCACATGTGAATAGTTCACATAAATATAGCTTTTTCTCATAAATAGGTTAATTTCTATAAACAAAAACTATTCAATATAGCAAACAGAACACTTTTTTACACATGGTAATTTTTTTTTAAATCACCTTTATAGCTCTTCTTACTTTTTTAATAGTTTTATAAATTCAAAAAATTGTTCACATGTGTCCCACCGGCGGGGTAGTTGTGAACAAATGTGAACAGAAGGAAAAAATGTCCTTTCACATGTTTTTTATTCTGTTTTTCATATGTCATCATAATCATTAGTTATATTATCTCTTAAATTCACCATAAAATATGTAAATATTTCTCTAGTTTCTGAGCGATATGGTTAAGTAAAAGATTATAAAATGAAAATATGTAGATTTGCGGGGGGGGGGGGGATGATGTAGTAGATGATTGATTAAGTATTGTTGCAATAAAATAAAAAAGTAAATTAGAAAAAAAATTAAACCTTGTAAATTTTGCTTAGGGGAGATAGAGAGAGACCATTCAGATAATATTTATCAGAAATTTGCCAAAATACGAAAGATTCTCACCTCTGTATTTGCCTTATTTACTTCTAATTTAATGATAAAGAAGAGTTTTTAATGGTTTAAAAAAATCTCGATTCTAAGCCCCCCCCCCCCTCCTCCTCAAATTTACCTTATTTTGTTTTTGAAAGAGGGGGGGGGGGGATGATGCTTATAATATGGATTTTACGGTATCTCTCTATTCTAAAAAAAAGTAACTACCGCTGTCACCGCCGCCGCCGCCGCCGCCGCCGCCGCCGCCGCCGGTTTTGAATTTTTTGTGACAGGAGGTATTTCTTCGTTAATATTAAGAAAAATAATGCATACAAAAATATGAAAATCGGTAGTATGATACAGAAATGTTTGATAAACACGCTGATGCAGACAGTTTTCAAATCAAAGAATTAATCAGTTTAAAAATTTCACTTTCTTAAAGTATTACTGATATCCATCTGCATTCAAAGCATCATATACACAGTTGTTTTAGAGATGGAAGTAAGCCATCATTGCAAGTTTGGAACAAATGAAATATAAAATTTTGTAAAGTTGTTCGATGTTGTTCATTGTTAATTTTGCATTAACAATGCATAAAAAATATTGTAAACCATTTAGTAAAATATTACATAACACTTATTACCTTTTAGAATACAATAAATTAATTTTAATTACAACTGAACGTAAATGAACTTGTTGCTCGTTATATACTTGCTGACAGATATATTTGCTGACAGATGCATTTTCGTCAATGCTTAGCCCAATCATCTATATCTCTTTTTCCGGGATTTAATACATTTTCAGATTTTGCGAGTTCAATCAGCTCATAAATGGCGGCCTTTTACTCGAAATGTGAAAACCTGAAAAATTTTCCTCATCATTGATGTCACCGTTGCCAAAAATTCTTTCCGGATATAAATTGTGCCATGCATTCCCCAAACTTCTACTCGTTGCTAAGCAACAGTGCAGCTCCCAGAAAATTTACTCAGAAAATAATCGTCTCTGAGGAATGGAAAAAAAAGAGCAAAATATTCTTTTTTAGAATTTTTACTGTCGATCTTGAAATTTTTAATTCATAAAGAATTTCCATTTTTCTTCTCCCATAACTTGAAAGTGTAAAAGAAAAAGGAACGGGAAATATGGTTTTGATGCCGGATTTTTGAAGTCACACTGTATATCTACGTATCCATCGTTAATATGGAACTTCCTGTACCTCCGGTTTATTCTGTTGACCGTAGCTGTCTACATGGCAGACCAGATGTTATTACCAATAAGGTTATCTGAGCGAAATATGCTCGCCGGTTGTCAGACCAGAAAGCTTAAACGGTAGAGCATTGGCGATGTAAGCCAAAAATCTGTGTTCTATTCTGTGTTTGGGCATTTTTTTCGCTCAGTTGGAAAAATTCAATTCGTAAAACATTATTTTTCTGTGAATGCAAATGGTGACAAAAGATAGCGCGCTAAAATTTGAAAAATAAAATTTCTGTTAATTTTGAAAATTTTCGAAGAAATAAGATGTAAATTTACGCATTACTCTTGATATTGAATTAATTAGTTTGATTACAATAACTGCAACCTGTAAAAAAAAAATCCAGTTACGCTTCCTAGAAGAAAAATTTACGGAATTCACTGCATTTTCGTAGTTACACACGATATCGTACCTTAGCTTTAAAAATATATTAGCAGAAGAACTATAGCTGAAAACGCCAGATAAAAAATTTGGAAAATTAACAGAAAAGTCACGTGCATCAAAGAAGGATTTTTAAGGTTTATGAAATTCTTTCTGGAGATAATGGAAAGGTTTCCGAAATATTGGATAACCGTGAGCTTACATTGAATTTTCATAAACTTTTATATTATAGATCAATTCTCCGCAGTTTTCAACAGAGTAACGTAATCCTTGACAAGCATTTGTCTTTGTTCATAATAGAATTGTCACTCTTCTTGAAAAATAAAAATTCGTGTATTGAACGAACCTATTCATTCCCAATGGTGAATATGGAAATGCGGCAGTATATTCTGTTGGTTAGATCAAAAGCAGTAATCAGTAATGTAATCTTTGTTGTTACCATTTGTATATGTTATGCTTAATTAGTAGCTGTATTTAAAAAATGTATGTTACAATGTATAAGCAAAAACGTATTTTTTAAAATAACAACTGCAAAGTTAATAATTTAGAATCGGTATTTTATTACATATTGCTGATAAGATCTAGAGCCTAGACACTTGCAAAAATTAGGCTACAAGATTTTATAATCCTCCCAGACATTTTGCTACGATTGCAAAATGATGCATAATAAAGGTGATCGTACCATCTCAGTATAGAGCTTATAAAATTAACTTAATTATTACAATGTAAAAGAAGACAATACGCTGTGTAATTTCATAGACACTCTAGCCAGCTATACCGAACTTTTTTTTCTCGCGGGCCACAAACACATGTTTGCGACACTAAGAGAGTCGCAACATACTTATAAAAAGCATAAAAAAAGAGTAATTAAAACAGCAAGATAACATAAATATAGTATAACAAAGCAATATAACAAAATTAATTACCAGTAGGTTTGAACGTTTGTCACGGAAGAAATGTTACTATAAAATTTTAACACCACCATTTCCAAACAATAAACTTTGCGATAAAAATCTATTGCAAATGTTGTAGAAATATGCCGCGAGGTTTTTGTTTGGAAATAGTGGTGTAAAAAATTTTCGGTGCCCGCTTTTTCCGCAACAAACATACAACCATAAAAAACATTATTAGCTATATCATAAGTATAAAACCCAATAATATAACAATGCAGAACTTCAAGTTCTAAATAAAAAAACAGATCAGGATTTTTTTTCTAATAAATCGATCTTTTGCTCAATGCAAAGTCTTTTTTTTTTCTTTAAATGTAGAAACATACAATGCAAATTTAATTAGTTTGTAATAATGTTTGCTTAGTGTTCAAGATTGAAAAACATTTACACCACTGTAGCACAACTAGAACTGCATTTAAAAAGAACTTTGACTACGCAAACAGCATTTCAGAAGTTTTAACATAATTTAAATTAATTATGAATAATATGGCATATTTTGCCTTTCCATGAAAGTAAATAAAACAACATTTAATGTCTTAAATATTTTTTACGCGCATCTCGCATAAAATATGGATTAATGATAATGCGTCTCGGGCCGCACATAAAAGGTCGACGGGCCACATGCGGCCCGCGGGCCGCACATAAAAGGTCGACGGGCCACATGCGGCCCGCGGGCCGCAAGTTGACTATGGCTGCGTCTAACGCATGAGATTTTATAATTAGCGAATTCCCTACCAGAATTACCATTAAAATTATTTTATGCAGCAACAATAGCCCATTTAAATTGAAATAAATTACTGCATGACGATAAAGAAATAAACAAAGAAAAAAACTAAAAAACTAAACTCTGTGGCTATACAATCCATGAAGGATCAGGGCCGACAGTGCCCATCCCTATTTTCTTGACCCTGGTCCCCGAGGTGCTATACAGCATACGTCCCGGCCAGGTGGTCAGCCTTACGTGAGACCCTCGGTGTTTAGTTCCCGAGCAAGCTTGGTACTCATTTTATCGACCCCATAGGGATGAAAGGCTGAGTGAACCTTACCCAGTCGGGAGTAAAGAAATAAACAAGCCAACTTTAAATTAAATATTTACAACGTTTATTTTCAAACTATATACACGCAAAAAATACAGATCGTTATAAATTAAGTGCATTTAGATCGATCTACATCAGAACTTATTAATCACTTTAAGTAACCGAGCCTCATTTAGAAACTAACTTAGCTAAATATTCTGTCCGGACTTATAAATCTCATACACTCTTACTTTGGATATACACTGGTTATCAAAAATTAAGGAAAAGTCACAAATGCTAATTTTTAAATACGCGAATTCTCAAAAGGAAGTAATATAATTTGAATAATTACTATCTCTGCAGAACAGCTAGTCCATATAACATCTCATTCAGGTCACACATGGTCACAAGAGTCACAGTCACTACGGCGAAACAAAAAATAGGAAATTCCATACGTCTCTTTTATGAGTCTCAAATGACTACTATATGTAACTCCACTGACAGGTCACTGTGACTGCTGCTTTGTGATGAGTCACCAGGTGACTTTGCAATGTCGTTTCATTGAGACTCTCGTGTGACTCTCATCTGGAGATTCAATTTCAAAGTCATTGTGCACGTTGCATTATGATAAATCACCAAATAATGTCACATTAAAGTCACATGGTGACTTTCTGTCACATGACTTTGTCAAATAGTGACAGAGACCCTACTGTAAAGTCACCACTGTGAAAAATGGTGAAAAGTCACCGTGTGACTTTAATTTTACATTATTTGGTGATTTATCATAATGCAATGTTCACAATGACTTTGAAATTGAGTCTCCAGATGAGAGTCATACGAGAGTCTCAATGAAATGACATTGTAAAGTCACCTGGTGACTCGCCACAAAGCAGCAGTCACAGTGACCTGTCAGTGGAGTCACATATAGTAGTCATTTGAGACTCATAAAAGAGACGTATGGAATTTCCTATTTTTTGTTTCGCCGTAGTGACTGTGACTCTTGTGACCATGTGTGACCTGAATGAGATGTTATATGGACTAGCTGTTCTGCAGGAATAGTAATTATTCGAATTATATTACTTCCTTTTGAGTATTCCCGTATTTAAAAATTGGCATTTTGTGACTTTTCCTTAATTTTTGATAACCAGTGTAGTACTTTTTACGTACCTATTAATAACACCTTATCTACATTCCAATTTATTTGTTTCAAGCATCTTTTAGTGTTCGGCTCTTGGACCGACGCTTTTCTGTTTAGTTTTTAACGATATATCTCATACAGTGTTTACTTACCTTACTTTATAAGCGGACGGTACAACTATTTACGTCTTAGCACACTATACTTTTTAGGTGCGTTCTTAATTATATAAATACGTAGCACCTATAGTTGTCGTTTGGTCCATCCGTCTGTCTGTCTGTCCGCATATAACAGTGCAAATACCACCAAACGGAATGGTTTGAAATTTAATATACATAATCGTTGCAGAATTTTGTCGAGTCATTTCAAATTTTATGAACATCTAATCAAACCTTAAAAAGATATTAATAAAAGTTTTCTTCATTCTATTAAATCCTCTCATACGTGATTAACTCACTGATATCCCATGATAGATAATGATTCTAGGTTGCCATGGTGATTACGTCATATTTAAAATGTAGTGCTATTATTTCCGTATTACTGAATTTAATATATAGAATCGTAATTAATTTTGTATTCATGCATTTTTGTATAAGAGTTCAACAACTATTGCACCAAGATCTGGACATATAATTATCTGGATATATCTGGACTCTGGACATATTATAAAATTACTTATCCTATTTGCTACATTTGACGTACAATTTCCGACTTGTTTAACTAGATATCAATCAGGAATTTTTGTTATGAGGTGCATAACCCACATATATATAACTGCTGAAAATATCAGAGATCGAACAACAAGAACTATTTTTTTTTTTATTACTACAATTTCCGACTTGTTTTTTCATTCGATTCCTACAATTAGTTCACACTCACCCTATATTTATATATCTTGTTCAAATTTTCAATCGTTAATAAAATACTTATTATTCATCCTATCAAGTTGAAATAATTTTTTTAAACTTGTACTGGATGACAATTGATGTTAATACAGATTTTTCAAATATTAATTCATTAATTAAATTTTAATTAATTAATTTTAGTTTTATATGGGACACAAAATGGCGACCATTGGTTATTGAACAGCATTTAATGCATCTTATCTATAAGGGGGGTTACCATAGGGGGAGCCTGTTCTGTCGACAAATACCGCCAAGTTTGTCGCCAACTTGCCGATATATCGCCAAATTTGCCGACCAAAATGAGTCGCCAGAAGTGACGCCAACTTGGCGATATCTCTAATATTTCACCAAATTCCCATAGACTTCCATTGTAAACCTACTTGCTTATAGAAAATCAACAAATTGAGATATTTTAATGCAACAAAAACTAATATTAGCTTAAGGGATTATAGTAAATTTTTCTTTGATGACCTAAGTAGGAATTGACTTTTAAAACAAAATTTTTATATTACTTGTTATACAGAAACTTGCAACGACACTTTGATATGTTTCTGGATTGGTGCAACCTTTCACATGTTAAAATTAAACGAATCCAAAACTACTGCTACTTACTTTTCTTGAACTTTCTCCTACACCAATAAACTAACACTTAACAACACTACCTTCCATTGGAAAGATGACACCCCAAATACATATGGGTTATCCTTGATAAGACTTACCTTCAGAAAACATATTCTTACGTACGAGGTAAGATCGCCGGTGTTACCGCAAATATCTTGAACCACTCCTTAAAATCCCGCTCTCTCCATTCGCAATAAAACACAATATATAAAATCTGCATTGTCTCTATCATGACTTACGCCTCTCTGATCTGGGACTTCATGTGCAAATCTAGTATGAAAAATCTGTCTAAAATTCAAAAAAGAAATTTAAGGACTATATGTCTTCGTACTACCACCATTAGATGCTATTCAATATTCAAATGTTTCCTCCTTTATTCAACGAGACAAAATACTTTCTAATTTTTTTTTTATTATTATTATTATTATTAGGGGCCTCTGCCCCCAACGAGCTACGCTCGCCAACTTCCCGTTCAGACACCGTAAACTATAAAAGCACGCTAATTTGATAGGCTTTAAAAAAATTTTGGGAGAATGAATTATAATTAAAAAAACAGTGATGGACTCCCTGTTAACGGGTTGTTTTCGTCTTTGATTAAATCAGGTCAGTGAAACATGTGAAAATAAGCTAATATAAAATGAATTAAGTAAACAGAGCCTTTCTCCCCCGGTATTTTTTAACAACGAAATAAAAAAGTTTTTTTAAAATAAGACATTTTAAATATATCGTTTTAAATCTGACGTAATTTTCACCAAAGTTTTCTTTCTCTTTTTAATATTCACGTGAAAATACTTTTGTTGTTAAAAAGAAAATATTATTTGCGCTGTGTTAGAATTCTGAACAGTAGTTTTAAAATGTTATCGCAAAATATGAAATAAATGTCTCGCTGAATATATTTTTTAATTTAAACTGTTTGGCAATATTATGGTTCGACAATTTTAAATATGACGTAATATCCTCCATTTACGATTTTTAACGCATATTAATGAACAATTTTCTTTCTCTTTTAAAATTCACGTGTAAATATAGTGTTTATGACGTAATTATCAATATGCTCCTCCTTTTAATACATAGTAATCATTTAATTCTCATTTGAAAGTTTTGTTCTGTTTATAATAGACACGTGTAAATAATTTTTTAATTTGAAGAAAATATTTTTATTTGTGCTGTTTTAAAATTTGGCAACAATTTAAAATAATACCCTTTTCTAAAAGTTGTAAAAAAATCTCTCGAAATGCTGAATATTTAAATTTAAAATAGAAATAAAACCTCAAAAAATGAGTAAAATTTAAAAAAAAATAAATGCAGTCTGCACATCGAGAACTTTTAACGCATAAAATGATCTAAAAATGATTAAATTTCTATATATAGTTTTTACTCCTATAAAACTTTTTTAATGGAACGATTTTGACCAACTTTAACATTAAATATCTGTTTAAATAATTCTTCAATTTGAAAACTGTCTGCATCAGCGTGTTTATCAAACATTTCTTCTATAATACCACCGATTTTCATATTTTTGTATGGAATATTTTTCTTAATATTAACGAAGAAAGACCTACGATCACAAAAAATTCAAAGCCGGCAGCGGCGGCGGCGACGGTGACAGCGTTAGTTACTTTTTTTTAGAATAGAGAGAAACCAATGAGATTATTGCTAAATTGACGGACTGCGATGTCTTCGACTCCAGCAATAGAAAAAGATCTGATTATACCCGATTTTATACCTGATTAAATACCACCAAATTGGCCAAAAATACCTGATTTTGTTTCTTTTTTTTTCTTCTTTTTTATTTAACATGTATTTTATTTAAACTTCTTATATATTTATTATTTTATTTTAAAAAAATTAAATTACTATATAAATTATTGTTTTTTTTTTTTTTCACTCTTACTACTAACAAGAAAAATACTGTATGGCCATCACTGTAAAAAGCTCTTTATTCTTGGGTTTTTTTCTACTTAATCTCGACTGTTTAGGATAATTGAAGAATTTTTTATTTTACGTTTTTCAATTTTTATTGTAATTACTACGTTATTTTTTAAATTTAATTATATTTCTCATTTTTAATCCTATCCTAAACACTTTTCTGTCTTTATTTATAATTATACTCACTCTTAAGTAATTTAGGGTACAATTACATTTCTCTCTTATGGCTCCCTAAGGTTTGGAAATATATATACTCTTAAAGTGCTATTACACGAGGCGACAAATTTGCCTGTAATTCCGGGCGACTCGATGTTAACCTATGGCTTTAAAAGAGTTGCTCGAAACCAAGTAACTATCTCTTGTCAGAGCAATTTTTTCGCCTGTAAACGAAGCGAGTTGCCAGTAACAGCCAATCAAATGCTTGGAAAACTGACGAGGGTAAAGCCTTTTCCCAAAAAGCCAATGAATTGCTTGGAAAACGAGAGCTATCGTTTTCCTCGAGAAAACTGACGAGTCGCAAACAATTTTTGTTGCTTTAAATTGTCATGTGTAATAGCCCTTCAATAGCACAGAGCATAAATTTGGCGTCAGCTAGGAAGATCATAAACACGAAACAGTTGTTGCGTTGAGAGGATATCCAGTTGCAATGCAACTCCACTCACTATGGATGAGTATTTGTGTAACGCATCTTATAGAGGAGGAATAAAAAAGTCATAAATTACAAAGACGATACGAAGACATTCTTTTCGGGGAGCTTGGGACATATGTCCCACATCTCCGATGCTTAACAGATTTATGGAGATAACAAGGTGCTAGTCCTGTAAACAGTAGCAAAAGAAAACTCGGTGTGGGGAGGGCGGATTACGACTACAGATTCAAGTCATAAAGTGCCTAAACTGTGCAACTTTTAAAAAAAAAGTGTATAATTTTTGTGGTAAAAATTGTACGTTTCCGCTACTTTTCATTGTAAGATTACGATTTTATTTTGCGAAATTTATAGATAAACCTCTAACGCATTTTCTTTAACAATTCTACGGAGATTTAACTAAAAGTGTATAAACTATGCCTTTTCCCTGACTTCTTTGATCCAAGAAATTGAAAGAAGGAAGAAAATTGGTGTCAAAAGTGGATGTTACTATTTAAAAAAAAGCAAAGTAAATGAAATTTTTAATAAGTAGGGAAATCTTTTATAGCAAACCCGCTTACGTTTATATAGAACTTCATATACTGACTAAAGGTGTATTTTTCGTTCATTTCTCGTTTAATTTGAACTGGAGTTATAGCCATCGTTCGGAATTTTTGAGGGGTATTGTACATTTAAGTATCTATATTATAAAGGACAAACATATCTGTGCGTAACGCATACGTCATTCTGCGAATGGCAACACTTTGAAATTTGAAATGAAATTTCGGTTTTACAATTTTTGCTACTGCAAATTTTTAAACATCTAAATATCGCACAGTTTAAATTTTTACACCGTCGCATAAGGAAAAAAATGTACTTTTAAATGCAATTTCTTTGAAAGCTCTATCTCAATTTATTTTTGAGATATTAATTTTTTTATAGTTTTTAGTACCAATTTAATAATTGTGGCAACTGAAGTACTCCATTTCTATTAAAAGTAAAGGGAAAATAGTCACGGTTTATTTATTTTTATTGATTATATCCTTATTGATGCCATTTTCACATTACAAATAAAAGTAAGTTTTATCTAATTTTTGAACAGAAAATGACGTCAGCGATTAGAAAACACATGCATTCTTCCTCATAAATCAAAAGATTGAAGACGATATTTTGATATTTTTACATTAAGCTGATACTGAGTTTGAGACGCTAGGCAAAATGATTCAGTGAGTAAAAATGTTGTCATATTTAAAATAAAACGATCATTTTCTTTGATAAAATTAAATATTTGACCAATATTAAATGGCCAATACTATGGCAACTATAGGCAAATTTTTGAATGGTAAATTTTTTGCGGGTAATGAGATTAGAACTTAAAGTTTTATGCTAATATTCGCATGAAAAGTTGTATCGGACAAACGTGACTTTAAGTTTGGAAGTACATTCATTAATAATGTATTGCGGGTTAAAATACTTTTCAATTGCGAATTTGAATGGTGCGTATGTAAATTTTCAGAATGTGAAAATAACGTACAGTTTAGATTTTATAGGGGGGAATTTTATGATGTGACAAAGCGAAATCCTTTTTACTGATTTTTCGTCCCGTAAAAACAAACAGTTTAATTTTTCAATAATTCAAGCAGCTGAAGTTCGTGGAAATAATATTTTGGTAATTTTAGGTTAAAAGCATTATTTGTTTTAAGAGTTAGACAACCAATGCAAGAGGATTTTTTTATTGTAATTATTTTTGTAGGTTTATTATAAATTCTGTCTAACAGCTCCATTCTAAACATTTTAATTCGTCGAATTTCGACGGGTTTCAACTCGTTATGATAAATGTTTTGTTATTTATTAATAAACCTAGTTGTTCAATTTGTGTGAAAATGATTGCTTGACATAATTTTTGAATTTCGACGCCTTTGCTTCCATAGTACTGTAAATTATATCACACGTGACATTTTATTTAAAATACATATTTATATTTTTTATTTTTCTATTAATAAGTCTTTTTTTTCAGTTGATAACCAAGCAATTCAGTGTTGTCCTCCAGAAAATGAGACTCATCCTCAGTGCGCACCTATTCTTCTATCAAGGGACGATCCATTCTATTCTCAGTTCAATCAGACGTGCATCAATTTCGTTCGATCTGCTATTTGTCCAACCTGCAAATTAGGTACACTTTCTGTAACATTTATTTTATTTTATTTATTTTTATTCTCGTCTAAGGACTTAACAAATTATATTATAAAAGAAGTTGAAAAATTCCCTTGTAGAGCGGGTGGCTGCTGCGCAGACCATCACCTCATCGAGTTGAGAGCTGAAATTCCTGGATTAGTCAGAACACGATAGACATATTAAAATGAAACTAGTCTGCCAGGTTATATGTTGGAGGGAACCACCTGCAGACTCGGTTTTAATGTTTCATCTGTAGAATTATCGTTGTATTTTCCTGTACCCAAAGGTGTAAAAAGATGTAGGACTGGGTACAGGAAAACAACGGTAAACCTACCAGTCAACCACTAAAATCGAGTTTGTAGGTGTTTTCCACCAAGATATGACTTGGAAGATCAGTTGCATTTTAATATGTGAATCGAGTTTTAACTAATCCCGGAATTCCCGCCGTCAACTTGATGAGGTGAGGGTTTGTCCCTCCCGGTCTATAGATGACACTTTTCTGAACTTGCATTTCCGAACTTAGTACTCTTTTTTTTTCAGATCTGTAACTGTAAGTAACTGATAATATTTCGCTCATTATAAACAGTAATGAAATAAGTTAGGCTTACCTTATATTCTACTTGTTTAAATAACCGGAGATCTTATTTCTTTTTTCTCAGGAGCACAGGTTAGCTTGTAATAGATAAATGCTTCACTACTAAATAAACTAGGGGATCGTACCCGGGCTTCCCGAGTTACAGAATATAGGTAAAAACCTTTTTTAAAAAATTGAAAACTGATATTTTTTTATATACAATAATTTTTTTAGATTGCCCACTTACATTAAAAAAGCATTTTTCATAAGAAAAATATGAATTATACAATCAAATAAATTTTTGAAAATTATCAAAAGCGATAATTTCTTATTAGCCGCATGCTAACAGTTATTTGACCAAGATTTTGCTACTTACGGCATCCTTTTATACTCTGATAATTTCAGAGCTTATACATGTTTGTTAAATTTGTGCTTTATTTATATTATTTTATTTATATATCCATAGGAAGTTTTTTTTTTTTTTTAATGGATATTTGCCGTAAGAAAATGATAAACTCTTTATTTTGTTTTAAGGGCAAACGGATTAATCTTTCGTAATCGAGCTCCGCGCGATATAAATAAATTAAAACATATTTCATGCTTTAAAATTGATTTTAAAACCATAGACAATCAGTAAACTGAGATGAACTTTGCAAACCAATTCCATTTGAAAAAAAAAAAATCCTATTTGGTGATCTAAAAATTAAAATTGTACGATTACAAATATGTTAGATTTGTGTTTTTTAATACTATTATTCTTTAATTTGCTTATAAAAGAAGTATTAATTTCGTTAATTTGTCTTTCACAAATATGTTAGATAGGTGTTTTTTTAATATTATTCTTTTATTTGTTTATAAAGGAAGTATTAACTTCGTTATGCTAAAATAGTCAGAAACAAAAGCTGAACAATGTTTGTTGCTTTATGTACAAAATGTTTGTTATTATTATGTATTGAAACTGGCACGTGATAAGATAAACTTTTAAAAAACCATGATTAAAATTATTTTAGAAAATATCTGTCAATTAAGATACAGTTTTTAAACAAATTGCATTTGAAAGTAAATTTTTTCCCTATCGACGAAAATTGAAAATGTACGATGGTCAGAAGATTAAAGAATTGCAGTAGCAAAAATTTCAAGACCGAAATTTGATCTTGAAGTGTTACCATTCGCAAAATGGTGTCAGTGTTACGCACAGATACGTTTGTTCTTTATAATATAGATACTTAATCAATAAAATATAATAAAGATCACTTATTAGGATGTAGTTATCAATTGAGGCTCTTATGCTTGGTATTCTGGAATGAAAAACAGCAATTTTCACCTTCTCAAAATTTGCATACGCACTTCTCATATCCATATTCATCACTTTTAACAAATTTGTGTTTTGTTTGATTATTTTAAAATCCTTTTAACTGAAATTTTGAAGTCACGATTGTCAGCAACATCTTTTATGTGAACAGATGCACCCTTTATTTGAGATTCTAATCTCAATTCCGGAGAGTACAAATTTCCGTAATTTATGTTTTTTAGACGCATTTGTGTTAAAATGTTTAGTTTTATCAAAGAAAATAATCGTTTACTTTTAAATATGACTTCACTTTCACTTAAATAAGCATTTTGCCTAGTGTCTGAAGCTTAGTATAAATACACATGCGGAAGGAAAAACAACATAGAAAATTTATGAGTAAAAATGCGTGTTTTCAAATGCAGTATGTCATTTTCCGTTATTATGCCCTTAATATAATATTATGCTCCAAATGGGATTTTGCGCCACTAAACCCTATACAACAATTTTTATCAAAAAGTTTGAATTTATATCAGAAAATGGCATGTATAAAGATAAAAATACTTCATTATTTCTCTCTTGTCTGCAATAATGAAAGCTATCTAATTTTCACCATTTTGAAGAAATTTCAAAAAATGCTTTTAAAATTAAAATATAAAAGTGGGGATATTAAAAAAAAAAAAAAACGGATAGTGCGATCACATCTACAAATGAACAGCTTTCAGTTTAAAAAAATATATATTAGCAAAATTGGTTCAGCAGAAAGATCAGGGCAGATGACTAAAATACACACTTGTGTTTTAAATATATAGATAATATAAAATTAGGAAAAATTAAATTAAGCAAATTATGTTATTTTGATAAAATTATAGTAGAATGTCCTAAAGAATAGCATTAAAATTTTATTATTCGAGAAGAAAAACTTCAGGAACATAATATTATTTTAAACCATGAATTATTTGTTTGCTTGTCTAACTCGGCGAAGCAAATCCATCCAGGCGAGAATCATCAGATTCTGTAATGTAAATCGCTAAAGACGCTCTAAATTTTTGTAAAACATTGCGTTTTATCAGTGCGTGATTTCGGTTGCATTATTTTCAAAAGTGAAACATTTTCATCTGTGAAGAATTTCAAAGCAGCTGGGCTGTGAAAATGACGCATTTCTACAAAACATAATTCAGGTTGAAGAATTAAAGTACACGCTTTTGTATAAAATGACGTCATTTGCATCCGCTAAAGCAATCCACTTTTACAATCCATTCTTAAACTTCGTCTATAGAAAAGTATGCATATGACGTCATTATCACGGAATAACAGACAATATTCTTGACATAGCCCATATTTTAATTTCAACTTTTTTTTTCAGGTTTTATGAGAAAATGACAACAAAAAATACAGTATCGCCTATTTTTGACTATTTTCCGTTTACTTTGAATGACTTTTAATAGGAATGGGGTACTTTTGTTGCCACGATAAGAAAAATGTTATTAAAAACTACAAAAAAATTAATATCTCAAAAATAAATTGAGATACAGCTTTCAAACAAATAGCATTTAAAAGAGCATTTTTTTCCCTTATACGATGGTGTAAAAATTTAAAATGTGTGATGTTTAGAAGTTTAAAAATTTGCAGTAGAGAAAATTGCAAAACCAAAGTTTTATTTCAAATTTCAAAGTGTTGCCATTCGCAAAATGACGTATGCGTTATTTATACATCGAAGAAAACAAAACATATATTAACAGCAGACATCACTTGTGGACAACGCCAATCAACAGAAAAACATTGAAGTATGTATAATATCAACAAAGCCTATTTCTATGGAAACATATTAGCTATCTAGCGGCAGAAAAGAAAAGAGATATGCGAATCGCTGTATTACAGAATAAAATAAAAGGAGTATTTATAACATTCCCCTTTCTCCAGCTGTTCAAAAAAGAAATTAAATTTAGATTTTTTTATTTTAAAAACTGGGATCTGGGAAGAGGTTTTATTAGTATATCTGCAATCATTTCTTTTGAACTACAGTAATCAACAATAACTATATCTTATTCTTGTAAATGTCTGATATAATGATATTTGACATCAATGTGCTTGGTTCTTGCACTGTTTCCCATTTTGTGTCAGTACTATACAAGATTTGTTATCTTCATATACCTTAATAGGTAAGAATTGTTTCAGACCTAAGTCTTCAAGTAGAGTCAGCACCCACTGTATTTCTTGTGCAGCATTTGCAGTGGCTGTATATTCTGATTCGGCAGAGGAAAGAGCAATACAATTTTGTCGTTTTGAGAACCATGATGTTGGATTGTCCCCTAAAAGAAAGATGTTGCCGCTTGTAGACTTTCTGTTTGCTTTGTCGCCAGCCCAGCCTGCATCGGAGTTGCAAGTGAGAATGGGGTCATTTTGGCTGCTTTTAACAAGATTCAGGTTCTTTGTTGTGTTTAGAAACATAATAATCTTTTGAGCTGATTTCCAGTCCTTTTCAGAAGGTTTTTCAATCTTTCGGCTTGGTTTATTAACTATTAGGGAAAGGTTCGGTCGAGACACTGTCTCTATGTAAATAAGAGATTTCCTATATTCAGTATTATCATCGATAAAATTACTGTCATCTTCATTTTTTGAGTATGATGTTTCCATTGGTATGTATTTAGTCTTCTTCTCTTCTATGTTAGACTCCTTAAGTAATTCTTCAATTTTAATTTTCTGATTCAATTCAAAACTTCCATCAATATTTCTTTGTATGTTGATTCCAAGTTAATGTTTCACTTCACCTAAATTTTTACTTCGAAGTTTTCATTCAGAATATCAATCACTTTGTTGATTTTTGTTTCATATTTACAAGAAATAAGAAGATCATCAACGTAGAGAATAATTAGTATATTTTCATCCTCATCTGTTTTTCGAAATAAACATGCATCTGCCATACTTTGCTTGAAATTATTTTTCAGCAAAATATCTTTGATTCAAGGCATGTGCAGCTTGTTTAAGCCCATATATGGATTTTCTTAATTTGCAAACTTTCTTCTCATAATTAAGTTCAGGTTCAACATAACCATCCGGCTGTACTAAATAGATGTCGTAGGCTAATTGAGAAACCAGGCTCTTTGCAAACGGCCGGGCTAATTGGAGAATCATCTCCCTTTTTCCAATTAGCCTGACATTTTTCAGGCTTATTGCAAAGAGCCTAGAAAGCGTTAGGCTAATTGAAAAATGACCACTTATTATCCAATCGGGGTGATTTTTTTAGGCTTATTAACCGATAACCCGAACTTAACCCAAAAAATAAATTACAACAGACCGTGCCCCGATCCGAGCAAGACAAAATAATTTCAGTCTACATGCAACCCGATCCGAACCTGAAAGTTCGAATTGAAAAACCCGAAATCTGACCCGAACCACATCTGATAACCGACAAAAATATTCTAAAGCACCATAACCCGATCGAAGTAAGACAAAATAATTTTCGTTAACACGCAACCAGACCCGAACCTAAAAATTCCATTAGAGAAAACCCGAAATCTGACATGAACCAAATCCAAAACCGGCAAAAATATTCCAAAGAACCATAACCCGATCCGAGAAAGACAAAATAATTTCCGTGGACACGCAACCCGATTCGAAACTAAAATATTTGTTTGAAAATTCCGAAATATGACCCGAATCAAATATGATAACCGACAAAAATATTCTAAAGAACCATAACCCGATCCCAGCAAGAGAAAATAATTTCCTTGGACACGTAACCCGAACCGAACCTAAACATTTCATTTGAAAAAACCTGAAATCTGACATGAACCAAATCTGAACCCGACAAAAATATTCCGAAGAACCATAACCCGATCCGAGCAAGACAAAATAATTTCTCTGGACACGCAGCCCGATCCGAACCTAAAAATTTCATTTGAAAAAACCTGAAATCTCACCCGAACCAAATCTGAATCCGACAAAAATATCCCCAAGAACCATAACCCGATACGAGCAAGACAAAATAATTTTTGTGGACATGCATCCCGATCCGAACCTAAAAACTTAGTTTGAAAAAAACCCCGAACTATTACCTGTACCAAATATGATAACCGACAAAAATATTCAAAAAAAGCATAACCCGATCTGAGGAAGACAAAATAATTTCCGTTGACATGCAACCCGACCCGAACCTAAAAATTCCATTTGAAAAAAAAAACTGAAATCTCACCAAAACCAAATCTAAATCTGACAAAAATATTCCAAAGATCCATAACCGGATCTGAGCAAGACAAAATAATTTCCGTCGGCGTGCAACCCGATCCGAACCTGAAAGTTCTACTTTAAGTTAACCTGAACAGTACCCAAAATAAAAATACATCGGGCCGTACCCCGCTACAAGCAAGGCAAATTAATTTCCGTTTACACGCAATACGACCAGAATCTGAAAATTCCATTTGAAGTCAACCTGAAACCCGACCAGAACCCGATCTGAAAATTACAAAATTATATTAAAGAACCATAACCCGATCTGAGCACGACGAAGTTATTTCCGAAGACACGCAACCGGATCCGAACTTAAAGGTTCCATTTGAAGTCAACCCGAAAACCGATTACAACCAGGTTTCGGAATGAGTTCAATTAGAACTTTCAGGTTCAGATCGGGTTGCCGGTCGACGGAAATTATTTTGTCATGCTTGTATCGGGTTATAGTTCTTTGGAATATTTTTGTCGGGCTAAGATTTCGTTCGGGTCGGGTTTCAGGTTGACTTCAAATGAAATTTTTAGGTTCTGGTCGAGTTGCGTGTTCACGGAAATAATTTGTCTTGTTTGGATCCGATATGGATTTTTGGAATATTTTTGTCGGGTTTAGAATTGTTTGATGTCAGATTTCAGGTGTTTTCAAATGAAATTTTTAGGTTCGGTTCGGGTTGCGTGTCCAAGGAAATTATTTTATCTTGCTCGGATAGGGTTATGATTCTTTAGAATATTTTTGTCGGTTATCATATTTGGTTCGGGTCATATTTCGGATTTTTTTCAAACAAATTTTTTTGGTTCGGATTGGGTTGCGTGTCCACGGAAATTATTTTATCTTGCTCGGATCGGGTTATGTTTCTTTGGAATATTTTTGTCGGGTTCAGATTGGGTTCATGTCAGATTTCAGGTTTTTTTCAAATGAAATGTTTAGATTCGGTTCGGGTTGCGTGTCCAAGGAAATTATTTTATCTTGCTCAGATCGGGTTATGATTCTTTAGAACATTTTTGTCGGTTATCATATTTGGTTCGGGTCATATTTCGAATTTTTTTAAACAAAATTTTTTGGCTCGAATTTGGTTGCGTGTCCACGGAAATTATTTTATCTTGCTCGGATCGAGATACGTTCCTTTGGAATATTTTTGCCGGGTTCAGATTTGATTCATGTCAGATTTCAGGTTTTTTTCAAATGCAATTTTTAAGTTCCGTTCGGGTTGCGTGTCCAAGGAAATTATTTTGTCTTGCTAGGAACGGGTTACGGTTCGTTAGAATATTTTTGTCGGGTATCATATTTGGTTGGGGGTCATATTTCGGAATTTTTCAAACAACTATTTTAGGTTCGGATCGGGTTGCGTGTCCACGGTAATTATTTTGTCTTGCTTGGATCGGGTTATGTTTCTTTGGAATATTTTTGTTGGGTTCATATTTGGTTCATGTCAGATTTCGGGTTTTTTCTAACGGAATTTTTAGGTTCGGTTCGGGTTGCGTGTCCACGGAAATTTTGTCTTGCTCGGATCGGGTTATGGTTTTTTGGGGATATTTTTTGTCAGGTTCAGAATTAGTTCGCGTCAGATTTCGTTTTTTTTAATTGAATTTTTAGGTTCTGGTTGGATTGCATGTCCTCAGAAATTATTTTGTCTTGCTCGGATCGGTTATGATTCATTGGAATATTTTTGTCGGCTTCAGGTTCCGGGTTTTTTTCAAATGGAATTTTTAGGTTCGGTTTGGGTTGCGTGTCCAAGGAAATTTTGTCTTGCTCAGATCGTGTTATGGTTCTTTAGAATATTTTTGTCAGTTATCATATTTGGTTCGGGTCATATTTCGGAATTTTTCAAACAAATATTTTAGGTTCGGATCGGGTTGCGTGTCCATGGAAATTATTTTGTCTTACTCGGATCGGGTTATGGTGCTTGAGAATATTTTTATCGATTATCAGATCTGGTTCGGGTCAGATTTCGTGTTTTTTCAAATGGAACTTTCAGGTTCGGCGCGGGTTGCATGCAGACTGAAATTATTTTGTCTTGCTCTGATCGGGCTACGGTCTGTTATAATTTATTTTTCTGGTTCTGGTCGGGTTATGTGTTAATAAGCCAAAAAAAATCACCCCGATATGATAATAAGTGGTCATTTTTCAATTAGCCTAACGCTTTCTAGCCTCTTTGCAATAAGCCTGAAAAATATCAGGCTAATTGGAAAAAGGGAGATGATTGTCCAATTAGCCCGGCTGTTTGCAAAGAGCCTGATTTCTCAATTAGCCTACGACATAGATATCTCCCTTGAAGTCTGCATGCAAGAATGCTGTTTTAATATAAACACGTTTGACATGCATATTATTCTGAGATGCAACTGTTAAAAATGCTCTTATGGTTGTGTGCTTGACTACTGGTGCAAAAGTTTGATCGTAATCTGTTCCAAACTTTTGGTTGAAACCTTTTGCTACGAGTCTGGCTTTAGATCTTTCAACTGTGTCATTTTCGTTCAACTTGGCTTTAAACGCCCATTTAAAGTCTATTCCTTTTTGAGAGATTGCATCTCTTCTTCGATTGCTTCGAGCCATTTCTTCTTTTCATCAGGATTTAGAGAATTCAGTTTTTTAAACTAGCAGGTTCTTTCACTTCTTCTCCTGTAAAATAAGTTAATTTTTCTGGCTGTTTTCCTTTATTAATTCTTTGAGATCTTCTTGGTTCCACTGGTACTGGAGATTGTTTCTTCATAAGAATGGGGAACACCACTTGTAGTTATTTCCAAGTCTGATAGCTCGGTACGCTTATGCGCCGTTTACAAGGTTACTGTAAATAAACAGTTACATGATTCAAGACACCCATATAAAAATAGAGGATATTTTAATAAACTTCATGGTGGATCTTATTTTTGAACGTTAGATATTTACTAGTAAATCTGCAGATCAAGAGCCTCAACGTCATCTCTGCAACTCATTGTTTTTATCAAACTTTGCGTAATATTAATCTTTCTACAAAAACAAAATTTAAACTATTTAAATTACACAAACATTTATAAAAGGAAAAAAATATTTCGATGGTTTCAGACATTAAAAGCGTTAAATTAAACACGTTGTTATGTAAGGATATTCTGAAATTCTCACGAGCTACTTATTCTAGTAATTTTTATATAATAAAGCAAATTTCTTCAGGGGGCGCCCCCCTGAACCCCCCGTTGTGAAATTTATTTTGCATTTGTAATTTTCTACTGATTGAGTTAATGATTACCCTATATCTTAGATTTCTTTTTACACTGCGATTTATAAGGATAAGCAATAATTCGGTCAAGCATTTTACGTTATCCTAATATCCATACAGCAGTATTTACTTGCCTGCTAACCACAAATACCTGTATCTAATGGATAAAGAACTTTTGGAAATGTAAACTGAAGCATCTAATTTAGAAATCTAATACCTTTATAAATTTTGTTTATAAAAAAATAATTTTGATTACCATTCTGCAATATTTATATCTAAGATCTAATCTAAATATCAAAAAATGTACTCGATAGCATTAACTTACTAAAATCACACAAAAGTAGGGGTACTTCTAAACCTAACAGTTAATAATTCATCATCGTTAAATAGATAAACATGATTTGGCGCCTTTAAGTATTTTTTGTGATTTTCTTTTAATAGTATCTACATTTAATTTAAAATCGTGATGTTACAAATACCGTTGAAATTTGACGCAAACCTATGTTCAGGTCAAATTACGAAAGGTTAACTAACATTTCATTTCCCTTAGCCGGACTTTCTGTTTCATTTTTCGTAATAAGGATTATTTTAATAATTTAATTTATTTTACACTCTACAAGCTGTTACACGGACGTTGTTCACGTAGCATTAAAATAGAGATAAATGCATTAAGTAAAACATTTCACTCCTCACCAGACATGCCAAGTCTCAAGCTTTTTGCAGATCCCTATTATCTTAAAGAAAATGTTCTTTTAAATCGCGCAAATGTTTCAATTAAATAAAGTAACATTTTCTGTATTAAAATACTGGTATCCAGAACGCCGGAGGCTTGGCAGCTCTGCTCCTCTTAATAAAAACATATATGATTAACCAACACTTTATCACATTTTATAGGAGACAATACGGAATTTCTTATTTGTATGGCCTTACATATATCTCAGTCATAAAAATGTAAAATTTTGTGCCAATTAATGCACGCAATTGCGAAAATGGAATCGCAAAGAATGAGAAAAGGAAGGCCAAGTAAAATCGTGTAAATCGAGGAATCTTTCTTCGTAGTGCTGGGAAAATACTGCTACAAAAACTATTTTAGGTGGTATTTGGTGTGAAATGTTTATATGTATTCATTCCTGTCCTATATATCCTTTTTTTATTTTTTATTTGCTTATTCCATTTTTCTTTTGCACGTGAAAATCTTACAAATTAAAATTAACTCTTTGGGAGAAATTGTTATTCATTTTTTTTTTGGCAACAATAAAGTTTATAAAATTTAACTGAATAATGTCAGTTTATTCTGTATGAAAATAACGAACTTTTTCATTTATAATCAAATAGTTGAATAAATAAATGAAAATATTATTCTATATAGTATATAAATACTATTTTCATTTCTGCGTTTAAATAAATCTATATGCAAATATCTATACAAAGGCATTCATTAATTCATTCCTTTTGCTTTGATTTGACTTCAAAAAACCATACATACTTTCACATTTATGATATTTTTAGATGAGATGCTGTTGCTACGCAACGGTTAAAAGAAAAAATGAAATCTAAGTAAATTCATAAAATAAAATGTTTTATATTATTCGAACACATGTATAAAATTCTATCATAAGTTATACACCTAATTTAAAAGCTCTGACAAATGTTTTGACAAAATTGCAAACTAATAAGAATAATTTAATACTCTTATTTAAAAATTTCAGCATCCAAAATTTACCATTTAAATCTATTATTCATATGAGCGATTTCTTTCAACAAATGAAAATTTGAAAATCGTCTGACTTCCCATAGAAAAGCATTATATCACAAAATAAAATGTTCTGTATATTCCGAACGAATGAACCAAATTTAACCCAAAACTATACAGCTAAATCCGGGGAGCTCATCAGCATGCCCAGGGAATTTCAAGCCGATCGGATGCTTTTTGCGGCAGTTATCGCGGAACAGACAGACAGACTAACAGACAGACAGACTAACGGAAACCAAAACTTTTCGTGTCTCCACAGTAAGCCTTCACTGACGTTTCGGCAATAAAGCCTACTTACATTTAGAAGTGGATGAAGAGAGCGCGAAAGTTCAAGCAATATCTACACACCGTGGAACATATTTAGCCAAGCGCTTTTGTTTTCGGAATCAAAACAGAAAACAGTCCCTAATGAATTCCATGCATTCATAGATCAATTTGTTCAAGATTTAGATGCGTAAGCACTCATTTCGATGATTTAATTATTCAAGGTAAAACATTTGAGAAATGTTTAACTAAAGTTTTAGAAAAAGTTAGGAGATATAATCTTTATTTCAATGTTAATAAATGCAAATTTTTCGAGAAAAAGGTGCAACATTTGGGTCATATTATCAGTTCTTAAGGACTTAGTAAATCTCCTGAAAAGGTAAAAGCAATTCAAAATGCTGCTAGAGTGAAAAATGTAGATGAATTTAAAAAACATTTTAGGTCTTGTAATGCATTATTCAAAATTCATTCAAAATGTCCCAACCATTCTCAGCTCATTAAATGAACTTTTACGGAAAGATATTCCATTTAGATGGACTGCTATGTGTGAAGCTGCTTGGGTAAAAGCTAAATGTGAAATTGCTAGCGATAATGTTTTAATTCCCCACACGTCCAAATTACCTGCTATTTTAGCAACTGATGCCAGTCTATTTGGGTTATCTAGTATACTTTCTAACAGAATGTCTGATGGAAGGGCAAGTGCCAATATCATTTTCATCCAGATCCCTCACAGCTGCAGAAAGAAATTACAGCCAGTTAGATAGAGAAGCTACAGCTGTTTATTAGGCTTGTAAAAAATTCTACGACTACATATTTGGCAGAAAATTTACGTTGGTAGTAGACGGCAAACCAATTATGACCATCTTACATCCAGAAAAGAAGCTCCCTATATTATCTGCTACAGGGATGCTTCGTTATGCACATTTTTTATCAAATTATGATTATGAAATCGAATATCGCAAGTCAACTGAACATGTCAATGTAGATTATTTATCTCTAAATCCCCTACCTATTAGTGATCAAGAAATACGAACCATTGATGACGAATATCTTCTTCAAGAAAATGTAATACAGCATATTTACACAAGGACTGTGACAGCTACTACAATTAAACGAGAAACAACTCTTGATGAACAACTTTCAATACTTAAAGAAAATGTTTTGAATAGAAATGTTCGCGATCCAGAGTTAACTTTACAAGAAGGAATTTTATTTAGAGGACAGCGAGTAATATCATTCCTAAGAAACTTCAACCTGCCGTACTCCAGGAACTTCATTCTACGCACGTAGGAATTGTAAAAATGAAAGCTCTTGTTAGAAATTGCTATTGGAGGAATATTGATTCAGATATCGAGAATTTGGTCAAGAGTTGCAGAATGCTGCGATGTTAAGAAAAATCCACAAAGATCTCCTATACATAATTGGGATATGCCTACAAAAAAAATCGCAGCGAGTTCATATGGATTATGGCGGACCACTAATGGGACACTTTTTTCTGTTGGTGATAAATGCTAAATCAAAGTGGCCTGAGATTTATGCAATGAAGAAAACTCCAGATACGACATCAACTATTCACTTACAGAAATATTTAGTCGACATGGATTGCCTGAAATTTTGGTAAGTGATAATGCATCTATTTTTAAATCAAAAGAATTTATAGATTTTTGCTACGGGAATGGTATTTGACAAATATTTATAGCTTGTGGTCACCCAGCATCAAACGGGCAAGCAGAGAGATATTGCCAAACTTTAGAAACAAAATTGAAGTGCATGCGATTCCAGTCAGGTACTCTTCAGGAAAAGTTATGTGAATTATTATTTCGCTATAGAGCTACTGCACTTTCTGGCAGGAAAACACTTTCTGAATTAATGTTGGGGAGAAAAAAAAAATAGAACGAAACTAGATCAAACCTGAAATTACAGGTATTTTTAAAAATAAAGTTCCTTAGCCATACTTCGACAAGTCTTTTCGAGTAGGTTCTCGAGGAGAATGTAAAAATTACAACAACTCAATTTTATGGAAATATGGAACTGTACTTGAACGTCTGGGACAAGTCCACTACCTTATTGAATTGGACGACGGTTGTGTCATAAAACGGCATTATAATCAACTTCGTCTATGCGAAATTCAAATTCAGAATCCATTTATCCTGACAATATCCCCTGTTCCTCTGAAAAGACCATTCGTAACTTTCAGCAATGATGTGTAGCAAAAAGAAATTCTCGTAAGATCCGAAACATGTGCATCAAATGATAACGAGGAAATTCAAATTAATCCTGATGCAGAGCAAGTTAATTCCAGAATACATACACCAAATATCAAGCCTAATACCAGCCTGAAGACGACTATTAAACTTCAGCCACCCGCAGATTCCACTTCACCACAACTAGAAAATACAGTATTGCGACGTTCGACTCTTATACGAAAACCTGCACAGAGACTGAATCTTTGATGAGAATCAAACAGAGAACAGGAAGAGAAACAGACAGCGCAAACAGAAACAGGAAGCGCTAAAGGGGGTATCACTACTTGAATTTTTCAAAATTTTGATACTGAAACCGTAACTTTGAGAGTTCAATTGTTGCCTCATTTCCAGCATGTAAATTTTTGTATTATTCAATGTTATATTGTTTTTCAAATTATGTACCTTCCAATGTATACCTCTTCCATTAGTGGGGGAGACTTGTTACATCTGATTTGCATTTGGCATGAATATTTCATTATCTTTTTGAATTCCGGTTTTGGCAACAGTCCAATTGATTCGATGAATTAAAATAAAGTGTGGTGTTATTTTAATGATGCCTTTTCAATTCCGTCTAAATACATAATAACAGGGACCTTTTCAATGTTCCAAAACGTATGTACATCAAATTTCATGCAAATCGGTTAAAAATTGAAGGTTTGTATAAAGGACATATACTCAGAGAACGGCTTTTATATACCTATATAGGTATAAAATAACATTGTATCAAATAACACTTTAAAGAAATACTGTTTAAAAGTTTTTATAATAGCTTTTTGTTATAAAATGCATTCAACAGTAATATTATCTTTCAGCATTTGCTCCCTACGCTGGTGTAAGCAGTATTTCTTATAAACAAAACAGGCGGACAACATTCTTCCCCACTTTTGACTAGTAAGTATAACAAATATCGGCACAGATGTCATATACTCCCCATATTGGCGAGATTTTTTTCCGACGTCAATTTGGAGAAAACCTCGTTTACGATATGATTTATATCCGGGTTACCATATCAAGCAAAATAACGACACTTTGGCGTCAATTAAATACCCGGTGCGTATATGACATTGGCGTCAGAACAAAATCGCATCAATATGGCGTATATGACATCTGTGCCCAAATATCATTTCGATGGTTTCTCTAACGAAATGTATGAGCATATGGCAGAAGAATAGGAATGGTGAACGTTGGGTTATTTCATATTTTGAATGAAATTATTTTATAATCATTCAATGGCTTTAATAATAACTTTGTATTTTCATAAAAATAGATTACAGACCGCGAAAAAGATAACAAACTATAATAATGTAAAGAAACAGAAAAAGAAAGCTTTGCTTGGATCAAAAATGATAACGATATCAAAAGACAAACACCCTCCCCCTAGAGTAGGGGTGCATAACCTTTTTTAGAGAAGGACCACTTACAAAAATGTCTGGGTTGTCGAGGGCCACATCAGTAACACGGAGAGAATTCTATTTCGGGGAGGTGATCTGTGACCTATAATCATAAAAATATGGTTTCAGATACGGGAGGAGGAAGTTTTGCCCCTCTAGGTTTCCTTATCCAGTCAAAATATCCAATTCAGTTGGTAAGGATATATCAACAGTTAACATTTGTATATATATAACACAGATCTATCAAGGATTGTTTTCAAGGAGTGATAACATATCTTAAGTTTATTCGGAATAGTAAATTTTGATTTATTTTAACTGCTAAAAAACAACATAGGCATGAAAGTGGTTAGTGCCGAAAAAAAAATGTGAACTTTATGAACGAAGGGAGAGAAGAAGTCAACGAAATTTGAGATTTTTCCGCGCCTGATCAATGAAATTCGCGATTTCTCCGCTTCCGGTCAAACAAATTTGCGATCTTTACGCGCCTTATCGACAAAATTCGCAATTTTTTCTAAACCGATCGACAAAATTCGAGATTTTTCCGCACCCGATCGACAAATTCTCTATTTTTTCGCCCCCTATCAACAAAATTCTTTTTTTCCCACGTCTGACCGACGAAATTCGCTATTTTGCCTCGCTTGATTGACGAAATTCGCTATTTTTTCGTTCCCGAGCAACGAAATTCTCGATTTTTTCCGAACCCGATAAACAAAATTCGTAATTTTTGCGTGGCCGACTCGTAGAGATCGGCGAAATTTGCGATTTGTTTTCGTGTCTTAGCGACAAAATTCGCGGTTTTTCCGTCTCCTATCAACGAAATTTGCAATTTTTCCGCGCCTGATCGACAAAATTTGCGATTCTTAAATGGCTGACGAAATTTTCAGTTTTTTCGGCAAAGTGACTAAATTCACGATTTTTTCTTGCGACCTATGGACAAAAATTGCATTTTTTTTCCAGTTATAAATTAACGAAATTCGCGGACCACACGCTAACCCATCGCGGGCCTCAGGTTGTGCATACCTACTTCAGAGATATCTTACGATATCAAGTATCAGAGCCCCCCCTCCCCCCTAAAGTGGCAACGTTATATATGTACAGCGCTAAAGGGGGGTATCACTACTTGAATTTTTCAAAATTTTGTTACTGAAACCATAACTTTGAGAATTCAATTGTTGTTCTGTCATTCATTCTCAAACTCATATCTACCTTTAAATACTCGCATCACAAATGGTCTAACGTTCCTTGAACGGCAGAGTCACTAGTGGTGGTAGCAAAGTTGTTTTACGACCTCCCTGTATATAGTACTTCATAATCTAATGTTTACAAATAATAAATACTTTTTGATGTGAAGCTGTAGCTGACTGTTTCAGTAAACTGTCTTATAGCAACTTTATTATCTCCATTCAGGTCCAAGACAATTGATGAATCAGGTAACTTCAACTATCGATGCATCTTTTGTTTATGGAAATTCAGAAAACGAGACTAGCTCTTTGAGAACAAATGATGGCACAGGTAATTTATAGTATAGCCTATTCCTATAAAAATTGAAAATTTTCAGCATGTGTGACAGTAACTAAAAAAAAAAATAATTTTTAAATATGAAATAGCTGTTTTGTTTAATAACACTAGTCAACAAATTATTTTTTTTTCTGTATCGGGCTCGTAAAGGGGTGCATTTTGTATCGGGCTCGTAAAGGGGTGCATTTAGCTAATTTTAGGGTGCTGAATTCAGAGGAATAATCAGATTCTCTTAATCCCATCACATTTAGTAGATACAGGGCAGTTACGTAAAATCAAAAGTGAAATACTGACAAAAATTGACCGTTTGAAATACAAACAAAACATAATATTTATCAGTAAAAAAAGTTTTCTTGATTACTTAACACAAACTATGAACTAATATGAGCAAGAAAGTGTTGCACAAAAGCATATATTGTTAATATTAACAATGTTATTTTTCAAAACAGGATAATGTATTTTTTTATGACAGTGCTCAATGTTTTGATAGTTATATTTTTTACAGCAGAATGCCTCCAAATAATGATGTTAACCTGCATAGTCATTCATTTCCTTACTATTTAATCACAAAACGTAAATAATAATTAACATTTCACCATGTATGAAAAAATTAATTTCTAAAATTTTGTAAAACCCTGAAGTGATAGAAAATTTCTGATAGCACATTCGGATTCTACATGCAAAAATACATTAAAAAGGGTTTATTACAAATCAGATACAAAATGACTGTTGATTAGTGTAATTTTTGTAATTATATTTTGACAAATGGCTGCAAAACTATATAGAAGTTTTCCTTCGGAGATCGCATCATCTGTGCAGAGCAAAATTCTTCGCTCGAAATACATAAAAGTTGATCTAAGAAGCATACATCTCTGACACATCGTTTTCGAGAAAAATGCAAAAGGAAAAATGTGACATCCCATCCGTCGCAGGGATAATAAGCTTTATTGGAAATTGGCACTTGCATAACGACACTAAGTTTGCATGAATAGAGGCTGTATATCCTCTTAACGTGTTAAAACATACGTATATGCTCCATGGAATGATTAACAAACGAATGTTTAACTTCTACGAACTTCCGTGCACATGATGATGATTGATTTATTCAACCGCATATTCCAAGTTGCGCTCAAACTTCCTTCGATCAGCGTGGTGGTTGTTTTGAGCCTTTTCTCATGCTAAGACAATATGATACTTAACATGTATTAATCAATAACCATATTTTCAATATTTTATGTGGATTGAATGTGAAGTCAAACTTATTATTTTACCTTTTTTCGAAAACTTGCTATCGTAGATGTATAATTCTTTAGTAAGTTTTTATGTATTCGAAGAGAGGATTCTCACTATGCATAGTTTATGCGGTTTTGACACAATACTCAGAATAAATTCTATTACAGGTCGTCTAAGAATCACAAGAAGTGAATACGGTGACTTATTGCCACAAAGTGCAGATCCCGAAAACGACCAGTGCAGTTTTCCTCAAAGCAACGAGATCTGCTTTGAAGCAGGTATGCTAAATTAACTTGAGTATTTATTTTAATTAAAATGAATTCCCACGAAAATCGCAAAATAACACCCCCCCCCCCCTCTCCCAGCTAAAAAAAGAAAAGGAAAAGAAACTATAGAAATAATTATAAAAAATAAACAGTTTGAAAAAAAGAAGTGTGAAGGAATTATTGGGTCGTTCGGAAAGTCGTGTCCGTTTGGGAAAATCAATTCGTACCGGAAAATTCTATCATTTAATTATTAGACATTGATTCCGATATCTAATGTCTAATAATAACCGGGCAGAATTTTTCTGTGCGAATTGATTTTCCTAAACGGACACGACTTTCCGAACGACCCAATAGTTTGACAGCTTTTGACTGTTTTTCGCCATTAAATTCCATAAATCTATTGTACAAGCTTTTGTAGAGCCGCCAATCCTAATTACGAATCAAAGAATCTTCTCCTTAGTTCTCTTTTATAAATTCAAAAAATTGTTTACATGTGCTTCATCAGCAGGGTAGTTGTGAACACACGTGGGGCACATGTGAACACAAGGAAAAAATATCCTTTAACATGCTTTTTATTCTTTTATTCATTTGTCATCGTAATCATTAGTTATATTACCTTTTAAATTCACCATAAAGAAGTAAATATAGATATATTTCTCTAATTTCTGGGTGATATGTTTAAGCAAAAGATTATAAAATGAAAATAAGTAGATTTGGGGGGGGAGGCTTAGATGATTCATTAAGTATTGTTGCAATGAAATAAAAAAAATAAAGAGGCAATTTTAAAAAAGAAATTAGAACTTTTAAATTTTGCTTAAAGGTTTTTGTTTGGGGGAAATTTTAGGGAGGGGCATTTACATAATATTTATCGAAAATCTGCCGAAATAAGATTCTCACTCCTGTATTTGCCTTATTTACTTGTAAATTATAGATAAAGAAGGGTTTTTTAATGATTAAAAAAATCCCGACTGTAACACCCCCCCCCAACTTCTTTTGCTTTTGAAAGAGGGGGGGGGGTACAATCTGGATTTTACGGTAGTTATCAGTTTAAAAAGTTTACTTTCTTAAAATATTGCTGGTATCTATCTCGATTCAAAGCATCATATACATATAACTGTTTTAGAGATGGAAGTAAGCCATCATTGCAAGGTTAGAACAAATGTAATAGAAAAAATAGCAAAGTTGTTCAAAGTAGTACTTTTGTATTAACAATGCATAAAAAATATTGTGTAAATCGTTTAGTAAAATAATATATAACACTTATTGCATTTTAGAAAACATTAAATTTATTTAAAGTATACAATTGAACGTAAACGAGCTTGTTGTTCTTTATGTATTTTCTGAAAGATGTGCTTGTGGAAGTTTCAATACAAAATCAACTTTCTGTGAGGAAAATATCTTCTATTTCAGGAAAATTGTAGGTAATGGAACTCACATTATCTCTCATTAAGTTAACTGAAAGAAACAGAATCACAGAATGATTATTAGGGCACTTATGTTCTGTTCATATCTGCCCCAACTAGTCTGTTCACAAGTGCCCCAACTAGTCTGTTCACAAGTGCCCCAACTAGTCTGTTCACAAGTGCCCCACATTGCTGCTTCTGTGAAATTGATGAATCATTAACATTTATCAATTTTAGAAGAAAAAGAATTGTATCAAAAATGTTTATTAGTATTCATAGTATATGTTAAAACACTCAAATTCAAATTAATGAATAAATAAATAAAGTTATTCGCTTATGAACTTGGAACAAAGATTTTACTTTTGAGATCTAAAAACAATGTTTTGGCTACAGAGGACAAACAAAATGTCATAGAGCTTCAAAATTTTTTTACCATATGTCTACAGGTGCTATCTTCTTTAGTAATTTTTTTAAATAAAAAAATTTATAATAACTATCAAAAAATTGCGATGTCCACATGTGCCCCCATCTCCCCTATAGCAATTAAACTATAAAAATTAATTTTTAAACGATTGGTCTGAATTTGCTTTGTTTTGTAATTGTAATGAAAATTTGAAGCATTTTATGTCATTTGTATTTTAAACCGACATTGCATTTAGCAAAATTTTAAGTGCATTTATTTGTTGTAATTAAAAGGATATCTTCTTAACATAAAATTATATGTTTCATCAGTTATCAAATAAAATATTGCAGGAGATTCACGAGTCAATCAGCACACAGTTCTGACATCACTGCAGACGATATTTGTTCGTGAGCACAACAGAATAGCAAATATTTTGAGACGACTGAATCCACGCTGGACTGGTGAAAGGATTTTTCAAGAAACCAGGTTTGCTATCACTTCACAACTGTTTCATTTTGCTTAATAGTCCAGGCAATAGAGACCGTATAGGAGCTCAACCTAGCAAAATTCATGGTAGTTATGGAAAAAGACTTACTATATGTTTTTTGGGGTCGCTGAATCCGAATTTTTAACTTCCCACCAAAATTTCCCCCGGCAACTCCCACAAATTTGGGTAAAATCCCCCCAAAAAAGGGTTTTTATTAAAATAATCAATTTTTTTGTTGTTTTAAGGATAAAGTATCCAGAAATTCAGAAAGTAGGCAAAATTCGCAACAAATAACATACATGACATTATGACATAGGATAAATGGAGAAGGGGGGACCTGCTTCGGAACAAGCACCGCGGTGCTGCGTGGACTAATTTGTGTAATTCCGCTTAACCACTCACATCGTTTACGTTCGCTCTCCCGTCTCCCCTCCGAACTTTCCCTATAAGGTTTACTTTCAGTTTTTTGGATCGCTGGATCGAAATTTTTAACTTCCCATCAAAATCCCCCTCCCCCACCCCCCCCCCCCAAATAGTTGTTTTTAAATTAAATTTTTTATTGTTTTAGGGAAATAGTATCTAGAAATTCAGAAAGTAGACAAAATTTGCAATAAATAGGATATATTACAGTATGACGTAGGATGAACGGGAAGGGGGGGGGTGCCTCGGAACATGCAGCGTGGCACTGCGTGCACTAAGTTATACAATTCCGTTGAATAGTCCAGGCAATAGGAGATTTTACTCGACAAAATTTATGGTAGTTCTGGAAATCGACCCACTTTATGTTTTTTGGGTCACTGAATCCGAATTTGTAACTTCCCACCAAAATTTACCCCGACAACCCCTCCAAATAATAGATTTTTTAAATAAGGGGCCTGGGCCTGATTAATCCATAAGCTTCTGGAATTTTAAGGCCGCCAGTCACTCAGCTTCCGAATTCCCCTCAATAATGTTAAGTTTATTGGCGTTTGATGTTTTCGTATCTTTAAAATATCTCCTCGGGAAATGAATATTTTTAACTTCTTTTTTCTGTGCACTCTTCTTAAAGGATGTCTCTTTTTAGGTGCGTGCGTAATTATTTAAATATGCAGCATCTATAGTCGTCGTTCGGTCTGTCCGTTCGCATATAACAGAGCAAAAACTACCCAACCGAATGGTCTGAAATTTTAAATATATAATTGTTGCAAAATTTTGTCGAGTCATTTCAAATTTTATGAAAATTGGATCTATAGTTTAATTACTGGGACAGTCAAAAGTTTTACGTTACATTATGGCTAATGGGAAAAAATTATTTCAACTGCATTTTAATGATGTTACAACCTTTAGAACAGAATTAAATTGATAGGCACTTATGAAGTGCTCTAAAATATACTTTCAGTACAATATGGGGCGCAAAAAACATTTATAAAACTAGTTATAGTACCAACGCACCCCATTTGCCACGTTTGACGTGCAATTTCCAGTTTGTTTTCTTAGAATATGTATATTATCTCAAAATATTTATATATAAATTTTATAAGTGTTAAAACAGGTTCCGAAAATGAAAGTGTTCTCATTAAAAAAAATCTGCAAACAAAATCGAAAAAGAAAAAACGGCCTTTGTACAGATCGAGACTATCCAATGCAAAAAAAAAAAAAAAAAAAAAAAAAAAATTAAAAATACTGAAATGCAAACGAGTTACCTTTAAAAATTTCTTTCATAGGGTTAGCATTAGTGAGCGGGTCTTTCCGGTTGACTGAAATAGTCTCTTAAGATGCCGAAGACTATGGAATTCACAAAAAAGGAAACTTTTAATAATTTTAAGAGGACCGTGGACCTATATGAGCAAAAATCGATCCAAAAATCAAAAATTATTTTTTTACATGTCATTATTCTCCAGATTGTTCTGAGCCATTTGCAAAAAACCGCATGTAGATGCTATTTTTCGCAAAGTTACGAGCGTTTGAATTTTGTACACAATTTTCTGGCTCTCTAATTTACTTTAAATTGGTTTTTCTCAAAACTGATTTTATTTTAACGTTTTTATATTTTTGAAATGCTCCATGCGTCTTACTTTTTATTAAAAATTCACGAAATTGATAAGGAATAGTATCCTGATATTGCTTACAAAGAAACTGTGTATGCATTTTAAAATTAGACTTCATTAAGATAATTAAGTTTGATTTTTAACTTATTAAAAGGCAAAAGTTACATGAAAATCGATATGGAATTCAGAAAAACCTCTAAAAAATTAACTATTCAAAGGATTAAAAAATCGATACACAGATTTATTTTTAATAGAGTTTTAAATGATTAAAATGCAAAATCGAGGAAATATCTCAAAAATTAAAACGCATGGAACATTGTACAATTTCGTTTAAAATTTTATTATTTTTTTAATCTATAAATTATAAGATTGCATATTTCTTTTAAAGTGTTCTATACACTTATGGTAAAATGTATATTTGCACATAATTTCATATCTCTATGATGAAAAAAAATTAACGTCCACCTTTAAGTTAAAATCGAAAGGTAAGCGCTTTGTTGAAATTTGTAGAATTTTAAAACATTAAAAGCTAGGAATACCCTAAGCAGTGTTGTAGTCATAAACAAAACAGGGGGTATATGTTCTAAGCAGAGGGTATACGCTCAAGGCAGAGGGTATACCCTACTGTATATATAGTACTATGACTTTCTTGAGAAACAGGGGGTATAAGGTGTTCCTTAAAAAAATCCAATAAAGTAAACGGCGTATACTCCTGTATACCCTCCACTACATTCCTGATTCCCAAGTACTGTTAGAAGTAACAATTACGATAAAAAACCAAGAGCGGTCGGCCTCGTTTTAGAAGTGTTCAGATTGATCGAAAAATTGGAAGATTGTTGTCAAAACATAAATATAGGTTCTGCCCAGTAAGTAATTTGTCTGATTCCATAAAATTCGTTTATTTGAAGATAATTTCACAGACACTTAATTTTCTTCTAAATAGCCTCCTCCTGCATTAATACACGGTTGCCAACGACTCTGCCATTCATTTATGCCCGCCTGGAAGCGTTCAACTGGAATGCTGTTCAGTACGCGTGTGACGTTTTTCTGCAAGTTCTCCAAATTGTCAAAAGGATGATCTTTTAAGCTGGATTTAAACCGAGGGAATAGAAACAAGTCCGGTGGTGACAGATCGATTCTGTACGGCGATTGTGGCAGCGTTGCGACGCTGTGTTCTTCCAGGAACTGGGTCACTTTGAAGGATGTATTGGAGCCAGCGTAGTACAAATTTTTCGCATTTGAAGTTCTTGCGTGACAATTTGATGCACAATCGATTTTGTAAGTCCCAACGTCTCCGCAATCATTCGGACACTCATCCGAATATCAGAGGGACCAAAAGCACTTTAATTTTAGCCACATTGTCTGAAGTTCGAGAGCTTGATGGACGCCCATCGCGTTGTTCGTCATCGACGTCCTCTCTTCCGTCTTTTGAAGGCTTTGTGTCACCTAAACACCTGAACCTTGGACAAAGAATCCTTCCCACAAGCTTCTTGTAATATGGGAAGCCCCTGAGTGGCCCATTTGTTTAGTTTTACATAAAACTTTATGGCGTATTGCTCAGGGCCGAAACTAAGGGGGGGGGGGGCAGAGGAGGCACGTGCCCCGGGCGCCAGGCGGAGGGGGGGCCAAATTAAGATTTTGTTTATTGTTTACATATATGCATATGTATGAAATTTGGATACAAATGCCCCACAGACGGAAAATAGAAAAGGAAAACTGAATCAAATGCATTAAAATTGATAAACATTTAAAATGATTCGCAGACACCTGTATAAAGCAGATTTTTCCTCAAATTATACAGGTTTAATGCATTCAATTTTAATGAAACTTTTCGGTTCCTTTCGATTCTGTTTCAAGGTTTTAATAAATCAATATTTGAGAAAGCTGATTCTTAGCTCAGTATTACGTATTTTAGGATTACATATTTAAAATTTTAAAATAAATCGGCTGTTATAAACTTCGTAAAATTTTATTTGTAAATTTAGTTTATGGAGGAGAGGGGAGGGGTGCGCCAAAATCCATCTTTGCCCCGGGCGCACAAAAGGCTAGTTTCGGCCCTGGTATTGCTGCTCTATACTCCGCTGCATCCTGGAAACCTAACACCACTTCCAAACACGTGTCTGCTTTACGAGTGATTCATGCGCTGTAAAGGCTCGAAGCCGAGGCTAACGAAAAAGACAGGCTACCGCGGTGGGTCCGATTCTTCATTTTTTACAGACCGCTCGAGTCACGTGATGCTCGGATGTACCAATGAAGGTGTGCGAAAAGAGTATCACGTGACTCCAGCGGTCTGTAAAAAAAGAAGAATCGGACCCACCGCGGTAGCCTGTCTTTCTCGTTAGCCTCGGCTCGAAGCCAACTGACTTCCGCTAGACTGTGTAGTTGAGAGCCCCCTATCGAACGTACCTCGCGGTAAACTCCGCCCCTTTGGCCTTCTGCTTGGCACTCAAAATTCAGTCTTATTACTTCCTGGACATACCCAGTATGTCCATAAGAAAAATTAAAAATAATGTCGATGTGAATGTCTCAAAGGAAACAATACATTAGATGCATAACAGAATGCAAGAACTTTATAAAACACTAGCTAAACTAAATTTTAATCTAGCCCTTTACCAATTCCAAATAAGCCATAATTTATAACGTTTTTAGAACGTTTTCCGCTCATTTACCTTTTTAAATTTCTAATTTATTTTTTTTTTAAACCCGTTCATAGCAACTACTTATATATTAAAAGTAACTGTCCCACCAAATTTCTAATTTCTAGCAGCAATAATATTATCGAAATTGCAATTTTAGAACTTTTTTTGCTCCAGCACTCCTTTGGAGGTTGTTGTACCGACATAAAATATAAGGTTACGTGGGCAACTGGGCCATGATTTTACAATGTGACTCTGGAGATTCTGACAATTCAGCTTCAAAAGGCTAATATTCATTTGAATTAAAGTCTGATTTTTTGTAAATGTGTTCAGTTAGGTTCCCTCTATCATAAAGAAATGTTCAACATTAGATTTTAATATCTCAAAATAAAAAAATATATATATTTCATCTTTCTTTCGTCATGGGCTCAGTTGTCCTATAAAAATGGGGAAAGTCGACCAGAAGGGTCTATGTTCCACACGTGTTTGTTTTCTTTAATACTGAGTATCAGGTCCTGTCTGAAAAAGTGTAAAGAACTGAAAAAAAATTTAAACCAGGCAGATCATGTACATTATATATCAACTAAAGGGCGTTGAAGGGAAACATTTTCTGTCAATGTGTCTAAAAAAAGCACAAAAAGTGAAAATATTACATTTATTTATACAAAAAACATAAAAATTAAGTAAGTACTTATGTACTTTACTATACGTAATAAGTATAAAAATATTACATTGCGAGGAAAAAAATAATAAGACAAATCTATGAACAAACGGCAACGTAAGTATTAAAGTATCTCGTTCTCTTTATTTACCACAATGGAAGTTCGATATGCCCAATAAACCTGTGGAGAATGTAACTATATTTTTATATCGAACAGAACTATTTTTTATTCGTTTCGATAATTTTCTAATAATCTTACTTTGCCTTATGTGCACGCCTCTTCATCTGTATCATAAAATTTCGAGCTATGGCTACCACACTTAATAAATTTGGTTTGATACCCCCAACATGCTTTTTTAAAATTTTATTACGTAATTTTAATACTGTATTATGTAATTTTCTTTATTGCAAGCAAAAAAAAAAAAAACAATGAAGGAATTAATTTCCTGTAGTAAGAGATACTCAAAAAGATATTTATTACTGTTGGAGTAACTGGATCCCATATGGTCCAGTTACCCCTGATACATGTCCCAGTTACCCCATTCTTGAAACATTTATGGGGTAACTGGAACACCGACCTTATATTTGAAACATGAAGTAAATATGCATAGATACCTAATAATATTAATGTATTTATATGTCTAATCTTTAAATAAAAAGATTGTTTAATAAAAGTACTTGCCGTATTTTAATAAAAATCCGAGGAAGTTCAACCAAATGGACGTTGTTTTTAAAAAAAGAAACCTAAATTTTCGGCAACCTATCACAGCAAAGGCAGAGTTGATACACGTTGTTTTAAGAAGTAGAGATGGGGGTGCAATTTTGGCAAAAACTAAAACTTAAAAACGTCTACGGTTTTTTACAAAATAGCCTATGGCCCGGTTACCTCGTGGGTCCAGTTGCCCCAACTTATGTTGGAGTTTAGCACTGTGTGGGATTTATGTGGGATAGCACTGTTTATTTATTTACAGGGACACACAAAAGAAATTGGTTACGGTACAGTACAGTCTTTGAGTAATAATTGCTGGAGTGTACGGTTTCAAATTCGGTATGCGCTTTTAAATTTAATTAATTTTTTGCATCTTACTCGTTATATATAAATTCTATACCTCAAATACAGGGCTGCACAAAAGTATTCACGTACCTTTCTCCTTATTAAAGGAATTTGCTGAAGGTAAATTTTCAACTGGAGTATATGTGTCTCTTAAGGGAACTAAATTTTGGCATGCATGTAGTTAATAGATTCAAATCTATACATCATTTACCGGGCTGCTGAAAAAAATCGCATAACTTTCCGATTGTGGATGGGAACAGGTTGAATTGGATTTTGAAATGTATTATGCGTTTCCATATGGTTGAATTAGACGTAATATTTTAATTTTTTAAACGGTGCAGTTTTGTTACATTATTCTGAATGTGTTGGAAAGTGTTTCATAATCAATGCTTGACGCATGATTTTTTCTTACTTGTTTAGACGTATCTTAGGAGCTCAGATGCAAGCCATCACTTACAAAGAGTACCTTCCAGTAACGCTTGGAAATGACAGAATGACATATTTCAACCTGTGGATAGGTAGATGGACAAGATACGATCCCAGTGTGGATCCCACCACATTGCTTGAATTTACGACCGCAGCTTTCCGATTTGGACACTCCTTGATCAATTCCATAGTGGCAAACAGGCCACTGAATGCCAGCAACGATCTTCGGTTGCTAAGAAATGAATTCTTCCAGCCATTTGATTTATACAGAGGATTTATTGGACCCCTCGTAGAAGGAGCATCAAATAGCGCAGCACAATGGTTTGACAGACACCTTGTACCAGATGTTACGAACTTTTTATACAGGTAATTATAAAACAAATATAAATATAAGTAAAATAGTCTTAATTGGCACATTATTATGGTACAGGTAATTATAGTTGAAAAATTCTTATTCGTGACCAGAAATCACTAAATTTAGAATTCCGTAAATCTGATAAATCTGTGTCCGTAATTCATCCCGAAACTACCCATTTTTAATAAACTTAGCCCTAATATTCTTTTTTCTTTCATTTTTCGCGATTTATTCAGGCTTTTGACAGAAGTACAGCACAAGTTAGCTCTTCTTTACTTTCTTAAATATATACACAAGAAGAAAGTATTTAAATCGCGAAAATTTGCGAATTCCAGTTTTTGATGGATTTATACATTTCGAGATGTCCTGGATGCGATTTGATTTTACTCGGAAAATGCCTGATAAGTCAATGTGTGACATAATTTTTGTGACAGGCTCTATTTCAAGAACTAATACACGCAATTTCATAATACTTTATATTCTGTTAGACCTTCACATGTACTAATGTTGATTATGTTTGGGTGTAGTATATCACCCAATATATGACTCTGTTATGCTGCATCTTTCACGATTTCTATTATATATCAAAACCTAATTTTCGGAATTTCATAAAACTGCATATTCTCTAAGACCGTTGATACAAATAGATACTGATGAGGGTTTTTTGTGTATCGATGAACAGATTGCGCTGCTGTGCTGATTTTTGCACGATTTCCGCCACAGCTATATTTCTCGGCATTATGGATTAAAATTTCATTAAGAATCCATATTCAGCAAGATCTTTGCATAAGTAGATGGGGCGTTTTCACAATCTTTTAACTTTCATGTCCCTGAATAATAATTTTTTATTTAATACACTTTTTTGTGTGTTTTTTTTTTTTTTTTTTTTTTTTTTTCATATACTTGGGAACATTCCATTGCATGATTGCGCAACAATATTAACGAGATAAATAAGTTTTGGAAGATGTTGGGGGTCCAAACACAGGGAAAACTCATCTTCCGTCCCGTGTCCCTGATGCTGATTTTGAAGTTTGGAGCTGTCTGGATAAAATTGTTTCAATAAAAATAATTCGATGTAATTTTTTTCTGAAACTGGAACTATTGTTTTATATAAATATGTAGCTAAAAATTAACCTGCACACATTTTTAGGGTTGATATTATTTTTTGAACTCTATCCCTGGGTTTTAGATTTTTTACCATCACTCTTCTAAAATTATACAGAAAATCACTTCAGATGCAGCGACAGAATTTTTTTCAAGTTCTTGCTCATGCTGAAGTATGCTAGAGTAAGAATATCTAAAATTCTTTGACAGGAAATTTACTGCAGAATATAAATCAGCATTTAAATATCAATTTCAAGCACCGTGACTTTATTGGTAGTCTTACCGTCCCCAAGGTTTATACCTGCACTTTTCGAGGTAAATTTAAAAAAAAATTAATTTAATCCAATGTTAACAACTGTTTCGAAAAATCAATGAACATTGTGACTATCAATTAGTCTTAACATGATTTTCCTAAAAATAAGTGGTAATTTTCCTTACCGTTCCATCCTTACCGTCCCTTTTTTTACCATTTCGTCCCTTTTTTACATTACCGTCCATTCTTTAACACCCGTTTAAGACAATGTTATACAAAAATTCTGTATTAAAAGTACTACATTTGTATTATTTCTTATTTGAATGTCCTGTGGGTAGTATGCAAATTCATTATAAGTAAAAATTTAGAAGAAAATAAAAAGTTATAGGGGTAAAATGGTAAGGAAAATTAAACTCGCAAGTTTAACCTAAACCTCAGTTAAATAAAAAAATTTTCGCTGCTGACCATTTTTTCTTTATTTTGAATCATTAAGGGTGTATTCCGATCCAAACTGCTCATTTTCTGATTCATTTTAAAATTCATTTTTGCTCTCAAACGCATCAAACTAGGAAATTCTCTTATTTAGAAACTATATAATGTGCCATGCTTCTTAATTTTTTGATAAATACAGAAAATACTGTATAAAACGCTGTCAAAGTTGGCGTTTTGAACCGAATTTTCCGAAACGGGCGATCTGGGGATGAAAAAAATGGTCATACTGAGAAAATAATTGTTTAAAAATCAAATTCTATTTAATTCAGCTGAAAATGAAATCACACGGCATGTTAAACATGTCTTCAGAAATCACCCCAGCAAGTTTCATGCTTTTACTTTTAAAAATGAGTCTGAAAATATCTCAGAAAATTTCGATCTGTTGAGGGTGGAAAAATATTTTTTCGAATACACCCTTAATGCATTCGTCTATCAGATTAAAATGTTATTTTAGCAAGTTTAATTTCGCCAGATTTTTTTTTCCCCAAAAGTCAAAAGATTGTGAGAATGCCCCAGATACTATTAGGTTTCGGTGTATAAGGTCCAAAAGGTGGCAATGTATGTTTCATGATTTCGTCTATAGCTATATCTGAGTATCTACCAGATGGGATTTCATCAAACTTCGTAATTAGTTAGATGTTAGACCTTTACACAATGTTGGTACTGATTAGGTTTCGGTGCATCTCTCTCAACAGGTGGCGCTGCGGCAATGATTTCGGCAATTCTATGCTATAATATGTCAGATTGTATGAGATGGAATTTCACCATATTTAGTTTATAAGCTATTATTTTAAAAGATACGTTGTTTCAGTTTTGTCTTTGTTCATTCCACTGGTATGATATGCTCTTCACGGTTTTTGCGATAGCTATATATCGGCATCTATAGGATGGAATTTCAGCAAATTTAACACGTAAGATTTACAAAAAATTATGTTTCAATTTTGTCCTTGTTCAATTCGACAGGGGGCGCTGTTTTAAAAATATAAAAAGAAGAAGAATCAGTTTGTAAAACAAAGATACACCTTGTCCGCCTAAAGTCACATCCTACTCTTTTACCCTTCTCCTTAACTCGGAAATGCATGGAATTTTTAGAAAACGGTGAAATGTGTTAGAATTCTTCCATATATGATACGCTTCCCAAAAATCTAGATCGTAAATTGATGAGCATTTCCGTATTATTGATCCTGCGGAAAATTTAAAAATGTGATTGTTAGACCAGCAGTAAATGGATGAGCATTTCGGTATTATTGATCCTGCGGAAAATTAAAAAATGGGATTGTTAGACCAGCAATGGTTAGCAACAGCGGAACGTTTAATGTTCAATTATTAACACTAGTTTTATGCTCCCCCAAGCGGGCCTTAAAAGTTCCTTCGTTTAACCAATGTACATTTTATCGCATTCGTAAGATATCTTGTAAATTCATTCTCCGATGTGAAAATCCGTCTATTGGACGTTTTAGATTTGTGAATTGGATTTCAGCAAGGTGTGAGGTGTCTTTGGCTCGCTATGTTTTAATCTTTAATTAATTTTTTTTTTTATAATTTTGCACTGATGATGGAGCTTTAGAAGGTCCGAAATAGCTGTATGCACGTAATACATGCACGTATATTTGTGCTTTTTAAACGTTCTTTCAGTTTTTCTTACTAAACAGGCATCCCCCGACTTACGTATTACGCGACTTACATAAATTCGCAATTACATAATAAATCTCGAAAATTACATTTGTGAGCAATACTATCGCATTTGATACGCAGTTGCATACTTTTGATATTTATTTTATAAATAAAATATATAGACATAAATCACAGCAGTAATAGAGTTTATATATTAGATAGAGTTACATTTTTATTGGTATATACAATCAAATCTATAACAACACAAATTAATCTCTATTGTTATTCATAGCAGTCATCTAATTCATAATAAATACAGTTTGTGCTTATCAAGGATTAGTTTATTTTGGGAGTGCTATTCATTTGTCTTGCCATCAAAAATTCATGGAGAATAGGTTAAATTAGTCCTCTTTAATTATTTCTTATCTTTATAGTCGTTTGATGTAGATTCAAAATTGTTATAAATCAATTCATCAATGTTAGATGTATGAATCCCGTATTCCATAAGATATTTGAAAAGTGTTCTTTAAGGGTGTATTCGAAAAAATATTTTTCCACCCTCAACAGCTCGAAACTTTCTGAGACATTTTCGGATTCATTTTTAAAAGTAAAAACATGAAACTTGCTGGGGTGATTTCTGAAGACATGTTTAACATGCCGTGTGATTTCATTTTCAGCTCAATTAATTAGAATTTGATTTTTAAACAATTATTTTCTCAGTATGACCATTTTTTTCATTCCCAGATCGCCCGCTTCGGAAAATTCGGTTCAAAATGCCAACTTTGACAGCGTTTTTTTACAGTATTTTCTGCATTTATCAAAAAATTAAGAAGCACCACACATTATATAGTTTCTAAATAAGAGAATTTCCAAGTTTGATGCTTTTGAGAGCAAAAATGAATTTTAAAATGAATCAGAAAAATAGCAGTTTGGATCGGAATACACCCTTAAGTTTGTTTTTATATTCTTTCGTACTTTTATGATTTATATACGAGTACACAGTATCACATGAAGGTTTATTTATAAAATAATACGGTGTAAATAATATATATATGTATAATGTATATATATACACATATATACAGGGTGTCCACTCTTAACGGTGTTCAATGGCTAATTCCTAAACCGTTAATCATAGACATATAGTTCCAATTACAAAAATGTTTTAAATGCGGTAAAGAAATATTTAAAAAGCAATTTGGGTCAATAAAAACATTTCTTTAAAAATTACGAAATTTAAATTTTTATACGGTCCTCCGGTTTTTGCAGATTATATTTAGTAAAGTTTTCCTGTTACACTGACAAGTAAAACAAAAAAAGTCCCGTTACTCTAGGATTAAAATTGACCGAGTAATAGCTGTTTAAAGTTGGAGCAAATTTTTTCTGCAATATAGGGGTCATTCACAAATTTAGTAGAAATATAATTTCGTCAGATATATGAAAAAATAGTTGAGAGTAAAATTAACATTGCAATATAAATTTGAAATCTTTAATCATTCTGACATATTAATGTAAAGTATACCATTTGTAATAAACATATAAGATGAAGAAATAAAACAGAATTTTTGTTAAATAAAATGATGAAAATTAACAGTTTTATTTTTTGATAATTGATTCTTATGTATTCTGTACCGCTGAATCCGAAATTGACCTTCATTTTTTACCATCAGCTAAAGATTTTTTACAAATCGTAAATTTTAAAGTTAAAAAAAGAAAAAATAGAAGAAAAAAATTTGACACTGTAAAATAGATGTCATTGTTATGTTATGAAGGTCATTTTCAGATTCAGTGCTAAAAAGTGCATAAAAATCAATTATCAAATTAAAAAATACAGTCATCTCCTCTATTTTATAGTATCCGATTTTAATTATTTTTTAACTTTGACAATTTATGATTTGCGAAAAATCCTGACGTAATGGTTAAAAAGTAAGGTAATTTTCGGATTCAGTGCTAAAAAATACATAAACGTTAAAAAACACAACCATCGCAGTTTTGTGTTATCTAATCTAAAACTTGTTCTTAAACTTCTTGGCGGTAATCTATCCGAAAATTTTTGCGTTATCCTGTAAAATAAGTATAAATGGTAACCACCGAAAATAATAATATTAGATTGTCATCGGATATACGTCAGTATGTGAAATTTAATCTCAATCGGATATTTGAAAGTGAGTTAAAGTTCGAGTACAAATTTTGAACGGGTAAAACACACATACGATCTCTGAAGTTAAATAAAAACATAAAAATAACGTAACTTTTGTGAAACGGAATCATGAAAAGAAACAGTCTCAAATCCTTACAAAATAAAACATATGTTAAAATACAATTAGTTTAGTCAATCTGAAACTTAATAAAAGATAACTCAATCGTAATACTTGTACGATATTTTTCAAAGCGCAGATACACATGAAATAAGCTCTTCGAATACTTTAAGCACTTTCTATATGACCCCTCAAAGAATAGCGGAACTCATCTGTGTTCAGATGCAGGAAAGTGGTATAAGTCATGCATTTTTAAAGTTTTATAACTCGGTCAATTTTAGTGTTATATGAACAGGACTTTTTTTGTATTACTTGTCAGTGTAATAAAAAAATTTTACCATACATAACTTATAGAACCGGGCACCGTATAAAATTTTAAATTTCGTAATTCTTTAAGATATGTTTTTATTGACCCAAATCATTTTTAAAATATTTCTTTACCTCATTAAAAACATTTTTGTAATTGAAACTATATGTCTATGACTAACGGTTTAGGAATTAGCCATTGGAAACCGTTGAGAGTGGACGCCCTGTATATATATATATATATATATATATATATATGTGTGTGTGTGTGTGTGTGTGTAATAGATATTGCAGTTTCTGACAAAATTTTACCTAAGCGACTTACAAATTCGACTTACGTAAAATTCAAGTTACGTGAAACTTTACGGAACGCATTACTTACGTAAGTCGGGGGATGCCTTTATTGGCACAAAGTACAATCCTAACCCTCTTCTTGTATAAAATGTTTTTTCTTCTTGTACGAGCAGAAAAATTGAAATGTAAACTCCTCCATTTGTATCTTACGAACTTTATTCTATTTTTCTCAATAAAGTGCCCATGGAAGAAAAACTTCTCTTTCTGTTTTGACCATGTCGTTTAGCCGACAAAATGTCTGTTACAATTTTTTAAATTTTTGTTCATTGTAGTCTTTTAATAAATTCATAAGATTTTTTTTTTCTTTTTTCGTATTTTAATGGATCTTTTTGCTGACTTAACTTCTACAGAATTCGGGGGAACCCGACGGGACTGGATTTGGCAGCTATCAACATTAACCGTGGCAGAGATCATGGACTTCCAACATATGTGGAAACAGTCCGCTATTGCTCTCTTGGTGCAATTAACGTACAAAGCTTCGACGATCTCGTAATATACCAGCTGATGCGACCCGAACAAGCAAATGTCCTTGGAAACAACTACAGGTATGAGCTCTTCTGAATCAGGTTAGATCTCTTTAAGTAGTTTATGTCTATAGTAATAATAATAATAATAATAATAAATAAAACAGCACCGAAAATCTGGCGATAAATCACAATTAAATAATAAAGCTTTGTATCACCATAAAATCAAAAGAACACACGGAACGCGTTTCGGGATGGATATTTTAACAGCCCGTCATCAGTCAATGTAAGTCGTACACGTGTTTAGAATTGGCTGATGACGGGCTGTTAAATTTTCACCCCGAAACGCGCCTTGTTTGTTCTTTTGATTTTATAGTGATTCATACAAAGTTTTATTATTTAATTGTAATAATAATAATAATAATAATGATAAACAGATGGGAGTAAGTTTCAGTCAGGAGACGGCAAAAGGAACTAATAGTTCAAACTCGTAGATATTTAATTGAAAACTTCTGGATTATTACTAAAAATACAAATACTCTTTCTAGGCTATATAAGATATACAGAACACAACATTTAAACATTAATGTGATGAGATTGAATCACGGGTCTAATCAGATCCCGTTAAATAAAATAAAAGCGGGCAACGCCCTATCCAAGATCCGCCGGGAGAGAGAGCCTTTCTCTCTCTCTAACGCCGAAGAAGCCTCTGTCTAGATTTTCGTGTTCAGCCTTCAGTTTTCACTGAGCTAACCATCTTCTCATGCGAACCGGACTTTGAGTTGTCAGAACATCTGCTCTGGGCTATTGTTTTGCCTCTACATCTCGTCCGTCCTGACCATTCTGTGTCCACACAGGTCACCCACCATATAGGCTGGACTGGTACAGTCCGACTTTCATGGATCCTGAAAAATACTGGGAAAACACACACAAAAACAAACAACATGACAAATAATTGCAATATCAAACTATGTAATACAGACGAACACAGTCTTTCCATCAAAAAAAAAAAAAAAAAAAAAATGAACACCGTTTCAGTTCTTGGTGCTTAATATAGTCTAAAAAAAATAATGTGCAGGTAAGTCTATCACTTTGATATAGTCCTGTGAACAGTTTTTCAAACAGAGTTTTCTTTTTCTTGTATAAAATAGAAAAAAAAATGTTCGAATGACAGCACAGTCACGCTTGATAAACACAGTAAAAAAAAAAAAAAAAAAAAAAAAAAAGATGAGACGATGCAAAAAAACACATAAAAATATCAACTTGAACTAGCACTATATGTTTTCTCTTTAGGTTGAAGAAGCCCACGGCTTCATGTGATCAGCTGCAGTAGAGGTCACTCTTGGACCTTCTTGAAAGCCCACTTTTTCGACATCGTATCGATCATTGTTCTTCACTTTGGTCACTTTATACGGACCAAGGAATTTCGGTCGTAGCTTCATACCGACCCCAAATTGGGTTCGTTGGATTGCAACTAAATCACCAATTCTATAACATTTCGCTTTTTTGCGTTTACGGTTGAATGTTTTGCGATTTTCCTCCTGAATTTTTAATATAAGTTGTTTCGCGATATTCCTGCTGTTCTGTCTTTCCTCGACAAATGCGTTTTCATGTTCCTCATCAAGAATTTGTTTTATCCTCAAATCTTCCCTCTTTCTAATTTTTACTCCCGTTAAAAGCTCAAAGGGTGTGTATTGAGTGCTTCGGGAAATCGTACTATTTATTATTCGCTGAACAGTCGGTACATATTTATACCACTTCGACGGATCGTCGATACTTAATTTAGCAAGGATTGATATGAGTGTCTCCTGTTGTCGTTCTACCTGTCCGTTTCCTCTGGGTATTCCTGTTGTAATTAGAACATGTTCAATATTTTCATCTTCGAGATACTTCTTAAACTCACTAGAGGTGAAGGCGGCACCTCGGTTGCTAATTATTCGCTCTGGATTTCCGAATGTAGATTGTTGCATTTTTAATTTAGAGATTGCTTCCTTTGCAGATGTCGTCTTAACTGGATAAAACCACACAAATTTTGTAAAACCGTCCACTACAGAGAATATAAAATTGTAGTTTTTGTTGGTCGAGGGCATTGGGCCTAAGTGGTCGACGTGATAAGTTTGGAGGGGGGGGGGGGGGGTCCTGTTTAGGAATGGGATTTAGCAATCCTTCACCTTTCCCTCGCTTCCTGTTGTATAGGATGCATTCTACACAATTTCCTATAACACTTTCAATTTGTTTTCGAAGATTAGGGATATAATAATCCTGCTTTATTATCGCTTCGGTCTTGGCTACAGCGTAATGTCCTTTATTATGAATTTCGCGAATAATTTCTTTCTGAATAATTTCCGGTACCATAATTAATTCTCTACCCTCTTCATATTTATACACAATATTTTTCCTAACAAAATAATCTTTACTTTCATTTTTCTCAACTAGTGTTTTGATAGTTTTAATGTAATCATCTTCGTTTTGTGCTTTGGTTAATTTTGTTGTAATTTCATCATGCGAAAGTGTTGTGACTAACACGGTGTTACGACTCAACGCATCAACGTGTTTCATTTGACTTCCGGGCCTGTGGACAATTTGATAATCGAATTCTTGCAGAAATAATGCCCACCTTGCTGCTTTTGGGGTAAGATCTTTCTTCTCTAATGTTTTTTGAAAGGCGGAACAGTCAGTTACTATTTTAAATTTATTCCCTAACAGGTATGTCCGGAATTTACATATGATAATATACAGGACTCTACAAAACAGTTTGAGTGCGCTTCTACCTAATGGCGAAAATTGCTAAAACTGAATTTTCTAAACGAACTTAATTTTAAGGGGGCACAGGACCTTTAAACTTTCAAAAAATCAGTTTTCGGTTTATGTTTTATTCTGAATTTTTTCCCTACATTTCTGAACAATATGCAAAAAATCCCTTTCAAAATTCTGCATTATTTCTTGAGTTATAATCATTTATAAACGGTGAGTATAATGGAAGGTCCGTGGATATTGAAGCATTAAACGCGTTTTCTCAGATTAGTAAATTTGGAGTTTGCGCGCACAGTTACTTTCAAACTATGTAAGCTACAGCTTTAATAAATTAACCAAACTATGTATTTCTGTATTCCTTTATAGTCTACATGCTAAAGCAAAAAAAAAACACAAACTTTTTTTTTTTTTTTTTTTTTTTGGTACTTAAAAATTTGAAATTTTTTAATTTTGTGCTAAAAATAAATTTTAATCAAAACTTTGTGTATATTTTGGTTTTATTTCAGACATAAGTGCGTTATGATTCTTTTTTGTTCAAAAATTATTTTCTATATGCATAGTTTAGAGTTTTATCATGCGCGCAGCACTTAATGATTTAAATTCACTCGTTACTGAGATGGATTTTTTAATTCAAAATTTAAATATTAATTTTGTATAGTATACAACATTTATTTTTTTCGATAGTATAGTTAAGAATATATAGGCAGAAAAGGAAAAAAAGATCTTAATTGCATATTATTTGAGTTTTGATACTTTGAAAAAGATGATTTTGATCGTTCCGATAAATTCAAAGGTCCAGTGCTCCCTGAACATGCTATGTTGTGTATAAGCAAATCTATAGATCGTAAACAGAGCTGCACAAAATAATTAGACTACTTTTTTGATTATGGAAGGTAATTACTAAAACTGGATTTTTAAATGTGTTACATGTTTTCTAAACTGTTTACTCAATATCTTCTTGCACCTTATTTAAAGATGAAGTTTCGTTACGGTTTTATAGAAATGTTGGAAAGTGTTTCATATGCTTCGATCATGAGTTTTCGTTCTTGTTTAAAAATGAGTTTGAATTCGAAATGAGTGGGATTATTTTAAATATTGTGAATTTGAGCGCGCTTAACCTTTTATGCACTAAATTATGAATTATGAATTCATGATAATTTCATCTTCTAAAGCATTTTTTGTGAATTTTTGAAACTACGTTAGAAGATTTACACAATCATTTAATAAATTTTAGAAGTATTTTGCTAATTAAGTAATTAAATTTCAATTTATAGGGATTTTGTGCAATATTTATAACTCCACTCAAATCTTTTATTTAAAATACTAGGGGGCTCTGCCCCCTACGAGCTACGCTCGCCAACCCCCCGTTCAGGCACACCAAAATCCAAAAAGCACGCTAATTTGATCGGCTTTAAAAATGTTGAATTAAAATTTAAAAAAAAAAAAAAAAAAAAAAAAAAAAATAGCGATCTTTCTGTAAACGGGTTACCATTCGTTTTCCTTGGATTGGGGATTTTTAAGATCAAATCTGCTGCTGTTAAGAGATACAATAGCGGTTTTCGTATTTAATTAAAAAATTAGTTAAACATTTGAAAATAAGCTAATGTAAAATGAATTAAGTAAACAGCGTCATTGTCTCCCGGTATTTTTTAACAGCGCTATAAAATAGTTCTTTTAAATAATTCATTTTAAATGTATCGTTTTAAATCTGACGTAATTTACACCAAAGTTTTATTTCTCTTATTAATATTCACGTGAAAATACTTTTGTTGTTAGAAGGAAATATTATTTGCGCTGTCTTCGAATTCACAATAATAGTTGAAAAGATTATCTCAAAATATCTCGCGCAAATATATTTTTCAATTTAAATTGTTTTGCTATATTTTTTGCCATTTTAAATATGACGTAATTTCCTCAAATAACAAGTTTTAACGCATAATAATGATTTTTTTTATTTTAAGATTTTGTTTCTCTTTTAAAATTCAAGTGCAAATATGGTTCGTCGCAGATGTCATATACGTCCCATATTGGCGCAATTTTTTTCTGACGCCAATTTCATATACGCAACGGGTACTTAACTGGTGCTAAAGTGTTGTTATTTTGCTCAATATGGTAACCCGGATGTTGTTGTTTATGCTATTAATGTTTTCACCAAATTTGCGTCGGAAAAAAATTGCGCCAAAATGCGCGTATATGACATCTGTGCCTATGGTTCTTATAACGTAATTTTCCTGCTTTTAACATGTAATCATTTAATTCTAATTTTAAAGTTTTTTTTTTCTGTTTGTAATAGTCACGTGTAAATAAATTTTTAATTTGAAGTAAACATTATTGTTTGCGCTGTTTATGCAACTGGCAACAGTTTAAATTAATAACATTTTCTAAAATTTGTAAAAAATATCTCTCGAAATGCCGAAAATTTCAATTTAAAATTGAAATAAAGCATTAAAAAATGAATCAAATAAGAAAATTAAATGCAATCTGCACATCGGGAACTTATAACGTATAAAATGATCTAAAAATGATTAAATTCTCATGTATAGTTTTTGCTCCAATAAAACTTTTTTAATGGAACGATTTTGTCCATTTTGTGCATTAAATATCTCTTAAAATAATTCTTCGATTTGAAAACTGTCTGCATCAGCGTGTTTATCAAACATTTCCCTATAATACCACCGATTTTCATATTTTTGTATGCAACAGTTTTTTTAATATTAACGATGTAAGGCCATGCTTAAGCATTCAAATTGGATGTGATCTAGCCGGGATATCTACGCAGATTTTCATTGGTCCATTTCCAAATCAAAACTTTTTTTTATATATAGAAGGATTTTTTTAGTATTTTGTAGAATTAGGAAATATACAAATATAATGTTTTTACAATAGAAATATTTCCGAACTGAAACACTCCCCCCCCCCACCCCCAATCTTTCAACCTCAAGAAAACTGAAAAGATGCAAATGCAAAAGAAATCATCCTTTTAAAAATGTTTTTGTTTTGTGAAACCAATAACGCTTTTGGAACAAGATAAAGTAAAGTATCTATAACTCATTCTAAACTGTACTACTAGGGAAGAGCGACTCCTCACCTTGGAACACTTTTTTCTTTCTTTTTTCATTTTTCATTTTTCATTTTTTTTTGGTTTTTTTTTTTTTAAATATATATTGATCAATTGTCAAAATTTTACCTGGTATTCATTCTTTTAACCTTTGCCTACAAAATGGAATAGCTTTTGATCTTACATCCATTATATAAAAATTAAAAATATATATTTATTAAACTTGTGCTTTGTCCCGTGGAGCACCTTGGGACAGTTAAAAATAGATGTAAAAAGTTCAATAACTGAATTACAATATACATGGAATTGTTTGTTCAAGAAAAGAAATTTATTTAAACTGATAAAAAAAAGATAACTATTATAAATTTTCTCAGTTTTAGGGATGCAACGAATATTCGGTATTCGGCCTTGGTATACCTTTCCAGTTTTTTTTGTTTTTTTTCATGCTCCTAATTTGAAGGAACGTTCTTTTTATTTGCTGAAGCATATTCAGAAGCAATGGTACTCGCATCATTAATTGTTAGTCCATAGTGATATTTCAAAGCTTGTAAAATGTTGTCTGCCAACTGTCTTTACTCATCATCGGTGATTAACTTTCTACTTTGTATCTTTGATATATACTTGAAGTTAAAATTTGGCTGTTCACTTTTTTAAAAAGTACTAACATGACGATTTAGAGTGGTCTCACTAAAATTGTACACTGCAGCAGATTTCCTAAAAGACATTTCTCCTGATAATTTTTTTGCAGCAGCTTTCAGAATATTGTCAACACGAATTGCTGCATGTTTTTTATATTCTAAATTTCTAATCCTTGACATTGATAAGCCTAATGACTTCCTAAAAGAAGAAATAATAACTATTAATAAATGCATGTTGTGTAGATTAAATAAAAAATGTTTTAAACACAATATCATTTTGTTAAAATATTTCGTATAAAAGTTAGCTAGGCATATCTTGTATCCCAAGGTGCACCTGTCCCAAGGCGCACCATATACCCACTATGAAATTTTAGAATATCATGCTGTTAGGCTTAGCACTAGAACTATTATTATGCATCAGTTTTATAGGGAAAGCTTTAAATTTCATTATATTACCTTTTATTTCAAATCATTTTTAATCAAATTCCACTTTGCAACTTATCAAACTTTCACATGAAAGTTACTAGACATGTTTGCAAAATAAAAATGTTAATAAATTGCCAGCTTCATCAATGGAATCAAAACGCGTCTGAAAGTTAGATTGTGCTACTATCTATCTGCATTTGCAAGAGCTAAGATTTAATTCAAAATCTAGGGGAAAAAATAAAGCTGTCCCGAAGTGCACCGTGTCCCTGGGTAAGACAACCTTCCCTACTAATCGATGTATTAAATGAATTTTATAAAAAAGTTATTTTAAAGGTACTTTAATGTATCTTCGGGGCATAACGGGTTAACTCATTTTACAGAAGGTGAAGTTGAGTTTGGTCTCTTATTTTATTTTTATTTTTGTGAGTTTTGCTCAGTATTGTTCATAACTATATTGAAAGTTTATAATTTTTTTACCAGATTCGTTGAAGACATCGATCTGTGGACTGGAATTTTAAGCGAAATATATAATGAAGGAGCTGTAGTTGGACCCACAGCAGCTTGTATCATCGGCTTGCAGTTTAGAAATATGAAATACGGAGACAGATTCTATTTCGAACACATAAACCAAGCAGGATCCTTCACATATCGTAAGTAAATAAATAACTTTGTACTTTTTAAATCAAATTATGATCTAACAAATGGTGAATTAGGAAGAATCTTGAGCATAATACTCGAAAATATTAAATAAATGCTTAAGTAATTTGTGATAATAATAGAAAAAAATGTCCTCGAAGTTACAGGGATATTTTCTGTTTCAGTTAAAGCAGAATTGTGGAAACTTATGATCTTAATACGCTGTGGAAACTTTCCCATTATTGTTAGACTGATCACTATTATACCATTTGTTGAAAAAGCATTTATGTATGCAAGGTTGGATTAACAAATAAGGCATAGTGAATAAGCGACTGCACAAAGGCATTGTGACCTAAGAATTTCAGACATATCTTATTTCCAAAAAATAAGTAGATTTTCTGATTAACGCATTATTAGTATAGTGGCAGTAGTAAGCATTGCACATAACATTAAGCCATCTACTTGCGTGGAAAAACATATCATTTAAATCGATAACATTGTGTAAATTTTATAAAGATTTATATGGTAAAGACATTTTTCTTGTTGTATTTATAAATATTACTGAAATATAACCTTCAAAATGGCTCGTAATTAAACTAATGCCTAATGCGCTGTTTTTTGTATTAGTTAATACACACACACACACACATATATATATATATATATATATAATTATACAGGGTGCCTACTCTCAATGGTGTCCAATGGCTAATTCCTAAACCGTAGACATGTAATTCCAATTACAAAAATGTTTTCAATGAGGTAAAGAAATCTTTTAAAAGCGTTTTGGGTCATTAAAAATATTTCTTAAAAAATTACGAAATTTAAATTTTTATACGATCCCCAGGTCCTATAAGTTATATTTAGTAAAAATTTTCGCGTTACAACGACAACTAAGACAAAAAAAAGGCCCCATTATTCTATGATTAAAATTGACCGAGTAGTAACTGTTTAAAGTTTTTCGCTGCAAATTAGGGGTCATTCACAAATTTAGTAGAAATATAATTTCGTCAGATATATTAAAAAAATGGTTGAGAGTAAAATTAACATTGCAATATAAATTTGAAATCATTAATCATTCTGACATATTAATGTAAAATATACAATTTGTGATAAACATATAAGAAAAAAACCAAGTGGGTGAGTGTGATCACAGATCGCATAGAGGGTTTCGTTTAATATTCCTTTCAATACACTTTATCCTTTTGCAAAATCTGTTAGTTCCACATTTCGCAACCAGGGGGCGCAGCACTCTATTCTAAACAATCCTCTATCTGAACGAAACTTCGTTTTACAAACTATCCGTAGATATATTAGTCGAGGGGAAAGGGCCCATAGCACCCGAGATAGGTACAAAAATATGTACGTCTATGGTGCATAATATAACAGAGTGGTCAAAGGCGTGTCGACAAAAGTTAGAAAAATGCACCCCGGGTGAAAAGGGTGGAGGTTAGAAAAATTGCCAAAAATACAGAAGTTAGAGCCGGAGGAGTAAATATAAGACTTTTTCAAAATTTTATGATTTGTCGTTTGATGTGAGGTGTTCAGCTATAAGTATGTAAAATTTCAAGTCTCCAAATTAATGTTCAGCTTTAAAACCTCTTCAGACCCCAGGGTTTATTATTATATATTTTTTAACTTCAGTTATGAATTTTTATTAACAAACCGATAACTAAGAAAGATTGAAAAGTGAAAAAAATTAAAATGTATTTTTTGTACATAAAATTCGATGATACATCGGGACCCAATAAGTACATTTTTTGACAGTTTGTCAGGATTTTTTATTTTATTTTTTTTTTTTTTCATTGCATTGAAAAAACAATGCAAAACGTGAAATAATTATACATTTAATAATTTTTTATTTCTAATGGACTCTACAAATGGTATCTTAACGTACTGAAAAACTATTTACGTTTTCGTTTTTGTACATTTCGTACATTTTTGCTGCAAGCCATTTTGATATAACACGTATCTCGCTAAAAAAGCACTATAAGAAACAAATTGCTATTTTGTTTAGTTCTGCTATCTGTAATGCTCCATAAACACCAATTTTCCCTTTTTTAACATTATTTATATACGTGGAAAAAATTGTAAAGATTTGTATCCTATAGGATACATCGGGTCTGAGGAGGATAAGTATCCAAAATTTCAAGTCTTCAACTTAATTAGGGACTCAGTTAAAAAAAAACAACAAAAAAAAACCCCTAAAATACACAAGTTAGAGCCCAGAGGAGTAAATATAAGACTTTTTTTTAATTTTATGATTTGTCGTTTCATGTGAGGTGTTCATTTATATGTATCCAAAATTTCAAGTCTTCAATTTAATTAGGGGTCCAGTTAGAAAAAAAAAGCTTAAAATACACAAGTTAGAGCCTAGAGGAGTAAATATAAGGCTTTTTCAAAATTTTATGATTTGTCGTTTGATGTGACGTGTTCAGCTATAAGAATCCAAAATATCAAGTCTGCAACATATAGAGGAGAGTAGCCGAATGTGGACCACTTCACTTATTTTCAGGTGTAACTCACTTAATTTTTGGAATATCTGCAAAAGATCATTACACATGTTCAATCTAGTCATCTACTAACTAAATAAATATTTAGATCAATTTCTTTTTGAAAATCTTGAATTTTATTTTAATTTGAAAATTTTGTCAAAAGTGGTTCAAATCCAGCAACTGGCCGCCTAAGTTGGACCCTCCAGTCTCCTAAATTGAACCAAATAATATCTGGTTGTTTTAATGACTAGTGAATATAACTAATTTTATTAAAAGCAAAGTTTGCGATTAATGAAACAATCAAACAAAATAACACCAATGAAATATAATGAAATCAAATATCTGAAAATAAGAGTAATTGTTTTAAATCAAAATGTATTCAAAATATAAACCAAAGTTATCAGTAATTAAGAATAGGAATTGTGGAACTAATTGTCAGTTATTTGAATACCATGTTAGGAGTGATGCAAAGCTTATACATGAATTTTGTTTATTGTTTTTGTTTTCCAACACACACAACATGGAACCGCATATGACAATCTGAACACTGAATCATTTCTACTGTTTTATTTTTCTTACAAATTGGGCAAAACCAATCATCACTGTCTAGATTTTTCTTTTTAGATTCTGAATTATCAAACTTTATTTTTTGCAACAGAAGTTTTATTTACATTATGTTTGTAGTTCTTCTCTTCCATCATTTTCTTGCTAATTGCTTTACGCCAATTTTTTAAAACACGATGTTCCAATTGCTTTTGTGCTGTGAAAGCTCCCTTTTGTCTTTTATTTTCATTTCAAGGTTTAGTTCTTTTTTCTTTCTAACCGATGACCAGGCCCCTACCTGCCGGATTGCCCCAGATTAACGGGTTTAGGACCTGGCATCGGGGCGAAAGATCGCCTAATCGCCGTGAAGCGGCAATAAACCTGACATCGTTGCCTCGATCGTCTTCCTATCTGCAGTGCCTATTGCTCGTTTGTGTATACTTTGTTTTGCCGGTTACTTAACGTTATAACCTGTTGTTTGGCACCTGCACATTGCTACTCAAGTTGGTCTCGTAATTTAGAACCTTGATCAGATGACAAGGTTTAGTTTATATGGGGATGATGTTAAAACAACTGTTTTTTTTTTTTTTTTTTTTTTTTTTTTGCTCCCTCTGTACTTTATTTAACTGAATTTAGCAAAGGAAATAACATTTCTAATGATTTTTTTGCTTTTGGGGAGGATTTGTAGCTGCAGCCTTGTTGCAGATCAATTTTTTTACAACTTACTGTCTGCTTTTTGCTTCCTACATCTTTAACAGCTTTTGCTGTCACGGGTGTTTTTCTTCCAGACAGTTTGTCTATGTCTTTTTCAACATTTTCATCAAGGTTTGAGATTTTACGCGTTTTAATGGCAAAAAAGTATAATTCCACCCTCCAGAACTGTAAAAAGCCTTCCATCACAAATATCCTGCAGGAGGAAAATGTTTGATTTCAACCCTGTAAATCAAATATGCTGTAAGAATAAAGAATTCAAAGAAGATAAATACAATTACATACATTGCAAACAAAATTTATTGCATAGACACGTAAAAATATTTTTATGTTTATATAGGCCTAAACTGTATAAAAAAATTAATCCAGATATACAAAAAAAAACTTCCATGGAGATAGTAATCCATTATAAAATATAAAAAAAATATTGTACAAAGCGTACCTTCCTCGAAATTCATTACTTACTTTTCAAATTTATGATCGCATATCTGGTCCAATTTAAGCAACTTAAATTGGCCCAAATACGGAAACTGAGCCATTTTTTTAAAACAGTTAATTTCAAGACTAAGAACAAAAACGAAATCAAACAAATCCGCTTGAAAAATATGCGCAATAAACAGATGAATTCATATATGTATATGAAAACATAACTTACATTAGTTTTAAAATATTCACTTACGTTTAGTAGGAAAAAATTAGATTAAAACAGTTAACTTTAGGTTTTTTTTTAAATTGTCTGAAAACAGCACGTGGTAGGCGACTGATTCTTCTAATCATGAGTGACGTCATTCTGATGAGTAGGATTTCAGTGGTAGATGGAGTCTCTTCCTGTAATTAACGGCAGAATGGCAACGGTCCAATTAAAGCGGCGGTCCAAATATGGCTACTCTCCCCTATAGTTTCTGAGAACGGGCTCTGTGACGGACAGACAGACAGAAGAGTGAGACGAATAGGGTTTCATCAGACGAACGAAAGCCTAAAAACAGAATTTTTGTTCAATAAAATTATGAAAATTAACAGCCTCAATTGTTTACAAAATGATACATATTTTTAAATGTTATTAGATTACACTAGCCTGCAAAAGTTGAGTTATGTCATGTTTTTTTGGTTTTGATAATCGTACCGCTGAATCCGAAATTGACCTTCATTTTATACCATCACGTAAAGATCTTTTGCAAATCGTAATTTTTAATGTTAAAAAAAGAAAAATAGCGAAAATTTGATACTATAAAATACAGTCGGCTCTCGTTAATTCGAACTCGTCGGGACCACAAAAAATATTCGAATTATCCAGAGTTCGAATTATGGAAAGTATGAGAGAAAACATGTTTAAAGGGGTACTATTACAAAAGAATGTTATAGTATTTTTTTTTTTTTTAATTTCGAATGTTATCGTTAGAATGACTTAATATTAAATTAAAAGATATAAATACATAAAATAATTAATAATATTAAAATAATATAAATAAAACATAAAAATTAATAATACACTATAGAACAACGGCATTTAAAATTACATTTTAATTGTACTATAATTTTCTTACCTGAAATTAGATGAACATTTAAGAAATTATTTACACTTATTTATCATCTCTATGAAAAAAATTATCAATTGTTGTTTGCTTAGTCCGATTCATTTTTGACTTTTTAGCCAGTTTTTCTATTTGTAACAAACAGTTAAGTTCTTTGTCTGATGACGGCTGCATCAGGATAAATGTACGCAAACACTCAATTGATTGTGCAATTGACTTTTCTGTGGGTAAGGAAAGCACTTGGGACATAGTAGCAGAATCACCAGAATCCGATTCCATCTCCTCATTGCATTTTTCGTGAATTGTTTCAACAATTTCTTCCACAGTTAAGGGTCCAGATACTTCTAAACTATTGTCGGCTGCTACATACTCTGCAAACGTAATATCGCATTGGAACTTTTCAGAAAAGTTTGGAATATCTATTTCTTCAAAAGGTCTGTCGTTTTCGTCGTTTGCATTATAACCACTCTTTTTAGAAGGATGGATAAATCCGGCATGTCGAAAGCATTTTTCTATTGTTTCAGGTTGTACGGCGTCCCGTGCCGCATATAAATCGTTGATGGCCGTGAGTAATGTTATGTCGTAGCTTTCTTTAAGGTCAATCGAAAATAAAATTTGTTCTAGAATCCTTTTACGATAATGAGTTTTTAAATTTTGAATTATTCCTTGGTCCATCAGTTGCAGTTGTGCTGTAGTATTAGGGGGTAAATATTCAATCTTTATAGAGCTCAGTGTTGGTAGTTTGCAATGACTCTGCACATTATCTAGCAGCAATAGAATTTTCTGTTTTCACGAGAAAATTTTTTATCCAGTTCTTTTAACCAACTGATGCAGATCTCACGCGTCATCCAGGCTTTGGCATTTGCCACATAATCAACAGGCAGTGTTTTAACTCCTTTGAAACAACGTGGATTAGTTGATTTACCAATAACTAACAATTTTAACTTCTCACTTCCATCCATATTGGCACCTACCATCACAGTTATCCTGTCTTTTCTAAGTTTATCACTTGTGCACGTTTCACCTTTAAATGTTAAAGTCTTATTAGGAAGAAGTTTATAAAACAACCTCGTTTCATCGGCATTAAACACGTCTTTCATTGCATAAGTAGAAATAAGTTCGGGTAGCTTTTCGCAGAATTCATTGCAAGCAGCGAGGTCTACAGCACCGCTTTAGACTTTCTTTTCCCATGATTTCAGGATGAATTCTTTATTTTTCAAGTAAGTAGACAGCGTATTCTTTTTTATTCCATATTCTGCAGCAATTTTAGTCTTAGATTGGCCACATCCTACCTTTTTAATAATTTCCACTTTGGCTTCTAGAGTTAACGATTTATAACTTCCACGTGGAGCCATATTTTAAAGAAACAAGACCTTTTACTTTCTCAAAAAACAATTTAGCAGTAAGTAAAACCATTGACTGAAAAATTCCATCCCCAGAGTGAAAGTAGAATGTAGTGATAAAACAGGTTTCCCCTATCTTTAACAGATGTCCACTCAGTGAATTTCTTGGAATGTCACTGGGTCAAATGCTACAGAAGGGATTAGGAAAATCACAATGGAAGAAGGGGCGGATGTGTCATTGATGGACAGACAGGGCGCACTAAGAAAGCGGATTTCAAATGCATGGAATTATTATACTAGTTCAGAACAATTCTGACAAAAATGAAAGAAAGAAAGTTATTTCAAGGATCTGAAGTCCGTGAGAAAGTAAGGAAAAATGAAAAAATGGAATTCTCATTAGTTCGAATTAAACGAAGTCAAGAGAAAATGAGTTCGAATAAAGGAAAAGTTTTAACGTTATTCTGCCATTGAAAATTTCGGGACTTCATGTTTAGTTCGAATTAAGCGAAGATTCGATTTATCCGATTTCGAATTAACGAGAGCCGACTGTATATGCGATTGTTGTCTTTTCAACTTTTGATAATTGATTTTTATGTATTTTTTACCGCTGAATCCGAAAATGACCTTCATTTTTAACCATCAAGGTCAGAATTTTTCGCAAATTGCAAATTTCAATGTTAAAAAGTTCAAAGTTAAAATTGAACCTCCTCCCCCACCTCATCGGACCCCTCAGCTGTTTAGCTGTAAGAATCCTTGTATAAGACAAAAATTGAATAAATTATTGAATTAAATGAAATAAAATTAAATAAAAAAAGTTTTACATCTATTTTATAGTATCAGATTTTCGCTATATTTTAACTTTGACATTTAACGATTTGTAAAAAAATTCTAACGTGATGGTTAAAAATGAAGGTCATTTTCAGATTCAGTGCAAAAAAGTACATAAAAATCAATTATCAAAAGTTAAAAAACACAGCCATCTCCTCTATTTTATAGTATCCGATTTTTGATATTTTTTAACTTTGACAATTTATGATTTGCAAAAAATCCTGATATGATGGTTAAAAATTAAGGGAATTTTCGGATTCAGTGCTAAAAGATACATAAAAGTTAAAAAACACAACCATCGCACTCTTGTGTTATATAATCTAAAACTTGTTGACAATAATCTGTCCGAAATATTTTGTGTTATCCTGTAACATAAGTATAAATGGTAACCACCGAAAATCATAATAATATTAGATTGTCATCGGATTTACGTCAGTATGCAAAATTTAATTTGGATCGGATATTTTAAAGGGAGTTAAAGTTCTAAGTTCGAATTTTGAACTGGAAAAACTTACATACGATCATTAAAGTGAAATAAAACTTATAAAAATAAGTACAAATTAATTTTAAAAGATCAAAAAACCTCACTGCATAAAAAGCGAACTAATTAATTATTTCTCATGAATGTGAAACTATATTTATATTACTTAGCTATTTATTTTTTTATTTAGTCGTATTGATGACTTTTAAGTTGTGTTTAATTGTTAATTCCTATCTATAAATACTGTTTTGATGAGGCTTATCGATGTCTATGAAGGTTAGAGTTGCAGTAAAGCTAGAGATCCTACGTACACGCAACTTCCAGGTTGTGTAACATTTAAACGGATCTTCTGACTGTAAAATAGTCAATGAAACATCATCTTCATTTTGAAAGACCTATCCAATGATATACCACTCAATTTTTTTCGTCTCTACCGCCATTTTGTATTTTACGGCCGCCATTTTGAATTTATAGAAACAAAACTTAGACTATAACCATCGGACGGTTAAGACGAATCGATAGAGACCTCATTCGTTAAAATCCATCTAGCCATTGGAATGTTTCGAGGGTATAAAAAATCCACATACCCAGATACGCGTGAAACACATAACCCTTCTTGGCAGTCGGGTAATAACATAATTTTTGTTAAAAAAAATCATACAAAGAAACAATCTCATATCTTTACAAAATAAAACATATGTTAAGATAAAATTACTTTAACCAATCTGAAATTTAATAACAGTTAACTCAATCGCAATACTTATACGATTTTTTTCAAAGCACAGATACACATGAAATAAGCTCTTCGAATACTTTAAGCACTTGGTATATGACCCCTCAAAGCATGGCCGAACTCATTTGTCTTCAGGTGCAGAAAAGTTGTATAAGTCATGCATTTTTAAAGTTTCATAACTCGGTAAATTTTAGTGTTATATAAACGGGACTTTTTTTGTCTTATTCGTCAGTGTAATAGGAAAATTTGGCAGAATCCCAAAACAGGCGAGACAGTTCATTTGGCGACTTTTCTGAGAAGCGCCAAACACCCGACATACGCCAACCTAAACTGCGGCAACCTGAAAACTAACGTGATTGGTCTACATTCCTGAATGCTTCCAGACTGTTTTTTACTACGTCATCACCCTGGAGTCATGGGAAATACAAAATTTATAAATAACGACATATTAGAAAACACGGGAAAGCTGATTTTTATGAGATTCAAAATAAAACAAACGATTTAAACATAAGTTTGTTGAAAAATGTGAAATTTTTAAAGTACTTTTCCAAATCAGAGTAACGATTTAATGATTAAAATTTTCATTTCTCGACAACTTTCAGAAAAAAACCATGGCGTCATTTAATATTTTAAAGTACGTGCCTATATCCGAGTGAACATTGAACAAATCATTTCTAATTTACGGAACTTTGAACGCTTCGCGTTAATAAAAAAATAATATTATCATATCACTGAATACAGCAGTTCTCGCTCTGTAGCAATCTCAAAATGTACAAAACTCGTTAAGCGGCAATCAGTAATCGTGTATGAACGCTTACGCGTTCATTAACCGAAAAAAAAACATCACTGCATTCAGCAGTTCTCGCTGTGTAGCAATCTCAAAATACAGCAGTTCTCGCTCTGTAGCAATCTCAAAATGTACAAAACTCGTAAGGGCAGCATATATGAGAAATATACAATAAACGGCTAATATAAAACGCTACAACAAAAAGTGCATAAAATTATTCATATACCTTAACAGACATCTCCTTTCTTGAAAACCAACTCTAAAAAATGTTGAACTGCCATAATTTCGTAAATTTCCAGTCAAATTTCATTTAAATTTCCAGCAAAAAAAATGAACAAATACTCACAACTTCAAAGTAAATTACACAGGTACTTTAACTTTCAAATTTAACTACTAAAAAAAGCAAAAAAAAAAAAAAAAAAAAAAATTAACAATAACAAACTTTTGACTTGCCGACATTCTATTTTTACAAATGCGGAGTTGAGTTGTCAAAACACCGCTGAGCTAATTGTGAATAAAAGCTTTCAGGTAGGCGTAACCATCCAATACATAACAAATCAACCAATCCCAATTCAAGATCAGACCACTGTAGGCGTAGAAAGAATTTACGAAACAAACTGGTAACAAGAAAAATCCATTTATCGCCTCACCAAATTGAACGATGCCAAGTGTCTCGGCTGTTTTGGGATTCAGCCGAAAATTTTACTAAATATAACTTATAGGACCGCGGGGCCGTATAGAAATTTAAATTTCGTAATTTTTAAAGAAATGTTTTTATTGACCCAAATCGCTTTTAAAATATTTCTTTACCTCATTTAAAACATTTTTGTAATTGGAACTATATGTCTATGACTAACGGTTTAGGGATTAGCCATTGGACACCGTTGAGAGTGGACACCTTGTTTAAGTTACAGGATGCCTTTCTGTAAGAAATTTCATTTGGTGCTGCAAGTTTATCATCTCTCTTGATCTCTATTAAAATTCATATATTTAAAATCAACATATTACCGTACTACTACTTAGTTTAATTGTTCAATTTACTTCTTTTTTACTTTCTTCTATCTTTACAAGAAGAAAGTATTGGATTCATGAAAATTTTCGACTTGCGGTTTTTGACGGATTTACACGTTTTAAGGGTCGGGGATTCCAAAAAACATGTTTTTACAAAATGTCTGTATGTGAGTCTGTGAGTCAGTCTGTCTGTCTGCCTATCTGTCTGTGAAACAAATTTTGTGGGCGCTCTATCTCAAGAACTAATGCACGGAATTTAATAAAAATTTATATTCAGGTAGTCCCTAATATAGATAGGTGCTGATTAGTTTTTGGTGCAAATCGCCCAGCAGGTGGCACTGCTATGCTGCATTTTGCAGAATTTCAACAATAGCTATATCTCAAAAACTACTGCACGGATTTTTATAAAACTTCAGATTCAGTTACTTCTTGATATGGGTTGGTGCTGTTTAAGTTTTGGTGTAAATCTCCCAACAGGTGGCGCTGCTATGCTGCATTTTGCAGGATTTACACTATTTTCGCAGTAGCTCTATCTCAAGAACTAATACACACATTTTATCAAACTTCGTATTTAGTTAGTCCTTGATATGAAATTATGCTGACTAAGTGTTGGTGTAAATCGCCCAGCAGGTGGCGCTGTTATGCTGCATTTTGCAGAATTTCAGCAATAGCTATATCTCAAGAACTACTGCACGGATTTTTATAAAACTTCAGATTCAGTTACTCCTAGATATGGGTTGGTGCTGTTTAAACTTTGGTGTAAATCGTCTAACAGGTGGCGCTGCTATGCTGCATTTTGTAGGATTTACACTATTTTCGCAGTAGCTGTATCTCAAGAACAAATACACACATTTTTATCAAACTTCGTATTTAGTTAGTCCTTTATATGAAATTATGCTGACTACGTGTTGGTGTAAATCGACCAATAGGTGGCGCTGCTGTGCTGCATTTAGAACTATTTCCTCAATAGCTCTATCTCAAGAACTAATGCACGAATTTTCATCAAACTTCAGATTCAAGTATACCTTGATTAATATTGCTGCTGATAATGTGTTGGTGCAAATCGCTCAACAGGTGGTGCTGCTATGCTTGTCATGATTGGCGCAATAGCTCTAACTCAAGAACTAATGTACGAATTTTCCCGAAATTTCATATACAGTTAGAAGTTGACATAAGTTGGTGATGATTAGGTTCTGGTGTAAATCCCCCTATAAGTGACGCTGCTATGCTGCATTTACACGATTTCAGCGATAGTCATATCTCAAGAACTAATGCATGGAATTTCGACTTTTTAGAATCCTTATGATGAGCATAGATTGCTATTTAATTTTGGCAAAGTGATAACAAATTTTGAAGTATTGACATGTATGAGATAGAAGAAAGTTTTGGGATTGATACATACGACTAGTTATAATTAGTACTCATATAATACTGTCCCTAATTTTATATCTGAACTATAATATTTAATATTATAAATTAGCATCATAGTTGTTACATTCGTTATATTTCCTTTTAGATTATTTAGATGAAATTTAATATGTATAATGTTTGTATCATATCTTGATACTCAATTTATATATTTTATTTGAAATTGATGATGAATTGTAATATTCTATAGTGGTTATATATATATCTTATACTATAATGCGAGCGAAAATTGTGTGTGTGTGTGTGTGTGTAAATTTTATCTTAAAAACGGCTCTAACGATTTTCACGAAATTTTGTATTTTAGCATTTTCGGGCATGATAAGACCATTGGGCTAGGTCACGTGTTCGAGAAAATTCGATTAGTGGGTCATTTTGGGTCGTAATGGGTCAAGGTCAAGCTAATTATATCTAAAAAACACTCAATCGATTTTGACCAAATTTCACATCCAACCGTTTTTCGACATGAGGAAACCTTTGGGCTAGGTCACATGTTCAAGAAACTTCGATTAGTGGGTCATTTTTGGGTCACTATGGGTCAAGCCAAATTTATCTAAAAAACGGCTCTAACGATTTTCACTAAACTCTATATTCTACAGTTTTGGATTACGAGAAAACTATTACGCTAAGTCACATGTTCGAGAAAATTCGTTTAGTGGGTCATTTTTGGGTCACCGTGGATCAAGCTAAGTTTATCTAGATAACTTCTTTAACGATTTTGACGAAATTTTGTACCCTACTGTTTTCGGGCACGAAAAGACCATTGGGATGGGTCTCGTGTTCGAGAAAATTCCATTAGTGGGTCATTTTGGGTCATAATGGGTCAGGGTCAAGTTAATTATATCTAGAGAACGGCTCAATCGATTTTGACTAAATTTTTAACCATTTTTGAGCACGAAAAGATCATTGGGATGGGTCTCGTCTTCGAGAAAATTCGATTAGTGGGTCATTTTGGGTCATAATGGGTCAGAGCCAAACTTATTATATCTAAAGAACGGCTCAATCGATTTTGACCAAATTTTGTATTTTACCATTTTCGGGCATTATAAGACCATTGGTCTAGGTCACGTGTTCGAGAAAATTTGATTAGTGGGTCATTTTGGGTCGTAATAGGTCAAGGTCAAGCTAATTAATTATATCTAACAAACGGCTCAATCGATTTTGACCAAATTTCACACCCAACCGTTTTTCGATACGAAGAAATTATTGGGCTAGGTCACATGTTCGAGAAACTTCGATTAGTGGCTCATTTTTGGGTCACTATGGGTCACGCCAATTTTATCTAAAAAATGGCTCTAACGATTTTCACTAAACTCTATATTCTACAGTTTTGGATTACGAGAGAACTATTGAGCTAAGTCACACGTTCGAGAAAATTCGATTAGTGGGTCATTTTTGGGTCAACGTAGGTCAAGCTAAGTTTATCTAGATAACTTCTTTAACGATTTTGACGAAATTTTGCACTTTGCTGTTTTCTGGCACGAAAAGACCATTGGGATGGGTCTCGTGTTCGAGAAAATTCTATTAGTGGGTCATTTTGGGTCATAATGGGTCAGGGTCAAACTAATTATATCTAGAGAACAGCTCAATCGATTTTGACTAAATTTTGTATCTAACCATTTTCGGGCACGGAAAAACCATTGAGATGGGTAACGTGTTCAAGAAAATTCGATTAGTGGGTCATTTTTGGGTCACCGTGGGTCCAGCTAAGTTTATCTAGATAACGGCACTACGATTTGACGAAATTCTGTAATCTATCGTTTTCGGGCACGAAAAGACTATTGGTATGGGTCACATGTTCGAGAAAATTCGATTAGTGGGTCATTATGGGTCAGGGTCCAGCTAATTATATCTAAAAAAAGGCTCAAGACGTTTTCACGAAATTTTTTAATATACGGCCGTTTCTGGTCATGAGAGGACCATTGGGCTAAGTCACATGTTCGAGAAAATTCAATTAGTGTGTCATTTTGGGTCACAATGGGCCAGGGTCAAGCTAATTGAATCTAAAAACATGCTCAAAACATTTTGACTAAATTTTATATTACGTATACCATTTTTGGGCATGAGAAGAGAATTGGGCTAAGTCACATGTTCGAGAAAATTCAATTAGTGGGTCATTTTGGCTCACAATGGGTTAGGGTCCAGCTAATTGTATCTAAAAAACGGCTTAAACGATTTCGACTAAATTTTGTATTCTATCGTTTTCGGGCTCGAGAAGACCATTGGGCTAGGTCGCATGTTCAAGAAAATTCGATTAGTGGGTCATTTTGGATGACAATGGATCAGGGTCAAGCTAATTGTATTTAAAAAGTGCTTCAAAACATTTTGACATAATTTTGTATAATACCGTTTCCGGGCATGATAAGAGCATTGTGCAGGGTCGCATGTTCAAGAAAATTCAATCAATGGGTCATTTTGGGTCCTAATGGATCAGGATCAAGCTAACTGTATCTAAAAAACCGCTCAAAAGATTTTGACAAAACTTTGTACTAACCCGTTTCTAGACAAGATAAAAACATTGGGCTGGGTCGCATGCTCAAGAAAATTCTATTAGTGGGTCGTTTTGGTGATAATAAATCGGGGTCAAGCTAACGGCATCTCAAAAAGGTTCAAATAATTTTGGCAATTTTTTTTGTTATACCGTTTCACAGTACAAAAAGACCATTGAAATAGCTCACATCTGTCGATGAATTTCGGTTTAGTGGTTTTATGAATCAACGTGGATCAAACTTATTTTACCTAGAAAACGACTAACGGTTTTCACTAAATTTTGTATTCCATCGTTTCCAGGCTCGAGAAGAGCATTGTAACAGGTCGGATGTTCGAAAAAACTCGATAAGTGGGTCATTTTGGGTCACTATGTTTCATGGTCAAGCTAATTGCATCTAAAACAGCAAGAATGATTCAGTGGGGAAAATATATCGAGATAAACAGAAAGCTAATTTTGACCGAGCTTAGCTCAGTCATTCCTGCTAGTATATATATATCCAAAAACTATAATATACAAAAACCACTGAACTGATCCAAAATTAAAATAGAAATAAATAAACTGAACAAAATAACAACAACTTAACTTCAAAACGAACCCGGCATCCCTCAACACCAAGCCAGCAAACTTTAAGCAATATGAAATAACTTAAAACGTAAAAAACATAAACCATTGGAGATAGGTGGCATGGCTTGTGACATGCTCTGCGGTATTGAACTAGTTTTGCGTGCACAACACTCCCCCTTACCTGTAACTAACCAAATGGAAAAGCAGACTAAACCTTTGAAATAACAAAACCCAGCGAAAATAAAATTGACAAAACTCCATCAAACGTACACGTCACTACTAAACAGTCAAAATGACAGTTTACTCACCCTTCGCTTCAACAAATCCCATATATCATAGAGATAACTCTTGTACTTTGCGAAGTTATACAACAAACCATTTAAAATTTTCACAAGATAACCATACTGCAGTGCTTGATTATACCGTATGTAAAAGCTTCTCAATCTTTTCTTCTGTATTTGAACTCAACCTTTCTATGTGGTTTAAGGGGTCTTCTATAAGCGCGAAGAAAGTTAACGAAAAAATTCAAAATTTGAATTAGTCTATCTTCAAAACCTTTTTATGTATAAAAGTAAAGTTTTTAATATTGATTAAACATATTGTGCTTTGTAATATGCTGCCATTAGAAACTTATCAGCCTTTCACGGAATTTGTGTATTGTTGAAATTAAAATAGCTCTTTTTTTTTTACTCCATAAGTCATTGCGCGTATATCTTGAGAACGTATGTATGGATTGTTATGAAATTTGGTAAAGATACTAAGCAAGTATGCTTGTTTAACCTTTAACTGATGTTACCGGTCTCACAGACCGCTGCTTTTTTTCAATTTTTATAATTTAACTACAAACACTACCGAAATTTTGCTTCGTTTGGAACTTCAGTACTATCACCAGAGACTTTTGAATAGGTAAATTTTAATTATAATAGTCATGTACAAAAAGTTTAGTACAAAAACAACTTCCTATGAGTTAACCGCGCCTTTTATTCATATTTCGATAGAGCGGTCTCACAGACCGCATCACAGTAGTTATGTGACAATTTCTGTGACATCAGTTAAAGGTTAAAATGATCTACTTTTAAGTATTTACAGTGGTAATATTTTTAGTTATGATTATTTTTATTCGTTAAAAAATGTAAATTTTTAGTGGTTATTTTTTTTACATAGTTAATGAAATAATTTTGACCTAAGAGTAGATCATTTAAAAAATACATACGCGCTTATCATATATATCAAGTTTCATAACAATTCATGCATACGTTCTCAAGATATCATGCGCCCAATGACTTACGGAGTGAAGAAGCTGTTTTAATTTCAACAATACACAAATTCTGTAAAAAACTAGTCCATTTCTAGTGGTATCATATTAAAAAATATAATCTTTTTAATTAAATGTCAAAGTTTCATGTTTATACATAAAAAATTAAACATACACTAATTCAAACTTTCGATGTTTTTGTTGATTTTCGACGAGTTTGAAAGATACAAGACCCCTTGACAAAAATGTTTCTGTAGATGGAAACATAAACATTTGAACCGAAATGTAAAATCTTTATAGTGCCAAAATTAAAACTATTAAGTTTTTCATATATACTCGTATTCAACTCTCCATTTTTTATTTCAAAATCAATATCTAAATAATTAACATTTTTTGACGCCAATTTTAAATTTAAAATATTCGGATAACATTCGAAGTTATTCGTTTTCACATCATTACATCTAACTAATAAAATGTCGATGTAACGAAAACTTTTAATTTCTTCGTTCGCTGCAATATGTTCGTCATACATATATAAGTAAATATCGGCCAAAATCGAACTACAGCTTCCCTCCATTGGAATACCTTTAATTTGTTTATATACACTATATTGCCATTAATGACCGGCAACTTTCAATTTTAGACATTTTGTCGAATATTTAGAAATATACTTGACAGATTCTTCTGAAATTTCAGGATTGAAAAGAACAGATATGACCTCATATTTAGCAATGTCGATTTGATAAAGGGGGCAGTTAGGGGGCCAACAAAAAATCAAAGAAAAAAATAATACTTGGGATCACCCTGTAAAATAAAATGCACGAAATGACCTATAGCTACCGAATATAAATAAATAGACATTGTGCAATATGTGTATTCTTTTGTGTAAGAATAGCATGTGTATTAATAGAGATATTGCGATTTATTTAAAAAAATTAAAAAATTCTTGCATGTTTTTTGCTTATAACATGCAGGGTTTTCAACCAAATTTAACTCCGGTTTCAGAAAAATTGACAAAATATAGTAGAAACAATATAATGCAATTGGAATATAAATATATTAAATATTTTAGGAAATATGAGCAATTGTATGAAATAATTTTTATCTGCGCATGCGCGAACTATAACAAGGATCATTTTACATAATTTAATAGTCAACTCTATGGAGCAACGTATTAAAAAAAAATTAGTCAAATATCGTAAAAATTCAGAAAGATATCGGCGTTAGAATGAGCAAATTTTTAGTAGTTCTCTAAAAGCAGCTGAATGATAAGGGATTTTCCACAAACTGTCATTTTTAATTTTTAATTTTTTTGATTTTCATTTTTTATTGATGCTTTAGTTCTTCTTGGATAACCACCCGAACGAGCCTATACCATGATCAAAAGAAGTATCAAAATCGAAGCAATTTTCCAAATCTACTCGTTGATACCCACTAAATACTAACTTTTTTCTGAAAGTCAGTTAATAAAAAATGACAGTTTGTGTAAAATCCCTTACCATTCAGCTGCTTTTAGAGAACAACTAAAAATTTGCTCACTTTAACGCCGATATCTTTCTGAATTTTTACGATATTTAACTAGATTTTTTTAATAAGTTGCTCCATAGAGTTGACTATTAAATTATGTAAAATGATCCTTGTTATCGTTCGCGCATGATAGCGGTAGATAATTTCGTGCATTTTATTTTACAGGGTGATCCCAAGTGTTATTTTTTTTCTTTGATTTTTTGTTGGCCCCCTAATTGCCCCCCTTATCAAATCGACATTGCTAAATATGAGATAATACCTGTTCTTTTCAATCCTGAAATTCCAGAAGAATCTGTCAAGTGTATTTCTAAATATTCGACAAAACGTCTAAAATTGAAAGTTGCCGGTCATTAATGGCAATATAGTTATAAATGGCAATAACCATGTGCATTTTTACCGTCATATAAATAATTTTCACGTACAACAAAATTGAACAAAATTGTAAAAAATTCCAGTCCGATATCTGAGGATTTAAATTTATTGAAAAATTCCATTATTTTTATTTTTAAATTTTCCAAATCTATACTATTGTAAAGGTCCTCAAAATCATACGCTGTTAAACTTGAAATGTTTTTCATTTGTTATAAACGCTTAACTAGCACTGTTTTTAATTATAAAAGCCGGATTAACTTTCAGTACTTTATCAAAAATCTTTTTTAATAATTTTAACAATTTTTTATTGTCATTTACTAAATATGATCCAAAACCACATGCTATGGCTATTAAATTTCGGGACCATGACCATATAAAAAAAGACGAGTACTATTTTTTTTTTATTTTTTTTTTTATATAACACGCTTTTATTCTATTTCCAATAACTTATTTTCTGGATTTTAAAATTTAGTAATTCCTTTCATTCTTATAAGCCTCCTTAAGTATTTTACCATATAATGATTTACAAATTTTGTGTTAGCTTTATCTACATAAGTTATTATAAATTTATCTTAAAATTCTTTTATTGATTCTCTTAATTCATTATAATATTTTCTTGAAACACATTCAGAGTGAATGTTAAATTTTCTACACAAATCTTTTAAAATACAATTTATTATTACATTCCTCCAAAACACTAGCCGGCAAATTGTATTTATATACTAATTTTTCAATAAATATATGCAAAATTTTTATTCAAGCACATTCTTTTCTATATTTTACATTAATACTCTCTTAATTCTGTACCTTGTTTCCATATTTCATTAAATCTCTCAGAGTTTTATTATGTGCTATATCCAAATTGCCAGCCAATATGTGACGATCGGTATATATTCATTATTATCATCGATTCATTACATTCATAGATATATTTATTAAATTTTTCTTAAATAAATTTGGAAAAGACTAAGGTAGTGTTCAATTCATTTGCATCCAAAAAGAAAATTGTCTACAACAACACTGATATCAAAGAAGTGTAAAGTTATGTGTACCTTGGACAGGAAGTATCATCGGATACAAGTATCATGAATGAAATCAATAGAGGAATAAAAAATGGATGGGGTACTTTAGGGAAGAGCAACATTATCCTGAAGAGTAACAGGTCTCTTTGTTTGAAAATGAACACCCCTAATGTAGATTCCCCCCCCCCAAAAAAATAAATTTTATATACATCATTTAAAAGTAGAAGTTATTTCTAATCGTTCGCTACCAGTAAGTTTCTTCTACGATAATTTGTTGAGGAGTTAATAGGGGGTGTTTACTTATTTTTTTTCCACGACTGTACATATGTAGGTTTTATATATTGTAAAATGTATGTATCTAAGTTAGTGGCAATGTATTAAAAATAAGGAAATATATAGTATGGGGATAAAAAATATATTAATCTCATCGGTTCCATATATCCACTACCAGATACATGCTATGTAAAGGACAACAACTCATGTATACTATCTAATGCATGCATATCCTGTCTAGTGCATCATGTTCTATAATGCGGGGGAAATGTGGGATTGAAGTATGCGCTAAGATAACTGCATCGGTGAGCGAATGGGTTAAAGTATGAGAGCTAGATAAACAAAAAATAAAAGTATTATTCAACAGCATAAAATCCATACTGCATCAATTAACAATCGGTATATCTTTCATTAATAATAAGGCAGCTATACTTGTATACAGGGTGTGTTCACAAAGTTTCAAGACTGGTCTGAAAATACAAAATTTACTAAACATTTTTGTACAGCGAAATAAAATTCCTCTAAATATGACCTTTGGGCATCAACACACCGCTGCCAGCGTTTTCTTTTTTTTTTTTTTTTTTTTTTTTTTTTTTTTTTTTTTTTGTTCATAGGCTCCCTGGAAGTCTTCGCGCGCAAGGCTGTAAAGGGACCTCTTAAAATCTACCTGGATCCCTGGAATCGTGTCGAATCGCTTCCCTTTCAGGTCTTTCTTGATTCGGGGGAACAAAAAAAGTCGCTGGGAGCGAGGTCGAGACTGTAGGGGGCTTGCGGCAGTATTGCAACGATAAACTTAGCCAAAACTTTGGCGGCGGCGAGCGATGAGTGAGAGGGCGCATTGTCGTGGTGAACAATCCAATCGTCTCTGATGTCTGGGCGCAGGCGCCGGGTCAGGTCAGTTTTATACTGGAGTGTTCCATTTGAAGGATCGAATCCGGCGCGTCCGCCCAGACATCAGGATTGTTCGCAACAACAATGCGCCCTCTCACACATCGCTCTCCGCCGCCGAGGTTTTGGCTAAGTTTAACGTGGCAACACTGTTGCAAGCCCCCTACAGCCTCGACTTCGCTCCCAGAGACTTTTTTTGTTCCCCCGGATCAAGAAAAACCTGAAGAGAAAACCCTGAAAGAACAAGAACCCTCAAGAAAAACCTGAGGTTTTTTTTTTTTTTTTTTTTTTTTTTTTTTTGTTATAGAGATACTTGTATAATTTAACTTTAAAAGTATCCTTAACGTCTTAACTCTTTAAAAAATCTTTCTAATTCTAGAACAACTTCAGGAGCTTCGAAGAACTACTCTCTCACAAATCATTTGTTTAAATACAAGAGTTTCAAGAATGCCCAGGAATGCCATGCTCTTTAGCAGCAGAAAGTAAGTTGAATTTAAGCATAATACTTCTACACTAAGTTCACTTTAACATTTTTTAAAATACGCATTCTTTTTAGTTTCTGATTTAAAATTCAGTTTCGTTTTCGTTTTTGGTGACCCCAAAATCTGAGTTTCGGCGAATATACGGTTTCGGTAAAAAACAGCCGAACGTTCGGTACATAAAGTTATAAAAAAAACTGACTATTCTTTCCAATAATCTCTACTTTACTTAAAGCATAAATCAAGGTATGCATGAGTAAAACATGTTGATGAAAGTTGACGTTGTCTTGTATCAGAATGCAAAATAACCTGTAAAAATTTAATATTATATTTATGTTTTTTATTATTTTTAATACATTTGATACTAGCATTTATTTCTGAAAAAATATTATTTTAAAGAAGATTTATATAAGTCCATCGAATTTTTATATTTTAACCAACCTATAGATAACCATTACATAGTTTTTGCTTTAAAAAGCACTTTTTTTTCTAGTTGATAATTCATGTAACAGTTTATAATCAACCGCCTGTTACAATTACTTTTAATATACTATAGCTGTATTTCTCTGTTCTAAAGATAAGTAACTAACGCTGTCACCGCCGCCGAAACTGTAAATGCATATTTTGTGATCGGAGGTCTTTCTTCGCTAATATTAAGAAAATTACTGCACACAAAAACAAAAAAAATTGGTAGTATTATAGAGAAATGTTTGATAAACGCGCTGAAGTGGACAGTTTTTAAGTCGAAGAATTATTTTAAGAGCTATTTAATGTTAAAATTAATCAAAATCATTCCATTAAAAAAGTTTCTCTACTCTAAAAAAAAGTAACTAACGCTGTTACCGCCGCCGCCGAGCCGCCGTAAATAATTTTTTTGTGGCCGGAGGTCTTTCTTTGCTAATATTAAGAAAACTACTGCACACAAAAATATGAAAATTGGTAGTATTATAGAGAAATGTTCGATAAATACACTATAGACAGTTTTTAAGTCGAAGAATTATTTAAAGAGCTCTTTAACGTTTAAGTTAATCAAAATCGTTTCATTAACAAATTTTATAGAACAAAAAGTATACGTAGGAATTTAATAATTTTTCCTAAGGATATATTTTACAAGCTTGCGGTGTGCAGACTGCATTTATTTTTTTAACTTCAATTTTATATTGAGGATTTTTTGTTTCAATTTTTATTCAAATTTTCATCATTTCAAGCGATATATTTTTCATTTTTTAAAAAAAGCTTATTACTTAAAATTGTTACCAATTGTAAAAGTAGCGCAAAGAATACCATTTCCTTTCAATTAAAAATGCTTTTAAATGTAACTATTAAAAACAGAAAGAAACTTTTAAATAACAATTAAATGATTACGTGTTATGAAAGCAAGTAAATATTGAAAATTACGTCATAAAAATTGTATTTACACGTTAATATTAAACGAGAAAGAAAAATTTAAAATGATAAATTCATCAATATGTGTTTAAAGCAGTAAATGAAGAAAATTGTCAGATTTCAAATGGCCAAATAATAATACTGCCAAACAGTTTAAATTTAAGCATACATTTACACGAAAGATTTATTTCACATTTCGAGAGGATCTTTTTAACTATTGTTGCGAATTCTAAGACAGCGCAAATAATAATATTTCCTTTATAACAATAGAAGTATTTTCACGTGAATATTAAAAAAAGAAAGAAAGTTTTGGTGAAAATTGCGTCAGATTTAAAACGATACATTTGAAATGTCTTATTTAAATCATTTTCTTATAGCGTTGTCAAAAAACTTCGAGAGGCAGACTATGTTTACTTAGTTCTATAGTATCTGATATTCAAATATTTAGTTGATTACTACATTAAACACTAAAACAGCCATTAGATGTCTCAACAGCAGCTGATTTGGCCTTAAAATCCCTCAGTCAAATGGAAATGAATGGAAACCCATTTACAAGGAGATCGCCACTGGCTTTTTAATTATAATTCTAACTTCCGTAATATTTTTAAAGTCGATCAAAATAGCATGTTTTTAAAGTCTGCAGTGTCTGTACGGGGTGTGCGCGCGTAGCTCGTAGGGGGCAGAGCCCCTAGTTAAGGGGGAAAAAATCTTATTTAAATGCGACGTCATTTCTTTTTATTATCGAACTAAGTGAGATATATATTTTATATTTGTATAAAAGTATAAATAGGTAATGTTTTGGGGTAAGTGCTCTATGTTATTACACTATTTTATCTAATTCAACTTGATTTTTGTATGGAAATATGGAACTTTGTAATCGATTTTTAACCCACCTCCTGATATTCTATAACAATTTTATACAAAAGTGTATTTCCGAAGACAATGCAACATTTTAATACTTTTTTAACTTAATTATAAATTGAAAAATTAATTTTAATGTATTTCTTCGTTTGACCGCCACATGTAGTAAATCGCCTAATATTCTTTATGGTTACAATTGCATACCACTTATAGCAACAACAGATTTAATGACGGGCAAAACTACACTCGCCAAAAGAGACTAACTGATTGTGAAACTGCAACAATGCAGTATTTTAAACACCATTAAAAAAAAAAATAAATAAATAAAGAGATTATAAATTAAAAAGCACACATTTATCAATTAACAGGCTAATAATAATTAAATTAGGATTATACGGTGGGAAAACTATTTACAAATCCGAATAGATAGTTTTAAGAATGATTTTTTTTCTTGTTGCCATATTTTTAAAAAAAATTATAACTTTTTAATAAATCCAATAGTTCCCACTTTCTACCAAGCATAAAAAAGCGGTTAGTTTTTCCTAATCGAGATCGGTGCCACACAAAATTAATGTATTGTAACGAATTTTTTTTTTTTTTTTTTTTGGAAAAACATAAATTGCAGTCATGTAAGTTAGGCGTGATTTTCAAGATACACATTGAATACTTATAAAAAAGTTATTTATTTTTTTTTTTACTTTTATACTTATTGTGTTATTGATAATTTTTACACTTCAGTGACTTCTCTCTAATGCATTTCTCGATTATAATTAGTGTTGCCACGTCCACTGGCGCAAAAAGCGGGATAGAGAGACAATAAAAGCGGGAACGTAGCTTTTAAATCGGGACATAAAAGTACAATAAATCCTATGAAAACAGTACCTGCCTATAACGGAAAATATTCATGTTTTTACGGAAATCTTAGTTTACAAATATACCTGCTAAGACGAAAACCTGTTTAAAACGAAATATTTCTCTGGTCACTTGATATTCCGTCTTAGGACAAATTAGTGCATTAAATAAACACAATAATCTTATATAATGAAATCTGTGAAGGCGTAGAGAGCGAAAAGAAATTCCGTTTTGGAGAGGTTTGAGATTAAGTTGTTACAATTGTATGCTACTGATTATGCAGGGAGTATCAAATTTTTACGTTTCAGATAGGATTCCGTCATACACAGGTACCGTTTTCACAAGTTTTTTTTCATCCAAATACAGAGGTTTTACACCTATAAAAACAAAATTGCTAGGAACCGCAAAAATATTCTGTTTTAGCAGGTAGATATGTACGCCATTCCTTTCGACGGAATGATAAAAATATTCCTTTATTGGCGGGTTTTGTTTTCATAGTCTTTACCACATAAACGATTTACGTACTGAATTATGAATTCATGAAAATTTTATCTTCTAAAGCATTTTTCGTGAATTTTTGAAACAACATTAGAAGGTTTACACAATCATTTAATACATTTTAGGAGGATTTTCCCAATTAAAATTAATTAATTAAATTGGAATTGATAGCGATTTTGTGCAATATTGAAAATCCCACTCAAATCTTTTATTTAAAATATTTTTTTAATATTTTGTAGAATTAGGAAATGTAGAAATAGGATATTCTTACAATAGAAATATAGAAATATTTCCGAATTGAAAAATCCCCCCCCCCTCCCTTAACGTCATGAAAGCCGGAAAGATGCAAAGGCAAAAGAAATCATCCTTTTAAAATTATTTTAGTTTTGTGTAACCAATAATGTTTTTGGAAAAAGATAAAGTAATGTATCTATAACTCATTCTAAGCTGTATTACAACTAATCGATGTATTTTATGAACTTTATAACAAGTTATTTTAATGGTACTTATAACTAACATCAGTAGATAAAGGGCTAAACAAGTAGTGATTCCTTCAAGAGAAGGAGGGGAGGGAGGGGAATGTGTTCTAGGGATATATGCAAATTCCACAAAACTCCGCACAGCAGAGTTAAGGTGACAGTAGAGTTTCAAAATCTCGAAATTTAACTAAAAAATCTGTTTTTTTTTTTGTTTTTTTTTTTTTTTTGATTCAAAAGGATTTTTCAATTCCGACGCGTCTTTGAAGTGACATAAGCTTTTATATCCATAAAAACTGTATATAATTATACAGATTTTTTTTATTTATTTATTTATTTTTTTTTACTTAAAGCGCTGATTTTTGATGAACAAGTTATTTTAAAAATAATAAAACACTCATACTACAATATATATTAAAACACACATACACACATAAATACTGTGGTCCCGGGTTCGATTCCTGGCTCTGGCTAATTTTTCACTCCAGTTGGGTTTATTGTATTTATTGTATGTATATGTCTGTACAATATTTATATATACTTTTAAGTTATTTTAATGGTGCTTATAAGTACCGTCAGTAGATAAAGGGTTAAGTTTCACTCGATATAGACTAACGAATAGCATGGTACTAAAAGGAATTTATACATCATGAAAAACCAGGAGATTTGGCGTCCCGCGTAAGGAGTTCCGTGGACGAGTCTTGGAGCATATGAAAATCGGAACATTCCGCATAAATTGGTATACCTGGCAACACTAATTATAATCGTTTTTCAGTTATATGTATACGTTTCATTGTCCCGACATTACGACGAACGATGAATGGCTACGCACATCATTTTCAATAGTAGTAATATAACAGATGATAGAGGATCACTGATTATCTTCAATCATACACTGCAAAAAAAAAAAATCTGTAAAGTTACTAAGAATTTTGTAGGAAACTGGGATGCCTAGAACTTTTTATGGAAGGAATAAAAATTCATGTAAGATAAACTTTTGCACTGTAAATCAAAAAATCTGTAAAGTTACTAAGAATTTTGTAGGAAACTGGGATGCCTAGAACTATTTATGTAACTGCAACTTGGGTTACAAGTAAAATTTTAGTAAGATTACTTAATTTCAGTAGATTCTTTTGTAAAGCTACAGCTTTCTGTAGCTTTACAAAAACTAGTTTTGTATATTTACATCATTTTTTGTACAGTGTACAGATAAAATTTTAGCAAGTATACAGATTTCTGTAACTTTACATGTGTAGAATTACATCTTTTTATTTTACAGTATATGATTAAATCAATTTTGTTTTATTATGTTGCATACCACCTTTAACATCTGAGCTCTTCATATAAAAATTAAATGACGATTCGAATACTATATTTATAGCACGGCCAGACAGGTAGACGAATTCATTAACACATTGGAACTTTGTTGAAAACTGTTAATTTATTCAAATTGAACTTATAATGATTACAAGCGATACTAATCAGTTTTAAAATATATTTTAGCAGCAGAGCATAAGTTAAAAATGTGGTATTTTTTGTGAAATTTCGATAAATATGAGCTACTCTCAACATAGGACGATGGTAAAATATGAAGCATTGTAGTGCAGTGTAATAATTTCTAAAATAATGCTATATCGATTCTATTATATGCCAACTGTGACAGTTATCAATTTCTAATAAAAACTTATTTTTCTTTCTTTTCAACACTTTCCAAAGTAGTTGAAAAAAGTTTATGAAGTTTCTGAAAGTTTCGGTTTGCCTGTCTATCCGTGCTCTAACTCGCATAATTATACTCTGAATGCTATGCAATTGATATATGTTAACGAAGTTTACTATGGAATTTCCTGTACCGAAAATTAAGGATGTAGCGTTTATAGTTCATTTACAGGGGCACTCAAAAAATTCCGTCACGTTACGGTCTATGGAGAAAGATCGTTTGCGGCGTACTTTAGTAATGTTATACTGTTTCAAACACATTTAAATTAATATAGATCACTTACGTGTAGTGCAATACGCTTACTATAGCATATGGTGTGCATAGAATTTATTGTTCATTTACAGAGCCGCAGGAAAGAATTCGGTTTTAGTACTACCTAAGAACAATAATTGTCGGAAGTTCGTTTTGACTTGGGGTACGCATTTTTAAATTAAACTAATTTCTTACTTATTACTTGATGTACATAAATTTTATATGTATGATAATATAATATACAAGGCAGCACAAAAGATTTCGAGTATATTTTCGTTTAATGACAGAAATTCTTGAAGGGGGAATTTACAGCTGTGCTATGCATTTCCTAATTGAAGGAAATTTTAGCATACTATACAATATACAAGATGTTCCGAAATTCGACCGACAAATTAAGAGGGACGATAGAAGGCATCAACACTGTAAAAAAAAAATCTGTTAAGTTACTAAAGTTGTTCTAGGAAACTAGGATTCCTAGAACTTTTTATGTAACGGCAACAACAAAAATTCATGTAACAGACACACCTTGGCGCCGAAAATCAAAAAATCTGTAAAGTTACTAATACTTTTTTAGGAAACTGGGATGCTTAGAACTTTTCATGTAACAACAACCAAGGTAACAGATAAAATTTTAGTAAGATTACTGTAATTTTCGCAGATTCATTTGTAAAGTTACAGATCTCTGTAGCTTTACGAAAACTAGTTTTGTAGATTTGCAGCTTTTTTTGTACAATTACAGATGAAAGTTTAGTAGGCATGTAACTTTACATCTGTAGAACTACAGATTTTTTTTACAGTGAAAAGGATGAAAAATTACCATAACCGTTTAAGACTGGGATATTTTTGGTAGAAACGAAAAGTTTTGGTGGTTTCCCCTAATTAATAGGATCATATTGTTAGACGTATTTTAACTTATCCAACAATATGTTTGCGCGAAATTCATTGTTCCTCATTGTTTATTGTTTACTTGTATCTCAATTATAAAAGCAAAGCATAGGTAAGAGAAAATTGGCTTACCTTGTATTTATGTTTTTGTATCCGTGGTCTATCTGATATCCATCATCATCAGGGTAATATCATCTATAAATTCTGGTCGTTTCCCATTCTAATCCATTGCTAACGGTATAATATCCCGTGTCATTTTAAAGCACACGTGATTATTTTGTGACTTGTAAAGAATATGTTGATTCAACTTTCAAATAAAGAAAAAAAGAATTTAATTATTTACTCTTGCAGCATAAAAATCGCCGCATCTCTCCTTTTGAAAGTCTGGAATACAAGTAGATGTAAAAAACATATATTATACATTATTGAAGATAAAAAACAGGAAATTAGTATCATTAATCTTAATATTACATTATTTATGTTTATAGTCACTTTAAAACAGTTTATTGATTGTTTAAATGTCTTAATTTCCTGAATATTTGATGAAATGTTTATACAAAGTATTTATTTAGAATCGTAAACTTCCTTGTTTCGAATAACAACTTCTTTTCATAATTGCTTTTATGAATCATGTCGACAGATGAAAAGCAATTTACTGAGTTTGATTTATTTCATAGCCTTCATTTGGAGATTACATTTCGTAATGTCTGTCAACACATATTTGATTAGAAAAAAAAAATTACAAAAATATCCGATGTCAGGCTATGTAAAGGAAGGATACACGCAATTTTGTGGGTGCAGTCTCGACTTTAAATCGCACAGAAAAAGGAAAATGTTTTCTCACTTCTTTTAGGATCACCTACACAATTGTGTAGGCCAGGTCTTAAAGGGACAGAACATGGGGTCGCAAACCGCAAATTTAATCAAAAATACGTGATGTTCTGCCCTAATGTAATTTGTGATGACGGCAGTAACTTTCAGAAAACTGAAGTATATTTTAACATCTTCAGTTCCGAAGCTAGAATAATAATAACAATTCTTATTCACTGGTTTTTTCCAAGCAAAATGATATTGTAAATGACAAAAAAAAAAAAAAAAATATTTTCTGAAATTTATCCTTTAGGGGCTTAGTAATTTAGGTTCAAAAATATGGATCTAAAACTACAAACCCCCTTAAAACATCAATTTAATAGCCATTAACCTAAATTAACTCAATTACAAATTTAAAAGCTATGCACAAGTAAATAAACTACAAATCCCCCAAAAAATTTATTGAAAAAGATTTAAGTTAAATACTTATGAAAATTTCTCAATTTCATGGTCATACTGTCTTTTGGCCATTTTTAGTCATTTTGCAAATTCAGATAAAAATAACATTTATTTTATGTGAGAATCGGCTTAGATGCTGCCATTTATTCATTTGCTTTGAACGCAAACATCATTCAGCTATTAAGAAGTGATGTGAAAATGTCAAAAAATCGGACCTTTTAATTTTTATAAGGAAAAGAACAGAGGTTCCCGTTTGGGGACCCAGGGACCGAAGAGGATAATAAAACTTAATAGACATTCTCACCTTTGTTGTAAATGTGATAATATCGAAAAAGTGGTAGAAGTTTCCATTATGCGTGCCAGCTGTGTGCGCTTGACGCTCCATATTTTGAACTACGATTGCTAGTTCATACGGTATTCTCGATTGCTTGAGCACCCTGCTTTTTCAGAACTTTTCGTGATGTTATAACATTTCACACAAAATAAAGTACATATTGTTGCATTTTCATTGTAATGTTGTGATTTTTCTCGAAATTATGACCGTCAACCCGGGTTCAGTTAGGATGAAATACCCTGTATTTGTGACTAACTACGTGGTTTGTGATTCCATGTTCTATGGCAATTTTTCATCTTCTTGATGCCTTCTATCACCTCTCTTAATTTGTCGGTCGGATTTTGAAACACTCTGTATTTACAAATCTATTGATCATATACAGGGATGCAGAAAAATTTGGATATTCTTCCCACTATTGATGGTAATTCCTGAAATTAAGTTTTCAAATTTGTTATGCGTTTTCAAAATTGTTTATTCATCTTTACTTATCTTTTACTTATTAGCCCCCGGTACGGTATGCTATTTCTTTCTCCCAGCTTATTTTGTGTATTCCAAAAAATAACGTTACCTTACAGAAGCCAGCCGTAAAACAAAGCAGTACGATTAAATACTCTGTAGCAATTTTTTAAACTTCTAAGCATCGCACATTTTCGATTTTTATACCGTCGTATTGAAAAAAAAAAGTTCTTTTAAATGCATTTTGTTTGAAAACTGTATCTCCATTTATTTTTGAAATATTAAATTTTTTGTAGTTTTTAGAGCCATTTGCTTAATATTGGCAACGGAAGTACTCCATTTCTGTAGAAAGTAAAGGAAAAATAGTTCTAATATAGTAATTATATATCTTTTGTTGCCATTTTCTCATAACAACCGAAGGAAAATGTAATTAAAATACGTGCTATTTTGAAAGAATATAAACGAATGATTTCTGTTAAAACATGGAGCTGTTATAAGCTATATTTCATTTTAAGTATTTATGAATCATTAGATAGCCGTTTTTTGTCGATTTTCTTGAATGACGGCATCTTTTTGCTGCATTTGTGCATTATTTCGCGATAGTGATGTGCTATGCATGCTTTACGGTAGATGTTTAAGAGTAGATCGTAAATGTGGAATTCTTAAGCGGATGCGAATGACACGTCATTTTACATAAAATAAAACGTGTGCTTTAAGTCTTAAAATTGAAATATGTTTTGTACTGCAGTAGAGTCCCGCTTAACAGAGTTATTTTCTTCTGATGGACTGGTGGCTTCTATTATTATGAAACAGCCATTATAAATGAAGCGTTAGGGGAAGATCAAAGAGCAGCCGTAAAAAGTTAGAACTCTGATTTTCTGGTCAGAATGGGGGGGAAAAATGACTCTAATTCTTTTTTTCATAATAATAGAAGCCATCAGTCCATCAGAAGAAAATGAAGTAATGGAAATGCCGGGGGCGACACTAAATTCTGGAAAAGCAGAATTCCTGTTCTCTGGTCTTTTACATTATCTTTCATCTTATTATAAGGTGAAGTTTTTTTAAATATTCTGGAAGTGTTGGAAAGTGTTTCATAATCTATGCTTAATACACATGAAGCAGGATTTTTCTTCTTGTTTTTTTTTTTCTTTTCAGCAATCCATACATTGAATGCAGAAATATTCGGGGTATTGAACTGTCGTACTGGAGGGATTCACAGTACATAGCATTGGAGAATTCGATAAAAGATTGATATGATTATTGTTATTAATGCTCAAATGATTACTGTTGTTGTTTTTTCTTTTTGTAACAAATCTGTATATCACTTTGCTCTAATTCACTGAAAACTGTTTTATTCCATTAGTTTCTATGTTTGTTTTAAAAATACATATGTGTATGATCTTGAAATTAAATACAAATAAAAATATCTTAAGCCGTTCAAACCAAATTTTCATAAATAACGGCATACAAACATTTTTTTCAATAGGTTGATAATTTTGAATAATCTGGTTGCTTTCATATACCGAGTGTCCCAAAAATGGCTGATGGATTTTAAAGTTCAATAACTTCCAAACTGAGACAGATATTAAAAAAATTCTTGCAGGAAGGTTATGTATGATGTCTTTAGAGTTTTACGAGTTTTTGTACTGTGATTCTTGATTTTAGTTTGATTTCAAACAATAGATGGCGATGAGAGCAATAGGCGCTCAGTCCAGACCCGATTTTTGGTACTTCGGGATCCATTCAATACATTTTAATCTCCTTTACTCGCAGGGAAGAAGGGAGAGGTCGAAAAATCGAGCCTGGATTTAGCGGTTGTTGCTTCAGCGCCATCTATTGATGCTATTTGTAACTAAAACTGGAAATCACAGCATAAACACTCCTGCAAGAATTTCTTTAATATCTGTCACCGTTTGCAAGTTATTGAATTTTAAAATCCATCAGTCCTTTTTGGGACACCCGGTATAAATATTAAATATATGTATCTCATATGTCTAAAAATTAAAATATATTCATCAGTTTTACCTTACGTTGTTTTAGGTAAAGAAATATACCTAAAGAAAAGGACATCAAAATGTAAAATTGTCATTTGTAAAGTGTACAAAACTATATATGTGGTGCAAGAGTACGCAGAGCGATTACCTAATCCCAAACCATAGATGTGCATTTAGCTAAAGTTGTAAACGATGTAGTGACATGATAAGATTATGGTGAAAAAACTGCGTATTTTGGTGAAATTTTTAATGATTTAGATAAGAAAATGTGATTTTGGCCTTATCATTATAATATTTATGGTTTTTGAAAACAGGATCTTAATTAAGATTACAAAGTTAAATTACTTTTTTTTTGTTTTTATGGATTAGGTTATTAATGGACTACCTGTTACCTAATTGATTTGGATTTGTTTATCAATTGATGGCATTACTGATGTTTAAAAGATATTTAGTGACGACAGAGCAAGAGTGCGTGCCTGTTTTTGGGAAAAGCTGCTGCCGTTGCTAAAGCAGGATTTAAAGGAACGATTTTATAGCCTTTCAAAAATCATCTTTTATTATATATACTGTTTTTCAGCAAGCAGCGTCACTGGAAGACCATTAGAATCTAAACTTGTTGAACCACATATGTCAATTAAACCACAGAACACTGAAAATGAGGAGGAAATGGTATTGCTTTCAACAGAAAATTATATTTCAGAAAAGGCATAAAAGCTACGTAAAGAAAAGGCGCATACTCAATGTCAAATAAACCAAACTTCGGTTTCGCAAGGTATAGCTTCGACTGCAACAACTTCATCTTACGTCAAATTAACAGAGTTGTCATGGTATCCAGATGTACTCCGAATCCGATACTATAAAGACAGGAGCAGAAAGTCAAAATTTTTAAGCAGATCACACCGCAAAAGGCAGCTTGAAGATGACGCTGCTGGAAAAAGTCAAAAACCTTTACCAAAAAAACAGTAAAAGTAAACCCGAGAAGCCAAAATGTGCACAAAATAAAAAACTGGGGATATGTCCAGGTTGATTAGGAATCTATAGAGAACCAATTGCAGAGTATTGGATCGAGTGCATTTTTGCAGAGACTGGCGGCTTGAAGAGTGTACGGACTACGCAGGTCGTGGTTACTACAAATACGACATTTCTAAGTGAAACGTTTCCTGCAACTCTTGCCCTCAACGGCTGTACAGTACAAGAGTGCGTATTTAGGAGGATAATCTTTTTGAAAATAATACCGAAAGTGCTTCTGATAAGTTGATGAATGGAATTTTTTTTTAAGCTAAAAAATCTAAGATTATAAATTAAGTAACATCAAGCCGCAAATCTCTTCATTTATTTAATGTCATTATTATTTAATGAAATAATTTAAGGCTCCTGTGCCTGCAGGCGAAGACACTCGCGAGCTAATTCTAATCCTATGGGATGGTTATTTTCTAGTATCTCGTTTGCATTTCGACTTTTTTAAATATTTCTTTTTCTGCATTGGATAGCTGAGATCCATCTCTACATCGCTCCTTCTTTACTTTTTCGATTTTAGTTGCAGATAAAAGTTACTTTCATTTTCGAAAGCGGTTCCGAAAATGACAGTGTCATTCTAAAAACTATCTGCAACTAAAATCGAAAAAGTGAAAAAGAAGCGATATAGATGGACCTCAGGTATACAATTAAAAAAAAAAAATTAATGTCGAAATGTAAACGAGATATTAGAAAATAACCTCCCCATAGGATTAGAATTAGCTTGCGAGTGTAGAGATCTGCACGGGCCGGGCTCGGGCCGATTTTCATTCACGGCACTCGGGCCAGGCCTGGTCTCCACTCTTTTCGGGTCGGGCTCGGGATATACTTTTTTCTGAAGGCTCGGGCCGGGCGGGGCCTAACTTATTTTTTCTCTGCAGAGCCGGGACTGGTTTCATTCCTTGTCTTCACGGCCCCAAATTTTCAGTCCTAGTTTTAACTCAGCCCGTATGAAAATCATTGTCTCAGCGTGGCCTGGTTCATTCAAAAGTCAGTTAAATCAGGCCTGGCCCAAGTATTTTTGAAAAAAAATGCGTACATTTTTAAATCGCCCTTATTCTACATTTAAACATTAAAATTTATTCTTTATAAAGAATAGTACATTCCTAGGCCTATTAAAATGTAGCTAAATTAAAATTTAGTAAAACGTGCGAAAAGGAACCTGTCTAGTGTCTACACTGTAAAAAATTTCAGGAAGGTTCCGGTAAAAAAGTGGCTTTTTGATGTAACATTTCACAACAAAGAAGTTAAACATTCAAATTTTTCAGAAACATTCCATAATATATACTCCGAAACCTCTCATAACAGTTATGAAATGTTTCGGAGTATATATTACGGAACGTTTCTGAAAAATTGGAATGTTTCACTACTTTGTTGTGAAACGTAACAGCAAAAAACCGTGGCATCTTAATGCCATCACTTTTGCCCAAAAACCTCCGGAAATTTTTTACAGCGAAAGTTAAAAATCAATATAGGCGTCAGTATATTTGTTCATAAATGCAAGCTCGGTGGAAAAGGGGCATTTTTGCAATTTAAAAAAATCATGTTGTGAAACGTTAAAATATTATATAAAAAATGTGAAAAAATAAAAGGAAACACTATATTTTCATATCTACTCGATTTTTTCAACATAAAATATGGCAAATAAATTTCAAATACCTTTTTTATTTTAATTTCATATTGATAAACTATTATTTGTTTTTTAAGAATTCATCTTCTGGGAAACACCTTAATATATATATATATATAAGAATTTATTTTTCCTGCCTTGGATTTGCAGTTTTAGTATGGGCAGCAACTACAGGTGTGCGCCGGGTAAAAGTTCTCATCGGCGGAGGCGCGAGACAGCGTGATTTTAAAATTTCTAAACTGCTTATCACTATAGCTAATTAATATTAAGAATTCATTTTTTACATGTTTACTAATCTTTCTATTACTAATCTTTCTTGGTTGCCTTTCTGATGTAACAGTTTTCTCTTCATATAGTTTTAACATATTTTGTTTGATGTAATTCTCATACATCGTACAAAATTTAGTGTTAGTTTTAAATGTAACACTAGAACCAAGTTGAAAGCGCAATATTTCTAAAATTATTATTTTTTTTTTACCGGTAACAAAATCGAAGCTGTACAACAAAAATATATTAATCGAAACTCATGACTAAACATATAAAAAGTATTTGCTAAAACTGAGTTCCCAGCCCGGACTGGCGCGAGTAAATGAAGTGTAAAACTGTTAATTATGTTTTTTTTTTCTTTTTTTTTTAAATGCAAACATTATTTTTATTCCTTTATTAAAATCATAAGTTTTTAGAAAATATAAAATTTCCTTTTAATCAATTTTTTCTGGTTTAATAATTTACATCCTTGCTAGAAGATTCGATAAGAAACACGAAGTATAAGTATAAAACGTGCAGAAATTACTTTTATGTGTTAATTTTTTTTTCAAATTTTACATAATAAAATGAGAAAAATTGTACATTACACTTATTTTAAAAATATGATATTTTATAAATAGGAAAGGCGGGACATTAAAATTTCTTAAATTATTTCAACTGCGTCTGAGACACAAATTTATTAAAATCATTTTGTTTATAATTAATTAAACGAAACACAAGTTGGAAATTGCACGTCAAACGTGGCAAATGAAGTGCGTTCGTACTGTAACTAGTTTTATAACTATTTTTTGCACCGCATATTGTACTGAATGTATATTTTAGTGCACTTTATAAGTGCATATCAATTTCATTCTGTTCGAAAGGCTGTAACATCATTAAAATGAATTTGAATTTTTTTTTTTTTTTTCCATTTGCGGTAATGTAACGAAAACTTTTGACAGTCCCTTTAATTAAACTGTACATCCGATTTTCAAAAAAATTTAAATGACTCGACAAAATTTTGCAAAAATTATATATTTAAAATTTCAGACCATTCGATTGGGTAGATTTGTGCTCTGTTATATGCGCACGGAAGGACAGACAGACGAACCGAACGACAACTATAGGTGCTATTTATATAATATATTGGTGTATTATATAAAGGTAATATATAGGTGTATTATATTTATATAGATGTATTTATATAATTATACCGGGCTAATATTATTTTTTCTACAGGTATGGGCCGGGCCGGGATCGGGCCGAATTTTTAATTTTAGTATTGGGCCCGGGCCTAGAAATTTCGGCCCGTGCAGACCTCTACGCGAGTGTCTTCGCCTGCAGGGACAGGAGCCTTAAGTGCGCACTCCTGCAGCACTTTACCCTAAATGCAGGCCCTGACTATCGCAAGGGCATCCGGGGCCCATGCCCTGGGCACGAAATTTCTGAGGGGCACAAAATTTTTCTGAACTCCATCTAAATTTCCATTTAAAAAAATCATAATTGTGAAAAATGTGATATTTCATATATTAATACGATGAAATGACAAAAATATATGATTAAAAGCATATTTCAATAAATAATAGACAAAAAAAAATATTTTTTTTTATACCTAGAACCATTTTTTCAATTTTCCAGAAAACTCAATTTTTTTAAGTTGTCACTTTTTGAATAAATGTGTAATATGTAAAAAAAACTAGTATTTGTAAATCAATCAGTTTAAGGGGGCACGGAAAATTGAAACCGCCCTGGGCACAGAAACTTGCTAGTCGGGCCCTGCCTAAATGAGATTCAATTCGTACAGTTCTGGCTTACTATCAAAAGGAGATGTCTTTACATTGACTGCTATTTTGTCTTCACATTCTTTTTTATACTTAAAATCTGCATGTATTAATTATAGTATATGTGTATGCCTTTATTATTATTATTAGAACTACATTTATGTTTGAACATTTAATAATGAAACACCAAGAAAAATTTTTTTTAGCTTAACTCTTACGAATTGACGATTTCCCCAACTGAGTGAAAAAGTGTCTAATGAGTGTCCTGGGTCCTTCGAATAAAGAATTTCTGGCTTAAATTGCCAAAGCTCTAGCTACTAATGACGAAACCAAGGGGAGTGGGGGCATGGCAATTGTGGATTTGGAAGGGCGCAAAAATAAGAAATTATTTAAAGGTTAAAAACAAAAGGAAAATTTTTTCTGTCCAAGGGGGTGTATTTAACTTTTTAAACTGCGGAAATGTTTTTGTGTTTGCTGATTACAGTAATTTTGAGTTATTAATTATTGCAAGTTTCGATTATGAGCTTTCTTTTTTTAATCTCTTGAACCAATGCTTATATCTCTAAAATTTAATTGCAGACTACATTTTTTTTTTTTTTTTTTTTTTTTTGTGCAAACAGGTTTTTGAAGTTACGTCTCACCAATGTTCAATAACAATTTAAACAGATGATAACATAACCTTTTTTATCAAGCGTGACTGATTCTATGGAACTTTACCTTCTTTCCCTAAACGTTATTTATTTCATAAATGGCCATGTATTCTATACGCAGAGCTGTCCAACGCGACGCCCACTGGCGCCATGATGCCCTTTGAAGGTTTTTTTTCTTTTTTTTTTTTTTTTTTTTTGGTGCTTTTTCAAAGTTTTCCAGGTTAATAACATTTTAAAAAATAAATAAAATCCCATGGAAAAGATGCTTTATTTAAATTCCTTGTTATTTGTTTGAAAGATACTTTTAAAACCCCTGTAAGTGTATTTAACGCACTAAAAATGAAAATGTACTTTAAAAATTTAATCATGTGTTATTGCATTTCTTCGCTAATTTATAGTTATTCTTTATAAAATATTTTATGCAAATTATGATGATGGAAATTGGCAAAAATTGGCAATAACTTTTTTAATATGTTACGATTTTAAATGCAGAAAAATTAGCGCCCCCACCCTCCTCCTTCTTGCATGAAAGTTCAGCCTTTTTTTTTTTTTTTTTTTTTTTTTTTTTTTTTTTTGATGTTGTTACACTGGCCCATTGCTGTTTTATAATACGGGTAAAGGGGTGTCATTTTCTATGGGTTCAAGTATCGTTTACTGACGAGTTCAGATATAATCTGAACACTGATTCTAGACGCCTTTTGATCTGAAAGAGGAAGGAACACGCAACTTGTCTTCCCTTGTCCGTGAAATATCTCGTTCGAGCCCAGTCTTCTGGGCTCCATTGAACATGACGACGGCAACAGTTTAAACAGTCCCCTTTGGAAGCTGGAGTGAGTGGGACACAAACTATTGGTTTTCTCGCACACAGTCCACCCTCGTTAAGGGGGCTGGTCACTCAGCTTCGGATTTGTCCTCCGTAATGTTAAGTCTACGGACTTTTGATGCATTCGTACATTTAAAACATCTTTTCAGGAAATTCATACTTTTAACATCTATTTTGTGTGTACTCTTCTTAAAGGATGTCTCTTTTTTTCTTACTTTTCAAAATATTTCTAAAATCTATGTATTTAATATTTTATGTGTTAAAAGCACGAAAACTGTGGGGAAGATTTTAACACTTCATTTAAAATTAAGTGAATATAATGAGAAAGAGAATAGAAATATATTGAGAACTTTAGAAATATATTGAGAACTAAGAAAGAAGAGACATCTTTTTGGAAGTGTGCACAAAAAACAGAAGTTAAAAATATTACTTTCCCGAGGAGATATTTTAAATATACGAATGCATCAAATGCTCATAGATTTTACATTAGTTGAGGGAGAATCGGAAACTGAGTGACCAGCTCTTTATGCCTTCGTGCAGCAGTAGAACGGCTAATTCGTGTTCCTGTGGCAGCCTAAAGGCCTGAAACCAAATCTCTTGTAGTCGCTTCGCGATTTCATCGAGCCGGCAATGTCAGAAAACGGTCCTCGGGTGCAATTGTTGCTCTTCGTCCCCCTTGACCAGGCTGTCTATCAATGAATCCAGAGTTTAAAAAGAAGCCCGAATCTTAATATGGCACATTGAGGTATATTCAAATCTTGGGCGACTTCCCTTTGTATTCGATTTTCTTCGATTGTACCAATTATTCACCACTTTTGACCTTAACTTAAATTATGCCTTTGAGCCATAACTCTAATGAATACTGATCACACTCAGACACCACATTCACTTTAAACAACACTACAGAACATAATTCCAACATACGTCCATTGCGCACCACATTGCAATCCCCTAATTTGCATATTTCCGACGCTAACGTATGTGCGGAAGGGCAATTTTGTATTCTATAGTATTTAATTGTCATAAATAATTGCAGCACTGGGCATTGTTTGCAACATTAAGTTAGTGAGCACAATTTGTTTTCTTATCCTTTAATTTTGATGACCAGTGTAGTATTAAGTATTTATATGGGCTCCGCTCCAAACGTAACAATTTTTTTTTTTACGTGCATTCGGCGACGAGACAAATAACAGCAACTGTCGGGGAAACATCACGGATGGAGTCATCTTTGAGCAGCAACGTTCGCCACTCAGCGTCAATCCAATAGATCCTTCGCATAGGCTATATATTGACACTCAGCGTGTGAGTATCGCAAAGCCAAGAAGTAGCCAACGATAGAGCAGACGTATGTGATAATGTTCTGTGCGAATTTTCACAAATCAGTCGATGACACCGTAGACATGTTGAAGCAAGTTTATTCTGTTGAACTTTTGTCAGTGGCGTAAGTATTCATGTCGAACAAAGTTTTCAAGGATGACCGCGAGACTATCTTGGACGAGCGAGTGTGTACCACCACTGCGAACTGTAAATGTAGTTTTCTACGTGTAAGTGCTGCAACGATAAGGTAAAAGGCCATCCAAGACACACAACTTTGTTGGTAAGAAAATATCTCGCTCAAAAAAACTCGCCATACTTCCACAACCGTCGTAAAGGCCTAACTTGTCACCTTGTGACTTTTTTCTGATCTGAAAAGTCAAGAAGGACCGTGTGAGTGCATCATTTTGGCGCCAGAGGTCTGCACAGCATCCTAGAAAAAGCGCTTGGGCAATGCAAGGTTTTGGATAGTGTAAACAACGCTTCATTCGCTGTATCGATTCCTCTTATATCAAGCAATATTAAAGGTGTTTGCATTTTCTCTGCAGTTTTTTTTTTTTAACGAATTTGTTTTCATTGCTTTTGGAACGGACCCTGAAAGTACTTACTTATACCATTTTAAGCCTTTGTGAAGTTAAAATGCCATTCCTCTACTTGCATTCATAAAGGTAAAACAACGGCGACAAAAACACCCGCCTCGCCAAATATTCTGCCAAAACAATTGCAATAATGTGATTATACTGTCCAATAAGATTACAGGTACAATTTGCAGAAAAGGGGTGCAGTGAAGAGTTGTTTGCAGATGGAGATGAGACAGTTTTCTATGCATTTGGATGATTTGAGACTATCTTGACCAGGGGATGAGTTGAGACGAATTTTTAAAACGATGTTCGATATATTTAGAAAATAAATACGGATGTTTGTAAATTTTATCCAAATGCACCTGAAACTGATTATTAGAATGTGTTAGATAATACCGATTTTGGATTTGAAAACAGTTTAAAAGATTGTTATGTAAAGAACAACGAAAAATATGCTACAACAAATTTTATTGCTTGATTATTACATCAAAAAGCTTACCAAATCAAAGTACTTCAATCAATAATTACATCAATTAGTATAATAACACATTTGGGTTATTGAGTTGATATTATTTCCCCCTCAAATGACACTGTAATATTCTTTTGTTGTCAATTTAATTGTTTGCCGTCCTTGATTCTTTTTCTAGTTGTGCAATCCTGAACTAAAATAAGAAGATACATTTAATAAATTAATCTTACATACAAAATTTCATTAATAGTTAAAAGAAAAATTATTTAAGGAAAAAGAAACTTATATGCTATGACCAACACAAAATGTTATTCAGTATCAAACAAATACAACTCCAAGTCGAAAAATTACAATAATAGAAAAAAAGGAATTGTGAAAAAAACTTTTCTGTATGTATCGCTTATACAAAAAAATAATACAGGATAAAACTTTATATTGTAAGAATCTACAAATTTTGAAGAATCTTTTAGCATAAAATTAAAGGAAATAATACAAAAATTTAAATAATTATTCATACTTGGAAAAAATCAAAATATTAGAGTAAACATTTACAGAGTTCAAAGTATTAGAATAATGCATTGTAAATACTACGTCTTTAAATAAAAAGGAAAAAAGTTATTATGTATTATTTTGTAACATTACCTTTATATTGTATAACAGCACGAACTCGCTTTGCCAGGCTAGCTACTAGTGATTCACAATGTTTTCTGCCCAGATATGACCCTGTCGACTTTATGCTGGAAAGAAGCTCAACTTTTTTTTGGAGCAATATCTTGCAGTTTTTTCTTCATTATTCCCCACAAATTCTCTATTGGATTTAAATCCGGCGAAGTAGCCAGCCAGGGAAGTACGTTAATTTGGTGTTGGCTAAGCCAGTTCTTGGTGGATACTGGCCTGCGTGAAGGTGATAAATCACAGATATTCCCACTATGGTATCATGAAATGCTCAAGGATTTCTTGATATCTCAGAATTAATCATTTCGTTAACGATACATAGCCTTCCAGGATCATCTGCAGTCATGCAAGCCCATACCATTACACTGACTGTAATTTTCACTGATCTTTTCTTGCAGTCCTTGTCACATGCTTCTTGCTTCATTCGCCATATACGAAACCCTTGATCACCATATGTTACACAAAATACTCTCTAATCAATAAACGATATCTTTTTCCAATCATTCAGACCCCATAAAAACCTTTTTTTGCACCACTCTACTCTTTCCCTTTTCTGTTTAATAGTCATGAGGGGCTTTATCTTTGGTACACGAGATTGAAATCCAAGTTTATGGAGACATCTTAGTGTTGTAGATTTACTCGCATCAATACCGTTTTCTTTCCACTTTCAAATATCTTACACTTCTAAAACTGTTTTTTTTAGCAATACTCTTTAACTTTCTCCCATCTCTCTGAATAGTTTTTCGCTTTCGGCCGCTATTCAGATGCTTGTTTTCAAAATGTCCGTCGTTAAAATATTGCTTTATTGCTCTACTAACACTTGGTTGAGAAAATTTTAAGTAGCTGGCGATATATTGCTGATTAAGACCTGCTTTATGCAAACCAATAAAACGATGCTTTGTAAACTCCGTTATGTCGGACGGACGACCATGTTTCACACAAAATGAAAACAATAATTATGCAAAGCGCTTTTATAACTGAAGAAGAAGTCCCGCAGAATCTAATTTTACGCTTAATTTATGCAACCTTCTGAACCAATCAGGAAAATTCATAAGTATTCTAATTTTTTGAACCACCTATTATAGTATTCTAATATTTTGAATAAGGAAAATAATTTTACAAAAATACAACATTCACTCAAAATTTAATCTTTTACTGTTTTAATTTTCTTTAATAACAAACAAATTTCTTAGAACATCAACCGTTGTTCTTTTTCAATTGTATTACACTGAAATACAGCTAAATGCAATTCCAAATGCAAATGAAATGAATTATTCTAACTTTTTTTTACTTTGAGCTGTATATTAATTACCCGACTGAAAAGAAGGGTTATGTGTTTCACGCGTATCTGTGTATGTGGATTTCTTTATACCCTCGAAACATCTCAACGCTGGATGGATTTTAATGAATGAGGTTTCTATCAATTCGTCTTAACGGCCCGATGATTATAGGCTAGGTTTTGTTTTTACAAATTCAAAATGGCGGCCGTAAAATGTGAAATGGCGGTGGAGACGAGAAAGAAATTACGCACCCTATTGAGTGGCATATCGTTGGATAGGTCTTTCAAAACAAAGACGATGTTTCATTGACCATTTTGCAGTCAGAAGCTCCATTAAAATGTTATACAACCTAGAAGTTGTGTATGTATTGCGGATCTCTAGCTTTACTGCAACTCTAACCATCATAGACATCTATAGACCTCATCAAAACAGTGTTTATAGACAGGAACTAACAATTAAACATAACTTAAAAGTCATCAATACAAATAAATAAAAAAAATAGGTAAGTAATATAAAAAAATATTTTAAGTCAATTCCTACTTAGGTCATTAAGAGATTTTTTTTTCTCCCATTCTTCTTTCCTTTTGAGTGGCGCTTAAAATGCCTTGATCAAGAAGAGGGCTCTCTCGATTATTGAAAATTAATTAATTTAATTTAATTAATGAAGTAATATTTGAAAAAAAACTGGATTAACATCGAGTGTCATCCACTACAAGTTAAAAAAAAATTATTTGAGCTTGATTGGAGGAATAATAAGTATTTTATTAACGATTGAAAATTAGAACAAGATATATACAGCGAGAGTATGAGCTAATAGTAGGCATTGAAAAAAAAATAGTTTCACATTGATGAGAAATAATTAATTAGTTCGCTTTTTACGCAGTCGGGTTTTTTGATTTTTTAAATTTGATTGTTTATTTAAATACAGTTGTTATACAGCAATGATTATGAATATGACGTAGAATATATTTTATCAATTTTAATATGGAGTTGCAGTTTTTAGATAATAAAAAAAATCATAAGAAAACAATGCTTCGTGTTGAGTATTCAAATTCAAAATTGTATGAACATATACAGGGTGTCCCAAAAATCACTGACACATTTTAAAATTCAATATAAAATCAAGTAATCGTCGTACAGAAGTGCGGTTTGGACTAAAATGTTTCTCATGATGAAAAATTTTCTTCAAGCTAATAAAAAAATTAGCACCAAACTTCGATCATAGATGGCAACAGTTATCCGTGTGTTTGATTTCAAATATGTGTTTTTTTCTGATTTTTAGATTAGTTTCGATTTGCTTTCTAAGTACCAACCTACGTGATTATCTTTTTCTCTGGGAGTCGTCATTTCTGTGTCACAGCATCAAAAGTAATCTGAAAAAGCGCATATTTGAAAACAAACATAAGGACAAGTGGCGCCATCTATGATCGAAGTTTGGACTAATTATTTTCATTCGCTTGAAGAAAACTTTTCATCGTGAGAAGCATTTTAGTCGAAAACGCACACCTGCACGACAATTGATTGTATATGGAATTTTCAAATGTGTCAAGGATTTTTGGGGCATCCTGTATGCTCTTAGTTAATAATCTCGAATTTCAGTAGGGTGCATTTTGACTGAAATACACCTATACTCCTCGTAGAAAACCCCCCATAAAATAGCAGTACTGCCTGATAAGTGATATCAGCTAAAAAGGAATCACATAGTAGCTCCAAGGAACTCAAATATTGCGTCAAAAGTGGATATTACCATTTGAAAATTCGATGTTAGTGCAATTTTTAATGGGTAGACATCCGCTAGTCTAAACATAGCATTCATATTTAGAAAGTAGACACAACTGCCAGTCGAAATGCAACCGCTCGCATCTCTTTGCGACAATTAAGAGATAAAATACCATGGCATCATGCATTTTTTTAATTTTTTTTTCAAGACTGTACATAAAAATGCATAATCCTACATAAATTAAGTTTTTGCCTCGCGCCTTTTTAAAAAAGTTTATGGTTTATTAACATATGTAGGACAGTTGCACCATAAAATATAATAAATAAGATGTAAACGTTAAAAACACATAAACTTGCTCAATGATACACGTAAACAAGAACATTTATATGAACTTGTACCAATAAAATTAATGATAATGCATAATATCGGCGTTTCAAACTGCTTCTGCAGTCGTCTTCGGGATTAATATGTTGAAATGTTTAAAAGTCTAGAGACGAAAGCTTCCTGCCGAGTCTTGAGCGATTGTATGAATAGAAAACTGCAGTGGGTACATCAGAAAATTTATTTTATTTAAATTTTAAGATGTAGTCACTGCAGTTTTTCATTCATATAACTGATCAAGACTCGACAGGCAGCTTTTGTTTCAAGATTTTTAAACACTTGAACATCATATTTATCCTGAAAACGACTGCAGAAGCAGTTCGAAACGTCGATATTATGCTTTATCATTAATTTTATTTGTACAAGTTCATATAAATGTTCTTGTTTATGTGTACCATTGAGCAACTTTGTGTGTTTTTAATGTATACATCTTATTTAGTTTAAGGTTTGTTCAAAAAAATAAAATATAATTATTTTAATTAAAAATTTAAACATTTAAAGTGAAATTGACGTACGAGAACAGGTGATGTAATAAAATAAATTGAACTTCAGTTAATAACAATAGATATTTTCTCTAATTGAGTTTAATCCAAGAAACTGCTACTTCTACTTTGAACTCTAATAATTTATGACTCCCTCCTTTTCAAAACGAAGTGACGTATTTCTATAAATAAACAGCAATTAGTTATTATAATATTCTTTGATGAAGGGCTTGGATAAGCCCGAAAGTACTAAGAAGTTTTTAAATAAAATGTATATTTCTTTACATGTAACATCTCTTTAATCATTATAGTCGCCTTTTAAGTAAAACAGAAGTTCGTATTATATATATTATAAAATATATCTTTTATATACCATACCGCGGTATCGATGATGAGATTTCAAGTTCTTGCATGAGTTTCCTACACGCTTCTGCATCAACATCTTTACGCATAATTAAATCATCAAAATTCATTCCTAACAAAGGATGTATCTCTTTTGGCGCTGTTTTGCAGGACTGTTCATTTCTGCTATGGAACTGAAAATTTATGCTAGTGCTTACTGCTGGAACATATTGATCGATACCTGGAATGTCAACATTATTACCGTTTTCAATCTCTTGATTGGTAAACATGCTCATTTCTGAGCATGCATCATTGGATGGAAATTCAGTTAAAACTATCGACTGTTTATACGGGTGATGAATTGGCCCACAATTCATCAGATCAGCGCTGAATTCATTACATGACTCTGGAAAAATGTGGTCGGATTCTTGTCCGGAAATCAGCAGATTTTTTTCAAGTGGATAAGTGTCATCTGTCCTGGATTCTGTAAATACATATAAACAAGTATTTAACACCCGTCAAAATGGCGGCATATTGATCTGCATTTCATTTTCATAAGATTTAATGCAAACAAACAGCATGGTGGATTTATTATTGAAAGATAATTGTAGAAATAATTGTAGAAAACATTTTGTAATTGTAGAAAAAAATTTATAATTGTAGAAAAGTACATTTTAAAAATGACAAATAATTTCTACAAATACAAATAAAGAATTTTTTTTTTTTACTCAATGTTCAATTTCTGAAACAGTTCAACTATCAGTAACGGCTCCGATTCCAATCAACGGCTCCGAATTAGAATTGAGAAATGAAAAATCAGTGAAAATTACGTCATGTTGACGCAATCATATCAATTTTTCTGTTTAGTCTTCTTGGTGTAAAAATACACTTCGAGTTAAGCACAACGTCACCGGCGCAAACTTTTCAAACATACTTTTATGCTTAACCCCAGTATATTCAAATCTACTAAAAAACAACTTTTCAAAAGTAAAAAAAAAAGCCAAGCTGAAAAAAAAAAAAAAAGAAAAAGATGAAAGTTGTGGCTAAAAAATGGTGTGATATCAAATTTCCAAGCTTATGTTATGGTACTTTTTTAACATTTTCCACAGAAAATTTTACCATTTTTAAGTCGAGTGACTTCGTATATGCTGATAGAAATCCTTTTCTCCTGTACTAAATACATCGTAACGTGCTTCTGAAAATTCAAATGTTTTAAAATTATGCATCATGGGCTTGGCGGCCATCTTTCTATATTTTACACAAATTTCTATGTACCCTAATCCATAATTATAATCAGAAATTCAAAATTGTTTCTTAAGCAGACATTTTAAGGTTTTCCGTTACGCACTTATATTCAGAGAACTTTGTGTCTTAAAATAATAATGACTTATCTAAAGGATTCATCTTGTGATTTATTTCATAAAGTAATTAATCATTTAAAGGCAATAAAAATATATTTATTTTCTCAAAATATTAGTCTTGTTCAGTTTATCAGCTGTTTGCAGTTGAAAACCAAAGTTCGACATTGTTACCAAAGCACACATTTTATGCCGTTCCTTCACGGTATTGTGTGCTTAGAAATTTGTGTGTTAAGACAATGGTGACATATCTTTGCTATTCCTCTTATGATTACTTTTTTAGAGTAATTAATCATTTAAAAGCAGTAACAATGAACTTTTTTCCTTGGTATAAAAATCTTATTTGTCCGTACACTGTAAAAAAAAAATTCCGTTAAAAAACGGAAATAGTACTGGCAATCCAGACGCCAGTACTATTTCCGTTTTTTAACGAAAAATTTTTTTTCCGTAAATTCCAGAAAATTTTCTGTTTTTTCCCAAAATTTTTCCGGTTTTTTTTTTTCATATATCCGTATTTAAAATTTTTTGTTTCAAAAGCAAAAAAAAAAAAAAATCATATAACTTTTCGAGAAACTTGCACCTTTATCAATTTCAACGGACACGTTTATAAAGGTAGCGTATCTCTAATTTATTCAAATAACAGTAATGAAACAACACTTACCTAGGGTGGAATCGAATTGGGGAACCGGCCTCTACCAGATTAGCGCTCTTATCCACCATGCCATTGGGGACTCGAGTTACGTTTCTAAATATCGTTACTTATTTTAGATGATTTTTATGAAATAAAGGGACGATGTTAAACAAGGAACGTATTTTCGTTGGAAATATTTTTCAATTGAGTGTACAATTCTGAATCTTTCCATAATTTTGAAAATTTAGCTTTTTAATTTCATGCTGTATAAAAAGAAAAAATTAGTCTTTAAAATATTACGTGCATGAAAGAATGTATTATAAGTAATAATTGCTTCTTTTTTTGCAAAATTTTAAGCAAATTATTGTATTATTATTTTTATTTATTTATTTGTATATACATCTATAATTTCGTTATTATGTTTCAGATATATTTTAAGTTTTATGTGCGAATCCGTTAAAGTGAATAGATTAAAAAATATTAAAATTAAAAATAGAGTTTTTCAATTTTTTTTAAAAATAATAATAAGTATTATTTTAAAATCATTATGAAAAATAAACTGAAACATTTCCTTCTCAACTGTCTGAAACTTAAAAAGAATTAATAAAATTTATTTAAATATCAGACTATATATATTTTTTTTAATATTGTAAAAAAATTTTAAAAACAATTTAAAAACTTTTTATTTAAAAAGAAAGAAAGAAAAAAAAATATTACAGTGTTAAAATACTATATAGTTTAAATGTACATGCATAGATGGCGCCAAAACTTTTAGCGATTTTACTTGAAAACCCACGTAAAACCGACACATTGGGAAATCATTGGATATATTTTCAATACAGAGCCACATTTAGACAATATTGGAGTTTCATTGAAAATAATATCACTGTAAGACAAGTACATACAAACAGTGGCGGATCCAAGGGTCATGACCGCCCCCCCACCCCAATCCCCGTTCAACTATCTGAATCTCCCTGGCTCTTTAAAGCTCTACTCAAATCAAAATTAGGTAATTTCTGATACATCCGTGAAAATATTTTTAATCTCAAGAAATTTGCAAGTGCACTTATTCTGAAATTATGTGATTAAAAAGTGTTTTCAATTTTTCAATAAAAGCAAAGGATTTTTCCAAAAATTCCATAAAATTTGGCATTTTAAACAAAATTTACGGACGCGAATGCTAATTGCTCCCTCATGGCGATATTTCTGTGGCTCTTAAGTCCTAAAAATTGGCTTAAAATGCTAACTTGACAACATTTCTGAATCATCCTTCGCATTTATAAGAAAATGGGAAATATTATTTTAACACAGTCAAACTGACTGGTAAAGTTATCATACGAATTGAATATTTCCAACTGAGCGAAAAAATGCCCAGGCCGGGAATCGAACCCAGATCCTTGGCTTACAAGGCCAATGCTTTTCCATTGGTCCTTGCTTTTTTGGAAAAGCATTGGCCTTGTAAGCCAAGGATCTGGGTTCGATTCCCGGCCTGGGCATTTTTTCGCTCAGTTGGAAATATTCAATTCGTAAAATGGGAAATGCTTCGATTTCTTGGTATCTGAATGAAATATATATATATATATATATATATATTTACGAATACTAATGCAAATTTTTTGTATTTATGAATGAAAATGAATTCACGAAAGTATCAGAAAAATCGTCAGTTTTAATTTGGGAATAGCCTTCAATAAAAAAATTGATCATGAAATGGTGTGAGCCCCCTTCCCCCCCCCCAAATAAAGAGGCATAACCCCCCCCCCACACACACACACACACACCTCCCTCTAAATTAAGGGCTGGATCCGTCCTTGCATACAACAATTAATTCCTTCACTTTCCAAACATGTCAGTTATTTCTAAACATCATTTACGGAAATTGTACTGTTTTGAAAGCTATACAGGAACATTCCGTAAAATTTATGGAAGACTTACTGTATTTACACGGATTTATAATCTCATAATGTCAATTACGGAAATTGTACTGTTTTCTTAGAAAGAAGAAACTATTCCGTAAAATTTTACGGAAATTTTGTGTATATTGACGGATTTTTTTTACAGTGTAGTTAAAATCAGAAGTTCTAAATTGTTATTAATGCAAAGTTATTACACTTTACAAAACTTGGGTGCTTAGAAATTTGTGTAAAATATGGAAAGATGGCCGCCAAGCCCATGATGCATAATTTTAAAACATTTGAATTTTCAGAAACACGTTATTTAGTACAGGAGAAAAGGATTTCTATCAGCATATACGAAGTCACTCGACTTAAACATGGTAAAATTTTCTGTGGAAAATGTTAAAATAATACCATAATATAAGGCTTGGAAATTTCATATCACACCATTTTTTAGCCACAACTTTCATCTTTTTCTCTTTTTTTCAGCTTGGATTTTTTTTTTTTTTTTTTTACTTTTGAAAAGTTGTTTTTTAGTAGATATCATTTCTTTTCTTTTTTTTTTTTTAAAGAAATTATATATAATTTAAATAATCTACTCACTTAAATTAAAATGAGTTTTATTAGAGCCGTTGTCAATAGAAAGGAAACCCGACATGTGTACATTTTGTTTACATATCATTCATTTTTTAGAGTAATTAAGGATTTAAAAGCAATGAAAGTCAACTTCTTTTCTCAAGTATCATTCTTCTTCAATTTATATGGCATTTTAAATTTATGAAGAATGAAAATTTTGTAAAAAAAAAAATGATAGAGTCGAAATATCATATAGACCTATAGTTGGTCTTTTAGTTAGATATTTGTTTATTGCTAGATATTTAGTCAGATATTTGTTTAAAGATAACATTTTATTTTATTTTTGGCAAAATTGTTTTATCTTTGCAAATATCCACGGCTAATCCGAGAATGAAACGCGACATACAAAACAGTGCAGATATTTTTAGAAACGGTTCTTAATGAAACTTTACATATTTTATATAGTTAGTACGCCAAATGCAGGCTTCTACTTCGAACGGTATCACAAAAATTGGAATTTCAGATATTTTTCTTTTTTGTTTTTAAGCCCTTTTAAACTTCGAACATATTAGGAAATGATTTCTGATAGCATTTACGTTTCAAAAGTTACAACCATGTTAACTTTCAAGGTCATGCTTTGACAATTCTATTTAAATCGTAATTTAGAACGTATTTAGAAAGTTTTCTGCTCGTTTAATCTCTTTAAAGAGAGACTTCTTTTTCAACAGTTCTTAAAGAACGCTTAGATCTTAAAAGTAACAGCTTGCCAAAATTCAGGTTTCAATCTTTAACGATATCACGATAAACCCATTTTTAGAGCTTTTTTACTCCTGCGCCGTTAAAAATTTCGATTTTTTTAAAGAACTGTTCACGGTGAATATTTACGCCTTAATTGTTAAAACTATGTCAAATTTCGAATTCCTTAGGACTAAGTATGTTATTCGTTAATTTAGCGATTATAATAACCGGATATCTGATGAAATTTACAGTGAGCAAAAAAAGTATTTGCACGCAGACGATTTTTTACATAAGTAACCATAGAAAGCAAATTTGATACTATTCCCTTAATTATTCATTTATTTAAATAAGAAGAAAATAAAAATAATTTCCCATTTTCCTTAAACAGTAATATTACACATTTTAAAAAATAAATTAATATTTTCTCATACCAAAAAAGTATTTGCACAGGAAGCATTGACTGTTAAAAAATGCATTAAATGTGAACATTATGCAAATGTTTAGCGTATCAGTCCCGCAGTACATTAGCCCCGCACTTTAAAGTCACGTAATATATTAACTGGAGCAGGGATTCTGGGGAGTTTTCGTTCTAATGGCGCCGAAAACGTGTGAACTGTCTGGTGCTACCCGTGAGAAGATTATATTTCTTCACAATTCTGGATTAAGTTACCGAGGAATAGGTAAAAAATTAAATCTAAACTTTTCTAGTGTTCGTTATGTAATTAAGAAGAAAAAAGAAACTGGTTCGACAATAAATAAGCTGCGAACTGTGCGTCCAAGAAAGCTAAATACCAGGCAAAGGAGAGCCATCATAAAAGAATCTTCAAAAAACTCTTTTCTAAGTGCTCGAGTATTGGCTGTTGATGTCACTTCAACGTCGGGAACAATAGTTACACCACAATCAATTAGAAATATTCTTCATGATGCAAATATTCGAGGAAGAGCTCCTCGAATAAAACCATTTATTAGTGAAACAAATAGGGGGAAAAGACTTGAATTTGCAAAAGCTTATGTCAGAAAACCACTAGAGTTTTGGAAAACTGTTATTTTTTCCGATGAAAGCAAGTTCAATATTTTTGGCTCAAATGGTAAGAAAACTGTATGGCGAAAGCCAAATACTTCTCTTCAAATTAAAAACTTGAAACCAACTGTAAAACATGGCGGTGGTCATGTAAGGATTTGGGGATGCATGTCTTTTAACGGAGTTGGCGAAATGACCTTTATTGAAGGCAATATAAATGCTAAACAATATATTAATATATTGCGAGATCATTTATCTAATAGTGCTCTGAAATTAGGAATTCCTAATTCATATTATTTCCAACAGGATAACGATCCGAAATACACTGCATATTTTACGAGGTTATGGTTGCTTTATAATGTAAAAAATCAATTGAAAACGCCACCACATTCACCAGACCTCAATCCGATTGAAAATTTATGGCATATTTTGGATGTGAAAATAGGGAAAAAGAAAATTTCTAACAAATCAGAACTTAAGCAGGCTCTTCGGGAAGAATGGCTACAAATCAGCAGTGAAACATGTCACAAATTAATAGAATCAATGCCCAGACGATTACAAGCTGTAATTGAAGCAAAGGGCATGCATACTAAATATTAGCACTGTTTTTAACTTATAAATAATTCCTCTAGTTTCATTTTTATTGCTAGTGTGCAAATATTTTTTTGGCAGTACAAATGCTACTTTTTTATGTTTTGATATTTTAAATATAATTATTAAGTCAGACATTAAATATGTTCATTTGTTTTGTAAAAGTGTTGGTATTTTTAATTCTTAGTTTCTTTTTATTTATTTATACATATGCTACAGCAAATTTACCTGGTGTGCAAATACTTTTTTTGCTCCCTGTAATCTAATTTACAATAAAAAGAAACAATGTAGTTGAAAACATTTTTCATTTCGATCTCAAGAATATTTTAAATTTTCTTATTATTTAAAATGTTGGGACAACAAAACCAACAAAATACTGGATCTGGAAGTAAAAAGAAAAATATCTAAAACAACTTACCTGTAGGCATAAAATAAACTTCATTCTCTTGTAAAGGAGGGATTGTGGAATGTCTGAAGCTGAAGCGATTATCGAATGTGGGAAGTTCTGTAGCTGTAGGTTCTAAGGGAAATTTTTTAAACAGTCGTTAAGCCAAAACAAATATAAATGTTAATCATTTATAATTGAAAGGGTAATAATAAGAATAGAATAAATAATAAGTATACACTTATTTAAAAAAATTAAATAGGAAAAATATCTTTGTTTTTTTTACTCTGTAACATTCTCTGATAACTCATTCCGAAATATAAAAATCATATGCTTTATTTATGTATACTTGGAAAATAAAATTAAACATATTTATGAGTTTTACTACTTCACACTGTAGCTATTTAATTGCTTGTATTAATATTATAAATACATACTTATAAAATAATGAAAAGGAAAAGTCAAAGCAATTGCAGAATGAAAATGCGATCAAAGTTTACTTTTAAGAGCATTATTTAAAACTGTTCATTTTAAACCATTTCCTAAAAACACTGTGAGGCATATAGCTGTAAATTGAATATATTTCCGACACTGTATAGAGCATAGATGATATTCAATAGAGTCAAAACACTATACTAAAACTAGTGTCGTGAAGGAATTTTCATCTTGTTATTAATTTATACATATAATTTCTTAAAAGGTGTTAAAGACATATAAAGATGTATAAGTAAATACAACCCTGAGATCTTTCAAACAGTCACCTTTTCCCTTTGAAAAGGAACGCGTGAGCGTTCGAAAGATCTCAGGATTATATTAACTAATATCTTTATATGTTTTTAACACCTTTTAAGAAATTATATGTATAAATAAACTGTACAGATGATTTTGCATCTGGATATATGTGGTGTAGGGCAGAAAGGAGCACACCGTGGGAGACTTTTTGAAGCATTATTTTTGTAAACTTTATTTCTTCTTTACATTTTGCAAGATTTACATTAATATGTATATCTTGCAATACTCTTGCAATAATCTTGGTTCTTTTACTAATTCCAAAATATTTCTTAAATGCATAAGATGGGGTCATTTTGATTCCATAGGTAATTATAACGCTTAGGCCAGAAAACTGATCAAAATATAAAATATCGAGATGATACTAGCAATCAAGATTTATTAGAAAGAGGAAAATATAATTTCCACAATATTACGAATATTTAAATTAGCGCAAAAACTGAAGTAGAAAAAAGCAATGACATTTTGTAAGAAGTGATAGTAGCAACGCATTTTAACCAGAACTGGGCAAATTTGTAATTGCAATTATCTGCAATGTAATTGCATTTTAATTGCATGTAATTAATTATAGTTAAAAATACATGCCGTAAAAAATTCTTGCAACACTGCAGCCGGAACCGCCCCCTTGCCATTATATGAAGAATTTTTTGCGTTTGAATGTGTGTAACTACGCTGCTCAAAACAATTAGGGGAGCACATGGTTTTAACAAAATTACGCAATTACACCAATAAGTAACGTAAAATAAAACATCCATAATTTAAAGTGTTGTAGAAAATAGATAAAGAAAACTTCACATGTAAATTAAAGTTTATGACGTCAAAAACTAGAAAAAAGAGATAAGTGCAGAAATCGGGATTTTGCAGAAACGTCTGTTTCACTGCCTCAGTTGCAAAATTCAATTGCTCAGCTTGTGTTTTGAGAAAAGGTGGCTCGAAAATGTCACAACAACATGATTTACTGCACACCATGGCTTGGCGTGTTATCGGAACAGTTGAATTTGGGGAAACACAACGAAGTGCAGAGGACGCTGTTGGAGTCGCAAGAAGTGTCCCTGAAAGGCTGTGGAATCGATTCCAAGACAGATGGAATGGTAGTCATCGACAAGTGCAAAGTTGAAAATGTGCTAACGCAGAAACTGATGACCGGTATATCCTGTTAACAGCTCGTCGAGACGGAACGGTCAACGCTACTCAGCTGCAAACACAGTTGTTCTTGGCCACAGAACGAAGGTCGTCCAGCCAAACAGTCCGAAATAGGCTTCATCAGGGTGGTCTCTATGCACGTAAGCCAGTGGTCTGTATTTCGTCGACCTCAAGCCACTGTGCGACCCAAAGAAGGTGGGGAACTAAACATCGAGTTTGGAGGCAACGTTGTTGGAGTCAAATTCTGTTTACAGACGAGTCCCGATTCAGTCTGAATGTGACATCTGATGTGTTTTGGCATGGAGAGAAAGAAGCACTCAAAATAATCTCACATTCATTCGTGAAAGACCACATTACAGACGAGATGGGTTGATGCTATTGCTTGGAATCAGCATAGGTGAACGTACGGGCCTGCATATCATTCGAAATGGCACTTTGACGGTCCGAAGTTATACAGACGAGATACTGAGACCCCGTGTCATATTTTATGTTGCAGCAATTAATGATTTCTTTTTTTCTATGCATGATAATGCCACACTTCATACGGTTCGTCTTGTAGAAAACATGCTTGAAGTTAAAACAATAAGCGTATGGAATTACCAGCATGCTCTCCTGACCTAAATCCGATCGAGCATGTTTGGGACGTACTCAGACGACGCATTGCTGCAAGACCGAGGCCTCCTTTTACTGTCCGGGACTTGGAGATTGCAATTCTTGAGCAGTGGAACAGTAATCTCTAAAGTCTTATCGATAACCTCATCGCATCCATGGAAAACAGATGTGCAGCAGTCTTAGCTGTTCGAGGAGACCACACTCCAGATTAAAAATTTTGCATCATTTCTAAACAATACTTTTTTTTTATCATTTACATGAAACCAAATTGTTGCCCTAAACCATCTTTTCAAAGAATAAAAGCTCCCTTACATTTTTTTGCGTCTTTTTTCCTGTATTGCGGATTAATACACGTGTACTATCCATTTTATGCCCATACATGGCTGTCTTGCACTGATCTCTTCACTTTTTTGCTTGTTCCCCTAATTTTTTTGAGCAGTGTATAATCAATTTCATGCAATTAACTTGTAATTTCATTGCGGATAATTGAGATTACAAATTTGCTAAACTCTGATTTTAACTACCTGCAGTGCTGCTGCTTTTCTTTCTGGCAATCAAAACAAAAAATAACAAATGAAATATGACTTTTACACACAAACTGCCTGCATTTGTTGCACTTCTGAGAATATTGGGTGTCATGATAGAAAGCTTTCATTTATTTTTTGATTGCCTAAGATGGTGTCAATGTGACCTCATTCGCAATTTCTACAAATAAACAAAAGAAAATTAACTTTTCGAAACTTACTAAATAGACAAAATTATGGAAGAGATCTTTATAGGAGTATTCCTAAAAAATAATTTTAGCATACATATTCTAAATGGGAAAAAAAATTGCAAAATGTCCAGGTGGGGTCAATAGTATTGCGAGGGCTAAACAAGTAATTATTAACAAAGAAATATTAGGGAGCGGCTCCACTTGACATTCCGAACACTTTATAGAATACTTTGCCCTGAGATATCTGGTAATTCATAACTGAAAGCATACCCTCATAGCATGCATGGTCACGGTGACGTCGCTGTGACGTCACTGCAAGTCACTGTGGTCACGTCACATCTGTGACCGAAATGCCACCACTCAGTGATGTCACATTGTGACTGAAATGTGAACTTCTTAGAAAACTTTAAAAACTTACGAAAATTCTTCAAAACATGTTACTTTTTGTAAAATTATATTTTTCTGGCAATTAAAAAAAATTGTGACGTCTCTGTTATGTCACTGCTATGTAACGTACGCCACGTCACATATGTGACAAAAAAAAAACCCAGCATATTGTAAGTCACAGTGTGACAAAAAATATGAACTTCAAAAAGCTTTGAAAATGAAGAGAAATATTTTAAACAGCCACGAGTTACAGCGGCATAAGGAATGAAAATATATTAGTGGATAGCAAATGGTAAATTCCGTCACTAAAGGGGAGAGGGGGGGGCATAATAAATAAAGTGCACGATACAAGCATTAATAAACTAAATTTTTAGGCTATATTTTATCAATTTGATATCTAAGACAGTGAATGTATACTTTTTCATGATTTCAATTTTATCTAGCATTTGGATAATATATTTACAATTACGAATATTAAATTTATACACTTTACATATTTAGTTTGCTGGGAGGAAATTTCACTCTTTCTTTCTTTTTTTACCGACCAGAATTATTCGAAACACTTCTGTGGTTTCAAACTAAAAATTTTCAGTGCAGTTAAATCTGCACCTTTTAATGAGCATGTAGAAAGAGTCTTCAGAGTTTAGTCATCTATGCATTTCTTGCTTTAGAATATTTTTATAATTTGTATTCAAGTCATAAATTCTACTTCTTTCAGACTTTTAAAATAAAATTAGCATTTTCCGAAAATAAAGGAACTATACAAAATTTGTGCAAAACAAACTTTACTTTAAAAAAATAGAAAAAAAAAAGGGGGGAGGGTTGTCGTTAAAACATTAAATTTATTTTTACACCTTTTAAAAAAACAATGTTTTATCTAATAAACTCTAATTATGAATATTATTATTATAATTATTTAGAAAAAAGGAACTTTACAATACATTTTAACTTGAATTATTTGGTACGGATAAAAAGAAAAGATTAAATACATTGGACATTTCTTCAAATACAAAAGTTTAATGAATGATACTTTCATAAAATTTCTGCGCGTTCAAATTCCATATTTCTTGTATACAAAAACAAACAATCTGTAACAAACCATCTGCTCGAAAATCGTCTGCCCACTGAAAAATAAATATGAGAATACGCGGGAAATAGTTCACTTGTTTTAGAACAACACGTCTACAACACTGTAAGATAAGGAAATGACCATTTTAGGATACACGGATATTAATGGAACGTGCATGTAAGTTTTATTTAATTTAAATATTTTATTCCTGGTTGTATATTATGAGTTAAATAGTTATATTTGTAAGAGACTGATCTTTAACTGTCAGAAGCGATATTTTCCAATTTGATAACTGTGAAGAAAAATATTTTAATCTGCCATCGCTTGAAAGAAAAAAAAAACTGCGCAGAGACATTCATGCCTACATTCATACTGGAATTAATATAAACATTAATTTACTCTTACTTGAGATTGAAAATGTATGGAACGACAATGATTTGGAATTATTTTATCGGCTTCTTGCTATTTTTTGATTACTAACATTTATAGTTATTATTTTGGGGTTAAATATGATGTTCGATTATCATGAGATTACGAAACTGTTTCAGATTAGAAATTAACATTATACTGGGAAAATGTATTTTTAACATATTACAGTAGTGAAACATTTGAAAGAATTTTCTTTTAGTGCTAATAATATTTTAAATTATCTTTTAAAATCCTAAATCTTCAAACCAATGTTTTCATATTTAAAATTTGCCAAAATTATAAAATAATAGGAATTCCTTATACCATATGGAAATATTTTTGAGATATTGTTAAATCTAATAATGCATTTAATTTATCTATTGTAGTTTGCTGTTGTTTAACAGTACAATTATAAATACTAATTATTATTTTTAGTGTTTTTCAAATTGGTATATTTATTTTTTTTAATTGTATGTAAGCATTTTTTCTGTTTGTGATTTTAATCAAACATTTAATTATAGACATTCTGAATCGGTTATTAAATTTTCTTCTATTATAAATTAATTTTCTACGTGTATGATTCGGGTAATTATTAACACTAAAAAGTAAAATATGATATTTAAGCATTGAAATAAAGTATTTTTCATGCCTGATAGGAAGTTATAGATTAAACTGCTTTAGTATATATATTTTTAAAGTTCATATAATACAGGATACATAATGTAGGACACAAGTTGAAAAGTGCTTATGACTTCGGTTTGTCTCTCCGTCTGTTCGTCTAGCAGTCTGTGCGCACTCTAACTCTCGAAAGTATACTCGGATTGCCCTGAAATTTTTGGATGGTATTGACGTTTACCATCGCACGGTACCTATTTGTAATGAAGTTTGTAGCATGCTTTGTTCATTTACAGGGACAGCCAAAAGTTTTCCGTTATATTACGGCCTATGGGAAAAAGTCGTTTCATTTGATTTTTTATGATTTTACGCACGCTTTCAAACAGAATAAAATTTATATGCATTTATAAAGTGCACTAAAATATGCATTCTGTTGACTATGCGATGCAAAGAATAGTTATTGTTCATTTACAGGACTAAAAAAGGAATTAAAATACATAATGATATAGAGGTGGAGGGACGTGTTTGCGGCATACTTTAATTATGTTAATCTATTTCATATATAATGAAATTTATGTATGTCGCTGAGGTTTACATACTATAAATTATTTCATGTATAATACGAATAATACGTATATAGCATTTACAGGGACACAGAAAATCTTTCAGGTACCATATTGTATCCGAAGTACTGTTCATTAGCTATGATTGCTGAAAATATATTTTTAATTATGATATGCACTTTTATGATTCACTATATTTATGCATAGTGTATGGTGTATATAAATGCTATAATTCCTATACAAGGCTACACAAAAGTATTCGTAAGGATTACTGGGTATGGGCGCAAATTGCTTAAAGATGTTTTTTTAAAATGAGTTATGCTTTTATCGCTGAACTGCATTTAATTTACCAAGAAATATTTGTAGAATATAGATAAAATGATATACAGGGTCACGTAAAGAATTGGATACATGGCCGTCTATATATTATAATTTCTGGAAATGTGATTTCAGCAGTTTTAATAGTGTCTTAGTTTGAATTAAATTTTAACTAAACAGTGGCGTGTAATAAAGATTTTAGGTAAACTACAGGGTTGTACAAAAGTATTCAAGTATGTTTCCATATATTAGTATAAATTGCTGAAAATGAATTTCAACCTGTTAGGCGTTTTCTTGCTAAACTAAATTTTCCCATTATATAGTATATATACACTTAAAAAAATGGGTACTCAAAATTGAGTAAAAAGTACTCAATTTTAAATGCGTCACATGCACAAAATAGTACCGATCCAAATGTACTCAAAGTTGAGAAACACATGTACTCATTTTTTATTCCATGGCTGTGATCAAATATGAATCGTTATGTACTGCCCCCCCCCCCACCCCCCCCAAAAAAAAAACAAAACCTTAAAATGTAAAGAAAAAATGTACTGACATTTATTTCCCGTCCAAAGTTCTTAACAAGAAATGTTTAATTGATTATTTATTAAGAAAAATAGCAAAATTCTTAACAAGATACTCAAATCGAATATTTTTATGACAAGAACATTATTTCCAAGCAATTATTTTTAAAATGCTGTGCATAATTTAATATTTACATTAATAAACATCATTTATGCCGCCATAAATGAAATGAACCATTACAGGGTACAAAACTATTTGTTTGTTTGGGTTTGATAACATGTGATGCTTCAAAATAGAGAAAGCATAGGTTCATTTTTGATCCAAAAATATTCAATTCAATATGAGTACGTCGGTTTGCTCATTTTTGAGTACTTCATTTTTTTCAGTGTATCAACCTACAGATCAAATAAGGGCTGTTCAAAAGGATTGGAAAACATATTTGGCTATGGACGGTAACTGCTGAAATTAGTGTTTCAAATGTTTTATGAATTTTCTAAAATGTTTACTTAGTTATCTTATTTACGTCATTTCCCTAAATTACGATGTCTTGTTAAAGTATTCAGAAAGTGTTGGAAAGTATATTTTAATCTATGCTTAACGCATGATTTTTCTTACTCGTTTTTTTTTCTTCTATTTCCCAGATCAGTCTTTTCCTATAAAACATACCAAATCTATTTAGCTCATATTCACAAAGTACAATATACACGGGAATAAAAAATTTAAATAAATATCGCTTATCATGCCGCTCTATAAATAATAGTTGTATTAATATCCGTTAGTTTCCATGTTCGTATTTAATAAAGCAATGACAAATCACAACAAATTAAAATACTTACACATTCTAAATATCAAGCATAGAACTTAATAAAAAAATAAGTCAGTTGATAAGCATTGTTTTTTAAGTGGAAAAATGTAAAATGTTTTAGAAGAATAGGACTCCAAAGTAGCGATATTTTGCTAAAAAGTACGGTAAAAAGATAAGATTTTATATTTACAGCAAAATTTTATTTTAAAATTCATCGCTGTATTAATACTTAGAAATTTTTCCAGGGAGAATCATTCGCCTTATATACAATATTTCAAATGAAAATCAAATATCAAATTAATTGCTTAAAAGGCGCAAAGGCCAACATTGTGAAAAAGATTCCATGCCGGACTCGAACCCGGGGGACCAATTTGTGACCAATTTGTGAAATATGTGTCATTTGTGACGAACTTGTCATAAACACTGTGATTTCAAATGGAAATCAAATTTCAAATTAATTGCTTAAAAGACGCAAATAGTGAAAAAGATTCCATGCTGGGACTCGAACACGGGCCATCAGTGTAGCACACTGACATTCTACCGACTAAACCACATGGAACGACGCCCAGCCCGTAAAATTTTTCACTATTACATGTTCGCAAGGCTACAAACGCAGCATAAGATGGAATATTTATCGTGAGCCACCGACATGGTGTAAACACGAAACTTAATTAAATCCAGCATCGATTGAAACTATATTAATAATTGGAAATTTTTCCAGGGAGAAACATTCGCTCTGCATACAACATTTCAAATTAAAATTGCCTTTTAAGCAATTAATTTGAAATTTGACTTTCATTTGAAATATTGTATGCAAGGCGAATGGTTCTCTCTGGAAAAATTTCCAAGTATTAATATAATTTCAATCAATGCTGGATTTAATTAAGTTTCGTGTTTGCATCATGTGGGTGGTTCACGCTAAATATTCCATCTTTTGCTGCGTTTGTAGCCTTGCCAACATGTAATAGTGAGAAATTTTCCAGCCTGGGTATCGTTCCATGTGATTTAGTCGGTAGAATGTCAGTGTGCTGTACTGATGGCCCGGGTTCGAGTCCCAGCATGGAATCTTTTTCACTATTTGCGTCTTTTAAGCAATTAATTTGAAATTTGATTTTCATTTGAAATCACAGTGTTTATGACAAGTTCGTCACAAATGACACATATTTCACAAATTGGTCACAATGTGACTTCAAAGCATTGTCGCTTTCGTCACAGGTTCGTCACAAAATTAATGCCAAAACAGTCACAAATGACACACTTTTCACAAATTTGTCACACCGTGACTTCACAGAGTGGTCACAATGTGACGTCACAAACGTCCTCTAAAACGGCCATAACGACCTCGCATTCTAGTCACTGTGACGTCACATCGACGGTCACAAAATTACAGTGTGACTTCACAACGACGTCGCCGTGACGTCACCATGCCTTACGGGTATGTAACGCAACATACTGTTTATTTTTGGATAGCAAAACTCTCCGTGCTTTTTGCGCATGTGTCAGGTCTTCTTTGATTTTATCAATATAGGAGAGAGCGGTGTTCGTTTAGCTGAGTGCCAATCTTGGTGACAACCAACAAATGAACAATTTTGGAAAATTCTCAGCTCAGTGCAACACCCCTTCGGGTAGTAGAATCGTCCGAGAGTGCTAGGTGCGTCTTTCGAAAACGAACAATATGCAATTTATTCTACTAAACTACCCCAATTATAAAACTAATTCTTACGTAATTGGATCCTAAGTCAAAGTTTACGTCAAACATCGTTAATCTCTGAAACAATTAGTTTCAAGTTTATGCGAGATACAACAATGGTTACAATATTTAAATTAATTTTGAGGCAAACTACGCTCGCAATCATACGACAATTGTTTGTGGACTCTGTTACGGGATAAACATCAGTTATACGCTGGTCTGTGAGTAGACAACAGATTCTTATTGTAATAACTGCGATTATGTGGGAATTTCGCCAAATTCTTGAATTAGTGCCAATTTGGCCTTGTTGTTGGCAACATTTTTACTCCAAATTTGGCGATATTTTACCAATTATCGCCAACCTTGGCAAAAATTTTAGCGCAGGCATGTATGTGTGTGTCCATACATATTTACATGCAAGTATTACCGTGTACATTTCCTTGATGACTTCCTCTATCCTAAAAGTACTTATCATTTACTTCTGGTCACAAAATTGTTGATAAATTGTTGAAAAAAAAATTTAAAACTCGTTTAGCTACGAAACCCATAAAGTTCCATAAGTGTAAACAGTTCTTGCTACAGGGGATTATAACATAGATACAAATCGATTGCTTAATCAAAAACACCTTTCCGACGTTATCGTGCTCACTCACACCCATACATATATATACCACAATTACAATTCTTTACTTACACTATATATGTCCGGAAAGTAATAAATACTGAAACTGAATATACATTGTCTTGTTAATCGAAGTTTTCAGCTGTTTTAAATGTATATATTTGTACTTTTCCTTAGTAGAGTGCAATATTTTCGTTTCCATACGATCTTTTGTCTGACCAATAAAATTAACGTTACTTTTACTGGCTTTTTAATTAAAAACGTTTTAGTACTTCAAAATCACGTTCTTGTGAAATATCATTAATATATCGATGCTCAATGGTAGATTAAATGAATAATTGAATTATATTATAAACCTTTCAACTAAAAATAAAACCAACTTCAATTACTTGATTCTTTATTAAATTCAAAATTTTGCCAGGAACTTTTGGTCCAGCCTGTATCAGCGTAAAAAAATTCCCTCAACTGTAAAAATATAGTTCTTCAAATGAAGCGAGTGTACCGCTGAAATCTTGGGTGAATTTAATGCAGAACACGTGGAGTGCCCTTGGAAATACAGGTGAAAATCCCGGAGTCTAGAAGGAAGGGAGGAAGAGAATAGAAGAGAATCAGTTTTAAGTTGAACGCTGGAAGCGTAGGTTGAAAGCAGTTGCTCGTGCTTTGCGCACAGAGTGTTTCTTTGAGAAGCGTACGTCTATGTACCGAGAATTCGGGCAGATCTATGTGGTCATATCGTTGGATAATCCTGGCTGGGTACGCTCAAAAGAGACCGGAATAGCGTATTTGTAGTGTTATAACATAGTGCGTAGATAATAATCTCAAAGTGTAATTTAAGGTAGGGCATAATCTGCTATATCTGTCCCAATAAATAAAAATACTGTGCTTTCTTGTAAACCCACTGTAAATAAATATCCAATTAAATATTTACTTGAAGTGTCCTGGTGAAATAATTCTCAAGCTTATATAGTGCCTAGTATCACGCACCCATACCGGTGGTGGCAGCATATCAAATAAAGAATATATATTTATGCCTTCATGCGTGGTGGATTAAAATTGGAGTGACAATTCTCACAACAACGGCAGCGTCAATTACATAAGTAATAAATCAACTAAATCTATATCTAAAAGAGCTCCTGTAGGTATAAAGTAAACTTCATTTGCTTGTGGAGGAGGAATTTTGGAAGATCTAAACCTGAACCAGTTATCAAATGGAGGAAGTACTGTAGATTCTAAAGGAAGTTTTAAAACAGTTGTTAAACGAAAATAAATGCGAATATTACTTAATAATTTATAATTAAAAGCGTGAGGAGAAGAATAGAATAAGTATACACTTTGGTTAAAATGATTTATATGCCAAACCCATTGTCCGATTTGAACGGAAATTATTAAACCTCTTGCGACAATGACCTACAACATATTCACTAAATGGAAGCTCAATCGACAGCACGAATTGAATGCTATCGTGTTCATTCACATACATACATACATACATACCGATATCATTGATAAAATACCTAAAATGGGATCTGGGGACCTGAAAAATTGTAGAAATTCTAATTTACACTCATACATACTGACAAGCGAACAGACAATATTTACAATTCGGAGAACTTCAAAATGTAAAAATATACCGACGTATCCATAATCGGATTTTCATCTTGATTATAATACCGTTCTTTCACTGCATGTTTTCGGAAGGTAAAAAGATTAAACAAAAAGTTTGTTTTTTTACTTTCCTGATGTGGCAACACTGCATTACAAACGGAATTAAAATATATTAACAGATTTTACTGCTGGACACCAAAAAATACAACAGGAAAAAGTCCTTCCGGCCAGTGCCGGGAGGAAGAGGTAGCTTTCATATTCCTTATTTTAAAAAAGCCAACTTATATTATTCAAACACAGGAAGCTCAATTAAGTGGAAACCGAATGTAGAAGATTCAATACTAATTTTTATCAATACTAAATCATTATGAATGAGAATTTCGCGAAATTAGTCAGCTTTATCCAAGCTGCTTTTATTTAAAGTAACTTATATTTGGCTGCTAAATTTGGCGATTTCTTAAAGTGCCTGCCATTTTAAGACAACGTGGTGGATGAGGCTAACCAGTGAACTTGGTCGAGACCTTAGTAATTGCTGTGCACATGCTCACTCACATCGGAATCGGTTGATATATACGAGTGCTATCGCAGGCAAAAAATCAGATTTTTCAAAATGTCACCCACGTTAGAAATTGAAACTGGTATATCTGAGCCATTTTTTAAGATAAAGACAAACAAAAAATGCTCCTGAATCCTTATATCAAGGTCAAATACTTAAGAAAGAAACCTTTTTCAATTTCTAATTTTTTTGCACCTCATTTTAAATATAATTTTTTTTAATTTAATGGCCGCCATTTTGAAACAAGATGGCTGATGAAGCTGGCCAGCGAACTTGGTCGAGATATTGATGTATACTATCCACATGCCTTCTTCCATCGAAATAGGCGAATACGTGTGGTATCGCGTGACAAATACAAGATCGTTTCAAAGTGTTAGCCATGATAGAAATTCAAAGTGCTATAATTCAACCACTTTTTAAGATATAAACAAAAGAACAAATTTTCAGAAACAAAAACTGCTCCAGAATCTTTGTATCAAGGCCAAACACATAAAAAAAATCTTTTTCATTTTCCAATTTTTTAATACCTCATTTTAAATTTTAAATTACATTTTTTTTTAAATGGCAACCCTTCTGAAACAAGATGGCGAATGAAGCTGGCCAACGAACTCGGTCGAGATATTGGTGTGTACTATGTACAGACCAAGTTACATTCAAATCGGTTCATAAATACGCCTGTTATCGCGTGACAAAAATCAGGTCGTTTTAAAATGTCAGCCACAATAGAAATTCAAAATGTTATAACTCAGACATTTTTTTAGATATAGACGAAACAAAACCTGTTCCGGAATCTTTGTATTAAGGTCAAACACATACGAAAAAAATCTTTTTCATTTTCCAATTTTTTGGTATCTCATTTTAAATTTACATTTTTTTAAATGGCCGCCATTTTGAAACAAGATGGCGGATGAAGCTGGCCAACGAACTCGGTTGAGTTATTTGTATGTACTATGTACACACCAAGGTACATCCAAATCTGTTCATAAATACTTCTGTTATCACGTGGCAAAAATCAGGGCGTTTCAAAATGTCAGCCACGCTAGAAATTCAAAATGCTATAACTGAGCCATTTCTTAAGATATAGACGAAACAAAAACTGCTCCCGAATCTTTTTATCAAGGTGAAACACATAAGAAAAAAATATTTTTTCAATTTTCAACTTTTTGGTACCACATTTCAAATTTAAATTTTTCTTAAAATTTTAAATCGCCGTCATTTTTAAACAAAATGGCGGATGAAGCTGGCCAACAAACTCGGTCGAGACATTGGTCTGTACTATGTATAAACGAAGTTACATCCAAATCGGTTCATAAATACGCCTTTTATCGCGTGACAAAATTCAGGACGTTTCAAAATGTCAGCTTCGCTAGAAATTCAAAATGCTATAACTCAGCCATTTTTTAAGATATAGACGAAACAAAAACTGCTACGGAGTCTTTGTATAAAGGTCAAATACATACGAAAAAAATATTTTCCCATTTTCAATTTTTTGGTACCACATTTCAAATTTTAAATTTTTTTAAAAATTTTAAATGGCCGCCATTTTGAAACAAAATGGCGGATGAAACTGGCCAACGAACTCGGTCGAGACATTGGTATGTACTATGTACACACCGAATTACATCCAAATCGGTTCATAAATACGAGAGTTACAGTGTGACATAGGTCATATATATATATATATATATATATATATATATATATATATATATATATATATATATATATATATATATATATATATATATATATATATATATATATATATATATATATATATATATATATATATATATATTGATATATATATATATATATATATATATATCAATTTTGAACGGAGGGTGGTTTCGGGGTCTGGGGGTCATGATCGATGAAAATATACCAAAATTTTTTGAAATCGCTTTCCTCCGAACGGCTGCAATAGGTAGCTTTTTGTAAAGAAAGCTACCTAAATGTCAACGAAATGATTTTTTCATGATAGGCTTTATTCATTCATTAATTAAGATAATGAAAATAATTCATCTTTCATTATATTATAGTTTTGTAGTATTGCCGAGGAGCATGAATTTTAGGTAGATTTCGTAAGAAATACTACCTATTACTATCTCCCTTATGTTGGAATTTCTGAAAAAAATTTGCAGATCTATGCCGATCAGGACCTCTTGAACCTCATACCACACCCAAACCAAAACTTTATATATATATATATATATATATATAACTATTAAATAATCATTACCGACCACTAACAAAAACTATGAAATTATGAATAAAATTAACATTAAGAAATGCAGTTCCCCCCAACACACTTAACATAGATTCCAAAAACATAGTAAAAAACAGCAGAAATTGAATAACAGAAATGGAATGTTGGAAATTTGTAGAACTTAGACAGAATCATCGGGTCCCAAATGCCTTAAGTTCCACAAATAAAATGTGTGGTTTCATCTTCATATTAGCCATAAATTAGCTAAAGAATATGAATTTGGGACTACCACACACAGAAAACAGAGAAATAGACCATTGAACACCAATTAAGTTTTAAATGAAACAAGATTAAAAAGGATAGAGGAAAAAAAAAAAAACAAGTTACCAAATTAAAATCCATACTGTCATAGCATTAGGTATAACAAATACACTCATTATGCATTTTATTCTCATTTAAGATAGCATACTATTAGAAATTAATATGATATTGTCCTGAGTAGGCTAAAATTTAAATACAAGTTAATCGTTAACTTTATTAAATATTAATGAATATGAATAAATTTAATATAAATTGATAAATATATAAATATAACTGCACCATTATACATATAAAAGTATCGAATCAACATCCATTATAAAATGTGTATTAGGAACGTAGTATATATAGGGGAGACTAGGGAGGGTTGACCCACTTTTTGCAAAATGATTTTTATTTTTTAAATATTGAACGTAGAATAAAGTTTTATATATCATTTTATTCGTTATACAATCAGTTATCAAAATAAAATTGCTACATAAGTGTAACATATAAGAAATTTGAAAAATGATCGATTTTAATCATGAACAAATTATGGGTCAAGGCTCCCCACATATGGGAGGGTTGACCCACTATATGGGAGGGTTGACCCACTTTGTTTTATATTGCACTATTTGTGAAGAGAAATAAAATCAGTTTAAAAAAAGCAAAGTAACTTTATTCTACATACTTTAATTATTATAAAAAAAATATATATATTTTTTAATATGAGGCTTAAACAAAACTGTTAAGACGCAATCGCAATTTGGAAATCTTTGGTTCAAACTATGCCTAGACACCCAATATTAAGTCATTTCACTGATAAGTTTTTGAATTATAAAAATTCAAAATTGAGTGCTTCTAAAGTTAAATTACATTTTCATATTTTTATTTATATCTGCTGAAATTATGCTCCTAATGTGCTAATTTTTTGTGTAGCAATAATACTAATATACCCAAACATAAATACGCTGAATTTGCAATTTTTATAATTTTATGATATAAATTATGAATTGTGAAATTAATATTCGAAAAAATTATGCATTGCAACCTACATTTTTTTGATGGATTTACTATTAAGTCCTGCTTTATGGAAATCTAAAATTTCACATTTTTCTTCCAAGTAGTTTTCAAGTTATGCTTAAAAAACGGCGAAATGATAGTTTAAGGGGCCGTCTGTGATAGAGGTGACTAGATATTTTGAAATTTCCTATGCTATCCTGTAATCTAGCAGACTTCATTGACTGCGTGAGTGGCGCTGAAGGTGCCTTGATCAAGAAGAGCGCTCTCTCGGTTAACAATCGAGTACTGAACTTCAATTTGGATACAGCCCTTAAAATACGCTCGTTTTAAAATAATTATGATAATTTCTCAGAAACTTATCGTACGAATTGCATAAAAATTTGTTTTTAGGCTAATTGAATGGTGTAGAGTTCATTTATGCTGTCAGAATTGTATACTGCTATTGAAAAAAACAAAGTTATGGTTCGTTTTAATATGTAGATTGCCCCCTAATCAAATTTTATATACAAAATTTAAAAGTAGACACAATTTCCAATCGTTCGGTACCAGTAACTTTCTTCTGCGATAATTTGTTGCGGAGTTAGTAGGGGATGTTTACTTTTTTTTCCACGACTGTACGTACGTATGTATGTATGTACGTATGCATGCATATAACGCGATAACTCTTGATAGAAATATCTTATTTGCTTCAAATTTTAGATATAGGTTCATTCTCATAAGGCGCTTTCCTGATTAGTTTTGGGGGATCATTGGTTAAGTGTAAAGGGGGAAAGGGAACTGCTCTCCCCTTAATTTAGATAAATGGGTTTTTCATGCAGAATTATCCGTTTTGCTTCAAATATAGTATACCGGTTTATTCTAATAAGGCGCTTCCCTGATTAGCTTTGGAGGTTCATTGGTTAAGTACAAAGGAAGGAAATGATGGAGCTAACCCCCCCCCCCTTTTTTTAATGTAGCTAAATGTGTATTTTTGTCGATTTCTTTATTTTTCGAGAAAGATTATTCTTTGAAATCCTCTTTAATAAAAAGCTACGCGTTGCTGACGACTGGCTTTTTCGCTAATTGTTGCCACAGATTAATCTCGAAAAATGAAACATTTGAAATTACTGAAAAAATTAATAGCTCGAAAAGTAATTGTCAGAAAATTGCTAGACAAACTGCGTTAGAAAGATATAAAATTGTATTTTTCTACCAACAACGGATTACCGATATAAAGAAATGAACATTTCAGAAATTGTGATTAATTTTACAAATGTAAACAATATGTTGTGAGTCATTCATTTTTGAAAATTCATTGATAGAAAATTAAAACTTTTGTGCATTGAATATTTTAACACCTGTAGTATTAATATGCCTTTGACATCATTCGCCTATGAACAAATGAAAATAGTTTTTAATTTAAAAGCGAAGTCTTAGAAAACTCAAGTATATTTTATGTTATCCGGGGCAAATCTCGCCAATAACATGGATTTTTTTGCCAATAGTAGTTATTTTTTCGCGTGTGTGATTCAGAAACAATACTTTAAATTTGAAGTAAAATGTTATGGTATTTATTATTATTGTTATGTATTTTAAAGGAAATGAGTGAAAAGTATGTATTTTAATTGTATGCAATATATGTATTTTGAAATTTTTTGTATTTTAAATAAAAGTTATGCTTTTTAAATGAAATGGGTTGGAGGTTTATATTTTAAGAGACATTAATACAATATGAATGATGTCAATGGGAACAATATTTGGCGATTTATCACATCGCCAAGCTAATATAAAAGTACTCTATTTTCTGAGTATTAATGTAATAAATATAGTCTTTAGTTTGTTTCAGGCTTGTATGTTTAATTTATTTTGGAAAATTTGATTTGATGAATCATTAATCCTTTTTTTTAAAAAACTTAATTACTTCTCAACATTACATAATTTTAAATTTTACACCGCTGATTAGGGAGGGTATACCTTCAAATGTACATTGTTTGAAAACTGTATTTCAATTTACTGACTTTTTATGATTTTAAAATCAAATAGCTCGATTACGGAATAATAGTACATGAATATTTTTATCAATTATTTCAAATTTTAAGGGAAAACCACGATTTCTACCCACCGTCCTCGGGCGGGCGCTTACACTAGTAAGAGTATAATAACCTGTGTGAAATAAGAATATATTAGTACGAATAGCCTGTGAGAGCTCAATGCCATCAGTTTTACTGGGCACTTTTCTGTTTTCTCTTTCTCAGTAAAGAAAATTTTTATATCATTAATATTATTATTGCCTACCATTGTTAATGGAAAAAATCGAAAGAGAGAATAAAAAATTAAAATTCAGTTACATTTTTAGAAAATCAATTGGACTGGATAAATCGCTGCATATGAAACTAAAAAAAAAATCGAATATACATGTTATTCATTAATTTTGCTATTCTTATATTAGGATATCTGAAACGCCTTATAATTTAAAGTTGTATAGAAATATTTACAACTAAAAGCAACGATATATGATGAAAATGTTTCTACTTAAATCAAAATATTTTTCATTAAATGTAAACAGTATGGACAACAAAAACAACAAAATAAATTAGTAGAAAACAGAAATTCTGCTTTTCAGGATTTAATGTTGACCCCCGTGAAAAAAAAAAAAAAAAAAAAAAAAAAAAAATACATGTATATGTTACCGGCCAAACTCGATTTTAGGCCAAACTAGATTGGCCTAGGCCGAACTAGTTTATCCTAACACGCATCGGATAAACTAGTTTTTCCTAGGCCAAACTAGTTTATCCCAACGCCCATAGGATAAACTAGTTTTTCCTAGGCCAAACTAGTTTATCCTGGCGCCCATAGGATAAACTAGTTTTTCCTAGGCCAAACTAGTTTGGCCTAACGTTCATAGGATAAACTAGTTTAGCCAGCTACTCATTAGTCTAAACTAGTTTATCCTAGACCGATCTAGTTTATCCTAGGCCAATACAATTTGACATGCTTTTATTGATCCCAAAGACGGCTTCGGCTTCGGCGCCAATCTTCTAGTTTATCCTAGGCCAATCTAGTTTATCCTAGGTCAATCTAGTTTATCCTAGTTCAATTCAGTTTGACGTGTTTAATTGATGCCAACCAGTGTCAAGCGCGCTCACAAAAAATAAATAAATAAATAAATAAATAAATAAAGGACGACGAACTAATTCAAACTCAAATTTAATTTCTCAAAAATGAGTCAAGATCACGCTCACACTGAAAAATTTTCAAATGAATCCGCTCAACTCAAACACATCTATGGAAGTGGGCGAAGTTCTCTAAAAACCCGTTTATTTATTTATTTATTTTTAATATAATAGAAGATTAGCGTCCAAATTTACAAAATTTTGTGAGGTAGTCTTTTGGTTATTCGATGTAAGGGTCTTTACGGGCCCGTCCAATTTTCCTTCCCGACACTCGGTCCGGGCTTGGTTTAGAGATTATTTTTTTCGAGAGGTTCGGACCGAGATGGACAGGGACTTAATTTTTTTTCCGGCTTAAGTCGGGACTAGACTGCATTCTTCTTGAGGAAATTTTCCTTCTTCTTACAGAAATTTTCAGTCCAATTTCCAACCCAGCTCATATGAAAATCATTTCGACCGGCAGGATCTCTGGTCTGTTCAGTAAAAATATCAGTAACATTTGGCCCGGCCCAACTTAATTGTTTTAATGCACGAATGTTTAAATCACTATTATTCCACAATTAAAATTTATGTATTTATTATTATTTTTAATTTTTTTAAGATGAGTAGATGCATTTTTAGGTAATAAAATTAAAGTATGATATAACCTGATAAAAATAATGTGCCTATGACGGAATCCCGTGTTTAACAAAACAATATGTTGATCTATATAAAATGAGGATATTAGTACTTCTAAAAAATATTATAATGCATTTGCAACAGACGTTGAACCTTCTAATAAGTGAACCTGCCTATAACGGATTTTTCTTCTTTCCTATGCAAAATAAATAAAAATACATAATAATCAATATTTTTATTTAAATATTTATTTTTTCTCTCACATAACTATAACTTGGCTTTGAATTAATTATGAATAAATGCACCATTAAGATTATCAGAAGTACATTTGATATTATCCGGCGAAGTCCCAGTCCCGACGATACCGAATTTTCGAGATTATATTGTACATTATTGATAAATCCTCTAAATGCTTCCTCTCCTAACTTTTATCATAACCTCTCATACCATTCTTTGGTCCTCCAGAACTCAATTTATCATATGGAACATATTTTAGAACTAACGGTGGCGGTGAAATGGGGAAGACAGGGGAACAGTATACCACTCCCCATCGAATGAAACACCTTATACTGGGGTCACGGCGATACTACTTTGCACAAGGTTGGTGCCGGAGCGGTAGTTGGGATCGATAAAAGCCCGTCAAATTGCATTGATCTAGGATAAACTAGAAGGTTGGCGCAGGGGCGGTCTTTGGGATCAATAAAATCCCGCCAAATTGAATTGGCCTAGGATAAACTAGGTCGGCCTAGGATAAACTAGTTTGGACCATTCAATACCAGGTTAGATTAGTTTATCCTATGAGCGTTAGGCCAAACTAGTTTGGCCTAGGAAAAACTAGTTTATCCTATGGGCGTTAGGATAAACTAGTTTGGCCTATGAAAAACTAATTTATCCTGTGGGCGTTAGGATAAACTAGTTTGGCCTAGGAAAAACTAGTTTATCCTATGCGCGTTAGGATAAACTAGTTTAGCCTAGGCCAATCTAGTTTGGCCTAAAATCGGGTTTGGCCGGTAACATATATAAATATAGATAGTACAAAACATATTTCAGTTTTAAGACTTAAAACACACGCTTTTATTTTATATAAAATGACGTCATTCGCATCTGCTGAAGAATTCCACATTTACATTACACTACAGTAAAGTAAGCATATGACGTCACTATCGCTTAATAAGACACAGATCCAATAAAAGAGATGTCGCCATTCAAGAAACTCGACAAAAAACAAACGGCTATCTAATGATTCATATACATTCATGTGTTTGTAATTGCTTAAAATTAAATATAGTTTGTATAGCTCCATATTTGATGAGAAATTATTCATTTGAAGTTTTCAAAATAGCACGTATTTTAATTAATTTTTTTCCGTTGTTATAGGAAAATGGCAACAAAAAAATATAGTTACTATTTTTCAACTATTTCTCCTTTCCTTTCTACAGAAATGGAGTACTTGCGTTGCCAAAATGAAACAAATGACGCTAAAAACTACAAAAATATATCTATATAATATCTCAAAAATATATTGAGATGCAGTTTTCAAACAGATTGCATTTAAAAAAAATTTTTTCCCCCAATACGACGGTATAAAAATTGACAATGTGCGATGCTTAGAAATTAAAAAAATTGCAGTAGAATATTTAACCGTACAATGATACATCTGCTATACGGTTGGCTTATACAACGGAACGTTATTTTTTGAAGACAACACTTTAATTTCTGAGCGAAAGAAATAGCATATCGGAGGCTAATACAGGTTTGTAAGTAAAAAAAAAGAAAAATATCTGAAATAACTTACCTGCAGACATAAAATAAACTTCATTCTCTTGCGCACGAGGAATTTTAGACGGTGTAAAGCTAAAGCAAGTTTCAAAAGCAGGAAGTGTAGGTTCTAAGGGAAATGTTTTTAAAAGTCGTTAAATGGAAACTAATATTAATATTAATCATTAGAATAAAATTAAGAATAAGAATAGAATAGAATAGAATAAAAAATAAATATATATTTATTTTTTTTTAAAGTACGATAAAAAGACACTGACATAGATTACTAGACTGATACATTAATTTTTGACAAACAATCTAAACTTGGTTTAGAAGTTTGATGAATAATGCGTTATCCGGAATTATTTTTGTAATAAAACCTTCTACAAGCGACCAGGAAAAAACGAAATTTGTTTCATTTTCTTTAATGAAATTGGTCGCTCATGGAGGGAGTTCAATTGGGATGGTCTCTGAATGTAGGTAAAATTAGTATTGAGCCTATGGGAATAAATTGCGTCCCACGAAATAATGGTCGTTCAGGGAGGTGGTCGCTTAATGGAGGTCGTCTCACAGGGAGGTGGTCGCTTAATGGAGGTCGTCTCACAGGGAGGTTTCACTGTATTCTTAATTTATTTTTAATTATCTCTGTATAATAAAAGGCAGTGTAACGCATCCTGGGCGAATCCATCAATCTTACCAGTCTCCGAGGAAGAGACTCAAGGGTGAAAGGTTCCATTCCCCCATTGGTTGACAAGAAACAAGAATCCCGCGATTACTTCTCAAGGTTACAAGTCCTGATAATTGAGCAGTGGTAGACACTTCTTCCTAACAAATCAGAAGGCACATCGCATTTCACCACCAAAATAAATCGCCAAGTGTCACTGGAGATTATTTTAAGTATTAAGTTGCAATCATATTAAATTTTCTTTGCGACATGTAAGGAATTTTAATTTATTTCCCATATAAAGTGACTCACGGAAAACAATGATATGGTATTTTTAAAAATATCCTTTTTTTCCCTGCAAAAAAAAATGATAAAACTGATTTTCTTTTAAAAAAGTAATCAATTTAAATATTTTAGACATTATTTTGTAACTTATTTTTAAATTACACATTACTTATATTTTCCTTTTCTATACAGGTATGTAAATTTAAACTTTAAAAAAAAACATATTCCATATTTTAAAAGTAAAAAATTAATATTTATACGAAAAGTAAAATTAATAATTTTTTATTTACAGCTTTGCATTAGGAGGACAGAAGCTTAGGGGATCAGACGCCCCCCCCCCCCCCCCCCCCGAAATAATATCCTGGCATTTTGTAACTTATTTTTAAATTACACATTACTTATATTTTCCTTTTCTATATACAGATGTATGTAAATTTAAACTTAAACTTAAATATATATATATATTCCCATATTTTAAAAGCAAAAAATTAATATTTATACGAAAAGTGAAATTAACAATTTCTGATTTATAACTTTGCATCAGGAGGACAGAAGCTTAGTGGATTAGACGGTTGGGATTCAACCCGAGATACTTATTTATTAATCAATATACATATTAAAAAAAATTGGAGGGGGGAGGAAGAGGGGGGGTAAACGATAAAATACAATTTCAAAGTGTTATTAAAAAAAATAGTATTATTTCAATAGTTGCAGCAGACTGTTTTAATTACGCACTTTTATTGCATATTTATTAAATTTTTGTTTTATTAAGAAATCTTAATTTTGTTATAGTACATTAGCCAGAAAACCTGGTTTACCAAGAAATATTGTAAATGCTAAATCGTTACATTAAAAAAGTTTTATAGGAGCAAAAACTATACATAGGAATTAATTCATTTTTAGATCATTTTATACGTTAGAATTTCCCGGTGTGCAGACTGCATTTATTTTTTTTTTTAATTTGACTCATTTTTTGAGGTTTCATTTCTATTTTAAATTCAAATTTTCAGCATTTCGAGAGATATTTTTTACTTATTTTAGAAAATTATATTAATTTAAACTGTTGCCAACTGTATAAACAGCGCAAACAATAATATTTACTACAAATTAAAAATTTATTTACACGTAACTATTATAAACAGAAAAAAAACTTTCAAATTAGAATTAAATAATTACGTATAAAAAGCAGGATTTTATTGAAAATTACTTCATAAAAACTATATTTACACGTGAATTTTAAAAGAGAAAGGATAGTGTAAAATAATAAATTCATTAACATGCGTTAGAAGTCTTAAATAGGAGAAATTACGTCGCATTTACGTCACATTACACTTATTACGTAAAAAGAACAAAAAATAATATTGCAAAACAGTTTAAATTTAAAAATTGCGCAAGACATTTATTCGATATTTTGAGATGATCTTTTCAATTATTTTTGTTCGGAAAATGCAAATAATATTTCATTTCTAACAAAAGTATTTTCACAAAATGCAAATAATATTTCATTTCTAACAAAAGTATTTTCACGTGAATATTAAAAAGAGAAAGAATAGTTTGGTCAAAATTACATCAGGTTAAAAACGATTAATTTAAAATGCCTTATTTAAAATAACTTTCTCTTTGCTTTGTTAAAAAATACCGGGAGACAAAGACTCTGTTTACTTAATTAATTTTATATTATCTAATTTTGAAATGTTTAACTGATTTTATTTAATCAAAGACGAAAACAGCCATTGTATCTTTTAACAGCAGCTGATTTTTCTTTAAAATTCCCCAATCAAAGAGAAATGAATAGAAACCCGTTTATAGGGAGATCGCCACTGTTTTTAAAATTATAATTCAATCTTTCAAAATCTTTTTAAAGCCGATCAAATTAGCGTGCTTTTATAGACTGCGGTGTCTGAACGGGGGTTGGCGAGCGTAGCTCGTAGGGGGGCGAGCCCCCTAGTGTCTATTAAAGAAAATCATTTTGTTTAAAATAATCTAAATAAAATCAAGTTAATTGTTAAAATTAATTTACCTATACTTGTTGAACTGATTCTGAGACCTGATAACCTTTTTTTGCTAGGGCTTGCAATATCTTTGTTACAGCTAACAGAAACCATATTATTTGCACGTGATCTCGTTTTTGTTCGTCTTTTGTAGTCTTCATTTATTACTTTATTGCGCTTTCGTCTTATCTATGAAAGAAAAAGTAAATAATATTAATTTTATTATTTTCATTAATGATTTTAGCTCATAGATTTCATATAAATGTAAACTTACGTTGGCTGTTATGCCAGTTTCCGCTGTAGGATCTAAAAATATTAACAGTGACATATAAATAACATTTTATTTGACGGAAATCTAAATATTATTTATTCAGAAGAAGTTCTGCGCGTTTCGATTTTTTTACATAACAAAATAAATCATTATTTTAACCCTTAAATGCATAATGTAACTTAGGATCTTTTTTTGCCATTTGACGCTTTCTCGTCATCGCTCGTTGTCAACATCTTAGTGTTCATTTCTAAATTAGAACTTATCAATGTCTGCCTGGCTATACATCAAATGTTTTCTCGCTCATATCAGTTTTATGCAGGTCCCGCATGCGCTTCCCTAGTTTTAACATAATTAATAATTCTGAAATTAATCGTCGGATTACTAGGATAATTTAAATTTATGCTAATTCAATGGCGTAGAAATTCGTAATATTGTCAAATTCGGGTATTACTAATAAAAATTTTAAATCGTATTTCTAATCGATTACCCACATAGCATTTTTAATTTGCAGAAAATTTTCAGCAGTCTTGTTTTGAAAACCTGCAAAGTTGCAGCAAGCTCAGCATGACAAGACTCATAAGTTCATAACAAAACTGCAGCAAAATAACGCAAACGCCGAAGTCGCCACACTTTGAACTTGCAGCTAACTTGTCGTGCAAGTTAAATTCATGCTGTATCAAATTTATTGCAAATTAACAGCAAACAGGTAATAAAAATACTGCAAAATAGTAATCTTTCTGAACACATTAACTGTTTACAACTGTTGCACTATAAGTTTAACCCTTCGAAAGGGTCCATAGACCTCATTGGGTCTATTGATGCATGCGCACCGTTAAGATGCATGCATCGTTTTTACCACCATAAACAAGTTACGGTAATACTTGTACTTTTCAATTCGAGCCTTTATTTGTATTTGATAAGTATAACGTTTAAAAAAAGCGGTGCCAACCGAATAAAATTTCTGAAATTTCTGCGTATCTGCTGATTGTCTATTCTCTCAACAGAGGGATTTTTTGCTTTCGTCCCTTTCGTGAATTAAAGACAGTCTTGGCATCAGTTTCAAAGCAAACTACTCATGCAAGTGGGTGATGGTCTACCTTGCGGGAAATTTGCTACGAATTTCTCAATTCAAATTTATCACGGCAAGATAATATCAGAAAAAAATCAAGCTTGCTGCTAATGTTTATGCTATCTGGGTAGCACCTTTTTCTGTAATTATTTTGCACAAAATTAGTCTTGACCACCTTTTTTTTTTTTTCCAGGACTGTACTTCTGCAAAAAGTAGATCTTTTTTTTACAGCTCAACATGATTGTTCTTTAACCCTTTATGCACGAAATCATGAATCCAGAAATTGCTTTACCTCTTCCTTGGTGTCTAGACATATATAAGAAAACTTATAATGATATGAAATGTAGATAAGATTTTTCATTACAACTGATTTAACTCACTAAAGCCGGTTGTCAAGAAAACTTGCCATGTAAGGCGAATAAAACTTTTAAGTTTGGAAACCAGTATTTTAGCTTCGAAATTTTCACATTATCTAATCTCAGATTCTGAGCAATTAAATAATTCAAAATTACAATGTGGAAAAACTGGTGTCGAAGAATTAAAAGAAATGTAAAAGAGGCTCGTCGTTAATGGGTTAATGAATAGATAGTAATAACTCTTTTTCTAAAATATTTACAAGTATAATTGGATTACTTAACAAAAAATGCCGTTAAAACAATGTAAATAAACGTATTGTGATCCTATCTACAGCTCATATTCAAAATATTAGAATAATTACTTTTTTTTTTCACAAACTGGAAATATCCTTTGGTAATTTAACATCTTTTAATGCAAATATGCAAACGATATTTTTATTAAGAACTTATTGTTGATTAAACTTATTTATTATCTTAAAATTAATATCATTTCTGAAAAGAATAACTGAAAAAAAAATTTTTTTTGAAAAGTCAAAATATTAGAATATCATTCAAGTGGTTCAAAATATTAGAATATTTCGCATTAATTCTTCTTTAATTATCACCAATTCATAACTGGTGGCATCATTGATTAAATTCAGACGATTTTATTTAAAATCGGTGTTCTTTTTATAGTTTGTTTGCTTTTTCGTCTTAAAATGGGTCGTGTGGGTGATATTCCTGAATCTATTAAACTTCGCATGTTTGATTTGTATCGGCACGGTGAAAATCAATGTTATATATGGAATTATTTACATTTTTCGCAATCAAGCGTTAGTAAAGTACTAACACAATATTCAAAAAATGGAAAATTTCAGAATAATCGCCGAAATGGCGGCCGAAAACCAAACGCATCTGCTAGAGCTGACAGGAAATTGAAGCGTATAGTTAAGAAAAACCGATTTAAAAGCGTGCAATTCTTGCACCGAAAATGGAAAGAAGAGGCAGTTGAAGTTTCTGCATCCAGAACATTAAGACGTCTCCATAAATTTAAGTTTGAATCTCGTATACCGAAAAGAAAATCTCTCATGACTGTAAAACAAAAACGTATAAGATTCAGTTGGGGTAAATCAAGACGTTTATGGAGCAAAGAAGATTGGAAAAACATATTAGTTAGGGATGAAATTATCTTGTACAGATACAAAACATACTTTCATCGCTAAATAATATATTGTTCCAATCTTCTTCGCTCCATAAACGTCTTGATTTACACCAATTGAATCTTATACGTTTTTGTTTTACAGTCATGAGAGATTTTGTTTTCGGTATACGAGATTCAAACTTAAATTTATGGAGACGTCTTAATGTTCTCGATGTAGAAACTTCAACTCCTTCTTCTTTTCATTTTCGGTGCAAGAATTGAACGCTTTTAAATCGCTTTTTCTTAACTATATGCTTCAGTTTCCTGTCAGCTCTAGCAGATGCGTTTGGTTTTCGGCCGCCATTTCGGCGATTATTCTGAAATTTTCCATTTTTTGAATATTGTGTTAGTATTTTACTAACGCTTGATTGCGAACAATGTAAATAATTCCCTATATAACATTGATTTTTACCGTGTCGATACAAATCAAACATACGAAGTTTAATAGATTCAGGAATATCACCCACACGACCCATTTTAAGACGAAAAAGCAAACAAACTGTAAAAAGAACACCGATTTTAAATAAAATCGTCTGAATTTAATCAATGATGCCACCAGTTATGAATTGGTGATAATTAAATGAGAATTAATGCGAAATATTCTAGTATTTTGAAACACTTGAATAAATATTCTAATATTTTGACTTTTCAAAATATTTTTTTTTCAATTATTCTTTTCAGAAATGATATTAATTTTAGGATAATAAACAAGTTTAATCAACAATAAGTTCTTAATAAAAATATCGTTTGCATATTTGCATTAAAAGATGTTAAATTACCAAAGGATATTTCCAGTTTGTGAAAAAAATGTAATTATTCTAATATTTTGAATCTGAGTTGTATAAATGGAAAGGTTTTTGTAGTCAAAATTTTTTATACAACATGTTTTTAATAAGAAAAAAACTACATCTTTGTAAATGGTCTAATGAAAACTAACCACTTTATAAAATAACTAGCTAAAGCACCCGGCGTTGTCCAGAATTTGAAGAATGTTTGTTCTGAAAAATCAATTTCAAAATTTAACATACAACAGAAAACAAACAATTAAAAAAATGCAGTCAAAGTGTTGTACACATGAACCAAATGAAAACCCAATATAAAAATGTATAAATTTATACAACAGACGCAAAAGAATACAGCTATAGATGAACTTATTTCAATCAATCATTGAAACAATAATGTTAAAATACGCCACTATTTCCATAATTGGGTTTTTATCATGCTTCAATACGTTTTTTCACACTCATATGACGTTATACTATATTCATCACGTTCTTTATATTTCCAATATGACGTAATATTCCTTTTTTTTTTTTTATACATCAAACTATTTATTTCATTTTCATTTTTTACGTTGAAATCTTGAAATAGAAAAGTTATGACGAATTATTCACTTTTATTTAAATTCGTCAAACTATTTATTTCATTTTCATTTTTCACGTGGAAATCGTGCAATAGTTATGACGTAATATTTCCTTTTTTTAAATTCACCAAACTATTTATTTTATTTTCATTTTTCATGTGGAAATCTTGCAATAGAAAAGTAATTGTTGTGGTAAGAATTTTATTGTGGATTTTTAATTTTTGGCAATGGCTATAACGAAAAATGTTTAAATTTGATAGGAAATTGCTGTTAAGTTGGTGGTTTTTTATTAACCTTTAACTGATGTCACAGAAATTATTACACAACTACTGTGAAGCAGCCTGTGAGATCGCTCCATCGAGAGATGAATTAAAGGCGCAATTAACTCATAGGATGGTGTTTTTGTACTAAACTTTTTGTACTGGGCTGTTAGAATTAAAATTCACTTATTCAAAAGCCTCTAGAGATAGTACTAAAGTTCCAAATGAAACAAAATTTCGGTAGTGTTTGTAGTTAAACTGAAAGTTACAAGTTTAATTATAAAATAAAAAAAAAACAGTGGTCTGTGAGACCGGTAACATCAGTTAAAGGTAATTCAAAATTAACTATAAATTATTTCGATTTCGGATTACTTTAGTTGCCTCGGCCGTGTTTTAATACACCTGTATGTAACATTTCACAATTCTGGCTTCCAATCTGTGGATTTTAATAGAATTATAGACAGACAGACAGGCAAATTTTCATTTTCATATATTAGATTAGCTTTAACTGTGTCGCTATGCTTTCTAAATGTGATCGAGCAAAGTATTTTGTATGCAAAGTAAAATCTACTTTTAGTAATAGATGGATTAAATGAGGGGCACACAACTATAGTAGACCAACTCCATTTTGAAAAAAAAAAAAAGAAATAGTCCATTTAGAAGTTGCATAAAATCTATTTTATCCACTCCCACAGTGAACCAACCCTGTAAACAGTTTCCATATACGAGGGTAAGTCAGTAAGTAGGTTACAAACTGATATGATGTAAATTGTTTCCAAATATGCCAATAGCTGGCAGCACTGTCCAACTTTAAGTGTCGATTTTGAATTTATCAGACAACTGTTTTACAAGATGAGCAGGGGCGTTCAAAAGTTGTTGACGAAGAACGCAGCGATCGTCCTTTTGAGATTGCGACAGAAGAAACACTACAGAAGTGAGGAAATGGTTAGAGCTGACAGGAGAGCAACAATAGACAGCATAGCAACTGCAATAGGGTTTTCACAAGATTTAGCCTACAGCCGACTGATGCAGACGTTAAACGTGAGGTGCATAGATGGCTGAGAGATGCTATGCAGCAGATATTGGAAAACTTATAAAGAGATGGGGCAAACGTATCAATGTAAATGGCGATTATATAGAGTAACAAACATCCTTTTCAAGTATGTACCTTGGTTTCCTTTTTTTATTGTCTTTTGTAACCTACTTACTGACTTGCCCTCGTATGAGAAAGTACGTGAAAACAGGCTTGGTTCACTGTGGGAGTAGATAAGACAGATTTTATACACCTTCTAAATGGACTATCTCTTTTCTTTTCTTTCTTTTTTTTTTTTTTTTCAAAATGAACTTGGTCTACTATGGTTGTGAGCCCCTCAAATGAATTTTACTTTAAATTTTCTTTAATGGTACTTAAAAGTACCGTCTTGTGGATAAAGGGTTAAACATACTATTTTATACGGCTTTAAGCATAAAACAATCTTACTGAATTGCAGTTTTAAAACTTACCGATAAATTTGTAGTATATTCGCCCATCTTCTTTGTCTTCTTTCAATTTCTGTAATTCTCCTTTCTTGCTATTAACTGCACACCTTAAAAGAGTTTTTATCTGTGTGTGTGTCTTCCCTTTCAGTTTCCCTGTCATGAATATAAAATAAGCATGAAAAAAATACATCCACATACATTTACAGAAGCTTTATGTCACATGAAAATTTCGAACAATTTCGATGGCTGTTATACCTATGTAGAAGTTAAGCTGTTAAAATACTGAAACTTTTTATTATTTCCAGCAAAATAATGATAATGATAATAATACAGTAGCGCTCAAAAGTATTTTGACAACCTTATATTCTCTCTTATTTTACTTAATATAAAATGTAAAAGAAAATATATTCCCTATAATTGAGAACACTATGAGTGCAGTTATTCAAATGTATGAAGTTTCAACTTGTTTGTTTACATTCGGCGCCACCGAAGAAATATGACTCCTCCTTAGCTCAAAAGTATTTTGACAATTAGTTTGCATTTAATTGTTGAAGGTGTCAGTGGCGCTATAGCTTCGATTAGTGTTTATATCGGACTTATATGTGATTATTTTTAAATGCCGAAATGTAAAAAATATTGAAGTGATTCTAGAAAAGCCGCTGTAAATGCACTTAAGAAAGGTAGGCTGCAAGCAGAATTAGCTCGTTCTTTTAACGGGTCTCGGCAACTTGTTATTACATGGAATAAAGTTTTTAATAAACAGAATTACATCGAAAATAAGCCTCAAAGTGGCCATCCGAAAAAAAACAACTTGCAATGTTGATTGTATTCTAAAAATGATATCTACAAGTGATTGTCGTAAGTCCGCTGTAATAATAAAAAATGAATTGAGAAAATTACGGCATAGACATACACGTTTCATCAGTCAAACGACGCCTAAACCTCTGTGGTTTACATGGCAGAAGACCAGCAAAAACACGTTTGTTATTTACTAAGAATAGGAAGGCTAGAGTCGCATTTGTAAAACGGCATAACCCTTTCAGAGGCAAAGCAATTCCATTGCTAAAGTGTTGAATTTAATGACTGACAACGGGATTTGAAAACAAAATTATTTGTAAATAAGAAAAAGCTATATTTCACACACATAATAAATCGAATTTTTTTTAACCAAAATTCCGGTGTCAATCATTAATTTCCACAATTTAGCAATGGAATTGCTTTGCCCCTGAAAGGGTTATGCAGTTTTACAAATGCGACTCTAGCCTTCCTATTATTAGTAGATAAGAAACGTGTTTTTGCTGGTCTTCTGCCATGTAAAGCATAGAGGTTTAGGCGCCGTTTGACTGATGAAACGTGTATTTCTATGCCGTAATTTTCTTTCAATTCATTTTTTATTATTACAGCGGACTTACGACAATCACTTGTAGATATCATTTTTAGAAAACAGTCAACATTGCAAGTTGTTTTTTTTTCGGATGGCCACTTTGAGGCTTATTTTCGATGTATTTCTGTTTATTAAAAACTTTATTCCATGTAGTAACAAGTTGCCGAGACCCGTTAAAAGAACGAGCTAATTCTGCTTGCAGTCTACCTTTCTTAAGTGCATTTACAGCGGCTTTTCTAGAATCACTTCAATATTTTTTACATTTCGGCATTTAAAAATAATCACAATAAGTCGATATAAACACTAATCGAAGCTATAGCGCCACGCCACTGACACCTTCAACAATTAAATGCAAACTAATTGTCAAAATACTTTTGAGCTAAGGAGGAGTCATATTTCTTCGGCGACGCCGAATGTAAACAAACAAGTTGAAACTTGATACATTTGAATAACTGCAGTCATAGTGTTCTCAATTATAGGGAATATATTTTCTTTTACATTTTTATATTAAATAAAATAAGAGAGAATATAAGGTTGTCAAAATACTTTTGAGCGCTACTGTACTATTTTCGGGAGTAATGATTATTAAATGGACAAACCGGGCTTCTTCTGTCTACTAGATGGTCATTTTGGGGGCTATCAGAAAAATGATACACGTACTTGATTTCGTTTGAGTTAACCCCCAAATACTGACTGCAATACAAACCAGGCATTTCATCGTATCATTATCACAAATAAAAGGAGTAATCTTATTACGAACAATCTTAGCCTGATCCGGGTCAGGACCAGGCTTACATTTTCTTCCTATATACTGGGCGTACATGGCGGGCCGGTACTTAAGCTATTCTGCATTCTATGGCTTGCAAACATATAGTAATCTAAACATATAATAATCTATAATGTTACATTTTCCCATAAATATGTATGCAGTATATTCTAGAAAAAAAAAATCTTAATTGTATGTTAAGAACTAGGCATTTTATGTGAAAATTGAGTGTGGTCGGATTTAATTGATTTTTGCACGGACCGGGTCTGCTTTTACTGATTTTAGCACGGACCGAGCCCCGGCTGAACTTTTAGTTTTTGCCGGACCGGGTCGAGATAGCATTCGTTCGAGGTGGCCGGACCTCGAAATTCCGGGCCGTGCAGAGCTCTAGCGTGAAGTTTATAATTTACGCAGAAGACAACGGCGTGGCGATGAAACTTTGGACGAAATGATTGAAAGAAGATCCATTCGAGATGAAGCTGATCCTAGGCGAGCCACAGAACGTTCCGATCAACGGCAAAATACACTTATCCAACGAATTCAAAACTGTGTGAATTCACAATTTGAAGGGAACGTCTCTCAGCATGGGTGTAGATTTGGCTGAAAATTTGTATTTCTGAAAAGGGAGATAATAAGAAAGAAAAAAATATTTTTCTAGTTAATGCATGTTGGGGTCTTTCACTTAAGGATCCCAACACGCAAGAGCGTACTTACACTAGGTCTCTAGCAGAGTTCTCCCTGCCGTTCGCCATTGCGCCAAATCGCGACAAAATGTTTTATTTGGCGAGTAAATGGACGATTAGACTCGCCAAATTGCGAGTGCTCCGTTTTTGCTCATCTTTTTTCTGTGTATGCCAGTACAGGCGACACTCGTATTTGAAGATTAATGTCGCTTATTATGTCCAATCGTGTCGCACCATTTACATTATTTTTAGCGATAGTAACCCAACACCAGTTCGATTTAGCATTAGCCAAAGCCACAGTAAGGATTATACGGACGGTGTCAAATCATCATGTGCCAATCTAATAGGTGATTCTCTATTGTCAGCTAATCACTATGTCAGGAAAAAAAATTCTAGAATTCTAGAAAAACAAAATTTTTCAGACATAATTTCAATTTTTTAGGAATTAATTGAATATAATATCTTAAAATTCTGAGTTAAGTGGGATTTGAAGTTTTATTTCATAATATTTATTGAGTTAAATGGGATTTGGAATTTTTTTCTTGATCACGCAAGGCACTTAGAATAATTTTCGTTTTAGTTTCTGTAGCGGATAATTAAATTTAGATGAATAGCTGATCTATAAGCAGTTACAAAAACTTTATTTTAAACATATTGAAAAAAAGGGGAGGTTGTACATTAAGGGGTTAAAGATCGAATTTTTAATGTTTTGCGACGAATTTATTTTACTGTCATTTTGTTTCATTTGGCGAGTGTTTTTTATTTCTGATTAGCCAAATTGCTAACGTTGGTGAATAATCAGCGAGAACCTTGGGCTCTAGGGTTCTATAGAGAAGACTCTATGTGCTGTATGTAATGTTTGGAGCGTCCTACCTCTCTTTCAACGAATTGAAAAGCATAATTGTGTTTATAGTGCAGTGGAGAGCAAAAAAAGGCCGAATTCGGAATTAATTAGGGGAAATCTGGAAATTGTCTTAATTCCTTCAGTTTAGGTCTAGAATGAATATGCTATGTTTTCCCCTTCGTACTAGGTGAGCATTAGGAAATATGTATAGATTTATAGTCAAAAAACACGTTTTTTATATACCATAACAGTATCTCCAAACAGCTAACTCTGTCAAAAACATAATCAATACAAATGTTGTAGAGCTTAAAGTTTTGAGTAAAATGAGTACCTACACTTAATATTTTTGTTGAACATTAAGGTCACAATTCCACTTTAAAGTTTTAGACCCGTGGTCAGGGGGTTGAACTCAGAATTAATTAGGAGAAAACTGGAAATTGTTTTAATACCTTCAGTTTAGGTCTAAAATGAACGTACTATATCTTCTTCCTCGTACTTGGGTGAATGTTAGAAATTATGTACTTATTTAAGCTTTGAGCGTTTTTTTTTTACTTACCTCAACAATATCTCAAAACAGCTAACTCTATAAAAAACATTGTCAATACAAATGCTGTGGAGCTTAAAATTCTGAATAAAATGAGTACCATTATTAGTATTTTTGTTCAACATTAAGGTCGCAATTCTGTTTCAAAATTTTACCTTAATCGCTAATCAAGAGCTTGAAGCCAGCAGAGACCAAGTTAACTTAACAATATCTCAAAACAGCTAACTCTATAAAAAACATTGTCAATACAAAAGTTGTAGAGCCTAAAATTCTGAGTAAAATGAGTACCTACGCTTAATATTTTATTCAATATTAAGGCCGCAGTTTTGAGATATTGTTAAGTTAACTTGGTCTCTCCTGGCTTCAAGCTTTTGATTTGAAAAATTTTGAAATAGAATTGCGATCTTAATGTTGAACAAAAATATTAATGATGGTACTCATTTTATTCAGAATTTTAAGCTCTACAACATTACTGACAAGGTTTTTTTTTATAGAGTTAGCTGTTTTGAGATATTGTTAAGGTAATTAAAAAAATGTGTTTTTCGAAACTAAATAAGTACATATTTTCTAACATTCACCCAAGTACGAGGAAGAAAATATAGTACGTTCATTTTAGACCTAAACTGAAGGGATTAAAACAAATTCCAGTTTTCTCCTAATTAATTCTGAGTTCAACCCCCTGACCACGGGTCTAAAACTTTAAAGTGGATTTGTGACCTTAATGTTCAATAAAAATATCAAGTGTAGGTGCTCATTTTACTCAGAATTTTAAGCTCTACAACATTTTCACTGACAATGTTTTTGACAGAGTTAGCTATTTGGAGATACTGTTATGGTATGTAAAAAAAAAACGTGTTTTTTGGCGATAAATCTATATATATTTCCTAACGCTCACCTAGAACGAGGGGGGAAACATAGCATATTCATTCTAGACCTAAACTGAAAGGATTAAAACAATTTCCAGCTTTCCCCTAATTAATTCCGAATTTAACCCCCTAACCACTGGGCTATTAAACTGTCAAACGTAAATATAAATTACTAGATATATCATAGAGTTTGAATACACATGCATATTATTGAGTTTTTCACGTTTTCACTTTTATTTAAAATCATATGTATCAAGTAGGCAAATAAAATTGGGGTGGAAAATAACAAGCGCTGGTTTTGTATCTTGAAATCTTAGAGAGTTTTGCTACGCATTGCAAAAATTTCTCAAAAATATCCTCAGTTCATCAGGTGATTTACCGTATATTTCAGTGTATAAGCCGAGAATTTTTGGAGATTTTTTTGGCTCGAAAGTGTGGAGTCGGCTTATACACGAGTTATTACGATTAAACATTCCCTTTTAAGAAATTTCCAAATTTGATATTCTAAAATAAAAAGAATGGTAAATATAAAAAACATAAAAAATGCCTACAATTTTTTTAAAAATACTTTAATATCCATTATTTTATAATTAAACGAGTCACCAATCATCTTTAACCATCCAAGTCATTATCAGAATTTCCAAGCAACTCCTTAAAATTGCTTTCTCTCATTGGTATATCAGGATGAATATCGCCCGTATCTAGTTCATCATCATCGCCATCTTTTTCAAAAATGGCGTCATCCTACCATCGCATTACTGATGCAACTTTTTCTGAAAGATCAGATGATCATTTCTAGTGGTAATTCAAGCCAAGTCTCTTTTACCCATTCAGAGATAGCAACAATGTCAACTTATTAGACTCCGGTACGGTATGCTATTTCTTTCTCCCAGCTTATTTTGTTTCAAAAAATAACGTTACCTTACAGAAGTTATATAGCCGTAAAACAAAGCATTACGATTAAATACTCTTCAGCAATTTTTTTAACTTCTAAGCATCGCACATTTTCAATTTTTATACTGTCGTGTTGAAAAAAAAAAGTTCTTTTAAATGCATTTTGTTTGAAAACTGTATCTCCATTTATTTTTGAAATATTAATTTTTTTGCAGTTTTTGGAGCCATTTGCTTAATATTGGCAACGGAAGTACTCCATCTCTGTAGAAAGTAAAGGAAAAATAGTGGTAAAATGGTAATTATATATTTTTGTTACCATTTTCTCATAACAACCGAAAAAAAATGTAATTAAAATGCGTGCTATTTTGAAAAAAAAATATAAACGAATGATTTCTTTTAAAATATGGAGCTACTATATACTATATTTAATTGTAAGTATCTATAAATCATTAGATAGCCGGGGTTTTTTTTTTTTTTTTTTTTTTTTCGATTTTCTTGAATGACGGTATCTTTTTGCTGCATTTGTGCATTATTTCGCGATAGTGATTGCCTATGCATGCTTTACTGTAGATGTTTAAGAGTAGATCGTAAATGTGGAATTCTTAAGCGGATGCAAATGACGTCATTTTACATAAAATAAAACGTGTGCTTAAGTCTTAAAATTGAAATATGTTTTGTACTGCAGTAGAGTCCCGCTTAACCGAATTATTTTCTTCTGATGGACTGGTGGCTTCTATTATTATGAAACAGCCATTATAAATGAAGTGCTAAGGTGAAGATGAAAAAGCAGCCGTAAAAAAAAAAAAAAAATTATGGCCATTTTTTTCCCCCATTCTGACCAGAAAATCAGAGTTCTAACTTTTTACGGCTGCTCTTTCATCTTCACCTAACACTTAATTTATAATGGCTGTTTTATAATAATAGAAGCCATCAGTCTATCAGAAGAAATGAAGTAATGGAAATGCCGGGAGCGACACTAAATTCTGAAAACGCAGAATTCCTGTTCTCTAGTTTTTACTTTCTTCTATCTTTACAAGAAGAAAGTATTGGATTCATGAAAATTTTCGACTTCCGGTTTTTGACGGATTTACACGTTTTAAGGGTTCAGAGATTCCGAAAAACATGTTTTTACAAAATGTCTGTCTGTGAGTCTGTCTGTATGTGACACAAATTTTGTGGGTGCTCTATCTCAAGAACTATAGCACGGAATTTAATAAAACTTTATATTCAGTTAGTCCCTGATATAAATTCGTGCTGATTAGATTTTGGTGTAAATCGCTGAACAGGTGACGCTGCTATGCAACATTTTTCACGATTTCCACAATCTCCAGAACTAATGCACGGATTTTCATCAAACATCAGATTCAGTTAGTCCTTGACATAAATTGATGTTTTATAGATTTTGGTGTAAATCGCTCAACAGGTGACGCTGCTATGCAACATTTTTCACGATTTCCACAATCTCCAGAACTAATGCACGGATTTTCATCAAACTTCAGATTCAGTTAGTCCTTGACATGAAATGATGTTTTATAGATTTTGGTGTAAATCGCTCAATAGGTGGCGCTGCTAGGCTGCATTTTTTGCAATTTTCGCAATAGCTCTATCTCAAGAACTAATGCTTGGATTTTCAACAAACTTCAGATTCAGGTATACCTTGATATGAACTAGTGTTGATTATGTTTTGCTGCAAATTGCTCAACAGGTGGCGCTGCTGTGCCGCATTTTTCAGAATTTCCACCGTAGCTCTATCTCAATAACTAATGCACGAATTTTCATCAAACTTCAGATTCAGGTATACATTGGTATCAATTAGTGCTGTTTATTTTTTGGTGTAAATCGCTCAACAGGTGGCGTTGCTATGCTACCTTTTTCAGTATTTCCTCTATAGCTCTATCTCAAGAACTAATGCACGAATTTTCATCCAACTTCAAATTCAGATATACTTTGATATGAATTGGTGCTAAATTGATGTAACTTCTTGTACTATTTAAATGATTTAATTGACGTGATTTATATAGAAGAAAGTTTTGTGATGGCCGCAACATATTAGTTTAAATTGCGGCCATTTTTCACAGCTACATCGACAGATGACATCCATTCATTCAGTCCATTTCGAACGGAGCCTGTCTTTAAATGACTCATTTAGAAAAACATCCCAGTGTTGAAAAATAGAAGTAAGGCCACCGGAGATCTACCAAAGATCTCTTGGAGATATCAATAATTTCGAAGAGCGCATTTTTTTCTATTAGCTATGCAAAAAAACTGCTAAATTTTCGTTCGCAGAATTTTTCATCATGTTTGTTTAACATCTTGGCTTATATACGAGTTTCCGATTTTGGACAATTTTTTACTGAAAAATCGTATACTCGGCTTTTACACGGATTGGCTTCTACACGAAAATATGTGGTAATTAAATCGTGTTCGCTCAGTTGCTGCAATTGCTTTATCTGATAATAAAGGGAGGGTTTTTTTAAGTCGACTATCCTTTGCAGCATGCTGAAATTCTACGCTAACGATACGAATTAAGAATGCTAATTTAACAAATAGATCTTGATTAAAAAATTCTGAAATGTAACTCTCTTGTTAACTTACATAATAAACATAACATATTCCAGTACCATTCTATATTTTGTTTTTGTTTTTTTTCTTAAAAAGTAAATAAGGCGATACAAAGTCTTAAATTACATATAAGCATATGGACAGGGCACAGGCGGGAGTACAAGCTTTTCCACTTTTTTTTAATAGAAATTGTCGCTGTATTTATAAACACATAATTTTTGTCTTAAGTAATGCAAAAATTTCTATTTGGAAAAAGTGGTGAAAGTTTGCCTGTAAATCCACCTCCCCCCCTCCCTTCCCGTTGACATTACGCCTAAGCACATAGATTCCTAGCTTCTGGAAAACTTGACAGCTTTAATTAAACTCTAGTAATCCTAATAATAAAGAGTAACTAATCGTAACACATATTTTCTCCTAAAAATACTTATAAAATTAGGAGGGAAAAAATAAAATCAAGAACACAACAACACGACTAATTCGTTCTGGACTTTAGTTAGGGAGCATTGCACTTTTAAATTTTACCATTGAGGCCCCTAAAATACTTAAATGGACCGGCAATTCCAGTTGGTGAACCTGCTCATCAATCAATATTAAGACATTTAAAAGGCAACCCTAGAAATTGACCCATGCTGTCTACCCAATTGTTTGCCTTCCCCACTTTGTGGGGACCTCCAGCTACCATATAAATCTTGTGCATAAGTGTTGTCCTGCAGCATGTTCAGGTTTTTTAGTGAGTTATCATGTTAAGAGATATTTACGTTTTCATCAAAATAACCTTTTTGTTCTGCATAGGCTATATGTGGTTGAAGTTTGTCTACAGACCATCGGCCTGATTTTTTATGAACCCATGGCATGTAAAATTCGCCTTTCTGCCTATCCACCCATCCCATGAGTCCTGGATATAGCTCATTATCTAAAGCAGATTGAAGCCATGGAATCAAGCATTTTTTTCTGGGAGAACTTTTCTTTGTCTTCTCTTGCTTCTAAAATAAAATAAAATAAATAATTTACATTAATTTCAATTGCTAAAAGGTGTAAATTAACATTTTAAAACCAGTAAAAATGCGTTCTTTTGATTTTCGGGAATAAAAATCTGGTGAAATTAAACTTGCTAAAATAACATTTTAATCTGATAGACAAATGCCTTAATGATTCAAAATAAAGAAAAAATGGTCAGCAGCGAAAAAAACTTTATCTAACTGAGGTTTATGTTAAACTTGCGAGTTTAATTTTCCTTGCCATTTTAGCACTATAACTTTTTATTTTCTTCTAAAATTTTACTTATAGTGAATTTGCATAGTACCCACAGGACATTCAAATAAGAAATAATAGCAATGTAGTATTTTTCGTACAAAATTTTGATATAACATTGTATTAAAGGTGTATTAAAGAAGGGTCGGAAAGGGGAAAAAGGGGACGGTATAGGAAAAAAGGTACGGTAAGGATGAAACTGTAAGGAAAATTATCACCTATTTTAGGCAAATCATTTTAACACTAAGTGGTAGCCACAATGTTCATTGATTTTTAGAAACAGTTATTTATATTGGATTAAATTAAAAAATAATACTAATTTACCTCGAAAATTGCAGGAATAAACCTTGGGAACGGTAAGGCTACCAATAAAGCCACGATGCTTGAAATTGATATTTAAATGCTGATTTAAATTTTGCAGTAAATTTCTTGTCAAAGAATTTTAGACATTCTTTCTCAAGCATACTTCTGCATGAGAAAAAACTTGAAAAAAATTCTGTAGCTGCATCTGAAGTGATTTTCTGTATAATTTTAGAAGAGGGATGGTAAGGAATCTAAAACCCAGGAACAGAGTTTAAAAAATAGTAACAACCCTAAAAAAGTGTGCAGGTTAATTTTTTGCAATGTATTTATATAAAACAATAGTTCCAGTTTCGGAAAAAAATTACATCGAACTACTTTTATTGAAACAATTTTATACAGACAGCTCCAAACTTAAAAATCAGCATCAGGGACACGGGACGGTATAGGAGTTTTCCAGGTGTTTGGACACCCAACATCATCCAAAACTTATCTCGTTAATATTGTTATGCAATCATGCAATGGGATGTTCCCCAGTATATGAAATAAAAAAAATAAATAAATAAAAAAAAAATTAAAAAAAAAACACCAGAACATGTACTACAATAAAAATTATTATTCAGGGACATAAAAGTCAAAAGATTGTGAGAATGCCCCATATATATATTTTTTAAACTGACTCGGGTAGAGTTGAAACATGTAAACAGTTAAAATAAACGTATTTTTGCTGGTTTTAAAGAGTTAATTTACAGCTTTTAGCAACTGAAATTAATGCAATATTACAGGGTGTTAATTTGTTATATATAAATAATTTTACTAATATTTGCATAATAATATGTCAACAAGGTGTTTTTTTTACTGCTTCTTAAAAAAAAAATAACCTATCTATATTTTAAAAAAATCCCTGCCGGTTCGGCCTACAAGCACGGATAGATTTCGAAGTTAAGTACTAATTTCACCAAGAAAAACTAAATCAAGATTAGATATAAACACAGTTAAACAATTTTATCTGTCCGCTTTTGACGATTTTTTAATTTCAATTTTCTGTACGAACTCGTTTTATCAACACTTTCCAACAAAGTTGAAAAGTGTTTATGCATTCGGTTTGTCTGTCCGTCTGGCCGTCTGTACGCGCTCTAACTCCCGTAAATATACTCGGATCGTTCTGAAATTTTTGGATGTTAGTGACCTCTACCATAGCACGAACCCTATTGCAAATGAACTTTGTACCATGTTTAGTTCATTTACAGGGGCAGTCAAAAGTTTTCCGTTACATTACGGCCTATGGGAAAAATTCGTTTAAAATATTTTTAATGATGTTACATGCTTTCAAACATAATAAAATTTATATTCATTTATCAAGTGCATTAAAATATGCATTCCGTAGAATATGCGCTGCAAAGAATAAATATTATTCATTTACAGGACCACACAAAAGAATTCCGTTATATAATGATATACGGGTGGAGGGAATTTTTTCCGGCGTATTTTAATTATGTTAAATTATTTCATGTATAATGGAATTGATATACGTCGCTGAGGTTTACTATAACTTATTTCATATATAATACGAAGTGCATAGCATTTACAGGGATACACAAAAGATTTCAGATACTATATTGTATCCGAAGTATTGTACGGTAGCGATGATGTCTGGGAATGCATTTTTAATTATGTTATGCGCTTTTATGTTTCACTATATTTATGCATTGTATATGATGTGTATAAATGCCTGTAATTCATATACAGGGCTACACAAAAGAATTCGTAATGGTTACTGGGTATGATTGTAAATTGCTTAAAGGTGGTTTTTAAATGAGTTATGCATTTTTACGCTGAACTGCATTTCATTTACTAAGAAATGTTAGTAGATAAAATTATAAAACATAGATAAAATTACATACAGGGTCATGCAAAGAATTGGATGCATGGCCGTCTATAAATGATAATTTCTGAAAATGTGATTCCAGAAGTTTTAAGAGCGTTTTACTTTGAATTAAACTTTAGCTAAATAGTGGCGTGTAATAAAGGTACTAAGTTAACTACAGGGTTGTACAAAAGTATACAAGTATATTTCCATCTATTGGTATACATTGCTGAAAGAGAAATTTCAACCTGCTAAACCTTTTCTGGCTAAGCTAAATTTCCCCATTATATAGCATATATATCAACCTACAGATCAAATACAGAACTGTTCAAAAGAATTGGAATACATATTTGATATGGATGGTAACTGCTGAAATCAGTTTTTCAAATGTTTTATGCGTTTTCTAAAATATTTACTTAGTTATTTTATATAGTACATTATTTCCCTAAATAACGAAGTTTTGTTAAAGCATACAGGAAGTGTTGGAAAGTGTTTCATAATCTATGCTTAACGCATGATTTTTCTTACTTGTTTTTCCTGTAAGAGTTCATCTTATCAAAAAATTGTTAATATAAAATTTGTAAATAATATTAAGAAGATTTATAATAAATTTAAGCGGATTTGATATCTTGTGAATTGACGATGTTATGAATTTTTTTTCTTCTTCACCTTCCCCCCTCCCTCCTCTCTGGTTTTTTTTTTTTTTTTTTTTTTTTTTTTTTCTTAAACCCTGCGTTTTTATAACTCTGCTCTAATTATATCATTTTCAAGTTATGATTTTGAAATTTTCACAAAAGTTGCTCTATATACTTAGCTAATACATCATGCATATTATATTTTGATTGCATTCGCGCATGCGCAGTGAAACGGTTTTTAGTAAACCTGCTCATTTTTCATCCAATTTTCATTATTTTTTAATTCTGATTGCAGAGTATTATGTACAATGTCGTTTGTCGTATTTTCTGAAAAGAACTTTTTTTATATTAAGAACTCTGTAAATTATAAGCAAAAAACTTGGCGAAATTTGGGACTGTTTTTATAAAAACCTCAATTTCTCTACGAGTATTAATGCATCCTCCTAAAAATGAACACAGTATATTACAATAAGCCACTTATTAATAATTTCGAGTTGGAACGCTTTTGCTACATTAATTTTTACAGGGTTATCCAAAAGATATTCGTTCTTTTTCAATTTGTTGACGGCCCCCTATGGGGTTTCGGTAAAAAATCTTCGCGGAAATATATGACCTATTCTATACTGTTTATACACCTGCAGTTTCAGGTTAATTCCTCATGTATTTTTCTAGATATTTAACAAAACGTCTAAAATCGCAAGTGATCGGTCACCTTTGGCCATATAGTGTATATTCATTTTTATGATAAATATCAAATAATAATAATAATAAAAGTATTTATCTGCTCAAAAGTTTTTTGGCGAGGATTTGGCGCGGTAGAAACAACTGACTACGCAACCTTCTACGAACTACCTGACTACGAACCCTTAGGGTTCTACGGGGTGATGCAGGGCCGTGCGAAGAGAAAACTGCGCCCGGAGCAGCGTGTCAATTTGCCCCCCCCCCCCCCCCCGCCCTTCAAAATTGATAAAGGGCAGAAACAGAAATAAATTATATTGAATAAATATTTTGCGTTTATTTTAGAATTTTAAAAGATTTAATTTTAATTCAGAAATTCCAAACAACTAAATAACAGAAAAGAAAATTGCACTTATTTGTTAATGAGATCATGATGCTTTGCGACAGATTTTTCTTAACCTTTCTCACATATTTTTCTAGCCATTTTTAGTTGTTGTTAGCCCCTTAATTCTCGCTCCCGTCAATATCGCGGGCTGAGGTGTCGCTCGTTATTTTTCGTGCCCGTCATATTTCCGGGCTAGAGATTTATTGCTGGAAAAAACTTCTGAAACCAGAAAAATTTAACTGGCATTTCCGTCTGAAGTCTTTGATTATTAGCATTTGGGTTTGGTATCTGGCGCTGATTGTGATATTGGGCTTTGTATTGCATGTTTCGAAATATATCACACTCAAAAAATTATTAATAATCAAAATTTAATGTATGTTATATTATTTGTAAAAATTCGTTTGATGATGATAAATAAAGATGTAAAAAATAAAGGTCTTATTCGCATTAATTTGTATGGTGTAAAACAAACATTAAAACATAGAATTCTCGGTTGATGGATTTTCCACAAATATCTTTTTTTTTTTTTTTTTTTTTTTTTTTTCTTCTCGCCTTAAAAAAAAAAAAAAAAAAAAAAAAAAAAAAAAAAAAAAAAAATTGCATATTTTATACAGAAACCTTATAATTACTCAATTTCTGTAATAGAAAAATAGGTACTTTTTTGATGGTTTTTCCAAATACAGTGAAACCCCGATTTAGCGTTATTCAAGGGACTGTACAGAAATGACGCTAAATGCGGGAAAACGTTAAATCGGGGCAAGACGAAAACAACACACTGAGCTTGAAAGAAAGACTAATTTAGGTAAGATACGTTTTACTTCTTGATTTTAAGTACTGTTTTTAGTAGCTACAGCACAAATCGCTTTCTAAACTTAGAAGATTTTATTTTTTGTAAGCTTTTTTATTGGTCTTCACTATTTCGAAGGAATACACTATATTTTACCACCATATCTAACCATCTAAAGCTAATAAAAAAAAATTCTAACGGTCTATCAGTTCCGTTCTAGTACAAAAAGTATAATCGAATAAATTAAAAAAAGTATTGGTGCGGATGGAAGAGAGGAGGGTTTTCACAATATTGCACTCGCAGTTGGTAAGAAAGACAAAATCAAGAGAAATTTCAAATTCTGCGCGTATTGATAAAAAAATTTTATTTATTTTCATCACAGTTTTTGACTATTTTATAAAAATCTCATTGAGTTTTTACCGCTGAAAAAAAGTTAAATGCGGGAAATATTTCAAAATGATAACGTTAAATCAGGGATTTTTTAACATTACAAATATAGTAAATTAATTGGGACTAGTGAAAAATGACGTTATGTGCGGGAAATCGTTAAATGCGGGTTACGTTAAATCGGGGTTTCACTGTATTAAGCGACAGTTAAGTGGGTCTTAAGCTGCAGAAAATGGGTAAAAATCAATAACAACCAGATTGAAAACAAGTGATCCCTTCAACCGATAAGTACTAAAAAACAAAACAAACAAAATGTAAGAGATAAAATTAAATTATAATTTCAGTACATTAATTAAGGAAGATAACTGAAACAATGTTTTAATTAACATAAAATAAAATATAATATCAGGCAAATACATTTACTTCCATTTTATTTTTCTTGCGTTTAGGGTAGCAAAATCGTTTATTATTTTATGTGTAAAGATTGCAACACACTGAATTTTATAGAAAGTAAATTCGGGTTGCTTAATCTCTCGACTCATAGTAGATCTTAAGTAGTTTTTTATTGTTTTATTGTTGCTGGAATACTTATAAATTATGGACGCTTCCATGTTTTTGTAATTCCTTGTTTTTCCCTAAGTTAAAATTATGGAGTAACTAAAGGATATCTAAATGATCCATTTTATAAAAGTTCTTATCTAATGGTAGAAATAATGTTTTCGCGTTTAAAACCTCGCTTAACCATTCAAATCAGCAATAAAGGGCAAGGTCCAGGCAATATTAGCAGATTTTCGGTAACTGATTTTAGATTCTCACCTGCCAGAAACTCAAATTCTTGTTATACATATCTCAGTTTCTTAAACCTCCAGTTCAGTTGCACGTTTACAGTGTCTCTACATAACACGAAATCCTTCACTTTCATGTAAATTTCCACTTTCATTAGGAGCTTCGTAGCCAAATTGTTCTGCGAATTTTACGTTTTCTGTTTTGCTCAAATAAGGACTCTACATTTGCGGACTTAACCAAATCTTTGCTTTCTTGTTCAAAAATTTCCTCTCTTACTGTCTGAAATGTGTTTTTTAGTGTTTCAATCAGTTTGCTGGCGATTAAATCATTGACAGTTTTTTTTTCTGCTTTTTTTTCGTGAGAATAATATTAACTTTTTCTATTTCATTTAAAGTGCTATGTCACTAAGCCTTAAATAAAGGGAAATTTCTTTATTTGCTTTATTAAGCTTTTTGCTCTTGAGTAAGTTTACTAATTTTACTTTATTTCTATGAGGTCTTCCAGAGCTTTTAAAATCTGTGGCAATTGTTTGTAAACTGCAGATATAGCTTTATTTTTTCATGACCATAGAGCATCGCAATGTTTCTTTAAATAAACTGATAAGTAGGACATAAGTATATCCCATCGTTCAGTAGAAGAGAAGAAAAAACAAACACATTTTATGCAGTTCCGGACATTTTTGGACATACACCAGCAGCACGAACTCAAAGTTTAGAGAATGTGCAAAACATGGTAAAAAATAGACGAATTTATTTACTTCGACGATTCGAGCTTACACAACATTATATTGGGAAGCCATATTTGCACCATATCACAACATTGAGCTCTGAAGGGTTGATATTGGTATTGTTTATGACAGCCGATTATCTACAAGCCTAACCCGTACTTACACAAGGTTCGAAGAAAACTACGGATAATTTCGAACGATAAGGCTGATGTGCGCAATTGGGCCGAACCTACCGTCTACCATTTTTGAGAACAGAACCTTTCGTGCAGCTGTGAATGTCGAGATTATCGGACATTAGTTTATCTTAAATTTCTTGCGCTAATTTTTTTCCTTTTTTTTTTTTTTTTTTTTATTATTCGATGCAGTCAATAAACCTTTCCACGATTGAAAATTTTCTATTTTCGATATCATATAATTTGCGTCATTTGTTCTTTGTGAGGTATACTGGATTCCTAAACTGGACTGTGTTTAAAATTCAATAACTTGCAAATGGTGTCAATTATTAAAGGTTTTAGTTCCAAATAGCAGAGATAGATGGCAAGCAATAAGCGCTCAATGGAGGTCTAAACTGAAATCCCCTAGCATCATGCGAAGGAAGGAGGTTAAATATATAGAGTAGGCCCCTAAAAATAAGATTTTATTGGAGAATAAGACCCACTCCATATATTTAACCTCCACTTTTCGCATCAGTGTTCGGCGATCTCGGTTTTGGCTTTGATTGAGCACCTATGGCGCTAGATGTTGTCTTTATAGTGCTTGTGTGGTTATACATTGCTGGCATAATTGTCAATTCAGTATAAACTTGATTGATTTTCACGAATATGGTTTAATAAAGTATACTGCTGTAACCTAAATTGACTATAAACCTGTTTAATTCTTCAACAAATCATCGATATTTATGTTGTAATGTGAAATTGTAAAACTGCAGTATAAGAATTGAAAAATTCATTTATAACGCGAGCAGCTACTGGATTTGGTCTGCCCCTCGGGATTGCACTATCACTCTAAAATGTAAGCTCAGTTTCCGAGGTGGTCATCCCTGCTTGCAGCGCCATCTATATTTGCTAACTGGAACTAAAGCCGGGAATCGAAGTAACAACAACAACAAAAAAAAAAGACTACTGACATTTTACATTACCTTTCCGCAATTTTTTTAATAGCTGTCACCATTTACAGGTTATTGAATTTTAAAAACAGTCAGTCCATTTTAGGACACTCGGTATATATGGAGTGCGATCGAACGAAATTGAAAAATACCTTGCTCTATGAATTTCTTCTACAATCGTTTTTTTTTACTTCATTGGCAAGAAGGTTCATAATTTCATCCTGAATATATTTCGCCATTTATCTTTTATCACTTTCAATAATTTTCACTTTTGCTCTTTTCAAATTTGCTGCCGATTACATGATTTAATTTTAAACGTTTCTCAAGTTTCTTTTAGCGAATGCATGCATTCCTGTGTTCTAGAGCATTTTTATGCTCAGGAATTTTAGGATTTAATTTCTTCCACTTGAAAAACCCACAATATGGATTGGCTAACTTTGGAGGGCGATCATGATAATTGGTGAATAATAAACAGAGAAAACAAAATATAGTGATTCCCTTAATTAAGTTATCCAATAAGCCGCAATCACGATTAATAATTTCTCCACTATACTTTTCTTGAACGTTAGTTTGGAAAATTGTCGTCCTTCTGCAATTGCAGATTTCATGTAATCAGCATTTTCATCCTGTGCTGGACCTTTTTTTAACAGCAAAGTAATAACCAAATGACTGTAAGAATGATCCCATAGTGCAATCAGAATAGTTTAGCAATTCATATTCACTGAGTGTGGGAGGTGGCAGAAACTTTCGTATACGATGAAAAGGGGGTCGCAGAGTGTAGACGTTTAAAAAACCCTGCAATAAGATACCACAAAAGCATATTATAAAATCATCAAATCTAAAGAGCTCAATGAAAAGTAAATGTGAACTATGCAATAATTTCGAAATGAAAAATGTACATACTTTCATTGGGAAAAAAATTCCCGATATGTAAATATATACATTTTGTTTTACGAAAAAAATAGAGTATCGAAGAGTGAAAAAAAAAATTGCAATTAAAGTGATCGACGACAAAAATAAAATAAAAATAAAAAACCGGAAATTAGTAGAACAAATTTGGCGCCCCCTAAATTTCCGCGCCCGGGGCGACCGCCCCCTTCGCCCCCCCTTTCGCACAATGCTGGGGTGATGTACAGTTGTAGAAAAAAAAAGGTAAACACCCCTTATTAACTCTGCAAAAAATTATCGTAGAAGAAAATTACTGGTATCACACTATTGCTAATAAAATCTACTTTTAAATTATGTATATAAATTTTTCTTAGGGGGCCATCTACATATTAAAACGAACCATAGCTTTGTTTTTTTAATAGCAGTACACGATTCTGACAGCATAAATGAACTCTACACTGTTCAATTAACCTAAAAACAAATTTTTTATGCAATTCGTACGATAAATTTGCGAGAAATTAATTGTTTTAAAACAAGCGTATTTTAGGGGCTGTATTCATATTGAAGTACGGTACTCAGTTGTTGACAGAGAGTTCTTCATCAAGGCATCTTAAGCGCTACTCAAGCAGTCATTGAAGACTGCTAGATTACATGATAGCATAAGAAATTTCAAAATATCTAGTCTCTTATATCATAGCCTTATTGGTATTACCAATTATGCTTAAACCATCATTTTGCTGTTTTTTAAGCATAATTGGAAAACTACTTGGAAGGAAAATGTGAAATTTTGGATTTCCATACAGGGGCGCCATTTCAGAACTTTCTTGGGGGGGGGCAAAGATTTTTTGAGGGAAGTTATATAGCTAAGGGTATGATCCAAGCGTCTACCCCCCCCCCCCCCCCCGAGCGAGATACGTAAACTGAATCATGTTTACAAAAACAGTAAAAACTTTGAATACGGAAACTCAAGAATCGATGAAATATTTCGTTTTAAGCAGGTTTCCGTCTTAGCAGGTAAAATTTCAATATATTGAATATGAAACATTTTCTTTTTAGACAGGATTCTATTATAGGTTCCATTTTTATAGGTATCCCAAAGACTGTTAAACCATCCACTCAATAGTATAGTCTTTAAAAGAGATGTATTATAGTAAAACTTGTGAAAACGAAGCCTGTCTATGACAGAATTCTTTCTCAAAGGGGAAAAAAAATCAAATTTCGATGAAAAAAACGTCATACATTTATACTTGCTAAGACAGAGACCTGCCTAAAATGGAACTTTTTTCTAGTCCCTTTCGACTTCTTTTTTCAGGTTTTACTACAGGGGTGCCATTTCAAGAGTTTCCTGGCGAAGGACAAAGAAAAATTTTCTTTCAGGAACAGGAAACGTGAAATCTCACAGAAAATGGGAAAATCCCTCACAATAAAAAAACTCTGCGTGATTTTGTCTCCGTAACTTCTTTCATGGACATGTGATTATTCTGCGAATTTTTTTTTTATTTTATTTTCGCGAAAGTCCACGATTTTTTGTCTTTCGAATTCCACAAAATCAATTCGGAAATGGGTCACAGAAAAAAATCGCGAAATTTGCAAATTTTGAAAAAAAAAACCCAAATGGTTGCGTAAAAAATCGCTAATTTCTCCAAATGACCGTGGAAAATATTGCTACTTTCATCAGAGATCGCGAAAAGAAATGCAGATTTCGTCAAATGGTTGTGCAAACTAAAATCTCGAATTTTGTAAAAGGATTGCAAAAAAAATCGTGAATTTCGTCAAAATATTGCACAAAAAATCACGAAAATTTAGTCAAACAATTGAGGGGAATTTCGTCAAACGATCGTGAAATCAGATATGAAATCTCGTGTAACTATCCCGCAAAAAATTACAAATATTATTAGTTGGTGGTAGAAAAAAAAATCACGAATTTCAACAAAAGATCGTGAAAAGGAATCGCGAATCTTGTCAAAAGATCGCAGAAACAAATATGGAATATCCACAATTAGTCGCGGAAAAATATTGTGAATTTTGACAAATGGTCGCGAGAAAAAAAAAAAAAACAAAAAAAACAATTTCGATAACGGTTTCAGAAAAAAAAAATCGTGAATTCCGTTAAAACGGTAGGGGGAAAAATCGCAAATTTCGTCAGATGATCGCGAAAAAAGAATCATGAAATTCAATCAGTCATGTGATAATCAGCTCTCGAACGTCATGAATAGGTCACGAAATTTGCAACTTTCGTGATCTATAGCGATAAAAGATTTTCATTAGTGATTTTCTGCAAGTAAAGGTAAGGTAAAGCGTTAATTGTTTCGGATTGCGTTTTCACTATTATAAGGCGGGTTCCTGTTAATACTATTTTTCAAAGAAACCCTGAATATTTTTCAGATGAAGAAGCTACATATTTGAACAGTAATGAATACTCTCTCTCTCTCTATATATATATATAGAATATATATTCTAATTAATATTTCTAAATATATATTCTAATATATATTTCATAAAAGGTAAAGTTTATATTAAAGATGTAATTGTAGACTTCTTTTACAATAATTATGTTAAAATATGGATTCATTCTCTTTCATTTCGGGTCTGGTTCCCTTTCAATGTAAATCTTTTTAGCGGTTTAGGTATTTACATGAAATTTAAGTCCTACGGTAGGATAGATTGACGTATTTTCTTCGTTGCCAGTGAGGTACACTTTAAGTTTTTCAGATTGTGCTTTATCTCTTTCAGTCGGAGTCGGGATGACCTGGGTTTTAACAAGGAAGCCCTGAATGTTTTTCAAAGGAAAAATTATATATTTGACAATTAATGGTGGCTCATAGTAATAACCCATGTGTTCATTTCTGTCTATAAGGCATAAAATTATAGACTTCTTTATTATAAACGTGTTAAAATATGGAGTGATTTTCTTTTGCTTTGGGATATGGTGGAAATCTGTCGGTTTTTGGGTTGAAGAAATTGCTTTGTAGTTGTATGGTGCGCGCAGACTCCATTCCTAGGCGTTGAAGAATTTTGAGAGTGTACCATTTTTAATATGATTTAATAAAGCAAATAAATAATTTGATAACATTGCAATGATTGCAGTAAATACAACGTGACACTAATAATTCAAAAAAGTAAAAAAGTCAGATAATTAAGAACTTGAACTATACTCGCCCCTTTATCCCCCCCCCCCCTAAAAAAAAATATCTGAAAAAGCTCTACATCTGAATTTCTAGCCATGAGGGAACTAGTTTTCCTAGGATCCAGTTTTGTACAGCTGAGAAGCAACTGATAAAAGAAAATTCCTCTCATATATTTTTTAAATTAGCCAAAGATCGATATATGTCTCACCTTAAGAACGTTCGGATAGGAATTTTTTTTTTTACAATTACTATTAATTTCTGTGCATAAAGCATTTATTGAATACATATGTTTTTATTGCAATCATATCTGATAAATTATTTTTGTGTTTGAGCAATTTTTAAATTTTTGTTTGTGTCTGACAATTGATGGTTGACAAATTTTCTGAAAATTCAAATTCCTTGGGGGTGGCTATTGCCCCCCCCCAGCCCCCCTCAAATGGCGCCCCTGTTTCCATAAAGCAGGACTTAATAAATCTAAATCCATCAAAAAAATTGTAGTTTGCAATTCATAATTTTTTCGAATATTAATTTCATAATTCATATCATAAAATTATAAAAATTGCAAATTCAACGTATTTATGTTAGGGCATTTTAGTAGTATTGCTATACAAAAAATTAGTACATTAGTACATAACTTCAGGAGATATTAATGAAAATATGAAAATGTAATTTAACATTAGAAGCACTAAATTTTGAATGTTTATAATTCAAAAATTTATCATTCAAATAACTTGAAATTTGGTGTTTAGGCATATTTTGAACTGAAGATTTGAAATAACTCGTTAAAATTGGATATTGCATTGAAAAAAATGAAGCTTGGGTTCGTTTTAATATGTAGATGGCTCCCTAAGCAAATTCTATATACATCATTTAAATGTAGACTTTATTTCCAATCGTTCGGTGCAAGTAACTTTCTTCTATGATAATTTGTTGAGGAATTAGTAGGGGGTGTTTACTTTTTTTTCCACGACTGTACAATGGATAGTTCTCCTGCCATTTTCGGAGATTGGAGGTTTTCGATGTCTAGTCAAAAGTTTCATTTTTTAAACTATTAAATATAGAGAGAAGGTTTCGGTGGATTCGAAATTTTCGGAAAATTTTATCCCAAGTACATACCAAGCACATTGATTAAATATTTAAAATCACGAAAGAAAAATATTTTTTTTTTTTTTTTTGCAAAATAAAACAGATAAAAGTTCTTTTTTTTTTAAGGCTATTTTTCCTCGCTCAATGACGGGAAACTTTCTAAACGGAGCTCGTTTTTAAACGTAAAAACAGGATACTTGCAGGCATGATTTTTTAAGGGATTTGTAATCGAACAGTTTTTTGTTGTTTTTTTTCCGGCAGATTATTTACAAGCAATTGCTGTCTCAGAATGGATTTTATTATTATTCTTCACCAGTTATTCATAACGCATACTATAGTCATGAAAAGTTAAATTATAATTTAATTTGACATAAATCAATTAACTGGAAACGAAATTGCAAAATATGAAGATTATAGGTATACGTTAAAACAATTTCTTCAATGTGATTGAAAATATGGATTTGTTTGTAATTTTTCAAGGACATAGAGAGAAAAAAAAAAGTTTTTCATTCTATTTTAAGAGACAATTAAAAAAATATATATATTGCAAATCTTAGAACGAAATTTATACTGAATCTGAAAGTGGAATAAAATTTGCTTAGATTATTTTCAAATTTTACTTTTGTTTTAAACGTAAAAATTGAAGAATGCTAAATAATAAGAATTTTATCTTTATTAAAAAAATTAAAAATTTTCACTAAACTTTTTAATCAGCTTCATAATAAAACGCTGCTCATCTTTTTTGTTTTTAGTATTCATTGTTATGAGCTTATTGCACCGGTAAAAATTTATTATTTATAAGCAGCTTTCATATCTATAATAATAATTCTAAATAATAATTTACTTACAAAAGACAAGTGTTATTTAGCGCACAATTATTATTCTGCATAAATATAGCTTTGTGAATGTGTTAGAAAGAGATGCTAAATTTAAGAAAGAAGCAGGCGTGGGTGGCGGTAGAAGAAAGTTTAGAAAGGGGTAAGATTTTGGAACAGATGCGTTTGCGTTTCACAACCTAAACCGCTTTATATATATCAATAAGCTTTTTATTCGGCTTCATAATAAAACACTGCGCAGCTTTTGAATTTTAGCATTCATTTTTATGGGTTTATTGCACTGATTAGAATTATTTATTGTTATTATTGTAATGAAACATTTCAAATCTGGGGCTAAATAAGAATTCACTTACAAAAGAAAAGGTAAAAATATTCTTTCCTGTTTTCCTTTATGATTTTCCTAAGAAGAGTTCAGTTACAAAAAAAAAAAAAAAAAAAAAAAAAAAAAAACAGCGAAGTCGATTTGTTTTTATTAGAAAAATAAGAAGGAAAATAATTCTTATTTTATGCGCGTTCTATGTGATTTACAATAAATTCAATATGTAAAGTAATTTTTAAAAAATCTCTGTTTAATTTAATCTGATACAGTTAAATTAAATTAAAAACTAAATTAGTATGATATGGCTTTTGTTCGCGCACTTTTTGCATAAACTTTCCTGTTTTTTTTTTTTTTTTTTTTTTTTTTTTTTTTTTTTTTGTCTGGGGGGTGGGGGGGTGGTGGCTGTCTGAACTAAAACACTTTTTTTTTCCTTTTATAAATTAGTACTTTCTGAATAATTTTGTCCATTAAATCATCATTAATTTTATAAGATCGCGAAAAAACGCTGAAAATAACATTAAAAATGACTAAAACTTCAAAAATTGCAGAAAGAAAAAATTCTACATTAAAATAAGGGACTAAAATAGGATTAATTTTGCGAGTGTTAAAAAATCGTCGCGCAAACCCGAAAAAGCCAGAACAATTACTGTACGAATTCCGAATAAACTTTACTGAAACAAAGATTTGTTGTAATTGGACTAAAAGTTTACAAACGGATTCATTTTTAATAATGTAAAAAAACCACAGCAAAAGCAAGGAGGGAAAAAAAAAGAAAAAACGTTAAATCGCATAAGAATCGCTAAAAATTCAGAAATCACAGATGACAAAATTTAGTACAGTAGGCTAAAACAGTGCAACCGAAATTATTTCAGGAATATAAAACAATCTGCGTGGAACGTGAAATAAAAGAAATGGTAACATCAACCCGCGCAAATGTGTTCCCCCAAACAATGATAAACAGCCATATCTGACGATCCTACAACGCCAAAATGAATAAACTGGTTGGCGTAGTATAACACCCATTGACAAGTAAGATGTGCCTACCTGAACTTTAGTTTCTTCTTATTTTGGAGCTTCAAATGAGTAGAGAGATAAACACCTTTTATTATAACATTAGGTACTTAAAATAATATTACCCGTAATGCATTCGCCGACATTTTGATGCAATTTGTTCAACAAGTTCGGTTCTTCTTTCGGCTTTGCTAGGGGATTTCCGCTATATTGTCCTCTCGAGGTAATGCCGCCACCAATTTGAGGGATTTTGCAATTTGACTTAAATTGTAAGTTTAGCACATTAATAAATCTAGTTTAAGAAACATTGTAATTATTCATTATTCTGCTACATTAAATTGCTTTCTAAATATTTTCAGTAGGTTATGTGTTTCCTAAGTATCCATTTTATGTACTTGTATTTACTAGGTCATTAAAGAGTGGCGTCATTGCCAGATACAGTGGCCGAATTACCCCAGTATCCTGGGGCTGAAATTTTCAACAGTTTAATCCCCTAAAAAATATTTCTTTGAACAATATAAAGGAAATTTTGGATTCAGTTTATACAGACTAACATGAAACATATGTTTTGAAAATTTGATGAAAAAATATTCAGGAGTTTTTGAGATATCCTGCGCGTTATGCCCAACAACGTCATTCGGCGAAAAATGACTTCAAAGTTTCGGAAACGCCGCGCTGCTTCAGCTATTGAGCGGGTATACTTCTAAAAACCATAACTTCTGTTCTAATGGGAATTTCAAGGAAACAATTATATCAAAATGTTGAGAAAAGATAGGAGTGTAACATCTAAAAAAATTAAAATTTCGAAATTTTTGAAGCTTTAAGAGTCCCGGGACCCATTAAAAAATACTTCCTTCATATACACTTTTTCATAATTAAATCTTACCTTAAAAGGTGTAGAAAGTATAGCCGACATTGTATCTTCCCCGAAAAGTCCAGCAAATGCTTGACATTTGGTGCCACCTCTAAATATTTGTAACTTATTATCCAATGAATAAAAATAAGCCACTCCTATTTAAATGCTTGGGATAGATAATTTAAAGAGCGTAATCGACTATTTAGGAGTATCGAAATTCCACGATATGTAATCATTGTCAAAATATGTTTAATCAGCCATCCACTTGATAAATCCTGAAACTTTATTCTGTTGCTAAATCTTAGCTAATCAATGCAACTTTTTTTTCTACATGCATCTGTAAAGATAGAGTTGAAAAAAAAAGAAGAAGAAGATCTATTTTATATCGAATGTTTATTTAATTCAGTCGACCTTTGAAATGGGCTGATACATTTTATCTCTAGAAGTCACGTATCCGCCTTCGAAAGTTCTATTTTGAATTTCTTTTTTTTTTTTTTTTTTAGTTCCATAAAAATAGTTTAACCTTTAACTTCTGTGACAGAAATTATCACATAACTATCTGTGAAGCGGTCTGTGAGACCACTCGGTTGAAAGATGAATAAAAGCCCCGATTAACCCGATCACACGATTAACCCCGGCATCTTTTACACGAATTTCATTCGTTTGGCACCACTTTTTGTTAATTATTTAAATTAACTTTATAAATCACGAAAATATCGTAATTAAGTAAAATCAATTTTATTTATTTATTTATTTATTTATTTTTTACTGGCATCAAACTCAAGCGTTAGGCACTTTTTGAGGGTGCATACATGCACCCATGGTCCCGAACGGGTTAACTCATACGATGGTGTTTCTGTACCAAACTTTTTGTACAGGACTATTATAGTTAAAATTCTCTTATTGAAAAGTCTCTGGCGATGGTACTAAAGTTCAAATCAAACAAAATTTCAGAAGTGCTTGTAATTAAACTGGAAGACTACAAGTTAAACTACGAAGATTGAAAAATGGAGCGGTCTGCGAGACCGCTAAGATCAGTTAAGAGTTAAGGATGAAAACCCTTCTTACATATTTCGATAGTTAAAACATATTTTAAATACATTCCTTCAAAATTTAGATTGGATTGCGTGCAAACAGTTCATGAGAGCAGGTAGAACAAAATCGAGGGAGACACAATATTTTTGAATAGATGTGTCTATGGTTGTATTCTTGGCCGCATTTTTTTAAATAAAAAATATGAACTTCAAATAAGCTGAAATAAGATTTTTTTTTTTATCAAAACAGTTTTTAAACATATCAATGCTAAAGCAACAACAAAGGAATGTAACGAATTAGAAATAATTAAGAAACTAAAAGTGAGCTTGTATCTGTTTTTTATTATCAGGTGCGTTCGTAATTATATAAATACGTAGCACCTATAGACGTCGTTCTGTCCGTCTGTATGTCCGTCTGTCCTTCCGCATATAACAGAGCAAAAACTACACAACCGAATGGTTTGAAATTTTAAATATATAATTGTTTCAGAATTTTGTGTAGTTTTTTCAAATTTTATGAAAATCGGATGTATAGTTTAATTACGGGGACACTCAAAAGTTTTCCGTTATAGTACGGCCAATGGGAAAAAATTATTTCAAGTACATTTTAATGATGCTACAGCCTTTCGAACAGAATGAAATTGATATACACTTATGAAGAGCACTAAAAAATACATTCAGTACATTATGCGGTGCAAAAAATAATTATAAAACTAGTTATAGTACGAACGCATCTCATTGCCACGTCTGACGTGCGATTTCCAACTTGTTTTTTATTTATTTATTTATTTATTTATTTATTTTTGTTCAAAATGCAGAATTCAAGCAGTTTTTTCGTTTCTCGTCAGCGAGGCTCTTCTCTCTTAAACGTTTAAGAAAACTTTCAAACACATGGACGTAAAAAGAAAACAGAATTAAATATTTTCTCCCTCGAGGAGTTGGGGGGGGGGGGGTTCTTTTTTCTCCCAGAGTTTAATTATTTTACGTCACTCGGGGGAGAATAAATATAATCACGCTGTTTTTCAAAATCGTTCGAGGAAAAAAACAGTTTATTAAATTGAGAAAATTCACGAAGTGCAATGTTGCATTCGCCTATTTCTTTTGTCGGTCACGTGAAATAATTTCGTTAACTTAGAATCTAAACATTGAATTACCTAACGTACAAATTCATCATTTTACTTTCAAAATAATATTTTATTTTAAAAAGTTTGTTTCGACAGTATTTTATACCTTCCAAAGATTTACTTTGCATAACAAAATTAAGGTGTAGAAATGCATAGATGCCAACATCTCTTAATTATTCCGCAGTCTGATCAAAGATGAACACGTTTTTAACCGGAAATTTTATTTAACCAAAAATTTCAAAACGAAATTCGAAAATATACCTTATTAAAAGAAGTCATATTTTCTGATATATATTTTCCGGTTTGAACATGCAAATTTTTGGTTAGACTCCGGAATAATTAAGAGATGTTGGCATCTATGGAAATGTGTTACTTCGTGATTACATTACATTTTCTTTAAAATATATATGATGAAAAGGCTGAAAAATCAACACATTTTGAATGAAGGAATTTTTATTCATCATATTAAAGGAAGTGCAACTACTTTAAATAGCCTGTGAAGCTCAATGCCATCAGTTTAGCTGGGCACTTTTCTTTTTTATTTCTTCCCCTCTCCCATTTTGTTTCTTCGCTGCTACCAAGGATTGGCATTCCCGTTAATCTCTCCACTCTGCTAAGTGACGGAGATGTGGAGCAAAGGTTCCCGACTCCTTGTAAAATCGTCTAGAAGTCGAGACGTATATCTAGCGATTATAGTTATTTTGTAGAGACGCACAAAAGAAAACGACTATATGTAACAATATTATACAACCAATACATGTTAAATGCGGAGTTTGTAGAATGCTAACGGTACTGCAATTTTCGTATGTTGTTATCAGCGTTCTAGTCATAAAATAACAAGAAGGCATACACTATAGACAGAGAGTATACGCTAGAGATACTCTCTTAGCTTAACTTGAGAAATAGATGGTATTCTTTAAAAAATCCAGAAGATATACTGCGTATACCACCGTATACCTTTCACTGCCTGCCTGGTTGCTTCAGCCACCAACAGTATGCTTTTTCTTGCAGAGAGTGTATATAGCCTTTATAGTTATTTTTACATCATTTATGGTTATTTTACAGGCCTGTACAAAAGAATATAAATAAATGTAACGATTTTATGAAGCTAATATACGAGGGCTAATCCATTAAGTACCGTTTACAATTTTTGCCACGGAAGCACTGCATGCGCGTCCACTTTACTGCCTCATTTGCAAACAATTGATGTTACTTGTAGATTGCTGAGCATCGCGTCGGCTGCATGTTGAGCGTTTAAAATGGCTTAAAAATTTGAATACCCCGGCGCATGCGAGTTACGGTCTGTCATCCGCTTTCTGAATGCTAGGAACGCAAAACCAGTTGAAATTCACAGAGAAATTTGTGATGTTTACTGGCAAAATGCGAGGAGTGATTCGATGGTAAGGAGGTAGGTGCAAAATTTCAAAGAAGGACATGAAAATGTTCATGATGAAAAACGAAGTGGGCGGCCGTCTCTGATTGATGATGATTTGCTGGCAGAAGTTGAAGAGAAAAATAAGGAGAACCGAAGATTCACCATTACGACATTGTCAATGTATTTTCCTCAAATTTCCTGTTCAAAACGCTGTTACCCACCACGTTTTTCATCGTGAACATTTTTATGTCCTTCTTTGAAATTTTGCACCTACCTCCTTACCATCGAATCACTCCTCGCATTTTGTCCGTAATCATCACAAATTTCTATGTGAATTTCAATTGGTTTTGCGCCCCTTGGTTTCGCAGGCGGCATCTTTATACGACGAGAGCATAAAAAGCGTGTGCCACGCTATGATAAATGCTTCAACAATGATTGTACTATGTTTAAAAATAATCTAAGCATTGTATTTCATTATGCAATTTAAAAAAATGTATAATAATCGTTAATCGTTTCCTTTTCTTTAATTGCTTATCGGTTGGAAATCTGGAATATGTTGGAAATCTGGACAAAGTCTTGTCCCCCAAAATTTGTCGTTTGGTTTGTTCGGAAGTTATATCGTTCCGAACCAGTTTTTATTTTTCCATTTCGGTCGTAAAGGCACTCTCTTTTAACTGTAACTGTATGCATATTTTTATTCCAGTTTTGATGTACTCAGTAAGTATATTTAGTGTGAAACAACTCCATGGAGTATGATGTGTAGCGATGGAAGTAATGTAATGGAAGGACGATGGAGTTTAAGGTTACTCCTTGCTATAGCTATAATATGTCAATATGATTCCCCAGCAAAAGCTGGAGGTGTATGTATATATCCTTATTATTTAAGTTTTTAAAATTCAAGTTGAATTTAATAAATGAACTGTTATTTTGAAATGAACTGTTTCGTCGACTGTGATTTATACTTCAACGCCACACCAAATGACCTTAAAACCTGCGTATTTATAACTCTGCTTTAATTATAACATGGTTAAGGGGCCATGTCATGCTATTAAAGGTCAAATAGATAAAATATGGTGTGATTTAGATGAAACATATACTGCATAATGGCACAAGGTCCAGAGTTAACTTATTCCTTCCCGAAACTATCGGATTATAACTATCCTTCCTGGAAGCTCGACGTCAAATGTGTATTGATTGACCGAAATTGCTGGGAGTTTATTACAAAGCCAGATATCGCATGTAAATCGGATGCCTCTGATCGTGAGAAAAGCGATTTTGAATGGCGTAAACGAAGAGCTTATACAACAATTTACCAATCCATCGAACGGAAATTCCAGATACTAATTGCTCAAACAGAAAGCGGCAAAGATGCTTGGGATATTTTAAAGTTAAACTTCGAACCAACTTCACGAGCACGCTTAGCGGGATTAGTCTATGAATTTTTCGAGATGAAGTTAAACTCGCAAGAAGAAACTATAGGTTTAATTTGTAAAAAAATTGAAGAAAAGAAAGTTCAAATTAAAGATGCTGGATTTGAGATGCCAGAACTGTTAGTATGTTTTCAACTAATCCGTCGATTACCTGAGGAATATGATAATCTAGTTCAAGTGTTATATAGATTAGAAGATAAAGAATTTAAATTAGAAAATGTATCTAAGCAGTTAATAACTGAATATGGCAGGATTTGTTTAAAACGAAAGGATGAAGGTAAAGAGGTTGTCGCTGTAGGTGATGCTTATGCAACTAAGTTTAAAAACCCTACCGTTAAACCAACCATTCCAGCGGAGAATTTTGGAAGCAGTAAAAAGCCATGGGTTTCACGTAGTGGAAGCGACCTGGACACTACCAGACGATCGTATACTTCACCAGCTAATCGTATGGGGCCGAGTTTAATATGCAGTTACTGCAAGAAACCTGGTCACACAGATACAAGGTGTTTCAAAAAGAACTCTAGAGGGGAAAAAGCAAGTTTTCTACAGTGAACCTACAAAGCAATCCGAATTCGCCCTAATATCTTCAAATGGTAGAAAGTTCGTGGAATTTCTTCTGGACTCAGCGGCTACTTCTCATTTTACGAATGACAGGAGTCTATTTGTAACATATAGGAACCTCCCCCCTCAACAAGTGCTGATAGGAGACAAAGACTGTTCGTCGGAAATACTGGGTATTGGTGATATTGACTTTACCATTCTAGATGTAACAGGTAATGTAGAAATAACTTTAAAAAATGTGTTATATGATCCTAACATGAGAAGAAATTTAATTGGTGGGTCTAATATAGACATTGCAGGAAACCAAATTAAATGGGGAAATAATAAAATGATTGTGTATGATAAATTTAATAGATATTGTTTTACTGTACCTCGAGTTGATAAATTGTATATTGTTAAAGGTTATGCTTAAAAATGTGAAAATTTTGCTTATTCTACTAGTTTAAATTCAGATATTGTGCACCGTAGATTTTGTCATACAAACTTACCTTTACTTGAAAAAATGAGTAAAAATAATTGTGTTAAAGGTATTGAAAATATTAACTGTAAAAACAAAAATAAGATGTGTGAAACTTGTGTAATTGCAAAATCTAACAGAAAATCGTTTAAAAGAAATTATTTGTATAAACGCATTTCTAATCAAATCCTCGATAGGGTGTATATGGATTTGTGGGATCCTAGCCCTGTTAACTCGTTAGGAGGGGGGAAATACTTTTTGTCAGTAATTGACGATTATTCTAGAAGGACTGAGGTTTATATAATTAAGGATAAAACGGAAGTGTTTGAATGCTTTAAAAAGTTTTTAGTTAAAGCTGAGAGACAAACTGGTAAAAAGTTAAAATGTGTACGAACTGATAATGGGCTGGAATTTACCCATAAATTATTTGAGAAATTGTTAACCGATTTAGGTATAAGAATCGAAAGATCCTCCATTTATACTCCAGAGCAGGTGGGTGTTGCTGAAAATTTTAATAAAGTAGCAATGAATGCAGTTAGAGCAATGCTACACGATAGCGGGTTAAAACCGTCATTCTGGGGGAAGCTCTTTTGGCGTTCGTTCATACAAAAAATAGGACTGAACACAGTTTAACCCAAGGTCTTACACCGCAAGAATTATGGACGGGATTCAAACCTTCGGTAAGACATTTAAGAATTTTTGGTTCTTTAGCATTTGTTCATGTTCCTAAAGTTAAGCGAAATAAACTTCAACCGAAAGCTTTACTAGGTATCTTAGTTGGTTATGCCATGAAAACTAAAGGATATAGAATTTACATTCCAAAAGAAAGGCGAATTGTAGAGACTATTCATGTACGTATAGATGAATCCAAAAAGGGTGTAGAAACATTATTTGGGGGAGAAAACAAATATAAGGATTTGATATTGAATTTTAATGAATCTCAAATTAAAACAAACGATTTAAGTAATGCAACTTTAGATCTTAATCATAAACTACCAGGAGATAGCTTAAACGAAGATGAAGAGAAAAAGGGGGGTAAGGTAACTGTAAGTTCTATAAATATTTCAGAGTGGAAAAGGATTGAAAGACCGAGAACGAAATGTAAGAGAATTGACGTATATTATTATACTCCAATAACAAATACGAGACTGAGATCTTTAAATGATGTTAAAAAATATTGTAAGGAAAATAAAATCCCGTTTGAGCCAGATAAGTTTGACTTTAAACCTAAAACTACTCATCCTAATACTGAAACTTTAAGTGAACTCTCAACGAGTGATTCGGACGATTCATATTTAACTGAATTATTTCAACATGAATTTTACAATACCGAAATCCCTAAATCATTTGAGGATGCACAAATAAATCCAGAAAGGGGGAAATGGAATGCCGCGATGAGGGAAGAACTTGAGATGATGAGTAAGAGAAAAGTTTGGCGGTTGGTTGATCCACCGAAAAATTCCACAATAGTAGGAAGTAAATGGGTTTATAATATAAAAAACACGGAAAAAAATGGTAAAAAGTACAAAACACGTCTCGTAGCTCAAGGTTTTAAACGGAAACCAGGTATTGATTTTAATGATATATTTTCACCTGTTGTAAATTTTTCAATTATAAAACTAATGTTTATTTTATTAGTTTCTATGTTAAATTGGTATCATATTCAATTGGATGTAAAATCAGCATATTTATATGGTTCTTTAAAAGAAACCGTATTTATGAAACAAACTCCGGGATTTGAAATGAAGGGTGCTGAGAATAAAGTTTGTTAAATCAATTTATGGATTAAGGCAAAGTGGCCGCGAATGGAATTCTGAATTAGATAATATATTACATAATCTTGGATTTTGTAAATTAAAATGGTGTAACTGTGTGTATAAACTGAATAGTAACGCAATTTTAGTTGTCTATGTAGATGATTTAGTTTTGTTTGCTAAAGATGAAAATGTATTGCAATCTGTAACTAATATGTTAAAAAATAGCTTGGAAATTACTGAAATAGGATTAACAAAGTATTTACTAGGTGTTAACTTTGAACAGATTAAAGATTCATTATTCGTTCATCAAAGAACTTATATTGAAAGATTAGAATTAAAATATAAAGATTTACCTAAAAGTTATGTTAAATTACCTTTTAAAATTGGCTCTGTTTTACCAGATAAAGTTAACGAAAATGAAATTATCGAAAATGAATTAATGAAAAAATTTTCATACCGATCTTTAATCGGGTGTCTGTCATTTTTGTCAAATAGATCAAGACCCGATATTAGTTTTTCTGTAAATGTAATGTCACAATTTTGTAATGGGTATACATATAAACACTGGTTAATAGTAGTAGGTATTATGAATTATGTTTTTGCTACTAAAAGTTTTAAAATAAATCTGTCTAATGTAAAATCACTAAGTTTGTGTGCATATTCTGATGCTAATTGGGGATGTCAACTTACTAAAAGACATTCAAGTAGTGGTTATATAATTTACTTCAGTAACGTTCCGTTTGCTTGGAAATCATCGAAGCAGAAATGTATTGCACTAAGTTCTATGGAATCTGAGTTTATCTCATTAACTGGAAGCGCAAAGGAACTAACTTGGTATTCAAGAGTTTTAAATGAACTTAATTTATACGATAGAATAAAACCAATTCAGTACTGTGATAATGAATCTGCCATTTATTTTTCTAAAAATAGCAAAGAGAATTTTAAAACGAAACACATTGACATAAGATGTCAATTTATTCGTCAATTAATTAATGAAAATGTTTTTGAGTTAAAACATGTAAGTTCTAAAGATAATAAGGCAGACTTTCTGACAAAACCTCTTCTGTATGTGAAGTTTCAAAGGGCTATTTGTAATATTTTTGATTTTGCTTATGAAAAGAAAGAGGAGGTATTTACGACCGATGGGGCCGCATGTTGGAAATCTGGACAAAGTCTTGTCCCCCAAAATTTGTCGTTTGGTTTGTTCGGAAGTTATATCGTTCCGAACCAGTTTTTATTTTTCCATTTCGGTCGTAAAGGCACTCTCTTTTAACTGTAACTGTATGCATATTTTTATTCCAGTTTTGATGTACTCAGTAAGTATATTTAGTGTGAAACAACTCCATGGAGTATGATGTGTAGTGATGGAAGTAATGTAATGGAAGGACCATGGAGATGGAGTTTAAGGTTACTCCTTGCTATAGCTATAATATGTCAATATGATTCCCAGCATATGTTATAATTAAAGCAGAGTTATAAATACGCAGGTTTTAAGGTCATTTGGTGTGGCGTTGAAGTATAAATCACAGTCGACGAAACAGTTCATTTCAAAATAACAGTTCATTTATTAAATTCAACTTGAATTTTAAAAACTTAAATAGTAAAGATATATACATACACCTCCAGCTTTTGCTGGGAATCATATTGACATATTATAGCTATAGCAAGCTTAAACTCCATCTCCATGGTCCTTCCATTACATTACTTCCATTACTACACATCATACTCCATGGAGTTGTTTCACACTAAATATACTTACTGAGTACATCAAAACTGGAATAAAAATATGCATACAGTTACAGTTAAAAGAGTGCCTTTACGACCGAAATGGAAAAATAAAAACTGGTTCGGAACGATATAACTTCCGAACAAACCAAACGACAAATTTTGGGGGACAAGACTTTGTCCAGATTTTCAACAAATTTCAATTGGTTTTGCGCCCCTTGGTTTCGCAGGCGGCATCTTTATACGACGAGAGCATAAAAAGCGTGTGCCACGCTATGATAAATGCTTCAACAATGATTGTACTATGTTTAAAAATAATCTAAGCATTGTATTTCATTATGCAATTTAAAAAAATGTATAATAATCGTTAATCGTTTCCTTTTCTTTAATTGCTTATCGGAACAGGGTCGGACTGGGTCAGTGTAAAGGGCGCAGACCTTGGATTTTCAGAGGGCGCAAAAATTTTAACGAACTCAAGTCAATTTTACTTGTTTGTGTTGTATATGGCTTGAAAAGGATTAACACACTCGCATAGCACCAAGTAAATGATAATGGCTTAAATTATATCTTTAACTCTAGATAAAAGACTTCGTTATATTCTCCGTGCATGTTTAAAGTTCCATCAATCCTACACAATACTACGCAATTTTTTAAAACACATCACATAACATCTAAAAGCTCCAGCAAGTTGAACACAGTAGTAGATTACTGATATCAAGACTAGAGCTTTCTTAATTTCTTCTATCGACAGACACCTTGCAGAAAAAAAAATGATCGCCCCTACCAATTTTCCTGAAAATCACTGTATAAAAAAGACATAGGATTCCAATTGATTATGAATAATATTTACTATTAAATGATTTTCATAAATTTTGCGTTGGAGGCTGTCTACATATTAAAACATACACGAACGTTCATTTTTCAAATGGATTTTTCAAATGTTCATTTTTCTACATCCACATTTGACACCCTGTTTGAGTTCCTTGCTAGGCAGGAAAGCGATATAGCTTATATGCTTTTCTTAAATCTTAATACTGTTATAAAACAAAATGTGTCAGGGATTTATCCTTAAATTTCGGAAAATAAATTGAAGATCTTACAAGAAAAAGTACCAAAAACTCTCAATTAGTCCCCCCAAAAAAATTTACGGGAGTAATAATTTTATTAAAAACTTACTTTACGTTAAACAAAATTCTACAAAATATTTCTGGTAAGTTTCTACGATTTTGTTTTGGTTCCTTTGATAACGGAATACGGTCCCCTTAAATTATGGAAAGGAAAATTCTCTATATCTCGAAAACTAATTATTCAAATGAGCTGTACGCACAATGCTTTAAACAGTTGTGGTTTGTTCATAATATACATATATATATTTAATATGACTTTGTTAATTTTCTAATTAAGAAAAGTTTTTGAATTGAAAAAAAGTCTGGAATAAGTTTGGGTGTATTCACTATATCACTAATGAATTAATAAAATATCAATCAGATGGTTTTTATGAAGTTAAAAATTAAGTTTCTGAAATGGATTTATCTTTAACAACCTCAAATTCAAACCCTATCAAGATTTAAGATAATGTATATAAACTATGCCTTTTTCCGGGCTGTCTCGATCCAAGAAAATCAAATAAGGTGTCAAAAATGGGTGTTATTGCTTGAAAATTAAAAGTTGGTACAATCCTTAATAAGTATACGACTTCAGAAACATATTTTATACATAATAATAACTAGTAGATATTATTTTCAGTCGATTGGTACCTACATATATTTTTACGATTATTTTTAGCAGAATTTGTAAGTTGTAAACCACATTTTTACCCACTCTCACCATTGATGCACTAAGGATCCTCAGAAAAGCTAACGCGATTTTTTGCACCAAGCGCCAAATAGAGTTGCTGCGGTGTTGCTAAGGGCTTCAACCTATTTTTTTTTTAATATATTTCTTTAAAGTAATATGAATTAGCTATCAAGCCAGTTTAAAATGTCATAAATTCAATTTCTGTTACAATCTGAGAGAAATTACTTTTTAGTATCTACCGTTTTATTAATATTAATATTATTAACCAAGTAACATTTTTAAATGTGGTATCTGCAGATATATCCTTCAATACACACAAGAAACATTGAGTATGCAAACTTCGTTTAAAAAATATTTATGTTTAGAACAAAAATGTACTTTCCGTTTGGAAATAGAAATTTTGAAAACTAAATCTCAGGCTTCTTTTGTTCTTTTATAAAAGTACCACGTATTATAGGGCATTGGAATGCTGAAATATAAGGCTATTTGAATGTGAAAATAATACTTGCTTGTGGAAATAATTGGTAATTTTTTATTCTTAAAAAATTACTGTTATGCGTCCATAAAGAGCTGAATTGATATCACGTTGTGAAAAGGTTTCAACAGAAAAAGTGCACCCTAAAAAATTTCTTTGTTAGTCTAAAATCGCTAAAACAATTTAGTAATTTTACTATTCTCAGCACACTGTTCCCATGATTTGCAAAACTTTTATCATTGTTACAGATCAAGGGTTTCCCCAGGGATTGTATTCATGCAGGATACATAGCCAGTATTTTATAACAGACTTCAAAAAAAGGAAGAAGTTCTCATTTCGACGTATATATATATATATTATGTATTTTCACTGATTACTCCTAAACTATGCGCGAGATTACTATCCGAAAATGATGGCAGATTTTGTGAATGAGAAACCGCTGTCCGCGAGATCCCACAGCTTGCAGGATTGCAATCCAAAAGTATCATCAACTTTGTATTCCCCGAAAAGAAAGATCATGTTTTCCAATCAAAAACAAAATCCATACAAAAAGTTTTTTGCCTTCTGATAGTATCTCTTTTTTATCTGTCAAGTTGCTTTCAAAAAGCACGATTATATGTGCATTCAGGGGCGGCTATAAGGAAAGGGGGCGCAGAGTACTCAAAGAAAAGGACTGAAAATTTGCAAAATACTGGTTAAAATCTAAAAGATATCATTTAAAGAAGCGATTAAAAAAAATTCGTCCAGGGCGCAATGGCTACTAAAGCACTCGTTGGGTGCATATTTTCTCTTTCAATCGCATGCAAAGATGTCCGTTTTGGTTTCCGTCCTGAAATTGCTACGATATATCTTTAATTGTGATAATAAAGAAATACCTCTCTTGTGCTATCAATTATTTGACAATGATCCCTAAACGAATTCTCGAAATTTAGTACACTAATCAGAATGTATGTGTACAACAAGTGAAAATATATTGGAGCGGCTTAGGCACTTAGGGGCGCGACGTTTTCCCTGGGCGAGGGCACCTCGGGCCAGTCCGAGCCTGTATCGGAACTTATTTTATGGGTTGCCCTCGTATGTTAAATCCGGGGTTTGTAGAACGTTGACGACAATTTAATTTTAGTATATTTTTAGTCACCTACAGCCTGTTTTTTCTTGAAGCGGTTATATATGGCGTTTAAATAAATATATATACATTTTTTAATGTAGTATTGTGTCTTGCCCAGATTTTTAGTATTAGAAACTGTTTCATTAGAGCGACACTATTAAAAAAATTTTGTACGTAACATAAAACATTTTCAAACATTTCTTTGTGTATTTGTTAAAAGTTATTATCTTATAAATCTTTATAAATATCTTCAAATTTAAGAAGTAATTAAATAGGAAGTATTGTATGTCCCCCTCTATTTCCGAAAGATGCATTTTCTCGTTTCGATTTTCTTAGGACGTAATTATGATTTAGGACCTCCTCTTCCTCCTCCTCTTTCTCCTCCTTTATAGCTCTTATTTTATCAGCTCCTCCTTTAGGATAAATTTCATTCCCAAATTTAAGGGAAAGGGGGCAGCAACACTCCAAGTGGTGTGGTTTCCAATTGATAACAAATAAGAAAATCGTATATTATTGAACAACAAGGCGTTATCTAAAGAGGGCAGAGTGTTTTCCATCAGATGATAACTCAAGAGGAGTGTAATAGTTTATCGATCGAAAAATTTGCTTTTTTTTTTCTTTGTTGAAATAATGCAGCTGAAGGTCATTTATCTGATATCGATTGTATACATACTTTATCTCAATCATAAGATGTGTATTTCACAATGTCAGAAAACTTTTTTTATTCATATTTTTAGTCGTATCACCCGTATTTATTTCAGAGAATTAAGAAATCTTTCAACCTTCAAATGTCCGATAGGAAAACTTTTAATAAAAAAATGAGAAACGTGCTCTATTGAAGTTGAAATAACTGCAATATTCAAAACGAATAATGTACGAAGTTCTTTTTAGGGTTTCGTTCATCTCACGAAACCCTATTCGTCTCGCTCCTCTGTCTGTCTGTCTGTCCGTCACAGAGCCCGTTCTCAGAAACTATACATGTTAGAGACTTGAAATTTTGGGTACTTATAGCTGAACACCTCACATCAAACAACAAATCATAAAATTTTGAAAAAGTTGGTAATTAACCGAATTGCGGGCTAATTAACTTCTAAAATTAACCAATCCACCTTTTTAACGCAAATTCAAACGGACTTTCTCGAAATCATCCGTGTTTCTCCTAAGGGTTGCCAGTAAAATCAGCCGAATGCACGGTTACCATGGAGGAAATTAAGCCGAAAAATGAAGTGGAGATTTTAAAGCGAAATCGTATATCAGAAAATATTGGTCCGAGAAATTTGTAAATGGAATAGACAGACGCAGAAAAAAATCTACTTTCATTTGGTATAAAGTTCACATTTCTGCGATGTGCATAAGTTAAAATATCCACTAAAAATGGATCGATAAAAATTTTAATTTCTTTAATTGGAAAGACAAGGAAATAAAAAGATTTCAATTCGGCGGGAAAGCAGGTAGACATGACGACGCTGCGGTTTTCCATAATAGCATATTTTAATACGAAATTTTAACTTTTTAAATATTAAATTTTTTTATTAAATTTTTTGGCATCCCGATGTCAAATTTCTCGCTGATTTCATTGATACCCATATCTAAGTCCTATCTTAATTACAAGCTGAAATATTAATTATTATTTAATTAATCGGTTTATTCCTATCAAATGCGTCGATTAAAATGAAGAGACGCGCTTATTTAACCACGAATTAACTTAAATTATGAAATCTAATAATTTGCCTGGGCTTTTTGAACAGCGATATGAGATAAGTATAACTCATTCATCATCAGAAAGTTTACTTCATACCACTATTTTCTAATAGTAATTTCAGGAAATATTTTGAATTATTGGTTAAGACCGCCACTCAGTCTGTTTTAAACTTTAAGATAGTTTATAACACATAGAAAAAAGTGTAAAAAAGAATGGAGTGTGATATTTCGAGGAGGGGGGGGGTGATCTAGAATTATTTTTAAAATCTTAGCGTTTGTTACCGCAGCAAATATTTTAAATTCTTGTTTAAGACCACCACCATCCCGACTTATCTATCTACGGAAAGATTGCGTAAAGGAGTTTCGTTCAGATATGCTTTTGTTAAGAATAGAGTGCATTCCCTGGTGGTGGAATGTGGAACTAACATAACGCGATTTTGTTAAAATTGGGAAGTCTAACAAGTCGATCTGTTTGAAACTTTAAGATATTTTATAACACATAAGATAAAGTGTAAGAAAGAATGACACGCGAAATTCCGGGGAGGGGGGGGGGGGGCGCTAGATTTCTATTTAAAAAATTAGCGTTTCTGACCGCTTTAGGTGACTTTTTGAGGGAGTCCTGATATATGCTACTTATTTAATATAAAATTGTCTAAAGTTTAGTTACCACTATTTCCTAATAGTAATTTCAGCAAATATCTTAATTTCTTATTAAGATCGCCACCACCCCGAGTAACATATCTACTTATAGGTTGTTTAACGGAGTTTCCTTCCGATACAGTTTTGTTAAGAATAGATTGCGCTCACTGGTGGTGGAATGTGGAACTAACATTTTTGTTAAAATTAGGATATATAACAAGGCGATCTGTTTGAAATTTTACGATAGTTTATAACACATTAGAAAAAGTTTATAAAAAATGGCGCGTGAAATTTCGGGAAGGTGGGGAGAGGGGGAGGGGCAAAATATTTCTTTTTTGTTTCATACCGTTTCAGATGCGTTTTTTGATGGAGTCCTCAGATACATGCTACTTATACTTATTAAATATAAATATGTCAAAAGTTAAATTACCACTATTTCCGAATAGTAATTTCAACAATTATCTTAAATTCTTGCTGAAGACCGCCACCCCCCCCTCCCCCCCGAGTAACATATCTACTAATGGGTTGTGTAAAGGAGTTTCGTTCAGATACGCTTTTGTTAAGAATACAGTGCACTCCCTGGTGGTGGAATGTGGAATTAACAAACTGCGATTTCATTTAAAGTAGGAAATCTAACAATTCAATCTGTTTTAAACTTTAAGATACTTTATAACACACGATAATAAATTATAAAGAAGGGCGCGTCGCATTTCGAGTGGGGGGGGGGGGTTGAGGGAGGTGCGCGAACAAAATTAGGAAATATAACTGGACGATCTGTTTGAAACTTTAATATGGCTTATAAAACATAACATAAATTTTTAAAATCAGGCCGCGTCAAAAATCATGGTGACCATCTGCCCACTCCTCCCCAAGGGGGGCACTTTTCTAAATTTGGCAGATACCCGTCATGTGATATAACGTAGCATTTTGGGGGGGGGGGGCGAACAAAATTAGGAAATATAACAAGGCGAATATGTTTGAAACTTTAACATAGTTTAGGATGTGTTTGCCAAAATTTAGAAGGTATATCATGGCGATAAATGTACTGGACGTTTTGAAAGAAAGTGTTTTGAAAGGAATATTAAACGAAACCCTTTGTGCGATGTATGATCACACTTACCCACTTGATTAACTCTTCCCAACATAGCTAGAAAGTGTTTATGCATTCGGTTTGTCTGGCCGTCTGTCTCTCTCACCGTCTGTCTGTCTGTCTGTTGGGTTGTCTGTCCCTGCTCAAACTCGCGTAAATATACTCTATCGCCATCTGATTGATAACGTTATTCAGGTTTACCAAGGCAAGTTCGGTACTGAAAATGAAGTGGGTAGAATTTATAGTTCGTTTATAAGGACACTCTAAAAAATGCCGTTACATTATGGTATATTGGGGGGAGGGGGGTGAATCCTTTACAGTGTATTTATAATGGTGTTACATTATTTCAAGCATATTGAAATTTATAAATGTCACTAGTGTGCACTATAAGATGCTTACTATCGAATATAGTATGTGTATCCCTTATGGTTCGTTTTCAAGGGCACTCAAAAGAATTCAGTTATATTATGGTCAATGAGGAAAAATATGGTATATTTAATCATGTTACATTATTATAAATATAATGCAATTGAAACGACTTTCTGGAGTGCACTAAAATGTCCTTTTCGTAGAATACGGACTGTATGTAAAGCACTTATAATTCATTTACTGGGACACACAAAAGTTTTCGATTTCACAATGGTCTACAACTGTTTGTATCGTATTTTAATTACGCTATACTATTTGAAATATAATGAAATTGGTATGCATTACATTTCCTACAAAAGATACTTATTGTATAACATGATGCACATAGCAGTTATCGTTCATTTACAGAAACATGCAAAAGTGCGCTTTTAGTTATGATATGCGTTTTTAAGTTTAACTAAATTTTGGATACTCCCCGGTGTTTATAAATACTATAGAATAGATCATATATAGAGCTATACAAAAGAATTCGTAAGCATTACTAAGTATAAGCGTGAATTGCTTAAAAGCGGTTTTTGATGAAGTTATGCACTTTTAAGCTGAATTATATTTAGCATACTAAGAGATGTTTGTAGAATTATTAAAAAAATCATATACAGGATTGCTCAATGAACTGGTCACATGGTTGCCTATGAATGATAATTCCTGTAAGCGTGATTACTATACTTTTAAACATATTTTTGCGTAAATTAAAATTTAGCTTAATATGTGGCGCGTGTATAAAAATCTGTAGGTACTATTCATGACTGTACAAAATAATTCAAATGTTTCCGTCTATTGGTAGACATTACTAGAGGGTGAATTTTCAACTGTTTTTTGCGCTTTCTTACTAAACTAAATTTTAACATACTATATAGAATATGTACAAATCTGTAGATTGCATACAGGGCTTCCCAAAACAAGTGGACTACTTTTCCGGTTGTGGAAGATAATTGCTGAAATCTGGTTTTCAAATGTGTTATGCGCTTTCTAAAAGGTTTACTTAAGTAATTTATGGTATTAAAAAGCGAAGACTTTTTTAAAATATTTCGGTAGTGTTGAAAAGTGTTTCATAATCTATATTTAATGCACGATTTTTTAGCCCCCGATATGCTATTTCTTTCGCCCAGCAATTAATGTGTCGTCTCCAAAAAATAACGTTCCGTTGTATAAGCCAGCCGCAAAACAAAGCAGATGTATCATTGTACAGTTAAATACTCTACAGCAATTTTTTAAACTCCTAAGCATCGCACTTTTTCAATTTTTATACAGTCGTACTGGAAAAAAAAAGTACTTTTAAATGCAACCTGTTTGAAAATTGCATCTCCATTTATTTTTGGGGTATTAATATTTTTTGTAGTTTTTAGTGCCATTTGTTTAATTTTGGCAACTCAAGTACTCCATTTCTGTAGAAAGTAAAGAAAAAATAGTTGGAAAATGGTAATTATATCTTTTTGTTGTCATTTTCCCATAACAACTAAAAAATATATAATTAAAATATGTGCTGTTTTGAAAAAGTATAATTGAATGATTTCTGATAAAACGTGGAGGTATATAAACTATATTTAATTTTAAGTATCTATATTAATATTACAAACACATGAAGGCATATGAATCAATTAGCCGATTTGTTTGTCGAGTTTCTTGAATGACGAGATATCTGTTTTTAGATTTGCGTATTATTCAGCGATAGGGACGTCCTATGCATACTTTACTGCAAATGTTATTTAAGACTGGATCGTAAATGTGAAATTCTTCAACGGATGCTAATGACGTCATTTTATATAAAATAAAAGAGTGTATTTTAAGTATATTTTAAAACTGTGTGTAGCGTGTATTTTAAAACTGAAATATATTTTGTACTATCTATATTTATATATATATATATATGAAAGGATAAAAATAAACCCCTTTTTAAAAGAGAAACCCTTTTTTAAATTCAAAATTGAAATTAAAATTTTAAATCAGGAAACCCAACTTATTTTTCATAGATTCTTAAAGCAAATAAATAAAGATTTTCTTCATCATAAAAATTTTTGACACTAATTGGTATTTATGAAAAGGATTTGGAAAAGAAATTACCCTTTGTTGACATAAGACAGTCATCATGAAACATGTTAAATTATCTTAAAATCCTTATAAAAGTAATAAATCTCTCATGCGCAAGGAAGTAAAGCATCATTATAGTTTTAGCATAAACAGAGTTTTTCAGGCTATGCTAGATAATCTAAGAATCAAATTGTAAACAACAAAGGATTAATTTCAGAGCAATAAATCAAAGTAAATATGTTCAGAATATAAAGTGAAATTAGTGTCAAAGTAGAAAATTGATAAGAGATAAATCATAATTAGCTTTTGTCTGGTTGACAGCTCATACTATGATTACCCCATAAATAATATTTAACATTACAATCATAATTAGCTCTTGGTTGTGCAATCATATAAGTCCAGACTGTTGTCTCCATAAAAAGCAGTTATAAAAAAGATAGGCACCAATCATGAAAGAATAAACCTCCCATGTTGATACTTCTACCATCTGCTGGAAAAAGTAAAAAGTAGCTGATGAGAAGCAGAGTGCAGAGGGAAAGAGAAGTCAGATTATGATGTGATCCTCCCATCAATCTCACGTACAAATTAGACAGCTTTTGCTTCTACCAGCTCCCAAGTCACTGAGCCTGACTTCAGGTGAGGTCATCTAAGATTAGCGAAAATAAAGTCAGTTTCAGGACAAAACTGCCTCAGCTTATTGCCATGATTACCATCACAAAATATGAAGTACAAGCGGATTCCTTTCATATATATATTTTTTCATCGGTAGCGACAGTAAATTCTGAAAAAGCAGAATTCCTGTTTTCTAGTCTTTCTTGTTTCTTTTTCCCTGATATTTTAGAATGAAGAATAATATCTTATTTGTCTTTTTAAAGTACAAATTTGAAAAAAAAAGTAAAATGAATGTATTTTCCAACAAATTCTGAATAAATTTACAAAAACTAAATTTACAAAAGTTAAAATTCTTTCTTATTTTATTTAAGGATCGATTTAAACAGGTTTTTATGACCGAAATCTAATTTCGGAAATCTTTCTATTTTCGGCTGAAAACGAAAATCTCCAAATTTTTTTAAGTATTAATACATACATAAATATACAGAATAATTAATTCATTATACGTGTGGCCCAAGTTGGCTGTCTGTGCCTCTGACCAAAACTTCTTATTTTCATATAAAATAAAATGTAATTCATCAACGACACAGAATGTTTTTTCTAATTATACGAATTTCATCTGATTAAAAAATGTCTTATGTGGTAACATACCTCGATTTATCTTTTATAGAGATTTTTGTAAATGATCATCTGTTATACCAGAACTTTCTCAAGGAGTGTTCAAAACATTTCTGCGGTTTCAAACTAAAAATTTTCTATTACTGTTAAGTCTGCAGCTTTTAATGAGCTCGTGAAAATTGTCATATATGCATTGTTTATAATTTGCACTCATTCCTTGAGTCAGTCATGAGATAAACAGTGAAGTTCATAGCAATAAATAAAGAGTGTCTCATTTGAGCCAATACAGCTCAAATCAATGAGTAATATTGAAAGTTTCCGAAGGAAGAAATGGCATTTTTGGAATACAGATAGTTTTGTTGAGTTTCGGTACGGTCGAATTTTCGCGAAACTCAGATTTTGGACAGAAAACGAAAACAATTTTTAAATCGATTTCTAATTTTATTTAATAACTAGTTGACCGGCCTGGTGTTGCAGGAGCCATGATAATAAATTTAAATATACCTGCATTCAGTTTTGAATCATTTTAAATTTTTAAACGAAAATCTTTCGAAACAAACCTAACATTTGGGGCCTCACTGTCTTTGGCAGCGTGCACTCTCGAATTTGTATAATGCTATAATTTTAAATGAAAATCTATCCAAACGAACCTAGAGTCTAGAGGGGCTTATGTCTTCGGCAGTGTACACCCTTGAATTCGTATGATTTTAAATTTTTAAATAACATAATCTAGTGTTGGAGGGCTTCACTGCCGTATTTTTACATTTCCCTTAAATAACTTAAATCAGTTGTAGGCAAAAATGATTTTAACAGAATTGTATTTTAAGATGTATCTCAAATAAAGGGGCATGAAATGTATTTTAGAAACAACACTGTAAAAAACAGACTAAAATACGGAAATTGTACTGGCAATCGAGACGCCGGTACTATTTCCGTATTTTAACGGAAATTTTCCCCCGTAAATTCCAGAAAAACGGAAATTTTTCTGCAATTTACGGGGAAATTTTTTCGTTAAAATACGGAAATAGTACTGGCGTCTCGATTGCCAGTACAGCTTCCGTGTTTAGTTTGGTTTTCCGTGTTTTAGTTTCCGTGTTTTTTTTTTGTTTGTTTGTTTTTTTTTACAGTGAATCAGAAAATTTAATTTAACATTAGTTTTATAAAGTATTCCATTAAAATGCTGGAAAGCCCTCAAAACGCTGAAAGGGTTAAATCAAATTTCGAAACAATGTGAACTTTAACCTATGATTTTTTAAAACAGAAATAGATATCCAAAGCTTTAACTAGGGAAATCCAAAATTATAGCTTTTTTATTATTATAAAAAAAATATGCATTGTCTGCAAATTTTTAAAAGAAATCGATTTCTAGAAGATTCAAATATGCAATTCAAGGACTTGAACTCATTCCGCCAAATATTTTGTATATTATGCTTTAAACGCCCCATTACAATTTTTTTGCAACGATTAAAATGTAACTTAACGTGAGGAGTTCCAAATTGTAAACCTTCGTAATTCCTAAACTACTTGATCAAACAACCTCCCGTTTGATATCCGAAAGTAAAATTTATCGAAAAATCCAAATATGCTGTCAAATATTCTGAAATAAATAAAATAGTAAATGAAATAAATTCTGAATAATAAATTCTGAAAATGGCAACGTTCTGTTTTGTTGAAATGTTTTTATTCTACAGTTCATATTCAAAATATTAGAATAATAATTTTTTTTTTACAAATTAAAAATATCGTTTTGTAATTTAATGTCTTTTAATGCAATCATGCAAACGATATTTTTATTAAGAACTTATTGTTGATTAAACTTATTTACTATCTTAAAATTGATATCGTTTTTGAAAAGATTAATTGAAAAAAAATTATTTTGAAAAGTCAAAATTAGAATATTTATTCAAGTGGTTCAAAATATTAGAATATTTCACATTAATTCTCCTTTAATAATCACCAATTCATAACTAGTGGCATCATTGATTAAATTCAGACGATTTTATTTAAAATCAGTATTCTTTTTCAATTTGATTGCTTTTTTGTCTTAAAATGGGTCGTGTGAGTGATATTCCTGAATCTATTAAACTTCGTATGGTTGATTTGTATCGGCACGGTAAAAATCAATGTTATATAGTGAATTATTTACATTGTTCACAATCAAGCGTTAGTAAAATACTAACACAATATTCAAAAATGGAACATTTCAAAATAATCGACGAAAGGGCGGCCGAAAACCAAAAACATCTGCTAGAGATGACAGGAAACTGAAGCGTATACCCAGATAGCAATTTTAGTTTGCAGAAAATTTTCAGCAATTTTACTTTGCAGACTTGCAATGTTGCAGCAAGCTCAGCATGACAAGTCTGAAAGTTCATAACAACACTGCAATAAGATTATGCAAACTCCGAAGTCACCATACTTTGAACTTGCAGCCAAGTTGTCGTGCAAGTTGCAATCTTGTTGCATCAATCTTACTGCAAAATCATAGCAAACTAGTAATATTGCGATGTCAGACTATTTGCAAACGCATTGTAAATTTGCAATATTTTCATGTCAGAACATCTGCAAATGAATTGCAAGCTCGGAATCTTGTCATGACAAGTATAGCTGCAAATATGTAGTAATTTCATTGAAATGTTGTCAATTCTCTGAATTTTGCGTGTAGGACACAGGTAAAATAGGTTTTTTTGAGACAACAGATGGCCATTCACCCAAATTTGGGAAGAACTTCGTTTTGATACTAAAAATGAAGATCCAATGAGTACTAAATAATAAAGTTGTTTTATCATGTTTTGTGCGCAAAAGGGGGCATTGTTAGCTCAGGGAGGGGGGTAACTAAAAATAAATAAATAAGTAGGTGAGATGGGATATTGTTTATTATGTTTTTTATAATTCCGAATCAGGTGAAATCATCAGCAAGTCAATACGATCATTTCTTACAAAATTACGCAGGTTTTATTTATACAAAGTCTTTTACAGGTAAAATAGGTTTTTACAGTAACAAGTGATTGCTATTCACGAAAGCTTGAGACAAACCTCGTTTTGGCACTACAGATTAAGATCCGATGAGTCTCCAAAATGTAAAGTTGTTTTACCGTGGTTTTTTGTTTTGTTTTTTTTTGGGGGGGGGGGGGGATGGGCATTTTAGCTCGAGTGGGTAAAATTCACCTTTTTTTTAAATAGGTCAAGTGGGATATGGTTTCGTATGTATTTCAATAACATTATCGGCAAGTCGATACGAACATTTATTAGAAAGTTACAGAAAAGATTTTATCAATGCAAAGTGGAAAATTATATTTTATTTTTAGCATAGTTTTGTCACATTTATTTTACGTTTAAAAAGAGTTTTTTATATCATATTAAGTCATCTCAAAACTATTAAATGTCTTCAAAATAGCAATAATCAAAATCAGGATAATTTGGAGTTTATTTCAAAGTCATTAAATTTACCAAAATCCACTACTTATAACCTGGCCTAACTTTGTAAATAATGATCGTATCGGCTTGCGTGCGATATCATTTGATTCAGAATAAAAAAATTCATAACAAACGATACCCCATTTGACGTTTTAAAAATAAGTTTTGTTCGCCCATGCAGTGTTAAAGTCCCCCCCCCCCCCAGCCTCCTGAAAAGAACACCACGATGAAACAAATTTATTTTGGGGGGTCTCATCGTATCTTCATTTCTAGTGCCAAAATTACCAGATCTTACCAGATAAATTTTCTTGAATGGCGGCTATCAGTTGCTGCTGTAAAAACCTACGGTACCTGCACCAAATTATAGTTTTCGACTTCGTATTCATAAAACTTGTCGTAACTATGTAAAAACTAATCGTATCAATTTGCAAATGGTAATCATTCGATTAAAAAAAAAAAGAACATAATAAACGATACTTGTCTCTTAACATACTTAAAAATTTTTTAGTTTGCCCCTCCCGCTCCCTGAGTTAAAAATGCCCTCAAAACATGATAAAATAACTTTATTTTTTAAGGACTCATTGAATATTCATTTTTAGTAACAAAATGAAATTCTTCCCAAACTTTAGTGAATGGTCACTAGTTGCCGCATTTCTACTCAATTTTTGATTGTATATTTTTTATCTGTACGCTAATAGTCGTACTTTTGAAGGTTGTGCGAGTTTTGTGCAGGATTCCATATAATCGGAGGTTTGTCAAATGCTTGACATTTTTATGATATACAGACCGAGTAAACAAGGACTTATAGTTTAAAATAGATTCCAAATCACCACAAATACGCTACCACACCCGCAGGAATTAAACCCGACATAGCTGAATCGGAGGCCACAGGGCTAACCATTCAACTACCTGGTAAGCCCCAATAACTTCCAATAATATACCTTAATTTGTTTAGAAGTTTTATTAGACTCACCAATTCTCAATTAGTTGCTTATTCCCTTCTAATTCTTAGAAGGTAATTAAAAACATTATCTAAAAATATATGGTCCATGTACATAACCAATGCAAAGCAAACCTAGATGAGTATAAACACACACCCTCAATCTTAATTTCATATATAATTTTATTAAAGAAAATATAATTTATTTTCATTTCTTTTTGGCCAGAGTGGAATATATTGCTAAAACTTATTAACTTCCAGAAGGGAAAAAAAAACTCATTTTAAAATTGAAATTTCCCTATTCTTAAATCTGAATATAATTCCACAAAAACAACATATTAAGTTTCAAGAATTTAAAAAGAACAAAGTTATAATAAAACAATACAGTCTATAAAATTACAAAGTTTATTTTCACACAGTTACAAATAATAGTTTCTAACACAAAGTATTAACATAATATTTACCAAATTAACATACAATTATTTAACATTCTTCTCTATATTATTTCCGTGTCTTTGCATCCTAAAAGAGAGAAACAATAGAGTGCATTTTAAAAGTTACAAGTTAAATTTTCACTGTTTTCAAGAATTCTGCTTAGAATTAATTCTAAAGGTGATCACAAATTATAACTCTTCAGGCCAAATGACCTAATCGCTAATGTTAATCCAACGAGATACATTTTTTAAAATATCTCGTTTGTATTTTTATATTTTAAAGACTTTTTATTTTGCATTGGATAGCTGAGGTAAATTTCTGCAACTGTGGTTTTTTACTTTAAGTTCGCTGAAGTTTTTATTTTATTTTCTTTCTTTCTTTTTATTTTTTTTATTTTTGTGCGGACACTTTCACTCTTTTCACTGTTATCGGCTCCAAAAGTGAAAGTATATAAAAAAAATCATTTAAAAATATTGAAATGCAACCGAGTTACCTTAAAAAAATTCTCTTATTGGATTAACATTGGCGAATGGGTGTTTCCGCTTGACTGATGTAGCCTCTTAACCCTTTAAGCCCTGACCCACACAATTGTGCGGCGATACTCAAGTAAAAGAAAATTTCAAGTTTTTGAGCGATTTAAAACCAAATCTGCACATTTATATGCTTTAGATGTTCTGATAAAACATAATTAGGGGGTACCAACTACAATACAGGGTTAGATTTTCTGCTTTTAAAAAGACTATATCATCTGACAGCAATAGACAAAAAGTATGTACTGTCGTAAATTCTTTTAAATATGATTTATAGTGTTTGCTTAGATTTAATATTTCTTTTCATATAGTTTATTCATGAATTAATTTTGTCTTTGATAAATTTAATTAGGCTTCAGAAAAGTTGAAAAACAAATGAACCACACAATTGTGTGGGTCCGGCATTTACCATTTCCAAAATAGATACAATTCCTAATATATAAAATTTTTATTTTTAAGTGATTTTTTTAAACATGTTTTTAACAATTTATTTTTTATTAATTACATTTTTAAAGCTGACCAATTTTAAATTAATAGGTTTGTACTATTATTGCTATATTGCTATATTGCTACTATTATTGCTATTACTATTATTGCTATATATAATATGCACATGTAACGAACTGTATGTTTCTGTTCTGAGTTACAGATGCCATATATGATTTATAAGTTTTATATGAGTTATATGCATACCACGAGATTGATTTTTAAGTTTGATAAATTCATTCCATTTTGTCGACACAGCAAGTAAACCACCAGGAATAAATAATAAATTATGGAAAGTTCAGCAAATGCTCGACAGATTCCGTAGTGTCTGCTTGAATTTACCAGGAGATCAGGGAAAATTTTCCATAGATGGGCAGACGATTCCTTTTTTTAGGACGTGCCTCAGTAAAGCAGTATATAAAAAACAAACCACACTCTGTTGTAACAGCATCATCTGCGATAGTTTTAAATTTTGTATTATGCCAGTGGGAAAGTACAGACCTGGTCCACAAGGATCTAGGCTTAGGACCTGTTGTAGTCCTTACTCTGGTTCAGACCTAGTTTTATGTACTTCGATCGGTATTTCAACAAAATACCGCTGCTGGAAAAACTAAAAAAAAAAAGAAATTTGAAGGATCAGGCACAATCCAAACGAAGTGAAGGGCATACCACTTGTCAAAGGCTCTTAAGAGGGGTGCGAGCATCGAGCACGTCTCAGAAAATGAAATTGTAGTGGTCTGTCCAAAAACAAAAATTGTTTCAAATATTTCCATTGTGGCTGATGAAAGTTCTCAATAAACAACAACTTTTTTTGCTTAAACTTTTATTTTTAGATATTTGCACACATAATCCCAAACTACACAATTGTGTAGATTTAGCCCGAAAACGGCTGCATTAAGGCCGAACCCACACAATTGTGCGGGTCCTCTCTTGTCATAACCTGACATCGGGTATTTTTTTCAATCAAATACAATCCTATCGATAAGGGGAAACTCAAACTTTCAATTTCTACCAAAAAAACTCCCAGTCTTAAAGGGTTAAGAACCCGTACTAGTCACTTGGAAAAAGTCGAACGCTAATGGTAAGTCTATGGGAGCGTTATTTTCAAATTTCTCGCTGAAATTTAAATATTTTTGAATGGTTTTTTTTCTTTTTCATAGAATAGCTGAGGATAATCTACAACCGGACTAGTTTTTACTTTTTCGATTTTGATTAATTTATTTTTTCTATAATAGGATAGTTTCAATTTCGGAACCGGTTCCGAAAGTTTTTTTTTTTTTTTAAAGAATCTGAAACCGAAATCGAAAAAGTAAAAACTAGCCAGGTTGTAGATCGTCCTCAGCTATCCTATGCGAAAAAAATCATTCAAAAATATTAAAATTTGAGCGAGATATTTGAAAATAACGCTCCCATAGACTTAGCATCAGCGTTTTTCCTTTTCCCCGTGACTGAAGAAAGTTCTTAAGAATCTACATTAGTCATGCGAAGAAACTCGAACCCTAATGTTAAGTATGTGGGAGAAATCTTCACAGCGATAAAGCTATACAGCTTAAATGAGAGAGAAATATATGCATAGGATACCTGAGGTCGATATATATAGTTGTGCGTTTGTAATTTTTCAATTTTGTTCAGTTTTTTTTTTTTTTTTTTTTTTTTTTTTATGCGGACATTTTCACTATTGGAACGCGTTGTGAAAGTGAAACTATCCTCATATAAAAAAACAAATGCAAACAAAATAGAAAAGTACAAACTCACAACAATATATATCGACCTCAGGTATCCTGTTTAACGAAAATTATTTAAAAATATTAAAATGCGAATGAGAAATCTGTAAAGATTTTTTTCATAGATTTAACTTGAGTTTTCCCGCGTAAAGGGTCTACACTAGTCACGCGAAGAAATTTGATCACTAATGTTCAACCTATGGTTAAAATCTTTTCAAATTTATCGCTTGCGTTTTAATATTTTTACACGATCTTTTTACAGGATACCTGAGGTCGATATCTAATGTTAGCGTTTGTGTATTTTTTTTATACGAAAATAGTTTCACTTTCAGAACAGGTTCCAACCTCTTCCGAAAGTGAACGAGACAAATCTGTAAAGATTTGTCTCATAGGTTTAACGTTAGAGTTCGAGTTTTTCCGCTTAAAGGGCTAAAACTAGTAACGCGAAGAAATTTTAACGCTAATGTTAAACCTGTGGGGAAAATCTTTTCAGATTTCTCGCTTGCATTTTAATATTTTTAAAAGATTTTTGGCATAGGGTATACGTGAGGTCGATAACTTTTATCGTGAGTTTGTACTTTTTCGATTTTGGTTACCAGTTTTTCATATCAAGATAGTTTCACTTTTGAAACCGGTTAGAATCGGTGCTGAAAATGAAACTGTACTTATATAAAAAACTGCAACCAAAATCGAAAAAGTACAAATTCACGATAAAAGTTATCGACATGGGGTACCCTATGCAAAAACTCTTTTAAAAATATTAAAATGCAAGCGAGAAATCTGTAAAGAATCCTCCCATAGGATTAACATTAGCGTTAGAATTTCTCCACATGACTAGTGTAAGGGGCTATTTCAGTCACGTGAAAACACCTGTTCGGCAATGTTAATTATGTGGGAGAAATTCCTAAAAATATCTCGTTTTCATTTGATTATTTTTAAATGATTTTTAGGTGTGCGTTCGTAATTATATAAATGCGTAACACCTATAGTCGTCGTTCGGTCCGCCTGTCTGTCCATCCGCAAATAACAGAGAAAAAAACTACCCAACCGAATGGTCTGAAATTTTAAATATATAATTGTTGCAAAATTTTGTCGAGTTATTTCAAATTTTGTAAAAATCGGATGTATAGTTTAATTACAGGGACAGTCAAAAGTTTTCCGTTACATTACGGCCAATGGGGAAAATTATTGCAAGTGTATTTTAATGATGTTACAGCCTTTCGAAGAGAATGAAATGGATATGAACTTATGAAGTGCACTAAAATATACATTCAGTAGAATATGTGGTGCAAAAAATATTTATAAAACTAGTTATAGTAAGAACGCACCTCATTTGCCACGTTTGACGAGCAATTTCCAACTTGTTTTTTTTCGCATATGACAGCTAAGGTCGATCTCAAAAAAGACCGTTTTTTACTTTTTCGATTTTGTTTGCAGGATTTTTTTATGAGGATGCTTTCACTTTCGAAACCGATTCCGAAAGTGAAAGTGTTCTAATTAAAAATACTTGTAAACAAAATGAAAAAAGTGCAAAAGAATCTTTGTACAGATCTACCTCAGCTTTCAAATACAAAAAGAATTAAAATATTAAAATGCAAACGAAAATACCTTTAAAAAATTCTCCCATTGTATTAATATTAGCGAACGGCGTGTTTTCGCGTAACTGAATTAGTCTCATAACACTACATATACATATACTAAACCCACTACATAATTATACATAACCTACACTAGTCACGCGAAGAAACTCGAACGCTAACGTTAGTATATGAGAGAAATCTTTACAGGTAAAATGCTATACAGCTTAAATAATATATATATATTTGCATAGAATACCTGAGGACTACGAGTAGGGGAGACCGGGGGAATGCCGCCAACCCGGGTTATGCCGCCACCCCACCTAGTTTAAAAACTAAGGGCAGTTTGAGATAGTGAATGTGCCTGCACTATAGCGGCCAACAATATAAACAGTGCCTAAAGTGAGAGTGACTTTGCTGTACGTAGTTCGTTTGTTCTAGTGAAAAATGTAGTTTTCATCTAGTTGCTTATTATTATGGAGCTTCAAATGAGTACAGATAAGCACCTTTTATTGTAACATTAGGTATTTAAGATAATATGACCCGTAATCTACATGCATTCGCCGACATTTTGATGCAATGTGTTGAACAAGTTCGGTTCTTCTTTCGGCTTTGCTTGGGGATTTCAGCCATATTGTCCTCTCGGGGTAATGCCGCCGCCATGCAAATCGGGTGAGAAATGGCCTCATTTTAATGCAGTGGAGCCAATTCAGCAGAGTGACTTTTGCAATATGAAGTAAATTGTAAGCTTAACCATTATTCTGGTCAATTACATTGCTTTCTAACTATTTTTTGTAGGTTGTGTGTTTCCTAGTATCCATTTGATGCATGTACTAGGTCATTAAAGAGTGGCGGCATTACCCCGGTACAGTGGCGGAATTACCCCAGTGTCCTGGGTAATCCCGCCACTGTGCAGAGGTTTAAAAAATATTTTTTTATGTATGCTTACTTTACAGTTATGATTACGGTTAAATTTATACAGATACTAAAGATCATGATTCAGCTGTAGAATTTTTACTATTAAAAAATAAAAAATTTTTCGAGGTGAAAAAATTTAAATTCCCTTAAGGTGTCGCCATTCCCCCGGTCTCCCCTATATATGGGACATTCAAACAAACTTTTGACTTTCGGGAATAAAAATCTGGTGAAATTAAACATGCTAAAATCACATTTTAATGTGACAGACAAATGCCTTAATGATTCAAAATAAAGAAAAAATGGTCAGCAGCGAAATTTTTTTTATTTAACTGAGGTTTAAGTTAAACTTGCGAGTTTAATTTTCCTTACCATTTTACCACTAACTTTTTATTTTCTTCTACATTTTTACTTATAATGAATTTGCATAGTACCCACAGGACATTCAAATAAGAAATAATAAAAATGTAGTACAATTAATACAGAATTTTTGTAAAACATTGTTTTAAAGGGGTATTAAAGAAGGGACGGTAAGATAAAAAAAAAGGGGGGGGGGACGGAAAAAAGGGACGAAATGGGAAAAAAGGGACTGTAAGGATGGAACGGTAAGGAAAATTATCACCTATTTTTAGGAAAATCATGTTAAGACTAAGTGATAGCCACAATGTTCATTGATTTCTAGAAACAGTTGTTAACATTGGATTAAATATTTTTTTTTTCTTAATTTACCTCGAAAAGTGCAGAAATAAACCTTGGGGACGTAAGACTACCAATAAAGCCACGATCTTGAAATTGAAATTTAAATGCTGATTTAAATTCTGCAGTAATTTTCCTGTAAAAGAATTTTAGACATTATTTCTCTAGCATACTTCTGCATGCGAAAAAAACTTGAAAAAAATTCTGTGGCTGCATCTGAAGTGATTTTCTGTATAAGTTTAGCAAGAGGGACGGTAAGGATGAAAAACCCAGGGACAGAGTTAAAAAAATAATATCAACCGTAAAAATGTGTGCAGGTTAATTTTTTGCACAATATTTATATTAAACAATTGTCCCAGTTTCGGAAAAAAATTACATCTAATTACTTTTATTGAAACAATTTTATACAGACAGCTCCAAATTTAAAAATCAGCATCAGGGACGGGACGGTATAGGAGATTTCCTGGTATTTGGACCCCCAACATCGCCCAAAACTTATTTATATCGTTAATATTGTTATATGCAATCATGCAATGGAATGTTCCCCAGTATATGAAATAAAAAAAAAAACACAAAAAAATGTATTAAAATAAAAATTATTATTCAGGGACATAAAAGTCAAAAGATTGTGAGAATGCCCCATATATTGTTGTGCTTTTGTACTTTTTCGGTTTTGGTTACAGTTTTCTTTTATATGAGTACAGTTTCACTTTCAGAACAGGTTTCAAAATTGAAAGTATCTGGATCTGCATATAAAAAATTGCATAAAAGCTCGAAAAGGTACGATTGCACAACTATATATATATCAACCAGGTGTATCCTATGCAAAAAATAATATTAAAAAATGTTAAAATGTGAGCCCGAAATAAAATATTTTGGTGCTATGGTATCCGAGGTTTTAAGTATCACATAAAGCTATTTTATAACTTTTTTTTTGGGGGGGGGGGGGAAGAGTTTAAGTGATTAGTCAATGCATTTTAGTTATTTAGCTCTAATTCATTGCAAAAAAACTTACCAATCAAGTTTCAGTACAATTGTTTGCGGCAGGACTCGAAATGGAAAAATTCACGAGCCGGAAATCTATTTTTCAAAGTTTGACAATTTTTTTTAAAGTTTTAGGCAAATTTATGTCTAACAATAAAAATCAATTTAAAAAAATGCATTCAAAATTCAAAAAAGTTATAGTCAGCACAATAAAAGCTATATGTATAAAACTATAATAATAATATGTGTTACCGAATCGTAACGATATTTACCATAATTTCACAAACCAGCCGGAGTGTATTGGAGGGTATACGGAGGTATAAGCCGTATACCTTCTGGATTTTTAAAAAAAGCTCCGTATACCCCGGTTTCTCGAATAAATCTATATCGTATATACTCTAGACATGATGTTCATGAATTTAGCGTACACCCTCTGATTTTTTTACGATTACAACACTGTAAACCAGATCAATATTTGTCATAATTTTACGAACCGGAATATTGTTCCGATTTGCTCCGGCACTGTTTGCTGACACGAAAAATTAACAATTTCAAAATATTCGTTATTAAAATTTAAGAAAAATAGGAAATAAAACGACTTATACACATCCGATTAACAAGCAGTTATGTCAGAAGAAAAGAAAAATTTTTAAAGAATTAAATAAAACTGACGCCGGAAGGAAATACTGTTAATAACTTTAATAAAAATTAGAAAATAGCGATACAATAGAAGTCCATGATAAGAAGCATGGAGAATAGTACACTAAGAAACTGTTTAAAGTACTTAATATTTATATATAGAAAAGGGTTTAATGGCCATGAAAAGATAATTTAAATTTAAAAAATACATTCGAACGCACTGCTGAATTCAAGAGGAGGGGCATTCCCCCGGAAGGTTTGAGATTTTATGCTTTTTAATAAGCAATTTCCACACCGAATCTCTAAAATGCCCCCCCTTCCCCTCCACAGCCGCAGAAATTGCTCCCGGAGAAAAATATCTGGATTCAACACCGCTCGATCGGCCTGAGCAAGAAAAAAAGCAAATATTAATTAAAACTATATCTTAGAAATTCCCCTTAAAGTTGAGAAAAATTCATTTAAAAATTAAAATTTTCAATAATGCCTTAACATGGACCAAAACCAAACTATTTAAAAAAATGTAAGCATTCCTCAGTAAATAAACATAACTTTTTAATTTATTAAAATTTCTGTACGAAATAAGTTGTAGTTTGTACAGAGAAAATACAAAAATATCCGAATCACATTTGAATAATTAAAATAATAAATACCTTTATATCTGGGTTCTTTACTTGAACGCTAATCCAATGGCGCTGCTTCATGGGATTCAATAAAGAAGTGTTGTAATTTTGTCTTTGTCAAATTTCCGCGCATGCGTGTTTATATCTGTTCTTCCAACAAAAGGAATTTTTCGTTTACGTCGTTATTTTATGACAGTGTTGTATCAGGTTTAGAGCAAAGTTGCGTTGCAAGAAAGCGATTGATTATATTCCGTCTACCTAGTAATGTCCTTGCGGCAATATTATTACTTCAAATTTGTCGTGACAAGAAAATATCAAGAAAAAATTAATCTTGCTGCAATTATTCATGCTATCTGGGTAGTTAAGAAAAACTGCTTTAAAAGCGCGTGATTTTTGCTCCGAAAATGGAAAGAAGAAGGATTTGAACTTTCTACATCGACAACATTAAGACGTCTCCATAAATTTAAGTTTGAATCTCGTGTATCGAAAACAAAACCTCTCATGACTGCAAAACAAAAGCGTATAAGATTGAAGTGGTGTAAATCAAGACGTTTATGGAGCGAAGAAGATTGGAAAAATATATTATTTAATGATGAAAGTATGTTTTGTGTTTCATATGGTAATCAAGGTATTCGAGTTTGGAGAATGAAGCAAGAAGCATTAGATAAAGAATGCCTTAAACGTTCCGTAAAATTGGCTGCTAGTGTCATGGTTTGGGGTTGCATGAGTGCAGAAGGACCTGGAAAGTTACGCATCGTCTACGAAAAGTTTAACTCTAAGATATATCAAGAAATTTTGGAATATTACATGATTCCATCATCAGAAGATTTATTTGAAGATGATTTCATCTTTCAATAAAATTTAGCGTCACCACATACCTCGGTGTCAACTAAGAATTGGTTCCGTCAACACAACATTAGCGTACTTCCTTGGCCACCAACCTCACCAGATCTTAATCCTATCGAAAACTAATGATATATAATGAAGGAAAAACTCCAAGAAAATCCTCCTTCAAGTAAAACCGAGTTATTGGCCCGTATAATGTCTATTTGCGTTAATATTGATAGAAATGTTTGTAAACACCTTGTATATAGTATGTAAGATCGACTTTACGCTGTTATGAAAGCTAAAGGGGATGCTATAAAATATTAACTCCCATTTACTTCATATTCATAAGGTAATATTGTTGCGTAAAAAGAAATATTCTAATATTTTGAACCAATCTATATTTTATTCTAATATTTTGATGTGTTTCAAAAAGCCGTATACCTAATTTATACTGTATTTTATATTTTGTAAATGTTAAAATCTTATCTAAACATTCCAGATTTAATTTATAAGATATTTAATTGCATTTACTTAGTATCAAAAATAAACAAATGAAAAATAACTTTTTCTTATTACTTTTTCTCAATTATTCTAATATTTTGAATATGGGCTGTATTATAGAAAGAGTTGATAAACCATGAGGGTTTAAGTAAAGCGTGATACAGAGCGCTTGTTTATGTAACGTGTTTTGAGTTATTGACGAGTCTGTATTTTACTTAATCACCAACCAGCGCGCTATCATATTTATGATTTCGTCAGCGGGAGCTTTGATATTTTTCTTTTTGTGGTATTGAGTGATGGAACAAACTTTAAGATGAGTTTCGTTTTTAAGCGTACATGTCATTGTTCCCATGTTTGTGATGTGATAAATAAATAGAGAAACGGCATCATTTAAACATCTATGCTATTTGGTGAGTCTTTTTGTTAATAACTTTATTCATTATGACGGAATTTAAAGATATTTTAGTTAGGAAAATAGTATTAAAAGCTACTGTTACTAAACTAGAGAACACTATTATTATTAGTTCGATAGATGATGCTGAGTCTAGTCAGCTTGCTTTATTTGAAAATAAAAGCGAAAAATTAAATGAGGAATTACATGAAATTTTTAATGCAATTTTTTCTGAATTTAAAGAGCAAGATGTAGAAAATTTTGTTGAAGAGCTACAAACTGTACAGGATAAAATTATTTATTTAATCTTTGGTTGAGTGTTAACCGGAAAAATTCAAAATTTATTTTAAACGAATCGAAACCAAATAAATCTTTCTAAATCCCAAATACCAGAAGTAAAGCTCCCAAAACTGACACTTCCTACGTTTAGCGGTAATTTAAAAGAATGGCTATCATTTTATGACTTATTTAAAGCATGGTTGGCAAGTTTTTGACGCATGACGGTTTTTACCGGATTTTACCATGGTTTTTACCGTCATGTCAAAAACCTCTTTGTCAAAAATGTCAAAAACTGTCAAAAACCCATTTTTTAGTAGCAGTATGGTTTTTACATTTTTTTTTCATTCTATCTTTAGTATTAAGTTGTTTCACATGAAATATTCAATATCAAAAAGACTCTAAAGTATATTTATCCATCCATGAAAAACAAAAAAGAATTACATCAGAATAATACATATACAATCTCTGTTAGAAGATTTCTACAATAATCTTAAGCTATTTGTCATGTTTTATGAAAATTAATTTTTTTGAAGAAATTCTATAATCCATAAGTATAAGATTAAAAAATGTGTATAATTTCAGCAGAATGTAGTACACTATTTAAAACGAAATAGCTTTCTCAGAAATTTCCTCAGAAGTAAGTTTTCTTAAAGTGTTAAATCCGAATTGTTCATTGATTATTTTTATTCCTAAATAGCAATAAATGAAATAAAATATATTTTAATAGTTGATAATTACATACATCTTTTGGGAGAAAGAAATAAGACTTGTTCTTCAACGTTACATCTTGTAGAGATTAAAATTTGCAAATTATTAATATAAAACTTTAAACCATGTGAAAACTCAATTTTTAACCATATTTTTTTAAGTAGTTTATTTTAGTCTTATTATTTCCTTAATCTAAATAAATAAATAAATATTATCTTTAAGCATAAATGTAGATCCCTAAAGATCCATTAATTAAAAAGTTAACTGCATTAAAAAATAAATAAAACATTTAAGAATCTCTCTAAATTTAATAATAATTTTAAAGGTAAAAGATTTTTACTCATACAGTCATATGTATGTAATAAAAATATGCAATGTGTTATTTCTTTCAATTCACTTTAAATAATGCCGAAACAATTTTAAAACGTATACAGGACATACATAGTTTGTCTTTATGGTAGCTTTAATAAATTCTGATTTAATCTCCTTTGCGCCGATCGTCTTTTACAGAATTTTTAATCTTTTATCACTGGTATTTTAAAACAAAATTTTGACTAGATGTATCGAGAAAATGCCTTGATTAAAAAAGGCAAAATTTACAATAAAAAATAACTGGTAGGAATAATCACGAGCGTATATGTGACACTCATCCCCAAGGGGTTAAAAATATTTCATGACTATTCATATATAAATTTATATGTATAGTAGGTGCTGGAATAATCTGTATAAGTTTCACATATATTTGCACTAAAGTTAACAAAAAAAAAACTTTAAATGTATATATATATATATATAAATTATTCTATTCTGTTTTTCTTAAATATTGTTTTGTTGTGTTAAATTTTAAGTCTAAGAGCTTTCACCTGAAGTCAGGTCCTACAGATTTGCATAAAAATTTTATTAATTTAAAATTTTAAGATTCTTCTTATTGAAGTGAAAATTAAAATCACCATAATTGCATTTATGAAATACATAAGATATGCATTTTAAATTATCATATCTAAAAATATTCAAATTTATTCAATAACCACAGTCCATGCTTGACATCTATTGTCACACCATATAACAGCATTTTTGCATCTCTAAAATATTTTCATGTATTTTATTAAAAATGTACATTGAATATTATTTAATAATTATAATAACATTTTATTATCATTTAATATTATGTTCATTGCACTTAGTAGAATCTATATTAGTGGAGATTATGACAAATATTGTTTTTTCCTTTTACTCTTGTATTTTTGCATTTTTCCCATTTAGGAAATGCTCTTCTTTTAAATAAATTTAACAAAGTAATTGTGATTGAATAATAATAAGAAGAACAGCAAGGAAAAATCAATCTACAAATATGTTGTATGCTACACTTACACACTATAAATTGGAGGAAAATAAAAAATGATAGGTTTTTGACGGAATAAACCGGTAAAAACACGGTTTTTACCACTGTCATTGCAAAAACTAGTTTTTGACGTCAAAAACCCAACCCTGATTTAAAGCTAGCGTGGATAGCAACGAGAGTTTATCAGGCTGTCAAAAATTGCAGTATTTGAAATTGGCATATACCGGGTGTCCTAAAATGGACTGAGTGATTTTAAAATTCAGTAACTTTCAAATGGTGGCAGCTATTAAAAAAACACTTGCAAGAAGGTTATGTAAGATGTCAGGAGCAGGGGTAATTCTGTTCCGAATTTTCCAAAATCTTCGAAAATTTAACCTTCTCGCTGCGCATCCCGCCAGCGTAAAAGTGGCAAAATTTGCGCAATCCACAATTTCAGGAGCAATTCTTTTTTTTTTTTTAATGATCTAATTCTATTTAAAAGAAAAAAAAACTTTTCCACAAAGATTTTGACCATATTTTAAATGTAAAATATATCCAGATTTGAAATATGTAATAAAATAAATGGGAAATTTTTGAATCTATTTTGATTTTTAAAAGTATGCTGCGAGAGGGTTAAGGCATTCGGTTCCGGAAATTAAAAAAAAAAATTCATCCATCCGAAAATTCGGACATAAAAATAATCGCAAATTTTGACAAATGTCGCCATAAAAAATCCATTTCGTCAATCGTTCACATAAAATAACTTCAATTTCGCCAAAGGATCGAGGAAAAACCGCGAATTTGGTCAAAGGGCCGCGGAAAAAAAACGCGAATTTGGCCAAAGAGCCACGGAAAAAACGCGGAATTCTTCAAATGACCTCGGAAAACGCGAATTTTATCAAAGGGTTGGAAAAGTAATTTCGTCAAAGGGTTGCGGAAGAAACGCAAATTTCGTCAAAGGGTCATGGGGAAAATGCACATTTCAACGAACGACTGCGGAAAAACGCGAATTTTATCAAAGGGTTGCGAAAGCATGCGAAATTCGTCAAAGAGTTGCAGAAAAAGTGCGAATTTCGTAAAGAGTCGTGGAATTAATGCAAATTTCATCAAAGCGTCGTGGAAAAAATACAGTGGTCTCTTTAGAAAACAGCACACATACATAGATCTATGGTTATTATTTGTTATTATGGTTATGTTATAGTTTTTAATCTGAAATAATATACTGAACAACTTTTGAAGAAAAAGGTTTAACCCAATCCCAGCCTGCAGAAATCTACACTCAGCCTGAAATCAACCCGAATCGAAAACAGCTAACCCGACCTGCAACAAAAATAATTAGTGCCAGGAGGGAATCCCCCCACCCTGCTGTAACCTTTCCGAAAATTTGCGTTGAACTTCAGATTTATTTATTTATTTTTACTCAGAATCACCCCTGATCAGGAGATTTTTTACTGAGATTCTTGATTTTACTTTAAAATAGCAACGATAGATGGCGCTGCAAGCAATTGTCGCTAAATTGGCGCCCGCAGGAGGAAGGCCAGAAATCGGGCTCCGATTTAACGACTATTGTTTGCAGCGCCATCTGTCGCTGCTATCGTAAAATAAAATCAAGAATCGCATTAAAAAATCTCCTGACATCTTACTTAACACTCCTGTGAAATTTCGCAAACCCCTTCCTCTCTCGAGCAATCAGCCAGACCCGCTTAGGCGCCAGTGATCCCAGATCACGTGGTCTGACTAGAGAATTAATATTAAAAAACATTTTTTCTTTCTTGTTCCTTTTTTAGTTTCGTTATTATTGTGAAGGTGAATCTTGAACGCAGCAGGTAGTCTGCGTATGTTTTGTTGGTCATGATCTTCAAATCGAAGAAATGATGTTTTAATTTTAAAAAGAGAAATTTATTTTCGAATCTGAAATAATGCTATTTTCTTGGCTTCTTTATAGAAGAACATAATTGCTGATATTTTAATATGATTATCTTGGATTCCCAGTGAGGAATAACAAATATTATCCAAATGTTTTAGTTGTAAATACTGTACATATTTAAAAGTGTAAATAGAATTTTCATCATTTTTTATCATCATGTGCTCTTTTATTGAACAACACCTGAGCCACTTTCAACGTGAAATATGCTTGATTATTTTAATGGGATTTTACATGAATCGTGAATTTTTCATCTAAGCTCTCCCAAATTTGATTTAAATTAAGAATAACGTGAAGCTCTTGAATTTCATGAAGATTACTCTTTATTCTTTGGTGCCTCAACAACCAAGAAAAAAGGTAAGAAATACCTTTATTATTCTGCATGACTATTGACTTTTGATTTATTGAAAATAACGCTTTTTCATGATAACTTATTTTAAAAATTGAAATAAATTTTAAACATGGATAAGCCTGATAAGCTTAAAAGTAAAAGAGCTACTGTTCGCGCAGCAGTTACAAAATTAATCACAAAATGTGATACATTATTATCTGTTGATATTGATAAAACTGATTGCGATTCTTTAATGGAATCGTTAGAGCTCGTAAATGAAAAGGAAGCTCTACTAAAGTAATTAGATTCCGAAATAGATGAGCTAATTCAGGAAAAAACTGAATATGAAAAAGAACTAAAATCGGTAGAATAATATTCTGAAAAAATATCGTTTGAAATTTAAAATTAAGATGAGGCTTAAATGTAAAATCGAAATTGAACCAAAAGTTTTCCTAGAATCAAGTAAGGGTTCAAAAATCGGTAGTAAACCAGTTTCGGCAGTGAAGCTTCCTAAACTTAACATAGAAAAATTTTCTGGTGATGCAAGCCAGTACTTAGAATTTTTTAATTTATTTAATAGTGCGATAGATTCAAACGAATCGTTGTCAAAAATTGAAAATTTCCAATATGTTAAATCCTTGTTGTCTGGACCTGCATATAATATTGTAGCTGGTTTTGAACTGACAGATCAAAATTATTCAACGTGTTTAAAGTTGTTAGAAGAGAGGTATGGTAAGCGGGAAAATATCAAAAATTGTTACATGAATAAAATTCTAAATCTTGAACCAGTGAAATCCACTAACAATGTTACTTCTTTAAAAAAGTTGTATGATAATATTGAAAGTATAAGAAATCTTGAGGAGGAGTAACATCAGGCTCCTACTACCCATATTATTAAGGTTATTACCCGAAAATTTGATACTAGATTTCCATCGAAAACGTGACCCCGATAAGGACTGTAAAGCCACCGATTTAATAAATTTTATTAAAACAGAACTAAGATGCCGGGAAGCTACTAATTTAGTAAATAATTCCAAAAGCAAAGCTTATGAAAATTCTAAAACCAAATATGAAAATTCTTCAAGTAAATATCAAAATTTTCCTCAAAAGAAAAATATACCTTCGGCTGCTGCTTTAAATACATCTACAAAACAGTTTTGCATATTTTGCAAGTCTTCTGATCATGTAGGACTAAACTGTTCGAAATTCACTGATGAACAAAAACGATATAAATTAAAGAAAGAAGGTCGCTGTTACAAATGCTTTTACAAGTCGCATTTATCTGTAAATTGTAGAACAAAAATTAATCCTTGTTCCAAATGTGGTAACAACACCCATAGTCATTTGTTTTGTTTTAAAGAAACAACAAAAGAAAATCCTGAAAAAGAAAAGAAAGGTGCAATTGTATCTATGATGTCGGAACAAAAATATAAACAAAATAAAGCAACATTATTGCAGACTTGTGCAGTTTCTGTGTCTGCTGGTAAACAATGCTTGTTGGCTCGCGTTTTATGTGATAGTGGTTCAGAAAAATGCTTCGTGAAGAGATCTCTAGTACAAAAATTAAAATTGAAGCCATTGCGAAGAGAAAATTTATTAGTTTATCCTTTTGGGCGGAGACGCCCTTGTGAATCTTGTTATGAAGTTGTTGCTCTTGAATTATCCAGTGTTGTGCAACCTATCAACTCGATAAAGATCGAAACTCTTGTGGTTGATAATATAACTGGAGCTTCTGTAAAAGCCTTAGAACCAGAACTTCTAGACATAATGAGAACAAGAGGCTTTAAGCCTGCTGATACAGGTCTTGAACAGGAAATAAATATTTTGCTAGGGTCTGACTTTTTGTGCAAAATATTAAAGGGAATCGAGTGAAAATTGACAAAAGAATTATACGTTGCAGAAACTATTTTCGGTCATGCAGTGCAAGGGCAGATTGAGTCGAGTAAAAAAGAAGTAGCTTGTTTGCGTGTTTCAGTTGAAAATATAAATACTCAGCTGAAAGCATTTTGGGATCTCGAAGCAATTGGCATTGCTGAAAGCAATGAAAAGAACATTACCGATCTTGAGGTAATAAAACAATTTAAAGAAAATTTAAAATTCGTAAATGGGCGTTATGAAGCAAAATTATTGTAGAAAAATTCTCGCGAATTGCTCAGAAATAATCTTAAAGTAGCAAAGAAGCGGTTTTCCAGTTTAGAAAATAAATTCCTGAAAAATGATTCCTTACTTAAGGAATATAACTCCATTTTGTTAAAGCAGTTAAATGAGGGTGTAATAGAATTGTGCACCGAGAAAGATTCCAATAATTCCTATTACATGCCAGACAGATCTGTTATCCGTGACGACAAAACTACAACAAAAGTACGCATAGTCTATGATGCTTCTTCCAAATATGGTGATTCTATATCATTAAACGAATGTTTGAATCATGGTCCTAACTCTAATCTTAATGTTTTAGATGATGAAAACATACCTATTTCGAGTTTCGAACCCCCAAATGCTTCCTTGAAAAATTTAGGATTGATCTGGAACAATACAGAAAATAAATTAGGACTAGAATTACGACCCTTGTTAGAAAAATTAAATAATGATTCTTCTACTAAACGCAATTTTTTGAAAATTGCAACTATGTTCTTTGATTCAGCCGGATTTATTGCCCCTTTTGTTTCTGGTGAACTAGAAAATGATTGGCAAAATTGGCTTTCAGAAATCCCGGCTCTCGCTCACTTGAAAATTCCCTGGCAGTATTTTAGCAACCTGATCATGGAAAAGGAGCATCTCCAGTTGCATATTTTTCCTGATGCTAACCCTAATGTGTATGTTCCTGAATTTCTTTCCTTGCCCGAAGATCAGTGGACTAGCGTTAAAATTGTTGCTACACAATTACCTGATGTTTCTAAAGAGAAGTCTCGAAAATCAGCAACCATTTCTTGTGTTGTTCAAACAAATAAAGCTGATAAAATTCCCATTTTTAATCTTGAAAAATATAGCTCCCTAAAGAAATTATATCGTGTAACTGCATGGGTATTTAGATTTATTTCTAATATAAATTTAAAGGTAGAAAAAAGAAAATTTTCAGAATTATCAGCTGAGGAAATGTTACATGCTGAAAATTTTTGGTTAAAACAAGTGCAGGAAGAAAGTTTTCCCGAAGTTTCAAAATACTTAAAATGTAACAAGAGTATCCTTAAAGAATCAAATCTTCTACAGATAAATCCTATATTGTTAGATGAAGTTTTGCTGTTGGTACGAGGACGGTTACAAAAGTCTGATTCCTCATTTTATGAAAATCATCCTGTTGTGACTCCTACAAAGCATAAGCTTACTGAAATAATGGTTGAAGATGCACATGAAAAAGTTTTTCATTCAGGAGTGTCCAGTACATTAGTACAAACTCGTGAAAAGTTTTGGATTTTAAGATCCAGACAGTGTATAAAATCAGTCCTGAACAAACGTGCAATCTCCAAGAAATTTAGCGTTCGCCCTGGTCAACTAGTTATAGCAACTCTAAAGCATATCTTGTGTTTACCTGCAACCAAGGAATCCTTAGTGAAACGCTTCCGTTTGCGCGAGACTCTTCTAAATCATTTTTGGAAGCGCTTGAAAAATGAGTAGCTTCTCAACTTAAAATCTGCTCACTACACGACCAGAATAAAACTTCAGACTTTAAAGTGGGTGATGTCGTGCTTGTACATGATGAACACTTACCCGAAGTTTGTGGAAGTTAGGAAAAGTTACTAAAACCTTTATGGGCAGAGACTGCAAGATAAGATCTCGTGAGTTAAAAACAAATAATTCATTTATTAAAAGACCTATTAATCTATTGTACAATCTTGAACTCACAAACTAAAAAAAAAAAAAAAAAAATTGACTTTTAGCAAAAATCTTGAATTGTTTCTGTTATTGACTTTAAAAAACTTTTTATTTTTTTCACTTAAAAAAAAAATGTTTCTTGTTTGATAATATTTCTAATTTTTAGTTTTTTTTTTTGTGTTCAATATTCTAGAAAAAGTTGTATAGATTTAAACTGTTCTTTCTATTTTTAGTAGCAGAAACCTGTTCGCAAATATTTTAAATTGTTTTAGTTAGTTTTTATTTGAAGTCCAGTATGTAAGTATATATTTTGATTTGTATTGCATTTATGTATACTGTAACTAATAATCTTTTAGAATATTTTTTTTCTACTTTAATTATTTTGAATCCCATTTTTGATGAACCCTTGTTCATCGGGGGGGGAGTTTGTGAAATTTCGCAAACCCCTTCCTCTCTCGAGCAATCAGCCAGACCTGCTTAAGCGCCAGTGATCCCAGATCACGTGGTCTGACTAGAGAATTAATATTAAAAAACATTTTTTTCTTTCTTGTTCGTTTTTTAGTTTAGTTATTATTGTGAAGGTGAATCTTGAACGCAACAGGTAGTCTGCGTAGGTTTTTTTGTCATGATCTTCAAATCGAAGAAATGATGTTTTGATTTTAAAAAGGGAAATTTATTTTCGAATCTGAAATCATGCTATTTTCTTGCCTTCTTTATAGAAGAACATAATTGCTGATATTTTAATATGATTATCTTGGATTCCCAGTGAGGAATAACAAATATTATCCAAATGTTTTAGTTGTAAGTACTGTACATATTTAAAAGTGTAAATAGAATTTTCAAGTTTTTTATCATCATGTGCTTTTTTATTGACCAACACCTGCGCCACTTTGAACGTGAAATATGCTTGATTATTTTAATGTGATTTTACATGAATCGTGAATTTTTCATCTAAGCTCTCCCAACTTTGATTTAAATTATTAATAACGTGAAGCTCTTGAATTTCATGAATTTCTTTAACTCCTGCAAGATTCCTTTTAATTGCTGTCACCATTTGCAAGTTACAGGATATTAAAATCAGTCAGTCCATTTTAGGACACCCGGTATATTTTTTAATAAGTTTCAAAGCATTCTTAGCTGAATTACAGCTGATCTTCGATATAAAGAGACAAGCAGTCTTATACCAAATTAGTATTTTTTACATAATACTGAAGATTAAAAAGTATTCCTAAATAATTATTTGGGTTTGTCCGTTATGGAGCTTTTACTGTACATAGTTTTATCTTCAAAAATATGGACTTTCTTTTCAAAAATCGGGTCAAGCCGAACCCTTCTCGCAATAGTGAAAACCCAATCCGAAACTGATCCAAACACGACATAATGTATGTATATCTGCACCAACCCCAACGCGCTAAGTGCAGCTAAAAAGTAGAGGTCAGCCCGACCCGCAGCAGAAAGGTAGAAGTTAACCAGACCCAAACACGAACCGCAGCAAAAAAAAGTATAAGTTATACCGACAACCAGCAAAAAGTAGAGTCAACCGACACAAACGCGAACCACAGCAAAAAAGTTTAAGTTAACCCGACCAAATACAGCAAGAAATAGAAGTCACCGGACCCAAACCCGACCCGCAGCAAAAAAGGAGGAGGTAACCCGACCCGCAGAAAAAGTAGAAGTCAACCGGACACAAACGCGAACCACAGCAAAAAAGTATAAGTTAAACCGACCAACTACAGCAAGAAATAGAAGTCCACCGGACCCAAACCCGACCCGCAGTGAAAAAATTTAGCCCCGACCCGCGCATCAAATTGGAGTCTTCAAATTTTAAAAATAAAATAATTAGATTTACATCTAATAATATGATTTATTTACCAATTAGAATAATTGTGTTAAAATTAATCTAGTGTAATTTCGTATACAGCGTTTTCTGGAGTTCCATTACCTGAGATTTATTCTGTTGAGATGAACCAGGTTTCAGACCAGATACTATAATAATTAAGGTTAGCTGGGTGAAAAAGTTCGACCAGATTCGTCCGGGATAGCTCAGATGGCAGAGCACTGGCGGCTTCAGCCAGGAGATGCCTGGTTCGGACATTTTTCGCCCAGTTGGAAATTTACATCTAATATGATTTATTTACCAATTAGAATAATTGTGTTAAAATGAATCTAGTGCAATAGGTATTGGCCCTTCGATGATGTCGTGCACGGGGTCCAAACTCCTCAGCCAAGCAACTTGCACCAATAACAGTTCCGCTGCTAAACATGAGTCCGATTATGCGTTTTGCATCGATTGCATACGATACCGTCATATGTTCCGAATGCAGAGGTGCCACCTTTTGAACATGTGTATTTTTACTACTACACTATGACGCAAAAGTTTAGACAATGAAGAAATTCTTACATACTTTGAAAAATATTTATTCAATTTTCAAATCACTGCTTGAAATTAATGTGCTGTACATATAAACAATATTTATAACAAAGAAAAGTGGAATTGTGCATATTGCAATAAATTAAATGGTAACAAAAATAAACTGCTGTCTCAAAAGTTTAGACACAAATTAAATAAAATCGAAATAAACAATTTTTAAAACCTGGTTGCGCATCCATGCTTATGTATTACGTCATATACACGAGATTGCATGGAAGAAACTAAATCTTGCATAGTTTGTGGATCGATATCGTACCATGCATTCTCAATAGATGTCTTAAGTTCCTTTTCAGAAGAGTATTGTCTAGCGTTGCTATAAACTTTGCGACACATGATGCTCCAAAGGTTTTCTATAGGGTTAAGATCTGGGCTACATGCTGGCCAGTCGAGAACTCTTATATTATGGGAATTAAACCAAGATTTTGAATGTTTTGCAGTGTGAATTGAAGCATTGTCTTGCTGAAATTCCCACTGAGGACCCCCTAGAAGCTCAGTAAATGGCAGTAGGTTTTCTTCTAATGTCTGTGTATAATGCTGTGAAGTTTGACGACCACTGGTGAAGGTCAGAGATACTTGTCCATTATAGCAAAAGGCTGCCCAAACCATCACCGAGCTCCCTCCTTGTCTGCGACTAAAAAAACGTCGAGGTTCCTTCCGCAAGTCATGCCAATACGATAAACAACCATCTGGACCATCCAGATTCCACTTTTTTCATCGCTAAATATGACTGACTGCCATTTCTCTCCATATGACATATGCTTTCGAGCCCACATAAGTCTTTGTAATTTATGATGTGGTTTCAGAGCTGGTTTCTTCTGCATTTTGCTATAAACGATTGTTCCTTTTTCCAAAATTCGTCTACGAATCGTATCCTTTGATACAGAGAGTCCCGATGAGCTTTGAACTCCACGTACGCTCATTTGTTGAGTACTCGCTAGTCTTTGTATCAGGCGATCCTCTCGTACATTTGTCACACGTGGCCTCCCAGACCGACATTTTGCTTTATATTCGGAACCACTCTATAAAACTCGATAAATAGATTTTTTTGACCTATTAATAATAGCAGAAATTTCAGAAACGCTCTTCCCTTCACCTTTCAACTGCCAAATCCTTGAAACCTCATTCACTTGAATTTCTTTAGCTCTCGGCATGTCGACTATGAAGCGCAATCGTTTGCAGAACTTAAGTACTCCAAATTTGTGACATCATCGATTCTAAATTTGCATATGCCAGCGAATATTCAAAGAAATTTAGAATAGTGTCTAAACTTTTGCGACAAGCACATTTGAATTTTTGTGAAAAAAATTAGTATTATAGTAAATAAAACGACTGTCTTTTGTACATAGCATTTTAAATCAGTTTTTGAATATATTTACAGATTTTTGTAATTCTGACGTCATAATTCTACATTTTAAAGCTGAATGACGTCATTGTCTAAACTTTTGCGTCATAGTGTATAGTGTCTCCAGTATGCAGTAAATGACTTTTTGTAGAACGCTGACACAAGATTGGAAATTGCTTTGAAATATCCAATCTTGTCTCTATACATTGATTTGTGCAGACAGCGGACAATTAAAAATCTTTTCAATTAATTTCACGCATTGCTTCTCTGAAGATGTTGGTCAATTTGATCTAGTAAATACGACTATGTGTCACCTTACTTTTTAACATCTTCCCTTCAACACCTTGTATATAACTCTGAAATGGATCGTACATTTTTTTTTTCCCATTGAGTTGTTATCGTGAAACATCCTATATATCGTTTTTGACACTTGTGCAGCAGCGTCAGAAACATATACACAAACATTGCATCGAATATCGAATTAAAAAAACAGTAATCAGTACATTTTTATAAATTTATTTGATGAACAAATGATACATTAGTAAAAATTTCATATAACATAAACTGCTCCTGAACATTATTCAGTTAAAGGGTTAGTCATTACTATCCAGATCTTCTTTCCAATACATAAGATTAATACTGCTTGCATCACTGCATTCGATAAAGGGATTGCTGAAATAAAAAATTATATATATCATGTAAAAACTATACAGTTCAAGGAAAATTGCTTTTAAACTTTTTCAATGGTATCTTTAGTGATCGTACTTTTTCCTTTTAATTAAAGAATGCCCCAATGCCTCGCTGTTGACCCACCCGCTCACCCCTATGCGCCGACGTTATGGAAAATTTACTGCTATCAAAATTTGAAAGTTCATAAAATTAAATGTCTCTAAGTTATAACTTATCGTATGTGGGGGGGGGGGGGGATTTTATCAAAAAATTCTAATTTTTCTTTATTCGTTTGCAAGTTATTTAAGTGCACTGTAAACTGAAATGTCTGAAATTCAGACACTTAAGTGTCTGAAACGTAGTGCTCAATTTTCAGACGTTTTAAAATGTCTGAAAATTTTCAGACACTTCTTGCGTCTGAATTTCAAACACATAAGTGACTGAAACTGGAGTGTTCGATTTTCAGACGTTTTAAAGTGTCTTAAAATTTTTAGACACTTCTTGCGTCTGAATTTCAGACATTTCAAGTGTCTTAATTGCAGCCATCTTTGAGCCCTTTTTTTTTTTTTTTTTGCCAATATGAAGCCATCTTTGACCACTTTTCTTTCTAAGTCATATACGCAGCCATATTTGACCACATTGAATCATTTTTTATAAATGAGAATAATTTGTTACCATAAAGCAGAGCTAATTGCAGCGTGGTAAAACTAGGATGCTTCTCTGCCCCCTGACTTTAGGGTACCCCAAATTGGGTACAACATTTTTATAAAGCTGATATTTTATATCAGTTTTGACTTTATTATGATCGTAATCAGTATTTTGTAGTTTTAGAATAGGATAATATATATAAATATATTCACCTAAATATGTATTTATGCGATTTCATATATGCCCTACGGTATCAAAAATGTTTATTAAATTAATTCCAGTCCAAAGACCTAGTATTTATTCGCCCCCCCCCCCCCCCACCACCACCACCACTACCGCCACCTTCATATATTGCTACAAAAAAAAAAAAAAAAAAAAAAAAAATTAAGATTGCTCGATGCCATCAAATACATATTTGGATAAATATATCCTTTTCTTTAACCTAATCATATTCTAAAAGTACAAAATATTTATTAAAATAAGTATAAGATCAAAACAAATTTAAAATATCAGCTTTATGGAAATTTCATACCAAATTTGTGGGCCCGTAAAGCTAACGTCCCATAGAAAAAGCCCAGTTTGTCCATGCTGCAATCAGCTCTGCTTTATGGTAACAAATTATTCCCATTTATAAAAAATGATTCACTTCTTCGGAAAGAATTCCATTCCTGCTTTGTTGCACAATTTTTTTCTATTTAAATTAGATATTCCCAGTCAATTAGTTTAAGCATTTTTTGGATTTTTATTTCTGTGTTAAATAAAATCTAGCACTAGATTTCACAAAATTATCAGCATATGAGATCCGAACATTAAAAAAAATTTGAATACGAAACACTTACTTACGAAACACTTACGAAACACTTTATCCCCCTTCGTTTTTATTATTATACTATTTATCATTACCAAGAAATGCTTAAACATTTGACAACCGCACATCGGCGCCTGAGACGAGCAGTAGTTATAAGATTCTGGATGGACTTCGTGTTTATTTGGCTCTTTTCAAACGATAAATAATATAGTAAATATCAATGGACACAGAAATCCTTCATTATGATTTGAGTACCCTTCATTTCTGCTCCCCACGTTGCTTGCGATCACACAAGCAGTATCAGTCGCAAAAGCGATTTCTTATCCACATGATTGGAACAGTCGTCGAAAAAAAAAATAAACACCTCCTACTAACTCTGCAACTAGAAGACAACAATAATAGAAGAAAGTTACTGGTACCAATCGTCTGGAAATAAAGTCTACTTTTAAATGATGTATTTAAAATTTGCATAGGGGCCATCTACAAATCAAAATTAGACCAAACTTTGTTTTTTTTTCCAATGGATGCACCCAATTTTGACACTATATTTTAAATCTTCGGTTCAAACTATGCCTAGAAACGAAATTTCTAGTCATTTGAATGATAAGTTTTTGAATTATAAGCATTCAAAATTTAGAGCTTCTAATGTTAAATTGCATTTTCATATTTTTATTAATATCTCCTGAAATTGTAATCCTAATATGATAATTTTGTATGTGGTTATAATACTAAAAAACCTAAACATATACAAAAACATTGAATTCGTAAAATTGCATACCAAATTTGGGGCCACAAAAATCGATGGGAAGGTGAGGGGGCAGGGCCGCGGATTAGTTTCCATGTTTTAATCAGGTCCTGCTTCTAGAAGAAACACTACCCCGCTTTATATTTTTCTAAATAGAGCTGTCCGCTATTCGGGAGTGACCGGTTATAGAAGTTTTACTGTATGCTTCAGTAATAACGGGCATTCTCGAATAGCAGACACCTATATAGCGATCACTTTTTTCAATCCACAACTCAATCCACAACATTTGTGGATTGAAAAGCAGATTAATAATATATTGAAGCATATTTTGTGTAATTTGTACTCGGTATGCTGGGTATTTGTACACTCTGGACTTTTTTTACATATGAAAATAAAACCTCTAAATAGCGGGCAAATTCTACGGTCCTAGGGTGTCTGCTATTGAGAGGTTTTATTTAATATATACAGTTATAAATATATTCTAAAAAAGTTAGATTTTTTTTTTTTTTTTTTTTTTTTTTTTGACAGTATAGGAAATGTGGTTCTAATAACTTCCAGTACCAGCGGCTTACATTCATTACCCCCCTCCCTTCCTCCTACTACATATACAGCAACAAAAATTTAAACACACTGATGACTTAATATATATATATATATATATATATATATATATATGTGAACATGTAAATATATGTTTGGATAAATATATCCTTTGTCATTAACTTCATCCTAATCTAAAAGTATGCAATATGATATATAATAAGTACAATAAATTGCTTTGCGCAAATGGATGCATTCTCCGTTGATAATAAAAAATAATCCTATAAAAAATCAGAATAATTTTGACGTTGAAAGTTGTCAGAAAATTTCTGTCTTAAAATTTAAATATGTTATACAGATGAAACACAGGAAATACATATAAATGTAGTTATTTTACTTTGAACAAGTTTCCATAGTCTAAAAAAAATTCTTTCATCGTGCAATTAAATACTGTAGAAATTTCGAACTTTTTAATAAATCGTTACAAAGGAACAATTTAAAATATATTTATAAAACATTAAAAATTTCACGATAACTCCGATTCTGATGCTTTTATAATTATTTTTCAAGTTTTATGCCCACCACTTGAAGCAAAAATGTTCATAGCATTTCCTATACATAAATTTAATTTTGTTACATGAAAACATTAATTTCGAAAATGTAAAAGAATTAAATGATCTGTCATTAAACATAAAAATTCATATACGAAATCATGTTAATATTATCTGTAACTAGAAATTATAACGGAAGGGTTTATTAATAACAATATCATTTAATAACTTGATCTTTTTAATTATATTTTGCCATGTAGGCAATTTCTTTTACATATAGCATATGGTAATCACCAGAGCTACTAAGCTATCTTTAAAAAGTTAAACATATATATATTTTTAATAACATGCAAGAGAAATAACATCTAATTTCAAAACTTATTTTGCATTAAAAATATATATTTAATTGTTATTTCTGTATCTTTTATAAAAATGAACAAACGTTGAAAAAAAATCCCCCCAATTTTATGTGAAAAATGCAGTAAAATATGAAAATAAAGTCTTTTTTTCCGTTCTAAATCTGTAATTTCTTTTTAACAATCAATAAATCAATATTAATAAATTTTTCAATATCTGAAGTTGTACAAAACTTAAATATAATTTTAAGCAATTAAACAAAGTAAATAATGATTTATTTCCTTACTTATTTTATTGTAAATCATTATATAGCTATTATAGAAAAATATTTTAAATAAAATTAACTATTAAAAAAATGGCATTATATTAAATGGCTAATATTTACTGACATTTTTATAGTCAGATTAATAGCTTGTATCCACAACAAAAACTATATAGTGCTGCAACTGCTTTTTTTTTTCTTTTTTTGGACAAAAATATAATACTAAAAATGTTGACAAATTTGGGTGTCAATGTACACAAGCAATAACTTTTAATGCTTAAGCAATGATTTAAGCAATGATGATATTATTTTACATGAAAAACATTTATTTATAAATCGAATACTTTAAGAATTATCAAGCAAGTTAGTTAATTAATCCTGAAAATGAAATAAATTTAGTCGAAAATAATAAAAAACACTGTAATACTGAAAAATATTTATTCTATATAGAAAGATACAAATATGATAAACACATGTATTCTTTAAAAAGTGATTTAAATAATTAATATTACATAATTAATATTGTTCAAGGAAAATTTCTATTTCAAAATAAAAATTATATTTTTGTAAATAATCACATTCTTACCTTTTTAGTATTTCCTTAAATGTAATAAAGTAAATCCATGTAATATAAACAGAAACACAAAAATATAGACACTTTCTTCTTACATATTTCACTTAATATTCAGATGAATGCTGATAATTGAAAAACATATAACGAAGACATTTTTTTTTCATTATTCAACATATTTTTTTCATAATGATATAATTTAATATAATGCAGAATTTAATTCAATTCGCTTTTTCGAATCACATTTCACTCGCACTTTCTTATTCTCCAATCTCTCAAGTACAATTATTGAAATTCCAAAAATGCACTTTATAAGCTGTGTATTAGTAAGCTGCATATACATCTATGTGGATGGCACAATTACATTACTCAACGTATCATTTTTATAATAATCGCATATATTATTCCATAAATGAATTATTCCAAAAAACTGTTCCAGCTATGTATATGTCACAGTCACAGAATATAAATAATGTTACACATAAAAAAATTGCGGGCAACTTTGTTAAACAGGGAACTACCTCATTGAAAGCATTGAAAGAATCGTTTTAACGCGCCAGTTGCCAACGGACTTATTTGAACAAAGAGAAATAGGCGAAATCAGCATTTTAATTACCACTGCAGTCGCTGATCTCAGCCTACTGTTTATAAACCGTTATAAATTGCTTGATGAGCTCATTTGAACTTTTTATCAGCGAGAAATAAATCATTGAATAAGAAGAAATAAGAAAAGTTTTATTTTCTTTATTAGGTGTTTTTCTTAATGTGTTACATTAGGGTGGTCACAAGAAATCAATTTTCGAATTTTTTCGGGGTGACCCCCCAAAAAGTTGCCAATTGACTAGAAAATGAGATTGTCTAAGTTTCAGCTCATTTGGATAATATTAACCCGTGCCTCATTGAGGTTTAAGTTTGAAAAAAACGCGATTTTTCGCAAAAAAATGCTGTTTTTCCTTCATGAAATGAATACAATTAAACCTAGGAACACAATGCAGGTCTCATTTTATAAAAATAAGTTTTGCTTTGAAGAACCACACACCATTTTTTTCTAAAAATGTACAGATTTAAAAATATGAGCATTTTTCAGGACCAGACTTCACCTGAATCCTAAAAATTGACTTTTTATGAAAACGCGAAAAAAAAATTTGTAACATTGCATTTCATCTGCTTTCCACCTTTTGTTTTTCTTTTTTTCGTTTTGTGAAGTCCAATAAAGTGTTTGATTAAAAAAAATTCCAAAGAAAAGAAAAAACATCGAATTTTAAACTGAAAGAATTTTTTTAAAAAAGGGAGGGCAAAGAAAGTATAGAAATGAGAGCAAATAATGCTCAATTGCATTTTATTATTAAAGTTGTGTTACAAAAAAGGAGGCATAATAAAGAAAATAAATTATTTTCCCTTACAACTGTCACGTTAACCCTTTCCGGCACAGAAAAATTCTGTTCGTAAAAGGATGAAATGATGGTCTACCCCGGAATTTGCAAACGACATTTTTAGAAATTAAAATCACATTACTTTAACATTTCATTGTAAAAGCAAAATTTTATTAAAATATTCTTCGTTCCGTTTGTAAGTTTGGAATTAAAATTAGGTGGTCCCGGCGTGGGACACTTCGCCGTAAAGGATTGAAATGGTAATGGTTTAGATAAGGTGGCTTATGTTGACTTTTTTTACCAAAGTATTATCTAAAAAGGAAAATGCAACTTGATCCGAGTTAAGATACCAAAGGCGGTTTGTCATTTTAGCAAGTGCTTTGTCTGTAACCTATTTATCAAATTTTCTGTAGTGAACAAGTGATTTTATTATTTGCAGGTCTTGAATTGGGGGCTAAAGTGGCAGTGGAAGTATTGAAGCACGCTTTTGCATAAATATTGATTAAAAATAAGAAAAGATCTCTGATACCTTCTTTTTCTAAATTTGTTATTGAAAGATGATCCCTGAAACAATATATTTTAAAAGAATGAATGGCCTGTGCCTCCCTCCATCTGATATGATTAAAAGTACCAGGTGCTTTGAAAAAAAGTCTTTTGCAGGAAGGAGTTCTATAAAAATTATACAAAATTGGATAAACTCTTTATAATCATCTCTGAGCTGTTAATTTTTAAGAGTTCCTGTAAGAAAATTTGAAATTTCTTCTGAATTAACTATTTATACTTAGTATTTCATCTTCAGTAACATTTGTATACTTACTCTGGTTTAATTTAGACCACCCAATCAGAATTGTTTTTGTTTTTTATATCTGGCTGAGGGGCAGTGATTATGCCCATTTTACAATCAAGAACAGCTTTCTAAATTATGCTGGCGGCATGGTAAATACAGAAGACTTTTCCTTTAACAATTGCTATAGAAAAATGCAGGTTAACTCTGAGGCGACCTGTGTTTACTGCAGTTGTATCAAAAAATATTGCCTGGATTTTACCAACTTCCTCCCACTCTTCAACTGCTGAAAATATAGCTTTCGCCTGAATTGTTCCGATACTATTTTCAAGTTGAGGAACTCGTAGTAACTGTTCTTCATCCCCACAACTAATTAAAACTTTTATCCACTCTACATTTTCTTTATTCAAAAAATGGTGAAGCAGTTTTCCACCCCAGTGAACAACAGTTCTCTCTAAATTTTAAAATCTGTTGTTGATAAGATCAGTTTTTTGTTTACGAAACAGTTATTTGCAGAGTCGATGTCTGTAGTTAGCTAGTGGATGTATTCTAAGTCTAGCAGCTTCTCTGGCGTTCAGTTCATTTTGCGAATATTATAAAATAAAATACATAAAACTTGACAGTTACTTAGCTGCTTACTGTCGATGATTTGATGAGACATGTGGCCAATTTTAAAAATCTTACATTTCTGCCATCATATCAAGAGGGGGAAGGGGTTTTACGGAATGTTTCGTCAATTCTAAAAATAGATAACCATAACAGATAACAAAAACAGCCTTGTAATAAAAAGAGAAATTCAGAGGTTCAACTGCAACACAAATCGAGAAGCTCTTTCTTACTAGACACAGGGGCCTATATCCCACGTGCAGATAATTGGCCGACATAAATACAACCAACCAACCAACCTTACTAGACACAGAACTAGATAACTAATAATCAATTATAATTCGTGAAATATTTTTAAAGTTACAAAAATTGTTCACTTATTTTTTCCTATTAATAAAAATGATACAAAAAAATTATCAAAAGTAATAAAATTTTTAATTTGTCATTTTTTACCTATGTTTCAAAAATGCAGAGTTTGAGGGTATGATTCCCTAGATGTCCTGAAAAATACTAACTGTTCATTAAATATAAGTTTTCATGAGAGTAAAAGTTCAAGGCAACAAGTTTCTATGAAATAAAACAAGAATCAGGTTTCTAAGACAAATATTTTTCACGTAAGGAAAGAAAAACGACAATTTTTTGCCAAAAATTGCAAATTTTCAAGAATTCAACCTCGATGAGGCACGGGTTAATATTATTTATTTGAGCTGAAACTTTGCCAATCTCATTTTCTAACTAATTGGCAACTTTTAGGAGGGTCCCCCCGAAGAAAAAGTTTAAAAAAAATTTTCCCATGTTGCTTGTGACCACCCTAGTGTTACATTTATTTGAGTATAGTTTTTGCAGTTTTTTTATTTTTAGACATATAGAAAACATACTTTAAATAAAGATTTTATTGTAAAACTAGAAAATAACATATCGAATTTTCGGTGGTCATGAAGAGAGCAATTGTCCATCCCTGAAATTTAATTAATTATATTTTCTATACGTTTGATTATTTAAAAAATACATTTTTCTCTTCCAAATAGCAATATATTAATTAAACGCTAAGAGAAAATGCTGCTAAAAATTTTTCTCCAGAGGAGCCCCCCCCCCCCCCCTCCTTAACTTCTCGTAGAAGGCGATTTTAATTCTATTCTTCTGTTAGTGTTCATATATATCAAATTTATCTTAAATGAGGAGGGGCAGTTCAAAAAAAAAAAAAAAAAAAAAAAAAAAGACAGAGAGAGGAGAGAGAAAAAGAAATCAGTTCTCCATTGTGAAAAATATCGTTAGAAACTTATTTTTAAACGATTAATATTTCTTAATTTTTAAATTTCTTAAAAATTGTCTTACACGAGGAGTTCTGGCATAAATTCTTAGTTAGCCTACTTCATGTTTATATTCTGCATTTTACAAAAGCGGACTGGGCTGTGGACCCCAGGCATATACAGTGAAATCTCTCTGTGCGACCACCTCCATTAAGCGACCACCTCTCTGAACGACCATTTTTTTCATGGAACGAAATTTATTCCCACAGGCTTAATACTAATTTTACCTCCATTCAGAGACCATCCCAGTTGAACTCCCTCCATGAGCGACCCATTTCTTTGAAGAAAATGAAACAAATCCCGTTTTTTCCTGGTCGCTTGATCGATTTTATTAGAAAAATAGTTCCGGAGTGCGCATTATTCATCAAACTTCTAAACTAAGTTTAGATTTTTTTTTTTTTTTAATTCCGGTAACTTTTAAATATTTAAACCCCTTTGTGCCTCTTTAGGTAATAAATTGAACTCTGATGACAAATTAAGAATGACGGTCGATAAACTCCCCTGCCCTATTTTGTCGGGAAACTCTCAAAGAAATACATAATTTAATCAAATCGTCTTCATTTGTTCCCATCAAAAAAGAAAAGAAAAGAAAAAAAAAACGGATTTATTGACTGGACTTTGAAAAGACTTGGAAACAAAAGTTATAAAATATAAAACCGTAAAATCAAAGCAAACGTCAATGTATTCATTTTTTAAACTCTGCAGTAATTAATTTATATAATTAACTTTTGTTTTGATACTTAAATTTTTATAGTTTCTTTTACTAACGTGAAAAATAAATTTTAGTAGCATTAATTGTAATCTTTTTTCAAAAATTAAAATCTAGATTTAAACATGACCTCCATTAAGAGACCACCTCTCGGAGCGATCACTTTTCATTGGAACGAACGTGGTCGCTTTAGGGAGGTTTTACTGTATGTTCTAAAATCTTGCTCCTCAGTACGTTTCTTTCTCCATCTACTCATAACTCTTAGTATTTAGGCGAGCGATTCTCCCTGTATACGATCATGATAACAAGTAATTTTTAGAAAACTTTATATTTTGTGAAGAGCAATTATTTAATTATTTATTGCGCCAAAAATAACTTAGCTCCAAACCTTAGTAAGCGAACTTTTCTAATTTTCTCAGATGTCCCATGATTTCTTCATTTATAAATAAATACTAAATTAAATGGATGAAAGAGTATTTTAAATATCTTTCAGCCATTCGGAAACATTTTCTGATAGCGCTGATATACATATTGCAATACAATTATACGTACAGTCATCACTCATATGATACAATTGTATCGCATTCAGACACTTAAGTGTCTGCATTTCTAAATGTCTTAATTTCAGACATGTCACTATTATTCAGACATTTTTCTCCGTTCATTTATAACATGATCATAGTAAGACACTTATGTGTCTTAAATTTAGACATCTATGATGTCTGAAATTTCACATTTAGACACTTAAATGTCTGAATTACTTTTTCAGTCACATACGTGTCTGAATTTAAGACGCCTCCATTTGCAGTATAAGGATTTCACTGTAAAAAATATTTGTCGATTTTAGAGGAAAGTACTGTCAACCAGGACACCAATAAAAAGCTGTTTCTTTTGCGGAAATAATCTGTATTTATTACAAACGTTATGCTATTTTAACAGATTTTCTCATATTTAAGTAAGAAATACAGATTATGTCCGTACAATAAACAATATTTCACTGGCTTCCTGGCTGACAGTTTATTCGGTAAAATTAACAGTTTTTTGCTTGCGGTGTGTAACAATGTAGATAAGAAAGTTGCTTATGTGTATTAGTTCAACAGTACGCTCGATTTTGTAACAACCTGTAATCTGTTAACAGTATTAGAGAATAACAGTAGAGGGTTAACAGTATTAACCCATAATTAATGATATTTTCAAATAATTTAATTATTTATCGATTACATGCTTATATTATTTATAAGCGAATTTCTTTAGGTTGCTTAAACTGCGATAGAAAATTTAATAAATAGATTATGGGAATCATAGAAATCTATGGTAACTTATTAAACGCTGTTAAAAAATTAAACATGTATTTCACGAAATAAAATGCCATTAATTATGGATGCTCCTAATACATACAATACTATGTTTATTGTTACAAAAAGCATGCATTTTCAATCACAGTTAAGTCCCCTTGGCTTATATGCCGTATATTCCCGCGGCCGACATCTTGGATGTTTTGAGATTTCTTGGCGATTTTTTATTGGCGATTATAGAGATCTTTATCGATATGGCAACCAGGACAAGTGACGTGCTCTGGCAGCTCCGTTTTTCCGCGATTGTTTTGAAATAACTTCAGTCGTGGATTTAGACGCTGTTTTTATATTGTGATTTTGATTGAATTTGATTTTGATGGATTTATATGTTTGACTATGGCTTCTGTAGTCCGTTTACCCGCTGTTGCTCATGTAATTAAGAAATATCGTGAAATTTTGAAGGAAAAAAGAGCTTTGTTTAGAGTGTGTAGTCATAGGCCTATTTTGTGAAATGAAGGTGATGGTAGCAGGTATTTTCTGCTTGAGCTTTCTAGAAAGTAGATGTCTGTTAAGGTACGAGTATGGTAATAATTTTATGCATAATTTGTTGTAACGTTTTATATTAGCCGTTTATTGTATATTTCTCATGCATTTCGTGCATTTTTGAGATTGCTGCACAGCAACATACGTACATTTACTCACTGCCGCTTTAAAGAGTTTCGTGCATTTTTCAGATTGCTGTAGAAGTAGTTTGCTGAATCCAGTGATGTTTTTTTCGGTTTATGAACGCATAGCGTTCATACTTACATTTACTAATTGCCGCTTTAAGGAGTTTCCTGCGTTTTTCACGTTTATATTTTATTATTTACATTTTATTTTCGCTAAGCCTAACATGCGCATAAATCGATGCTTGGCGACATTTATTACTTGGCGGAAAAGGGGTTTTGACGCCAAGAAATAGTCCAAGATGGCGGCCGCGGGAATATATGACATCTGTTCCACATCTTTTATGTCGCTGAAAAGGACGTTAAAAAAGACATACTAAAGAAAAGAAGAGTAAAATAACACAGGCCTGCGATGAAAAAAATACAAGGGAATTGATAGCTGAACATAATGTATTTTTTGGTGCTAAATTAAAAAAAGATAATAAAAAAATTCTATCACGTCACGTTTTTCTGAAAAATTCAATTTTACTTGGATTTTTTTTCAACATTCCATCGGCCATAAGCCCCTTTCCTCATGGATCTCATGTGCCAGTGCGTTTGCCTCTAATTAAATTGCCAGTCATCTCTACGGAGTCTTATTCAGACACGGATCATGCAGAAGTTCAAGGCTCCGATACCGAATATAAGTCCTCTGGAAGCGATTCACCGCAGTCCTTCTCTCAGATTGAACTTAATGATTTTACTAGAGTTCTGGGCCTTTCGAAAAAGGTAGCTGAATTGTTGGGCTCCAGATTGAAAGGAAAAGAAACTTTTTGGCCAAAGAACTTCTTTTTATTGGTACAGGAATCGAGAAAAGGAATTTATTAAGCACTTTGTGGAAGAGAAGAACCTGGTCTGTTGCTCTGATGTTGCCGGATTGATGAGGAATTGTAATATCATCTACGATAAAGATGAATGGAGGCTGTTTATAGATTCATTAAAAAGGCTGTCCTTCTTCATCACGGAAGCCAGTATGCGTCTGTACCAGTTGGATACTCGGTGCGTTTAAAAGAACCCTATGAAAACCTGGCTCTGGCCCTCAACAAAATAAAATATGCCGACCTCGGTTGGACCGTTTGCGGTGATTTGAAAGTTATTTCCATGCTTCTTGGTCAAGAAGACGGATACTCAAAGTACCAATGTTTCATTTGCGAGTGGACAGCTATGATAAGACTCAACATTGGGTAAAAAAAAAGAATGACCGAAAAGACTAAATCTTAAAACAGGCACCGAGAATGTGATTCGGAACAGCTTAGTTGAGCCAAAAATTGTATTGTTTCAAAAGATTGCGATTGTTTCAAATACCTGTGCAAAAGATTTTCAGGTTTATCCGAAGCCAAGTTGCATGAGAGAATTTTTGTTGGTCCAGATATCCGAAATCAAGGAAGACGGGACAAGAACTAGCTCGCCGACTACTGTTGGATGTTAAAACGAGATAGGCCTGATATCGAACATAAAAGAAGAACATCAAAAAGAAATTTTAAACGAAAAAGATTACGTACTTAAACAGGAATTTGTTTTGTTTTGTTTTGTTTTTTGCTTAGTTTAAAATTTGTTTGAAACTTTCATGTAGACATACATAATATTTGCTCCTCTTCGTTAATCCTCATTTTATGTACGTTATCTTAATAAAAACAAATTCAAATAGTATGTTAATGATTTTTTTCTAGAAACTGCACCATAATTGGATGTAAAAAGTTTAAATTCAAGGAAAGTTTTTGTTTTCTCTCGACCAGCGGCGGCTCGTGCCGCCTGGCAAAAGTAGATTTTATCAACTTAAACCTTATGAAAAAATAATCAATTACTGAAAAATCAATTTGCCTCACCAAAAATCTATTATTTTACATAGATTTAAATAGATAAAAACCACTGTTGCCAGTTAGTACATGCAAAATTGTTCCAGAGAATTCCTTTTCAAATAGGATTTTAGCAAATATATCGATATCTATTTTACAAAAAATCCTGACGTGATGGGAAAAAATGTAGGTCATTTTCGAAATCAGCACACCAAATAACATAAAAATTAGCGAAAACTTCTCTTGTATTTTTCAAAAACTTCAATTTCGCAGGCCTGTGTAATTAATAACTAGTATGTTGTGGCCATCACAAAACTTTCTTCTACATAAATCACGTCAACTAAATCATTTAAATAGTACAAGAAATAACAACGATTTAGCACCAATTCATATCAAAGTATATCTGAATTTGAAGTTGGATGAAGATTCGTGCATTAGTTCTTGAGATACAGCTCTTGTGGAAATCGTGAAAAATGCAGCACAGCAGCGCCACCTGTTGGGCGATTTGCACCAAAAATTAAGCAGCACTAATTTATATCAGGGACTAACTGAATCTGAAGTTTGATGAAAATTCGTGCATTTTTTCTTGAGTTATAGCTATTGCGATAATCATGAACAATGCAGCATACCAGCGCCACCTTTTGGGCGATTTTCACAAAAAAGTAATCAGCACCGCACTATATCCTGGACTAACTGAATCTGAAGTTTTATGAAAATCCGTACAGTTGTTCTTAAGATACAGCTATTGCAGAAATCGTTAAAAAGGCGGCATAGCAGCGCCACCTGTTGGGAGATTTTCACCAAAAACTAATCAGTTCCAGTTTATGTCAAGGTCTAACTAAATATGAAGTTTTGTGAAATTTCGTGCATTAGTTCTTGAGATAGAGCGCCCACAAAATTTGTGTCACATACAGACAGACATTTTGTAAAAACATGTTTTTTGGAATCTCTGACTCATAAAAGGTGTAAATCCGTCGAAAACTGGAATTCGAAAATTTTCATGAAACCAATACTTTCTTCTTGTAAAGATAGAAGAAAGTAAAAACTTATCGCTTGATGGGAGTTCACAATAATTTTTTCATCTCTCTATTCTAAATCTAGACGGATGTGGCAATCCCAAAATTTTCTTATGTCTGATACATGTTAACAGTTCCTGGAAAATGCAGCATATCAGCAAAGCGATATAAGTAAGCGTACAAACTTAATACTGGAATCGGGCGTAAATTAATACAGTTGCGCCATCTTGTGGACGGGGTGATAATCCAAATGCGCGGGCTTTTAGTGTGGCGTCATATATGACAGGATATCTACAATCTGCGCATATTTTCTAAATCTTTAGTCACTCATGGATCTGAATTTCTTTTACCACATTTATTGCAAAATAATGGCGCAGCGAAAGGGGCGTCCAGATGCACTTGACACCACGAAGTTTTCTTCGCCTTATCAGATACCTTTCAGTTAGAAATCAAGCTGAAAAAAACTTAACAATTTTAGCAGTGTGAAGTAAGAAAACTGTTAGGCGTCTTCCTATAGTTTAACCCCGTCCGCTAGGTGGCGTGCGACCTTGATTGATGTGACCTGGCCTTTAATCTTGCGGTTACCTCTCCTATTTAAGATAGGACGCTTACTTATATCGCTTTGGCATATCAGTGCTACCGGTTATGTACCAAAATCTAATCATCAACAACTTATGTCAATTTCTAACTGAATCTTAAGTTTGATGACATCCGTTCATTAGTTTTTGAGACAGAGTTATTGCGGAAATCATAAATAAATCTGCTTAGCAGAGTCACCTGTTGGGAGATTCACATCAAAAACAAATCAAGACCATTTTAAACCCGGGACTAACTGAATCTGAAGCTTTATGAAAATTCATGCATTAGTTCTTGAGATACGGCAATTGCGGAAATCGTGAAAAATACAGCATGCCAGCGACACCTGTTGGGAGATTTACATCATAAACTAAACAGCACTAATTGATATTAGGGACTAATTAGATGCTAAGAAAAAGATTTTTTTTTTCTTTTTCTTTTTTTTTTTTTTTTCATCTTTGCTAGATATATTTCGTTTGATTCAAGATTCTTTTAGAGAAACCAACCAGCGTAGCGGGCGAAAGCTGATAGTTATTATTTATATACTAGCTTTAAATGTAGAAATAGCCTGTATAAGAAATTAGAATTTTTAACTTAACAACTTACTTTGTACTATTTAATAACATGGGATTTCTTGGTAAACGAATCGTATCTGCGTTAGCACAGATGATTGTTGTAAGACTTGCTTTCTTAAGTTCTTCCAGTTGTTCTGAAATGAAAAGATTGAAAGATTATTAGCAAATTAATACGAATACTATTTTTAAAAAATAAATCATAATTCGTTGAAATAACTAAAGTAAAACTCTAATTATCCGAACTCCAGCTAGCAGAATCGCCAAATATCCGTATCGATATCAGGAAACAAAAATATATTTCTAAGGTAGTATCTGCCTACGTTCAGAGCGCTTAAAAAAAAGAAAAGAAAAGAAAAAAGACAATATTGAATAAATACACATATTTTTAGTTCAATTGTAATACGGAATGGTGATAAAACATAAAATTATAAAATTACCGTCATAACATTTTAAAAAATTGGGGGAGGGGGGTGCTATATTTTTTAGCAAAATTTCTTGCTTACGCTAGACAGCATTACACTCAATTCAACGAAATATATCTCAATTTCCTTTGTACTGCATACAACTATTACACTTAACTGTGCTCTGAACCAGCAGTTTTATAATATCTTTAAAATTAACTGAAATATTTCAAAATATTTCAAAATATGTCAAAAAATATATTTTCTCATTAAAAAATACCCTTTGTTTTATATTCCAATCAGGGTTGCCAGTTTGGCCTCCATTTTTACTCAGAAATTTCGAGTTCATACCAGAAATAAAAAATAGTATTTTATACTTTATTTAATAAGAGACATTTAGCGATCTCATAAAGTAAAAATTGATCTTTCGAAATTTACGGTATGAATTCGAAATTTCGAATTGAAATTGGAGGCCAAACTGGCAACCCAGATTCGAATAATTATAAAATAATTACATTATCACATGCAGCTTAGATTCTAGTTCGGTACATAGTGAGTCATATGGACAGCATTCAGACAAATTTTTACTAAAATTTGTTTAAAACATTTTATATAGGGGAATGGCGCTCATTTAAGGAAAAACATGAATAGCCATTCAAATTTGGACAAAAAAAATCAATATTTTATTAACGAAGTATAACTCCAAAACATAAGGAACAGTTTGCAATCAACTAATTTTCATAAAAGTTTTAGGCATTTTTTTTATCGTTTTATTCAAATGACCATCAATTGAGCAGTAATGCCCGACATGGTAGGGTCATTGCGCTCAGAGTTTGAATACAACGTTTAAGTAAGACAAAAGTCACATACGTAGTTGTGTGGGCTGTTCACACCACTGCAGACTTTTTCATCCACTTTACACATATTGTGTTAGACATATAGTGGGCTACTTTTTTTATATTTAGGATTTTTGATTTTCACCACTTTTTTGAAATCGTAAAATTCTCCTTGTTTAATGATATATTAATAAAGGCGAAAACAGGGAAATTTTATCATTTCAAAAAAGTGGTGTCAATCAACAAATTTGAATTAAAAAAAAGTTGCCCACTGGCAACACTTCTTCTGGAATTCCACGCGAGCGCCATTACCCGTCATCGCCATATATTGGGTTTTATTGCATTATAATTAGCGTAACAACGCACTACAAAAATAAATAAAAGCATGAAAGTATAACTAAATGTATATAGTTTGTAGACATAATGAGTAAATTAATATTTGAAAATAAGAGTGTACACTTACCTTCAAGTTAGATGTTGTAGAATTTTAAAATAAAACAACTTTACACTATTAACGTGAGAGCACAAAAATACCTTCCTCCCGACGGACAATAAATCCTTACTGGGAACTTAGAATGAAGTTCGCTAGGTGCCGGTACCGATTGCACGTTTTCAATTCTATTCTGTTTAGAGATATTTGGTGAGCGGGATTACCCTTCTGAGCGTCATTACCCTACTTTTCCCTAATGGAGTTTATCGAACATGGCAATAACCGAAAAATTGATTTTCCAGAAATCTCATTTAAAGATTTCTTATCTATATTGTTTCTTATCTATGAAATTAACCTTGAAGTGTTAATTAAGGTTTATGAGTGTTTTAATGTAAAAAATAAACGGTCAAGTGCGAGTACTACTCGCGCTCAGAGGGTTCCGTACTTTAAATATATGAATTATTAACTGTATTAATAAAAAAATCGTTACTAAAAGAAGTATAAGACTTTGTAAAAATCTATACAACGTAGGGTTTGTTACAGCTGTATATATACTAGAAAAGTCTGAATGGTTATACCGTAAAAGTTGAAAGAGATAGGAAGCCTAAATATCAAATATTGCGAATCTATATAACTCTTATTTAAATCTTATCCTAATCTGCTTATGATGAACTTAATTCGACACTGGCAATAAAATTAACGCATATTTAAACTTCATTTGGCATTTCATAAAACTAAATTCAGCATCGTAATAATCTTTTCTTTTAGCAGTTTAGCTAAAACAAAACCCTTCTTCAAAGTTTAAACTTGGCATTTTGCTAAGCGCGCTTCGAAAGGTGGTCGCAAAAAACAATGCCGCCTTGGTCCGTGCTGCATTTTTACAGATAGGTTTTTAATTAACTTTTAAATACACGGGAAGCGTATTGTGAGATCTAAACAATGCAAACTAGTGGCGAATCCCATAGTATTTATGTGATTAATTCAAATTAAATTAGTCTGTTTTTAACAATCTGACGTTTATTGCTTGTATACTGCTACTAGACATTGCATTACACAAATGTATCATTAAAAGTTGTTATCTAGTCTTTAAAAGCCGATGGTATATAGAGTACGCCTCCAGTGTCATTATGTATGTGCAAACCGTCCGTTTCTTTAAGGGTTAATATCTCGGCTAATTACCGACGATTTTTTTTCAAAAATCGTTATCAACAATGCTTTATACTCCTGCTACGATAAGTACCTCCAGCGCTCCTCAACACCTTTTCTGAATGCCCGCAATTCGAAATTTGTGTGTAACGGAAAAATGCGCTTTTCTCAAAAACTATGTCACCTAGGGTAATCGCTATAATTTTTCTGCAAGGTTTAAGTTAACGTCTACTACCTCTAATTTTTCCATAATTTTAGTTTCAGTAGATTCGGAAATAGATGTGGGGAGGCGGGGGACATATTTTTGCACCACATTTTCGACGATATCTCATAAAATATAATACCTAAAATTAAAAGAAATGTATTTTTGAGTTCAGCATTACGAAAGCTTTCACACAATACCCCACATGACATACAAAGAAAAGATTTTTTTTTCAAGTAACGTAAATAGCCCCTTTACATTTTCTCTAAAAATATTTATAAATGTTTAATAATCTGTAAATATGTGGGTCAATAGTCTTTATTACTTCCCCCAATTTGAACTTTCCACGTTCCATAGTTTACGAGTAAAATGGCTGTGACAGACAAACAGACAGACACAGGAGTGATCTTATAATGGTTCCGTTTTTACTTTTAAGTACGGAACCCTAAAAATGTAATAAAGTCATGCATAGAAACATTTGATTAATTTTAATACAATTATTCTCCATTGGTAAATAAATCATACGAGTTGTTATTTTCCAACTACGTTAAAAATGTCCAAGTTATCTGGGTGACTTAGATCCACCAGATTCGTCCAGGACAGCTGAGTTGGCAGAGCATTGGCAGCTTGGGCCAGAGGGTCCCTGGTTAGAACCAATTTTCATAAAATTTGAAATGATTCGACAAAACTCTGCAACGATTATATATATACTAAATTTCAAACCATTCGGTCGAGTAGTTTTTTGCGCTGTTATGTGCGGACAGACCAGACGACGACTATAGGTTCTACGTATTTATATAATTACGAACGCACCTAAAATAAATTGTTGGCTAACCCTATAATATAAACTTATAATCTGTTGATGGTTGATGCAAGGCCTTCGAACAAGTTTATGCTTACCATCGCTGAATGATCCTGCTTGGTCTTTGTGTTCAAAATAAAATCTATCACCAAATTTCAGATTATGAAATTGAAAGCCCAAAACACATCCGGTAGTTGGTCCAACTACAGAATTTCCTCTCGGTATTTCCATCAGCAAAGCTGGCCGCAATTCTACGTCTTTCACATTCCTATTGAAAAACAAAACCGTAAATTCATAAAAATTTTAAATCTTCTGTTACTGTTAACTAATTCAAATAACACAAATAACATTAATGTAGATTTATGTAAATTTATGGTAAGGGTGGGATTCCGATGATAAAATTGAGTCAAATTTTAGTCGAGATTTTGATTTTATTTAACACGTTGAGTGCCACGATGACTGACACTGAAGCGCTGAAAATTTACAATGTTTAAAGTAATTTTTAAGAAAGTATAATCCTGTAATAAATAAAAGGTAGGTAAATTTTAACTATTTGTTCAGTAATTATTTAAAACAATGTATATTTTTTCAGTTTTGTATCATATTTTGGACGTCAGCCATCGGTGAATGGCGCGTTTTAAACGGAAAGTTCGCTGTCAGTCACTGGTGGCTGACGTGACGCTTAACGTGTTAAGTATCATCATCCGCTGAATTTACTAATTTAAAGGTTTGATTAAAAATTATTTGACTTTTCAATATATTTTGTGTTATTCTTTTGTAATTACTTCAGCCAATGTGTCGAAACAATGAAGTGAAAACTACAAATTGCTTGTATGGAGTTTGCACCTTTTTAATAAATACTCTTTTTATTATTTTAGAATGTTAGGCAGTTTTTGAAAATAATTCGACAGTCATGAAAAACAAGAAAGAAAAATCTCGCATAAAGCATAGATTAGGAAACACTTTCCAACACTTCCAGAAATGTTTAACGAAACTTCGCTATTTAATAAGGTAAAAAAAAAAAATCTAAGTAAACATTGTAGAAAAGGCATAACACATTTGAAAGTCAGATTTCAGCAATTACCGGCCATAGCCGGAAAAAGGTTGAAATTCTTTTGTGCAGCTCTGTATTTAATCTACAGATTTGTATATATTCTACATAGAATGCTAAAACTTAGTTTAGTAAGAAAATCCATAACAAGTTGTAAATTCATCTTCAGAAATTTTCATCAATAAACGGAAACATACTTGAATTATTTTGTATAGCCCTGTACATTTCTAACAGATTTTTACACGCGTTACAATATTAAGCTAAAATTTAATTCATGCTAAAACATGGTTGAAACTACTGAAATCACACTCCTAGACATTATAGACCCTAGGAGACCATGTATCTAGTTCCCTGCATGGCTCTGTATATGCTTTTATTAATAATACACCTTTTAGTATACTAAATAAAGTTCAACTTGAAAGTAACTCAATTAAAAGCTGCCTTTAAGCTATTCACGCTGATACTCCGCAATGCTTACAAGTTATTTTGTGTAGCTCTGTATATGTTTGAGGAGAGTGGTAATTGGCGCCACTGGGATATGAACCAGAGACCTCATGATCAGGAGGCGAGAACGTTAGCGTCGAGCAAAAGGTCAAGTCAGTTACTCGCTTTATACTAATCATGTGAGATGAGATCGCTGCACACTCCATCCCCAATGAGAAAGATGTATTACTGACGTCTGACGAGCGATGTGCACTCATGAATGATGCTGTCGTATGCATGTGTGATGAGCGGTACGACAATCTTTGTGTTGTGAGCGCTTCACAGGCTTTTCTCGCTGGAGATGATTTATTTGGTGCTGCCATCTGTTGGTTATGAGAGAAGATTATTGTTGCTGAAAGTCGTTGTAGTTTGCGTATCATGTCCGGGTCACCAATGAGAAGAGTGGTAATTGGCATAGGCGTAGCGTCGGGGGGGCACGTGCCCCCCCCCCAACCTTCTGTACCCCGGGCGCCAGAACAGAAAGCTTAGGGGGCGCCAAATGAAGATTTTTTTTTGTCTTTACATACAAAAATGTATAATGTATATGTATATATATATCGAATTCGCATAAAAATGTCTCACAGGCGGAAAATCCAAAAGGAAAACTGAACCAAAGTTATTAAAATTTACAAATATATAAAAAGATTCATCTATAACAGAAGACTGCAAATGAATAAGAAAAAGAGCTGTTCTACAATTCCAAATGTACCATGTTTACGCCTTCAATCATTTAAATCCCTTCCTGTGTCAGGAGAATCACTAACATTTTCCAAGGTCAGTCTCCACCCCTATCTTCTGTGTGAAACTGACCCTCACCGATAATTGCCAAACGCCAACCGATTTCCCTGGGAGGGGGAGTGCAGAGGGGCCATATGCCCCGGACGCCAGAACGAAAGGCGAAGGGGGCGCCAAATGAAGATTTTGTTTGACTCTGACTTTTTTGATAAAAAGATGCCAAGAAGGCTGTTCTATTTTTTTTTTTTTTTTTTTATCTTTCTCCCTGAGCAGCATTGAACTTTCTTTTTTCCCGCCTTGCTATGGGTGACGTTGAGCGACTGTCCGTGATAATAAAAACAAACGAGAGAAGGAGTCAGGGCCGAAACTAAGGGGGGAGAGGGGGCATGTGCCCTGGGCGCCACGCGAAGGGGGCGCCAGATGAAAATTTGGTTTGCCGTTTTATGCAATATATATATGTGCGTGTCAAATTTGTGTAAAAAAAATATTTTCTAGCCGAAAAATCAAAAAGAAAAGCTGAGTAATCTGCATTAAAATTGTCAAACAGATAAAAAGATTCGCCTGCAATATACAAAACAGCAAATGAATAATTCCATTCTTTTTATTTTATAATTACTTTTTTACAGGCATATCACCATACCTGAACTTAGAGATGGTGAGGTCAGGTGACTGGCTGGGACAATAAAAACCAAGCGGTCGAAAATTCACAAAATAAAAAGTAAAAACTTGATAATTTTGTTGTTGTTGTTTTGAGTCACACGTAAATTTGGAAATTAACATTAGGTTCAGGAAAGTATCTAGACATATCAATGGAATCTTGTCTTAAATGAAAAAACTACATGGTTCCCAACAGAAGGAATACCAACAGTTATACCTGCTAAGACGGAAACCTGTGTAAAGCGTAATTATTTCCTATTCCTTTCGATTTTTTCTCAGGTTTTAGTGAATAAATATTTGATAAAGCTGGTTACGTATTTCAATATTACGTATTTTATTGTTTCGTATTTTACTGTTACGCGTTTAAAATTTTAAAATAAGTCCTTTAATAGAAACTTTCGCAAATTTCTCTTTGTAAATTTACTTTGCGGAGGAAGAGGGGGGGGGCGCCAAAATCCATGTTTGCCCCGGGTGAAAAGATAGCTAGTTTCGGCCTTGGAAGAAGTGCAAAAAGTTAAATGCTTTAGTAAAACCATTTAAAAGAAAAAAAAGAGTATAGCGTTTGCAGTGGTAAAGTAAAAAATCTCGCATAGGGCGCCATTGCTAATAAAGTGGTCTCTGCCTTTATCCCTCAAAATGATTTTTTCTCTTCTTTTTGCCATTTCTAGGCGTTTTGCCACCCTAGGCGGAAATTGAAAAATGCCGCTCTGTCCCTTTTGGTGCAATTATTTTTTACATTACTTTTGGTGCATTATTTTTTGCATTACTTTTGGTTCAATTGTTTTTTACAACCAACTAGATCCAATCTCGGAGAGACGAGGCGAGCTTGGGCGACTGCCCGTGATAAAGGGAAAAGGGCGCCATGGCGCCTTTTTAGAATAGTAACTCCCTTTTTTAATGTTTTTTTAAGACTATAGCCGGGCCGAAACTAGGGGGGTGCAGAAAGGGCATGTGCCCCAGGTGCCAGAACAAAGGCGAAGGGGCACCAAATGAAGATTTTGGTTGTCGTTTCATACAAAAATGTATAAATATATACAAAGAAACTCGCAAGCTAATGTTAAAACTATGGGAGGGCTCTTTTCAAATTTCTCGCTTGCATTTTAATATTTTAAGAGTTTTTTTTTTCTTTTTTCTGGGGATAGTTTAGATTGATCTTTAGCATTGCTATACTTTTAGGTTTCGAAACCGGTACTGAAAGTGAAAGTAACTTTGTAAAAATAATCTGCGACCAAAATCGAAAAAGTAAATACTAACCCGGTTAGAATTCAACCACAGATTTTTCTAAGAAAAAAAAAATTAAAATTATTAATATGCAAGCGAGACAATTTAAAAATAATGCTCCCATACGTTTAGCATTATCGATCCAGTTTCTTCGCGCAACTAGTGTAGGCTCTTAACGCTCAGGCTAATGTTAAAACTATGGGAGCGTTGTTTACATATTTTCAGCACTAATTTCAATTATTAAATGATTTTATTTTTTTATGATTGTTATTTATTTATTTGTTTATTTATTTTTTTCATAGGGTACTTGAGGGCGATAACTTTTATTGTGCGTGAGGAGATCAGGGTTTAATTTGCGCCGGAGCCCACCGGAGCCCGGCTCCGGTACTTCTCTGTTTTCAGTAAATATTTAAATATTGGTCAGAATTCACCGGAGCTCATACATACAGGGCTCCGGAGCCCAGTGCAATATCGCTTCCGAAAAACCGAAGTCTAAATTACTTTCTCCTTTCTTTTCCACCTCCAAGCTTTTGCATTTCTTTTTACCAAAAAACTTATATGTGACGTAATGTGTCGCACACGTAGGATATGAAGATAAAACGGACTCAATTTTTATATCAGTTTTGGGGCTTAGATTGACTCGAGTTCAATCTGTATTACAATTTAAATTTTATTTATTCATGCATTGAAAAAAAACTTTTCCTTCTTTAAAATTACGCATTATATTATATTTCAAATCATTTTAATGCTATTTTGATCAAAATGAAGGGGAAACAGAAGTCGTGTTTTTCGATTTCAAATTTATGTCGGCGACGACGTGTTGATACGGCGCCAATCAAGAGACTGAACAACGAATTTGCTTTCAGTTCGATTTTTTTTTTGTGATAGTAGGATAATTTTTTTACTGGCTGAGTTTTTTTCATTTAGATATCTAACCTGAAAAGAATATTTTATGTTTTAGCCAACGAGCATCAGCTTGAGGTTTTTTCTTTTTGTCTTGTATTGCGTACGAGTATAAAAATCACGTTAGTGATTTTTCTATTTATTTTGTATCAAGAATGGTACTTATGCTAAAGCTCTGCTCTGCAGATTTACGAAGTTGCTTTCATTTGCAAGTAGATATAATTGTCATGTATTGTTATTCCGATAGAAAGCAATTGAGCTGTATTTTCCCTTTTTCTGTAAAAGCATCAATTCTTTCCGATATTTCAAATTTTTAATTTAATTTGATTTTGAGGGACGCACCACAAAAGATTGTTATGCGGAAGGAATCGATTGTAGTTTAAGATATGCACCTTTTATTGGAAATAATAAAACATTGTTACATTCTTCAGCATAAAAATAAAATTTCATTCATTTTTTCTTAAAAATGCATAGCTGCTATCCGCGACATAGAACTATCCTTTTTTTGTGTTAACCCTATTTCCTAATCAAAATCGTTATCATATTTAATCGCAGAATTCTGCAATTAAGTAACTTTAGAGTTAGGTAATATTTACTATTCAGAGGGAGTGATAACTAAAAATAAAAATTGTTGGCAGCTAAGTATATGCTGATAGATATATTTAATTCTTTTATTTTTCTAAGAAAAAAAATGCTTTAAATTTTTCAAATAATGTACGAAATATAAATATGCAAATTGGAGTGACGGGGTTGGAGACGGTACGGTTGTTGTGCGGTGCCGCAGAATATTAGAGCTCCGGTACTATTTTTGTTAAAAATTAAGCCCTGGAGGAGATGGGGGAGGGGGGGGGGGGAGAGCCAAAATCCATGTTTTCCCCGGGCACAAAAAAAGCTAGTTTCGGCCCTGAACGTACGATTGATATAAGATGTACTCAGGGCCATCACTTTATACGTTTTGTTGGTGGGGTAGAGGACCTTAAATTATCAAGTCAAATTTCAGTATTTGCCAATTCATTGAGAAGTAAAAATAAATAGTTCTCGACATTTGCCAACCAGTTTTATAATGTTACCAAGTTACCACAATTAGTAAATGTAATATAGTTCTTATTTGTAAAAAGCTTAATAATATTCCCAATTATATTTGTAATTTTTGTCAAATCTATCAGAAATAGAAAGTGTTTTATAGTTTTTTATTAAATTTTTAAACAAATTTGCCAACTAAGTTTGTAAATTTGCCAAGTGTAACAGCATTCACAAACGTTTGGAGGGGGGGGCTCCCCCGTCCCCCCTTTGCGAGGGCCCTGGTTGTACTTATTGTGCAAATTATTAAAAACATTCATTAGTCGCTGTTTTAAAAGAATATGCGATAGTGTATTATACATGGGATTTTCAGATAAATTAATGTGAAATTTATATTCACATATTTTAGGATTCTGACTTATTGAGACTTTTACAAAAACGATAAACGGCAGTGATTTTCAATTTTTAATTTTTTTAAGATGCAATTAAATTTAAACCTCTTCAGTGTGTAGCATTTCAACCACTCTCTCTTCCACAAAAACAAAAACGTTTTAGTTCTCAACCATCAATACGGTGCTGGCTAATCATTGATATTTGGCCAGTAGTTGTAAGTTATCGGTAGAAGAAAAAATTTTCCTAACTGCAAAGCTATATACTATTTTTTACAGTGTCCAGTCACCCACGTAGTTTAATTGCAGTGAGTAACATGGTCAGGCAAAGAACTTCTTTGACCTCTGAACTCGTGTTTCCCTCTTGTGCAAAGTGGGATAGTAGGAGCGCCTCTACCTAACCCCCCCCCCCACACACACACACACACACACTCATACACACACTTGGTTTAGTCTAATCTGGTCATTTGTGGGAATGTGCTTGCAGTTAAATGTTGTTAATATTTTTTTAAATGGTCAGGAATGAATGACCCACGCAAAAACAAGCGCGATAAAAAAGTAGGAATTTTTTATAGAAAACTCAATAAAAATAGATGTCACGGAGTACGACATGCTGGTTTTAAATTCATGCAAGTCTGGCTTCAGAAGGACGAAAATAGAACAGAAGGTAAGAATATACAGAATTGTTTGTTTTAGTAAATTAATACGTTCTCAGAAAAAAACAAAAATCCCCACTCAAAAATGTGAGTATTTTTGGCACATCATAAACTCATTTCTATTCCTATTTGCCTGAAAATTACAGATGTTTAAGTGACAGGTGCTTAAGAATCGAGTAGCGTCCCTTCTTTTCCTAACATTTTTCCTAATTCGAAGCAGCTTATTTAAAGCGGATTACTAAATGGATCCGTCTTGTAATTGTCAGTCTTCGAATTCGGAAATGAAAAGTCCAACTTTGATGTTATTTTATAAAAAAAAAATCGGAGTTTTTTTAGAAAAAAAAAACTTTATTCTATTTCATAAAAGCATCTCAATTGCAGGGCTGCCATTGCCTAATGATACTGAAAATAGTAGCTTTAGTAGCCTCCAACGAAAAAAATAGCAGCATTTGTTCGAAAATGGTAGCCAAAATAGTCTTATACCCATCACTTTAAAAAAAGGGAAGAAAAATGTATCTATAAAAACCTGAAGGACTTTATGAATGTTCAGATCTTATTTCACAGTTTATCAATCAATCACTGAAATCACTCAAATCACTGAATAAAGAATAGGGTGATTTCTTTAAATGAGAAAGCAAGTTATCCAGAAAATAAGGCCCTAATGTTTCAGCTATGAAGTAAGTAAGCTTGGTTCTTCAACAATAAAAATTATGTACAGCACCAGGAAACATAGTAGTAAAAACTTCTTGCAGATTACCCCCGATACTATTTTCCATCAGGCCTTTCAAATTCAAGAGTTTTTTGGACAGAAGGAAGAAAAGTTTTATTTGAGGGGCAGAGTTAGAAATAACGTGTGGGATATCGCAAATCCCACACAAAAAAGGAAAATCCCGCATAATAAGAAAATTCAATTGGATGGAATCTTCCAAATTTACTTGTTTCACAGGCATATGATTCGTAAGCGATTTTTTTTCTTCGGGAATTCTGCAAAATCAATTCTCAAACAGTCGCGAATTTTGCTAATCGGTAGCGAAAAACATCGCAGATATCAACAATTGGTCGTAGAAAAAATAGTTTCCCATCGGTCGCAAAAAAAACTTGTAAATTTCGCCTAAGGATTATGGAAAAAAATCGAAAATTTTGTCAAACTGTCGTGGACAGAAAAAGAAAATACCCGCAAATTTAATCAAAAATTGAGGGAAAAATCAAGAACTTCCTCAGTCGGTCGACAAAAGAAAAGACAAATTGCAAAATCTCCTTCAACGATTGTAGCAAAAGATGGCGAAAAGAAATAACTACTTTCGTCAATCGCGAGGAAAATCGACCCCCTAATTGGGGAAAAAATCGCGAATTTTGCAATTCTTCACGGAAAGAATTGCAAATCTCCTCAAACAACAGTAAAAAATTACTTGAAATTTAACAAAGGTCGCGGAAACAAATGGTGATTATCGCTAGTCGGTCGCGGAAAAATTATCGCAAGTTTCGTCAAAAAATGGACAAAAGTTGCGAATTTCGTCTAACGATCACAAGAAAAAAAATCGCAAATTTTGTCAAATGGTCGCGGACAAAAAAACGCAAATTTGGTTCTTAAAAAAATTTGAGAATTTAACCAAATGATCGCGCAAAAAATCTCGAATTTCGTAAGTCGGTCGTGAAAAGAAATCACGAATTTTGACAAACGATCTGGAAAAGAATCGGTAATTTCGAAAGATCTCTGAAACTACCATCATAGTAACTACCATCAATCGGTCGCGGAAAATATATATCGCAAATTTGGACAAGTGGTGACGAAAAAAAAATAAATTTTGTCAATCTGTCGTAGAAAAATTTGCGAAATTTGGCAAAGGATCGCGGAAAAAATCGCAAAATCTCCTTCAACGATAGTATAAAAAGATCTCAGAAAGAAAGAGGTATTTTCGTCAATCGATTAGGGGGAAAATCGCGAATTTTGGAATTCGTCGCGGAAAAAATCGCGAATCTCCTCAAACAACCGTTGAAAAAGTGCGTTTGGGAAGATGACGTTACAAGCGCTTTGAAGAAAAAGATCGAATATATTCAGTAAAAATAGTCGCTTAAATCCGAAAAAAGTCGCCTATTTTCTTGAAATAGTCGCTTTTTGGCCTAAAATAGTCGGCATAGCCGCCGGATGCTTAAAATAGTCGCTTTCAGTAACTTTTTATTAGCAAGTGCAGCCTGCAGTTGTATGTTAAGAAAAAATGGAATTTTATGAGAAATTGAGTCGGGCCGGTCCAGGCCTGATTTAATTGATTTTTCCACGGGCCGTGCATGTTCTTACTGATTTTTGTACGAGCCGGGATTGGCCATAAACTGTGAAAATATAAACGGGCCGGGCTCGGGTGGAAGTTTTAATTTTTACGCCGAGCTGGGTCCAAGCCTTGAAATTGCGGTCCGTGCAGACCTCTAGTGTGCCTCCCCAGGGCCTTGCAAAGAGGTTGTTAAAGGAGCGGTCGGTCGCCCCGGGCGCAAAATTTATGCTGCAAACCACGGTTTTATTCATTTTTTGGCCGCCGATCATTTTCCGGGGAATTTCTTTTTCTCTCTTGATCATTTTTTTTCCTGTCGCAAAATATCATGAACTCTCTAACAAATAAGTGCAATTTTCCCTTATGTTATTTAGTTGCTCTAAATTTTTAAATTAAAATTAAACCTCTTAAAGTTCAAAATAAACGCGAAATATTTATTCAATAGAATTTATTTATGTTTCTGCACTTTATCAATTTTATAACACCCATCACAAAGAGAAAGATTTTTTTTTTTTTGGGGGGGGGGGGGGGGCAAAATTGAAAATTCGCTCGGGGCGCAGTTTCACGACCTTGGTGCCCCCCCAAAATTTCTGGTCACGCTACGCCTATGGTAATTGGCGCCGCTGGGATATGAACCAGAGATCTCATGATCAGGAGGCGAGAACGTTAGCATCGAGCAAAAGGCCAAGCCAGTTACTCTAAGCTAGAAACTCGCTTTATACTGATAATGTGAGATGAGATGGCTACATGTTCTATAGCATTTATACACCCCACATAATGAGGAAAATTTTAGTTAAGCACGCATACCATAAATGAAATAGCACTTCCAGCAATTATAGCTATTACTTCAGTACTTCAGATATATATCCTGTATCGTAATCTTTTGAGTGTCCCTGTAAATCAGGCATGTCAAACTCGTTTACCACTGCGGGCCAAATGAAGCATCATAAGCAAATCCGCGGGCCAGAATTAAAAAAGTAGATGATTTTAATTACCAATGCACAGAATAAAATTTGCACATACAAAACACAGCCGTGTTAAAGAAATATTAACGTAAAGTTTCAAAATTATTATTCATAGCTTATGTTATCTTATTTTTCAAAACAATTCTCGATATTACTATTTCTTAACCATATCTACAAATTTTCTGAATTCTCTAAATTGCATTTTTTTTTCTTAGTTGTACACACTGGTATAAAACACTACACAAATTCTTTATCTAATTAAGGCGTAACTGTCAGTCTGCCAGATTTATAAAGTAAAAAAAAAAATATTTTGAATTTGAAAATTTATTTAATAAAATGTGGTTCAAATTATGTTTTTTGGACTTGAAAAATAACAAAGGTTGGCAGCTACGCAACGATGTCAATGTTTTACAGACGAGCAGGATTTTTTTTTTCTCTCACAAAACTACCACATTCTGAAGACAAATATTCCCCTTACTGGGACGGGAATACAAGTTGGGTTCAAATGACTAAATAAATAAGACAAATATTAGCTATTTAAAATACGCGTGAGCATCTCTCTATTCTAAAAAAAAGTAACTACCGCTGTCACCGCCGCCGCCGCCGGTTTTGAATTTTTTGTGACCGGAGGTCTTTCTTCGTTAATATTAAGAACAATAATGCATACAAAAATATGAAAATCGGTAGTATTATACAGAAATGATTGATAAACACGCTGATGCAGACAGTTTTCAAATCGAAGAATTATTTTAAGAGATATTTAAGGCTAAAGTTGGACAAAATCGTTCCACTAAAAAAGTTTTATAGTAGCAAAAACTATACATCGGAATTTAATAATTTTTAGTTCATTTTATACGTTATAATTTCCCGGTGTGCAGAATTGATTTATTTTTTTTTAATTTGACTCATTTTTCGAGCTTTTATATCTATTTTAAATTCAAATTTTCAGCATTTCGAGAGATATTTTTTACAGATTTTAGAAAGTGATATTAATTTAAACTGTTGCCAACTGTACAAACAGCGGAAATAATAATGTTTGCTTAAAAAAAAAAATATTTATATGCGTAATAAATTAAAAATTTATTTACACGTGACTATTATAAACAGAAAAAAACATTTGGAATTAGACTTAAATAATTATGTACCAAAAGCAGGAACTTATTAAAAATTACGTCATAAAAACTATAATTACACGTGAATTTTAAGAGAGAAAGGAATTTGTAAAATAATAAATTTATTAACATGCGCTAGAAGTCTTAAATAGGAGAAATTACGTCATATTTACGTCACATTACAGTTATTACATAAAATGAACACAAAATAATATTGCAAAACGGTTTAAATTTACAAATTGCGCTAGACATTTATTTGATATTTTGAGAGGATACTTTTCAACTATTTTTCTTAGGAAAGCGCAAATAATATTTTATTTCTAACACAAGTATTTTCACGTGAATATTAAAAAGAGAAAGAATAGTTTGGTCAAAATTACGTCAGATTAAAAACGATTAATTTAAAATGTCTCATTTAAAAGAACTTTCTTTTCGCTTTGTTAAAAAATACCGGGAGACAAAGATTCTGTTTACTTAATTCCTTTTATATTAGCTTATTTTGAAATGTTGTTACACGTGTTTACGTCATCAAGTTATTTTTATTTCGACGTTTTATTTGTATTTTTATTAATGTTGTACTAATTTATTTGTTCTTTCGTTATTTAAAATAAACATTATGTCAATTTGTATAATTTGGCGAGTGGTTTGGCGATTTATATAATTTGGCGAAATTAGTCGACGGGATAATCAAGTAGTACCGCAGCGGATTTGGCGTTAAAATTTCCCCAATCAAAGAGGAGTGAATATAAATCCGTTTATAGGGAGATTACCACTGTTTTTTAAATTATAATTCAATCTTTCGAAATCTTTTTAAAGCCGATCACATTAGCGTGCATTTAGAGTCTGCGGTGTCTGGACGGGGGTTGGCGAGCGTAGCTCGTTGGGGGCTGAGCCCCCTAGTTCTGAAAAAAAAAATAAACTCGCCTAAACGGTAACCCTGATATACATATGTTAACGATGTTTGTCATCTCTAAGACCACGGAGTGTTCATGAAAAAAGTATTTTCAGCATGCGTGTTCGAGAACCTAAATTAAACAAGATACAATACCAAAGGCTTGGCGGGCCAGTTGTGGCCCGCGGGCCACGTGTTTGACATGCCTGCTGTAAATGAACGATAAATGCTATGTACATCATGTTATACAAAAGTATCTTGTAGTAAGCCTCAGTAATGTATATTAATTTCGTTATATTTGAAATGGTATAATAGAACTAAAATACGCTGCAAACAGCTTTTCCCCGTAGACCATTATGCAACGAAATTCTTTTGTGTGGCCTTGTAAATGAATAATAAATGTTTTGCATGTTATTTGCTCTGCATAAATGCATATCAATTTCATTGTGTTTTAAAAGGTCTAACATCATTAAAATGAACTTGAAACGATTTTTTCTCATTGACAATAATGTAACGGAATACTTTTGACCAGCCCTGTAAATGAACTATAAATGCTACACATTTCATTTTCAGTAGCAATCGTGCTATAGTATTCGTCAATAACATACTAAAAATGCAGGCCGGTTCGAGTATATCAATGAGAGTTACAGCTCGGACAGACGCACAGATGGGCAGACAAACCGAAGTCATAAATGCTTTTCAACTATGTTGGAAAGAGTTAGTACAACCCTTACAAACTCTGCCACAAATCATCATCTAAAAATGTGACTGGTACCAATCGACTATTAATAAGGTCTACTAATTAATGGCATTCTTAAATGTTGCTTAAGGGGTCGTCTACATATGGAAATTGTAACAAACTTAAAAGTTTTAAGTAATTATACGTAATTTTGACACAATATTTGGATTCTTCGGTAAAGTTTAGCTCATGCTGAGTCCCAAGCGGGAAGTCATTCGGTCTAATAATTTAGGTGTAACGAGCGGATGATCGCGTCGTGTGGGCAGTTATCAAAAACTGGCCGTTTCTTGACTGGACAAACTTTATTTTAACACGGAGTACGTCACTGGTACAAACACTAAGACGAACAGTAAACAACACTAATGATTATCATCATTTCTTATAGGGTTTTCATTGTCATCTCTATGACTTGTAGTGGCCAAAGTCGTTCACAGCATTTTTAGCTCACCTTCTTAGGCGAAGGTATCCCATGTTCTGATCAGTTTTTCCTCTTTCTACAAAAGGAGACGCTGCTCGAGCAGAGAAGGTATGCACGAACGTCACATTAGGAATTATGCAGATTTAAAGTTTTGAGCTCCTAAGGTTATGTTCATTCCTAATCGTTGCAAAACAAGTTGCAATGCGAGTACTTTTTAAACATAACTCAAAATCTACTTGGCGGAATGCGATGTAATTTTATTTTGTACCCGCTTTGAAGCTTCTAAAAATAGAATTCTGCGGAAAAATTCATAGGATACAATTCGTATTTTTTAAATATACCAATTAATATATGCCAATTTTTTCCATAATTGGCCTTTTATCATGATTAAAATACATTCCTTACACTGTATATGTACGGAAAGTAAAAAAATTATGATTGTGTCAAAGTGGCGTAATTTTGGTTGATGTTTCATTTCGTAATACTAAAGTTCAGAGCCTCACTTAATAACTTCATCATAATTACTTATCTTGATGACATGTTACTGATTATTTTTGCAAACAAAGTTTAATTTTTCGAAAATTTGAAAAGTTGAAGGAACTGTTCTTTTGTAACTTTGGTTTAAAATAATATTTGTTTTAAGAGATATAGCCAATGTAAGATTGATTTATTATTCTCATTAATTTTGTAAGTTTATTATACGTTCAATTTAACAGTTCTTTTTAAAACAGTTTATTTCGTCGAATTTCGACGAGTTTTACCTCTTAATGATAATAATAACAATTATAATAACAATAAGAAGAAGAAGAAGTTAGGAAGTTTGCTGGTAACAAAAAAGACTGATCATCTAAATTTCATAACACAAAAGAAAAATCATAATAAAAAACGGTAACGCACTTGTAATTTTTCTGCAATGCTTCAGCTTCCTCTCGGTCCATCAATTTGTGTCGGACAAGATCTTCAAAAGTCTCGATGTCTAATTTACCTTTTGAGCAATATTTAACCAAATCAACATAAGGTGGAAGTCCATGGTCTCGTCCTCTACTTATATCTAGAACTGCTATATCTAGACCAATTTTATGTCTTGGAGACCTGAAATAATGTATAGAAAACATTGCAATATTTATTATCAGTTTATTACATAATATTTATTTGTTGTTTATTTACTAACTTTAACTTTTCTTAATTTAAATTCATACAAAATAAAAAATGATTTTGTTGTATTTATATATTTCAATATGTATTAACCATACAGATGCCGCTAGTGTCAGTAATACCACGAAGAGCGCTACTGCAGCTCTAAAAAACCTGGTCACTTAGCAAAAGTATGTTAGTCCAAAAATAAAGGTAGTAACAAACCAAAAGTCAATATTTTAACAGAACTTAAGGAAGACGTAAAGTGCAATCAATATACATGTTGTTTGAAAAGTCTTTCCCTGATTACAAAATTTATTCATATCCGCTAGATGTAAGACAGACATGTGAAACTGGTGCCAAAATGTTGAAAACCTGACCAATTTTAATGGGCAAACACTCATCAATAAGTTTCCACGTGAGCGACCTTGGTAGCACTAGTCGAGAACAAAAATTCTAGTCGATCGATTTCTGAACATTTTCTCTTTCCTGAACACTGACACTGTTACACAACAGCCACGTTACGGAAATCTGCAACAAAAAAACTTACTTAGTTTTCCAACATTTTCTCACCAGTTTCACATATCTATCTTATATATAGCGGATATGAATAATTTTTGTAACTAGGGGAAGACTTTTCGGATATATATATATCCTGTACTATGTTACATTTGAGGAAGTTCAAAAATTATCTTATAATTAAGATAAAATGCAAAGCGCAAGGACAGCTGTTACTTTTGAAGTCGACTCTGATAGATCTGGCGGCAAAATGTAACTACTCTGCCGTCATATCTTGGTAGAAACCATCTGCATACCCAATTTTAGTGGTTGATTGGTAAGTTTACCACTATCTCAAAGGTATCAAAACATAGAGGACTGAGTGCAGAAAAATACAATGGGAAACCTATACCAACCAACCACTAAAATCGGGTCTGAATGTGATTTCCAACAAGATATGACGTGGCAGACCAGTTTCATTTGAATATTCTAATCGAGTTTTAACTATAGGTGCAGATGTACGGTCGCCAGTTGCCACGTGACGCCTAAATTTTTTGCTGTGGCGACTAACTTTCAACGTCTTAGTCGCCAGAGATCAATTTTCAGTGTTCCCAATCCTCGCCGCGGAATTTTTATATATTTTTTTCTTTTGCAAATAGAAAAGCACCTGCTCTTTTCACTGGCCGAGATCATGTAATGACTTTGATAAAAAGTCAAGGAATGTTTGCGATCTCAGTTACCGTTGTGAACGCTGCTCCTGTGATGTACTGCTTTCTTGCCGAACACTATGTTCGAATATAATTCTGCGCATGTCCGCTCCACTACAAAGCTTAGCAGCTGCGAAGTTCGTCGCATGAACGCGCTAATGGTAAAGCTTCTCCTTTGGACACCAGCGAAAGCAAGCACTTCTTCGAAGGTTTTGTCCGAAATCCAGAATGTTGAAATAAATACTCCTTTACTGCAGATCTGTTCACGAGACAGTCCAACGTTCCCGATGCGATGGAGATTATTTAAGGGCTTTGGATCATGGAGTCGCTAGGATAGAGGATTCCGATCTCTGAAGAAAAAAGAACAAAAAGGAAAAGAAACTCGCACGAAAAAATACTTAACGCGAGGTACATTCTTGCTCTGTACATGTCTCCTGCAAGTGCGAGATTTTTATAGTGCAAAATAATCTTACACACTCCGAAACTTTTTTTATATGTAAACAATTATATGACAAAATCAAAATAAGAAATAAAGATTTCCTAATATTTCCCATTATCATGACTGCTTAATTTATACGTGTTTTGTTATTCAATTGTATCTTGTCCAACTTTATCTTCTGATTTTTCCAGATTTATATTATACTATTTTAATATCAAAGTTTCAAGAATTTTAGGTTTACATTAAATATACACATTTGTTGTAATTAGTCTATGTTTTGTTGTACATGTGTATTTATTAATTAAACTATTTTCCTTTTGAATTCCTGAGTTTTTTTGTTAAGTTTTTTCCATATAAACACTATTGTTTTATGGGTTTGTTTCACAATGTGGCCACTAGATTTTGGTTAGGAGCCAAAGTGGCAACTGGATTTTTGGGGTTTAGGAGCCAGTGGCTCCTTTAAAATTTTGGGAATCTGCAGCTATAGTTTTAACTAATCCTGGAATTTCAGCCGTGAACTCGATAAGGAGATTTTTGTGCAGACTCCGCCCGCACTATGAAGCACCATTTTCACTGAAACCTTAATCAATGTTTAAGAAAATTATAATATTTTGTTCTCCATTGGAACAAATAGAGATCAAACTCTCCCTGATATTTCGGAAGTTACATATGTGAATATGATGTTAAAATAAAGAACAGCACTATTTTAGCTGGTCGAAACTCGATTGTTTCGTTAGATCAGATAAATACTTTTCGCCCAAATATGAATTACAATTTGTGTAAAGTGCGAGTCAATTTACATTATATGAACTTTTAGAAAAATTCAAAGAAGTATTCTCGCCAGAATTGGCGTTAATGAAAAGAGCCAATGTTCATCTTAAAAGGGGGGAGGATTGTTTTTTGTGCCAATATATTAAGAAAGAATTAATGTGTACAAAAGGTGCATACAGCTGTTTCAAAGCTTCTAAAGCTCCATCATCAGTGCGAAATTTAAAAATTAAATGCTAAAATATCGTGAGCCAGAGAGACGCACCTCACAGCTCGACCGTCAAAGGCAAAATAGCGAAAGGCGTCGCAAAACAACAGCGGAGTCAACTTTCAGGCGCATACGAGGAGACCATTTAGAAGTGCTGAGCCATTCTGGGTGAGCTTAAGCAAAAAGGAGGAAAAGAGGGTGTAAGGAATGAAAGTGAGTTAAAGGAATGTGAGCCACACTTTTAAAAAATTGGGCGTACTGAACAAATCGTTAACTAAACTGTCAGAATTCTTACATATATGATAAGCTTCCCCAAAATCTAGATCATAAATTGGTGAGCATTTCTGTATTATAGAAACTTCGGAAAATTTAAATTTTGCTGGTCTAGCAATCACAATTTGAAATTTTCCTAAGGTTCTATAATACAGAAATGGTTATCAATTTATGATATAGATTTTGGGAAGCTTATCATATATGGAAGAATTCTGTCAGTTTAGTTACCGATTTATACAATGTGCTCAATTTTTAAAAAGTGTGACTCACATTTCTTTAACTCGTTCCTTCACTCTCCTTTTCCTCCTTTCTGTTTAAGCTCACCCAGAATGGCTCAGCACTTCTAATCGGTCTCCTCGTATGAGCGTGAAAGTTTGAGTCCGCTGTTGTTTTGGGACGCTCACCGCTATTTCGCCTTTGACGGTTGAGCTGTTAGGTGTGTCTCACTGGCTCGCGATGTTTTAGCATTTTTTTTTCGCACTGATGATAGATCTTTAGAAGCCCCGAAATAGCTGTATGCACCTTTTGTATATATTCATGTGTGCTATCTAACGTTGCTCATTCTTTCTTAATGTTCCGCTTATCTTCAAAAATTATGCAGATCCAAAGTTTTTTAAAGCCGTCCAGTTCGCACACTTACAAAACATTTTGAGGACGAGATTGATTGCCTCATTACAGGTGGTATTCTTGAGACTTTGAAAACTTCAGACTGAGCAGCTCTAATTGTTCATGTGCTAAAACAAGGTGGAAGGATTCCAATCTGTAGTGACTTTAAGTTGAGGGCTCGAGAAGATTTTGAAAACTATAAACGAAGTTTCTAAGTATATAGGATGATTTATTGCTAACGGGTAAAAGTAAAGAAGAGCATTTACAGAATATGCACGAAGTCATTAACAATCTACTAGCCTAGGGTATAAAATTACATCCTGAAAAATGTGAGTTTCTTAAATCATCTGAGGAGTATCTAGGTCATTGAATAGACAAAGATGGACTGTACCTAGTTAAATCCAAAATTAAGGCAATTACAGATGTTCCTGACCCAGAGAATATTAATGTACTTACTGCGCTTATTTATTGGATTAATAACGTATTATGCTAAATTTTTAATAAATATGGCTACTGTGTTATCACATTTATATAAGTTACTAGAAAATAAGCAGCCATAGAAATGGAATTATCACTTAAAGCAGTTTTCAGAAATCTAAAGTTATTTTAAAAAGCTATTCATTACTAGGGCATTTTTACAAGAATAAAGAAATCATTGATTCAAGTTCTCATGGTCGTGGATCTATTTTGTCACACAAAATTGAACAATAGCTTTTGATTCTTGTTCCCTTACAAAAGCAGAAAAAGTTACAGTCATATGGAAAATGAGACCTTAGCCTTAGTTTTTGGAGGGACTCGTTTCAGTAACAATGTTTCAGAACTCAAAACATTAGTAACTGTCCACTGCTCGTTTTTAAATTTACTGTCTGAGGGCAAATTAGTTGCTACAGTTCACATTCAGCGATGAGCTCTGGCTTTTCGGCACATGCATATAATATCATGTACATGATACATGTATATGTACATGTATAGTACATGAAGATTACATTGAAATGTCGATACATGAAGTAGACCGCCGTTAAAATTCGAATCTGTGAATCCTACAGTACTCGTTGAGTGAATCTTACTCATCCAGCAGTTGAATGATAACCCACTGATAACAAATCTAATCGAAAAGGAAGTAGAAATGTGTTATTCTGCACTAAATTGTCTACGATCTTATGTCCAAGATGGATGACAGAAAAAGGTATTAGCAAGCCTTTTGCCTTATACAAAATGAACTGACAGTAGAAGCAAATATCATTTTTAGAGGTTCGCATATTTTTGTCCCAGTGACATTTCGAGAACTTGCTATGGATGAACTTCATAGTGCTCGTCAAGGGATTATCAGCAATTAAATCTCTAGTTACATGCACTCATGGGTTGATTTACCGCATCATGACAATTTTCGTGCAGAACAGAAGTGTTAGGAATAAAAGTAAGGCATTGTGAATCTGAAGTGCTCTCAGGATATTATCAAAATTCGGGAAATAGTGAGATTGTGAGCGGGTGATTACAAATATTATAGGGTATTCTCTGGTACAAATTGTAAGGTACTTATATAATTTCAGTTTTTAAAAAAAATTCCCGGTGTGAAACACGACTATTTGACCTAGGTCAAGTTTACTCAATTTCATAGAAATTAATGATAACTTGGCAGTAGGGTCCAGATTTTGATCAGGTTGTCTGATTTTACCCGACAGGCAGTTCGAGCCAAGTCGTTTCAACATAAACACGTTTCAGGTTCAGGTCAGTTTTGTGTTGAGTTGTGATTCTTTCGGATCGGGTTCGGGTTGACCCGAGATTTTTTTAAAATGAAAAACTGTATATTTGAATATTGATTAATGTAATGCGATCATTTTTATAAAAAAAGATAAAATTAATATTAAAGATATAATTGTAGACTGTTTTTCCATTAATATATTAAAATATGGATTTTGTTTTTCGCTCCGGGATCGGGTTTGAATATTTTGGGTTTGAGTCGGATTGCGGGTTGACTTTAAGCATAATTTTCAGGTTCGAGCCAAGTATAACCCGACTTGTGCAGGGCACCACTTGGCAGCTATGAAATCAGTATGTGGATGAGAGAATTTCTACAAAATTTGAACAAAAATGCAGTAGAGCTTTTAACCCTTAACGGATGATAGCTTTTACGTAGTACATGATACTACTTTTATATTCTTTTCGCACCACTATATTTTAAAAGTAAATGTTTTCGTAAATTTCTTTTGCACGTGCAAAATACAAAAGTGTTTTTTTTTTATTATTATTATTATTTTAAGTAGTGCAAGACGAATAAATTTGGTTAAGGGAAAATCGTTGCAAATCATCCTGTGTGTACTTAGCATAATTGGTAACAAAACTTGAATGATCTATCAGTGTCTCAGACGTTTTGCTAAACATGGCGTGGAGGTGAAAAACGTCGCAGTTAGCCTGCTCCAGACTCATACTTGCAAATTCAAAAAATTCTCAACACACACTTAGACTACAGATAAAAGTTTTCTTATTGTATATTTTCTCCCCCCCCCCCCCATCCATACATCCCTGCTATAACACTGTAATACAGTGTTGCTAGTGGGCTACTTTTTTGTATTCAGATTTCTTGATTGGCACCACTGTTTTCAAATGGTAAAATTCGCCTTATTTAATGACATATTAATTAAAGCGAAACAAAAGGGAATTTTACCCTTTTAAAAATAGTGGTGTCATTGAAGAAATCGGTCAATCTTCTTGTGAGTATATCTAAAAAAATTCAGTGTTCCAGAATAACCCACGAACGTTCTCTGGCATTCTGTGTCATCTGAGTGGATATGTAGTGGAAACTAATAAAGACATTCTCATCTTCTTCTCTGCAACATTTAGAAGCGCCGTCGTTACGGCATGTGGAAGATGTCTTCCATATTCATTACCTCTTGTTAACTTTTACTGCTGTAATTATATTTTCCATCTGACAACGAAGAAAGTTAACTTTATTAGCCCCCGGTACGATATGCTATTTCTTTCTCCCAGCTTATTTTGTGTATTCCAAAAAATAACGTTACCTTGCAGAAGCCAGCCGTAAAACAAAGCAGTACTCTATAGCAATTTTTTTTAACTTCTAAGCATCGCACATTTTCGATTTTTATACCGTCGTATTGGGGGGAAAAGTTCTTTTAAATGCAATTTGTTTGAAAACTGCATCTCCATTTATTTTTGAAATATTAATTTTTTGTAGTTTTTTTAGAGCCATTTGCTTAATATTGGCAACGGAAGTACTCCATTTCTGTAGAAAGTAAAGGAAAAATAGTTCTAAAATAGTAATTATATACTTTTGTTGCCATTTTCTCATAACAACCGAAAGAAAATGTAATTAAAATACGTGCTATTTTGAAAAAATATAAACGAATGATTTCTGTTAAAACAATGGAGCTATTATAAACTATATTTAATTTTAAGTATATATAAATCATTAGATAGCCTTTTTTATTTTTTTATTTTTTGTCGATTTTCTTGAATGACGGCGTCTTTTTCTGCATTTGTGCATTATTTCGCGATAGTGATGTGCTATGCATGCTTTACTGTAGATGTTTAAGAGTAGATCGTAAATGTTTAATTCTTAAGCGGATGCGAATGACGTCATTTTACATAAAATAAAACGTGTGCTTTAAGTCTTAAAATTGAAATATGTTTTGTACTGCAGTAGAGTCCCGCTTAACTGAGTTATTTTCTTCTGATGCACTGGTGGCTTCTATTATTATGAAACAGCCATTATAACTATTTTTCCCCCATTCTGACCAGAAAATCAGAGTTCTAGCTTTTTACGGCTGCTCTTTCATCTTCACCTAACGCTTCATTTATAATGGCTGTTTCATAAGAATAGAAGCCATCGGTCCATCAGAAGAAAATGAAATAATGGAACTGCTGGGGGGGGGGGGGACACTAAATTCTGAAAAAGCAGAATTCGTGTTCTCTAGTTTTATTTTTCTTTTACACTTACCTAGCAAAAAACTCAGTACATATTGCAAAAAATTATATTTATAATACAACAAATAAAAGAAATCTAAAAAACTCTAAAATAAGATAGCCTAGCGTGAGAAATTACCTGTATAAATAGTGTGTAACATCATGAACCAAATATTTGTCAAATTGCTGCGATGGATTAGTGGAGACTTCTTCCATTAGAGGTCCCATCGGCCCTTTGTACAATCCAAACGGTCGAAAGAAGAGATCTCGTAATTTTTCGTACCCTTGTGTAATATCTAACTTTTTTCCGCTGACATGTGAGTTTATTAAACTGTGGCCAAAACGAAACGCAGCTGTTGCGAACTCGATTATAGTTGTTGGATCGATACTAAAATTATAAGTTGTCCTCTCCCCTTTATCAGATATGCTAAGTTGAAATTCTGCCATAGTCTTGTTATCCAATGTTACTGGCAGGAATTCTTTGTAAACAATGGCTTGTACTTCAGCTCCAACGATCCGCCTGAAATATTCACAAGATATAGTATACTTATTAACGTAAAAAATGCATGCTTTAATGTATGTAAATCATGTCATATACTAAAGGTTGTTTTTTATACAAATTAGAAGTTCATTTAAAGTAATTTGTTAGTAATTAATCAACAAAGTTATTTAACAACAATAACACCTGAATTTAATCGAAGATGTCTCAACACTTTAATTCGTGTAATCCCTATTGATGTAATATATCAAAAATAATTTATAATTATTTTGCATTAGGTTATACTATTTTCTTTTTCCAATGTTACATAAAGTTTTTGGTTCACATTTCCCTACATCTTTTTAAATATTTGTGGACAATAGCAGTAACGAATATAAAAATATTGATAAGGAAGGTCTCCATAAGGGCATACTCCGAAAAATCTGAAAAAAATTACAAAAATTTCTTCTCAGGAGGATGTATATGTTTATAAAAAAATTTCGGCGGAACCTCGATAGAGTGTCCGTAAAAAAATAATGATAATTTCGTTATTTGGCGAAATATGACCGGTTGGCGATAGAATAAAATTTGGAAAAATACCTTTTTATGTCAAACACTCTTTAGGAAAAAATGGTTCATGTTGAACTTGTTTAAATAAATTTAATTTAAATAACTTTAGTTTTGTCAGTTTTAATTTTTTTAAAGTATAGATATGTCATATATATATTTATATGAAATTCAACTATTAAATTTTATGACTTAAAACAAAATTTAAATTAATTAAAATTGTTTCAAGCTCAAACTTAAGTCCAATTGAGCACTGTCGATTTAATTTTTTTGCTATGGAATCAACGACTTCTTCAATATGGAAAAGTATAACTGCAGCATTCTTCATCTAGCCTTTGATTTTTAATACGCTTAAATATATAAAAATATTCTTTTTTAATATGAAATTATGTTTCATATATGAAAATATTTTGTCAGTGATAAAATTAAATAACTGCAGCAACAAGCAACATATATGTAATGCAATATATATATATATATATATATATATATATATATATATATATACCCCCTATACATATAAAATCCTAATGAAATGAATTTATGAAACGGCTGAAATGAAACGAATTTATGAAACGATTCTTTGAAACAACTGATTTAAACTGATTATGTTTCACGGCGATTTCTCCTAAAATATACATTGCGATGATTTCATACTTTGCGATGAAATTAACACCAAAAATCCGTATTGATCCGCAGATCTCAAAACTGGTATTAGAATTTTTAAATTCTAATTAGTTTTCGAAATATTAATTTTTTTCTACTTTTAAATACTTTTTTCTAATGATGGCAACTCAAATTTTAATCATAGCAGATATTTTTTTTTCATATTTCAGAAAAGGTTATTATTTTAAACTAATTTGGCGACCCGTTTGGCCTCCCTTAAATGAATGTTAAGAAATGTATCATGTTACTTTTATTCATAATTCAATTTACTTGAACAATCTTTCGACAAATCGAAAGATTCTGATAGAGAAATCAAGAACTCGGTATTTTTATGTAAGCGAGACGCAGGGGATAAATCGCCAAATATTTTTCCCGTCGCATTTTTTTTTTTTATGTTTCATTAATTTCATTTAAAATATAATCTTTTCATTCATTTTATTTAAAATAAAAACTTTCATTTAAAACTGAAACATTTAAAATTGATGGCTTTCACTTCTTTCTTTTTTAAAAAACAAAACGAAAAGAAAAATATTAGGCACAGATGTCATATACGCACCGAGGTACCTAATTGGTGCCAAATGGCATTATTTTGATTGACATGGTAACCCGACTATTGTTGTTTATTTAATAATAAATGTTTACTTACTTTTATTTCTTTTTTTAAATTACATAAATTATTTTGTTCTATAGTTATCAATTATTTTTTTTTGTTGTTATTTCCTTTTGAAAATAATAGAAAATAATTAAAAAATACGGTATTACTTAGTTATTCCGTCGACCGATTTCGCCAAATTATATAAATCGCCAAACCACTCGCCAAATTATACAAATTGACATAATTTTTATTTTAAATAACGAAAGAACAAATAAATTAGTATAGCATTAATAAATATACAAATAAAACGTCGAGATAAAAATCACTTTATGACATAAACACGTGTAACTTGCTTAAAGTCAAGTGAATGTGACATTTACGATCAACCATTATTGGCATTTAATCTTATAGTTTGGCGATAGATTTTTAGTCGACGGGATAACTAAGTAGCACCAAAAGTACATATGTAAGTGGTATTCGAAAACGAGGTTTTCGCCAAATTTTCGTAAAAAAAAAGATCACGCCAAACCTGCGGTGCGTATATGACTTCTGGCCAAATATTAAATAATGCAACAAACCATGACATTTAATTTCAACTTCAAATCAATGTTTTAATTTACCACTCGAAAAAAAAATGCTACCTGGCGAGTTGAAAAAAAAGCTATTGGCGAGATTTGCACCCGGCTAACGTAGCAGTACCAAGAATTCTTTGCAACCATAGCAACTTTTATGTAGTTTTATTCGAAAAAAAAATTATTTTTTAATCAAAATGGAAAACTTTCGGCACAAATGTCATATACGGCCCCATATTGGCGCGATTTTCTTCTGACACCAATGTTGTATACACAACGGGTACTTAACTGGCGGCAAAGTATCGTTATTTTGCTTGATATGGTAAGCCGGATGTTGTGTTGTGTATGCTGTTGATGCGTTCCTAAATTGGCGTCGTTAAAAAATCGCGCCAATATGGGACGTATATGACATCTGTGCCAAACTTTCATATGAACGGCGAAGGGATCAGACCGTATTTGTTTATGGCAGTTGATGACTTGAACAATTATAATATAGAGGAAATGATGGCGATAGAATAATATTTGGCGACTTATCACCTGTACCTGGCTAACATTAAAGTACCAAAACGGTACCTAGAGTATAAAAAGCGAAATGGTCCGCCCAAAACTCTTGATGATAGTCACATGATTTAGGCTATTGTTACAGAGATTGTTTTAAAATACCGGAAGACAAAGAATCTGCATACTTAATTCATTTTATTTTAGCTTCTTTTCAAATGTTTAACTGATCCTCTTTAATTAAAAACGAAAACAACCATTGGATGTCTTAACAGTTACTGATTCGACCTTAAATTTTTGCAATCAAAGGGAATTGAATTTAAACCCGTTTACAGGGAGACCTGCACAGCTTTTTTCAGGATAATTCAATTTTCTCTAATATTTTTAAAACCCATCAGATTAGCGTGTTTTTAGATTCTGCGGTGTGTGAACGGGGTTTGGCGAGCGTAGCTTGCAGGGGGCAGAGCCCCCTAGTATATATATATATTTATATTAAACTCTCTCATTGCTTCAGTTTAAATTCATTAAAAATTGTTTACACGTATTTTAAAAATCAAATTAACAAGTAGATTTCGGATGCATTAAAATAGTTTGCTTTTGGCGAGGAAAAGTGCTGTTCGCCAAATCGTGCGTCGCTTTCCTCCTTTCGCGCTAAATATTCAGTTTTTTACAGACTTTCTACTGGAATTCCGGCGCTAAATTTGACTGACCTTTTATTACGTACATAAGTAGTTTAATTAACATTTTCGTTTTCAAAATATTCTGAGTATGCCAGTAAGAAGACCTTCCTTGTGAGTAAAATTCGTGCCAATTAAATAAAAATGTTGATTGTCATTCATTCTATTTCACTCAAACTTTCGCCACGAGGATTTAGAATTGGGATTTTCAGCATTTGAAATCACTGTAGTTAGTTTTAGTGCGGATTAAGCACATTAAGCACATCTCTTAATGAAGCATTTTTAACACTTTCCAAAATAGTTGAAAGTGTTTATGAATTAGGTTTGTCTGCCCGTCTGTCTGTCCACGCTCTAACTAGCGTAAATAGACTCGAATTTTCACGCAATTTATATATGGTCATGATGTTTACCATGGCATCTTCGCTATTGAATATAAAGCGTGTAGCATTACTAGTTCATTCACAGGGGCACTCAAAAGAATTCCGTTACACTATAGTCAGTGTGAAAATCGTTAATAGATTATTTTAATGACATTACATTATTTTGTACTGAATTTCACTAAAAGATGAATATAGAATAGGCATTCATAGCATTTGTCGTTCATTTACAGGGACACACAAAATAAATCGGTTACAGTATTGTCTTTGAGCAATAATTGCTGGAAGTGCGTTTTCAATTTCGGTATGCACTTTTAAATTGAACCAATTTCTTGCATGTTATTCCTTGTGCATAAGTTCTATATCTCATATACAGAGCCGTACAAAAGCATTTACGTACCATTATCCTTATGAGCGGAAATTGCTGAAGGGGAATTTTCAACTGTGGTATGTATTTCCTAACTGAACTAAATTTTTCCATGCATGTAGTTTATAAATACAAATCTATTTACCATATACAGGGCTGCTCAAACAATTCAGATAATTTTCCGACTGCAGATGGGAATTGCTGAAATCGGGTTTTGAAATGTGTTATGCATTTCCAAATGGTTCAATTAGACATCCTATTTCAGCTTATTAAACGAAGTTTTGTTACAGTATTCTGAATGTGTTGGAAAGTGTTTAATAATCTATGCCTGACGCATGATTTGTTCTTTCTTGTTTCCATATTAATGCGTATTTTAATATGACAAGATGCAGTATTTTGCGGATTTGTACTTGATTCAGGTGGGAGGCATGATCTCTGTGACCTTCTGGGATCTGCCCTTAGATTATTTTATTTCCATTTCATGATGACCTAATATAAATTCTTATTAGTTGATCATTGTTATAGCCAGGGTTGTGCAAACAATCCCTACCTACAGCCCTTCTAGACCAGGGATTGCCCAGGAATTGGCAATCCCAGGTTGATCTCATACTAATTTTATACACTATAAGGGTGAATATCACAAAATGTAAGATTTTGAAAACAAAAATTTTGAAAATTTCAATCGTTTCAAAGCTTCTGATTTTTTTTTTAATGTTGGTTGAATAAAGGAATTTATATGTAAAATTGTTAAAGTTTGAAGAGCTTAAGTTCATTTTTATGTAATTATAATTATGTGTCATTTTCTTGACATTCTTGTTTTCTTTTATTTTTAGATCTAACATTTTAATTTTGTTTAAAGGAACATGTTTCCTCTATAGTACCTCAAATTCAGTGTAATGTCCAGTTTTATGTTTAATTTATAAAAGCCAGGAAAATGACCTTTAAACACGTTATTTTCAAAGAAATGTCTAAAAGGTCTTGCTTGTAGCAATGATTTTACTAATTCTGACTTGAACTACATCAAGAACAAGAAGAATTACTCTGTAGCGCAAAGAACTAAAATGAGCAGACCAGGACAATGACATTCATTTTCAGTGACAATCATATTTTAATTATGGAAAATTATTTCTAAAATACAGATCTTGTTACTATCCTCATATATGTGTTATATAAGGTATAATTATTAATCAGAAATAAAAAAAACTAAAAAAGATATTTGTACAGTATAGCAGAAAGCCTTTTACTTTGCACACATCACAGTGTGACATGCCAGGAAAATGACAATCTGAAATTTTAAGTCTTTTAATTGCTTTATTTTTGTGCGATTATGAATACAATGTATCTTGAAAATACTCCTACGAATATTTTTTATTAGAATGTAAAAAAGAAAAATGCATTATATAACATTAAATAGAAATTTTATTGTGCGGACTGCAATTTCCGTATTTTGTGATATTGACCCATAAACACTTCACCGCACACAAGTTTACCACACATTTTTTCTTTTTCAGAATTCTACACTGGAGTTTGTGGAACTGGCATTTAGAAAGGAAAAAATATGTTTTAACGCAAGAAAATATTTTAGGAAGTTGTGACAAAAATTTAATGAGCTTGAGTCACAATTTTGGCTCAATTTAGTGATTGTTTTAATCTAATTCAACTCTTGGTCGCTTTTTAAAAAGTGAATCAAACTCAATTCAAAACTCAAAGAAGCTGAATCAAACTAACGAGTTCACTCCTGCACAACACTGGTTATAGGTTTGTAATAATTAAACTAAAAAAAAAAAAAATAAACGTAAATCATATTTTAAGAATTCTTTTGTACTATTTAAATTTTAAAGTTAATACTTTCTTCTGTATATATACGAAGAAAATATTGGAATCGTGAGAATTTTAGATTTCTATTTTTTAATGGATTTACACGTTTAGGATGTACTGAGCACGATTTGATGGCTTTGGGAAAATGTCTTTGCGTAACACAATTTTCGTGGCCGATCTATATCAAGAACTAATTTAAGAAAAAAATGGCCATAGTTTTTTTTTTTTTTTTTTGAAAAAAAAATTATGCCTATTTTTTCCCCATTCTAAACAGAAAATCAGAGTTCTAACTTTTTACGACTGCTCTTTCATCTTCACCTAACACTTCATTTATAATGGCTGTTTCATAATAATGGAAGCCATCAGTCCAGCAGAAGAAAAAGATCCATTCCAAAGGTATAAGTTCGATTGGAAAAACTATTTAATATTTTGAACAGAAAGAAGAGGCTGCACCTGCAATTTTCATGACACTAATAGAATCACATAGCTGCTAATTTGTACGATTTTGTTATCTCTAAAATGTAATACAAATTTTTGCCATATTTAATCGTTGACAATTGTTAGATTTCGACGAATGAATTAGGCAAAATTTACTGGTAAGTTTTAGTGGTAAGAAAAATTCTTAGAAATTGGTAGCTATGCAGTAGCGTAATACTGCAGCAAACAACAACAACAATAAAACTGCAGAGAAATTGACATTCAATAAACAAAAAACTGTCAAGGACTTTTTCAAATAAGCTATTTCATTCCCCGTTTTTAGGTGCGTTCGTAATTATATAAATACGTATAGCACCTATAGTCGTCACCTATAGTCTGTCCGTTTGCATATAACAGAGCAAAACATACCCAGCCGAATGGTGTCAACTTCAAATATATAATTTTTTCAAAATTTTGTCAAGTTATTTCATATTTTATGAAAATCGGATGCATAGTTTAATTACAGGGACAGTCAAAACTTTTCCGTTACATTACGGCCAATGGGAAAAAATTATTTCAAGCGCATTTTAATGTTGTTACAGGCTTTCGAACCGAATGAAATTGATATGCACTTATGAAGTGCACTAAAATATACATTCAGTACAATATGCGGTGCAAAAAGTATTTATAAAACTAGTTATAGTACGAACGCACCTCATTTACCACGTTTGACGTGCAATTTCCAACTTGTTCTTAAAAGTAACGGAAATTTATATCAAAGAAATGTTACTAGTACCATAAAAAATTAATGAATTAAGTGAAAATTTGTATTTCATCTCCTTAGTTGGTGATGATTTGTGTAAATCCGGTTTACCCGAGTTTTTTGCTTATCCGAGGTGTGCTTGTTTCATATTAACTCGGATAATCGAGACTCTACTGTACTTCATACTCATAATTGTTGATGCTATTGTAAATTAATATATTAGAATGATATGGCAGAAAGTTTTGTGATTGTCACAATATTAGTCTCTAGAAGGAAGCATTTTACATTACTATTTGCATGCTATAAATGATAAAATATGGATTCTTACACACAGACCTGGCCTCCTGAAATAATGTATCTTCATCCCAATGGGGGTTTATGTCAGCCAGAGCCTCGACTATTCTGTTGTGTTCTCGCATAAATATAGTTTGCAAGCTCGTGAGAGTTGGATTTTGATTGACACGTCCATCACCTGAAAAATGTACCACAAAGTTAGCTACTGATATTGGGATAAGTTGAACTAATTTAAAAAACATTTACTTACAAATAAAAACTATATGTATACCAGAACGTATATTGAGCCACTCGCTGAATTCTGTGTACTTTTTAACCAAGGACTACGGTTGATACCACTATGAAAGCGGGCTCTTTCAAAGATGAACATAAAATTTTCTTCTAATTTTTTTTTTATTATTATTTATTACATCGATTCAATATGATATAATATTTTGGTTCGCTGCAACTGTTAAAAGATATTAATTGTTATTGAATTTTTTTTGTCCTATTCCTATTTCTTATAGTTTTCGAAATACAAACTCTAATTCCGGAATTCACAGGTAGAGCAGGGGTCGGAAAAAATACTTTTTTTTAGTAGCGAACTACAACTGCAATTACTTTATCAAAATGCAATTAACTACAACAACTTTATCAAAAATGTATTTAACTACAACTACTTGTTTTAAAAAGTAGCGACTACAAACTATTTTGTCAAAAGATTCAATCTATTCCCGAAATTGGGCACGGAATTAGAATTTTGCATGGGTCGGGTTTTACCCAACTTGAACTTTAAAATTTTGCCTAATGTTAACCCGAAACCGACTCAAACGCGACAAAAAAAAAAAAAAAAAAAAAAAAAAAAAAGGTAGCAATCGTAAACGACTCGAAACCGAAGTGAAAGGAAACTAATCCATAATTTAATACAATTGTGAAAAAGTAGTTTTATCCAGTTTTGCCTTTTTTTTTTTTTTTTTTTTTTTTTTTTGTATAAAAATGAACGCAAATACACACATTAATAATCAAATGCATAGTTTTTTCATTAAAAATATATTCAGAACTTTCTTTTGAAGTGTTTAATCAATGGCAACACCCTATATAAGATAATTAAAGTTATAAGACAAATTTCTGAGATAATAAACAATTAGATGAAAATATTTTCCTAACTAGAAAACTTAATTTGAAAATATTGTTTTTAGAGTTTAGTTCATCTAACGAAAGCCTATTAGTCTCACTCATTTGTCTGTCTGTCCGTCACAGACTTTGTCCTCAGAAACTGTATATGTTAGAGACTTGAAATTTTGCATACTTATAGCTGAATACCTCCGATCACACGACAGATCATTTTTTTTTAAGTTTTATATTATTTTAATTAAATGAATTAATTTAATGACATCCGACCATTTTTGCGATTTAGATTTTAAAACAGAACCTTAATTTCAGTCTTTTCCGCTTGTGAGCTGGACGGCTTCGTTTTAAACCTGCTAAAGAAAGGGTTCCTGGTTGAAACCCTGGTGTCGGTGCTTGGAAATTTTTCTTCCGAATAGGCTTCATTATCTAATAAATACAATTTTACAGAAGTTTTTGTAACTGTTTTTTGTTGTATTTTTGCCATTTTAACCCCCCTGACCGCCGAGCAAAATGGCAAAATTGTAATTTTTTTCTCTGTAATTTGTTAAAAATGGCAAAAAAATATGTTTTTTCCAACAGGATGTAAATTTTTTTATTTTGTATAGGCATATAAGCCTAATAGTATTAATCAGAACTTAATTTTTCCAAACTGGGTTTTATCTGTAGATATTAATGTGTATATTAATTTAAATAATGTTTCTGTTGCAGTGAAACCTACAGCTTGGTGAACCGATATATCAGTTCGTGCGGTGAGAAGGTTAAGGCCAAAAGTTGATGTAAAATATTTTATCAATTATTTTTTTTATTTAAAAAAAATTTTTTTTTTTTTTTTTGAGAAATTCCGAAATTTTAAATTGACTACATTTTACTGTCTAATGGATTTAATTAAAAGAACTTTCCTATTTTTTTGCGAATTTAAGAGTGTTTCTTTTTTAGCTAAAATTAAATCGTGTAGTTAAACATGTTTTTCAGGTATACAAACATATGCTGTTACAATTATCTGAAAAGCAGCTCTTGAATGTTTTAAAATTGATTTTAAAAAACCTCCCAATTGTAATAATTTGTAAATTAAATTTGATGTTGCTGTCATCTATATTCTTAAAGGTACGTTAAAATGTTAAGGATTTAATAATTATAAATTAATGATTTGGATTTATTAACTAAAAGATACAGTGTTATGAAAGAAATATTAAATGAAATCCTCTGTGCGGTCTTCGATCACGCTTGCCCACTTGTTTAAGAGGCTACTTCAGTCAAGCGAAAACACTCGGTAACTAATGCGAATCCTATGGAAGAAAGTTATAAAGATATCTCGTTTGCATTTCAATATTTTTAAATGTTTTTGCATTGGATAGCTGAGATCGATCTGTACAAAGACCGTTTTATACTTTTTCGATTTTGTTTACAGGTATTTTTAATAAGGACACTCTCACTTTCGGAACCGGTTTCGAAAGTGAAAGTATCCTCATAAAAAAAAATCTGCAATGAAAATCGAAAAAGTAAAAAAACAGCCTTTGCACACAGATCGATCTTATGCAAAAATGCATGAATGCAAAAATGCATGAATGCAAAATTTATTACAATTATTTATATTAAATTCAGTAATTTGGAACTAATAGGACTCCATCTTAAATAGAACGTAATCACCATGGCAACCTAGAATCATTACCTATCAGGGGATATCATTGAATTAATTACGTATAATAGGATTTAACAGAATGTAGAAAACTTTTATTAATATCTTTTTAAGTATTGATTCGATTTTCATATAATTTGAAATGACTCGACAAAATTCTGCAACGATTACATATGTTAAATTTCAAACCATTCGGTTGGGTAGATTTTGCGCTGTTATATGCGGACAGACAGACGAAAGAACCAGACGACGACCATATCGCTCACCCACAAGAAAAATACGGACGTAACAAACAGAGACTTTAAAGCTTCATAAATAATGTAAAAAAAAAAATACTTATTACATGGATTATTTTATATTTAAGGTCGGTCCAAGGATTGTGAATAGAATATTAAATTTTGAAATCTGAAAAATGTTCCCATAATTTTTGAAAAAATAAAATCTAGGTGTTAAAGACGTAATACACAAAACAGTCAAAATTGCATAGAGTTGCAGTTATTGTCATAATCCTGTGAATTTTAAGGAAGAACATTTAACTTTTTCTTCAATAATTCATTATTAGGGTAATAGCTGTTTGAAACTGCAATTGTGAAAACATTAAAATAATTATTAATTAATACATGGGATAATTAAATTGTTACAGACGTAACATTTGCCTGTTACGGACGTAACAATTCAATGCATCAAAATTTATTTATGAATTCTAATTCATTTATAATATATTCCCTAATTTCTTTTATAAATTTTAAAAATAGAATATTCAAATATTAAAACTAGCCTAATTACAACTTCTACAAATAATTTTTGAAATGACAATAACTTGTTAAACTTTACCATAATTTAAGTGAAATGTTCTCAATCTCATCACTCTCACCTTTTTAGTGCTAATACTTTTATTTAATTTACTTTTTATACTTAAACTGCATGTTTTCAGAAAATTCACACCCTAAGCTATAAAAAAATGTATTACATGACTTTATAAATTAAATATTATTTGTTTTATAAAATAAAAAAAAAATAAAAAAAAATAAATTAGTACTTTGGTTTCACTTTTCATGGAATGACACAGAGGTAAATTTCACAGGAGTGGCAAAATAAAATTTGCATGATTTTACTGTAACATGAAATTATAGCACTTAGCTCTGCATGCAGGAATGAAAACGTGCATAAAAGCACGAAACCCTTAAAAATGAGGACGTAGGATGAGGTTTGGTGGGTTTGGTAATTTTACCTCCCCACACAATCCACCCTCTTCTGTGATCACAAATGGACATACAGTGTAATAAAGTGATTTTATGCATAGCTACAACTTAGGAAACTCTTTGTATATCAAGACAAACCTATGACACACCTATTAGTGGAATAAAATGCAAAATGAATTTTTGCGAGATGTGTCGCTTTTCTTCCGGGTGAACGATATGTGCTACGTATTTATATAATTACGAACGCGCCTAAAATAATCTAAACATACGGTAATGGACAAAAAACGACTTACCTGCTTTAAAACAGAATTCATTTGTGTCTGGAAAACTGCATGCATCATTTTTTGGATCATCCGCTTTTGGCAATAAGTCCCCATGAACATTCTTTTGAACTTTTAATCTCCCTTAAAGATACATAGCAATAACTGAACAATTTATTGGCATAGATAAAATACATTTATACTATAAATAGATAATGACATTATAACTGTTAATCAGATAACATTTTGATACATTGCCTTTTAAAGAAAAGTTAATCTCTTAAATATCAAACATACTTTTTATTTTCTTTTGTTATCCTACAGAGAATATTCACACATTTTTGTAACGATTTTCAAAAAAGAAATATATAAACAAAGACTAGAGAACAGGAATTCTGCTTTTTGAGAATTTAGTGTCGCCCCCCCTGATGAAAATATATATATATATGTATATAAATATAGATACAGTAGAGTCCTGATCATCCGAGTTAATCGAACTTATAACTTTGGAATGGATCATTTTCTTCTGATGGACTGATGACTTCCATTATTATGAAACAGCCATTATAAATTAAATGTTAGGTGAAGATGAAAGAGCCGCCGTAAAAAGTTAGAACTCTGATTTTCTTGTCAGAATGGGGGGGGGGGGGCAAATGGCCATTTTTTTTTCATCTTCACCTAACACTTCATTTATAATGGCTGTTTCATAATAATGGAAGCCATCAGTCTATCAGAAGAAAATAACTCGGTTAAAGCGGAGACTCGGTTAAGCGTTACTCTACTGTAGTTCCGTTTTAAGGCTTAAACACGCAATTTTATTTTATATAAAACGACGTCATCCGCTTCCGCTGAAGAAATCCTCATTTACGATCCAATCATAAACAACATCTACAATAAAGTATGCGTAAGACGTCACTATCTCAGATTAATACACAAATCCAGCAAAAAGAAATCAGCAAGAAACTCGACAAAAAAAATCAGCTATCTAATTATTCACATGCCTTCATTTGTTTGTAATATTAATATAGATACTTAAAATTAAATTTAGTTTATAATAGCGCCCTGTTTTATCAGAAATCATCTATTTCTATTTTTTCAAAATAGCACGTATTTTAATTACATTTTTTTTTTCAGTTTTTATGAGAAAATGGCAACAAAAAGATATAATTGCTCTTTTTCAACTATTTTCCCTTTACTTTCTACAGAAATGGAGTACTTGAGTTGCCAAAATTAACCAAACAACGCTAAAAACTACAAAAAAATTAATGTCTCAAAAATAAATGGAGATGCAGTTTTCAAACGAATTGCATTTAAAAGTACATTTTTTTCTCAATACGACGGTATAAAAATTGAAAATGTGCGATGCTTAGAAGTTAAAAAATATTACAGTAGAGTATTTAACAGTACAATGATACACCTGCTTTGTTTTACGGCTGGCTTATGCAACGGAACGTTATTATTTGGAGACGACACATTAATAAGTGGGAGAAAGTTATAGCAATATTTAAACTTTACTAACAGTAATTGCGTGATGTTCGGTTTTATCTTCAAAATAAACTATCTATTTTTCAATATAAAACAAAACATAGGTAAGATAAATTGGGCTTACCTTGTATTTATGTATATCCGTATATTATCTGGTAACCTGCATCCGGAAGGGTAATTATATCTTCATCTTCTCCTATATTTCTGATTTAATCCACATGTAACGATCGTGTGATGTTCCATGTCATTTAAAAGACACGTGTTTTTTTGTGACTTGTAAAACTTAAATATGTCCGGAAACTTTTAAATAGAAAGAAAATTAACATTTAATAAAAGCTTTAAAAATACATCTCTTCTTTGGAGAGTCTAAGTTACAAGTGAAAGTAGAGAGACATGTATAATATATTACTAGCAATAAAAAACAGGAAATTAGTGACATAAATCTTAATAACAAATTATTTGTATCAATATTTATATTTATAGTAATTTAAAATAAGAGTTTATCAATGTCTATAGTTCTTGAGTATCATGAAATGTTTATAATAAAATGTTTGTTTACGATTGTGCAATCACTTTTCGCTTTCACTTCCTTCCTTCAGATCATAATCACTCTTGATAATTGCTTTTATAAATCACATTTGACACATGAAAAACAATTTACTTAGCTTAAATATTTTAATGTCCTCGTTTGGAGATTATATTTCACAATAGCTGTCAACAATTCACCCCTTAATCTCCTAACGAGGATTGTTCTGTAATTTCAGTTTGTTTCTATTATTTTGAAATTCAGGCTTGGGCTCTGGTTTCGCGAGTATGTCCGCTGTCATTGTCTTGCTTGGGCAATAACGCAATTCAATAATTTTGTCTTCTTTCAGCTGTTTAATCATATTATATTTTATATCTATGTGCATCGATTTATTAGAAAACTTTTCGGATTCTATCATTTTTATGCAATATTTATTGTCTTCGTAAATTACTATAGGCAATTTTTGCGGTATATCAAGATCTTCTAATAGTTTTAGCAGCCATATTAATTCTTGTGTAGCGCTCGCCGCTGCTACGAACTCTGCCTCCGCAGATGATTGTGCAACACAAGTTTGTCGTTTCGTTATCCACTGTATTGGATTCTTTCCTAAAAGGAATAAATTGTTGTCGATCTTCTTGTTTTTAGATCTCCACCCCAATCTGCATCAGTATATACTTCCAGAAAGGGTGGTTCTTCCGTGCTGATTACTAAATTTAAGTCTTTTGTTGAATAGAGATATCTTATTAATCTTTTAACACCTTTCCAATCTCTTTCAGACGGCGTTTCGTTCTTTCTACTCAAAATGTTTACACCTACTAAAATATCGTGTCTACTTATTGTAGCAACATATAACAGCGCACCTATTGCTTGTCGGTACTTAGTGTTGTTTGGCATTTGTGTTTCCTCATTGTCTAATCGTTGAAAGCCTGTTTCCATTGGAGTGTCATATCGCTTAGAATCTTCTAAATTAATTTTTTTTGCAATTTCTATTATTTTTGCTGTTTGATTTAGTTAAAGCCGTTGTGAGTCTTGTGTATTTTTATCCCGAGGTAATTGGAAATTTGACCTAAATCTTCAAGTGCGTACTTAAATTTTAGTTTATCTATTATGTCATTTATATTTTCATCTTTTCCTGCAATGAGTATATCGTCCACGTATACTGCTATATAAATCGTGTTTTCCCCTTCTTTTCTTATAAATAAGCAATTATCAGCATTGCTCTGTTTAAATTTTAGTTCTTTTAGTGTTTCACTAATGTTTGAATACCATGCTCTTGCAGCTTGTTTTAGTCCATATAGGGCTTTTTTTTTAACTTACAAACCTTATTGGGTTCTCTAGTTTTTATATACCCCTTAGGTTGTGATACATAAACATTTTCTTCCAATTCACCATGTAAAAATGCCGTTTTGATGTCAATCTGCCTAATATTGAGATTGTGGTATGCTGCGGCAGTTATGAAGTCTCTTAAACTTGTATGGGAAACTACTGGCGCATAAGTTTCATCGAAATCTACTCCATATTTTTGTCTAAATCCTTGTGCGACCAATCTCGCTTTGTAACGCTTGATTTTTCCGAATTCGTCATATTTCGCTTTAAAAAGTCCATTTCGACTCAATTTCTCTTGCTCCTTGTGGGGGATCAACTAAATACCAGGTTTCATTTTCATTAAGGGAATTCATTTACTCTTCTGTCGCTTTTATCCAGTTCTGTTTTTCTATAGGATTTTATATACTCATCATATCTTCCCAACTGTTAGTACATATATTGGATCGTGCCGGACTGCATAAGCAAACCTGTCCGGCGGCACACCTCACACCTCTATTGGTTCTTTCTGATCTTCTCACTTGTGGAATTTGTTGTTGTGACGCGGGTGGTGGACTTAGTTCATTTTGTGTTGGTGTCAGATCTATTTCCATTTCATTCGTGTCTTTCTGTTGTGTTTGTTTGTTTGTTTCCGCGATTATTTCTCTTCTATCTAGATTTTCGTTAGTATCTGGATTATTTTTATTTTCTATAAATTTTACGCTTCTGGCCAATATTACTCTTCCGTCACTTGTATAGATTCTGTACGCCTTAGAGCGACTGTCGTATCCGACAAAAGGGCCTTTTTCCGCTCTATTGTCTAATTTTCCTCTCTTTGATCTGTGTATGTAGGCGTATGCAGTACAGCCAAAAACTTTGAGATATTTCAAATTTGGTTTTCTATTCATCCATAATTCATAGGGTGTGGTGCTTACCGATTTTGAAGGTAGCCGGTTCTGTAAGGGATTCGCGGTACATATGGCTTCTCCCCATAATTTGTGCGGGAGATTTGCTTCATTTAGCATACGTCTAACCATATCTAGTAGCGACCTATTCTTACGCTCTGCGACACCGTTTTGGCTTGGGTTAAATGGTACGGTGAGCTGATGATGAATCCCATTTTCTTTTACATATTTTTCGATTTCGTTACCCGTATATTCACCACCGTTGTCCGATCTTATCTCAGTAGGCATTTTTTCAAATTTGTTTTTCACCATTGAGATGTATTCTTTCCATTTCTCTGAAGCCTCACTTTTATTTGCAATTAAATAAATTACACAAAATCGCGTATAATCATCGATAAAAGTGACAAAGTATCCCCCCCCCCAATTGTGGGTGTATTTATAGGGCCACATAGATCAGAATGAACTAACTCGAGCCTTTTTTTAGCTCTATATGCACCTGATTTAGAAAATGGGGTCTCGCTGATTTTTGACTTGATGCATACCTCACATTTCGCATTATGTTTGCAGTTGTTGATTTTAATTCCCTCAACTAAGTCCTCTGATAATATGGACTTTATTGTGTCGTAGCTCCTATGCCCCATTCGCCTATGCCAGAAATTTATGCAATTTGCATTTGAGCAGTTGTAGGTGGCATTTGCATAGTGCTTGTGATTTTCATCTTTACTGACGTGTATTTCGTACAGATTGTTTTTAAGTTTACCTTGAAGTATAACGTCGCCTTCGTGAATTATGTCACATTTATCTTTCTTAAATTTGACTGTGTAACCGTTTTTAGTTGCCCTACTCCCTGACAGCAGGTTAGATTCTATGTCAGGAACGTATAGTATGTCACGCAATATAACTTGTTTGTTTTTAATTTCGGTATGAATTATTACCTCCCCAGATCCATATGAAATCAGTTTATTACCATTAGCGACTGTGACGTTTGTTTCAGTATTATTTGTAATTTCGGTAAAGAATTCTTTTGAATTTACTATGTGGCTGGAACTGTCACTGTCCACTATAAAAGTGCCTTTATTTTCGGACTCTTTGGTTAGTAAAGCAACACTGTTGTTTTCATTTACTGTGTGTTTTCTTGCTTCAGGTTCCACATTTTTATGTAAATTATTTTCTTCATAAACTAGTGATGTTGAATTGTTTTTATTTTTATAGTGTCTGTTATTAGTCTAACTGTTGTAGTCTAACTGCTGTCGTTTTTAGAAACCAGCAGTCTTTATTTGAGTGTTTTTTCATTTTACAGTGTGAGCAGTACTTATTGCTGCCTCTTTTCTGTTCTGAATGATTAAATTTACCTTTTGTTTTATAGGCTTTATTGCTGTTTTCGGAATTTTCAGTATTATCTACTCTGCGAGTATATTCATCCGTAAGCTTGCTTTTTATACATTGTACGGTTAACTCAGCTTCATCTCTGGCCTCCAGGGCAGTAAATAGAGTATCGTGAGACGGTGGCAACAAACACAGCAGCAGTGCTGAAATGTGCGAGTCAGTTATATTTTCGCCATTGGCTGACAGTTTATCCACTATCTCTAAAATTTTTGTTATGTGGGCTGTCATATTGCCACCTTCAATTAATTTTGTACTGTACAATTTTCGAAGCAAGTACAGCTTACTAGAGAGATTAAATCTCTCATGGATTCGTTTAAGTGCATCCCATGTTTGACTAGCTGTATTTAAATCTTTGACATGCACTATTTGACTGTCGTCAGTGGACAAATTTATTAAAGCTCTTGCTTTTCTGTCTTTCTTTGTCCAAGCATCGTTCAATGGAGTGGGGGCTCTTCCGTAATAACTTCAATAAGTTCATCTCGAATCAATAGCATTTCGACCTTGAACTGACAATTTGTATAATTGTTGGCGTTCAATTCTTCAATGGTCGTGCTATCTTTTGTAGAAGCCATAAGGTTGCTAAGATTCGTTTTATTTTTTCTAATAAATTACCCTATCGGATTACCAGATTTTTATTTTTATCATTTACTGACGATGTTTTTATTGAGAATTTTTTTCAGTCTCATAATCAATTTGATAGCAATATTTAAACATTGCTAACAGTAATTGCGTGATGTTCGGTTTTATCTTCAAAATAAACTATCTATTTTTCAATATAAAACAAAACATAGGTAAGATAAATTGAGCTTACCTTGTATTTATGTATATCCGTATATTATCTGGTAACCTGCATCCGGAAGGGTAATTATATCTTCATCTTCTCCTATATATCTGATTTAATCCACATGTAATGATCGTGTGATGTTCCATGTCATTTAAAAAACACATGTTTTTTTTTTGTGACTTGTAAAACTTAAATATGTCCGGAAACTTTTAAATAGAAAGAAAATTAACATTTAATAAAAGCTTTAAAAATACATCTCTTCTTTGGAGAGTCTAAGTTACAAGTGAAAGTAAAGAGACATGTATAATATATTACTAGCAATAAAAAACAGGAAATTAGTGACATAAATCTTAATAACAAATTATTTGTATCAATATTTATATTTGTAGTAATTTAAAATAAGAGTTTATCAATGTCTATAGTTCTTGAGTGTCATGAAATGTTTATAATAAAATGTTTGTTTACGATTGTGCAATCACTTTTCACTTTCACTTCCTTCCTTCAGATCATAATCACTTTTGATAATTGCTTTTATAAATCACATTTGACACATGAAAAACAATTTACTTAGCTTAATTATTTTAATGTCCTTGTTTGGAGATTATATTTCACAATAGCTGTCAACAGAAAGAACTAGCATATCGGGGGGGGGGGGGGGGATAACAAAGATAAGAATCTTATTTTTTAATATGTTCAATCTGATAGTCTTTTTATTAAATTATCATATTATATTACATTAATTTTAACACAATTTTTCTAACTGGTAAATAAATCATAGGAGTTGTAATTTTTCAACAGGGCGAAAAATGTCCATGCCAGGATTCTGCCAGTGCTCTCCGGAACTGAGCTATCCCGGACGAATCTGGACGACCTAATTCACGCATCTAACGTTATTGATCATAGCATCTGGCTGATAGATGGATCAGCTCAACAGAATAAATCGCAGGTAATGGAACTTCAGTAAACGCTGAATAATTAAGTATCCAGCGGGTAGTACTAGAGATCTTTTGTGCTGATACGTATAAACTTAACACAAAAAATCACATACGATCGTAACCCATTTTAATCTTTTCTCCCCCCCCCCCCCCTCGCACTGAGGAAGAGAATCCAGAAATCCTCGAAACGATCGTATGTGATTTTTTGTGTCATGTTTGTATGTATTTGTGCGTTAAATCGTTGTTAAAGATTTTAGCTTTTGTATTAAGACCAATGTCAGACGGGCGTCTTCTATGCTGCTTTTTTGCTTAAGTATTATCCATCCACAATGCTATAGCATTGTGGATGGATAATGCTTAAGCAAAAAAGCAAAAGCAGCAAAAAAGACGCCCGTCTGACATTGGTCTTAAATTCGCACAAAGTGTTTGATTTATGCTTATCTTTTGTGTTGTTCTGTATATGATCTATTGAATTTGTGTACACCAAGTAATAGGCGGAAAATTAGTTAAATTTAAAAACGCGTACCTCAAGGGAAAACGCACTTCCAGCAAGTATTGTTAATAGACGGTACTGTAACCTAATTCTTTGTGTGTCCCTGTAATGAACGATAAATGCTGTGGTCACCTTTATTCTATACTAAGCCTCCTCTAGTGCACCTCAGGGATATATGTAAATTTATATATGTTTGAAATGGTGTAACATGATTAAAATACATTGCAAACAATTTCCGCCGTTAGACCGTAATGTAACGGAATCTTTTCAGTGTACCTGTAAACGAACTAACATGCTACATACTTCATTTTCAATACTGAACATGCCATAGCAAATATCAATCACATGGCAGTCAGAGTATATTTACGCGAATTAGAGCGCGAAAAAACAGACAGACAAACATAATTCATAAGCACTTTTCAACTAAGTTAGAAATTGTTAAAAATGGGTCAAACGTCCCTTGTCTCTCCTACGCAAGATGAACTCTTTGCATACCATCACGAAAAGAATTATCCGAAATCAGTTTTAAAATGTTAAAAAATATTTACAAACTGCTTATTAACCCCTTCGCGACGAGCCTCTTTTACAGAATTTTTAATCTTTTATCACTGGTTTTTCAAAACAGAATCTTTTGTCTAATTCGATCGAGAAAATGCCCTGATTAAATAAGGAGAATGTTACAATAAAAAAAAGCTTCAGATATGCTTTTGATTTCCTACCCTGACGAGGACAATAACCATTTTTCCAAATGGTTAAAAAGGAATTTAACAAATTAATCAACGACCATTTGGAAAATGATTTTTTCAAAGACTAAAATTTAAGACATAAAAAATCGCATGGAGTTGATTATACATTACGTACGCCATGAATTAAACATTAATTGTGTTATTACACATAAACATTGCAAGATTTCCTGAAACTTGCGTATTATCCACCTGAAACTTACGTATTATACAAGCACTTCATTGGCTGTTCGGGAAAAGGCTTTTCCATCGTCCAAGAAATCTGACGACCCATTTTTAATGATGAAATTTCATTCTTAAACTTCTAAACATCCCACAATATTACTTTTTACACCGTCGTATAGAGAAAAAAAATGTACTTTTAAATGCAATTTGTTTGAGAGCTGTATCTCAATTTGTTTCGGAGTTATTAATTTTTTTTGTAGTTTTTATTACTTTTTTGTCATAGTGGCAACAGAAGTATCCATCTCTGTTGAAAGTAAAGAGAAATACAGATTACTGTATAGACCAATCAGAAAACGAATAAAATGCGGATTAAACCAATAAAAAGCTTCAGATATGCTTTTGATTTCCTACCCTGACGAGGAAAATAACCATTTTTCCAAATGGTTAATAATTGGTGGGAATTATCAACGACTCTGAGCATCTTATGCATCACGTATACGTGATGCTCGTCGCGAAGGGGTTAAAGGTTTTTGTTGTAAACTACGTTTAAACGCTTAGCAGTTTCATTTTTTTGACAAAGTAAACTAAAGATAGGGACAAAATTTCCCTTTTTTGGCACCAAAATATTTGCCTTGTATAATCGAAAAATGTCCGCCAATTAATAAATCAAGAACTACAGTTAAAAATTAGTGGCGTCCAAAAACTTTTAGTAACAAAGCAAGCAAACTGTTCTCGGCCAAGCGGCTTTCAGAGAAAAATCTTAAGTGGTTAATTACTAAATTTTAATAGTTGTGCTATAATAGTATCAACACATTCCTTAAATATTTGAGTCCTACAAAAAAACCAACAAAAATTTACCGAAATAAATTTTTGGAATCTTCAAAATTAGCATTGTTATGCCTTTAAGTGATTATTGTTGAACGTTGTAAGCATTCGTTGAAGCCCAGTGGTGTAGTGGTCAGAACATCTGACTACCGCACCACAGGTCGAGAATTCGACTCCCGACTGGGCAAGGTTCACTCAGCCCTTCATCTCTTTGGGGTCGATAAAATGAGTACCAAGCTTGCTTGGAAACTAAACACCAGACGCGAGAGTCTCGGGTTAGGCTGACCACCTGGCTGGGACGCATGTTGCATAGCACCTCGGGGCCCAGGGTCAAGAAAACAGAGATGGGCACTGTCAGCCCAGATCCTTCATGGATTGTATAGCAACAGAGTTTAGTTTAGTTTAGTTTGTAAGCATTCAATATTTCTGAATTAGAAACAGAAAAATAATTATTTTGAAGGAAATCGTAATTAATTTCTCGATTTAATTAGTAAAATTAACACACATACACAGATATTTTATTAGATGTATTACAATATTCCGTTTACAAAATTTTGTTTACAATTTAATATGGGTGTAGCTGAAATGATGATCAGAACTTTTAGAGGTGATAATGTGCGTCAAAGCTAGTGTTGCCAGATCTAATGTCACAAAAAGCGGGGACAGTGACTTCTAAATCGGGACATGCTAAACCCTATAATAGCGAATCTGTCTATAACGATATCCTGGAAACGGAATTTTTTTACGTTTAAGTAAAAATTCCACTGTTCCTACGGTAGGCATATCATACAATTATCTCTTTTAAGATGAAAATCTGTTTAAAACGGATATTTTCTCCTGTCCCTTTTCATTCCGTCTTAGCAGAAGTTATTATACTAAATAAACACAACAATCTTATACAGTAAAATCTGTGAAAACGAAATCGCTAGGGGCTGGAACAAAATTTCCATTTAGCATGCATAATTGTATAGTATTCCTAATTGTAAGGACAACTTAATTTGCACTTATAGAACAGAATTCCGCTATAAACAGGTTCCGTTTTTACAGGTTATACTGAACAATGTATAGAAAACAGAATTGCTAGGAGCCGGAAAAATTTCTGTTTCAGACAGGTTTCCGTCTAGGCAGGTAGATTTGTAAGATATTCATTTGGAACGGGCTACAAAAGTTTTCTGTTATAGATAGGTTCCATCGATGAAGACTAACGAAGAGCATAGTATTGAAAGAAATTTAAAAGACTTTGTACAGCCTGAAAAATCGGAACTTTGGTGTCCCGTGCAATGGTTACGTGGGACAGGTTTTGAAAACCCTGAAAATCGGGACATCTCGCGTCAATCGGGACACCTGGCAACACTAGTCAAAACAAAAAAAAAAATTGTAACCAAAGGAAACCGCAGTCACAATCTATTTATTCAGTCGAAAAATACAGAGTATCTCACTTTGAACCCGAATTTTCATTCACAACTTTAACAATAATAAAGACATTTTAACGAGATTTTCAGTAGTTCTCTTTGGATGAAATGTGATAACCTCATTGGAAGATCATTGTAATTAGACTGGAGTCAGCTTATATGCTGTCAATTACATTCCGAATTATGGAGAATCCATCTCAGTGATATTTGGACCGGAATGGTGACTATTTTCACCTCTCGTAATATTATCATATTTCACAGAAATCAAAGTAAGTCTGTTGCTACAATATATATCTATCTATCATCATCATCATATTTCACAGATAACAAAATAAGTTTTTTGTTATGATATCTATCTCTCCATCATCATCATACGAGTCTTTCACAGAAAGCAAAGTAAGTTTGTTGCTATAATATCTATGTATCTATCTGTCTATCATCATCCTATTTCACATAAATAAAGTAAGTCTGTAGTTACAATATATATATATATCTATCATCATCATATTTCACAGAAAGCAAAGTAAGTCTGTAGTTACAACATATATATATCTATCATCATCATATTTCACAGATTATTATAATATCTATCTATTGTCCTCATATTTCACAGAAAGTGAAGTGAGTCTGTTGTTATAATATATATCTATTATCATCATATTTCACAGGAAGAAAAGTAAGTCTGCTATTATAATACCTATCTATCATTATCATATTTCACAGAAAACAAAGTAAGTACATTGTTATAATATCTATTTATCTATCATCATAATATTTCCCAGAAAGCAAAGTAAGTCTGTTGTTATAATATCTATCAAACTATCATCATCATATTTCCCATAAAACAAAGTAAGTCTATTGTTATAATATCTATCTATTTATCATCATCATACCTCACAGAAATCAAAGTAGTTCTGAAGATAAATACAGTCTATCTATCATTACAATATTTTCCTTATTGCTAAATTTACGAACGAAAACCTGGAGTTGTTTTGTAATGAGACACTTTATATTGAGTAACTGGATTGTGGCCCTGATTTCCTATACAAAAAATAGCTGCCTTGACTCCGGAAAACATTTTGTAGTTATCTTATACAGTAAAACTTATTAAGACGAAATTGGGGAAAACAGGAAAAATATATTTTAGTCAAGTTTTTGTCTTAACAGATACACCGTTAAATGTATTCCTTTTACCAACGCCATGGATTTTTTTCTGTTTTAATGTTTCCTGAAGTGCCTTCTGATTCTGTTATTCTGAGGATAACATAGCTGGTATGGTCCCAGTTAATACTAATTTACAACTAAAATAATAATAATTTTTAAATAAAAATTTTTAAATGGTTATATATATTTTTTTACCTGTCCCATCATTTTCCCTCAGTGATATCATTTGATCGTCAGAACTTCCATAAACAAATGAAGCATCAATGAAACTGGTTATCTTATTCAGTAACTTCCTTGAATCTGGATCAAAACAAAAATATTAGTTTCGATTATTGCAATTCTGTTATCTAACAATCTGTATTATTCAACAACTTAAAAGAAATAATTTTTTTTTATCGATCTGGGTCAGTAATAAAATCTTTAAAAATGATCTATAACCATACAAAATAGGGAGAAAAGGGGAATGCTAAGAAGAATGGTGTTTACATACTAGTATTAGGTATAAAATTATTCTATTTTCTAAAATTTACCCTTTAATTAAAATTTACACCTGTTCTTGAAAGGATAAGTTTTATCAAAGTTAATATCTACAACTATTAATACGTTCTTACATATACAACATGAATTCGCTGAAGATTTAGAAAATTTTCAAATAAAATCACCACTTTAATTTTGCAAATTATAATAATGAAATCTAATTATAATTTAAACATATAAAATATGATGTTACAGCATGATTATTACAATTAGTTTTAATGATTTTTAATAATGTGATAAATGATTAAATTAATTAAAATATTAGAAATAAATGAAATGTTGGAGTGATGCTTAGGGAAAGATTCGTAATTGAATCCTCCATTATTGATGCAGTTTAGAGAGCATGGTTAACAGTATTATTTAAACAATGTAAGCATAAATTGTAGAGCAGACGATTTTTCAAGAATAAACATTATGTTGAATAGAAGATAAGTTATTTATTTTAAACGATGGTAGGGAGAAGCTATAGGACGGCTGATTTATGAACAAGACAATTTTGGTCTAATTTCTTGTATTATTTAAATCATTTATTTGTTTTGATTGAAGACATTTGAAATTTGATTTACTGAAGACAGTTTTGTAATAGCTATCACATACTAGTTTATATTGCTGTCCTAACTTACCTTTTGTACAAGCAGTGGCACAAGGCAATGATCTTTCGAAACTCAGGCAAGTGCCGTTCGAATAGAATGGGTCGTCATCTTGAACTGTTATCGGTCTGCAAGATGAGTCTGTATTTCCCTTTAATGGGCAGCAATGGAATGGGTCACCACTCTCTGAAAAAAAAAAAAGATAATATTGAAATTTGAGAGCGAAAATGTATATTTTTCTTATGATGGTTAAAAAACACGTGAGTTATTTCCAGTATTAAATTCAGAATTTTTACCCGGGAGTGATTTCCGCACGTCCGGAGGTGGAGGTGACACTGTGACATATGGACTTAGGAGAATGTCTCTTGGGACCTTTAATAAGTGGAAAATTCAAAATCTTCCGGGGGGATATTTCTTCTCATCCCGAACCTCTGCCTGAAATCATCACTGGTTACTTCACATGTTATGAATAAAGAGTTTTTGTTGTGTTTTAGTTTTGTTTAAAGTTTCAGTTACAAAATTTTAGCTCCAGTTATTATCCACGAAGATCTTTTTTAAAGGTTTAAAACACCGTAACCGTTCAATTATGATGGCTGATTTAAACCAGTATGCAAATATGGATTAGTTTCCCTTCGTATAGAAGAAAGATTCCATATGCACCATATATCCTTCGTGGGGTTAAAAATTGTTGTTTATCTATCTCCCTTTCTTTGATGAATAGAATTTCACGGTTTTTTACCTAATATGGTAATACAGTGGAATCCCGATTTAATGCTCCCCACATATAACGCTTTTCAGTTTTTAACGTCGTTTCAGCTTGGTCCCACCAATTTCCTAACCAACAAAGCAAAAAAAAAATATTTTAAAATCTCATTCTGATGTCTTTCTCGCATTTAACGTCGTTTTCTTAAATGAAAATGAACACTTTTTCGGGTCTTTCTTCGACGAATTTCGCGCTTTTTCGATGTACTTCTGCTTTCCTTCGAATCAATATTTCCTGTAATTTACGAAATCAAATCAAATGAAATAATAGTTATTTCTTCCATTTTGGAAGACCAAGAAACCTGCAGCTTGCTTGCTGCATTCAAATTTACTTCTACATAAAAGCTAAGAGAACAAATAATCTTTTTTTTTTTTTTTTTTTTTTTTTTTTGCTTCTCCACTACATGACAAGTGATCACGGCACCTAATAGACAAAGCAAGAGAGGCCCGCAAAAGAGATTATGAAACATTCCACAGAGGGAGGGGCCCGTGTTATTGACCGTGCTAAAAAAACCTTGTTGTTTTAAAAACCTTAAAACATTTCTCAGAAGTTTACAAAGCTAACCCCCTTTTACAAAGCTAATAGAAAATTCCTGGATGACGAAAGTTATTTTTCAAGATTATTTGGAGTAACTGAATAAGAAAATGCAATCGGAGAACCGTAAAATAATCTTGTTTGTAGATCAATGCACAGCTCACAAAAATGTAACATTGAACAATGTGCGCCTAGAATTTTTTTCGCCAAATTGTAGTGTATTACAGCACTGTGACTTAAGAATAATTCATTCCTTCATTTGGCTTAAAGACAACAACATGTACGAAAGGCATTGTTTCAGTTGGAATCTTATTGAGTCAAGTCCAGTGATCAACGTTAATCAAAGAAGAAGATAGACGTGCTGGAAGCACTACATTTGATATCGTAGGCATGGTAATAGGTTACAAGAGACTGCATCTCTCACAGCTTGAAGAAAGGTAGATTTCCGACACCGGTCCCATCAGAACCGTCTGCTTTTGATTACATACGGAATAATGGTTCCACCAGGGCCCGATTAGAAAGTTTTTGTGCCCATGGCACTTTCAGTTTTTCGTGCCCCCTAAAGATTGGCTGATTTACTGATAACAGTTTTTTTTTTTTAATCTATATTACACACTTATTCGAAAAGTGTGTACACTTTTCGAATAAGTGTTCTCAAAACTCAAAAAATTACGTTTTCCCAAAAATTGAAAAGATTTGTTTTCTATTAGGTAGCTTTCATTACAAAAAGCTACCTATTGCAGCCGTTCGGAGGAAAGCAATTTCAAAAAATTTTGGTATATTTTCATCGATCATGACCCCCAGACTCCGAAACCACCCTCCGTTCAAAAGTTGATATATATATATATATATATATATATATATATATATATATATATATATATATATATATCCATATATATATATATATATCTGATCTTTGTCATACTGTAACTCTCGTATTTATGAACCGATTTGGATGAAACTCGGTGTGTACATAGTACATACAAATATCTCGACCGAGTTCGTTGGCCAGCTTCATCCGCCATCTTGTTTCAAAATGGCGGCCATTTAAAAAAATTTTAAAAATTTAAAATTTGAAATGTGATACCAAAAAATTTAAAATTGAAAAATATTTTTTTCTTATGTATTTGACCTTGATACAAAGATTCCGGAGCATTTTTTGTTTTGTCTATATCTTAAAAAATGGCTGAGTTATAGCACTTTGAATTTCCAGCTTGACTGATATCTTGAAACGACCTGATTTTTGTCACACGATAACAGGCGTGTTTATGAATCGATTTAGATGTACCTTGATGTATACATAATACGTATCAATGTCTCGACCGAGTTCGTTGGCCAGCTTCATCCGCCATCTTGTTTCAAAATGGCGGCCATTTAAATTTTTTTTAAAAGTTTTAAATTTGAAATGTGGTACCAAAAAATTGAAAATTGAAAAATATTTTTTCATATGTGTTTGACGTTGATACAAAGATTCTGGAGCAGTTTTTGTTTCGTCTATATCTTAAAAAATGGCTGATTTATAGCACTTTGAATTTCTAGCGGGGCTGACATTTTGAAACGACCTGATTTTTTTCACGCGATAACAGGCGTATTTATGAACCGATTTGGATGTACCTTGGTGTATACAAAATACGTACCAATTTCTCGACCGAGTTCGTTCGCCAGCTTCATCCGACATCTTGTTTCAAAATGGCGGCCATTTAAATTTTTTTTAAAAATTTAAAATTTAAAATGAGGTACCAAAAAAATTGGAAAATGAAAAAGATTTTTTTGTATGTGTTTGACCTTAATAGAAAGATTCTGGAACAGTTTTTGTTTCTTCTATATCTAAAAAAATGGCTGAGTTATAGCATTTTGAATTTCTATTGTGGCTGACATTTTGAAACAACCTGATTTTTGTCACGCGATAACAGGCGTATTTATGAACCGATTTGGATGTAACTTGGTGTGTACATAGTACATACCAATGTCTCGACCGAGTTCGTTGGTCAGCTTCATTCGCCATCTTGTTTCAAAAGGGCTGCCATTTTTAAAAAAAAATTAAATTTTAAATTTAAAATGAGTTATCAAAAAATTGAAAAATGAAAAAGATTTTTTTTATGTGTTTGACCTTGATACAAAGATTCCGGAGCAGTTTTTGTTTCGTATATATCTTAAAAAATGGTTGAATTATAGCACTTTGAATTTCTAGCATGGCTGACATTTTGAAACGATCTGATATTTGTCACGTGATAACACGCGTATTCATTAACCTATTTCGATGTAAGAAGGCATGTGGATAGTATATCGTAATGTCTCGACCAAGTTCGCTGGCCAGCTTCATCAGCCATCTTGTTTCAAAATGGAGGCCATTAAATTAAATAAAAAATTATATTTAAAGTAAGGTGCAAAAGAATTAGAAATTGAAAAAGGTTTCTTTCTTAAGTATTTGACCTTGATATAATGATTCAGGAGCATTTTTTGTTTGTCATTATCTTAAAAAATGGCTCAGATATAACAAATTCAATATCTAATGTGGGTGACATTTTGAAAAATCTGATTTTTTGCCTGCGACAGCACTCGTATATATCAATCTATTCCGGTGTGAGTGAGCATGTGCACAGCAATTACTAAGGTCTCGACCAAGTTCACTCGTTAGCCTCATCCACCATGTTGTCTTAAAATGGCAGGAATTTCAAGATATCGCCGAATTTGGCAACCAAATATAAGTTACTTTAAATAAAAGCAATTTGGATAAAGCTGACTAATTTCGCGAAATTCTCATTCATAATGATTTAATATTGATAAAGATTAGGATTGAATCTCCTATAATCGGTTTCCACTAAATTGAGCTTCGTGTGTTTGAATAATATAAGCTTGCTTTTAAAAAATAAGGAATATGAAAGCTACCTCTTCCTCCCGGCACTGGCCGGAAGGACTTTTATTTATTGAAATCTGCTTTTAACCATACATTAAGATATATTTTGTCATTTCATCGTATTAATAACTCAAATATTACATTTTTTCACAATTATGATTTTTGTAATGGAAATTTAGATAAAATTATGAAAAATGTTGTGCCCCTCCGAAATTTCGTGCCTGGGGCACGGGCCCCGGGTGCCCGTGCGATAGTCAGAGCCGGGGTTCCACTGAGGTTGATTTATTGGGACTTGATAGGGATTTCATTGAATATGCAGAATGTGATACCGAAGTACTTGACTTGCGAAACAAAAACATTGTCGATTCCCTAATTGATGGTACCGTCTTCGGATGAAAGCGATGATGAAAAAGACTGTGCACTTGTTGAATCAAGGCCATCTTTCAATTAAGCCAATTTTCCAAACACTGAGATATTTTTTCAAGAACATGAGGCTCAAGAAAAAGAATTTGATGCAGCTTTAATGCTTAACCCCTTCGGAACGAGCGTCTTTTACAGAATTTTTAATCTTAAGCCGCCGGATTTTTAAAACAGAAAATTTTCCCTAATGGAATCGGGAGAATGCTCAGATTAAATAAAGCAAAATTTACAATACAATTTTACTGGTGAGAATAATCACTGATTCTGAGCATCTTATGCGGCACGAATACCGGTCGCTCGTCCCCAAGGGGTTAAGACTTCCTTGTGCGTTTTGCAATCTAAAATACGGCAAAATAATGCAAGTTTTGATTCCTTATTAAAATAACAAAACGTGTTAGTTATACAAATGCTTTATTTTCTATTTTATGTTTCAATTAATTAATTTAACATTTCGGTGATGTTCTGAGTGGCATACATAGTGTTTTTCTTATAACTCAGATTTAACGTTTTACCGCTTTTAACGACGTTTTTGAACAGTCCCGTGAACGTCGTTAAATCGGGGTTCCACTGTACGTCAAAATACCACGTTACACCGACTGCAAAAAAATGAATGATACATGAAAATCCTTCCTATTTACAAAAATATCTTTAAACTAGTTGGATGTGGCAAACCCAAAACTTTCTTCTATCTAATACATCTTAAAATTTCAAAATGTAGTTACAATTGTCAATACTTTAATATCATTATTTCAATACTATACCAACTTTGACTTTCATCTTAAATCTTTGATTCAGTCAGTTCTGTTGTATTTTTGATTCTGTTGTACATCAACTGTTCGCGAATAGCCGGCTGATCATGACGCGAAGTTCCCGTCGCTTTACGAGCCGCCGGTGTGCAATAGAACTACGATAAATCAATAAAATTATACAAAAATCGCTTTTACAGTGCTCCCTTTCGGCGAAATATTTCCAAATTCAAGGAGGACCTCCTTGCCATAGCCTTAAAGTCAAAAACAAATTTTTGGTTCACTTCGATGCATAACTTTTTACACTTTTTGATGGCACAATAATGAAAATGGCACAAAAATCGCTATTCCAGAGTCCCCGTCCGTCGGAATTTTTCCAAATTAAGGGAAGACCTGTTTTCTATAGTCAAAAACTCAAAAAAAAAAAAAAATTTTGGTTCAATGCTATGTCTAACTTTATACACTTTTTGATGGTACTATGACGACAATACGGACACACGGACAGACAGACATTTCCTATAAACAGGTTTTTTGGGATCTCTGACCCCTAAAACGTGTAAATCCATTGAAAACCGGAAGTCGAAGAAAATTTCGATTACAATAGTTTCTTCTACTGAAAATACAAGAAAGTAAAATTGTATGGTTCACACATTAGGAAATGAAACAAAATCAAAGAAAATAAAATGTCTTAACTGTCAAACAGACATTATTATTGAAACGTCGTTAGAATTCTCTTTTTAGTCTTCTAGACGTCTAGAGTATAATGCAATACAACAATTGCCTTATCTGACAGTGATTTTTGAATGCCTTACATCATTATTAAAATATAATTGTAAACTAAAAAAATTTTGTAAGTTATTCTATGACATACTTGATTTGCAAAATGATCAAATTTCCGACTTTTTCCTTAAATTTTGAAATCTATTTTAAAAACAAATTGTTAGTCTGAGACTCATTTTTTCTGGCATAATTTATAAAAACAACAAAAAACTAGTCGGATATGGCAATCACAAAACTTTCTTCTATCTCATACATGTTAATACCTCAAAATTCGCTATCACCGTGCCAAGATTAAATGACAATCTATGCCCATCGTGAGGATTCTGAAATTCCGTGCATTGATTCTTGAAATAAGGACTATTGCGGATATCGGGAAAAATGCAGCATAAAAGCGCCACCTGTTGGGCGATTTACACTAAAACACAATCAACAATAATATTTATCAAGATATACCTGAATCTGAAGCTTGATGAAAATTCGTGCATTAGTTCTTGAAATAGAGCTATTGAGGAAACCGGAAAAAAATCAGCATGGCTGAGCTCAGCCACTTGCTGGGCGATTGACACTAAAACGTAAACAGAACCAATTCATATCAAGGATTATCTGAATCTGAAGTTTGATGAAAATCCGCGTGCATTAATTCTTGAGATATAACTATTGCGGAAACCGTAACAAATGCAGCATAGCAGCACCACCTGTTAGGCGATTTACACCAACACGTAATCAGTACCAATATTATTTCATCATAAGACAGCAATATTAAACAAGTGTAATCACATATAGCACAGAGGAACATTCCTTTCAAAACACTTTATCCTTTTGCAAAATCTGCTAGTTCCACCTTCAGCAACCAAGGTCGCACTCTAGTCTAAACAAACCTCTATCCGAAAGAAAATCCGTTTTGCAACATATCCGTGGATGTATTAGTCGAGAGAATCGGACCCATAGAACCCGAGATAGGAAAATTCCACCTGGTGGTAAAAAGTTTAATTAATATATGTAAAGCTATGGTGCATAATATGAAAGAGTGGTCAAAAGGCAGTCCAATGATATATATCCCATGGGGGGTTTCGGAAAATTTTTGAAAATCCCCGAGGATCTACTATCGCGACCCCAGAAACAGAATACACCTCCTCCCTCTTTAAAATTTTTATATATTATAGATAATATTTATCAGAGAACTGTGGAAAAAAAATCGGATCTAAAATTATATTTATTGTAGAAAATGCTATGGTTTTAAAACTTTGTTCGCGCGACCCCCTTCCCCCACGGCCCAGAAATCCGGACTCATATCATGACAAACAAAGGAACTAGTGGTGAAAAAAGAAGTTAAGAGAGGGGAGTGGGTGCTTAGTAATGTACAGGTCAAGAGCTTTAAAATGATATGTCACATGAAAAAAATACGAATCTCACTGTAGCTTAATTCGGAGCTGAGTTTTAAAAAAAAAAAGCTTAAAATACACAAGTTACAGCCCGGAGGATTGAATAGGGTAAAACTTTTTGAAATTTTTATGATTTGTGGTGTGATTGCAAGTGTTCAGCTATAAGTATGTAAAATTTCAAGTCTCCAACTTAATTAGGGGATGAGTTAGAAAAAATTGCATAAAATACACAAGTTAGAGCCCGGATGTGCAAATATAAGACTTATTTGTCATATGATCTCAGGTGTTCAGCTATAAGTATACAAAATTTCAAGTCCCCAACTTAATTAGATGCTGAGTTAGAAAAAATTGCTAAAAAAATATACAAGTTTGAGACCGAAGGAGTAAATATAAGACTTTTTCAAAAATTTATGATTTGTCGTGTGATCTCAGGTGTTCAGCTATAAGTATGCAAAATTTCAAGTCTCCAACTTATATAGTTCCCTCCAACGGGCACTGTGACTAATAGGCAGACAGAGGAGTGAGATGAATAGTTTCGTCAGATGAACGAAACCCTAAAAATATATAAAAACAATATTTTTTAACAATTTTCATAATTAAATATTATGAATAAATGGAGTATATTTTTACTGTAACTTTTAGATATAAAATTGTTCATGTGTTATGTTATGTGTAATTGTTTAAGTTAACAAAGGATTCATGGATACCATAAATGATCCTTATATTTTCCTCTTAGTTTTCATATTATTAAAGTAATGAAAACTTGCTACACATGAAAACTTTTTAAAAAGAACTTTACTCTAAACTCAATTTATAGAAGTTTTTAAAAACTTTATCACGGAGTAGAAGGAGAAATATTTTTAACAGTATTTTTATTCAATAATACTTTAACATCAGAAATTAATTATAACATTTTTTCATTACACTTTCTAACTTATTATGTGAAGAAAAGGTTGGGGTGGGGGGGGGGGGGGTTACACCCACACACACACACACAAAAAAAAAAAAAAAAAAAAAAAAAGGAAATAAGGTACATTTGAAGAATAAATGTTTATTGTTACATTAAGAAATTGCTGTTGATATTCTGTTAAAGAAAAAAAAATACATAAAGCCTCTATAACTTTTACTATTAAAATTTAAGATTATTCGCAATCGATTGGCACAAGTATCATTTTATAACGATGATTTTGAGCAGAAATAGTGTGTGTGTGTGTGTGAGGGGAGTATACATTACATTTTCCCACGTTTGAACACAATGGCTAGATTGTATTGTAAACCCATTTAACTCTTTATAAGCATGGTATGTAAATTCTTCTTTGCGTTTTACTGGGGTTCCAATATTTTAAAATCTTATTAAAAGGCAATGTCACTTAATAAATTAAAATTATAAAACATTAAGCAAAATTATTCCTATCTATTGACACACTTACTAAAAGGTACTTGTGAGATATCATGGGCTATTAAAAGCCCAAAATACATGTATAAGTGAGAGGTATAACTTGATGGACGGTCACGGTTAAAGTGAAGATTCAAAGAGAGGGTTCTTGGACAGGGGAGAGGTCCACCTTCGACAGATTCTCGATATTCATTTGAAGATCCTTTAAAAAGAAAAAACAAATAAGAAAATATAATAATCTAGGAAAATATTATATAACCACAAACGAAAATATACAATAACCTCGTCTGAGTTACCTACAATTCCGAAACGCGTTTTTTATTTTTAGAAACCTCAGAAACTGATATATTTTCTAGATTTAAAGAAATATAAAAACGAAGTTTTTTTTTTCACTACCACTGATTTTCGGAAAGAAGCCCAGTGGCGCGGTGGTTAGCACGTCTAACTGCCACGATGCAGATCGAGAGTTCGCCTCCCGTCTGGGACAGGTTCACTCGCCTCTCGTCCCTTTCGTCCCTCAAATCCAAAAGAGCAACTTTCTGACATAAGTTTTAATTTATTTTTGTTTGAAAATGCATGAAACTAGCTGGTGTTGCTGTTCAGAAACTATGTCATCAAGCTGTTTTTTCCATTTTTTTGCAAACGCAATAAATCTTTCAGAAAATAGTATCAAAGTGGGCGTTTTGAACCGAATTTCAGCGCGAAGGAAGAAAAAGCACTCGAGAGCGGGCGAAAAACGTGTTTGTCAAGGGATCGAAATCGCTTATAACTCAATAGGTAATTGATTGATCAAAAAATGGAAAAAACAGTTCAATTCCAAATCGCTTCCATGTCCAGGCTTTTCAATTTTATACCTTTCCGTTGAAAAATGAATTTGTAAATGTGTCAAAACGTTTTGCGCTTGTTGAGGAGAGCAGTTAAGAACAGCCTTAACGATCGATAAAATGAGTACCAAGCTAGCTTGGGATTTAAGCACTGATGGTCCCGCGTTAGGCTGACCAACTGGACGGAACATATGATGTATAGCACCTCGGGGCCCAGGGTCAAGTAAACAGGGCTGGGCACAGTAGGCCCTGATCATTCATGGATTGTTATTGCTACAGTTTTAGCTTTTATAGATTTTCGGAAATGTTTCCTAGTAGTTTTTTATAGTAGGGTAAAGTCGTCTACAACGGGGACGGCTGGTCAAACAAGAAGGTTAGAATTCTCTCTGATAAATGCTGCCATCCTAAGATCCAACATGTTATTATCATTCACGGTTGCCTATATGCCACTGTGAATTGTGCTATTGACAATTTTCACTAATCTGTTGTTTTCCACAAAAGTTTCAAAGTTTGGCTGTTTTTCTTTTCGATTTTGATTGTGGACTGTATTGGAAACCACCAAGTCATCTTTGAACAATCGATTTTGATAAGTACAGCAATGATTCTTCTAGATTTAAGTTACATTTTTACATATTGCTTGGTAAATTATCTTACATCTATACAAGGTGACGTCATGTGTTTTAGTAAACGTCATTGTCTGCTAAAATGGGGACATTTCGAATAACCAGTGCTATCATCCGATGAGGATGATAAATGATAATGATGATGCTTTCATCTTGAACTATACGTAAACTCAAAAGACCAAGAAGGGTGGATTCAGTGTTGCAACTGTGGAGGTTGGGCACATGAAGCCTGTTCAAGTGCTGAAGAAGGGAACAATAAGCTCATATGTGTCGAATTGACTTTTTTTTTTTTTGGGGGGGGGGGGAAGCAAGTTAGTTTCTGTTGAAAATAATAATAACAAAAAGAATTTCGTTTGTATTCTTTTATTCATAACTTCATTTTTTACCATTTAAAAAAACTAGGTCATTCTTTTATTCCTAACTTCATTTTTTACCGTTTAAAAAAATTCTTAAAAAAAGTAACTACCGCTGTCACCGCCGCCGCCGCCGGTTTTGAATTTTTTGTGACCGGAGATCTTTCTTCGTTAATATTAAGAAAAATAAAGCATACAAAAATATGAAAATCGCTAGTATTATACAGAAATGTTTGATAAACACGCTGATGCAAACAGTTTTCAAATCGAAGAATTATTTTAAGAGATCTTTAATACTGAAGTTGGACAAAATCGTTCCACTAAAAAAGTTTTATAGAAGGCAAAAACTATTCATGGGAATTTAATCATTTTTAGATCATTTTATACGTTTGAAGTTCCCGGTGTGCAGACTGTATTTCTTTTTTTAATTTGACTCATTTTTGAGGTTTTATTTCTATTTTAAATTTAAATTTTCAGCATTTCGAGAGATGTTTTTTACTTATTTTAGAAAATTGTACTAATTTAACCTGTTGCCAACTGTATAAACAGCGCAAATAATATTTGCTTCAATATATATATATATATATATATATATATATATATATATATATATATATATATATATACGTGTAAATAAATTAAAAATTTATTTACACGTGACTATTATAAGCAGAAAAAAATATTTGGAATTAGAATTAAATAATTATGTACAAAAAGCAGGAACTTATTAAAATTACGTCATAAAAACTATATTTACACGTGAATTTTAAGAGAGAAAGGAAATTGTAAAATAATAAATTCATTAACATGCGTTAGAAGTCTTAAATAGGAGAAATTACGTCATATTTACGTCACATTACAGTTATTACATAAAATGAACACAAAATAATATTGCAAAATAGTTTAAATTTAGAAATTGCGCTAGACATTTATCTGATATTTTGAGAGGATACTTTTCAACTATTTTTGTTAGGAAAGCGCAAATAATATTTAATTTCTAACAAAAGTGTTTTCACGTGAATATTAAAAAGTGAAAGAATAGTTTGGTCAAAATTACGTCAGATTAAAAACGATTAATTTAAAATGTCTTATTTAAAAAAATTCTTTTCGCTTTGTTAAAAAAATACCGGGAGACAAAGACTCCGTTTACTTAATTCCTTTTATATTAGCTTATTTTGAAATGTTTAACTGATTTTACTTAATCAAAGACGAAAACAGCAATTGTATCTTTGGTACTACTTAGTTATCCCGTCGACCAAAAATCTATCATTCGCCAAACTATAAGATTAAATGCCAATAATGTTTGATCGTAAATGTCACATTCACTTGACTTTAAGCAAGTTACACGTGTCTGCGTCATCAAGTTATTTTTATTTCGACATTTTATTTGTATTAGATGTAAATTTCCAACTGGGCGAAAAATGTCCGGACCAGGATTCGAACCCGGGACCTCCTGGCTGAAGCCGCCAGTGCTCTGCCATCTGAGCTATCCCGGACGATTCTGGTCGAACTTTTTCACCCAGCTAACCTTGATGATTACAGCATCTGGTCTGAAACCTGGTTCAGCTCAACAGAATAAATCTCAGGTAATGGAACTCCAGAAATCGCTGGATACGAAATTACACTAGATTAATATTAACACAATTATTCTAATTGGTAAACAAATCATATTAGATGTAAATTTCCAACTGGGCGAAAAATGTCCGGACCAGGATTCGAACCCGGGACCTCCTGGCTGAAGCCGCCAGTGCTCTGCCATCTGAGCTATCCCGGACGATTCTGGTCGAACTTTTTCACCAAGCTAACCTTGATGATTACAGCATCTGGTCTGAAACCTGGTTCAGCTCAACAGAATAAATCTCAGGTAATGGAACTCCAGAAATCGCTGGATACGAAATTACACTAGATTAATATTAACACAATTATTCTAATTGGTAAACAAATCATATTAGATGTAAATTTCCAACTGGGCGAAAAATGTCCGGACCAGGATTCGAACCCGAGACCTCCTGGCTGAAGCAGCCAGTGCTCTGCCATCTGAGCTATCCCGGACGATTCTGGTCGAACTTTTTCACCCAGCTAACCTTGATGATTACAGCATCTGGTCTGAAACCTGGTTCAGCTCAACAGAATAAATCTCAGGTAATGGAACTCCAGAAATCGCCTAGTTGGAAATTTACATCTAATATGATTTGTTTACCAATTAGAATAATTGTGTTAATATTAATCTAGTGTAATTTCGTATCCAACTATTTCTGGAGTTCCATTACCTGAGATTTATTCTGTTGAGTGAACCAAGTTTCAGACCAGATGCTGTAATCATCAAGGTTAGCTGGGTGAAAAAGTTCGACCAGAATCGTCCGGGATAGCTCAGATGGCAGAGCACTGGCGGCTTCAGCCAGGAGGTCCCGGGTTCGAATCCTGGTCCGGACATTTTTCGCCCAGTTGGAAATTTACATCTAATATGATTTGTTTACCAATTAGAATAATTGTGTTAATATTAATCTAGTGTAATTTCGTATCCAGCGATTTCTGGAGTTCCATTACCTGAGATTTATTCTGTTGAGCTGAACCAGGTTTCAGACCAGATGCTGTAATCATCAAGGTTAGCTGGGTGAAAAAGTTCGACCAGAATCGTCCGGGATAGCTCAGATGGCAGAGCACTGGCGGCTTCAGCCAGGAGGTCCCGGGTTCGAATCCTGGTCCGGACATTTTTCGCCCAGTTGGAAATTTACATCTAATATGATTTGTTTACCAATTAGAATAATTGTGTTAATATTAATCTAGTGTAATTTCGTATCCAGCGATTTCTGGAGTTCCATTACCTGAGATTTATTCTGTTGAGCTGAACCAGGTTTCAGACCAGATGCTGTAATCATCAAGGTTAGCTGGGTGAAAAAGTTCGACCAGAATCGTCCGGGATAGCTCAGATGGCAGAGCACTGGCGGCTTCAGCCAGGAGGTCCCGGGTTCGAATCCTGGTCCGGACATTTTTCGCCCAGTTGGAAATTTACATCTAATATGATTTGTTTACCAATTAGAATAATTGTGTTAATATTAATCTAGTGTAATTTTATTTGTATTTTTATTAATGTTGCACTAATTTATTTGTTCTTTCGTTATTTAAAATAAAAATTATGTCAATTTGTATAATTTGGCGAAATTGGTCGACGGGATAATCAAGTAGTACCGCAACGGATTTGGCCTTAAAATTCTCCAATCAAAGAGAAATGAATAGAAATCCGTTTATAGGGAGATCGCCACTGTTTTTTAAATTATAATTCAATCTTCCGAAATCTTTTTAAAGCCGATCAAATTAGCGTACTTTTAGATTCTGCGGTGTCTGAAAGGGGGTTGACGAGCGTAGCTCGTAGGGGGCAGAGGCCCCTAGTACCGTTTAAAAAAACTAGGTCAATAAAATTTCGCATTAATCTTCAAATTTATGGTATTTGATATGGGCATCCCATTTTACCCAACCGGTCGTAGAAAACGGGGACTTTGGACATAACTCTATCGGAACACAACTCTATCAAAAATATATCTGTTTTCTCAGCCGAGAATATAGGTTTTTCTGATGCTATCAATTCTCAAGTAAACATTTTCGTGTTCAACAAGCATGCTTTACAGACAAATGTGATAAATTAACAGCATTGACAATAACATCAAAATTCATATATTTTGTTATTCTTGCATGTATGATTAGAGTTACGCAGCTGAAAATGTTTAATTGTGAATGGATAGCTTCCTAAAAAAAAATATATTGCGGTTTGAGAAAAGCATGGAGCTATGAATAGAAAAAGAGTAGACATAACAATCTGGCCTACTGGAAAAGTATCCAAAAATGAACTAAAAAAATGTCAGAAAGTAGCCAGTTTGGATTTGAGAACGGCCTTAAGTGAATCTTTACATACCATATGTACTCGTGTATAAGTCGAAGAATTTTAGATAAAATTTGGGAGTTGAAATGGGTATAGGGGAGACTAGGGAGAGTTGACCCACTTTTTACAAAATTATTTTTTATTTTTTAAATATTGAACGTAGAATAAAGTTTTATATATGATTTTATTCGATATACAATCAGCTATCAAAAGAAAATTACGACATAAGTGTAGCATATAAGAAATTTGAAAAATGATTGATTTTAATCATGAAAAAATAACAGGTCAAGACTCCCCATGTATGGGAGGGTTGACCCACTATATGGGAGGCTTGACCCACTTTGTTTTATATTGCAATATTTGTGAAGAAAAATAAAATCAGTTTAAAAAATGCAAAATAACTTTATACTACATGCTTTAATTATTATAAAAAAAAAATACTTTTAAAAATATTATGCTTAAACAAACCTGTTGAGACGCCATCGCAAGACAGAGAAGAAAAATTTTGTTCTAAACAGGATTTTGTCTGAGCAGGTATAATTGTATAGCAGGGAAAGTGAAATTTTAACATTTAAAGCAGTATTCTGTTAGAGAAAGTTTCCGTTTTCATAGTGTTTCATGTCATTATGTCCGGATTTAGGAGCCACTCTCCCGCTTTTTTTTTTGTCTCCTTGTCCTATTTTCTTCACACACGACATGACAATGTCAACTATATGACAACTCTAGTTGTCATATAGCTTGGCTTCATCTCACTGTAGTCACCCTGGTGAAATTTTTCTACATACCGTCCTAAGTTTTTCGATCGATGCAATGTTATTTTGCAGCCGCATGAGTACTTAACTTATCATTAACATGATTTAAATCTTTAAAGGGCAAAGTAATTTCAGTATTAAAATGTTGAAATAAATGACTTGTACCGGAATTTATGAACAAATTTATTTGGAAATAAGAAAAAGTCTATATTTCACATACATATTAAATGGAAAAGATTTTAGCAAAATTCTAGTGCCATTGTGACGTTTCGAAATTAAAATTAAGAGGTTTTATAAGCATACCACTGCCACTGAAAGGGTTAAGACTACTGCTTTTATCCTTTTTAGTCTGTCCCACTGTTTCTATTTACCTACTGCAAGTAATATTTAAATGGAAAAAAGTTCCTATCAACTTTCCCATTTTCTAGCATTTTTTCACATCTATCTTTAATCAGTTTTAAACATTTTCTTTTCCATGACACCATTTTACTGTATCTTTACCGAAAAAATTTGCATTATATATATATATATATATATATATATATATAACCATTAACTTTTCATTATGCACGGTCCATAATAAAAATATTACCAAAACCACTCAATTAATGGAGCCTTGAGCATCTGGTCAACCCTCCCTCACATTGACTGGGTCAAACGTCCCTACACAGACCTTTTCTAAAGAAGAGCGCATTGTTATGTTAAGCCTAACTTACTGTACAATCTTTATGCCTAGAATGAAAGCTCGATATTTCTGCATTACTTTAAACCTACTTATTTAAATTTATATGATATAATTTATCGGAAAAAAGCTTACAAAATATTTCTAAAAAACACAACTTTCAGGTTGAAAACACCTCCCCATTGATTTTTTCCACACGTATTTCGATTATCTCTATGAAACGAAGACTGTCGTTTGAGCATTCTAGTAGCTTTGGTTGACACCTATTGAAAACACTCTGAAATCCTTTTAAATATGAAAATTGATGGGTGGGTCAAGCCTCCCGTATAGTCAACCGTCCCTAGTCTCCCCTACACGATGGGGCTTATACACGAGGTAGTAAACAACAACAACAAAAAAAAATCGCAGATAACGCGAATGGACTTATACACGAGGTAGTAAACAACAACAAAAAAATTCGCAGATAACGCGAATGGGCAACTCTTTTAAATAATCGCATGAGAGATAAAAGGAAACGATGGTCGTTTCCCTGTGATTGACAAAAAAGCTCAACAATAATGCTCCTGTAATTGAAGAGCTAAGTGGAAGAACATGTTAAGTAATAAAAATTACATTTGAAGAAATTTGATGTGAAAGTTTTTGTTGTCAATTTTAATGATTTATTTTCTGTTTGATACCATGTGTTTAAAATATTAACAGGTGAGGTACTGAACTCTATCAAAAAAATTTATTCATATTTAATTTTTAAATATTAAAAAATATTAATATTATTTACATTATTAAATAATAAAATATTAAATATTAATGAATAATGTCTTAAATCTTCAAGGCTAAATAGAATTTTGGTATTTTAGTTTTACCATGTGAGAGAATACCTGATAACGCCTTCGTACAAAAGATAAAATAATTTTTAATAAAATGTAGCATAACATGTTTTTCCACTCAGCACTTCAATTGTTCTGCATCCATTTTCTCTTGGGACAGAATTCCCCTCAATACAGGGCATTCTTTTCAACATTTTAATCACCTTTTTCAAAAGAGTTCAACTTGAGAATGCTTCTAGATATATCTCCTAAAAGTCCTAAATTACAAATGGTCCAGGTAATAGGGGATTTTACCTGGCAAAATTAATGGTAGTTTTGGAAATCGGCTTACTTTATGTTTTTTGGATCGCTGAATCCGAATTTGTAACTTCCCACCAAAATTTCCACCGGCAACCCCTCCCCAAATTTTGGTAAAATGCCCCCCAAAAAAAGGTTTTTATTAAAAAAAAATGAATTTTTTTATTGTTTTATGGGGAAATTATCTACAAATTCAGAAAGTAGACAAAATTTGCAACAAATAAGATATATGACATTATGACGTAGGATGAATGGAGATGCATAGGATAAATGGGGACGTAGGATGAATGGGGAAATGCGCGGGGGAACTCCCCGCGCGCTGTTCTCAAAAACCAATTTTTTTCAAAAAATCAATTTTTTTTTTTTTTTGGGGGGGGGGGGGGGGTGTCGGGTGAAATTTTGGTGGGAAGTTACAAATTCGGATTCAGCGACCCAAAAAACATAAAGTTAGTCGAAATCCAGAACTAGTATTAATTTTGCCAGGTAAAATCCCCTATTGCCTGTACTTGCATAACTTAGTGCACATAGCGCCGCAGTGCATGTTCAGAGGCAGCCCTCCCACTCTCCGTTCATCCTATGGCATAATGTCATATACCCTATTTCTTGCAAATTTTGCCTACTTTCTGAATTTCCACATACTTTTCCCTTAAAACAATAAAAAATTAAATTTAAAAACAACTATTTGGGGGGGGGGGGTCGGGGGGGATTTTCGGGGGGAAGTTAAAAATTCTAATTCAGTAACCCAAAAAACTTAAAGTAAACCTTATAGGGAAAGTTTGGAGGGGAGACGGGAGGGCGAATGTAAACGATGTGAGTGAGTGTTGCGCAACTTAGCATGTGCAGCACCGCGACGCATGTTCCGAGGCAGATCCCCCATCCCCATTCATCCTACGTCATAATGTCATACATCTTATTTGTTGCAAATTTTGTCTACTTGCTGAATTTCTAGATATTTTCCCCTAAAATAATAAAAAACTATTTTTTTAATAAAAACCTTTCTCGGGGGGCATTTTACCAAAATTTGGGCTCTTGAATAGATTTTTGTAAGAATTTTTTTCTTTTTAAGTATCGATGAATTGATGTGAATAGGTTTCAAAATAATTTAAGCTTCTTCGGTTTTACATAATTATACAGTTTTAAAACGTTAAATTATAAAAAAAAGTCTGATTAGAAAGGTAAAAAATTTTACTAATTTAATGAAAATTTATTTTTTTTTTTTTATCCTCGATTATAAATCACTTTTCAACATACTATCAGAAATGGGGTTCGACTTGTACACAAAAATTCATTTTTTTTTCAAAGTTTTGCTTAAGAATTGTGGGGGGGTCGACTTACACACGAGTCGATTTATACACAAGTATATACGGTATGTTTTGACATGTGAAATCTTAATTGTGGTTATTATGAGAATTCTGTTTTAACCAGCTTCCTTCATCCTCTTTATAACCGTGTTTGACTCTAAAAAGAAAATTTAACCCGGGAGAACTCGCTGCATGAGATTTTCTCTCACAGTCGTGCTTTTTTAAGACTCTTATTTAAATCATTTTTCATTTTAATTAAAATTTCAAAATGTTTTACAATTATTTTATCTATTTTGTGAATAAAAGTACGAAGCCAACCAAAAAAAGTTGATATTATATTAATGTAAAGTAAAAGAAAAGCAATTGGGCTTTCTCACTAGCGAGTTCTCCCGCGGGTTAAAGTTTCTTACCAGCATAGTATGCAGGCAGCAATCTTTATTCACAATACGTCGCGCTACCCTAAAGAGGATTGTTCAAATTGTTGCATTGGCCGATTTTTTTTTATGTGCTTTGTTTGACTTTAAAAGGAAAGTTTAAAGTTTCTTACCAGCATAGTATGGAGGCAGCAATCTTTGTTCACAATACATCGCGCTACCCTAAAGAGGATTGTTCAGATTGTTGCATTGGCCGATTTTTTTATGTGCTTTGTTTGACTCTAAAAAGAAAGTTTAAAGTTTCTTACCAGCATAGTATGGAGGCAGCAATCTTTGTTCGCAATACATCGCGCTACCCTAAAGAGGATTGTTCAGATTGTTGCATTGGCCGATTTTTTTTTATGTGCTTTGTTTGACTCTAAAAAGAAAGTTTAAAGTTTCTTACCAGCATAGTATGCAGGCAGCAATCTTTGTTCACAATACATCGCGCTACCCCAAAGAGGATTGTTCAGATTGTTGCATTGGCCATTAGCTGTACGATATTTCACAGTGGTATTACATTGTTTTACGCCTAACGTCTGTTCGCACTCATCTGCATTGCGTTTGTAGATTCCTAAATTGAGAGAATGATTGGGGAAAGAAATTAATAGCAATGGTAAATAAACAATTTCTTCATATTAGTCACTCCACACTCAAATCCAGCCATACTGAAACTGACGACCGCCGATTTTTTTTTTTTTTTTTTTTTTTTTTTTTATGCGCAGCTCGAGAGATAAAATCATTAATCCATTTTTCTTAACACTATTTCTACCGGTGTCAAATGAGGGGTTCATAACCATAGTAGACCAAGTCCATTTTGAGACTAGTTGGATGTAAAACTTTCTTCTATCTCATATATTTTAATATTTCAAAATGTTGTTGTAAATGTCAATATTTCATTTTATTAGTTTTATTAGTATTATGCATAACTTCATACACTTTTCGATGGTACAATATTGAAAATTGCACAAAAATCTCTATTACAGCGCTCCCTTCGGGGGGAAATTTTCCAAATTCAGAGAGGACCTTTCTGCCATGGCCGAAAATATACAGTATAACTTCAAAAATCCGGCATTCAGAAATCCGGCAACTTCAAAAATCCGGCATCAAAACCCTGTTTTCCCTTTCTTTTTCTTTTACACTTTTAAGTTATGGTAGAAGAAAAATAGCAATTGTTTATAAATTAAAAACTTCAAGTTCGAAAGTAAAGATGCAAAAAAATAATATTTGGGTGATTATTTTCTGGGAGCTGCACCGCTTCTCAGCAACAGCGTTGAGACTAGTTACACAAGTTCTCTGGAGTCTCTTGTGACGCTTGTGACGCTGTGCTAAATAGAACCGCCGATAACCCTAGTTACAGCTCGGAAGACTAGGATAAACAACAGACAGAAGAAAGGGTGTCATTAGAAAAATGCATAAATTTGGCTGGAGAATTAATATTTGCTTTAGAGAACAAGACTGTATTTCCGAAATGAGATTCTTTATTTGTATAAAATACAAGAAAAAATTGTTAAAGAACGGCCAAAAACTTTGAAGCAAACAAAATTGACATCGATGTTTCCGAAATTACACGAGAAGAAATAATTTCACTCTTTATTAGATTTTTTTTTTTTTTTCTGTAACATAGAAAATATCAATTAATGTGGGTTTTTTTATAATTTAATTTGCTCTATTTCATAATAATCTCACTTAATAATGAATTAAATTATGGCTAAAGGCACCATTAAGAGTGTAGTGCTACTTTTGATATTCCTAGTTACTGCTTTTGACATTCCTTCAAAAATCCGGGCCGGATTTTTGAAGTTATACTGTATACAAAAAATTTGATTCAACTCTATACATAACTTCATACACTTTTTGATGGTACAAATTCAAAATGGCACAAAAATCGCTATTACAGCGCCCCCTTCCGACGGATTTTTTCCAAATTAAGGAAGGACCTGCTTGCCATAGCAAAAACTTTTTTAAAAAATTTGGTTCAATTCTAAGCATAATTTCATACACTTTTTAATGGTACAATGACGACACACGGACAGACAGACATTTTCTATAAACATGTTTTGGGGGATCTCTGACCCCTAAAACGTGTAAATTCGGCGAAAACCGATGTCGAAAAACATTTCGATTACAATACTTTTCTCTATTGAAGGTAGAAGAAAGTAAAAAAATGAGATACTCCATTTAGAAGGTGTATAAAATCTGTTTTATTCGCTCCCACAGTGAACCAAGTCTGTAAACAGATGACATATATGAGAAAGTATGTGAAATCAGACTTGGTTCACTGTGGAAGTAGAATAAAACAGATGTTATGCAACTTCTAAATGGTCTATCTCATTTTTTTTTTTTTTTCAAAATAGACTTGGTCTACTATGTTGTGAGCCCCTCACGTTTTTAAAGTTGTGATTCATGGTTATTTTCCTTGTAGTTTTTGAATGTAATAACCATAAAAAAGTCTTCAATGCATTAAATATGATTTGTAATACTTCAATCTAAAAATTACAAATTAAAAACTATAAATCGAAATCTTTTAAAAGGTGTCATTTGACACTTGTAAAAATAGTGTTAAAATTTGAGGTGTGCATAAAGGTTATTTAAGACCTTTATTAATATTGTTTTATATATTTTTATTGGGTGATAAAATCATAAAGGTTATTTAAGACCTTCACTAATATTGCTTTATATATTTTTATTGAGTGATAAAATCTGCCTTGTTATTTTTAACTAATTTAAAATTACGTTAAAACATTTTTTAATATCATTTGATTATTCAAAAGCTCTTTTTACATGTAGTCCCACTTACGTTACGGTGGTGTACATATTTTTAAATTTTCGATATTAATAAAACTTCTCTTAATACTAAATAAATATGCATTAATTAAATTTAAAATAATTAAATTATATGTTTCGTAATTAAAGAAAAAATATTTTTTTATCTTTAAAACTTGGAAATTCCGCATTATTCTACATTTTACTAGAGGGCTCTATCCACAATGAGCTACGCTCGTCAATCTCCGTTTATATACCGCAAACTCTAACAATAGATGCAATATTAACATGCTAATTTGCTCTGCTTTAAAAAGATTACGAAATATTGTCTTATAATTAATAGACCAGTGGCGATTTACTATAATCGGGCTGAAATTTATTTCGATTTGGTTGAGGAATTTTTCGGTTCTTAAGGCTGGATTAACTGCTGTCACGACCAGGGATATAGTGGAGGGTATACGGGGGTATACGCCGTATACCCTCTGGATTTTTTTAAGGAACACCGTATACCTTCTGTTTCTCAAGAAAGCTATAGCATATATACAGTAGGGTATACCCTCTGCCTTGAGCGTATACCCTCTGCTTAGAACGTATGCCCTCTGTATTTTTTACGACTACACCACTGGTCACGACAGCTAACGATTTTTTTCGTGTTTGATTAAATAATTGGAAGAAATTTGAATTTTATAACAACATTATAAGAAAATTGTTTTAGATAAGACGTTTTAAATGCACCATTTTAAATATGACGTAATTTTCACCAAGGTTTTCTTTCTCTTTTTAATATTAACGCGTAAATACATTTTTTAATTGTAAGGAAATATTATTAGTAGAACTGTTTTAAAATTTGACAAAAATAGATTTAAAAATTACTCTTTTGAAATATGAAATAAATATATTTTTTAATTGAAACTGTTTGGTAATATTATTATTTTGGTTTCTTAAAATAATTAATTTTCCCTATTTACTACTTTTAACACGTAATAAATTAATTATTATTTTAAAGTTTTCTTTCTATTTTTAAAATTCACGTGTAAATACGTTTTTTAATTGAAAGAAAATATTATTATTTGCACTTGTTTAAAATTTGGCAATAGTATTAAAAAAAAAAAAACATTCGGAATATAAAATAAATCTCTATTCAGATAATGAAATTTTGAATAAAATATTGAAAAAAAAAAAAACCTAAAAAATTAATGAAAAAAAAAATGATTGCACACGGCACACCGCAAATTCGTCAAGTATGTGCCTGAGAAAGATGGTTAAATCGGTATGCAAAGTTTTTGATATTATAACACTTTTTTAACGGAACTATTTTGACCGACTTCAACATTAAATAGCGCTTAAATTTATTCTTCGATTTAAAAACTCTCTTTTTCGATTTAAAAATTCTCTGTTTCAGCGTTTTTATCGAACATTTTTATATAAAACTGCTAATTTTCATATATTTATATGCAATCGTTTTCTTAATAGTCTTCTAATAATCGTCTTCTCTCCCCCTCCCCCCCCCCCCCCCCCACCAAAAAAATCATTACGGCAGAGACAGCAGCGTTAGTCATTTATTTTTTAAATAGATATACTTATTAAGCTAGAAGTGACTAAATTAATCTTGTTATATTGATTTGCTATACGGCTTTTGAAATTTTACTATTTTATTTTGATACGTACAGTGTGGTTGTGGTTCACCTAACGTAGAAAACGTATATTTGTGGCCCGCGAGAGAAAAAGCTTCAGTATGGCTGCATTTAATCGATTACTTACTTGTTTTAAAAACTGTATCCTTCCTCCGATTTGCAGATTTCGCATTAGATTCTAAAATTGCTGGTGCCAGACAGAATGCTAAAAATGTAGTAAAAATCCTATAAAATAAAGAAATGAAAAATTATACAAAAATAATTTCTCAGTTTCATATTTAAGAAATCTTATAAGTATATGAAAGAATTCTTTAGTATACGCAAGATATGTCTCTTCCCATTGTGAACAATTTCTAATTCCTAAATTATTCCTTTTAGACCAATGTCAGACGGACGTCTTTTTTGCTGCATTTTTTCTTAAGTATTATCCATTCACAATGCTCGGGCGTCTTTTTTGCTGCATTTTTGCTTAAGTATTATCCATTCACAATGCTAATTTTTGCTTAAGTATTATCCATTCACAATGCTCGGGCGTCTTTTTTGCTGCATTTTTGCTTAAGTATTATCCATTCACAATGCTAATTTTTGCTTAAGTATTATCCATTCACAATGCTCGGGCGTCTTTTTTGCTGCATTTTTGCTTAAGTATTATCCATTCACAATGCTCAATGTGCACACAATGCTCGGCGTCTTTTTTGCTGCATTTTTGCTTAAGTATTATCCATTCACAATGCTATTTTTTGCTTAAGTATTATCCATTCACAATGCTAATTTTTGCTTAAGTATTATCCATTCACAATGCTCAATGTGCACACAATGCTCGGGCGTCTTTTTTGCTGCATTTTTGCTTAAGTATTATCCATTCACAATGCTAATTTTTGCTTAAGTATTATCCATTCACAATGCTCGGGCGTCTTTTTTGCTGCATTTTTGCTTAAGTATTATCCATTCACAATGCTAATTTTTGCTTAAGTATTATCCATTCACAATGCTCGGGCGTCTTTTTTGCTGCATTTTTGCTTAAGTATTATCCATTCACAATGCTCGGGCGTCTTTTTTGCTGCATTTTTGCTTAAGTATTATCCATTCACAATGCTCAATGTGCACAATGCTGCATTGTAAATGGATAATACCTAAGCAAAAATGCAGCAAAAAAGACGCCCGAGCATTGTGAATGGATAATACTTAAGCAAAAATGCAGCAAAAAAGACGCCCGTCTGACATTGGTCTTAGAGGTATACTTCCGGTTAGAAAAATGTTTAAAATGTTGTTCACCATAAGCCATTTATAGCTAAAATAGTTATTTTATTTATTTCTTTATTGTAAAAATGAAATCTACTATCTATATGAGGACAAACGTGTCGGTGAGTAATGCGGACGTCATTTTGACGGTGGCAACAGCTGACGATTAAATTTAACGTTTATTAACTTTTATTGCAATTTTTTTTAACTTCTAAATACAGTTTTTATACTGTCGAATAGAGAAAAAAATGCATTTTCAAATGCAATTTGTTTGAGAACTAGTATATCGCAATCTCTTTGAAAACTGTATCACAATTTACTCAATTTTTATTGTTTTTAAAATGATGTTCAAGCATGACTTTTTTTTTTTTTTTCAAATCTACCTCTATAGCATGCAGACGATTTCAAATGATAAATCCATTTGCACTTAAATTAATATAAATAACTCATCATTTGATTTTAGTTTATATTCCATAACGAAATAGAAACATTCATCAATCAATAAATAAAACAATAAAATATAAATTAAACTGAAATTTAAGACATATTATCGAATTTTGTGCTTAAACTACTGAAACAGACGGAATCAAAAAGGATGATTGTAAATAGCGATCTTTGGCGTTTTCTTTGCATGTTAACTCCTGACGCAAGGCCAATATGAAAATATCGCTTTTAACACATTTCAGAGCTTTATTGGAACGCAGTATTGATTTTTTTCCGATAAATATGATTTTTATTATTGTCAGTGAGCATTCTAAAAAAATATTTTAAATGTAAAAAATCTATAAGAGTTGCCAATTAAAGAAAAAGAAAGAAAAAACACAATAGACCCGTTCGCGGCTTTCTCACTTATAGATTATTTGCTGATCCGTTTTTAGGTGCGTTCGTAATTATACAAACACCTATAGCCGTCGTTCGGTCCGTCCGTCTGTCTGTCCGTCCGCATATAACAGAGCAAAAACTACCCAACCGAATGGTCTGAAATTTTAAATATATATTTATTACGTAATTTTGTCCAGTCATTTCAAATTTTATGAAAATCGGATGTATAGTTTAGTTATAGGGACAGTCAAAAGTTTTTCGTTACATTATGGCCAATGGGAAAACATTACTTCAAATGCATTTTAATGATGATACAGCCTTTCAAAGAGAATGAAATTGATATGCAACTATGAAGTGCACTAAAATATACAATCAGTACAATATGCGGTGCAAAAAATATTTATAAAACTAGTACGAACTAGTACGAACGCACCTCATTTGCCACGTTTGACGTGCAATTTCCAACTTGTTTCATTGAGAAATCCGGCTCTTTGCAAACAGCCTAGGCTGTTTGCAAAGAGCCGGGCTAATTGGAGAATCCATCTCCGTTTTTCCAATTAGCCTGATATTGTTCAGGCTTATTGCAAAGAGCCTAGAAAGCGTTAGGCTAATTGAAAAATGACCACTTATTATCCAATCAGGGTAATATTTTTAGCTCACAGGCTATCAAAGCCTGAGAGCTTATGTTCCCGCCGATTCTGTATGTACGTGTGTACGTAATGCGATAACTCTTGATAGAAATATCCGATTTGCTTCAATTTTTTTTTAGGTTCATTCTGATGAGGTGCTTCCCTCATTAGTTTTTGGGGTTCATTGGTTAAGGATAAAGAGGGAAAAGGGGGCTAGTCCCCCCCCCCTTAATTTATATAAATGGGTTTTTCATGCAGAAATATTCGATTTGCTCCAAATTTGGTATACCGGTTTATTGTGCTAAGGAGCTTCCCTGATTAGATTTAAAAGCTCATTATTTATATTTAAAGGGGGTAAAGGGGGCTACCCCCCTTAATTTAGATAAATCGGTTTTTCATGCAGAGTTATTCGATCTGCTCCAAATTTCGTATACCGGTTTATTATGTTAAGGAGCTTCCCTGATTAGTTTTGGAGGTTCATTAGTTAAGTATAAAGGGAAGAAATGGGGGCTAGACACCCCCTTAATTTAGATAAATGGATTTTTAATGCAGAGTTATTCGATTTGCTTCAAATTTCGTATACCGGTTTATTATGTTAAGGAGCTTCCCTGATTAGATTTGGAGGTTCATTAGTTAAGTATAAAGGGAGGACAGGGGGGCTAGATCCCCCCCCCCTTAATTTAGATAAATGGGTTTTTCATGCAGAGTTATTCGATTTGCTCCAAATTTCGTATACCGGTTTATTATGTTAAGGAGCTGCCTTGATTAGATTTGGAGATTTATTGGTTAAGTATAAAGGAGGGACAGGGGCTAGTGTCCCCTTAATTTAGATAAATGGGTTTTTCATACAGAATTATTCGATTTGCTTCAAATTTGATATACCAGTTTATTACGATATGGCTTCCTTCATTTGATTTGGAGGTTCATTGGTTAAGTATAAAAGGGGGGAAAGGGGGGCAATTGCCCCTCCCCTTAATTTACATAAATGGGTTTTCATGCAGAATTATCTAATTTAGTTTAATTTTTTTTTTCAACCGGATCCGAACTTGAAGGTTCCATTTGAAGTCAATCCGAAAACCGACCACAACCAGGTTTCGGATTGAGTTCAATTAGAACTTTCAGGTTCGGATCGGGTTGCCGGTGGACGGAGATTATTTTGTCTGGCTTGCATCGGGTTATAGTTCTTTGGAATATATTTGACGGTTAAGATTTGGTTCGGGACGGGTTTCAGGTTGACTTCGAATGGAATTTTTAGGTTCTGGTAGCGTTGCGTGTCCACGGAAACTAATTTGTCGGGTTCGGATCCGGTTATGGATCTTTGGAATATTTTTGTTGGTTATCAGATTTGGTTGGGGATTTCGGGTTTTTTCAAATGGAACTCTCAGGTTCGGGTCGGGTTGCATGTAGACTGAAATTATTTTGTCTTGCTCGGATCGGGGTACGGTCTGTTGTAATTTATTTTTCGGGTTTGGGTAGGGTTATGCGTTAATAAACCTAATAAAAAGAAAATTGCCCAGTTAAACTGATGGCATTGAGCTCACAGGCTATTCACACCAATTGTATATTATACTGTTATTTCAAAGAATAATGCCCCTCGAAAAATAAATGAAGGGATTAGTCCCCGTTGCCCCCCTTTCTACTTAACCAAAGAACCTCCAAATCTAATCAGGGAAGCTACTTAACATAATAAACTTGTATACCAAATTTGAACCAAATCAGATAATTCTGCATGAAAATACCATTTCACTAAATTAAGGGGGAATATTAGCTCCCCCATTTCTCACTTTATGCTGAACCAATGGACTTTCAAATCTAATCAGAAAAGCTCCATATTAGAATGAACCTAGAAAAAAAAATTAAACTAAATTAGATAATTCTGCATAAAAACCCATTTATCTAAATTAAGAGGAGGTGCAATTGCCCCCCTTTCCCCTCTTTTATACTTAACCAATGAACCTCCAAATCAAATGAAGGAAGCCATATCGTAATAAACTGGTATATCAAATTTGAAGCAAACCGAATAATTCTGTATGAAAAACCCATTTATCTAAATTAAGGGAACACTAGTCCCTGTCCCTCCTTTATACTTAACCAATAAATCTCCAAATCTAATCAAGGCAGCTCCTTAACATAATAAACCGGTATACGAAATTTGGAGCAAATCGAATAACTCTGCAAGAAAAACCCATTTATCTAAATTAAGGGGGGGTCTATCCCCCCCCCCTTCCTCCCTTTATACTTAACTAATGAACCTCCAAATCTAATCAGGGAAGCTCCTTAACATAATAAACCTGTATACCAAATTTGGAGCAAATCGAATAATTTTGCATTAAAAACGCATTTACCTAAATTAAGGGGGGGGGGCTATCCCCCCCCCCTTCCTCCCTTTATACTTAACTAATGAACCTCCAAATCTAATCAAGCCATCTCCTTAACATAATAAACCAGTATACCAAATTTTAGCTAATCGAATAATTCTACATGAAAAACGCATTTATCTAAATTAAGGGGAGAGGCAATTGCCCCCCTTTCCCCCCTTTATACATAATAATGATCTTCCAAATGTAATCAGGGAAGCTGCTTAACATAATTAACCGGTATACCAAATTTATAGCAAATCGCATATTTCTGCATGAAAAACCCATTTATCTAAATTACGGGGGGGGGGGGGGCTAACCCCCCTTTTTCCCCTTTATCCTTAACCAATGAACCCCAAAAACTAATCAGGGAAGCACCTTATCAGAATGAACCTAGAAAAAAAAAATGAAACAAATCGGATTTTTCTATGAAGAGTTATCGCGTTACGTACATACGTATGTACACACGTACATACAGAATCGGCGCGCACATAAGCTCTCAGGCTTTGATAGCCTGTGAGCTAAAAATATCACCCTGATCGGATAATAAGTGGTCATTTTTCAATTAGCCTAACGCTTTCTAGGCTCTTTGCAATAAGCCTGAAAAATATCAGGCTAATTGGAAAAAGGGAGATGGATTCTTCAATTAGCCCGGCTCTTTGCAAAGAGCCTAGGCTGTTTGCAAAGAGCCGGATTTCTCAATTAGCCTACGACATATGGAAAAAGGGAGATGGATTCTCCAATTAGCCCGGCTCTTTGCAAAGAGCCTAGGCTGTTTGCAAAGAGCCGGATTTCTCAATTAGCCTACGACATATATACGTAACGCGATAACTCTTGATAGAAATATCCGATTTGCTTCAAATTTTGTATATAGGTTCATTCTGGTAAGGCGCTTCCCTGATTAGTTTAGTTTTAGGGGTTCTTTGATTAAGTATAAAGGAGGGAACGGGGCCTAATCCCCCAACCTTAATTTAGATAAATGGGGTTTTCAGGCAGAACCATCCGATTTGCTTCAAATTTAGTATACCGGTTTATTGTGATAAGGCGCTTCAGTGATTCGATTTGGAGGTTCATTGGTTAAGTATAAAGGGGAAATGGGGAGCTAAACTCCCTCCCCCTTAATTAAATGGGGGGGTGGGGGTTGTCGATATCTTTATTTTTCGAGAAGCATTATTCTTTGAAATAAGAGTACAATATGCAATTAATGTGAATAGACTGTGAGCTCAATGCCATCATAGTTTAACTGGGCACTTTTCTTTTCGTTAATTTGGATTAACTGCAATTCTTTTTATTAAACAACGTTTTTTAACTATATATAAGTGAAATTTGTCAAAAGCCGCTTGCAGAAAATATCGAAAAATACCTCATTCATCACTGTGCCTTCAGTATATGCAAGAGAAAAAAGAATGTTTACATCAGAAATAATATATATAATGGTTTTCACCTATATTCTCTAGCTTAAGAAGCCCGGTTTTATCCCCTAGTCTATCTATCTATCTATCTATCTATCTATGTTATAAAGGACAAACATATTTGTGCGTAACGCATATTTCATTCTGCAAATGGCAACACTCTGAAATTTGAAATGAAATTTCGGTTTCGCAATTTTCGCTACTGCAAATTTTTAAACTTCTAAACATCGCACAGTTTCAATTTTTACACCGTAATATAGGGGGGGGGGGATGTACTTTTAAATGCAATTTGTTTGAAAGCTCTATCTCATTTTATTTTTGAGATATTAATTTTTGTATCGTTTTTAGTACCAATTTTGTAATTGTGGTAATTGAAGTACACCATTTCTATTAAAAGTAAAGGGGAAATAGTCATGGTTTACTTATTTTTATTGATTATATCCCTATTGATGCCATTTTCACATTACAAATAAAAGTAACTTTTTTATAATTTTTGAACAGAAAATGACGTCAGCCATTTAAAAAAAAAAAAAAAAAAAAAAAAAAAAACACGCATTCATTCACGCACAATTTTTCAGGCATGGTTTTAGTATATAACTTATCGTTCTACATTGCTCTGTTATAGAATTATGGGGGAAAGTTCCATAATCAGGGGAATCCGATTATGAAAGATTAGTCTTTTTAAAAGATGCTGTATGGATTTTGGTAGGACTTGCACTGTTAGATAATTTTTCAGGGATGGTGGTTGTGCGTTCTATATCGTTCTAGAGTTCTTTAACAAATCCCTCTGTAAACAATAAATTAAAAGAGTTGATCCTTAACAGGCTAAATTTCTTCTGACTCATTAGAAAATAGAATAGAACAACTGTATTCGTATCATTTTTATCTATCCGGAAGGGCATCTCAGATGATGGTCCATATTGCTTTAATGCACACGGTGAAATTTACTGAGATATTTCGTTATATTCAAGGTTCGCTTGGAAAAACCGACCAGCGTAGAGGGCTAAGCTTACTAGTAAATAAATAAATTATAAATTTATTTATTTATTTCGTGTATATTAATCCATAAAATCATTTCATTAGGATTTTATGTACATAGGGTAGATATAAATCTTTTATTCATACATTATTGTTTTTATATACAATTTACTTCTGTTTGCACATAAAAAAATAAATGGCTTTTTTATATTAAATAAATTGTATAAATATTGTAAAAATTGCTTCTTTATATGAAACAGTGTATAAATTGCCAGATAATATAAATGAAAATTCTCCATCTCTCGCGAAGGTCCCAATACTGGAAATATACCAAAATTTTATATACAGTAAAACCCCGGTTATCCGAAAAGCATGAGACCAAAGCATTTTCGGTTAACCGGGGTTTCGTAGGAGTATTCGGATAACCGGGGTTCCGTAGGAATTTTCGAATAACCGGGAGGCTTATGGAGAAAACTTGTTTGATGAAAAGCTGTGATCGTAATTTAGAACATCGTTGTAGTAAAAATGTTATGGTGTTCCAGAGGTAAAAAAAAAAATTTTTGAAAAAAAAAAATGAAACTTCCTCAGAAGGCTGTCTTTTTGTTGGATAATGCACCATCCCCTCCATCAGAAAGTAAGCTTGTAAAGGTTGGGATTAGAAATGTTTTCTTGCCTCCGTTTGTCACTTCTCTGATTCAACTAATGCATTGCTTGAATTGACTCCTCGACTCCTTGAACTCCTTGATCCATTGCAATGGATCAAGGAGTTATTGAGAACATTAAGAGACATTACCGAAAAAGACTGATACGATTTTCGATTGAAGGACTGGCTGATGGAGCACAAGTTGTTCAACATTTGAAACTTGTAGATAAGAAAAAAGTTGGCTACTGGGTAGTTTCTTCATGGGATGAAATTCAAAGGAAAACGTTAGTGAAATCTTGGCGTAAGTTATGGCCTAAGGCTGAATCACTAGTCTTTGAAACACAGGAGTATAAAGAAGATCTTCATGTGGTAGGATGTTTCCTTTTGTTGATACGTCAAACACATCAGGAGGCTGGAAATCAATTTTTAATTACTTTGATTAATCAGACAAGAAGCATTAAAAATAAGTGGATTCAGTGGTATGATGACTGAAGGCCTTTATTATACCCCGGGATTCTTTCAACCACGCCTGGATTATCCGGCGAAAGCCGGTGTTGGAGAAGGGAGCGAAGAGTTACATTTCTTTTTATTTACATCATGCGAGTTCAGAAGCTAGTCTGACTCAAAAATTACACTTTCTCGAAATCTCGAGTGTTGGTAAGCGTACATATACAATTTCGCCAAAAACATATACTATATGGCGAGATTAAAAAGAGAAAGACATGCGGTCAAAGTACGATAATTGAAATTGAATGGGGGATGTAACAGAGTGATAAGAAATATTTAACGCCAACGGATTACATAGGAATTATAGCTCATAAACCGCAAAAGAACATTCGACAGGGTTTGCCAAAGTTCTCATGGGACTGAAACGCCTGCTAAAGAACGTTAATAAAATAAAACAAATTAAAGACTGGGTTAATAACTGAACAGACTGATATCTCTTACATCTGGACCAACGGATAAAAATGTAGAAGTAATTTGTCTGACTAATTTCTGCATATCATCAAAACTTAAGCAGAAGGATGAAAATTAGAATCCAGTTGCTATGCGAAAAGAAGAATTTATTTCTTTTCTTTTAAATGCAGTGCGCTGCGGTTAAAATATTAAAGAGACTGAGAATTGAATGCTTAATTTTTGAAGGGAAAAGAGCGCTAAAAACAGATTGAATCCGAATGCAGACAGATAATTAAATTTAAGGATAAAAAAAAAAGTAATTTTTAAGGGGGGAAAGAGAAAGGGTCTTAATATTAATATGTGAAGGTAGGCGCCTTCACAAGGAGTTTGCAGAAACTGGTGTCATTGGAATTGTGGACAGAAATGATGACGATACTAACACCGAAGTGTTTTTGGACATGTTCAAGGAGCTTCCTGGAGAAATACGAAAAGGTGAAATTGACGCCTGGCTTGGTCCAGCCACCGATGAGCAAGATTTGACAGATGCGGAAATAGTTGCTGCGGTGAATCGAGGAGATGCTGATACTGAAGAAGAAGAGCCTGAAGACATTTATAATGCCAGGATTATACACAGTGAGGCTACTAAGATCTTAGGTGGGGCACCTCGATATATTGAATTACAAGAAGATGCAACAGCATCGAATGTGTTGTTATTTAAATGGTGGCGTGATAAAGCAGCATTGAAACGATGCAAAGATGAAAAACAAAAGAAAATCACAACATATTTTGTAAAAAGAAATGAAGTTGTCATACGTGCCAATCTAATAAAGTGCCCGAAATTACGCAATGAACAAAACAAGTAAGTTGACTCTATTTATTTCATAAAGAACATGCTTTTTAACACTATTTTTACCAGTGTCCAATAACATATTTCAAAGTTTTGATTTTTACTTATTTTACTTCTAATTTTTAAAGCTAATAAGTATTAAAACAACTCTTCAGTGTATTAAGAATGATTCAGAAAGGTTTTGATCTAAAACTTACAAATAAAATAGTAATCATAAATCAAAATATGTTGAAAGGTGTCATTTGACATCGGTAAAAATAGTGTTGGCAATAAAATGTTTCACATTTAAAAATGACTTTAAGGAATTTTAAAGTCTTTCGGTTAAGCCGATTTTCGGTTAATCGGGATTCTACTGTATCTTCAGAAATAATAACGTTTTTTGCATGCCTTTTTTTTTTTTTTTTTTTTTTTCATTTTTGAGTTTAGAAAAGAGCAAATATTTATTTGTCTTCAGAATTTACAAAAAGATTTATTAATATATATGTATTAAACAAAAACATAATTTGAAGAACAAATTAAAAAAACAAAATTTATTTCCTACATTGTTTAAGCCCGAGAAGAGACAGATATTAAGATATTTCATTCAATTAGTTTCACATTTAATGTTAAATTTTTGTAACAAATTAGTTAAGCCAATTGAAGATTAAAAAATAAAAATAAAATTCATACAATATCATACTTAAAACACCCTAAAAAATTACATTCCGTTCAAATGAAATCGAAATAAATCTTAGACTTCTTTCATTTTTAATTGAAAATATTTGTATTACAGATTTTGCATTATGTTTATGACAATTGTGCATAAAATGATAAGATGCATGCAAAATAGAAAACTTTAAAAAAAAGTCTAAGATTTATTTCGATTTCATTTGAACGGAATCTAATTTTTTAGAATGTTTTAAGATCATATTATATGAATTTTATTTTTATTTTTTAATCTTCAATTGACTTAACTAATTTGTTACAAAAATTTAAGATTAAATGTAAAACTAATTGAATGAAATATCTTAATATCTGTCCCTTCTCGGGCTTAAACAATGTAGGAAATAAATTTTGTTTTTTTAATTTGTTCTTCAAATTATGTTTTTGTTTAATATGTCAAGTTTTTTAATAACTACTGCACTCAGACGAACGCATTTCAAAATTAATGGAGAGTATCATCATCAGGCGTTGATGTTTGCGATATTGCGTCACAATGTGGGATGCAGTTTACCAATGTGTAATTCAAAATGTTTCACCACTGTAGTAATGCAGATTGCGGTAGTTTGGACAGAAACTTCCAATCTGAACTTAAAAAATCTATAATCAAAACATAAATTAATTTAAGTTTAGATACCCTATTTCCCACTCAGGAAAGCTATGAATGTAAATGTAAATTGTGTTGAATCCTTACTGCTAATATTTAACAATACTATAGCTGTGATACACTAAAAAATATAAAATAAAGTTTTACTTAAATTTTTAAACCCAATTCTCTCCAAAGGGGTGATGTAAACACATCTGAAAATTATTCCCTAAGTTTAACTTGGGGTATAAATAGTTCTCATCTCGGAAAAAAAATACATTTTAAAATTTAAGTTGTGTAATTCCCCACTAAGTTCGCTACCTTGCGTAAAAATAGCTATCCATTAGAAACTTTTTACTAAAATATAAACTTGACCAAAGCAAAAACTTATTCTGAAAATATCATTTTTATTTCCACTATGACGCCATATTCACCTTTTTAATTTTTGAAAAAAAAAAAAACTAGCTCAATTTAATATTTCACGTGAAAATCTTTCAACTAAAAAGAAATAAATTATTATTGCGGCTTTTGAAATTTTTGCAACAATGAAGTAAAAATGTTACGTTTTCTATGAAAAATGCCCGTTGATTTTCAATGAAAAAAGCGAAAATTGGAATTATTAAGGAAAATATTTGAATAATGTAAAAATAAATTGGCCCATGTTTCTCTCTGGGTTATAATTCACCCATATGCAAAGGCATTTTACCATTCGTTTTGACCCTGACGTCAGGCAATCGTTTTTACACTTTAATTTTATAATATCATTGAAATTAGTAAAGAATAAAAAATGAGTGGCATCAGGGACAAAAAGGTGGGAAGAAAAAATGAAAAAGTTATGATCTCCATAGGCTTTTCCATGTTAAATTAACATTGAGAAGTGACATTGGAAATAAATAAGTATTGCGCTGCCGCGCAATACTTAAATATGAATACTTTTTATTAGCTAAATCATATTTACAAAATTTTCTCGCTGAAAAGAATCTTGAAGATAATTTATTCATATACTAGCAGGCTTCGCCCGCTACGCTGGTCAGTTTCTCTAAACGAATCTTGAATGAAACGAAATAGATCAATGAATTTGACCTGGTGTTTTAAAGCAATATGGAGCTTTATCTGGAATGTCCTTCCTCATTCCTGAAAACGGTACGAATGCCATTCTGCTATTGTATTTTCTAATGTGTCAGACATAATTTAGGCTGCTAAGGACCAACTCTTTCAGTTGATCCTTTACAGTAGATTTGTTAAAGAATGACATGAAATATACTAAAACTACCCCTGAAAAAGTATCTAAGAATGTAAACCTCATCAAAATCCGCCCAGTACAACTTTTTAAAAAGGCTAATATTTCATAATTGGATTCATCTGATTATAGAACTTTCCCCTATAATTATGTAACTAAGCAACATTGAACGTAATGCTACACACTAAAATGTTCCCTGAAAAATTGTCTAACTAAAAGTGCAAGTTCTATTGAAATTCATTCAGCAGAATCTTTCTAAAAAGGTTAATCATTCATAATCGGATTCATAGTTCATCCAATTATATAACTTTCTCCCACAATTCTATAAAATCTATTCTATTCTATAATTCTAAGGAAGCAACATAGAACGATATGCAATATATTAAAACCATCCCTGAAAAATTACCTAACTAACATTGCAAATCCATTCAGCAAAACTCAAGTTGTAAGCAGCAGGAAAGAAATTTCCCATTTGTATTTTATATATACAAGGGGATAAACCCTAGCCTCCCGGGTTACGGAATATAGGCACAAACCATTTTTTTTTTTAAATTATTTAATACTCTAATAGATTTTTACATTTAATACAGGGTGGTTGAGAACTATATATGTCAAAAAGGTAAAGGCAGGTAGAGGGGACCTAAATAAGCAGATTTCCTATAGGAATGTGGGTGCGGAAGTGCAGTGTTGAGGCAGTAGTGGGCGCTGTTGAATGCGGCGGAGGCATGCTCCGTTGGCTTGAATCGTCAATTTACGCACGGATTTCGAGTAACATGAATCTTTAGACCAATGCGGACCTTGCCGACATGCATTTCATGTACGGGATTGCGCAAGAAAGTGGATTGGCTGCTCAAAGGATTTAGATTGAACGATTCCCGGGTAGGATTCTGACGGATCCCCGAACATTTGAGCGTCTTCATTAGGAGTTGTGCGCGATTGGATCATTTTATGCTTCCAACCGTGATAAGGGCACTGTAAGATATCGCAGAATTCCTGCAGTGGAAGAAGTAGTATTACGCACAGTAGAGGATAGTCCTTCGAAAAGCTCAAAAGCTGTTGGACGTGCGTTGAGTGTGGACCATTTCCTTGCTTAGTCTCATACATAAAATGCACGTTGGCAAGCTCCGCATTAGTGTAACGATGCATGTTGCTCGAAATCCGTGCGGGAATGACGATTCAAGCTAGCGAAGCGCTTTCATCCACCAAACTTAACAGCGCCCTCTACTGCCTCAACGCCGCATTTCTGCCCCCACATTCCTATACAAAATTTGCTTATTTAGGCCCCCTCTAACTGCCTTTACATTTCTGACATATAGTTCTGAACCACCCTGTATATATTTTTTAAAATACCCACTAACAATACCAAAAATCATTTTTATATGCAAAATAGAAAATATGCCTTCAAATAAAGTTTTGAAATTTATCAAGAGCGATACATTCGTATTGGCCTCTTGCCAGGAATTAACCAAAGAAGGAGTTTAACAAATTAATGAAGAATTAGCTAAAGACATTAACCTTTAAATCAGCTTTTTTTATTCTGATCATTCCAGTGGTTTAAACGCATAGCTCAATTACGTGTCTTAAATTTCTGTTTTATTTATATTTATTATTTTTCTATTTATTAATGAAGTTTTAATTTCGTTATAGAATATCAGCTGGAAACATATGCTGAGCTATTTATATTAATTTTTAAAAAATTACGCTTGAAAATTATTTTGAAAACCATAAAAAATGAGTAAATTAGGATACAGTTTCAAACAAATTGTGAAACAGCTTCAAAACAAATTGCATTTGAAAGTATGTTTCCCCTCTATTCTACGGTGTTAAAATTAAAAAGTGCGATGTTTAGGCTAATGTCAGAAGGACGTCTTTTTGCACGCTTTTTCCTTACTTATTACCCCTACACAATGGAAGCGGCATTGTGTAGGGATAATACATAAGGAAAAAAACGTGCAAAAAAACGTCCGTCTGACATTATCCTTAGAAACTTAAAATTTTGCAGTAAAAGCTTATTTAATCGTCTGCTGGTCAAAATGACTTCAGCGTTACAATACAGATTGCAGATGTTACTGAAAATAATCATATGATGACTCATAGCATTATCTTTTATAGAAATTTCGATAGATCAATTTAAATATGACGAATCTTGAAAAAATACATTTTGAAAAAAATAGATTCGAGGTTTTAAGTTTAGACAACCAACACATTGAACAGCATAAAAAAAAAGTTATACCTTTCGATCTTATTTTTGTTTTTACATGCGAATTGCGTCATTTCATTACAAAATTCTATAATGAAATGACTGTGCAATATTTTTATAATGAAATGGATGAGTATTTTTTTAAGCCAAAAACAACAAAATTTCTTATTAGCCCCGGTACGGCATGTTATTTCTTTCTCCCAGCTTATTTTGTGCCGTCTCCAAAAAATAACGTTACCTTACAGAAGCCAGCCGTAAAACAAAGCAGTACGATTAAATACTCTATAGCAATTTTTTTAATTTCTAAGCATCGTACATTTTTATACCGTCGTATTGGAAAAAAAAGTACTTTTAAATGCAATTTGTTTGAAAACTGTATCTCCATTTATTTTTGTAATATCATTTATTTTTTTTTTTTTTTAGTTTTTAGCACCATTTTTTAATTTTGGCAATTCAAGTACTCCATTTCTGTAGAAAGTAAAGGGAGAATAGTCGAAAAATAGCAATTATATCTTTTTGTTGTCATTTTCGCACAACAACCGAAAGAAAATGTAATTAAAATATGTACTATTTTGAAAAAATATAAAGGAATAATTTCTGTTAAAACATGGAGCTCTTATAAACTGTATTGAATTTTAAGTACCTGTATTAATGTTGCAAACAAATGAAGGCGTATGAATCATTAGATAGCCATTTTTTTTGTCGAGTTTCTTTAATGGCGACCTCTTTTTGCTGTATTTGTGTATTATTTTGCAATAGTGACATCCTATGCATGCTTTACTGTAGATGTTTAAGAGTGGATCGTAAATGTGGAATTCTTAAGCGGATGCGAATGACGTCATTTTACATTAAATAAAAACGTGTGCTAGTCTTAAAATTAAAATATTTTTTGTACTATTTATATATACATATTTTTTTTTCATCGGGGGCGACACTAAATTCTGAAAAAGCAGAATTCCTGTTTTCTGGTTTTGATTTTTTTTTTTTTTCTTTTTGTCCCGGACAACTTTAACTCTTTGCATCATCGCATTGCATATCTGCAACATACCCAAAAGTCAATGCTGCTTATGCAGTACGCTTTAAAAGACGATTTTATTTATTACTGCTATCCCCCATCGCAGCTGTTAATATAAATTGTTCTCAACAGACGGTGATACCGAGTTAATGTTTCATGCCAAAGTTTTATTGATCATTTGAGCAGTTTTGCATCGTTATTTCTAAAATGAACTTTGTAAATTTTGTAAAATTAAAGCTGGAGACGTCCAAAAATACATTTTTGTATAAATGTAAGTTCGTATACTTTATAACTGTGTATTTGCAAATTCACAATATTTATGAGAAGTATGTACAGTCGGTGGAAAAAAAAAGTAAACATCCCTATTAACTCCACAACAAATTATTGTAGAAGAAAGTTAGTGTACCAAACGATTGGAAATAAAATCTACTTTTAAATGATGTATATAAAATATGCTTGGGGGGGGGGGGCATCTACATATCAAAACAAACCCAAACTTTTTTTTTTTCAATAGCCAGAGACCTGGAGCTGGAGCCCGGAGCCGGAGCGCTCCGGATCTGTGTTTTCCCTGGAGCTGGAGCCGGAGCTAGAGCTCTAAATTTTCTCCTGCTCCAGGGCTCCTTTAGTTTTTAATATTCTTTTAAATCTTTTTTTTCAGTCTTTAAAATTTCCAGGCTTAAAACATTTTAATTACATCATTATTCAGTATTTTAATTGTATCCTTTTTTAGGAGTTTTTTTTTTATTATTATTAGTGATGGAAAACTTCTCAAAACATGGTAACACTACTTTACTTCTACTTTCTACTTGAGCTAAGTGACAACACTATTTGAAAGCAAATATGGCCATATATAATATTACATATGTACAATTTTGATTGTTTGAAAAGTGTAGAAGAAATTCAAGATTTTTGTGTTTAAAATTCCACCAAACTTTCTATTTTAAAATCAAAACCTAAAAGATGTCATATTTTCTGAACATGCATTTCAAATTTGATAAGAAGAAAAATGCATTATGTCAGATCTCTAATGAAGGCAAAGGAAGAAAGAATTTGTGAGCAAAAAATTTAATGTGTAAATTAAAATCTGCAACTCAAAAGCGCGAAGTCGGAGCCGAGTTGGAGCCGGAGCCGGAGCCGGAGCTGGAGCCACAGTATTTTATCTAGGAGCGGAGCTGGAGCCACAGTATTTTATCTAGGAGCGGAGCTGGAGCTGGAGCATCAAAAATTGTTCGGCTCCGGGTCACTGTCAATAGCAGTACCCGGGTTTAACACCGTAAATAAATTCTACGCCCTTCAATTAGCCTAAATATAAATTTCCATGAAATTCGACGAATAGTTACAGAGAAATTATTTTAAAATGAGCCTATTTTAGGCTATTAGAGCCTATTTTAGCTATCATTAATGATACAAAATGGCTGAATCACTTCTATTAATGTATTATTTCTTGCCAATAGAACCATTTCACTCACTTAATATGTTTCGACTATTGCCAGCCCAAATGTTCCAATAAAAAGAGCATTTTAGTTTTTCAAATTATGCTTTTCTGCACATCATAGATAACCACATCCTAGATTAAACCATCATTTTGACGTTTTTTAAACATAATTTGAAAATTACTTAGAAGAATAAATTGAGATTGTGAATTCTCATAAAGCAGGACATACTTTTTACACATCTATACTAATACTATTATAATAATTCTACCAAAACAATTGTAAGTTGCAATTCATATTTTTTTCGAATATCAATTTCATGATTATTAATTCATATTATAAATTTTTCAAAATTACAAATTCAATATATTTATGTTTGGTTTTTTTAGTATTATAACCGCAAAATATAATCACATTAGGATTATAATTTCAGGAGATATTAACAAAAATATGAAAATGTAATTTAACGTTAGAAGTTCTAAATTTTGAATGTTTATAATTCAAAAACTTATAATCCAAATGACCTGAAATTTCGTATATAGGCATAGTTTGAAACGAAGATTTAAAATATATTGTCAAAATTGGGTGTTGCCATTGAAAAAAACGAAGTTTGGTCTGGTTTTGATTTGTAGATGGCCCCCTAAGCAAATTTTATAGAGTAGTAGCATCTTTGTGATTCGGAATGGATTGACCGAATAATTAGTGACGAAAAGGTACTTTTTACACATCTACACTAATATTATAAAGAAGTAAAGTTTGTTTGTTTGTTTGTAGGAGGTAATCTCTGGAACTACCGAACCGATTTCAAAAGTAATGGTATCAAAATGTTTGCGTTAGTCCACGTTCGAACGTAGGCTATATCTTAAGTCGATGCCACTAGCCCAAAGGGGGTGTAGGAGCAAAACACGTTCTAAAAATGCTATTTTTGTGTTACTGAAGGGCCTAGAAATATGAAATTTGGAATATTAGTTACTTATAAGATATAAATGATCTCTAAGATCATTTCTTAATCAATTCTAATTTAAAAGGGGTGAAAATGCGCCAAAAGCGTTTTAAAAAACGTCCTAAATGGTGGTATCTATGCAATCTCAGGAAATGCCAAGCCGATTTAAAAAAATAATGGTGTCAAAATGATGGTGATTACTCTTGATCCAAGATAGGCTATATTTTATGTCGGTACCACTACCCCAAAGCGGGTGCAGGAGCAAAAAAAGTTCTAAAATTGCGATTTCTGTGTTACTGAAGAGCCTAGAAATATGGAATTTGGAATATTAGTTACTTATTAGATATAAAGGATTTCTAAGAACACTTCTTAGAAAATTCGAAATTTAAAAGGGGTGATAATGCGCAAAGAGCGTTCTAAAAAACGTTCTAAATGGTGATTTCTACGGAATTTTTGGAAGCATCAAATCGATTTCTAAAGTAATGGTTGTAAATTGATGGTGACAGCCCTTGCTCTAACATAGACTCTATTATAGCTCTCTTATAGCCTTATGGGGATAGTTGCGCTCCGCACGGTATAATTACTTTTTCCTGCATTTTCCTCCCCAAAGGTCAAGATGGGTAGATTAGGAGGAGATTAAAGGAAGATAGTCTGAATAGGTTTGACTGCGGAGTTAGTAAAGCATCCATTTTGATGCAAAACTACATCTTTTTTGTCTCGAATTATACTCTTTATCTAAAATCTTAGAAACTTTTGAAATTTCTCTTAAATTTAAAAATCTATTTTTATTCACTAAAGATTTCACAATCTTCAAACTGCTTACCTAAAGACTTTGCCAAGAACTCTGATAAAAAATTTGCATATTTAAAAATAAAACATAAAATTCAAGTGCGCGGCCTTTGTTTTTCTCTCTTGAGTTTAATAACATTAAATGCTGCATTTAACTGATGAATATTTTTTTAGATAATTTTTATCGACAGAAATACAGTACCGGACCTCAAATCCGGAATCCTAAAATCCGGACGACCCAAAATCCGGAATGGGAAAAAGAAAACTGAAATTCCGCGATGATCTCGAATAAATATTTCGTAAAAATGCCCATAGATGGCGCTACGTGCGCGCGTAACACAGTGCCGAGCCAAACTAGACTCAGCAATTTTATTTTATTGCAATGTTTTTCATTCATTAGTTTTAATCCAAATTTTCTAACAGAATTATAGTAGTTAGTGTGTGCACACATTTTAAATTTATTTTAAAAAGAAGCCCTTTTTTTCATTTATATAGAAAATGTAAAAAGAATAAATAAATAACCACAAGAAAAAATTATTTTTAAAAAGGTTCGTAGAATATATTTATAATATTTATATGTAAAAATATTTTACAACGCCCTCCCTCCACTTTTAATATGTTCAACAAATTTCATTTTTCGAAAAAATTCTGTTTGTAAGCACCGTACCAAAAAATGCTTTTCTTTAACTCAAAGAGAAAAAAAAATATGCAAAGTTCCTTTCTCCATAACAAAACAAGCTGTCCACCGAAAGCTAATGATCACATTCTGATAACGTTGACTTTCCACTTCACGCTTCAAACATGTTGAATAAGCAAAACAAACAGCGTATAGATATGTCGTTTTTCTTTACTTTCTTTTCATCTAGTGGCCTTTTTTTTTAGAGGTACCCTAGCTTTCTAATAACTTATCATAATTTAATAAAAATTTGTTACACAAGCTGATTCACTATTATTGTAACTTGCTGAAAATTTGAAAGAAATTCGTCAATTAGCCTAATTCAGTTCTCGCAAACAACGATGTATTTTCATTTTCTAAAAAATGTTTTTATGTTCCTAATAATGTGCAGACTTGTATAAAACCAAAAACTTTCTGCGCACATAAATATTGGGTCAAAAACTTTCTGCAAATTAATTTAATATTTAATAAAATAACGTGTTATGCTACTTTGACGGTATGAATTTTAAACAGTAGTTTCAAAATAATTACGAAAATATTATAATTAAATATAATAAATAATTTAATTTAATTTCAAATGCATTAATATTAATTACAGAATAATTATGTTGGCTAAAAAATTATAAAGCTAAAAATCCATGATAAGAAGGGGTGAATTGTCAATGCATTTAGAAACAGCCCAATCCTTAATATTTTGACCTCTTCTCACAAAATGCAATAATGGACATTGCTTCTGAAACAATTGAATCGCATTTTGTAAGGAGAGGTCCATTCATAGGTATCATCATTAAAGAGACAGATGATTTTTTATTGCGGTATTTTGACGAAATTCTCATTTGTTCCACGATCATTTACCGAAATTTTCGATTTTCCGCGACATTTGCGGGTTTTTTCACGATTCTTTGACGACATTTGCATTTTTCGCGATCTTTTGACGAAATTCAAGCTTTTTTCGCGTTCTTTTGACGAAATTCGCGCTTTTTTCGCGATATTTTTGACGAAATTAATTTTTTTCCGCGGTTCTTTGACGAAATTTGCATTTTTTCGCAATCTTTTGACAAAATTCGGGCTTTTTCAGCTATGCTTTTGCGAAATTTGTTTTTTTTACGTATTTTTGGATGAAATTTGTTTTTTTTCGTGATCCTTTGACGATATTCGCGTTTTTTCTGTGGCCTTTTGAGGAAATTCGTGTTTCTTTCACGATTCTTTGACGAAACGCACGCTTTTTCCGCGACCCTTTTACAAAATTTGTGTTTCTTTCACGATCCTTTAACGAAATTAGTTTTTTTCCGCGATTTTTTTACGAAATTTGCGTTTTTTTTTCCACGAACCTTTGACAAAATTCGCACTTTTTCCGCTATGCTTTTATGAAATTCGCGCTTTTCCCGCTATGCTTTTATGAAATTCGTTTTTTATCCTGCGCTTCTTTGACGTAATTTGCATTTTTTCTGCGATTCCTTGATAAAAGAATATTTTTTTCCCGCGGTCCTTTAATGAAATTCGTGTTTTTTCCGCGATGTTTTGACAAAAGCGGGTATTTTTTCTGCGAACGATTGACGGAATTGGTTTATTTTTGGCGACCATTTGTTGAAATCCGCAATATATTTCAGTGATATTTTTTATATCTGAATTTTTGGACTGACGGCCGATTTGTTTTAATTTTCGGGACCGAATGCCTTAAATTTTCGGAAAAATCGGAACAGAATCACCCCTGTCAAACAATAAATAAATCGTACATAAAATTGGAGAACATTTTTAATTTTTCGGTATTAAAGAACAAAATTTACTTTTTTTTTTTTCCTCTAAGAAATTTTCCGCAAAGTTCCGAACTTTGCGGAAAATTTTCCGCGCACGGCGTGCGTCTATATTATACAACTCTGATAATGTGATGTGCATGATTAAAAAAATTCTTATCCTTATTTTAAATTATTTTTTTTAATTTATGTTTATGTTTGTTTACTTATACCTCATATGGCAATCTGCGATATAGATTCCTAAGCCGAGCAACAACGCATTTTCCTTTTCTAAAAAATGCTTTACTATTTCTAAAAATATGCAGTAATAGTATTTTTTTTAACTTATTTTTATTTTGAATTACTTTTTGTAATTTGTATTTTTGGTTTTATTTACACTAAGCCTAACATGGCAATTCGCGGTATAGATTGCTTCGTGGCATGTAAAATTTTGCCAAAGGCATATACTGTATCTGTTTATTTATTGTTTTGGTTGAGGACCTAAAATCCGGAAAATTCCGAAATCCGGAACGGCTGCGGTCCCGACCAGTCCGGATTTTAGGTCCGGTACTGTAACTGCCTTTTGTAATGCCTGTATTTTTTATACTTATATTTTGTCCTTTATAGTTCAAAGGACAAAACAACTTTCAAGCTATTAAAAACATGACATATTATTTTTTTCATTCAAAAAATTCCTAATAATAGAAAGGAAAAAAAATTATACAAATATAAGGAATTTCTTGAATGAAAAAATTATGAGTCATTTTTTAATAACTTGAATAATATATGGAAAACATAGGAAAAATTGATTATTGAAAATGTTATTCTTGAATTGAAACTATTAAAGGTATAATTAAAAGATGAATAAAATATTCAAGCTACTTTTTTTTTCTTGAGTCCAAAGTATGGAGTAACTAGCTCAGTGTTGCCTGGATGTAAGCCAAAGAAATTTTTAGTACTTCTCGAGTTATTATAGTTCATGTATAATAAAGTAGGTTTGTTTAAATTATCTTTACAAGAGCTACATTATTATTAACAACGTCACGACAGTTGTTGCGGGACAGTATAGTACGGGACATTTAGAATGCGTACAATCTTTAAATTTTCTTTCAATAATTTTGAATATTGAAATCCGCAGAATTTATGCATTTAAGATAAGCGAAGATTTATTTCCATTTCAAGTTATTGATGATAAAAGATTAAAAATTGTTCTTTTATAAGGCTTTAAAACGTGGAATAAAAATAAGACTTCGGCTTAGTGACATATTCTATATTTTTGATTAAATAAGAAGTGAATTGCAATCCTGATTTCTTATACAAAAATTGTCTGTCGTGATACAAAAAAAGTACATAAGCACGCAGTTTATACGATTGACTGTATAATAAAATCATTCTTTTTTTTTTGGGGGGGGGGGGGGGCGGTGGTGTTACTGATGGGTGAAAAAAAAAAAAGCCAAGCTATTGTTGCATTAACACTTCGCACACCTAGTAGCAGAGATTTTTTAAAAATGGCAAGTTACTCTCCACAAAGAAGAGCAAAAGGTTAAATAAAACTAAAATTTTGTATTGCACTATACTGTTTATTGAAAATATTAGTATAATAAAAATTTCATAAAAAGCGGTTTTAAGATTTGTTTGTTTAAACGATTAAAGAAAAAATGTGAAACTTATATATTTTTTAAGCAATAAAAGTATTTTAAATTATCATTTGGCAATAATTAGTCGTTAGCCCAGTTTAATAAAGAAATATTTATTAAAAATATTGACTTTGATAAAGTAATTAATGTTTTATCTAAATTCGCTGAGTAATGACGGAAAAAATAATAGCTAAAGAATAAGCATTATGAATGCGGAGTATTTTATTATTATTATTATTATTATTATAAAGGAAAATAATCTTGCTATTTAAATTTCACACATTTATAAAGGAAAATTGGTAACATATTTTTGCAGATTTAGATAGCTTATTTTAAACAAAGGTGTGAAACTTACAATGAAATAAGAAAATGTGTTCCCTTTTTTTTACAGGGTTTAAGACTACAAAAGCTGAAAAAAAGAATTTTTTTTTGTATTAATACCAGCTATTAATTATTCTCTATTTGCTGGGGGGATGGGAGAGAATTAACATCAACGATTCCAATGAATAACAAATACAGTATAATAATCTAAAAATTTTGAAATTATTTTTATATTTTATTTATTCATTTATTTTTTTATTTAGGAGAAGGGTAAGTCATTTATTTATTTAACATTTAACACAACTTAACATTTGAAAGAAACAAGAAAAGAGAAAAATATTTTAAATGTTTTAAGTTTTGTGGGTAAGGAAAATTTTACGCGGATACTTATTGTCATTACTAAGAAGCCAATGGTTAAAAAAGAAAAAAAAATTCATGATTTTAAACTCTGTGCAGGGGAGTGGAGGATTAGATGACATTAAAATTTTTAAAGATCCACCTTAAAAAATGAAAAGTATTCATATATATATAAATAAATAAAGAGTGGCTTTTATTTTAAATAGAAAACAAATACTGCTGATGGGAATTAAAATCTCAGTTATATACTGCGTTGATTAACTTTGATGTTGAAAAATATTTATGTATAACTGAAAAACAATGATAGATGTTAAAACTTAATAATCTTATTCATAAATATGTATCGTAAGAAATTCTTAAATTTAAAAATTGTTATTTTAGGGGTTAAAAATCATTGATATTATACATTTTGAAACCTTCACGAAGGCTTAAAATTGAAAAAAAAAATGTAACTGCATTTTAAGAACGCACAAGCTACGTAAATATTCCACTTATTATTGTTTTATTCGCGTCTTTCGTCTCGCGTGCAGTCATTCTGTATTTATGCTTCCACTTAGGCAACAAAATGGATTCCTGTATGCATCAATAGCAGGCCAGTGCAAAGAAGAAAATATTTCCTTCTCATCTGAGCCCCGACAGACCGTTTGGAGGTGGGGAGAATTCTATTGTGTAGTTGACCCGTGCCATATATTGCGAAGCCATTTTATGCTTGTGTCACTAGCACCTGGGGGTTGCAGGACAAAAAACGTGCTAAATTGCGGTTTTTGTGTTTTGGAAGGGCCTGGAATCATGAAATTTGGAATTGTAGTTACTTATAAGATAGTTATCAATGATCTCTAAGAACATTTCCTAAAAAAAATCGAAATTTAAAAGGGGTGAAAATGGGCGAAAAACATTGTAAAAAAGTTCTAAATTGTGATTTCTTTGCAATCTCAAGAAGTACTGAACCGATTTCAAACATAATGGTGTAAAAATGATGGTGACAGCTCTAGCTCGAAGATAGGCGATATTTTATGGCTGTTTCCACTACCCCAAATGGGGTGCAGGGGCAAAAACGTTGTAAAAATGCAATTTTTCTGTTATGGAAGGACCCAGATTCATAAAATTTGGCATGGTATACATTTATTAAATATAAATGATCTCTAAGAACATATCTTTAAAAATTTGAAATTTAAAAGGGGTGAAAATGCGCGAAAAGCGTCCTAAAAACGTTCTAAATGCCGATTTGTGATCAATCTCAGGAAGAATCAAACTGATTTCAAAAATAATGGTAGGAAATTGATGCTGACAGCCTCTGCTCTAACATAGACGCTATTTCCATGTCGGCGTCACTACCACTTGGGGGGTTGCAGCAGCAAAAAAAGTTCTAAATTGTGATTTTTGTGATCGGTAGGGGCTAGCAACTTTAAATTAGGCATGGTACATATTTATTAGGCATAAATGATCTTTAAGAACAGTTTCGAAAAAATTGGAAAATTTAAAAGGGGTGAAAATGCGCGAAAAGCATTCTAAAAACGTTCTAAATTGCGATTTCTAAACAATCTTATGAAATATCAAACCGATTTCTAAAGTAATGGTTGCAAATTGATGGTGACAGGCTCCAACATAGGCTATATTTTATGTTGCTGTCACTCACTGTAAAAAAAGGGACTAAAAAACGGAAATATTACTGGCAATCTAGACGCCAGTACTATTTCCGTTTTTTTACGGGAATTTTTACCCATAAATTACAGAAAAATTTCCGTTTTTAATCAGAAAAACGGAAAATTTCCTGTAATTTATGGGTAAAAATTCCCGTAAAAAAAACGGAAATAGTACTGGCGTCTAGATTGCCAGTAGTATTTCCGTTTTTTAGTCCTTTTTTTTTTTACAGAGTACCATCTGGGGGTTGCAAGAGCAAAACATGTTCAACTTTGCGTTTTTTGCATAACTGAGAGGTCTAACATTTTGAAATTTGGCATGGTAATTACTTACAAGATGCAAATGCTTTCTAAGAACCGTCGAAAGAAAATTCCGAATTTAAAAGGATGAAGTGAGCGAGTAGCATTCTAAAAACGTTCTAAATTACAATTTTTATGCAGTCATATCAAATACCAAACCGATTTAAAAAATAATGGTGACAAATTGTTGGTGATAAAATCTGCTCAAACATAAGCTATATTTTATGTCTGTGCCACTACCACCAGAGTGTTACAGGAGCAAAAAACGTTCTAAATTGCGATTTTCTGTGATACTGAAGAGGCTAGAAACTTTAAATATGGCATGGTAGATACTTATAAAATATAAATGCCCTCGAAGTATTGTCGAAAATAATTTCGAATCAAAAAGGGGTGAAGCGAAGGGGGGGGGGCGAAAAGCGTTCTAAAAAAGTCTTAAATTATGATTTCTACGCAATATAATATTTCTATGCGCAGGAAATCTAAACCGTTTATAAAAGTAATAGTTACGAATCAATGGTGACAGTCTCTGATCCTACACAGGCTATATTTTATGCCGGTGGCTCTACCACCTAGGGTTGACAGGAACAACAAACGTAATAAAAAAAGGCCTTTAAAAGCTTTCTAAATTACGTTTCTGCGGAATATTAGGAAATACCAAACCGATTTCAAAATTAATGTTGGCAAATTAATGGTGGCAGTCCCTATTTCAACATTGCATTTTATGTTAAGAGAGATGGTAGACCGTTAGACAAGAAGCTTGGAATTTGACATGATGGTTAATTTTAAGATGTAAGAAGATGGTTTCTAAAAAATTCAAAACTTCAAATGAATACTGAAATGAACGTATTAATTGAAGAGCTGAGTGGATGAACATGTTATGCTACATTTCTAAAATTTGTTTTTATCTTTTGGTTGAAAGCGTTATGAGGTATCCTATCACATGGTGAAGCTAAAATACTAGGATTCTATTTAGTCTTGAAGATTTATGACATTATTCATCAATATTTAATATTTTAATATTTAATAATGTCAATAATATTAATAATTTTTAATATTTGAAAATTAAATATGAATAAGTTTTTCTGGGAGAGCTTAGTACCATACCTGTTAATATTTTAAACACATGGTATCAAACAGAAAATAAATCATTAAAATTTACAGCAAAAACTATTTCTTCAAATGTAATTTTTGTTACTTAGCATGTTCTTCCACTTAGCTCTTCAATTGAGCATAAAAATTTCTAAATATTTTCTAAATTATCATTTATTTAGTTTTAGTTCTTTTTATTAATTTAAGTCTCATTTCTGCCTAATGCAATGTAATAATGAAGTTTAGTCAAGGTGTGTTTTAAATAGTAATATTTGAATTATTCCTAAAAGTATAATTTCTTTTAATAAAAATTAGACATATAAATATAACTTGGCATATTTCAACTATTCCGCGAGCAAAGCCGCGGGGTTTGCTGGTCTGCAATAAACTGAAAAGTACAGTCGTGGGGGAAAAAGTAAACACCCGGGTGTTTACTTTTTTTCCGCGACTGTACTTTTCTGTTTATTGCAGATGTGTAAAAAGTACATTTTCGTCACTAATTATTCGGTCAATCCATTCCGAATGGTGTTCCTCGACATTTTTAATTTTCCTAAATTTTTTAGCCAAGTTTTCTTCGTAGTTTTCTGAGTTTAAGAAGAACGAACAAAATGTTTAAAAAAACAGAATGTAAAAAAAGAAAGAAAAAAAAACAGTGGCACTCCGGGAATGCCAATAGAAGTGAAAACTTCAACAATTACGTGTGTGTTTTTTTAATCGTCAGGAAATGTTTTATTGTGCAGGAAATACTTTTAAATGTAGTGTTTTTTTATTCATTATTATAAACTATTACTACCAAAATTATATTACAATTTTCATAGTAATATAATTTAACTATAAATTACATATAAATAAACATTAATAATTTCTAATATATATTATTATATTAAATTATATTATTAAATTATACATGTACATATAAATAAACAAATTTACGTACAAAAATTCTCGTATTGCATTTAAAGATTTATCCGGTGAAATATAAACGGCAACCATTACAATTCAATACTATCCAAATATTGAAATCATACTCCAATTCAATACTATCCAAAAGTATTTTTATTAATGAATACAATACCACAATTATATTACGCTTGGCGCGCTAGTGTCTATGTGCCAAAATGCTAGCATGTCGGTTACGTAACAGTGTCTCCAAATCAGTGGTTTTTCTCCATCTCAAAAAAAAGCTCAACTCGCCTAAAGAAGTTTTCGAAAACTGATAATGTGTGTGTGTGTGTGTGTTCCTGTGTGAACGCCGGGAGAAAAAGTGAGTTTTAGCTTCGTTCTTCTTTTGCGGATTGAGCTGAAGAGGGAAAAGTTCCTGTCATTCACCGCTTGGCGCGCTAGTGCCTATGTGCCAAAATGCTAGCATGTCGGTTACGTAACAGTGTCTCCAAATCAGTGGTTTTTCTCTATCTCAAAAAAAAGCTCAACGCGCCTAAAGAAGTTTTCACTTCAAAAATCTGAATTTTGCTAACACGAATAAAAGGTGTACTTTCAAAAATCAAAATGAGGCAAATATGATACTAGGCATGGAATAAGGTAAGGGGCAGGGGCGTATGCAAACGAGATATTTTATATAATTCCTCCTATAGGTTTAACATTAGCAAGCGGGTGTTTTCGCGTGAGTGAAGTAGCGTCTTAACGAGTAATTAGGCTAATTTCAAAAATATATGTCAGAATAAGTGCTGAATTGAGAAGGTGGCCCGTGGGGGACACTCTCTCCCGGAGCAATAACCCCACCTCCCCAGAACTCTATATTGTTCCCCCGGATCCACAGAAATCTCTCTCGGAGAAAAAAGTCTGAATTCAATACTGATCAAAACACAACTGTATCAGGTGCTCCTCAACTGTGCACAATAAAATTAAAAGAACTCCCCCCCCCCCCTTCCAGAAAGTTTTGAAAAGGTGTCCCTGCCCATTATCATATTTGCCTCATTTTGATTTTTTGAAATACACTTTTTATTCGTATTAGCGAAATTCGAATTTTTTCTTTTTGTTTTTTAAACATTCTGTTGAATATTTAATGTAACAGAATTAATTTAATTGTTTATCAAATAGTGTTGACAGTTTATTTTACGGCTTACCCTCCCTCCAACTACTCCATCCCAAAATAAAATTAAAATCTAAATTTTTATCATTCTCTAATTTTTTTTTTAATTTTACATGCTTAAAATGATATATTCTAACATCTGAATAAATATTTTTTTCAAATTGCAGTTGTTGAGTCACAACAGGTTAATACCAGGGCTTAATTTCTAACAAAAAACGTACTGCATTACGTAACAGTAATAAAACCATTAATGTAACCCCCCTCCTTAACCCCTCCACCCACATATTTATATTTTATACACTAGGGGGCTCTGTTCCTATGAGCTACGCTCGCCAATCCCCGTTCTGACACCGCAAACTCTAAAAATACTATAATTTGATCGGCTTTAAACAGATTACGGAAGACTGAATTATAATTAAAAAGCCAGTGGCGATATGCCTGTAAACAGGTTTACTTTTATTGGGAAGTTTTAAAGCCGAATCAGCTACTGTTAAGAGATCCAATGGATGTTTTCATCTTTGATTAAATAAGATCAGTTAAACATTTGAAAATAAGATAATATAAAATGAATTAAGTGAACAGAGTCTTTGTCTCCCGGCAATTTTTAACAATGCTATAAGAAAGTTGCTGTAAATAAAACATTTTAAATACATTGTTTTAAATCTGACGTAATTTTCACCAAAGTTTTCTTTTTTCTTTTTATTATTCCCGTGAAAATACTTTTGTTGCTAGAGAAGAAATATTATTTGCGCTGTCTTAGAATTCACAACAATATTTAAAACGATCCTCTCAAAATAAATGTTTCGTGCAAATATATTTCTAAATTTAAACTGTTTTGAATTATTATTATTTGGTCATTTTAAATATGACGTAATCTCTCCTATTTGCTGCTTTTAACGCATGTTAATGAATTTATTATTTTAAAGTTTTCTGTCTCTTTTTAATATTCACGTAAAAATACTTGTGTTGCTAGAAAGGATTTTTTTTTTTTTTTTCTGCCTTAGAAGTGTCAACAACAATTTAAAAGATCATCTAGAAATGTGAAATAAACATCTCGTATAAATATATTTTTTAATTTAAACTGTTTGTCAATATTATTATTTGCCCATTTTAAATCCGATGTAATTTCCTCCATTTACAGCTTTTAACGCATATTTATTATTTATTATTTTAAATTTTTCTTTCTCTTTTAAAATTTACGTGTAAATATAGTTTCATGGCGTAATTTTCAATATTTTCCTGCTTTTAATACATAATCATTTAATTCTAATTTCAAGGTTGTTTTTTTTTTCTATCATATAATAGTCACGTGTAAATAAATTTTTAATTTGAAGTAAATAATATTCCTTGCGCTTTTTTACAATTGGCAACAATTTGAAGTATTAACCTTTTCTAAAGTATGTAAAAAATATATCCCGAAATGCTAAAAATTTGAATTTAAAATGGAAATAAACATTCAAAAAATTAGTCAATTAAAAAAATAAACGAACTCTGCACACCGCGAGCTTCTAATGTATATCCTTAGAAATTTTATTAAATTCCTATGTATAGTCTTTGCTCCTATAAAAGCTTTTTAATGGAACGATTTTGAGCAAATTTAACATTATTATTTTTTTAATTATTCGATTTAAAAACTATTTGCATCAGCCTGTTTATCAAACATTTCTTTATAATACTTCCCATTTTCATATTTTTTGTATACAGTTGTTTCCTTAATATTAACGAAGAAAGACCCCCCAGCCACAAAAAAATCATTTACTGCGGAAGTGACAACGTTAAGTTACTTCTTCTTTTTTTTTTTTTTTTTTTTTTTTTTTTTTTTTTTTTTTAATAGAATACAGAGGTTATTTACGAAATTTAAAGCAATTTCTTCTTCATCAAAATCGTTAAATATATATTTTGACTATATCAATATTCATTCATATATAATAAAATCTAATAAATGAACAAAGCAAAATAATAATAATAATAATAATAAAATCAGGAGTGGGAAATTTTCAGATAACCCAATTCGCCAAGGATTTCCTTATATCTAGATAAATGCAACACACAGGGCTTCCGTGAGTAGTATTTATAAACTCTGATAGGTTCCAACTGATATTTAAATTTAAATTCAAATTAAATTACAACTTGCTAAATGGTACATCTACCCTATATATATAAAATCCTAATGAAACGAATTTATGAAACGGATATATGAATCGACTGATTAAACGATTATGTTTCAAGCGATTTCTCCTAAAATATGGAATACTTTGCTGTGAAATTAACACCAAAAATCAGCATTGATACGCAGATCTCAAAACTGATATTAGAATTTTAAAATTCGAATTAGTTTTCGAAATATTAATTTTTTTTCTAATTTTATATACATTTTTCTAATGATGGCAACTCAAATTTTAATCAAACAGATATTTTTTTTTCATATTTCAGAAAAGGTTGACATGGTAACCCGGCTATTGTTGTTTATTTGGTAATAAATGTTTATTTACTTTTATTTCTTATTTTTTTATATTTTTATATTTCCTTTAGAAAATAATAGAAAATAATTAAAAAATACGGTACTACTTAGTTATTCCGTCGACCAATTTCGCCAAATTATATAAATCGCCAAAAGACTCGCCAAATTATACAAATTGACATAATTTTTATTTTAAATAACGAAACAAATAAATTAGTATAATATTAATAAATATACAAATAAAAAGTCGCAATAAAAATCACTTGATGACTTAAACACGTGTAACTTGCTTAAAGTCAAGTGAATGTGACATTTACGATCAACCATTATTGGCATTTAATCTTATAGTTTGGCGATAGATTTTTGGTCGACGGGATAACTAAGTAATACCAAAAATGCATATGTAACTGGTATTTGAAAATGAGGTTTTCGCCAAATTTTCGTTTAAAAAATAAATCACGCCAAACCTGCTGTGCGTATATGACATCTGGCCAAATATTACCACTCGAAAAGAAAAAAAAATGCTAACTGGCGAGTTGAAAAAAAAGGGTACTTCTTAGATATCCCGTCGACCAATTTCGCCTAATTATATAAATCGCCAAACAACTCGCCAAATTATACACATTGACATAATTTTTATTTTAAATAACGACAGAACAAATAAATTAGTAAAACATTAATAAAAATACAAATAAAACGTCGAATTAATGGTTTTATTGGCCATTATTGGCATTTAATCTTACAATTAATTAATTAATGGCAACTATTATTGGCATTTAATCTTACAATTTGGCGACAGTAATTTGGTCGACGGGATAACTAAGAAGTACCAAAAAAAGCTATTGGCGAGATTTGCATCCGGCTAGCGTAACAGTACCAAGAGTTCTTTGCAACCATGGCAAATTTTATGTAGTTTTATTCGAAAAAAAAATTTTTGATTTTTTAATCAAAATGGAAAATTTACGGTCCCATATTGGCGCGATTTTTTTCTGACGCCAATGTCATATACAGAACGGGCACTTAACTAGCGCCAAAGTATCGTTATTTTGCTTGATATGGTAAGCCGGATGTTGTTGTTTATGCTGTTGATGCGTTCCCCAAATTGGCGTCGTTAAAAAATCGCGCCAGTTCGTATATGACATCTGTGCCAAACTTTCATATGAACGGCGAAGGGATCAGACAGTATTTGTTTATGGCAGTTGATGACTTGAACTATTATAATATAGGTGAAATGATAGAATAATATTTGGCGACTTATCACCTGTTCCTGGCTAACATTAAAGTACCAAAATGGCACCTAGAGTATAAAAAGCGAAGTGATCCGCCTGGAACTGTTGATAATAGTCACATGACTTAGGCTATTGTTATAGAGGTTGTTTTAAAATACCGGGAGACAAAGACTCTGTATACTTAATTTATTTTATTTTAGCTTCTTTTCAAATGTTGAACTCATCCTCTTTAATCAAAAACGAAAACAACCATTGGATATCTTAACAGCAACTGATTCGCCCTTAAATTTTTGCAATCAAAGGGAATTGAATGGAAACCCGTTTACAGGGAGATCTGCACAGCTTTTTTCAGCATAATTCAATCTTCTCTAATATTTTTAAAACCCATCAGATTAGCGTGTTTTTAGATTCTGCGGTGTCTGAACGGGGGTTGGCGAGCGTAGCTTGCAGGAGGCAGAGCCCCCTAGTATAACATAAAAGTGATATTACAAACACATTAAAAATCTACGTTTCAAATCGCTTCCGCGATCGGCCTCAGGATAAAATGATGTTTCACAAGTCTAAAAGTTCAAAACTCACATAAACGTCTAAGAGCACAGAAAAATTGCTGAACGGAGAGTACACAAATGTCACAAAGTTACCATGGTTACCAATGGAACCATAATTTGAATACAAAGTTTTAAAGTATAATTTATTGTGCAATTGTCAAATACATATTTATTACTATTTAAATATTTACTATAAATAAAGGAGTACTGGAGCTGCGTTCTTGGGGTCTTCAGTGCCAAATTAAACACCACGTGGAGCTAATATGTTCATCAATAACAATATTTTAGAAACGCGAACAAAAAGCAGCGAGTAAACATAACACGACTACGAGTAAAAACGGAATGTGCCGTTGCGGTTAATTCTAGCATTCCTCGTGGTCGTTTAAAAAACTCTTGAGTCTACATTTGGGAGAACTAAATAAAAGGATACTCCTATGTGTGCCACGCGCTACTTCACATATGAAAGCGCTTTGGTAGGAAAAAACACTAAAGATTGGCGATGGGAGGAACAGGAAAATATAATCTAGACTTCGTTATTTCGGAAGCGCTGTTCCGCAGGGCGCCGGAGCGCTGTATTTATGAGATCCACTGAATTCAAACCAATATTTAAAAAAATCACTAAAAGCAAAAAAGAAACGGCAAAAAAGTAAAATTAAGCACTGGTTAGTACATTAATCGCTGAGTAAAATGTCTATAAAACTGAAAACAGTAATGCAATATAGAAACTAAAAAAGATCTTACATGTTCGTAAGAAATTCAGCGTTTTTCTTGAAATAAATTCAAATTTCTTAAGGTGGATTCCCAGGCTAGTTGTCTCCCATAATATTCCGTGACAGTTTGAGTCTTTGAGACTGACAAGCGAAAAAGAGCAATATATATTCTTTTGAAAATTGAAGCATGCTCTGCACATGTACGAGTTATCTGTGTTTATGTGGAAAGAAATGGATTGTTCTGAGTAAATACGAAAAGCCTTCTGTGTAATATTTTTTTTTTCTTAGGTGAATAATTCAATGTCAAGTTTATCAGCTGATGATGATAAATGAAGAATTGAATGGGACAGTTACAACGTTAGAAAAAAAATATGAGATCGGACTAAGTAAAAATAACAGCAACTGTTCAGTTATGAACTTCACTAAATACAGTCCTTGTCAAAAAAAAAAGAAAAAACATCCGCCTTAATAATTTACAGATCATCTATTATCCTCTATATGAGGGGCCACAACCATAGTAGACCAAGTCCATTTTTGAAAAAAAAAGAGATAGTCCATTTAAAAGGTGCATAAAATCTGTTTTATCCGCTCCCACAGTGAACCAAGTTTGTTTTCCCATAGTTTATCATATAAGTCATCTGTTTACGGGCTTGGTTTACTGTGAAAGTGAATAAAACAGATTTTACGCACCTTTTAAATGGACTATCTCATCATTTGTCAAAATGGACTGGGTCTACGATGTTTGTGAGCCCCTCATATTATAACGGATAAACATATATGTGCATAACGCTGACGTCATTTTGCGAATGACAAAACTTGACGATGAAATTTCGGTTTTGCAGTTTTCGCTACTGCAAATTTTTAAACTTCTAAACTACGCACATTTTAAATTTTCACAACGTCGTATAGGGGGGGGGGGGGGGGCTGTACTTTTAAATGCAATTTCTTTGAAAACTGTATCTCAATTTATTTTTTAGATATAACTTTTTTGTAGCTTTTAATGCCATTTCTGTAATGGTGGCAACTGAAGTACTCCATTTCTGTAGAAAGTAATGGGAAATTAGTCGAAAATAGTAGATTACTCTGTATCTTTTTGTTGCCATTTTCTCATAACAACTGAAAAAAAATTGTAATAAAAATACGTGCTATGTCAAGAATATCGTCTACTATAAAACACGGTTTTTAGTTTACTGCAAACTTACTTTACAAACGATGCAACATTTTCTCTTTACAAAAATGTATTTTAAAGAATATTTGTGTGACTATTATTACCTTCTACTTAATTCGTATCAAAAAGCTAAAAGAATGCAATTGTATTAATCCGTCTGTAATAACATTTTTCGAAGTTTGAAAAAATATAAATGAACGATTTCTGATGAAATGTGTAGCTGTAATGAAATGTGTAATGTATAAACTATATTTAATTTTCAGTATCCATGTTAATGTTACAAACGGCATATGAATCATTAGATACCCGATTTCCTTTGCCGAGTTTCTTGAATGACGACATCTCTTTTTGCTGGCTTCCACAAATTGTCAATTCTAATTTGATTTTTTTTTTTAATTTTCCTTTTTTATTGATGTTTTAGTTCTTCTTGGATAACTACCTATTCCTTGATAAAAAGAAGTATCAAAATCGGAACACTTGTTCCAAATCTACTCGTTGATATTCGTTAAATACAGTAGAACGCCAATTATCCGAACTCCAATTAACCGAACTTCCAATTATCCGAACAGCCTATTTCTCTAAAAAAAATTTTAACCGAACTTCTAATTATCCGAACAGCCTATTTCTTACAAAATGTTTTTTAACCGAACTTCCGATTATCCAAACACCCCGTTTCTCTCATTTTTTCCAGCTTCAGATTTAGCATGCGAAATTGAATCCCCGATTAGTGTATCGTTGAGAGCTGTATGTGAATACTGTGTGTAACTTTAAGATTGAAGACCAATAGTTTTCTTTTTCACATTTTTATATCACATAGCACACAAATGTTACAAACAATCACAAACACTGAAAAACATATAGAATGATGAGGTGACTTTGGGGTAATAACCCGCTGTTAGAACAAGTGACGTTCGTAAAACATATTTTGGGGAATACTCCCGCTATAAGCAACAGAATAATTGGGGATAAGACCCGCTATAACATAACGTGCCACAATGGCAGCTCAAGAACAACAACTCTATACTTGGGGATAAGACCCGCTCGAATACACAACGTGCCGCAATGGCAGCTAAACAACAACTGAACTGGGTCACATGACCGCAAAAAAGCTACGGAGCTCGTTCGGCATGCGCACAAGGTCCGAACAAGAGCAATAAAAAGAGAATAAAAATAAAAGGCTTAGGGAAAGGGGGCGAAATAAAAAAAAAATTAAAACGATTGCTCTGAAAATGACCAGAGTCCATCACATAACGAAGCCTTTGAATGTTTGGAAACAGCTATGAAACGGCTCGAACGGCAGAAGAACGCTGATCCTATTCAACTAACGTATTTAAGAAGAATTCGAGATATGGCAGCATTTAAAAGAATGACTTCTTTGAAGCAAGCAACAATCGAAAGCTTTTTTTCTAAAATGGGAGGATCTCTGGAGTTCAGAAAAGGATAAAAAGAGAAAAAGAAAATTTTAAATGTCAAAAAAGTAAACAAAAAAAATATTTAAAACACGCCGACATAAAGCAGTGCTGCCAATCCTAAGCGTGGATAAAATGTGAAGGTTTTAGTATAGTCAGAACATCCCTTAAATTGTCTGTCCATTTATCCGAACTAGGGTCGGTCCGACTTGTTCGGATAATCGGCGCTCTACTTGCTAACTTTTTACTGAAAGTCATCAGTTAATAAAAAATTACAATTTGTGGAAAATCCGTTATCATTCAGTTGCTTTTAGAGAACAACTGAAAATCAGCTCACTCTATCGCCGATATCGTTCTGAATTTTCACGATATTTGACTAGATTTTTTTAGAAGTTGCTCCATACAGTTGAGTATTAAATTATCTAAAAAAATCTGTTAACATTCGAGCATGCGGAGATAACAATTATTTCATACAACTGCTCATATTTAATAAAACATTTAATATATTTATATTCCAACTAGCAGAACTACCCTGCGTCGCCCGTGTCAATTATGAGGGGGCCTCCTGGGCATAGGCGTAGAGTTGTATGGGCCCATGGGGCTCGGGCCCCCCCCAATAATTTTTTCAGATGGGCTGTATTTTTTGGCGCCATCCGATATAGAAAAAAATCTCAAATTTTTGGAATGTATAATAATTTAAAGAAGTTTTCAGCGTATATTGTTTTCTATAGAAAATTTTCTTTCTTTAAATGAGTTGTTTACTTTTATTCTTTAAAAACGACTAAAACAATCTAAGAAAACCTTCAATATAATGTATTGGTAAAATGGAGCACTCTCACGGGTTTTTTTTCTTTTCTTTCTTTCTTCCTTGGACGATGAACATAGTTTCTAGGAAGAATCACCTTTTCTGATTCAGATGTCCTACACAGGGGGCAGGGGACAATAAATTAACGCTTTTAACGTAGACGACGTATCCGATACTATCAAATTACAAAACCTTAGATAAGATGTCTTCCTTTTCCCAAACATACAAAGAAGGGGCCTTCCGGACTTGGATAAAAAGGTTCTAATTTAGGAGCTTCCAAGAACTCGAGAGGTGGTGGGAGGAAGGTGTATAGAGTAGTGATGGGCGATTCTCGAGAATTCGACAATCGAGAAAAATCGTCATCGTAAAAAATCACAATCGATACAGCCATCGATTAATTCATAGAATCTACAATCGAGATGTTTTACAATCGATTATAACGAGAAAAGCTAAAAACAGTTATTGGAAAACTTAGCTGTTATTCTGGCCGACAATTTCATAGTAGTGATAGGGCTTAGTGATGGGCGATTCTCGAAAATTTACCAATCGAAAAAAATCGTTATCGTAAAATACACAATACAGTCATCGATTACTTTCGAGAATCTACAAAGGAGATGTTCTAGAATCGATTATTGAAATCATTGTTTTTACATATATATAAGGCAAATTTTATTAAATATAGGGTAACTGAAAACAGATGGAATAAAAAAAACAACAAACCAAAGGGAAACTATAAAGGAGCCATAAGACTGGAAAAGTCTTGTAAGGGTGCCCCCTGGTTGAAAAAAGCTGAAAAAACGCGAGTAGCTATGAAGCGGTAAGGGGAATTTAAGTATCAAAAATTAGAATTTTTCGGCAATTAGTACCAAAATGGCCAAAGAAATAAGAATCAAAAGCACCCCCTAGTGGCAAAAATATGAACTAAAGGATGATAAAAGGGATCAAAATTTTTTATTGATTTTTCTACGTCATTTCAGATTGGATCTTTAATTTCCCCATTTTTATAAAGTCTTCGACTGGAATACATTAAACGAACTCCAGCGGGGAGCAAAGTAGGAGGGAGGGGCAAGGAAAGTGCATAATATGAATAAGTGGTCACAGAACTTTACAACGATATGGCACATGAGGGGTGTCGGCTAAATTTAGTAAAGTGCCCCCGCTCGGGGCAAAGTAAGGAGAGGGGCGCGGGCGATATATAAAATGAAATGGTAGTCACAGAGCTTTCCAATGATATATCACATGAGGGGTGTCAGCAAAAGATAGAAAAGAGTCCCAACTCCCAGGATTCCAATTATCGTCCCCCCCTCCCCCCCGAAATATACCCTGCCCATCCTTCTCTTTGAAATTTTCATATATTAAAAATTATTTATCGGAGGGCTCCGTAAAAAAATCCGATCTAAAATGTTTAAAAACGCTACAATTTCAAAAAAGTTCGAAAAGTGCCTCTCTCGGGGCGCCAAACTAAGGAAGGAAGAAGAAAGGTTCATAATATGAAAGAGTAACTTTGCGATGATAACCGAAAACTTTCCGATGATAGATCAAATGACTGGTCCAAAAAAAGTTTGAAATCTACCCCTCCCACGTGGGTTCCCTCTTTTTATCCTAGAATATACCCGGAAATCACGCAGCCCCACTTTTAAAATTTTATATTTAATAAATAATATTTATCGGAGAGCTCCATTAAAAAACCTCATTTAATGATATTTGTTGTAGAAATCTCTACAATTAAAAAAAAAAGTCCCCCCCGCACCGCTCCCCCCCCCCCCCCCGAACCCCTTCCGGAATTCAACTCTGGGAGGAGAAAGGTTCATAATATGAAAGAGTGGTGAAAGGACTTTCCGATGATATGTCAAGGAGAGGTTTGGTAAAAGTTTGAAAATTACCCCCCCCCCTCCCTTTGTGCACTCTCGCGCACCCCAGAATTCACTCACCTTCCTCTTTGAACTTTTTATATTTAATAAATAGTATTTATCTGAGTCTCCAGGTATGGGGCAGCTTGGCAGAGCTAAAATAAGAGAAACGTTGAAAATTCGTGGCAAAATGACATTAAATTTAACAGTAAAGATTGAAACTAGGACTATACAGAACTGAATACATAAACCACTGTGCTTCATAACCCACATCGGTTAATAGCAATAAAATAATAAGTGCCAGTTAAACTGATGGCATTGAGCTCACGGGTTATTAACACTAACTGTATATTATACTCTTATTTCAAAGAATAATGTCCCTCAAAAAATAAATGAAAGGAAATATCCCCCGTTTGCCCCTTTTATACTTAACCAATGAACCTCCAAATCTAATCAGGGAAACTCCTTAACTATAATAAATCAGTATATCAAATTTGAAGCAAATCAGATAGTTCTGCATGAAAAAAAGAAAAATATCGCTAAATTAAGAGTGGTCTAACCCCTTTAACCCTTTTATACTTAACTAATGAACCTCTAAATCTAATCGGAAAGCTCCTTATCAGAACAAACATAGAAAAATAAATTAAAGTAAATTGAATAATTCTCCATGAAAATCCATTTATCTAAATTAAGGGGAGGGGACTTTCCCCCTTTTCGCCCTTGTATACTTAACCAATGAACCTCCAAATCTAATGAAGGAAGCGCCATATCGGAATAAATCGGTATATTAAATTTGAAGCAAATCCAATAATTCTGCATGAAAAACCCTTTTATCTAAATTAAGGGGAGACTAGCCCCTCCCCTTTATACTTAACCCATAAACCTCCAAATCTAATCAAGGCAGCTTCTTAACATAATAAACCGGTATCCCAAATTTGGAGCAAATCGAATAATTCTGCATGAAAAACCCATTTATCTAAATTAAGGAGCGGGTCTACCCCCCTTTCCCCCCTTTATACTTAACTAATGAACTTCCAAGTTTAATCAGGGAAGCTCCTTAACATAATAAACCGGTATACCAAATTTGGAACAAATCGAGTAATTCTGCATGAAAAACCCATTTATCTAAATTAAGTGGGGGACCAGCCCCCTTCTCCCCCTTTATCCTTAACCAATGAACTTCCAAGTTTAATCAGGGAAGCTCCTTAACATAATAAACCGGTATACCAAATTTGGAGCAAATCAAATAATTCTGCATGAAAAGCCCATTTATCTAAATTAATGGGGGACCAGCCCCCCTTCTCCCCCTTTATACTTAACCCGTAAACCTCCAAATCTAATCAAGGCAACTTCTTAACGTAATAAACCGGTATACCAAATTTGGAACAAATCGAATAATTCTGCATGAAAAACCCATTTATCTAAATTAAGGGGGGCGGACAAGCCCCCCCTTCTCCCCCTTTATTCTTAACCAATGAACTTCCAAGTTTAATCAGGGAAGCTCCTTAACATAATAAACCGGTATCCCAAATTATGAGCAAATCAAATAATTCTGCATGAAAAGCCCATTTATCTAAATTAAGGGGGGGCTAGCCCCCTTCTCCCCCTTTATACTTAACCCGTAAACCTCCAAATCTAATCAAGGCAACTTCTTAACATAATGAACCGGTATACCAAATTTGGAGCAAATCGAATAATTCTGCATGAAAAACCCATTTATCTAAATTAAGGAGGGGTCTATCCCCCTTTCCCCCCTTCATACTTAACTAATGAACCTCCAAGTTTTAATCAGGGAAGCTCCTTAACATAATAAACCGGTATACGAAATTTGGAGCAAATCGAAGAATTCTGCATGAAAAACCTATTTATCTAAATTAAGGAGGGGGGGGGGACCAGCCCCCCTTCTCTCCCTTTATCCTTAATCAATGAACCGTCAAAACTAAACAGCGGAACGCCTTATCAGAATGAACATAAAAAAAATTAAAGCAAATCGTACATTTTAATCAAGAGTTATCGCGTTACGTACATACATACGTACGTACGTACGTACAGTACATACATGCACACAGAACCGACGGGTACATTAGCTCTCAGGCTTAGATAGCCTGTGAGATAAAAAGAGATTGGATAAGCAGATGGACTCCTTTGAGAAATTATGACTTAAACCAGAAATGCGGTAAGTTTGACTCTGAAAGCTTCATTTCCATCTCGCATTTCGGCAAATCTCATCACGATGATTTTTCCAGCATTTCGACGCTTCCAGATGGGAAGCTGCTCGATGGGTGGTTCTCTCGCGGTTTTAAACCTTTCGGGATGGCAAGTCTCTCGAGAGTTTCCTCTCGCCCTTTTCAACCTATCCCGATGGGAAGCCTCTCGCTTGTTACTCTCGTCCTTTTCGAAATCTCCCAATGAAAAGCCTTTCGAGGATTTCTCTCGCGCTTTTCAACATTTCGCTATGAGAAGCTTTTCGAGGATTTCTCTCGTCCTCGGCAGAGAAGAAAAGTAAGAAAATTTATCGAGAGTACCAAGGGACGAGATAGAGAAAAAGGCATGACAATGAGCTGTGAAATGAAGCTTTAATTTTCAAAGTTTCTCTTATTTTAGCCCTACCAAAATGTCACATACCTGGAACCCTCCGATAAAAATTATTTATTAAATATAAAATTTTCAAAGAGGAAGGTGGGTCGGGTGATTTCGAGGGAGGAGGACGTGAGAGTGGACTCATGGGGTGCAATTTTAAAAATTTTACCGAACCCTTCTTGTGGCATATAATCGAAAAGCCCTTTGACCACTTTTTCATACTATGAACCTTTCTTCGCTCAAAGGGGGGTGGGGAAGGGGCGAACAAATTTTTTAAAACCGTAGCCGATTTCTATAATAAATTTAAATATCACTTTAAATATGGGTTTTTTATGCAGTCTTCCGGTAAATATTATTTATTGAACATAAATTTTTAAAGTGGCGGCTGTGTGAATTCCGGGGGGAAAGAGGGGGAGCAATTTTCAAACTTTTTTTCGACCAGTCATGTGATATGTCATCGGTAAGCTCTCGGAAGACTCTTTCATATTATGAGACTTTCTTCCTCCCCTCCCCAATTTGGCCCCCACTGCGAGGGTAGTTTTTTCCGCTTTTATCATTTTAGATCGGATTTTTTTATGGAGCCCTCCGCTAAATATTATTTATAATATATGAAATTTCAGGACACTTTTCCAAATTTAGCCAAGACCCCTCATGTTACATATCGTTAGAAAGGTTTGTGACTACTTATTAGTGCTATGCACTTCCGGTGGCCGCCCCCCCTCCACTTTGCCCCCCCCCCCGGAGGACACTTTTCCAAATTTAGTCAGTACCCCTCTTATGAGATATCGTTGAAAAGGTCTGTGACTACTTATTGATGTTATGCACTTCCGGTGACAGTCCCCTCCCCTCTTTGCCCCCCCCCCCTGGGGGACACTTTTTCAAATTTAGTCAAGACCCCTCGTGTGAGATATCGTTGGAAAGGTCTGTGACTACTTATTGATGTTATGTACCTACGGTGTCCCCACCACTACTTTGCCTCCCCCCGGGGGCACTTTTCCAAATTTAGCCAAGACCCCTCATGTGAGATATCGTTGGAAAGGTCTGTGACTATTTATTGATGTTATGCACCTCCGGTGACAGTCTCCCCCAATTTGCCCTTCCCGGGGGACACTTTTTCAAATTTAGCTAAGACCCCTCATGTGAGATATCGTTGGAAAGGTCTGTGACTACTTATTGATGTTATGCTCCTCCGGTGCCCATCCCCCCATTTTGAACCCCCCCCCCCGGGGGACACTTTTCCAAATTTAGCCAAGACCCCACATGTGAGATATCGTTGGAAAGGTCTGTGACTACTTATTGATGTAATGCACCTCCGGTGACCGCCCCCCCCCACTTTTCCCCCACGCGGGTGTTTTTCTAAATTTAGCCGAGACCCCTCATGTGACATATTGTTGGAAAGGCTTATGACCACTTACTCATGTTATCCACCTCCCGCACCCCCCCCTTTCCCCCCAAGGGGAGGGCATTTTTATAAATTCAGATCCAGACTTCTCATGTGACATATGGTTGGAAAGGCCTAAAGACCTGTGACGACTTAATCATATTATGCAGCTGCTGTGCCCCTCCGCTCGCTTTGACCCCTCCCCAAGAGATCTGGTCCGACGTTCATTCGTTTCGATATTATATTTTTTACAAGATTTTGTAGTGCGTGCACACCACACCCGCCTGCTATCATATATCAGTGCCGTATATAGCGGGTAACCTGTTCGTGATTTCATATTAAAAGATTACGTATAAATTAGGGGCCCCGATTAAAGGAGGGGCCCGCTAGCGGTCGAAGTCACCTAGTCTTTATTAACATCGACTCATTCCAGTTCACCCGCAGACGATTCTTGATAAATGTATGACGTATATAATACATAATATATGATTTATAAAAGAAATTTGCAAACTGTAGTCATCGAGAAAAAATTTATACAATCGAAAAATATCGAGATGTCCATACAATCGAGAAAATCGAGAAAAACATCTCGTTATCGCCCATCACTAGTATAGAGGGGTTTTAATGTTTTATTGCAGCGGATGACCAAACCAGTGGTGTCTTTAATGCAAAGAACACAGACGGGAGAATTTCTTTATACCTAAGCATAAAATATAAAATTTCCTTACAAATGAAAATTTCAGATGGACAAATACATATTAACTTCGCCTAAATGTACCAAGCCGTCTCTCGCAGTAACAAATGATTCACGAGGATCTAGTAGTTCTAATAAACAGTAAGTATTCAATTGTTCCTATTTATTATTTTAAATAATTTATTTTTGTGTTGTCTTAAGTTATCTGATTAAAAGTCGGCAAAGACTTGGCCCGGGCCCGGGCCCGAAACTCGAACTCATGACTCAGGCCGGTTTTCTTTCCCTGATCGCAACCTGATAAAGTCAGGGCCTACATCCCGCCCCCCCCTCCCCTCCTGCAAACTCGGGCTAGGCCTGAACTTTTTTTTTTTCTCTGTCTGTCTCAATCTGGAATTTGATTTTATTATTGTTATCGTTTCGATGTTCAGATAAATATATCTAGCTGTACATGCGTATTCGTGTTGAACAGGGCCGAAACTAGCCTTTTTTGCACCCGGGACAAACATGGTTTTTGCCCCCCCCCCCCCCCCCTCTTCTGCAAAATATATTTACAAAGAGAATTTTACTACTTTTCTAATTGCCGACTTATTTTAAAATTTAAAATATATAATCATAAAATATGTACCGTATTTTATGGAAGAAACGCCACACCCGTTGTAAGCGCCGCACTCCTCAAAATTGGTCTGAATAAGCTTTAAAGTATCGTAATCGCCGCACCCGTCGTAAACGCCGCATCTGTGTCTTTACTTCTACTTTTGTCGATAGTGTCTAACTTTAATTAAAGTGTTCTGAACAGTGTAGGGATGCCTCATTTTGAATAACTTAAGATTCTAAAAATTTATTTAAAATATTTAAATCAGGTTTTAAATATTTGTATGTAATTTTTAAATTATGAAACGTTAATTGGTACTAAAACCATCCAGAGCGCGGGACGCGGACCCCTCACCTTAGGCGCTCCACATTTTTTTAAGTGGTCGGCCCAACTTAGCACGCTTTTTACGTCGCATCCACTTTAGTCCTTTTTTAGTTTCTATTCGAAGCCCTTAAAATCTGAGTCGTAATATCTGAGTAGAAGAGTTGTAAATTTTCTTTGGTCCACCTGTATGGTTCGGTATCGGTATCATCACTGGAAATGTCACAGTTTTCATTATAGGTAAAGTCAGAAAGTTCCGCGTTGTTGAGACTTGAGAATAGTCTTAAGGCTGTTCTTAACTGCTCTGCTCAACAAGCGCAAAACGTTTTGACACATTTACAAATTCATTTTTTAACGAAAATATGTAAAATTAAAAAGCCTGGTCATGGTAGCGATTTGGAATTGAACTGTTTTTTCCATTTTTTGATCAATAAATTAGCTATTGAGTTATAAGCGTTTTTGATCACGTGACAAACACGTTTATCGCCCGCTCTTGAGTGATTATTCACCGTTCGCGCGAAAACTCGGTTCAAAACGTCCACTTTGACACTATTTTCTGAAAGATCTATTGCGTTTGCAAAAAAAATGGAAAAAACGGCTCGATGGCATAGTTTTTGAACAACACCAGCTAGTTTCATGCATTTTCAAACAAAAATAAATTGAAACTTATGTCAGAAAGTTGCCCTTTTGCATTTGAGAACACCCTTAAGGAATTTTTACTTTATCCCAATTTTACGCGCATGGAAAAAAAAATCGTAAACGGCGCACATGGTGTAAACGCTGCACTTGACAAAAAATTAACTTTCAAACTCGTAAACGCCGCGGCGTTTCTTCCATAAAATACGGTAATACTGAACTACGTAATCTACAATGGTGGATACAAGGGGGAGGTCACGGGGGTCATGACCCCCCCTCTAAACACCAATAAAAATAGTCTAAAGATCATTTTTAAAATGAAATATACAGCAGAGTCTCGCCTAACCGAGTTTCCGCTTTAACCGAGTTATTTTCTTCTGATGGACTGATAGCTTCCATTATTATGAAACAGCCATTATAAATGAAGTGTTAGGTGAAGATGAAAGAGCAGTCGTAAAAAGTTAGAACTCTGATTTTCTGGTCAGAATAATAAAAAAAAGGGGCCATATTGTTTCTTTTTTTTTTTTTATTATTGCCATTTTTTTCCATTCTGACCAGAAAATCAGAGTTCTAACTTTTTGCGACTGCTCTTTCATCTTAACCTAACACTTCATTTATAATGGCTGTTTCATAATAATGGATGCCAACAGTCCATCAGAAGAAATTGATCCATTCCAAAGGCATAATCCTTCATTCTGGTGCCCTGATGTTGAACACACGGGCCAGCTTTTCCATGAAATATTTATATTATACGACGTTTCTTTAATGAAATTTTTGGAAGTTTTTTATACTGCTTGCTGTATTAAAATATATTTTGTTCCTATAAATTACGGAAAATACTTTTTCTTCATTATAATTACAGAGCAGCTTTAAAAGTATGGTTTACTTTAATCAACTTTTTATTCTTCTTTTAATTACTATTATTTCTAAATTGAATCTTGTGTATGCATGCAGTTGTTTAAATATCATTATTATTATTCCATATTATATTGTTTACAGACATAAGAATCTGAAAAATACTATATTTCAAATTATTGTATAAAAACAGATGCAATATTCTTTTAACTCTTTCAGGGGCAAGTAATTGTGTTTCTGTAATGTTGAATTCACACCGGAATTTTTGAAAAAAAAAATGTTTCAAAATAAGGAGAAACATTTTTACAACTAATTTCCAACAAAGCTGTAAAAGAAAAAATATATTTAAAAGTTTCTAGTGCAAATCTTGATTAAAACTAGGTCGGATATAATATATCCCACCGTTCCTCAAAGGGTTAAAAGAATGTCAGTAGTAAAATCATATTGATAAAAAGATATCGGCTTTTTATTTTATTTTCATTTATTTTATAGAAATTGAGTTGGGTTTAATTTCGTTGTTTTTCTACAAGGGCAAGTGATTAATTGGCAAAACTAAACAGATAGGGCTCAACTTTTAGTTTTTATTCCTGGTACGATATTGGAATATATATTAATTAGTATGTTCCTCTTCTAAAGTTAGGACTTGTGCAGACCTCTAAGGGCGGCTCTGACAAGCAGTCTGGGAAGGGTAATCGCCAGTGTAGAATTGATAATTTTTTCTACGATTGAAGTTTCTGCTGCTCCGAGGCGCCACCGAAACGGAGGGTGGGGTGTGTGTGTGGGGGGGGGGCGTCATTTATTCTCAGACTTTAGTATAAATAAATTTAAAAAAAAAATGGTCGGGGCATGGACTAGGAAGGGGTTGCGGACCACTTCCAGTATTCATCACTGATTGTAACATTAAAATTTTCTGATAATGGAAATGGTACTCATATGACTTAGTAACTTAGTATTAGTACTATCGAATAGTATCTGCAATATAATCGTCGTATTCCAACCACACTTGCTACCAGATATATTACATCAATTTATTCGATTGACTTCCATTAAAAAAAAAAAAAAAAAAAAAAAACAATTTAGCTCTCATTAACTTATTCAATTATTAATTCATTCGTGCAATGAGCAAAAAAAAAGTCTTACTTAATTATATAGAAAATGTAATGGTGAATATTATGAATGTTTTTCAATGGGGCCAAGGTTATTTTAGTTAATGGTGATTGTATCTGAATTTTAAGAAGTGAATTTATATTAAAATGTAATCTTTTAAAACTCTGCAATTCTTTGAAAAGTCTCATCTATTATACATTTAAGGGCCAAAAACCTTTAGGACCACCGATATTGCTGCTATTTTAGTCACATTTGTACGAGGGAATATAAAGAAAGAATTTAAAAAATATATATATTTAATTTTCTTTTTACTCCTCTTAGACATTTGAAATTGCAGATATTTTTCTAAATTTATATAGAGAAATATATAAAACATGCAACTTGAAAAAAATTATCTAGCCCTTTCAAGTTACCTCTTTAGAACTGCCCTTGTAATAAACTTATATATATATATATATATATATATATAGTTAATTTAGTGAGTCATAACTTTATGAAAAATTGATAAATAACAGCCATATTTTTGCAACTAAAAGCGATATATTCTTACCTTTCATAGGAATGTACAAAATTTGCTTCAGTTTTAAACCTGTTATGTTTCATTTATAAATTTTCCTTTGTTTATTGTTTATTTATTTATTTTAAATGTATGAAAAACTGTCGTTAAGCTTATTTGTATTATTATTATTTGCATCTTAAATTTAATTTTGCCGGATGATTCAAAATAGACATAGTAGCGATTAAGCCTACCGAAGGACATTAAAAAAAATCCCATTCTTTTACGGTTAAAAATTACCCAGTTATGTTATTTCAGAACTTTCCTGCACTAAAAGTGGCAAAACTGGGTTTTAGTATCTGAAGGGTTTGAAATTTCATAAAATTCAAAATATCCTAATTAGATTACATTTTTGTCAAAGAAGAGGATTTATTTTAATGTCCTTCTTTGACTCTAGATTTTTTTTCTCAAATATAAGTTAAAGGATAAGAGGGGGCGTGCTATATACAGGGTGTTCCGTTAAAGGGGTCCAATATTAATAGGGGTAATAGAGGAGATCACACGGAGCATAAATCAGTATATAATGCCTGGCCGGATCTCAATAATTTTCAAGTTACAGCAAATAGAATGAAAAATCGGAAATTTGTAAAAAAACCCTCATTGCAAAACAATCGGTAATGCTACATAAAAACGAAGCACATATTTAGAAAGAGCAGAAAAAATCCTACGAAATGACATAAGTTGTTTTAGAATATTGAGAATTAATGGCGAGTTACAAGCTCTGAAACAGTGAAAAAATACAAAATCAAATATTTAGCAAAATAGTTAATCGTTAATTCTAAAAATGCAACTCTACCTACATCAAGGAAAATGTTATAAAATTTGGTCCATTCCGAAAGCTTTCGAAGAAGCTGACAATAAACCATATCAGTTTAATTGTATGGGAGAAATCAAGCAGTTCCCTAGTTACAACTCTGTACTGTTGCACGCTCGGAAAGGACGAAACTCCGCCCATGACGATTGTAAACACCCCGTTTTAATATCTTTCAATTATACATTTCTGATCAACCTCTATCAATACCCTTTCATTATTCAGTCTGGTCAAGTGAATGACATATTGTGCAGCTCTCGCCTTGTCTTAAAGCAAACTCCGTGACTGCTGCGTTTCCTCCATGAACTTTCAGGATGATGAAGAAGAAGTACTTTTTATGCAAATTTTCTATGTGTATAGGAAGAAAAGTGTAATAAAACAGCAGTCATCAGTGGGCGTTATGTTAAAGGGAGGCTGTTGTAAGTGGGATTGCAGTAAGTTGATGTATAATAATTATGCCGGAATACTCTAACGAAGAATATGCGGACATGCATCTGATGTACGGGCAAGCTCATGGAAATGCATGTCTAGCACAGCGGATGTACCGTGAGCAATTTCCAAGGAGACGTTGCCCAAGTTCGAAACTCTTCATAAAAATCGATAGACGATTACGGGAGACTGGATCGTTTAATACAGCAAGCATTGATGCAGGGAAACCTCGACATGTACGAACACCTGCAATGGAAGAAGATGTACTGTATATTTTTAAAGATAACCCCTCCACGAGTACACGAGCTGCTGCGTCTGAAGTCGGTGTTTCTCACCAAAGTGTGTGGCGTGTTCTGTGTGCAGAAAACATGCACCCCTTTCATGTGCAGCGGGTACAACTGTTATCAGTAACAGATTGTGCTCAGCGGACAGAATTCGTACGCTGGTTGCTTAATGTAACAGAAAATAATCCACAATTTCTGGAAAATATTTTATTTACTGATGAAGCAACATTTACGAGAGAGGGCGTGGTAAACACGCACAATATGCACACATGGTCATATACAAATTCGCACACTGTTTTCCCGTCGAACGCACAACAAAAGTTCAGTGTGAACATATGGGCAGGTGTCCTCGGCGATTATCTCATAGGACCATATTTACTCCTAGATGTACTCAATGGCAGTACGTACTTGGTTTTCCTACGGGATATCTTACCGCAGTTACTGCAAAATGTGCCAGCAACATTGCGCCACAATATGTGGTTTATGCACGATGGCGCACCGGCACATTTTTTCATAGGTGTTCGCAATCACCTCAATTCAACATATCCTGGGAAATGGATTGGACGCAGTGGACCTGTTGCTTGGCCTGCACGCTCTCCAGACCTCAATCCGTTAGACTTTTTTGTTTGGGGACACCTTAAATCGCTGGTGTATGAAACGCCTGTGGATACACCGGAGGATTTACTAGCGCGAATCGTTATCGCTGCAGGAGACATTCCCAACTCCGTCGGAGTTTTTCGGCGTGTTCGCCAATCTTTACGACGTCGCTGTCGGCTGTGCGATTCTGTTAATGGGCGCAACTTCGAACACCTATTATAATAATGTCCGTTCGTCTGCCTTCCGACATTGAACTGTGCAGCGCAGGCCAGAAGACTATGCTTCACATATGTCATAAAGTACGTGGAATGTAATTCTTTATTTGTCATTTTTCTTTTATTTTCAACACTTTTTGGCACAGTATTTTGTAAGTCACAGACTGTGGTGTACTCAAATTGTAAATTACAAAGTTTGTATGAATTAATTTAAAATTTTGTGTCTTTTTTAAATTTATAATTAATAAAATTATTATGCTATTTGTTATTATTATTTCCTATCATAAATTATGATGCACATATACATACAATAATTGTCCATGTAAAACATGTACTGAAACTTCTTGCATAGTTACAAATCGCAATATTTTTAATTATTTCCGAATTTTCACCACCAGTTTAATTTTAAAGAATTTAACTTAAGCTTTATATCAATAAAAGACCACTTTACAATGTAGACTATTATTGTAAAGTTAGTTTGGTTCATTCAACTCTTGAATAATTAAAAATGTTGCATCTCAGAAGAAGCATGATCGAAAATGTATAGTTGAGAGTAATTAAAAAAGTGGTGTTTCCAATCGTGATGGGCGGAGTTTAACCTTTGCTAGTGTCAAAGAAAGCGGAGTTGTAACTAAGAAACTGATTAATTTCTCTCACACAATTAAACCGATATGGTTCATTGTAAGCTTTTTCGAAAGTTTTCGGAATGGACCAAATTTTACTACATTTTCCTTGTTGTAGCTAGAGTTGTCTTTTTGGAATTAACGATTAACTATTTTGATGTATATTGGATTTCGTACTTTTTTCACTGTTTCAGGGCTTGTAACTCGTCAATAAATATTGCTATTTTAATACAATTGATGTCATTTTGTAGGTTTTTTTCTGCTCTTTCTAAATATGTGCTTCGTTTTTATGTAGCATTATCGATAGTTTAGCAATGAGGGTTCTTTTACAATTTTCCGAATTTTCATTCTATTTGCTGTAACTTGAAAACTATTGAGATCCGACCAGGCTTTATATACTGATTTATGCTCCATGTGATCTCCTCTATTACCCCTATTAATATTGGACCCCTTTAACGGAACACCCTGTATATATTAATGGGCATTATCGCCAGGTAATCAGAAATATATATCTTTCTGTAAAACAAATGCCATGTCTAAAATCTGTTCATAATTTGTATACTTTTGTGATTAGAAGTATGTTTCTAGCATCAGCGATACACAAGATTATATCTATTTTAATTAATTTTAATTAAACTATTTTAATGTCCATTATATCTATTTTAAATTATCCGGTATTTCTTTTTTTTTTTTTTTTTTTCCTCACTAATTACTTTCGTACAACTCAGATTGTTTTGTGGCTTTGGCTTGTCATGGTTAAAAACTTTTTAGGGTTGTACAGAATATTTTACACGTGTGTATGTTTCTTAAGGCTCCTGTCCCTGCCGGCGAAGAAATTCACGAGCTAATGTTAATCCTATGGGGAGGGATATTTCTAATATCTCGTTTGCATTTCGACATTTTTTTTTCTTTTTTGCATTGAATAGCCGAGATCCGTCTCTACAGCGCACCTTTTTTACTTTTTCTATTATGGTTGCAGATATTTTTTAGAATGACACTTTCATTTACAGAAGCGGTTTTATAAGTGAAAGTAACTTTATAAAAAATATCTGCGACCAAAATCGAAAAAGTGAAAAGGTGCGATGTAGAGACGGACCTCAGCTATCCAATGAAACAAAAAAAATTAAAAATGTTGAAATGAAAACGAGATATTAGATAAATCTCTCCCCTTAGGATTAGCATTAGCTCGTGTCTTCGCCGGCAGGGATAGGAGACTTAAGGCTACCGTTCCGTGAGGCGAAGACACTTGCGAGCTGATGTTAAACCTATGGGAAATTTCTTTTCAAATATTTCATTTGCATTTCGGTATTTTTAAATATATATATATATACATATTCATTGGATAGCTGAGGTCGATCCCTACACTAGTCTTTATTCACTTATCGTATTTTGGCAGCAGATTTTTTTTTATGAAGTTACACTTTCGGAACCGGTTTCGAAAGTGAAAATGTGATCATAAAAAAACTGCAGTCAAATGTAGGGATTGACTTCAGCTATTCTCTCTCTCTCTCTCTCGCTCTCTCTCTCTCTCTATATATATATATATATATATATATATTGTCCCAAATTCATGTTCTTTAGCTAATTTATGGCTAATATGAAAATGAAACCACACATTTTATTTGTGGAACTTTTGGCATTTGGGACACGACGATTCTGTCTAAGTTCTACAAATTTCCATTATTCCATTTCTGTTATTCAATTTCTTCTGTTTTTTACTATGTTTTTAGAATCTATGTTATGTGTGTTGAGGGGAACTGTATTTTTGTCAATTTGTTAGTGTAATTTTATTCATAATTTCACAGTTTTTCTTGGTGGCCGGTAATGTTTATTTAATAGTTATATACTATATATATATATATATATATATATATATTATATCATTTCAAAATGCTAAAACAACATAACTTCAAAAGGAAGGTGTATTTTTGAAGTTATGTTGTTTTAGCATTTTGAAATGATATAATATGCTTTATTGCATTTGATATGTGCTGCTGTAGCGCCATTCATGCAGTAATTTATCATTAATTTTGGAATAAAATATATATATATATATATATATTTAGAAATATCAAAATGCAAATGAGAAATGAGATATTTGAAAAGAATCTTACCATAGATTTAACATTTTCTCGCGAGTGTCTTCGCCTGACGAGACGGTAGCCTTAAGGAGTTCCAATATCTCATTCAGAATAACATATGACTGCTTTATTTTATTTATTTATTTTTATGGGAGCGTTTCATCGAAACAGGTACCTCCATTCCACTCACGTATCATGTATAACGATCAAAACTCAGTTTCTTCTCACCAGAAACTACACGTTTGATGTTGATGCACTGCATTTAAAATTGTTTCCTTAAATTTTAAGAATTTGATAAAATCATATTAAATTTGAATTTTATGCTGTACAAAAACTTAAAATTTTATAGTCTTTAAAAAAGATTACAATAGTGTCATCGGATGTTAATTTTTTCGTCGTGGTAACCATATTTTGATAATTATATTAAGGGGGTTCGGACACGTGTCAATGTTAAATTTGTCATATTGATGATCCTTTATTTCTGGAGCTGTTCCAAGGAATCAGCTGAAAATTTCAAAGCTTATTTCCTGTATATTTTTACAGACATTAACACACAAATTTCTTGAAATTGGTTGTAATTATAATTTTATGATTTTTATTAATTTGAAAATTAAAAATCTTCTTTATAATTTTCATAGAAACTTATCTAGAAATGAGTTTTCCTTGATAATTTTCATAGAAACTTATCTAAAAATGCGTTTTCCTTGATATTGTTGAGAAAACCTACCACGAATTTTTTTCTTAAAAATTATTGGTGTTCAAAAAACGGACCAGTGCGAGTCCTGAAACTACTTAAAAAATTTTAAATTTCATTAAAAATAACAAAACTTCAAATTACAAAAAGCTTGTGTTAAACTACGTACATATGAGAAAAATACGTGTGTGAAAGATTGCAAAGGTGTATGTCGCGTTGTTTATGATATAAAAAGTCATTTAGGCAAAAATAAAAAAAAAATAAAATGAGGTTTAACCCTTTAGCTACTGAGTTATGAATTCATGAAAATTTTATCTTCTAAAGTATTTTTCGTGAATTGTCTAAACTACATTAGAAGATTTATATAACAATTTAATAAATTTTAGAAGGATTAATTAAATTTGAATTTATGGGAATTTCGTGCAATATTTATAACCCCACTCAAATCTTTTATTTTAAATATTTTTCTAAGTATTTTGTAGAATTAGGAAATGTATAAATAGAACATTCTTAAAGTAGAATTTTCTTTTAATAGAAATATAGAAATATTTCCGAATTGAAATATCCCCCTTCCTCACCCCAACGCCAAGAATGCTGAAAGGATACAAAGGCAAAGAAATCGTCCTTTTAAAAATATTTTTGTTTTGTGTAACCCATAATGCTTTTGGAACAAGATAATGTAATGCATCTATAACTCATTCTAAACTGTATTACAACTAATCGGTGTATTAGATGAATTTTATAACAAGTTATTTTAATGGTACTTATAAGTACCGTCAGTAGATAAAGGGTTAATATGTTATTATAAGACGCACATCAATAAATTTAATGCATTCCACCACTGTATGAAGTGTCCGAACTCCCTTAAGTAATGTAATTTTTTGCTTAAATTTCCCCATAGGTTAACACAGGATTCCGAGGTCGACGGGATTTATTGAAACAACTCCTTAAATTCTGTTATTAAAATGTACAATATTTTCCTCTTCAATATTCTGTCTTTTTATTTATATATTTATTTTATTCAATAATAGAATTGTTCATACGGATAAAAGGATTCTTAGTGAATATTCTAGGTGTACTTATCGTGGCATATATAACTTTAATGCTTTCCGAATGGACTGGGCTGTTTCCCAAGTGTGCCGTGTCGTTTTTCAAATGATAGATCTTTTTTAAACCGCTTAAAAAGCATCTTATTTAAATTTTAGTTCACGGATAGCTCCAGACGAATTTTCAACTTCTATTTTCAACTTCTAAACTGTGAAATTTTTAGTATGATTCCAAATTCTTTGTAATCAAGTTATGTTTCTGAATTTCTATTCTTTAACCACATATACAGTGTTGAGTTTGTATGCATTGAGCGGTTAACGTACATTAAATAAGAAAACCATTCTTGTCAATTTCTAAATATTTTATATATATAGCATTTTTTTATTATTGCTATTATATTTTTATTTTATTATTTATTTACTCTTTGTTGAAGTTTTATGATTCAGTGTAAACATTAAAATAAATAATTTCAGTATTTGCAATTATTATCTTACATAACCTTCATAATTCACATTAAAACCTCTCTTTAGTACCTTATTTTCTGCTCCAAATTCTCTTATATATTTTTAACAAATGTATTTGTAATTCAGGGTTTTTAGAAAATATCTGCAGTGTAGAATTATGTATATGATTTTACTAATTAGATATATGGACAAACTAATTTAAACTGTTTCTTTACATAAAAAAAAAGCAATGTATATATATATTATATTTTGTGATTCTTTCTAACTTTAGTTCTTTATAATCTTTTTTTTTTTTTTTAATGAAAATTTAGCTTGATAGATTTTCATTTACTACAGCCAGGGCCGGTCTTCTTTAAAGAGACTCGGGTGGACAAAAATAAATTTGAAGCCCGGCACTATTTTCCCCTTAAGATTTAAAAAAGAGGATCTTCAAAAGCCCCATTGATAAGCTCGGTTGCAAGATGGGGACACGGCACGGATCAAACATTTTTCGGACCTCCTCTCTTTTAAGTTCTTTTCAATTTCGTTCGCCAGACCGTATGAGCATGAGCCCAGGGTGCATTTCACCCACTGCGCTTTCCTCATGGACGAACCTGATATCAAAGAATCCATGCCTGACATCAGCCGTTTTATGATTTAGGGATTAGTAATAATCACTATAATAATAAATTAGCAATCTGGATGTAAATAAATCTCCATCTACATACAGCCATCATTTATGTTCAGATATGCTATAAAGATGAATTTGCATGCCATACATGTGCTATTTACTTTAACATACCTGTTTAAGAGCACTTTTTATACAAAATTTTAAAGCCATTACCGATTTATTTATTTATTTATTTTTTTTTTAATAAAACAAGAATTAATTGTGTTGAGTAACATTGTATAACAATAAGTGATTTTTCATTACACAAATCAACCAACAATTTAGTAAAGTTTACTTTAGAAAGATTATAAAAGGAATTGCAAGGAAAATTAGACAGAAGGGAAAGACACATTCTATTATAGTTGTTAAAAAAGTAGTTAACCATAAAGCATAAAAACGGCTGTCGTTTTATTCTTTCTCTCAAATTTTGAAAAACGTTAATGTCGAAATTCTTATTATTACTAGCGAGTAGAGTATACGAACTGAGAATAAATTATTTTGCCTTTCAATTTAAAACATTGGAAAGGTTTGATTTATGCATACGCATAACAGAAATTACTTCGGCTCCCCAAATTGATAAATTTTTAAAATCTTATTTGGAAAAATAATATTTCATTTATTTTTCAATATAAGCAATAATTTGTAATATAAGCAATTATTTATGTATTAATATATTCAACAAATATTTTTGAATTATTTATTTGTGATCTCACGAGTTTGCTTTTCACACAACTATGAATTTGCAATTGTGTGTTGATTTATATTATTTACTTTTGAAATGAAATATGCATTAGTAAAAAGTTATTTAAGATGAAAAAATATTTTATTGTCATATACCACCCATAAAGTTACTTTTCTTAAATTTTTGACCGATAAAATTAGGATATTTTTAATGTTTTAAAAATACAAGGAATATCATGTAATTATGTTACATGAATAGATTTTAAAATGTTTTTATAGAAAATAATCATTGTAAGTGCATTAATTTTAGGATTTTCAGTTTGAGATGAAAGGATTAATCGCTGGATATTTGCGATACAAAAAAAAAAAAAAAATCTGTAACAAGAGAATAGAAAAGAGTAGACTAAATAAAGCGGCATTGGCATCTTTAATCAAATTTATTCGCCTAACAGCACTTTTTTTTTTTTTTTTTTTTAAGAAACACTTTCTCTTGCACTTAATAACATGTGCAAGAGAAATTTACAAAAAAAAAAAAAAAAATACTTTTAAAATATAGTGGTGTGCATAGAATATAAAAATAGAATAATGCATTTAAAGTTATCGTCCGTTAACACTTTGGGGACGACCAACCGGTATACTTGCCACTTGAGGTGCTCAGAATCCTTCATTATTCCCACCAGTTATTTTTTATTGTAAATTTTACCTTATTTAACAGAGCATTTTCGCGATTCAATAACAGAAAAAATTCTCATTGAAAAACCGGTGGTAAAAGATTAAAATTTAAGCAAAGGGTTCCCGTCGCGAAGGGGTTAGGGGTTAAATGTCATGTGTGGTGTCAAATTAAGAGAATAGAGAAACAAATTTCAGTCTATGTATATACTGCTAATTCTACTATTGTTAAACAAAATAAAAAGAAAAGCAAGGCAGAAATTGCACAATGTTAGAAAGAATTTTATATTCAACGAGCACTGTGTTGTCTTTTCTGGTTTATTTATATAACGATTTTCATAAATTTCATATACATGTCTTTTATTTTTCATTTTGCTACATTTTATTCACATGAAATTTAATTTTATTTATGAGTTATTAAACATTTAATTGGTTTCTTAACTGCAGAAATGCTGAACCTTCTACATTTGAAAAATCTTTAAACAGTAAAAGAAGAGGTAGAGTTTTTCAAAAGACTTGGATAGACAAATTTCCATGGATTGAATATGAAAAGACCAAAGAACACGTTCTTTGTTCAACTTGCAAAGAATGCTCGGAAAAAAAGATGTTGTCTTCCAGTAAAAAAGAAGAAAATTTTATTTCTTTAGGATATAAAAATTGGAAACATGCGCTGAGAAACTTTCAAGCACATGAGAGTTCCAACTGTCATCGAGAAGCAGTTCTGAAAATAAATTCACTTAATTCGGGAGTAAATGTATCAGCTTCCTTAGATGCAGGAAAAAAAGCTGATATGATCGTTTCAAGGGACGCCCTTAAAATTATTTTTACTAGCATTCAATATCATGCGCGCCAAGGTATTGCTTTGCGAGGGCACGATCCCCAGCAATAAAATTTCTGGCAGCTATTGAAAACACGATCACAGGACTCCAGTACTATTGCTAGCTGGATTAAAAGGGATTCTTAATTCAAATGGTTATCTCCGGATATCCAAAACGAAATTTTGGAGATAATGCCGCATGCAGTATTGAGGACTATTACTGATAATATAAAAAAGAACAATTATTTTTCGATAATTATGGACGAAACAGCCGATATCTCCGGAAAAGAACAAGTTAGTATTTGTTTTCGCCATGTATGTGCAAGTGATTTTTCCGTTAATGAGGATTTTGCAGGATTTTATGAGACGGACAATACCAGTGCAGAAGCGTTGTTTTTAATTTTAGATGACGCGCTTAAAAGATTCCCGTTATCATTTGAAAACTGCAGGGGGCAGTGCTATGATGGCGCAAGCAACGTTGACGGCAAATTTTCTGGTGTACAAGAACGAGTAAAACAGCGACAACCATCTGCAGAATTTGTTCATTGTTCTGCTCACTGTTTAAATTTAACAGTGCAAGATGCCATGAATAATATCTCAAATACGCGTGATTGTTTTAACATTGTTAAAGAAATGATCAATTTCATAAAAGTATCTCCAAAGCGTCTTGCAACTTTTCAAAATTTCCAGTCACCAGACATGGGCAATTTACGTCCTCTGTGCCCCACAAGATGGTTGATGCGTGCCAGCAGTGTCAAGAGTATTTTAAATAATTATGAGTCCTTGATGGAATTTTTTGAAAATCTAAGTTCCGTTTCTGTATCAAGATATGACGTAGCTACTAAATGTAGTGGCTTTCTTCGAAATTTGATCTCTTTCGATTTTTTCTTTGCGCTAAGCAACATTATAAAAATATTAGGGCCAGTTGAGGAGGTACAAAAAACATTGCAATCGCCCAACATCTCACTGAGAAATATCCAAAGTCAAATTGATATTTTAAAAGACCTTTTGACAACTTATCGTCAAGATGAAAAATTTTCTGTATTTTGGAACGGAATTGTCTCTAAAAGCAAAGAATTTGATTTAGAAGAACCAATGTTGCCTAAAATCCGAAGAAAACCTAAGCGTATTGACGGAGGAAGTGATCCCCATATCTACGAAAAACCTGAAGACTACTATCGCATAAAGTTTTTTGAACTACTAGACAGTGTTCAAAATTCTTTAAATGAACGATATAATAAGTGCAATACTTTTTCTAAATTGAAAAACATTGAAGAATTATTGGTAAGCTCTTTAAATTCTCGATCAACTTTAACATCTGAAAAATTAAAGAACGTTCTTGGTGAGAATTTGGTGGCTGATTTTGATATAGAGAGATTACAATCGCACATTATGATGCTGTCAGATGTGTGCAAGACAAGAGAAAAAAGTTTTGAAAGTCTTTCTGATCTGAAACACTTTTTCCAGACTGATAAGAATATTGCTACAACATTTCTGGAAATAACCAAATTGATCCAAATTTGTTATGTAATTCCTGTAACCACTTGCACAGCTGAACGAAGTTTTAGCATGCTTCGTCGACTGAAAAACATTTTAAGATCGACTATGACTCAGCAAAGACTAAACCATGTTGCTATTTAAAATACATACCAAGAAAAAGTTGATGTATTGAATATAGAAGAACTCGTAAATGCATTTATAGTTAGGTCACCTCAGAGACGAAATACTTTTGCAAACTTTTAATTAGATTATTTGAAATATGTATACATACTTTCCTTCTTATCTATTATTTTGTGAATTTTGTAAATTTAAATCTTTACGAAAATTGTGCATCCACAACTTCTTCACTTATAAATGTCTGACAAATGCCTACACTTCCAATGTCCATATTTTATTAACATCATCATTCATACTATCTTAAATAATTGATTATTCATAGAATTTTCAGTTTCGTTTATGTATGGCTATATATCTGAATAGTATATTTTACCAATTTTATAGTTGAATTTCATACATAATTTCAATATAGTGTCTTAAATAGATTGAAACGCGTTTCATTTTTTTTACCTGTTAGAGATACGCAAAAAATATAATTTGCAAAAATATTCAAAATAAAATAGGAATCAAGGTTATGTTTATTAAATAGTCCTGCCATTAATTTTCCAAAAGTTACACTTTTTAAATTTTCATATGGTTCCTCAGTCCTACAAGTTATATAATTAAAAAAATTTTCTTCATGCTTTGACAAGTAAAACAGAGTTTTATTCTTGTACGACCAAAACTTTCGGTCGTAAAAGAATAGATTCTTTACTGTGATAATATATCTTATAAGACCAAGAGTCGTATAAAAAATTATTATTATTTTTAAATCAATGGCAGTTATTTTTTCTGCAACATAATCCTTGATCCTACATTATTTTGAACAATTTTGCAATTTGCAATACCCACATTTTCCAGTAGTTAAAAATTTAAAGCACGTTTCAATCTTTTTGGGACACCCTGTGTGTATATACCTATATATATATATATATATGTATATTTGTGTGTGTATATATTTAGTTATTTTTAATAATGTAGATAAACTATTGTAAAAAGCTTCATATTCTAGTAATATTATATTAAAAAATATTTAATCTGGAAAAGCTATTATTGCTCATTGAATGTAAAATTAGACTACTGCTAAACATATCAAATGCTTTCTTTTGATTATCTAAATGAATAAAATATATATGCATTGATCATAAATGTCCAGGTCCAGAGTACAGAACTTCCTAGTTAGAATATTTCCTTTTCCATGAAATTTATATTAGAAATTTTTATAATAAAATGAAATCAATATTTAATACTATAGAACGAAAATTTTAAGAAATTGGAAAAACTGCAACTTGTTTTGAATTAATCTCTCTTTTCTCGGTACAAAAACATGCTACTATTACGAGAACAGAAGCAAAACACTTGTTATTATATAGTGATAGCACGCCCATGCCCTGATTAATGGCGGGGAAAAGTTCCACCAGCGAAAACGAAAAGAAATTTTATCCTTACTTTCGACACACATTCTGCATAAATAAACCGACAATTTCTATTTAAATTTATTAAGGAATGTTTGTCCCACTGGTAATCAGGTCTTGAGCACATCATTTTGCTTACTTCCCCCTTTGTGGTTTATTTAAGAAGTTTCTTTCATCATATTGCATTATTCATCAATATTTATAATACTTACTTGCAAGTTATTATTTATTTGCAAAAAGCGAAAATTTCATAAATTATCGAAGAACAGGAGTCTTATTTTTTTGCCCTCTCCCCATCCCCCCCCCCAAAAAAATGATAGTTTAAGGACCTTTCTTAAAGCATTTTAAGCATGACTACAAAATATTTAAAATCTAGCTCTGCGATACTAGATACTGGTCTAGTTACTTAGACAAAAAAAAAAAAAAAATCTGTTAAATGGTAACGTTATACCTAAGGTTATGAATGATAAGGTTTATTCATTCAAATTTTTACATTGTCTGACAATTTTATATTTATATAGCATATTCAGGTTCAATATTTTAAAATAATGCACTCTATTTAAAAACACTGCCTAAAAACAATATTTAATATATAATAGATCTTTATTTATATTCAAAACACAAACGCACGCATATTTATTTTTTGAGCTGAGCCCATTGACGTAGCCAGAATTTCTTTTCAGAGAGGAAAGGGGGTGTCCAGAATTGTTCTGCATGATATATATATATATATATATATATATAACCATTATATAACATTACAATTCATCATATGTGTATATATATAGTGAAACCTACTAAAACGAAATTAGAAAGTGAAAAATTTTGTTTGATGGGTTTCTGTCTTAGCTATTGCAATTGCACGGTACTTTTTTCAACAGGACCAAGGTATTTTTCCGATTAAGATAGGTTCTGTTTTCCCAGATTTTGCCGTACTTACATATATCAATATATATTTATGTTATATGTACATTAAAACCTGCCAAAACAGAATCTGTCTATAACAAATCCTTGTTTTAAATCGAAAATTTTCATGCTCCGACGGAAGGATTACCATACAATCATACCTACTAAAGTCTGCAGAAACCTGACAAACATATTTTTTCGGTCCTTTGCACTTGCTTTTTCACAGATTTTACTGTATAAATATTTAACCCGTGTAAACGGAAGCAGTCTATAAAAGAATCCTGTCTCAATCGGAAACATTCCATAGTCATAACGAAATTAATATCTTGAAAGTTTACCTGCTAAAACGGAAACCTGTCTAAAACTGAACTCCCTGATTCCTTGCAATTTCTTGTTACTGGTTTTTGTAACCATGATGAAATAATTAGTTCCTCGTTCCGGGGGGGGGGGGTGTCGGAATCCCCCCCCCCCTGGCTACGCCGCTGACTGAGCCCCTCCAATAATTTTTAAAACTCTACGCCTATGCTCCTGGGTAGAATAAATTAAAGTGAAATAATACGGCAATAATAACTGATATTTGTGCATTCCTGTCCATAAAAACATTATAAAAATAATCAGAAAACATGACGTTACTGCATTGCAACCACAGTAAAATCCCCCATCTTTAAATATCAGAATGCTCGTTTTTTTTTGGCTGATATAACAGAAAAATATATGATTTTCCTGATATACGAAGAAAAAAAATCAACCAATTGGTGTAGTTTTTTAGTAAAATTCTCGTTGGTATAACCGTGAAAAACGGAATCTGGAGAATGTCGACTTTCACCGGTGAATGTCAACATTCACATAGTCGCTTGGTCTATGCCCGAAATGTTTGCTAAATATCCTTATTTCTGACTCGCACCGGCAAATGTCGAATGTTTGTTAATACGAAAGTACCAGAAATGCTTTTTGATGTAGCTATTGGGGATTCTAAAAAATATAGTAAAGGTAAAAATTCTTTTAGTATTTTAAATTAAAAACGATATTTTTTTTTCTATTCTGTGAACGGCCAGTATATGGATCATCTTTAACCACGGATATTCCAGGCTGGATAGCCTCACTATTTTTAAGCAGAAACATTTATTCATAAAAACTAAATCTACAGCGAATAATCTGATAATGACATAAAATTCCAGAAGCTTTCAGTCCTGATGCCAGTCTTAAAGCCTTCTTAGGGAAAAAAAACTTTTAGAAAATGTTTGCTATGTTTCATTTTCTATTTCATATAAATTGTAGAAAAAAAAAACATATTTTATGTATATCGTATTTAATATAAATCGCAGAATGCTATGATTGCATTTAAGGGACTAAAACACTCAGCTAAATGGTACAATTAAAGATATAGCATGCCAACAAAATAGGAAAGAAAACGAAGCAACCGTTTTTTACAATCAGTTTGACATCATATTTATTGAAAGTGACAACAAATTTCTAGAAAGTGACGCCCTATTTAGCAAATTGTTTCGTGATATTTTTTCATCAAAGAGAAATGCCTAGGTTATAGTAAACGTTTTAACTTCAAAATGTATATTTAAATTATGTTTTTACTTCTATTCAAAGTTAAAGTTTCAGTTAAAATTTTATTTTAAATACTAGCCGCCCTTGGCGACCAGTTTGGTCTCCGTTACAGGGGCGGACTGGCATAGTTTGGCCCACCCCGCTAGACTTATGCATTGGCCGACCATTCGATAACCCCATTGTTAAAATGTTTGAATACTGACTATCCTTTGTACATTGATTAATGTTTGTTTATAATATCAATATAGTACCTGAAAATTGAATAGTTTGTTTTATACCCTCACTACTAACTAATTAGAATGTCAGATATATGGGTAATTCTTTTGAACTTGAGGCAACTCCATACTCCATCTATTATCATATCGTAATCTTAATTTGGTTGATTATCTCCAAAACTACTGGGTAGATTTTAATGAAATTAGGTATGTACGTAGGTTGATAAAATGCAAAAAAAAAAAAAATAATAATAATAATAATAAAATAACCACTGAACAGTTCTCGCGTAAGACTCATCAGCAGCAGAAGGTATAAAACAGAGCTTACAATATTGAACCAAAAAATGGGTTAATAGGGGTATGTTCCCTACTTACAGTTATATAGCTCCCACAACGTGAATTCATATTGGAAATCAGGCAGTTTATGAGTCCCTGTGGCAGTTATTCTCACTCCTCCAGCAATGCTGTTTTCAGGCACTCGGTGGTTCTGGAAGGAGGAAAGCGAGTTCCAATTGTCCTCTCCAGAGCGTCCTAGACATGCTCTATAGGGTTTAGGCCTGAAGATCTGGCGGACCAATCCATCAAGCGAATATCCTCACTTTCCGGAAATTCTTCGACCATATGAGCTCTATCTGGGCACGTGTTGTAGTCCATTAAAATAAAATCAGGACCAACTGCATTCCTGAAAAGGCGAACATAGGCACAAATATATCATCCCTACACTTAAGACCAGTCACAGAGCCTTTGCCAAACACAGGGAGGGGTGTGCGCTCATCCAACATGATGCGTGTCCAGACCATCAAAACTTCGCTGTCATAGTGGTTTCTTTCTCGGATGTTGGGAGGCATGTATTGGATCCTTGATTTTCTCCAGATGAAAGTACGTCGAGAATTAGTGTTTAGTCTGGATCGAGACTCATCAGTGAATAGAACGGTACCCTAATGATCCCTAGTCCAAAGTCGATTATCGCTGCATCATGATAAACGGGTTTTCCCGTGTGCAGAAGGGAGCTGACGCAAGCAGCAGGTAACAGCCCTCTGTCATGTAGCCTTCTGCAAAAAGTAACCCTTGAAACTTGGTTTCCTGTGGCCGTATAAAGGTCACGAGAGACCTGGGAAGATGCTGCACTCCTGTTACCCCTCGCTGTAATAGGTAAATAGCGATCTTCATTGATCGTCGTGGCTCTTGGACGACCTTTCTCTCTATGGATCTAGCATCCTTAAACTGTTTCCATAAGTTTGGTACGACGTTGGCCGTTACATACAAGTCTCCAGGAATCTGCACTTGAGAGTGCCTTGTTTCCTGTCTCCCCGCTATTCGCCATCTCATTCCAGCATTCAAACTTTGATGGTTACTCATTTTACTGTCTGCTTTTGAATTTCACCGTATATAGCAAAAAAACACGAAGTTGTTCGGTGAGGTGTGCGAGCGAACAAAATGTGAAAATTGCCACACTTACTTATAAAGCCTGTTCTTCTACTCGCTCTGCCCATACACACATGTACACTTACGTATTCGACACTAAATGGTTGCATCTTTGTTTTGGATAAATATGACCATAGGCATTCAACTCGCACAATAATTCTAATGCACAAGCTAGGCATTTTTTACATTTCTTGTTAACTTTACAGCAATCCTCATCATGTTTAATGAGTTCTTCTGAATCGCTCGTTTTTTTGCTGTAAGCGGCGTAGAGCTCACTACGTCGAGATTGTTGCTGAAATAGCGACTGATTATAATGAGTATAGTGCCGGGAAAATTGCAGTAACTCTTTTCTAACATAGTCTTTCATGACTTTCGCCAAGCCAGACAAAGTACTAAGAGCTTCTTCAGCAAGTTCATTTAAAAATTTAACCTCACTGAAGCGGCAAGGATCAAACCAGGCAATGTCTTTCATGAGAAAGCCATTGCCAGTAAATCGTGTATTCAACTGCTGAATAGCTGTGTCTAAAATGACATTATAAACGTTTACCTTAAATAAGTCAGATGGTGATCCCATAATACTTCTTGCCTCATAGTGAGAATATTCACCACATGGACGTTTCGCTATATATTCTCTTTTCCAGTAGGAAACTCTCAATTTCAATGGTGTACTCCTTTTCTATTAGTTGCTTCCGAAGATGTTCCGCAAATTCAGAAGTATTTTTTATAACCATATCAAAATTATTTCTTTTGTGTAGCAGACTGGATATCAGAGTTTGGATTTTGTTAGCAGCAGTTAAGTAGCCCAGGCCGCTTATCTATGCAAATACTTCGTTGTGGGTGTAGATATATTGAATAGGTTGCTTAAAATGGTTGCTATTAATATATGCTGAAACTTGCACCAATTATCAATCTCGCCGAAAAAGATACCTGTGACGGAAAATCGTCCATTTTGGTGATACCTTGTAGGCACTTAACAATGTTAAAAACTTATGTTGATCTTTAAAAGATTTCGAAGACTAGCCAAACATGCTATTAAGTGCTCGATCCTTAATCCACCACCTAGTAGCGCTTACTTTTTTGTAATCGGCGAAGAAGTTTATTTCCACCTACAGACTCATTCACTGAAGTCCGTGCTTTTATTCGCTCATATCACTTTGAGCTAAACACGGTTGTAGCTTACATTAAGACCAAGAAGTCCATTGTCAATTTGCAACATTCTGTTGCATCTGTCAGGAACTAATTAAACATATGTGCATATCAATGAACATGCTGTATATTTGGATTGTCCTTTTCAGTTGTGCCTACGGACCTTTATACCTCCCACTCATATTTGCTGCACCACCAAAAGAAGTGTCAGGAATGTAATCAACGAACCTCTTCCATGGCGTTCAGGATTTTCATTTTTTTTTCTTTCTGCTCTATCCTAGCCTTCATCATACTTTCTGAAGATCTTCTTTCTTGACTGCTCTCCATAGCTCGTGCTACATAACCGTGCAAAATTTTATCATATTTACCTAGCAGCATCACCAATTGTAAAAAAATTGCCGTATTTATTGTTTAACGTCTCTATTATTTAAGTTTGCCGCTGCCTCCTCTCGTTTATCTTAAGTTAATCCTTGCCTCCCAAGATCTGTAGAATATTCCTAGATATGTAAGGTAATCCTTGCCTATCTTTTTTTACTAACAAGATGAATAATTTGCACAGATCTGACAAAGATTGCTGATGGAAGATGTGAGATGAAATCTCACAGTGTTTAAATCATGTTACTTTTATTTCTTTTGGCCTTATACATCGATGTTCTTTAAACTTAAATCCATATTTATTTTTGCATGAGCGATTTCGTTTCGACCGCAGATCGGCAAGTTCTCTGATGTTCCGCAGCGCCTGGCATGGGGTGCTTCTCCTTTGAGTTTTGTACGATTGTGATGACGTCATCGGAGCAAGTCTCTCACGGCATATGCATTGAATGGGTGTTGATCTTTCGGAGGTGTGTCTATTCGCCGTGCGTGGAGCAAATAAAAATAAAGCTTTTTAAATGTTTTCTTTCGGATTTGTTTATTAAGACATTAGCTAATATTTTAAATTCTCTAATAGATTTAAATATTTTCTTTCAGTAACTTTTGAAGTCCCCGTATTCTTACTATAAATTAAAAATTTCGTTAATTTTAAATCAGAATCTGTTTTGTTGGTGATCTGTTATGATTTAGTTCTTGTTTTAAAGATCGCGGCCCGCGAGCTTCGGCTCCGGTCTGTCTGCCGACGCCGATGGATGTGGAATCCGATAAAAAGTTTTTCGAAAACGATGTCTACGATTTTAATAACTCCTGTTAAATTTATTTTCTGTTGGTTTAAAAAGGCTTTGAGATTTTTATCTATAGAAAATTCTCCTAGTGCTGCATCTTACATCTTTAAAGATTTTCTTAAAGAGGAATAAATTATTTTATCGGCCAACGTATTTATTTTTTAAAAATTCGGTGACCAACGGGTGAAGGCCTCTTACTTCTCTTCTTCAAGATGAAATAAAAGATTGATTTATGCTGCACTTTAATTTTTAAAAGAAATATCTATCTTCAAGTGGAGTAGATGCTTTTATTGGCAAGAATTAATTTATGAACGGTGACCAACGGGAAGCCTTTTCTTCTCTTCTAAAAAGATGGAATAAACATTTAATTTATATCGTTATCAAGTCTCCTCTTCATTTATTTTACAGACGACACGATCCAAGTAAGAAGTTTCATTTATTTCTATTTTTTTTACAATTGCTGACCTCAAAGAACAGAGGGTTTTATTGCGATACTACACAACGCATGTTAACTAAAAAGATCTTCCACCAATAATTTTACCTTTCAAATTAACGGCACTTTATTAGTAATACCACAGAAGAGGGAAGGTAGAAATTAAGACTTACCCGATCAAAAAAAGAACAAAAAAGCGCACGAAAAAAAAATTGAGTTTCATAGTGTTTTTTGTTGCTGTTATTGTTTTATTAAAAAGAAAAAAAATTACAAAAATGTATTTTTTTCGGCCCACTACACCCGTTTGGCTTTTCCCTCTACCAAGAAGAATTGAGTTTCATAATTATTATTTTTACTTTCTTCTACCTTTACAAGAAAGTATTGGATTCGTGAAAAATTTCGACTTCCGGTTTTCGACGGATTTATACGTTTTAGAATGCTCAGAACACGATTTGATGGTTTTTAGAAAATGTCTGTCTGTGAGTCTGTCTGTCACGCTGTCACTCTGTGAGTCTGTATGTGACAAAAAATTTGTGGGCGCTCTATCTCAAGAACTAATCTACGCAATTTCACAAAACTTTATATTTAGTTATGCCTTGATATAAACTGGACCTGATTAGTCTTTGGTGAAAATCGCCCAACAGGTGGCGCTGCTATGCGGCCTTTTTCGCTATTTCTCCAATAGCTATATCTCAAGAACTACTCCACGGATTTTCATAAAACTTCAGATTCAGTTTGCCCAGGATATAGTTTGGTGCTGATTACTTTTTTGTAAAAATCGCCCAACAGGTGGCGCTGCTATGCTGCATTATTCATGATTATCGCAATAGCTCTAACTCAAGAAAAAATGTACGAATTTTCATCAAACTTCAGATTCAGTTAGTCCCTGATATAAATTAGTGCTGTTTAATTTTTGGTGTAAATTGTCCAACAGGTGGTGCTGCTGTGCTGCATTTTTCACGATTCCCGCAAGAGCTGTATCTCAAGAACAATTGCACGGATTTTCATCAAACTTCAGATTTAGTTAGTCCTTGATATGAATTGACGTATAAATTAGTGCTGCTTAATTTTTGGTGTAAATCGCTCAACAGGTGGCGCTGCTGTGCTGTATTTTTTGCGATTTCCGCAATAGCTTTATCTCAAGAACTAATGCTTGGATTTTCAACAAACTTCAGATTCAGGTATACCTTGATATCATTTAGTGCTGCTTATTTTTGGTGCAAATCGCTCAACAGGTGGCGCTGCTATGCTACATTTTTCAGAATTTCCGCTATAGCTCTATCTGAAGAACTAATGCACGAATTTTCATCCAACTTCAAATTCAGATAAACTTTGATATGAATTGGTGCTAAATCGTTGTTATTTCTTGTAGTATTTAAATGATTTAATTGACGTGATTTGTATAGAAGAAAGTTTTGTGATGGCCACAATATACTAGTTTTAGTTTTATTGAAAAGAAAAAAAAATAAAAAACAATTTTTTTGGCCCACTACACCCGTTTGGCCCACCCCGCGATCGCGGGGTAGCGGGGTGAGCCAGTCCGCCCCTGCTCCGTTAGATATATGCTAAGCATTGTACCATGTTACTTTTATCCAAAATTTAATTTACTTTCTCAATACTTCGCCAAATCAGAAGTTTCTGGTAGAGAAATCAAGAACTCCGTATTTTTATGGATACTACTTGGTTATCCCGTCGATCAAAAATCTATCGCCAAACTATAAGATCAAATACCAATAATGGTTGATCGTAAATGTCACATTTACTTGACTTTAAGCAAGTTACACGTGTTTACGTCATCAAGTTATTTTATTTTGACGTTTTATTCGTATTTTTATTAATGTTATACTAATTTATTTGTTCTTTCGCTGTTTAAAATAAACACTATGTCAATTTGTATAATTTGGCGATTTATATAATTTGGCGAAATTGGTCGACGGGATAACTAAGTAGTACCTTCTTATGTTAGCCAGGCGCAAGTGATAAATCATCAAACATTGTCTTTCCCTTCGCATTTTTTTTTCATATTTCATTAAATTCATCTAAAATATAATAATTTCACTTATTTTATTTAAAATACATAATTTTAATTTGAAATTCATTGTTGTAGAATATTTAACAATATCCTTATTTTGACAAATTCTGGTGTTATTAAAATCCCCCCTCTTTATATAGATATATAACATTGTATGCTTTCATCTTAAAAGTATTAATTTTCTTTAATTATATCCCCCCTTTTTCAAAGAAAAATGTCAGACAAAATTTGCATAGTTTAAGAATATTACTTAATGCCAGAGAATTCCTTTTTCTCAGTTTCAGATCTAGAAAAACACGTATTATTTCAGTGGAAAGAAATACTAGGATACGTGTAATCTTTTATCTGAGAACGTAAACACAGGCAAGATGTCCCGTCCCTTTTTTTTTCCAAGAAAAATGCGAAACTCCTCATTTAGCTTTGGATTTAGGCAGCTGTTGAAAACGGTCAAGTATTTCCCCCATTATAGAGCGGTGCTACCATAGCAACGCCAGCTCGTAAAATCAAAACACCCTCAGTCTGCCTTTGTAATATCACATAGGATGCAGTAAAAACGTGTTTTCCATGTGAATTTCATACACCTTTTTTACTACGTTCCTATCACAGCCTAAAAGCCTGCTTGGGTGGCCAGCTATATATATAAAATTTTATGAGCCTTTTAAGTAAAATGCTTGGTGCAATTTTATAACCCTCCTTTTAAAAGTTAGTGTCAAACAGACAATTTGGGAGATTTTATGGGCAACTGCCGTGGGAAATAGATAGTTTGCCTGGCATTTAAAGATGGGTGGCCCATTAGAAAAATGTGTAGGGTGGAAAGTGGACAACACACCCTTTTAGTTAAATGGTTGAACCCTACCAGGTTAGCGAATAGGAGCGTCTGACGTCAGCAAGTAAGAGTGCACGTGTGAAATTTTATTACACGATACGGGGAATAAGTTAGTTAAGGCAGGAGTTTTCGGTCAAAAAGGATGTGATTTTTTTCTCTCTTAGTGAGTGGGGGTAGGGGGAAAGGAGGCTTTCGTTTAGCCCTCCCCCTGACCAGTGGTCAGACGTTTTTTGGTTTTTGTTAAGACGAGGAGAAAAGAAGAGAGTCTCTCAAGAAAACCGACGTGTCAGATGGTCCTGCGATCTTTGAGATAATTTTTTCTTACCAAGCGTGGGTGCAGTGGCAGCCATGATTGATCCCACTCGCACCGTTGGAACAGGATTCTTTAGCATTGAAGATTTGGAGGCTCATGTTGTCTTAAGAAACTAAGAGAAAAGAAAAAAAAAAAAAAAAAAAAAAAAACCTATGAACGTTCTCCGAAAGTGGTGAAACACAGTCAGCATGTGCTTGTCTTAACCTTGATTTCAGAATTCAGGTACGTCTGAGGAGATTCGCAGCATAGAAATTGGATTTGTGTGTGTAATGAAATCGTCGAGGAAATGAAGATTCAGTGCATCTTCACTGAAAGTGGATAGGTGATCCTTTGAATGTTTTTTTTTCTCTTTTTTGAACTGTCAGTGATACCCGTGTTTACCCTGGGTTTAAAGAAAGAGTTAATATGGACAAAAATAGCTTCAATGGGAGAATACCAACATCCATTCGTATAAAGAAAAGTATACGCCGACGAACCTTGTCTCCACCCTATTAGAAGGACTGTCAAACAGATAAAAAAAACAAAAAAAAAAACAAAAAAAAAAAACAAAACAAAGAAGAGTAAAATGATGTTATAGCCTACACCTTCTCTTGAATTGCCGTTAATGTAAGTAGAGTTTTCTATGCTGTTTTGATTATCTCTTACATATTTATTCATGTCAAAAGTATTAGAGGGAATCGAAACACCCTCGCAATTTGTTGTGTTAAAATGGCTAGTTTAAAGTGAAAACTATTTTGAGATATTCTTTGCTAAGTAACTGATTGCCTTTTTGTTGTATTGAAAATTTTCTGCAATATGATAATAGTTAAACGAATATTTTAAATTAAAAACTATTTTGAGTTAAACCCTGCCATGTATCTAATTGATTTTTTTTATACTGAAATTTCACTGCAAAATATTGGCAAAAATAATATTAAATTCTGAATAAGATCTGAAGTTTAATAAAATGATGTCAAATGTATTGCTCTGCTTTGCTCACTTCTCTTTCAACTAAATTAATCTCAAAAATAAAAAAAAAGAAGAAAAGGGTTTTAATCTCATTAGTAAATGAAATAAATACTAAAGAATCTTAAGATCTTTTAACTCTGTATCAGTAGTAAGATAAAGTATTAAAGGAGGAATACTGTGCGAAATGAATTGAGGGTTTTGTTACCTTTTTTTTTTTTTGATTAATGGCTTTTATACTTATTATGCATTTCCCTTTCATTTTATGAGTGTTGTGTGGATTAATTTTAATGTGTGTTACCCCTCTTATTAACTTATTTTTCTGGGTATACTTATGCTGGGTCTTAAGTCTTTAAATTAAGGAGTTAAGTAATATGGTAACAGGATCCATTTTAGACGGAAATTCAGTCGCACATATGTTCCCTCAGTAAAAAAAAAAAAATAAATAAAGTATTATATATAAGTAATTAACTTCTGAAAAGAGTAAGCAGTGTTTCAAAAAAAAAAAAAAAAAAACTATGAATATTGAAATCTAGATAGCCACTGGAATAATCAATATAAATTTTGATACATAAATGAGTGGCTTAGGAAAGAATTTTGTCAGAAGTGAAAGTCATCAGATTTTATGGTTTTCAATGCTAATTACACTATACGATTATTTGGCCCCTGAATTTGAGAGTATAAGTGCAGTCACAATCTTGATATTAAATCCTTTTAAATTATCAAAACATATTATTTGATCTAATGCGGACTCAAGAGTTTGCCTTTCGGTTGGGAAGTTCTGGGGTAATCAATTTAGTTTTTCTTATTTTGTTGTGAATGCATTGTATTCTCAAATTCAGAAGTGTTGGTAGTTTTCTCTTCATAAGTTGTGAATGGTTGAGGATGTTGTTACTGTTAAATAATTAAGGTTTAATTTCACATTTCTAATAGTAATTTTTTGATTTACTTTAAGTTAGTTTATGCATTTCCTCGTTGTTTTGTTTTCTTTTATTGGTAATTATTCTATGAATTTTTTTTTAAATCAAATTAGTATCTTTCTAAGCAAATTGCTTATTTTTCTTTTTCCTCTTTTTGTAACAACATCCAGGTGTTGGTGAACTGTTCACACCTTGTTTAAAAATTTAAGGTCAGACTATTATCATCAGTGACAGTTAATTGAGTAAATTAAAAGTGGAGTGTAATTAGAAGAAGAGAAAAAAACCCAACAAGAATGGTACCGTGACATTTAGTCCTGGTTTGTTGTTTTTAAAATTGTGTTGCATTTTTATATAAACATGTGAAAGGTAAGTGTGTGGTTCTGTACTACTGATTAAGGATTGCTGTGGATATTTTTTTTTCCATACTGGTGTAATTTTAAGAGTTTTCTTGGTATTTATTTTTATGAATTTACTTTTCTGTGAATAGTTACACCCCTCTTGAAATTTTCTTGTACTAATTATGGCTACTGACGAGCACATCAAAGATTTTGCACTGGTCCAAAAGAAGAATGCACTTATGGAAAATATTTCCTCCATTCCACCTTTTAGCGGTGAGGCAAATTCAGTGCCCTTCAATGAATTTTTTGAAAAATTTGATAGTTTGGCTAATTTTTTCAAGTGGGAAGAGGAAGAAAAAAAGTTTGCTTTGTTTAGTAGAGTAAATGGGGGAGCAGCTAGATTATATAAGCTTAATAAGGGAAAAACAGTAGATGATATTATAAAAATTTTTAAGGAAAGATATACCCACCATATCACTCCGGATGTAGCACTCTCGAATTTTTTCAGTTTCAAGCAAACACCCCATATGTCTGTGCAGGATTTCTATGATAGGGCATATGATATGTCGCTTAAAGCGTTGGATATTGATGGGCTGCAGGGTGATGTAGTAGAAAAAAATAGGAATGCTATTTTGCACTCGATGCTCCTTGGTAACCTTTCCCCTGAAATTAGGAGGGGGGTTATCACAAAAAATCCACAGACACCCGAAGAAATCCTCAGAGTTGCGCTTTTAGAAGAAAAAGCATGTAGGAGTGTTAGTGTAAACCCTTTCTACAATCTGCAAAATGACGTTAGTACCCCTTTTACACCTCAGTGTGTACAACAAAGTGTAGCGTGTGCCGCTGTGCACCCAAAAAGCGAATCGAAACAGTCACAGCAGGAAATAAATAAACTAAGGGAACAGGTAGAATTACTCACAGCGAAAATCGAAAGTTTGGTGCAAAGTAATGATAAACGGAGCGAGGTGCAGAGCCAGGAAAGAACAAATATGCGTAATTTTTCGTGTTACATCTGTTCTGAGATAGGCCACTTTGCACGAGATTGCCCGCAAGCTAGGTATCAAAACAATTATGGTAGGGGCAGGTTTAGTAACTATAGGGGCCGTGGGGGCTATGGCAACAATTATCGAGGGTATCCTGGCCAGCCTGATAATACTTATTTTAGGGAAAATAGAGACAGAAATGATTATAATTATAATGGTAGAGATAGACAGGACTTTAACTATAGGGGAACTAGGGGTAGAAATGGTAATAACAATAGGGGCAGAAATGATTATAGTGATAGGGATAGGAATGATTATAGCAATAGGGATACTGATAATCAAGGGAATAGTAATAGGGATCAAACGAATAATGTAAATGTAAATCAACCTAGCAGTGACAGCAATACACAGGGTGCTCCTAAAGTACCTTTAAACTAAATAAGGCTGGATCTGAAATGGTCGGACTGATCCCCCAGAAGCCGAACGACTCCACCCCAGTATATAGTGTTTTTTCCCCACAAGTGTACAGTCTCCCAGTGACGAGTATGATTGTAAATAATAAAACTATCACTGCATTATGCGATTCTGGATCTGCGATAAATCTTTTGAGTAGTGCTATGCTAAATTTTTTTTTGGAGAGTAACGTAGAGGAATGTTGCACACCCATTGTGACTGTAACTGGCGAGAAAATGAATCTAAATCAATGTGTGGTAGCAACGTTTAAAATTAATGATATTCTGTGCAGTGCTAAATTTTTTGTTGTCCCAGGGAAACTGGCGGATGAATTTTCTGCCATTTTAGGAATGCCTTTTTTAAAAAAGTACAGAGTTACCATTGATTGTTCAAATAATACTGTCAGTCTTAAAAGCTCTGAACAAACACAAGGTAAACAAACAACTGAAGACCAGGATCATTCCAAAGTTGAGGGAAATTCAGGTTGCCATAGTATTAGCACAGTAACCGAGGATGTAGAAAAGTGTCAGAATAGTACCAAATTGTGTCAAAACTTTGTAAATAATGCTGTAAATAATTCAAGTAAATGTAATTGTAAATGTAAATGTAATATAGCAAAAATGTGTACAAATTGTGGGAAATTTACTTGTGAGAACTACCAGTGCAAAAGTGTAAACAAAGCTAATAGTGAACAAAAAGTAGCCTGTAGTAGTGGTATAGAGGCAGTTCAGGGTACCATAAGTAATGAGAAGGAAGAATTAGGTAATAGAGGGCAAAAGAAGTTACTAAATGAAAGTAATAGTGACTTGCAAAGGGAGAAAATCACCGAGGAAGTTGAGAGTACCATAGATAACCACAATATACCACAAACTACTCATGTTCACCAAGTAAACCTTATTTCGCAAGACACAGGTAGGATACAGCAAGGAGTAGATAAAAAGAAACCTGATGCGGTGCAAATTGCTGATATTGAGGAGGATTTAAGTGGTGACAATGAGAAAAGTGAAAATAAAGTTAATGAAAATGAGAGTAATGACAAAACCATCATAGGTATAGCCGCATTGTGTGATAAAATAACGATCCCTCCCCAAACTAAAATTTTGACAAATGTTAAGTGTAGTAAAGAATTAAATGTAAGCGTAAATGATCCTATTATGTTAGAACCCCTTGCTAGGAGTTTGCATCAAGGCCTCCTTATTTCCAGAACCATTTGCACACAAGAGCATGGTTTATTTTTATCTTTTGCTATTTTTTCAGACAATATGATTCACTTAAATAAAGGAACGTTTGTAGCTAAAATTCTTAAATGTACAGATAACTTAAATTTAACTCATGATGAATGTAATTTAACTTCAAGTAAATGTGATTCAACTCCAAATAAATGTAACTTAACCTGTAATGTAAATTTTGACACCCCAATAGCAGATTTTGATCACGCTGATTTAAAGTGGAGTTCAGAAATTAATTTGGATCACTTAACACCTCCTTTAAAAACTCAAATGCAAGAATTCCTTGATAAAAATAAAGATGTGTTTGCAGCCTCTGTACTCGATTTACCCGGATGTGACACAATTCCCCATACTATAAACTTAACTTCTGACAAACCGGTTCGCTGCAAAGCTTATAGAGTTCCCTACAAACTGCGCCAGGAAATGGAGGATCAATTGAATATTTTGTTAGAAGCTAATATTTTGTCACCTTCAATGTCGGAATTTGCCTCTCCTGTCATCTTAGTGGAAAAAACAGATGGTAGTTATCGCCTAGCTGTCGATTTTCGAAAGCTTAACAAGAATTTGGTAAAAGATGCGTACCCTATTCCTAATATCACAGACTCTGTAGATTCTTTGTCAGGTGCTAAATATTTTTCAACTCTTGATCTCACGAGTGGGTTTTTTTCAACAAGTTATTAGACCTGAGGACAAGCATAAGACAGCCATTATAACACATAAAGGATTATTTGAGTGGTCCCGCAACTGCTTCGGTTTGGCGAATTCTGGTAATTCGTTCCAAAGACTTATGAATGCCATTTTTGGGGACCTAGGAAACTTGGGTATTTTGGTCTACATTGATGATATAGTGGTCTCGTCGAAAGACATTGAGTCTCACATCAAGAAACTCAATCTTGTATTTGAAAGGCTTCGCCAACACAAACTGAAACTTAAACCTAGCAAATGTAAATTTTTAACAGATAAAATTCAATATCTTGGTTTTGAAATTCATAGTGGCAAAGTGTCTCCCATTAATAAAAATATTGAAATTATTGAAAAATTGCAACCTCCTACTACTCGTAAAGGTGTCAGATCTTTTATCGGCACACTTTCTTTTTACAGGCGTTTTATCCCAGATTTTACTAAAAGAGCAATTAATTTAATAGATTTAACTAAAGAAACTGGGCCTTTTGTCTGGAATGAGGCAGCCCAAAAGGAATTTGAGGATCTTAAGCAAGCGCTTATCTCAAAACCATGTCTCACCTTGCCAGATTTTAACAAAGAATTCATTATATATACAGATGCAAGTAGTGAATCTCTAGGGGCAGTCCTTTCACAACTTGACGAGAACAAGATGATACACCCTGTTGCCTTTGCTAGCAGGAGACTCAAAGATGCTGAGGTAAGATATTCGGCCACTGAGAGGGAGCTTCTCGCTCTTGTCTGGGCCACTGCCCATTTTAAATGCTACCTTGCCAACACTCATTTCACCATTTATACAGATCATGCACCACTAACTTTCATGTTAAAGATTCAAGACCCGACGTCACGAATGGCAAAATGGATTTGTACTCTATCAGACTATAACTTTACTATAAGTTATGTCCGTGGTAAATGTAATAGTGTGGCAGACTTTTTATCCCGTTTTGTTAAGGTAGACGAGCCTACATGTGCAGTCAGCTGCAATTTCAATATTCAAGTTGCTAAAGAGACATCCTTTGAACCATACTCCAACCTTATAGAAAAAATTAGTGAATGCCAAAAAGCGGACAAGAAGTGTTGTGAGATTGTAACGAAATTAGAGCAAGGTTTGGAAATTTCACCTAAATACATGAAGTTTTTTTTTAGAGATGATATCCTAGTATGTGAAGATACGAGAGATTCTTTAATTGTAAATAATCCTATCAAATTAGTTGTTCCTAAAGCATTAATTTTACAAGTATTCACTCTAACACATGACTCTCTAGCTGCCTGTCATCAGGGGTTCCAAAAAACGATTGACCGCATCCGTGAGCATTTTTACTGGCCGGGGATGTCGTCAGATGTCAAGCACCTAGTGGAATCATGTATTAGCTGCCAAGAAAAAGAGCCCATAAGGCAAACCATCTTGCACCACTGCAACGTCTTCCCACCCCCCAATTCCCTCTTAATAAAGTACACTTAGATATAATTGGAGTCTTGCCACTGACCTTTTCTGGAAATAAGTATATAATTACCTACATTGACTCGTTTACAAAGTGGCCAGAAGCATATGCTGTCAGTTCGGTCACATCTGATGTGATAGCAGACACTTTGGCTGATTTCATATCGCGATATGGAGCACCGTGTTATATTACAACAGATAATGGTAAAAACTTAATATCAGAAGCAATTGAACATGTGTACAATATGTTTGGCATAAAGCATATCAGAACAACTTCCTATCATGCTTCTAGCAATGGCCAGATCGAACGCCAAAATCGTACATTAAAAAATGCACTCTCTCATATTGTGAATGAAAATCAATCTGACTGGGATACTAAGCTCAAATTTGCCCTTCTTGCAATGCGTACTGCTGTACACTCTTCAACAAAACTGACTCCGGCAGCCGTAATGTATGGAAGAAACCTAAACCTTCCCTATAGTCTATTTTCACAACCACCTAGAATCAATTACAACGATGCACCATCTTTTTGTGAACTCATAATCCCCGCCCTTCAAAAAGTGTATGCTGAAGTTCACAACAATCTTATTTCAGTAGCTGAGAAGCAAGAAAAGTACAGAGAGAAAACAGCAGTTTGTAAAAATCTAAAAGTGGGTGATCTTGTGTGGCTTTACACACCTAAAATTGAGCCAGGTCATACAAAAAAATTAAGTAAGTTAAATAATGGTCCTTTCACTATAATAGAGCAGTTAAATGATGTTAATTTTAAAATCGCGCCAGTTGCTAACCCGAAAAATACTCAAGTTGTGCATATTGACAGGCTCACTTTATTCAAAAACAGAACGATTGCAGACCAAAACAATCCACAACAACAACAAACGACTAATGGGGATTCGATTCACAGTCCGACCATCGATGAAACAGAACCGATTCAGAGTAGCGAGCGAGCAACCCACCCCCGCACTAGTAGACGTAGGAGATGCTATGCATGGGTACCGCCCCCTGTAATGCAACGTAATGTAAGTGAAAGCACCAGGGAAATCGAAACTAATCAAAATAGAGGCAGTACTCCCGATGACGCGCGTAGGGATCCAACGGAAATTGTTGCTCTTTCCCCGCAAACTCAGGAAGCTCCGAGAGGAATAGAATCGCAACCAGAGATTGCACCGGGAGGGGAATGTTTAGGTTGCTCACCAGATGCATCTAGCGTTGCTGAAAGGGTCAGGGACGAAATTGATCATCCAGATAGCAACAATGCAGGGACGTCGGGTGATTCGATACGAACTGTCGCGACATCGAAACGCGTCAGTCGATCCAGGTCGACTACACGAACCGAATATTCGTTTCGGGATAGAAGTGTGCGACCAGATTATAGGGAGTAACGATTTTATTTATTGTTTTTTTTTTATGTTTTCTGTACATATATTTTAATTAATTTGTATTTATATGTGTTTTAATCTGTTTTTAGGTAAATGTATTTAATTTAAAACTCAATATCGGAAATGTTGAAGCTTCAAAATGGGTTTGTTTTGATTTGTCGTCCGTAAATATTAGTAGCAGTTTTTGGAGCTTTATATGTCCTATTTGGAAGAATTCTCATGTTTTGTGTTATATTATGGCCTGCATACCGTTCCGCACCAGTTTTCTAAAAAGTTTTTAGCCAATTTTAGCCAAAATTTAAGCTAATTTTGGGGAGTTTGAAATTTTCAGGTGTATTTCGAAAATTAGGTGCTGCAACTGAAGCGATATGTTTAAATGTCTACTTACGTTTAGTTAAGTGTATTTTGTATTGTGTATCCAATATCTTTTATATAGATAATTTTTTTTTTTCTCTCAGAAATAAATAAATTTTGGGGTATTTTGCAAAAATTTTCGGAATGATATTATGTGTATACTTCTCTGTGTTTTTGATGTGAGTTATCTACTGCCATTCTAGCACACGCTCATGCTCTTTATGCTTTACATGTTTTATTTTCTTTAGCTGTAACTATGAGTATATGTATAAATTCTCCTTATTTATTTTATTATTATTATTATTATTCTTTCCTGTTTTTTTTTCTCTTTGATTAAATTTGGTAGGCATGTTTATTGGATGATTGTAAACAATACATCACCATCCTTGCATTGTTTGTGTAGTTTATTTTTGCCTTTTTCTAAATTTTTCTAAGCTATGGGTAGTGTATTCCTAGTAGTACAGAACTGCAGACATACACTGTTTGCACAAATGGTCTGTAAGTGCATTTGTAAATTTCAAGTTAAAACCCCACCCTTTGGACAATGAACTTTTTCACGATAGGGGTTACAAATTTTTTTTTTTCACAGTACAAATTTTACACACCCTGTAATGTTATTGATGCTTTTCTATTTAAACATATGTATGTATATAATATCATGTTAATGCTGTAAGTTAGTTTCAATGATTTTTTTTAAGTTATGAATCAGATACTGTTATGTGTTTTGCAAAAGATTTGATTTTTTTTCTTATGTGTATGCATCTGCATCTCCAGCCTGTGTCTAATTGATGTTTATGCATATGTGTAAGTACCGGTTGGCAGTCCTTCATATATTTATTCCTCCACATTAATTTAAATTTCTCTATTTTAGAATTTTTTTAGGCTCAATTGCAGATGTAATGGGCATATATGTTCAGGTGTGGTGTTCATTCAGTAAGAATACTAGTAGTACTAAAATGAGAGTTCACTGTCTACATGTTTAGGTCAAAAGATAAATAGGTAAAATTATAGATAAATATTATGTTGTGCAGATAACTTTGTGCTAGTGTGACGGCTGGGATTGGGATTCAGCTGGCTGTGGATTACTTTTATGGCTTAATATTTAACTTTTTTTTGGTTTATTCAACTTAAAGTTCCTGTCTGTTAAGGAAGTATTCAGGTAATCGATTCGTTGTAAGCAGCTCATATTGCACATTCCGGACTGTGCAGAGTGGTGTGTCAGGTACGTAGTGCTTCGAGACTCTTCGAGTCGCTGTTTGATTTGTTCGAGTATCAAGTGCTCATGTCGATCAGTGTTGAATCCAGACCGTTACCTCCGGGGGGGAAATTTTGATCCTTGGGGGGGACACTAGTATTCCAACATGAAATTTTCTCTGATTTCATTAATATACTAAAACCTGCTAAAGCGGAATCGCCGACGATCAGAAAAAGTTTCCGTCTTAACAAGTATCTCTCCAGTCGGGATTTTGAAAATCTTCTGTTTCCATAGATCATGCTATATATAAGTTTCTATTTTTTAATTTCAAATTGAAAATTTAAAAAACTTTTAAAAATTCTATTTAATTTAAAGTACTCTTGTACTTTTTTGTGCCCAAACCATTATTGAAAAGATAAAAAATAGGTGTGGCATTCTTAGGTTACTGTCACTCCTAAATATAACTATATAAGTTATGGTCATTTGTTTTTCATTTAATCTCATTATTATCTTACAGTTTAACTTGTCATACAGGATTTGAATATCCCATTTCATAAAAGTTTTGAATCAACATTGCTACAATTTACCACTGAAATATTTCTATTAATATACAGTTATTCACGAAACAGCACCGAAAAATGGCAATAAATCACAAATTATAAAACTTCGTTACAACAATAACAAAGTTTACATACTTAATAATACAATAACAAATTTTTATTGTTTGATATTTACTTATTATTTAATAATAAGGCTTTCAGACATAGACGAGGACAGTATTAAATGGAATAGGGAGATTTTTCTCCCTTTTTTCGTGGGGGGAGAATATGGTTGGACGACGCCCTACTATGTTAAAACCTTTTACTGTAGATGAAATTTATATATTTTTTCTCTTTATTTTTTAATTATTTTGTAACGTCCGCAATATTTTCAAACTTATGAAAGATAAAAGTTATGTAACATTTCAAAATTTAAAATTGAACCCCCATTTGTATACTTCTATCTGCGTCTATGTTTAAGTATAACTTCTTAATATTAATAAAAACAAATCTTCCGTAACAATCATGTCCACTAAAGAAATAGAGATTTCACTGTTTTTTTAAATACTTTAATTTTATAAAATATTAATAGCAATTTAAATAAATAATACCATATAATGTGTATAACATTCAGTTACTGTAAAGTACTAAATAGTAATTATAATATTCTATATGTAAAACCATCAAATCTACCTTATAAAACTAGTCCTTATTTCTTATAAAGCACTGTTTTTGATAAATCGCATAAGTTCAGTATTAAATTTGTAATTGCTCACCTTTAAACTAAGCGAATGCGTCTTGGTTTCGAAGATGCATAATGTGTGATCACTGCATCGATGAATTCATCTGTTGGCTCCTCATCACCTTCGATAGATACTTTAATACACGATTGTAAAGTATCCTGCCCCATTCGATTTCTAAGTTTTGTCATAATTCTATTCATTGTGCTAAATGACCTTTCTACACTCGCTGTTGTAATTGGTACACACAATACACACTCGGCAAGTTTTTTCAAAACTTTGTATCCAATATCAGCTTTTAAAATGAAAGAAGCGACATCTGAACTGGTATCATCTAAATTACTGTGTGCAACGTACTTAAAAGAACGGAGATCAGCCACTGCTGCATCCTCTTCCTGAATTCCAAAAAGATGGCACAGCTCCTTACACTGGTTTCATTTATTTTTACAAATTCTCCAAAGCTTCGAAAAAATGCACATAGTTCTATTAAGCGCAGTGCTTTATCATTAAATCTTTCTTTAATTTGATGAATCATTTTTTCTGTAAAAGTTTTTGCACTTTTTAAGCAATTTTTTTTCGTGTCATTAAAATTTATGCTCTTAATTTCTGATACATCACTCTCGAGACCTTTAATTTTAATGTGCAATTCGTTTTTATCATTGTCACTATCACAAAATTTGGCAATTTCTTGCAAGTGATCAACTGTCCCAGAAACAAGTTGAGGAAGAAATGAAATGCTAAGAGTTTTCTTTTGAAGAATTTTGCTTAAATTCGATACAGCATTGTTTCATCCATAACAACTAAACTGATTATAAAACTAATATTAATCATTTCCAAGAGAATACAACCAGCTAAACTTGCTAAATCAGCACCATCCTTGTGTATGTGTTCGCATGAAATCATAATCGATTTAAAGGTTAAAAATACAGCATGAACAGTACGGTAATTGCTAAGCCAGCGTATATCCGTTGCCTCAGGTATGATTTGAACGGGTTCTTCTAAAGCTTTCTGTATTTCGTCCAAAATTTTTCCTCTCTTAGGAGAACTATGAAAAAGTTTATAAATATCTTTAACTGTGTGAAAAAATCGTTTAATCATTATAGTCTTGTTTCTTGAATTAGTGACAGCTAATGATAGAATATGGGATCTGCAATGAATGTGAGGCACTTCGCATTGTTTAGCTTCTGAAATACGAGCACGAACACCAGTTATACTACCACTGAAGTTCGCTGCACCATCAAAAGAACATGAAACCAATTTATCATATGACATATTTCGTTTTTTTAAAGCATCATCTATAGCTAAAAATATTGATTCAGCATCTGTTCTTTCTAAGTATATTATGCACAAAAATCTTTATCTTACTTCGCAAACTGGATCATGGACGACGTGCCGCACCATTAGTGATAATTCACTTTGATTGTTTATGTTCGTCGATTCATCTCCCATTATAGAATAATATTTACCACTAAGTATTTTGTCATCTGCTTTGTCTAAGATTTTGCCTGTTGAGCATAATATTTCAGAAGCAGTTGATTTACTTATGTAAGTCGATCTTTCACTTTGAGACTTAACCCAGTCGCGAAGAGTTTCATTTTCTCTCATTAAAATTCTTTAAACTAAGGATTCATATTTTGTAGTGTGGGGTATCTCCTCTTTAGCTAAAAAATACACACTTCTAATTAAAGAAGATAAAACTTGTCTATTTTTATCCCTTTCGTCTTCGCTGTATTGGATTATTTGTGTGTGTATAGGAGCATTTAAATTCTGTAATCTTTCATTTTCCATAAAAACAGATTTACAATGTTTGTCTGATTTTGAGTGTTTTTCAAGTTTTCCTGTACTGCCAGTTGCTTTCCTAAAATTTGTGAAGGGCACTGATATGAATACTTCACTTGTTTTTTGGAATACCTCTACATCCTTTTTTAAATGCTTTTCACACAGCTTGCAAAATGCACCACCACGAGTTCGATCAAAATACAGCCATTCATATTTAGTTTCCCACTGTTTTTGATATTTGAATTTGCGTCCAACATTTTTATCTTCCGGTTGAGGTTGTCCACTAACAGTACTACACGAAGGTATCGCGGGTGGAACTATCACATTACAGGTTTCACTTTCATTCAAAATTAGTTGAGAATTATTATTTTGATTTTCAACAGATGACTGTACTAAAGGTTCTTCACTACGTCTTCTTTTTTAATTTGGATAAAAGAAAACAATTTCGACTGTTTTGACATAATTCAATATCAAAAATAATTCCTATCCAACATTCAATTTAAGCTGTGATTTTTATCTGTAACGACAGAAAAGCGCAATAGATTAACCAGACACAGTGTCGTCTAGAACTAGCGTCACTTAATTGCTTATTGGTAGTCTTTGAAAATGAAATTTCCCTAGCATTCTACAATAAAATAAGAAAAATAAAATATTTTATGTTAGCGAACAAGTAAATACCTGATGTAATTTATAAAGTTAACATAGAAATATTTAGACATTTTCAGTAACTAAATCTTTTTTAAACTATCAAGTATGAAAACATATCTGTGCCTTTAATTCATTTGTCCATACCCACTCAAACTCCATTATAATAATGTTTTTGACAGCATAATCAATTTATCATTCAATAAATGAATTTGGTTTTTCCAAGAGAAAATTACATTTAGATAAAGCAGTTATTTATGTAATACGGGATAAACAAATGGATTATTACTGAAAGGATTAACTTTCAAGATATTTTATGAGTGAACGGAATGATAACAATATATCATATTTTAATTAAGAAACGCACAAATTTAGAATTTCACAATAAGGAAGTAATAATATTTATTTTATGGGCTAGTACTTTGTAACAGAAAAAGTTTTATTTATGATACATGAAATTAATATTATAACCTCAAAAATATTATGAATAATATTTCACTGGATAGGAAAAGCTTATTTAGTTAAATTATTATCGTGATATGATACATTCAATGAATTATTATGTTTATTGTTAAGATTGAATAATGGATATTAAGCGAAAAAATATATTTTATGGTATAATTTAAATACATTTTAGAGAAATTGAGAGTCTAATTAAAAATATCTAAATAGTTTAATAATTGATGCAATTAGAGTAAGTAAGTCACAAATATGTGATTTGACATCACACCTGTCAATAATGGAATCTTCTCCTAACCAGAAAACTTTTACGGTCCCAATGAAAACAATTGTGGTATATTAAAAGCCGCAAATATAAAATTGAAAGAGGTGGAAGAAAAATTCCGTTACAGACATATTTCCGTCTTAGAAAGTATCACGCAGTGCACTGCTTTTACTGGAACCGTATTTTTTTTCGTTTAAGAGAGGATTCCGCATTCCGCTATAGACAGGTTCTGTATTCCAGACTTTACCGCATTTAAGTTTTTCGAAAATGTTAATAAAATAAATTTATACCAGTTATTTTATAATTTTACAAAAAAAAAGTGGAATTTTTTAACAACAATTTCCTACAGTTTAATCTCATATATGGCACCAAAATTAAAATTTAAGTTTTACTACCGGTATGCTTTAAATAAATATTATGCAAGTATTAGCGGTATGCTAATTAATAATTATGTAATTTGTTTCTTCTTCTTCATTTTTTTTAAATCTTGTAACTGCTATTGTACACAAAAATATGACACGCACCTATTGTGCAAAAAGTTAGCTGAAAGGTTAAATATTAATAAACAGAATAAACATTAATTTCGTAATTTTTTTTAACATGTTCGATTTTTCGAATAGCTTGTAAGACTTACTTATACAAAGATGTTATATGTCGTAAAAACTGAACCTTTCTATAACGGAATAATACCTTAGAAGGAACATTTCCTTGTAATTGACGACAAAAATGCTATGCAAGTATATCTAGTTTAAGACAGCATTTTTAACGGTACCTTGCGATTCCATCTTAACAGGTTTTTCGGGAGGATTCGAAGGAAAATATCACCACTAGGAAAAATAAGGAGAAAGTCAAAAATTTCCTCCGGGGGGGACATTTTTTAATCCCGGGGGGGACATTCCCCCCCCGGGCCACCCCCTGAAATCAACACTGATGTCGATGATACCCCAGCATTGCAATGGACATACTAATATTTTCGCTTCTCCCATTTTTTTAATTTAATATCCTTAGTTAACTTACTTTGAGTGGAAAAATTGAGTTCTCCGCTGGGAGTTTAGTTTTCGTTTACCTTTCCAAAAAAAAAAAAAAAAAAAATTGTGTTTTAGAAATTTTTTTTTGTTTTTTCTTCAAGATAGGGGAGCCATGTTGTAGAATATTTAACAATATCCTTATTTTGACAAATTCTGGTGTTATTAAAATCCCCCCTCTTTATATAGATATATAACATTGTATGCTTTCATCTTAAAAGTATTAATTTTCTTTAATTATATCCCCCCTTTTTCAAAGAAAAATGTCAGACAAAATTTGCATAGTTTAAGAATATTACTTAATGCCAGAGAATTCCTTTTTCTCAGTTTCAGATCTAGAAAAACACGTATTATTTCAGTGGAAAGAAATACTAGGATACGTGTAATCTTTTATCCGAGAACGTAAACACAGGCAAGATGTCCCGTCCCTTTTTTTTTCCAAGAAAAATGCGAAACTCCTCATTTAGCTTTGGATTTAGGCAGCTGTTGAAAACGGTCAAGTATTTCCCCCATTATAGAGCGGTGTTACCATAGCAACGCCAGCTCGTAAAATCAAAACACCCTCAGTCTGCCTTTGTAATATCACATAGGATGCAGTAAAAACGTGTTTTCCATGTGAATTTCATACACCTTTTTTACTACGTTCCTATCACAGCCTAAAAGCCTGCTTGGGTGGCCAGCTATATATATAAAATTTTATGAGCCTTTTAAGTAAAATGTAAAAGTTAGTGTCAAACAGACAATTTGGGAGATTTTATGGGCAACTGCCGTGGGAAATAGATAGTTTGCCTGGCATTTAAAGATGGGTGGCCCATTAGAAAAATGTGTAGGGTGGAAAGTGGACAACACACCCTTTTAGTTAAATGGTTGAACCCTACCAGGTTAGCGAATAGGAGCGTCTGACGTCAGCAAGTAAGAGTGCACGTGTGAAATTTTATTACACGATACGGGGAATAAGTTAGTTAAGGCAGGAGTTTTCGGTCAAAAAGGATGTGATTTTTTTCTCTCTTAGTGAGTGGGGGTAGGGGGAAAGGAGGCTTTCGTTTAGCCCTCCCCCTGACCAGTGGTCAGACTTTTTTGGTTTTTGTTAAGACGAGGAGAAAAGAAGAGAGTCTCTCAAGAAAACCGACGTGTCAGATGGTCCTGCGATCTTTGAGATAATTTTTTCTTACCAAGCGTGGGTGCAGTGGCAGCCATGATTGATCCCACTCGCACCGTTGGAACAGGATTCTTTAGCATTGAAGATTTGGAGGCTCATGTTGTCTTAAGAAACTAAGAGAAAAGAAAAAAAAAAAAAAAAAAAAAAAACCTATGAACGTTCTCCGAAAGTGGTGAAACACAGTCAGCATGTGCTTGTCTTAACCTCGATTTCAGAATTCAGGTACGTCTGAGGAGATTCGCAGCATAGAAATTGGATTTGTGTGTGTAATGAAATCGTCGAGGAAATGAAGATTCAGTGCATCTTCACTGAAAGTGGATAGGTGATCCTTTGAATGTTTTTTTCTCTTTTTTGAACTGTCAGTGATACCCGTGTTTACCCTGGGTTTAAAGAAAGAGTTAATATGGACAAAAATAGCTTCAATGGGAGAATACCAACATCCATTCGTATAAAGAAAAGTATACGCCGACGAACCTTGTCTCCACCCTATTAGAAGGACTGTCAAACAGATTAAAAAAAAAAAAAAAAAAACAAAGAAGAGTAAAAAGATGTTATAGCCTACACCTTCTCTTGAATTGCCGTTAATGTAAGTAGAGTTTTCTATGCTGTTTTGATTATCTCTTACATATTTATTCATGTCAAAAGTATTAGAGGGAATCGAAACACCCTCGCAATTTGTTGTGTTAAAATGGCTAGTTTAAAGTGAAAACTATTTTGAGATATTCTTTGCTAAGTAACTGATTGCCTTTTTGTTGTATTGAAAATTTTCTGCAATATGATAATAGTTAAACGAATATTTTAAATTAAAAACTATTTTGAGTTAAACCCTGCCATGTATCTAATTGATTTTTTTTATACTGAAATTTCACTGCAAAATATTGGCAAAAATAATATTAAATTCTGAATAAGATCTGAAGTTTAATAAAATGATGTCAAATGTATTGCTCTGCTTTGCTCACTTCTCTTTCAACTAAATTAATCTCAAAAATAAAAAAAAAGAAGAAAAGGGTTTTAATCTCATTAGTAAATGAAATAAATACTAAAGAATCTTAAGATCTTTTAACTCTGTATCAGTAGTAAGATAAAGTATTAAAGGAGGAATACTGTGCGAAATGAATTGAGGGTTTTGTTACCTTTTTTTTTTTTTTTGATTAATGGCTTTTATACTTATTATGCATTTCCCTTTCATTTTATGAGTGTTGTGTGGATTAATTTTAATGTGTGTTACCCCTCTTATTAACTTATTTTTCTGGGTATACTTATGCTGGGTCTTAAGTCTTTAAATTAAGGAGTTAAGTAATATGGTAACAGGATCCATTTTAGACGGAAATTCAGTCGCACATATGTTCCCTCAGTAAAAAAAAAAAAAAATAAAATAAAAATAAAGTATTATATATAAGTAATTAACTTCTGAAAAGAGTAAGCAGTGTTTCAAAAAAAAAAAAAAAAAAAAAAAAACTATGAATATTGAAATCTAGATAGCCACTGGAATAATCAATATAAATTTTGATACATAAATGAGTGGCTTAGGAAAGAATTTTGTCAGAAGTGAAAGTCATCAGATTTTATGGTTTTCAATGCTAATTACACTATACGATTATTTGGCCCCTGAATTTGAGAGTATAAGTGCAGTCACAATCTTGATATTAAATCCTTTTAAATTATCAAAACATATTATTTGATCTAATGCGGACTCAAGAGTTTGCCTTTCGGTTGGGAAGTTCTGGGGTAATCAATTTAGTTTTTCTTATTTTGTTGTGAATGCATTGTATTCTCAAATTCAGAAGTGTTGGTAGTTTTCTCTTCATAAGTTGTGAATGGTTGAGGATGTTGTTACTGTTAAATAATTAAGGTTTAATTTCACATTTCTAATAGTAATTTTTTGATTTACTTTAAGTTAGTTTATGCATTTCCTCGTTGTTTTGTTTTCTTTTATTGGTAATTATTCTATGAGTTTTTTTTTAAATCAAATTAGTATCCTTCTAAGCAAATTGCTTATTTTTCTTTTTCCTCTTTTTGTAACAACATCCAGGTGTTGGTGAACTGTTCACACCTTGTTTAAAAATTTAAGGTCAGACTATTATCATCAGTGACAGTTGATTGAGTAAATTAAAAGTGGGGTGTAATTAGAAGAAGAGAAAAAAACCCAACATCATGATTTTCACTTCTTTCTTTCCCTTTTATAAGAAAAAAAAAAGAAAATTAATAAATAATGCCGAAGACCATGACTTTTAATTTCAACATCAAAGCATTGTTTTAATTTACTACGCGAAAACTAAACTAGTCGGATGTACCAATCCCAAAACTTTCTTCTATCTCATACATGTTAATACTTCAAAATTCGCTATCACACTGCCAAAATTAAATGGCAATCTATGCATCTCATGAGGATTCTAAAGATATGAAATTCCGTGCATTAGTTCTTGAGATATGACTATCGCCGAAATCATCTAAATCCAGCAAAATGCTGCCTAGCAGCGCCACCTATTGGGTGATTTATACCAAATCCTAATCAGCAACAATTTATGTCAACGGCTGACTGAATCTGAAGTTTGAAGAAAATCCGGGCATTAGTTTTTGAGATAGAGCTATAGCGAAAATCGTGAAAATTCCTGCATAGCAGCGCCACCTATTGGGTGATTAACACCAAAACCTAATTAACAACAACTTGTGTCAACATACAACTAAATCTGAAGTTAGATGAAAATTCGTCCATTAGTTTTATAGATTGAGGCAATCGTGAAAAAGGCAGCACAGAAGCGCCACCTGTTGGGCAATTTACACCAACACATAATCAGTTGCAAGTCATATCAAGGACTAACTGAATCTGAAGTTTAATGAAAATCCGTGCGTTAGTTCTTAAGATAGAGCTATTGGGGAAATCCTGTAAATCCTGCAAAATTCATCATAACAGCGCCACCTGTTGGGCGATTTACACCAAAACGTAATCAGCATCAATTCATATCAAAGACTAACTAAATCTGAAGTTTGATCAAAAACCGTGCATTAGTTCGTGAGATAGAGCTATTGCAAAAATCGTGAAAAATGCAGCATAGCAGCGCCACCTGTTGAGCGATTTACACCAAAACCTAATTAACAACAACTTGTGTCAACATACAACTAAATCTGAAGTTAGATGAAAATTCGTCCATTAGTTTTATAGATAGAGCTATTGAGGCAATCATAAAAAAGGCAGCACAGAAGCGCCACCTGTTGGGCGATTTACACCAACACATAATCAATTGCAATTCATATCAAGGACTAACTGAATCTGAAGTTTGATGAAAATCCGTGCGTTAGTTCTTAAGATAGAGCTATTGGGGAAATCCTGCAAAATTCATCATAACAGCGCCACCTGTTGGGCGATTTACACCAAAACATAATCAGCATCAATTCATATCAAGGACTAACTAAATCTGAAGTTTGATCAAAATCCGCGCATTAGTTCGTGAGATAGAGCTATTGCGAAAATCGTGAAAAATGCAGCATAGCAGCGCCACCTGTTGAGCGATTTGCACCAAAAACTAATCAGCATCAATTTGTATTAGGAACTCACTGAATATTAATTTTTATTAAATTCCGTGCATTAGTTCTTGAGATAGAGCGCCCACAAAATTTGTGTCACATACACACAGACAGACAGACAGACTCACAGAGTCACAGACAGACATTTTGTAAAAACATGTTTTTTGGAATCTCTGACCCCTAAAACGTGTAAATCCGTCGAAAACCGGAATTCGAAAATTTTCATGAATCCAATACTTTCTTCTTGTAAAGATAGAAGAAAGTAAAAATCTAAAAAAATGGTCACCTGACATACAAAAAGCGAAGCGGTCAGCCCGGAACTGTTGATGACAGTCATATGACTTAGGTTATTATTATAGAGATGAAAAATTCAATAGTTCAATTACATACCTACTAATCTTAAAGGTTTTTTTTTTTTTTTTTTTTTTTTTTTTTTTTGCTAACTTTTAATTTTGCAATTGAATAATAAACAAAAAAAAAAAAAAAAAAAAAAAAAAAGATGCTGAACTAGTTTTATCTTTGTAAGTGCAAATGGATTAATCTTCGATAAACAGGATGTACGCTATTTGGCGTACTGTAAGAAATGTGTCTTATACCTTTTATGGAATCTATTGCTTTCAAAAGTATGACATCATTCATGCTTTTAGCGAATTCTTGGCATGTAACTCGATTATAGAATATTAACATGCAATAATGCTTAACCTGACGTTTATAAACAGCCTAAAATTTTTTAACTTAATTTTAAAACTCGCGAAATTGAATTTCAGGACAAAATACGTCATTTTGACGCAATTATAGTAAAGTGTTTCAGCTTTTAAAACCAGAATGCTTGTTTTCTTCAGCAAGTGTAACTGAAATATACGATTTCCCTGACAATACGCGAAAAAAAGCAATAAATACATCCAGATGGCCTAGCATTTACTGAAATTTTAAATTCGCGTTGCTTAAAAATAAATCTTTCCCTTTATGGCTGATAATAATAAGGGATAATTTCAGAAGATCAAGAGTCTCTTCAAAATAAAACATCACTAGCAGGAATGACTGTGCTAAGCTCGGTCAAAATAAGCTTTGTGTTTATCTCGATATATTATTCTCACTGAATCATTCTTGCTGTTTTAGATGCAATTAGCTTAATCCTGAGCCATAGTGACCCAAAATGACCCACTAATCGAATTTTTTCGAACATGCGACCTAACACAATGCTCTTCTAGAGCCTGACAACGATGGAATACAAAATTTAGTGAAAACCGTTAGTCGTTTTCTAGATAAAATAAGCTTGACCCACGTTGATTCAGAAATGAACCACTAACCGAAATTTATCGAACATGTGACCTATCCCATTGGTCTTTTTGTAATGGGAAACGGTATAATAAAAAAATTGTCAAAATCGTTTGAACCTTTTTGAGATATAGTTAGCTTGACCACGACCCATTATCACCAAAATGACCCACTAATCGAATTTTCTTGAGCATGCGACCCAGCCCAGTTGTTTTATCTTGTCCAGAATTGGTGTAATACAAAGTTTTGTCAAAATCGTTTGAGCCGTTTTTTAGATACAGTTAGCTTGATCCTGATCCATTAGGACCCAAAATGACCCACTGATTGAATTTTCTTGAACATGCGGCCCTGCACAATGCTCTTATCATGCCCGGAAACGGTATTATACAAAATTTTGTCAAAATGTTTTGTACCGCTTTTTAAATACAATTAGCTTGACCCTGACACATTGCAACCCAAAATGACGCGCTAATCGAACTTTCTTGAACATGCGACCTAGCCCAATGGTCTTCTCGAGGCCGAAAACGATATAATACAAAATTTACTCAAGATTGTTTAAGCCGCTTTTTAGATACAATTAGCTTTACCCTGACCCATTGTGCCCCAAAATGACCCACTAATCGAATTTTCTCGAGCATGTGACTTAGCCCAATTATCTTCTCATGCCCAGAAACGGTATAATACAAAATTTGGTCAAAATGTTTTGAGCATTTTTTAGATTCAATTAGCTTGACCCTGACCCATTGTGACCCAAAAAGACATACTAATCGAATTTTCTCGAACATGTGACTTAGCCCAATGGTCATCTCATGCCCAGAAACGGAATATTACAAAATTTTGTGAAAATGTCTTGAGCCGTTTTTAAGATTCAATTAGATTGACCCTGACCCATAATGACCCACTAATCGAATTTTCTCGAACACGTGGCCCATCCCAATAGTCTTTTCGTGCCCGAAAACGATAGATTACAAAATTTCGTCAAAATCGTTAGAGCCGTTATCTAGATAAACTTAGCTTGACCCACGGTGACCCAAAAATGACCCACTAATCGAATTTTCTCGAACATGCGACTTAGCCCAACGGTCTTCTCGTAATCCAAAACTGTAGAATATAGAGTTCAGAGAAAATCGTTAGAGCCGTTTTTTAGATAAAAAGAGCTTGACCCACAGTGACCCAAAAATGACCCACAAATCGAAATTTCTCGAACATGCGACCTAGCCCAATACTCTTCTCTTACCCGAAAATGGTTGGATACAAAATTTAGTCAAAATTGGTTGAGCCGTTCTTTAGATATAATTAGCTTGACCCTGACCCATTATGACCCAAAATGACCCACTAATAGAATTTTCTCGAACACGTGACCCATCCCAATGGTATTTTCGTGCCCAAAAACGTTAGGGTGCAAAATTTAATCAAAATCGTTAGAGACGTTTTCAAGATAAAATTTACACACACACACACACACACACAATTTTTGCTCGCATTATAGTATAAGATTAGAAAGTGATGTCAGTTAAACAGAAATTGGCGTCATATCTAGCAAGCGAATTTTTTTTATTATTATCTTTTCCTAAATTGTTTTCTTGAAATTAAAACTCCTGTATTGAAATAGATTTTTTAACTTTAAAAACATTCAAATGAAGATACTACGTCATTTTAACACGTGTTTAGTTAAAGTTTTTTGCATATATATAGGATAATTTTAATTTTCTGATTAGAAGGACGTCGATTTCAAAAATGCAATTTTTATTGGCAAAGGAAAACAAAATACTCGCGTTATCGTTATTTTTTCTTTATTGTGCCATGTTTTAGGGTGTGGCAACAGGAAAGAAGTGACTAAATAAGAAAATTTAAAAAGAGATATTCCTATAATGTGAAATTATGGAAGGTGGTAAAAAAAGTGGTAAATAGTGGTTTGATGTTTTTTTTAAGTTGACAGTTACCTATTTCATGTTCTAAAGCGTGTGTACATCAAAAGTTTCGTGCAAATCGATCTAAAATTGAAGATTTGTATAAAAGACATACACTCAAAGGAACGGCTTTTATATACACTACTAGGGGGCTCTGCCCCCTACGAGCTACGCTCGTCAACGCCGTTCAGATACCGCAGACTCTAAAGGTGTTATTACACGAGAAGTCAAAGTCGCTTGAAATTCCAGGCGTCTAGCGACAAAAGCCGCCTCACGGCTCGTCAGATTTCCTGAAACATACGTATTTTCCAAGCATTTCATTGGCTGTTCCGGAAAAGGCTTTTCTATTATCAGATTTCCAAGTATTTGATTGGCTGTTACTGGCGACTCGCTTCGTTTCAGGCGTCAGAGTCGCTCCGACAGAAAAAAGTTGCTTGCTTTCGGAGCGACTCCCCTGGAGCCATAGGAATAACCCATGGAGAGCCATGGAGACGCCTGGAATTTGAAGCGACTTTGACCCCTCGTGTAATGGTGTTATTTTAACACCAAGCACGCTAATTTGATCGGCTTTAAAAAGATTTCGGAAGATTGAATTATAATTTGAATCTGACAATTACAATCTGACGTAATTTTCACCAAACTTTTCTTTCTCTTTTTAATATTCACGTAAAAATACTTTTGTTAGAAATGAAATATTATGATCATCTTAAAATATCAAATAAATGTCTCGCGCAATTTTTAAATTTAAACTGTTTTGCGATATTATTTTTTGTTCATTTTACGTAATGAGTGTAATGTGACATAAATGTGACGTAAATTCTCCTATTTAAGACTTCTAACGCATGTTAATGAATTTATTATTTTACAATATTCTTTCTCTTTTAAAATTCACGTGTCAATATAGTTTTTATGACGTAATTTTCAATGAGTTCCTGCTTTTTATATTTTCTGTTTATAATAGTCACGTGTAAAATATTTTTTTAATTTGAAGGAAACATTATTGTTTGCGCTGTTTATGCAGTTGGCAACAGTTTAAATTAATACAATTTTCTAAAATAAGTAAAAAATATCTCTTGAAATACTGAGAATTTGAATTTAAAATAGAAATAAAACTTCAAAAAATGAGTCAAATTAAAAAACTAAATAAAGTCTGCAGACCGGGAAATTCTGACGCATAAAATGATCTAAAAATGATTAAATTCCCATGTACAGTTTTTGCTCCTATAAAACTTTTCTAATGGAACGATTTTGTCCAACTTTGGCATTAAATATCTCTTAAAATAATTCTTCGATTTTAAAACTGTCTGCATCATCGTGTTTATCAAACATTTCTCTATAATACTACCGATTTTCATATTTTTGTATGCAACAGTTTTTTTAATATTAACGAAGAAAGGCCATGCTTAAGCATTCAAATTGGATGCCGATCTGCCGGGATTATCTACGCAGATTTTCATTGGTCCATTTCCAAAACAAAACTTTTTAGGATATTGCCATTAATGACCGGCAACTTTCAATTTTAGACATTTTGTCGAATATTTTAAAATATACTTGACAGATTCTTCTGGAATTTCAGGATTGAAAAGAACAGGTATGACCTCATATTTAGCAATGTCCATTTGATAAGGGGGGCAATTAGGGGGCCAACAAAAAATCAGAGAAAAAAATAATACTTGGGATCACCCTGTAAAATAAAATGCACGAAATGATATAACCGCTACCGAATATAAATGAACAAACATTGTGCAATATGTGTATTCTTTTGTGTAAGAATAGCACGTATATTAATAGAGATATAGCGATTTATTTTAAAAAAACTAGGGGGCTCTGCCCCCTACGAGCTACGCTCGTCAACCCCCGTTCAGGCACACCAAAATCCAAAAAGCACGCTAATTTCATCGGCTTTAAAAATATTGAATTAAAATTTAAAAAACAGTAGCGATCTCTCTGTAAACGGGTTTCCATTGGTTTTCCTTGGATTGGGGATTTTTAAGACCAAATCTGCTGCTGTTAAGAGATACAATGGCTGTTTTCGCATTTACTTAAAAAAATTATTTAAACATTTGAAAATAAGCTAATGTAAAATGAATTAAGTAAACAGTGTCATTCAGGGCCGAAACTAAAGGGGGGGGGCAGAGGAGGCATGTGCCCCGGGCGCCAGAACGAAGTGGCGCCAAATGAAGGATTATAACTTTGGAATGGATCATTTTCTTCTGATGGACTGATGTCTTCTATTTTTATGAAACAGCCATTATAAATGAAGTGTTAGGTGAATTTAAAAAAAGGTACTTTTCGGTTAGCCGGGCACCAGTGTTATGTATACACATATATATGTATAAATATACATATATATATACATACACACATACAGATATACATATATATATAGGTATACCCATATATATGTGCATAAATATATATGTATATACATATTTATATACATATATGTGTGTATATATAACACTGGCGCTCGGATAACCGAAAAGTACCAAAAAAAAAATAATGGCCATTTTTTTTCTTCCCATTCTGACCAGAAAATCAGAGTTCTAACTTTTTACGACTGCTCTTTCATTTTCACCTAACACTTCATTTATAATGGCTGTTTCATAATAATAGAAGACATCAGTCCATCAGAAGAAAATAACTCGGTGAAAGCGGAAACTCGGTTAAGCAGGACTCGGAAAATCGGGACTCTACTGTATATTTCATTTTAAAAATTATCTTTAGAATATTTTTGTTGGTGTTCAGAGGGGAGTCATGTGGTTTTAGGTTCCTGGGGTCATATAATGAAAAGTTATGAAGGAATTTTTCAAAAGTCGCACCATGGTAACGACTGCAATAGGTAGTATTTCTACGAAATCTACCTAAAAAACAGTAGCGATCTCTCTGTAAACGGGTTTCCATTCGTTTTCTTTGGATTGGGGATTTTTAAGGCCAAATCTGCTGAGCTGTTAAGAGATACAATGGCTTTTTTCGTATTTAATTAAAAAAATTAGTTAAACTGGTACTTCTTAGTTATCCCGTCGACCAATTTAGCCAATTTATATAAATCGCCAAACCACTCGCCAAATTATACACATTGACATAATTTTTATTTTAAATAACGAAAGAACAAATAAATTAGTAAAACATTAATAAAAATACAAATAAAACGTCGAATTAATGGTTTTATTGTCCATTATTGGCATTTAATCTTGCAATTAATTAATTAATGGCAACCATTATTGGCATTTAATCTTACAATTTGGCGACAGTAATTTGGTCGACGGGATTACTAAGAAGTACCGTTAAACATTTGAAAATAAGCTAATGTAAAATGAATTAAGTAAAGAGTGTCATTGTCTCGCGGTATTTTTTAATAGCGCTGTAAGATAGTTCTTTTAAATAATTCATTTTAAATGTATCGTTTCAAATCTGACCTAATTTACACCAAAGTTTTATTTCTCTTATTAATATTCACGTGAAAATACATTTGTTGTTAGAAGGAAATATTATTTGCGCTGTCTTCGAATTCACGATAATAGTTGAAAAGATTATCTCGAAATATCTCGCGCAAATATATTTTTCAATTTAAATTGTTTTGCTATATTTTTTGCCATTTAAATATGACGTAATTTCCTCAAATTACAAGTTTTAACGCATAATAATGATTTTTTTTTTTTTTTTTTTTTTTTTTTTTAAGATTTCGTTTCTCTTTTTAAATTCAAGTGTAAATATTGTTCGGCACAGATGTCATTGGCGCAATTTTTTTCTGACGCCAATTTCATATACGCAACGGGTACTTAACTGGTGCTAAAGTGTCGTTATTTTGCTTGATATGGTAACCCGGATGTTGTTGTTTATGCTATTGATGTTTTCGCCAAATTGGCGTCGGAAAAAAATTGCGTCAAATTGGTATATGACATCTGTGCCTATGGTTCTTATGACGTAATTTTCCTGCTTTTAACATGTAATCATTTAATTCTAATTTTAAAGTTTTTTTTCTGTTTGTAATAGTCACGTGTAAATAAATTTTTAATTTGAAGTAAACATTATTGTTTGCGCTGTTTATACAGCTGGCAACAGTTTAAATTAATAACTTTTTCTAAAATTTGTAAAAAATATCTCTCGAAATGCTGAAAATTTGAATTTAAAATTGAAATAAAACCTCAAAAAATGAGTCAAATAAGAAAAATAAAAGCAATCTCCACACCGGGAACTTATAACGTATAAAATGATCTAAAAATGATTAAATTCTCATGTATAGTTTTTGCTCCAATAAAACCTTTTTAATGGAACGATTTTGTCCAACTTTAGCATAAAATATCTCTTAAAATAATTCTTCGATTTGAAAACTGTCTGCATCAGCGTGTTTATCAAATATTTCTCTATAATACCATCGATTTTCATATTTTTGTATGCAACAGTTTTTTTAATATTAACGATGAAAGGCCATGCTTAAGCATTCAAATTGGATGTGGATCTACCCGGAATATCTACGCAGATTGTCATTGGTCCATTTCCAAATCAAAACTTTTTTTTATATATAGAAGGATAAAAAATTCTTGCATGTTTTTTGCTTATAACGTGCAGGATTTTCAACCAAATTTAACGCTAGTTTCAGAAAAATTGACAAAATATAGTAGAAACAATATAGTGTATCTGGAATATAAATATATTAAATATTTTAGGAAATATGAGTAGTTGTAAAAAATAATTTATATCTGCGCATGCGCGAACGATAACAAGGATCATTTTACATAATTTAATGGTCAACTCTATGGAGCAACTTAAAAAATAAATCTAGTCAAATATCGTAAAAATTCAGAAAGATATCGGAGTTAAAGTGAGAAAATTTTTAGTTGTTCTCTAAAAGCAGCTGAATGATAAGGGATTTTACACAAATTGTCATTTTTTATTAACTGACTTTCAGAAAAAGTTAGTATTTAGTGAGTATCAACGAGTAGATTTGGAAAAAATGCTTCGATTTTTATGCTTCTTTTGATCATGGTATAGGTTCGTTCTGGTGGTTATCCAAGAAGAACTAAAGCATCAATAAAAAATTAAAATAAAAAAAAATTAAAAATGACACTTTGTGGAAAATCCCTTATCATTCAGCTGCTTTTAGAGAACTACTAAAAATTTGCTCACTCTAACGCCGATATCTTTCTGAATTTTTACGATATTTGACTAGATTTTTTTAATAAGTTGCTCCATAGCGTTGACTATTAAATTATGTAAAATTATCCTTGTTATCGTTCGCGCATGCGCAGATAAAAATTATTTCATACAACTGCTCATATTTCCTAAAATATTTAATATATTTATATTCCAATTGCACTATATTATTTCTACTATATTTTGCCAATTTTTCTGAAACCGGAGTTAAATTTTGTTGAAAACCGTGCATGTTATAAGTAAAAAACATTCAAGAATTTTTTTAATTTTTTTTTAATAAATCTCTATATCTTTATTAATATACCGGGTGTCCCAAAAAGGACTGACTGGTTTTAAAATTCAATAACTTCCAAACGGTGACAGATATTAAAAAAATTCTTGCAGGAGGGTTATGCATAAAGTCAAAAGTTTTTTTACAGTGATTTTCGATTTTAGTTCGAATTACAAACAATAGATGGCGCTGTAAGCAATAGTCGCTAAATACAGGCTCGATTTTTGGTCCTTTCTGTTGTTCCATGCAGAAAAAGGAGATGGAAATGTATTATCCGGGCCACGAAGTACCAAAATTCGAGCCTGTTTTTAGTGCATATTGCTTACAGCGCCATCTATTGTTTGTAATTTGAACTAAAATCGAAAATCACTGTAAAAAAACTTTTGACTTTATGCATAACCCTTCTGCAAGAATTTTTTTAATATCTGTCACCGTTTGGAAGTTATTGAATTTTAAAATCAGTCAGTCCTTTTTGGGACACCCGGTACATGCTATTCTTACACAAAAGAATACAAATATTGCACAATGTCTGTTTATTTATATTCGGTAGCGATAGATCATTTCGCACATTTTATTTTACAGTCTGATCCCAAGTATTATTTTTTTTCTTTGATTTTTTGTTGGCCCCCTAATTGCCCCTTTTATCAAATCGACATTGCTAAATATGAGGTCATACCTGTTCTTTTCAATCCAGAAATTCCAGAAGAATCTGTCAAGTATATTTCTAAATTATCGACAAAATGTCAAAAATTGAAAGTTGCTGGTCATTAATGGCAATATAGTGTATATACTAGAAAGATCGCCCGTCAAAAATGACGAAAAATGAGATATAAAGATGCAATTATACAACACTTGTGCAAGAATATGAGCAGTTTTTTTTTGTTCCGCAGTGATAGATGAAAATAACACATTTTAAAATGTGGAAATGCGTTGCCAGAAAATATGTTTCTAAATTTTCTTCTTCGTCAAGGCAGTTTTCTCCATTTCGCCAAGGCCCCTCTATACTGGAAAAATACCGAGAATTTAATTTCTGTATCCGGCTATGTAAAACCCATTAAAATTGGGCAGTTTGGAGCTTAAATAGCACAGCGCCGTCTAGTGGCGGTTATTTTATTAATAGCATCGGGATGAAGATGTAAAGACGTACATTTTCGTAAATTACACTTTAAATTTTAACCCATTGATTTTGAAAAAAAAAACCTTCAATGCGTGGAGTTTAAATTTAATAGCGGCGAGCTCTATTATGAAAGATTAATAGGTTTTCAATGGGATTTTCGCCAGATTAGTAGCTATCGCCAAGTTGGCTTCATATATGGCAACTTATGTTTTTCGCCAAATTTGGCGAAATATTACCAAGTTATTTTAAGTTATTCCAAGTTATTTAAGTCGCCAAGGCGATATTTTACCAAATTGGTCAAAATTTGGCGCTATTTTGGCAACCTTGCCGTTAGTTCTTTTCAACAATTACTCATTGTTAAAGCTGGTTCTGATTTCTCCATAGGAAGCCAAACCCTGATATGGCAGCGATCAATGAGGCGGTCCAACCGGAGCTGTGAGGGACACACAGTGACTTGAATTTTATAAAAATACATATAGATTGCACTATATTGTTTCTACTAATTTTCGCTAAGTTTTCTTAAACTGGCGTTAAATTTGGTTGAAAACCCTGTATATGATATGGAGTTGTTTGATTCTCCATGCAACGGTGGTTCAGGGGTTCGATGGCCTTGTAAGATTTAAAAAAAAAAAAAAAAAAAAAAAAAAAACTCCATCATTATAGGTGAAAGAAAATGCAGTCAATGTTTATTCATTTTCAAATGAAAACAGACAGTTCGTAAAAACATCATATATGGAGATATGTAGATATATAGTTATCCATGGCAAAGTGCTCCGTAACGTCAAAAATAAATAAATAAATAAATAAATAAACAGTGGCCCTTTATCGGACCTTACAGTACAGGGGTAGGGAGCCAACTGAACTTTTTTGCGTACTGAATCACATGACTTGGCGTATTGCATTATCGCCAATTTACAAAGTTTTTGACGCCGGAATAACAGAGACAAAGCATTGGCGGCAGGTTTAGCAGAAAATAATGTGGCAGCCCCCTTTCAGCACACACTCACGGGATGTAAAGCAACCCTACATATTTCAAGAGTAAGAGCGACATGAAGTGTGGAATTGTTTACTTTAACAACAGATTGCGCTTAAATGTGATTGTGAAATCTTTAACGAATGTATGTAAAATACAGAAGGCATATGTGCTAAGATAAATGAAATATAATTTGAAACCGCAATTCCCATAAAACACTTTTTTATTTATTTCTTTTTACCCGTCAAATTCTAATAGCAATTAAGAGTGACTTATTTATAACACAGATGAAATAGGATAAAAGAAAAATTAAATGATAAAAAAATTCAGATGCACTTAGGTTTATGTGTCCTTGATTACTTTTAAATACAGACCATTAAAAAAAAGAAATAAATATGCGAGAATGGAAATTTTGAATAAGTGAAAAATATGAAATCATAAATTTTTGTATTCAGGGATGTAGTGGAGGGTATACGGGGGTATACGCCGTCTACCCTCTGGATTTTTTTAAGGAACACCGTATACCCTCTGTTTCTCAAGAAAGCTATAGTATATACACTCCAGGGTATACGCTCTGCCTTGAGCGTATACCCTCTGCTTAGAGAGTATACCCTCTGTTTTTTTTACGACTACACCACTGTTTGTATTTGAACGTGTTAAGTTAAGCTCGTTGTGAAAAGGATATATATATATATATATGAAGGTAGAACTACGTATTGTTTTAAGAAAAAGAATTAATTTAATGATTTTACTTGTTCAAAGTAGATTTTGAGTAACGTGAGGGGGGGGGGGCGGAAACCGATATGTTGCAGAGAAAGCTGCCACATATGATATAAGCTAAAAACATGCAAGAATTTTTTGAACCTTTTAAAAAAATCGCTACATCTCCATGAATATACGTGCTATTCTTACACAAATAAGTGAACATGTGGTACAGTATCCACATATTTGTATTCTGCAGCGATAGATCTTTCCGTGCATTTTAATTTACAGGGTGATCCCAAATGTTATTATTTTTCTTTGATTTTTTGTTGGCCCTTTAATTGTCCTCCTATCAAATCGACGTTGATAAACATGAGGTCAAACATATTCTTTATTATCCTGAAGTTCCAGAAAAATCCGACAAGTATATTTTTTAAATATTAGACAAAATGGCTAAAATTGAAAGTGCCCAGTGATTAATGGCTATATAGTGTATAACTCGCGTTTTGCGAAAAAAAAAATTGGGGGGACTTACATTGTCAGTTAAATAATTTTGGAGGGAAGGTTTCAGTGTATAACACATCGTTCTACATTGCTTAGTTACAGAGCTACGAGAAAAAGTTCTATTTACTTATGTTACGATATTTGTAACATTCAGACTAAAACTAAGGTCATAACACTAAATCGTTCTCTGTAACTCCATTGGAATACACCTTGAAAACCACTCTCAAAATTCTAAATTCAGAAACTTTAATCAACACCATTTTCTACCACTTATCTAGTAGATAAATACTAAAGTAAGTACACTATATGGCCATTGATGATCGGACACTTTCAATTTTAGACATTTTGTCGAATATTTAAAGATATTGTACTGTCATGAGACAGGAATTCAGGATGGTCTATAGCTACAAAAAGCTTTTATTTACAGCACGGTACAGCTATATAAAAATATTCAGTAAAGCTCTAATGAAGAAGTTGATTTTTCACAATCTAGAGCTTAACTAAGCTCTGTCCGCAGTATTGTTAGTACCGCGCGTGGGTTACTAGCCTAGAGTATTCCGTACTCTGATTCCACTGTCTGGAGAGAGTTTTATCTCCGCATCCTGCCCTGAGCTACCTGGACAGACCTACGCAGGGAGCGTAGAAAATAGGTCTTCGCCTAACTGAGTTTCAGCCGAGACTCTCTTAAACGGCCTCAGGCATTTCGGTATATGTAAGTCAGAGTTCTTTGATAACGGGCGACACTTGAAAATGCTTGAAGAGTATTTCGAGTATTGTAAGAATTATTATACCCGAAATATCTAAAGCTAAGATCTTGTCTTAAAATATGATTTTCATACTGTCAGTTGGGGAGATTTGAAGTGGAATATATTGCAAGTTTACTTGGGTTGTTAGAGATTTTATGATACACAAAATGTATCGGTCTTGTAGCAAGAGGGGATATTTAGGTGCGACATCTGCATCTATTGACAGGGTGCTATTGAATAAAACCAGGACTTTACAATACATTTGTCAGATTTTTCTGGAACTTCAAGATTATGAAGACTATCTTCTACTTCATATTTTACAACGGCGGTTTGATCAGAGGGACATTTAGGGGACCAACAAATAATCAAAGAAAAAGAATATTGTTTGGCATCACCCTGTAAATAAAATGCACGAAATGATCTATCGCTATAGCTTACGAATATATGTATATTGTACAATATATGCATTCATTTGTGGAAGAGTAGAACGGATATTCATGGAGATATATCGAATTTTTTAAGTAAAAAAAATGCATGTTTTTACTTTCTTCTATCTTTACAAGAAGAAAGTATTGGATTCGTGAAAAATTTCGACTTCCGGTTTTCGACGGATTTATACGTTTTAGAATGCCCAGAACACGATTTGAGGGTTTTTAGAAAATGTCTGTCTGTGAGTCTGTCTGTCACTCTGTCTGTGAGTCTGTATGTGACAAACATTTTGTGGGCGCTCTATCTCAAGAACTAATGCACGGAATTTCACAAAACTTTATATTTAGTTAGACCTTTACACAAACTGGACTTGATTAGTTTTTGGTGAAAATCGCCCAACAGGTGGCGCTGCTATGCGGCATTTTCACGATTTCTGCAATAGCTATATCTCAAGAACTACTGCACGAATTTTCATAAAATTTCAGATTTAGTTAGTCCAGGACATAGTTTGGTGCTGATTATTTTTTTGTGAAAATCGTCCAACAGGTGGCGCTGCTATGCTGCATTATTCATGATTGTCGCAATAGCTCTAACTCAAGAAAAAATGCACGAATTTTCATCAAACATCAGATTCAGTTAGTCCCTGATATAAATTAGTGCTGTTTAATTTTTTGTGTAAATCTCCCAACAGGTGGCGCTGCTGTGCTGCATTTTTTACGATTTCCGCAAGAGCTGTATCTCAAGAACTATTGCACGGATTTTCATCAAACTTCAGATTTAGTTAGTCCTTGACATGAATTGACCTATAAAGTAGTGCTGTTTAATTTTTGGTGTAAATCGCTCCACAGGTGGCGCTGCTATGCTGTATTTTTTGCGATTTCCGCAATTGCTTTATCTCAAGAACTAATGCTTGGATTTTCAGCAAACTTCAGATTCAGGTATACCTTGATATCATTTAGTGCTGCTTATTTTTGGTGTAAATCGCTCAATAGGTGGCGCTGCTATTCTAAATTTTTAAGAATTTCCGCTATAGCTCTATCTCAAGAATTAATGCACGAATTTTCATCCAACTTCAAACTCAGATATACTTTGATATGAATTGGTGCTAAATCGTTGTTATTTCTTGTACTATTTAAATGATTTAATTGACGTGATTTATACAGAAGAAAGTTTTGTGATGGCCACAACATACTAGTTTGTTTATATCATGCAGGGTTTTTTACCAAATTTAACGCCAGTTTCAGAAAAATTGACAAAATGTAGTAGAAATAATATGGTGTAATTGGAAAGTAAATATATTAAATATTTGATGAAATATGAGCAGGTACAAAAGGGAGTTGAAGACTCAAACAGTAGTTCTGTCACGAAGCTCATAATTATAATTAGGATATAAATAGCAATCGCTATGAAAATATTTTTTTTTTTTTAAATTAAAACAATAGCACAGAAAATTCAACTATACATTAATTTTACATAAAAACACCCGTCTTCTCATAACAAGGCAAAAATAAGTTATTTAATAAACAATTAAGAGGTCACAGAAAAAATTATCACTAACTGCAAAATCCCATGTTAACCTATGGGGGAAATGTAAACACGTGATGGTATGTTATCTAATACAATTATCAAATTCCCCCCGACCCCATTAGAAAGAGGATGGCTGAGACTGATATTGAGTTTTTACAAGATTTTATTTAACTCACTTTGTATGTGTTCATGATTCAAATCTTGCAACGTTAATTTCATCCCTTTCCGATTAAGTTATTGGCCAAAAATTTGCACATTTATAGATCGTGCATGAAAATACAATTTTTTGGCCGGTTCTGCGCATTAAAACACCTGCTCGAAAACTTGCATTTTTCCGATATAAATAACATTGCGCTTGTTTAATTTTAATTGAAAAATCTCAATTGCTGCAACACTCGTACATTTGAACCACATTGTTGCGCGCATCATTATGACGTCAGCACCGAGCGACGCACACGTTTGTGCCTTATTATATTGGTTGACTTCTGTTTTTGTCCTGATATTATTTCAATTTCTTATACGGTAAAACTTGTGAAAACTGAATTGGTCCTAAAAGGAAAATTTTCATCGTCCCGGTGGAATACAATCAATTAATTATTGGTATCTTGGTAAGATGTAAGATGGAAACCTATCTTAAATATTTTTTCTCTGATCCCTAACGATCCCATTTTCACAATTTTTATTGCATTCTTTTAGCTGGGACAATGAAATTTCCCATTTAAGCCTGATTTTCATTATATGCGGACTCCTTTTTCGTAGATTTTACTGTATTTTATTAGTATTCCTTACACTAATAAAAATTAACTACACAATTTTAGTCACCACTCATCTTGGTTTATACAGTAAAGTCAGCGAAAATAAAATCTGTGTATTACAGGAACTTGGATTAAGGCGGTTCTCAAATTTCCTCAACAACACAACACGAAACTTTCAGACACATTTTCTGACTCATTTTTTAACATGATGGCAGAAATTTTACAGACCTGACTATTGAAGCGATTTGGAATCGAATAGAGTTTTCTATATTTTGAAAATTAAATTATTTATCCAGTTATAAGCTATTCTTGTCACATGACGACAAGATTTTCCCTTTTCTCGTATTGCTGCGTCGGGAATTCGGTTCAAAACACCCACTTTCACAGTATTTTCTGAAAGATCTTCTGCCTTTACCAAAAAAATAAAAAGTCATTCGATTAAAATTTCTGAATAAGAACACTTGCCCATTTCATATGTTTCTGAACAAAAATTAATTTAGAAATGTGTCAGAAAGTAGCTCGTGTGGATTTAACAACAGCCTCATGGTCACATCTAAAAAGAATAGAATACAATTACAAAGAATGTTGTACCTGCTAAGACTAAAACCTGTCTGGGGTTTACTGCAGCCTAAAAAAAATACACTATGAAATGTGATACTTTTTTTTCAAATTCAAAAGAAAGGAGACTGGATCCCTTAGACAGGGTTCATACTCATCTTCAGAGGGCGGGGGGGGGGGGGGGGAAATCCCCGAACTATTTTCAGAATTAGAAGTAGTCTTTCCATATCAACAGTCAATGAATAATTAATGACAGATGTACATAAACTGAAAAATTGTCAGAAACAAAATGTAGAAATTTTAAAAGCAATTTGCATTCTATACACCAGGGTCGGCAAACCTTTTCGCATCCGCGTGCCAATTTTTCCCCAAAAATACTTTAAATGATCACGGCATGCCAACAAATTTAGTGTAGCGAAGCAGCAAAATTAATTAAAATACTGATTTTATGATTTAAAATATATAAGTAACATTTTGTAACATACTTAAGTATGTTACAAAATCCTACTTCTCTTGTTACGTCTTAGATGCCAAAAAATTCAGATCAGCTTCGTATTCCAGTTTTTCCTTATGAGAATGCCAGCTGGATTGGAGACACATGACAACAGGTTTCTACTTGAGTTTTCATACTTTTCATGCCTACCCCCCCCCCCCCAAATAAATAAATAAATAAATATAAATAAATAAATCAAATAAAAATAATAAAAATAACTATAAGAAAAAAAAATATATCAAAATGGTTTATTTAAAAAAAAACTTCTTACTGTGGAATTTAATTCGAAATTCCAACTTCCATTTCACCATCGGAATTTTCGCTTATGGTCGTTATTTCCCGATAATCTCCTAATTCTCTAAATATAATATTTTGACTCAATATTGAGATAGATTGGGATTTATAAAGTTGCATTTCAGTTTATTCAATCTGTACGATAACGACAAGCAACCTAATCTAGAAAAACTCAGCAAGTCTAAATTCAAAATAGTGCATTTTCATTATATGAAACGCTGGGGTGTAAAGCGTAGCAACTGACATTTAAACAAAAAATTCTGATTTTTTTATATTTTTTTTTTGTAAAATTATTTAACTGCATCGTAACAACTTTCTAGAAGTACAGAGTTTTTACACAATTATACATTAATTTAATAATTTTCACATCTGAACTTACAAAATGAAAACTATTTGCACTTAAGTCCTAAAATAAAGTCTATCGGGGGAAAATATTGCACATAAGTTCATAGAAGTTCCATTCTTAACAAATTAGCTGTTTAGCAGGAAACAACTATAATAGTTTTGTGTGTATTTTCTTCACAAAATTTGAGAATTGACTGTATCAAAAGTTCCATTTTGTTAATTATCTTCCTTTACACGGGAGCTCTGCAATTTCTTAATTTAGAACACGAGTCTATGCCGTGCCGAAAATAATCTCCCGCGTGCCATAGGTTCGCCGCCCCTGCTATACACTGTATACTCGAATCTAAGATGCACCTTATTTATATAGCTTCAAAAACAAGCATTTTTCTTTGAAACCCTTGTTTAACATTACAAAATTTACGAAAATTGTGACATGTGGGTAAATCATAATTTTATATATTACCCATATTTTTTCCAAATTTGTGTTAATTACTCTCAGACTACATTCTCAGATGTACCACTGAATGAATCTGCAATGACGTGGCTTCATTACTGACATATTCATAGACACGGGGCCATCGCTAAGACATTTTATTGGGGGAGAGGACCTTAAATTGCCAAGTCAAATTTCAGTATTTGCCAACGAGTTTTATAATTTTGCTAAGTTACCACAATTAGAGAATTAAGTTCTTATTTGTAAATGTTTAATAATATTCCCAATTAGATGTGTAACTTTTTCCTTGTCTATCAGAAATAGAAAGTGTATTATAGTTTTTATTAAAGTTTTAAACAAATTTGTCAACTAAGTTATTAAGGCAGCAATTAGCTCAAGTTATGCATGGTTTATATTACAAACACAGAACTGAAAAAGGACTGGCAGTATTAAAAATACAAATTCATACAATTTGGCAAGTGTAACAGCATTCGCGAACGTTTATTTGGGGTGGAGACTCCCCCCTGTCACCGCTTAGCGAGGGCCCTGCACAGACAGCCTTCATATTTAGTCCATCCATCGCGTTAGAAATGCTACATTTGAAAAAAGACTGCTTAACTAAATTATTAGGAATGAAATTTTGATGTATTTAAATCTCAATGTGTTACTACAGGCAATGGGGGGTTTTTTAATACTGCCATTATTTTTCAGTGCTGTGTTTGCAATATAAACCATGCATAACTTGAGTTAACTGCTGCTTTAAAAAGTCTATTTATGCAGAGTTTCCCCAGACAGTTTCAGCAGGGTGCTGCACCCTGCCTGCTCTTTGGTTTATAAATTAGCAGCCTTCTTCACCTCATTCAAAAAGAATGCCATTTCTCCTTTTCGCATTAGAAAATTTGCTTGCATAGTGAAAATTTACTCAAATGTTATCTTGAAAAGCGTGCCCTGACTTAAAGATTAAAAGCGGTTAAAAAAAAAAAAAAAAAAAAAAAAAAAAAAAAAAAAAAAAAGCTTAAAAAAAAAAAATTTAAAAAAAATAAAACGTGCTTAAGAATTTGAAAAGTGCCCTTAAGAATCCAAAATGCACCCTTAAGAAGAGCCTTTTTTTCCTCACCAGCAGCATCTTGCTCTTTTTTAAACCTTGAAGAAACTCTGATTTATGCATATATCAACCAGTTGAAGTTGGAATGAAATTCTTGCAGGTAAAACAACTAAAGGGTCAGTTGTTCTATGATATCATAGGTGCCAACTTCAAAGTAATCTTCCGTAATATTTGCGTTAATTTGACCCTGGTTTAATACGTTTCGAACCAGAAATTTACTTAAGAAATGAAATTAAATATGTTCCACGTAGAAACCTGCAATTAAATAAATAAACATTCATGAAATAAATTTCCTGGTTTGAAACGTGGTTAACCTGGGTCAAATTAATCCAGACATTACGGAAGATTAGTGGAAGGTTGGCAGCTAAGTGATATGTTCTCAAAACCTGCTTTTCACTGAGAATCAGTTACAAACTCCTTGAACGTAAATTATATTAAAAATAAAATCTTACACAGACAGGAAAGGAAAGTCAGGCACCTAAGAAAAAGCTTGAATTTATATTGCTTGTAGTATAAGGGGAGATAAGAGGAATAAATAAGATTTCTAATAAAAACAAGACACATCTGTATTTGAGGAGGTACTGGGTGATTGTGTTCAATTGCAAGATGCATCCAGTTAAATACATCTAATTTTGGAGGTAAAAAGTGCATGTTACATTCGAGTAAATACATTTATCTTTCTCAGTATGACACAATTCTAGATAATTATAGTTTTATCGTTGCTGTGGTAGCACTAAAATACAATACTATTTTGCAGTTATTCAAATGAAAGTATTTCAGTATAAGTAGTATTTTTGTCAAAAAATAAATAAAAAATGCAGAAGATGCAAATCATTAGAATATGTCAAATCTTTTAAAGAATATTGATTCCTCCAACTACAGTTTAAGACCAATAATCCGCACAGCTTGGTTCTAAGGGTTGGACATTTTGCAGATTACAGATCAGGTTTATTTAATCCGTGTTTACCTTTTTTTAATTCATATTTTCGACAAATTTTGACTGTTTAATCTTAAAAATAAATAAATTACACACTTAAACATATAAATTAGGTAAGAATTATTTTTAATAGTAATAATAATTTAGGATCTTTTTTTTTTTTTTAATTAACATTGCATCAATGGTTATCTGTTTTAAGACATTTGGTTTGTGTTGAATTCTATCTTGCAGCCTACAAAAACTCATAATTCTTAATGTGTCACAAAACTTTCTTGCTCTAAAAAATTCAATATCTCTTGGCTTAGTGCAAAACCTTCATCAAAAGTTATTTTTTTATTGTTATGAAGCTTGGAGAAATAATCACTGACATTCATAGGATTTTCTGAAAAAATTATTTTTTTTTCTCTTTAGAATAACAACTAGTGATGTATTAATTTTTTAAAGATGAGTGAATAAGTTTAAGGGTGCTCGTCACTCAGTTTCCGAACTCCCCTCTGTAATATTACGTCTATGGTCGTTTGATGCATTCTTGTATTTAAAATATCTTCTCGGGAAATTAATATTTTTAATTTTTTTTTTTTTTTTTTTTTTTTTTTTTTTTTTTTTCTGTGTGCTCTTTTTAAAGAATGTCTCTTTTTTTTTACTTTCTTCTATCTTTACAAGAAGAAAGTATTGGATTTGAGAAAAATTTCGACGCATTTATTCGTTTTAGAAGGTCCGGAACAGGATTTGATGGTTTTTAGAAAATGTCTGTCTGTCACTCTGTGAGTCTGTATGTGACAAACATTTTGTGGACGCTCTATCTCAAGAACTAATGCACGGAATTTCACAAAACTTTAGATTCAGTTAGAACTTGATATAAAGTGGTTCCGATTATTTTTAGGTGTAAATCGTCTAACAGGTGGCGCTGCTGTGCTGCATTTTTCACGATTTCCGCAATAGCCATATCTCAAGAATTAATGCACGGAATTTCATAAAACTTCAGATTCAGTTAATCCTTGCATAATTTGGTGCTGATTAGTTTTTGGTGAAAATCGCCTAACAGGTGGCGCTGCTATGCTGCATTTTTCATGATTATCGCAACAGCTCTATCTCAAGAACTAATGCACGAATTTTCATCAAACTTCAGATTCAGTTAGTCCCTGGTATAAATTAGTGCTGTTTAGTTTTTGGTGTAAATCACCCAACAGGTGGCTCTCCTGTGGAGCATTCTTAACGATTCCCGTAATAGCTGTATCTCAAGAACTAATGCATCAATTTTCATCAAGCTTCAGATTCAGTTAGTCCCTAGCATAAATTGGTCTTAATTAGTTTTTGGTGTAAATCGATCAACAGGTGGCGCTGCTATGTGGATTTTTTTACGATTTCCGCAATAACTCTATCTCAAAAACTAACGTACGGATTTTCATCAAACTTCAAATTCAATTAGAAGTTAACATAAGTTGTTGATGATTAGATTTTGGTGTAAATCACCTAACCGGTGGCGCTGATATGCTCCATTTTTCATGATTTACACGATTTTAGTGATAGTCCTACCTGAAGAACTAATGTACGGAATTTAATATGTTTAGAATCCCCATGATGGGCATAGATTGCCATTTAATTTTGGCGCTGTACTAGAGAATTTGGAAGTATTAAGACGTATGAGATAGAAGAAAGTTTTGGGATTGACATATCCGGCTAGCTTCTTAGTTGTCGAAACATTTCTAAAATCTATGATTAATTTTATATGAAGTGTTTAAAGTTTTACTCCCAGTTCGCCCGCTTTTGACACATAAAATATTAAATTAAGCATAGATTTTAGAAATATTTCGACAACTAAGAAAAAAAAAAAGACATGCTTTAAGAAACAGAAAAAAAAATTAATATCCTGGAGATATTTTAAATATGAGAATGCGTCCCATAGACTATAGACTTAATAGCCCATTGACTTAATAATAATAATAATTATATATAGAATAGCGCAAAGTGTATAACGCTTCCGGGAGTGAACTCATCGTTTCCTGATAATCTTTCGTTAAAATCAGCCAAACGCGGCCATGTTAGGCTTAAGCATTCCGATGCCGTATTTGCCGACTGCCTTATTTAATCTATCTATCTATTCGTTGTGTAACATATATTCTTCTTCCATTTTTCTAAAAGCTTCAAAAAGTATTCAATTATAACGCTTTAAGATCTAATTTCAAAATAACCGGCTTCTTCTTCTTTTTTTTTCTCATAATCTTTTTATGAGAAAGACTTTTGTAGTGTATATGGCGCGTAGCGCCATTTATACTAACACGAAAAATAACCAGCTACCAACAAACTAGCACATTCCGCCTCAAAGATTCGAAATCCTCCCAAAACAGATCTGCGCATTTTCTCGCGCATTATTGCTGCTTCGGATATTTTGTTTGCATTTTTGTGGTATACAAGGGACTTTGTTGAAGGCGAAATAGAAGTACGAGCGTCATAGCGCGGTGGTTAAAGCACCGACACTATGAAAATGTACGATGTTAGCAAGGAATCTTTGAAGGGCGAGAGAATGCGCGAAGCAATGCGCAGATCGATTTTGGGAGGATTTCGGAAATCTTTGATGCGGAACATGCAAGTGTTGTTGGTAGGGTAGCACATTCCGCCTCAAAGATTCGAAATCCTCCCAAAACAGATCTGCGCATTTTCTCGCGCATTATTGCTGCTTCGGATATTTTGTTTGCATTTTTGTGGTATACAAGGGACTTTGTTGAAGGCGAAATAGAAGTACGAGCGTCATAGCGCGGTGGTTAAAGCACCGACACTATGAAAATGTACGATGTTAGCAAGGAATCTTTGAAGGGCGAGAGAATGCGCGAAGCAATGCGCAGATCGATTTTGGGAGGATTTCGGAAATCTTTGATGCGGAACATGCAAGTGTTGTTGGTAGGGTAGCACATTCCGCCTCAAAGATTCGAAATCCTCCCAAAACAGATCTGCGCATTTTCTCGCGCATTATTGCTGCTTCGGATATTTTGTTTGCATTTTTGTGGTATACAAGGGACTTTGTTGAAGGCGAAATAGAAGTACGAGCGTCATAGCGCGGTGGTTAAAGCACCGACACTATGAAAATGTACGATGTTAGCAAGGAATCTTTGAAGGGCGAGAGAATGCGCGAAGCAATGCGCAGATCGATTTTGGGAGGATTTCGGAAATCTTTGATGCGGAACATGCAAGTGTTGTTGGTAGGGTAGCACATTCCGCCTCAAAGATTCGAAATCCTCCCAAAACAGATCTGCGCATTTTCTCGCGCATTATTGCTGCTTCGGATATTTTGTTTACATTTTTGTGGTATACGAGGGACTTTGTTGAAGGCGAAATAGAAGTACGAGCGTCATAGCGCGGTGGTTAAAGCACAATCTTTGTAATAGTTAGGTTGTGAGTTGTGTCCTATTTGTTGTAGATTTTCGTTTTGATCTTTAGCATATAAAGATCAGTTGCTTTGTATTCTTTTAAATTGTCAATTAGACATTTAAATTTAAATGACAAGTTATAAAATTTAATTTTAAATAAATTTAAATAATTCAAACACATTTTTAAATAATTAAATGGACATGCAATAATTCTTAAAATGAATATTAAAATATTTTTATGCTAGTTGCGATACCGACCTGTTCTAATAGATAGATATCAAATTAGTATTTTGTTTTGATCTTTAACATATAAAGACCAGTTGCTTTGTATTTATTTTTTATTTTATTTTATTTTATTTTTTTTTTTTTTTTTTTTTTTTTTTTGTCAAATAGACTATTAAATTTTAATTACATTTAAGTTATTAAACTTAATTTAAATTTGTATTACATTAAATTAAATTTTAAATAAATTTAAATAATTCAAATAAATTTTTAAATTCTATTTTATAATAATTAAATGAACATTTATTAAAATGCAATAATTCTTAAAATAAAATTAAAAATATTTTTATGTTAGTTGTGATACCTCCCTGTTGTAAGAAATAGATATCAAATTAGTATTTTGTTTTGATCTTTAACATATAAAGATCAGTTGCTTTGTAATTTTTTTTATTGTCAATTAGACATTTAAATTTTAATTACATTTAAGTTATCACATTTAATTTAAATCTGTATTACATAAAATTTAATTTTAAATAAATTTAAATAATTTAAATAAATTTTTAAATTCTATTTTTTATTAATTAAATGAACATTTATTAAAATGCAATAATTCTTAAAAGAAAATGAAAAATATTTTTATGTTAATTGTGATATCGCCCTGTTGTAAGAGATAGATATCAAATTAGTAAAATCAATTTTTTAAAGTTCTTATGTTTTAAAGTGAAGTGTTACCGTTCATATCTAAAAAATCTCTATTAATTTACTAGTATTAATTTTGTTAATTACTGGTTCATTTGTAATTATAAAATAGTGGAACATAAAACTATTAATTATATATATTTAAATAAAAATATTAATTAATATTAATTATACATGTTTAAATTTTAATATTATTATATATTTAAATATTGATAATAATGTAAGAATAAAAAAGAAAATCTTTAATTATGTTAATCTTCCACTAACATAATTAAAGATTTTCTTTTTTTCTTATATTATTATCACTATTTATATATATGATTAATATTGACATTTAAATATACCAAATTAATTAATATTTAAATATGCATAATTGATATCAAGTAATAATTATTGAAATAATGATGATAATATCTTTTTCTTATATTATTATCACTATTTAAATATATAATTAATATTGATATTTAAACATGTATAATTGATATTAACTAATAATTATTTAAATATGTATAATTAATATTTTCATTTAAATATATATAACTAATATTAATTATTAATTAATATATACATATTATTATATATAATTATTATAATATTATTATATGTAATTATTATAATTAATATATGTATTATAATTATAAAATTATATATTTTTTAAATGTATTAATTAACATTATTATTTCATATTAATTTATAATTCATATTAATAAATATTATTATTTAAACATATAATTAATGTTTTAGCTTAGTAGTTTGTTATTAATTTTCTTCAGTTTTTAATGTCTAGCTCGTGAGATATTAAATATGAAAAAAAAAACAAAAAGACAATCTACATTAGACAAACACGTGGGTTTTTTAGACATAAATGAACTTTTGTTTTGTACTATATACTTTGTAGAAACCCAATCATTACATGCATATATGATTAGTATAGACATATCAACTTATGAATAGGATGGGTGTATTAAATGACAGTTTTACAAAAATGGATGTAAATAACACCAAAAATATTTTAATTGAAATACAAGTTATTAGTAATAATGCGTAACTGAAACATAGGTATACTTTTTTGGTCATCCTTAGAATCTGGAAGTTATACTTTTTTCTTTCTTTTTCTTTTTTTGGTATATGTTGTCTACATTAGTAATATATTTGAATGGCATTGTGATCTGAAGAATGTTATGAAAATTAAAGTAGATGACAGCATATATCTAAACCATATGCGATTTTCAAGTATATTAGAAACACACACATACATAAAATTTATGCAGGCATGCATATATTCATATTTATTATGTACATATATTGATATGTATTCAAATATTCCACATGAATATGTGTATGATTGTATATGTTTTCACTTTTATGAGAAAAAATTGTCAGATTTATTGACTTATGAGAACGTTAAGAAAATGCAAAACTAAAGCAGAAAGATGCAATGTTACATTGATTATTAAAAACTTTAATTGATTAACCTTAGTGTATAACTATACTTGAAATATCACGAAAAATTACCTATGTTTTTCAAGGCTATCTATTTTCTGACCAATGAGCATAGGCGTAGCGTCGGGGGGCACAGGGGAGCACGTGCCCCCCAATCTTCTGTACCCCGGGCGCCAGAACAGAAAGCGTAGGGGGCGCCAAATGAAGAATTTTTTTTGTCTTTACATACAAAAATGTATATGTATATATATCGAATTTACATAAAAATGTCTCACAGCCGGAAAATCCAAAAGGAAAACTGAACCAAATACATTAAAATGTACAAATATATAAAAAGATTCATCTAAAATAGAAGACTGCAAATAAGAGAATCACTAACATTTTCCAAGGTCAGTAGGTCAGTCTCTACTCCTCTCTTTTGTGTGAAACTGTCCCTCACCCATAATTGCCAAACGCCAACCGATTTCCTGCAGGGGGGCGAGAATGCAGAGGGGTCATGCGCCCGGACGCCAGAACGAAAGGCGAAGGGGGCGCCAAATGAAGATTTTGTTTGACTCTGACTTTTCTGTTGAAAAGATTCCATGAAGGCTGTTCTATTTTTTTATCTCTCTCCCTAAGCAGCATTGAGCTTTCTTTTTTCCCGTCTTGCTATGGGCGACGTTGGATGATAGCCCGGGACAATAAAAACAAACGGGAGAAAGAGTCAGGGGCGAAACTAGGGGGGGGGGGGCAGAGGGGTCATGTGTCCTGGGCGCCAGATGAAAATTTGGTTTGCCGTTTTATACAACATATATATGTGCGTGTGAAATTTGTGTAAAAAAATATTTTCTAGCCGAAAAGCAAAAAAGAAAATCTGAGTACAGTGCATTAAAAATGTCAAATAAATATAAAAAGATTCGCCTACAACATACAAGACAACAAATGAATAACCCCATTCTTTTTCTTATAATTACTTTTTTACATGCATATCACAATATCTGGCCTTAGAGGAGGCGACGTGAGGTGACGGACTGGGACAATAAAAACCAAGCGGTCGAAAATTCATAAAATAAAAAGTAAAAACTTAATAATTTTGTTGTTGTTTTGAGTCACAAGTCACACATAAATTTGAAAATTATCATTAGGTTGAAGAAAGTATGTAGACATATCCATCTATAAATAAGAAGAGTAGTATAAGTGATAATTCCACAAAATTGGTGTAGATAGTACAGGAAGATATTTTACAATACTGGAATTCATTTTTATGCCTACAGTAAATCCCGGTTTTTTTAGAATCTAAAACAGTATGACTCATATCACTATGACATTAAAGTGCCTCAATTGTAATTATTTGTAATATTACAACAACAGTAAAATCTGGAAAAATGAAATCTGTCCATAATGGAATCTTCTCTTAAATGAAAAAAACTACATTATTCCAACAGAAATAATACTAACAGTTATATCTGCTAAGACGGAAACCTGTATAAAGCGCGCGTGAGCTCAGGAGACAGGAACATGGAGTGGGTTAATATCATGGATGGAATAACACGTAGTGGGTTCAAGAACAGATCATGGATTTGATTAATTATGGTGCTAATTATAAAGATATTTTGTTGCAAAAGGAACGTGTGCTAGATGGCTGAGTGGATAAGGCATTAAACTCGAGACTAGAGATTCTGGGTTCGAATCCTTCCAGTCCCACATTGTGTCATATTTTTTTTTTTTTTTTTTTTTGCTGTTGTTTAGTTTATTGGTTGTTTTATATTTTTCATAATGAATAAGATATTTTTGATAAAGATATATTTTTTATTTTTATTATACAGAGGCACGTGTATTTTTATTATAATAATAAAATACTTATTTAAATATGAGAAAATGAGGTATTTCGAGATGAAAGTTTTACATCTGAACGCCTTTTAAATATTCAAAGTTTCGTTTCTAAGTGATTATATATGTAGTATGTATATGTATAATGATATATACATTAAGCAAATGAAAAAATAATGTATATTGTGCGAAAGTATCCTTTTGCGCGTAGGATAAGTCCTTGATTTTTTTTTTTTTTTTTTTTTTTTTTTTTGAGTACTTTAGGAGTGAATTTTCATCGAGACGAGGCTGGAAATCATATTTTACTTTGAACATTATAAAAATAAAATGTAATAGTTGTAGATTATTTTAACTAAAAATATCTGTACATATATTTTTTAAAGAGATAAAATATATAGGTTTGCTGTCTAGTTTTGTAATGAATATAAAGTATGGTTAGAATGTTTATAAATTTCCTACTGAAAGTATAAGTAAGTATTTTGCTTATCTAACAGAATTTTGAATGCCTTTTATTTCTCATGTTTTATGATGTATTTTGGTCTGTTATCGACACGGTATTAAAATATGCAATCATAAAATAAGAAATATATATATTAAAACCTTCTCTGAAAAACTGTCTAACTTACAGTGCAAATTCCATTGAAATCCATCCAGTATAGTAGATTACAAACGAATCTCATATGTTGATATCACAATCTTGGTTTACTAACAGCATTCTATTTATCACGGAAGATATAAATCAACTGATAAATCAGTTTTAAATAAATAAAAAGAAAATTGTTAAAAAGTTAAAATTTTTAGATTACCAGTTGAATTGTTAAATTGTATCAATCAACCTACCAAACAAAGCACAACCAATAAAACATAAACACGAAACGCACAATCACGTGATCAAATCGCCCACAAAAAAATTTCTGAGTAGTTTGGGTGGGGTTGGTTGTCAAATTTTAAACGCCGAACGGGCTTAAGTACACTGTTAAAAATATCGTGAAAAATTACCTCTGTTATTAAAGGCTATCTATTTTCTGACCAATGAGAACGCTCCACAGATTTTTATACTCCATTCTCATTGGTCAGAAAGTAGATAGCCTTTAAAACCAGAGGTAATTTTTAAGGATATTTTTAACAGTGTAGATGAAGTAAGTCACGTGATGCTTTTCCCGAATATTTTGTATTTTATCTGAGTAATCATAGGCATGTATTTCTGTTACGAAAATAATTTTTTGGAAGGATAAAGAAATATAGTTGTTAGTTTTACCTGTTTTGAACAATAAAAATAATGAAATAATTGAATTATTTTAAAATTCCTTTCTTCGATAAGACCTACTCCATAGCATAAACTTCTGAGCGCGCGTGCGGCGCGAACTGCACATCTGAACACACTCGTTGAGTATTTGAACGCAAATCTGAAAAGAATATTTTAACACAATTTAAGCGGTGAAACTATTTTTTTTAAACTGTAAATAATATAGCATCACTGCCACCAACAAAATAAATAAGTAAATGACTAAATAAATAAATTCTTTATTTCAACGCAAGTGCTGGGCCAGCAGTAGGATAGGTGCTAGCACTGCAAGAAAAGTGCCGGATTGAAGTAATGTGATGACATACCAATGCTGGCCTGCTGTTGGCCATCACTGATGGGCCAGCTGCATTCCGCACGGACACTTTTTTATAGGTTTCAGTAATGGCACCATTGCACTTTACCGCTGATGGCAGTGCTAGCTGCCATATTTTTTCCAACTGATGGCCCACTGTTTCTTTCTTTGCGGAGGAAGGAGAGGGGTGCCAAAATCCATGTTTGCCCCGGATGAAAATATAGCTAGTTTCGGCCCTGGAAGGAGTGCACAAAGTAAAATGCTTTAGTAAAACCCTTTAAAAAATGAGTATATAATTTGCAGTGGTACAGTAAAAAATCTCCCACAGGGCGCCATGGCTAATAAAGTTGCTCCTCCCTTTATCCCCCAAAATGATTTTTTCTCTTCTTTTTGTCATTTCTAGGCGTTTTGCCAATCTAGGCGGAAATTGAAAAATGCCACTCTGTTCCTTTTGGTGTAATTATTTTTTGCATTACTTTTGGTGCATTTTTATGCATTACTTTTGGAGCAATTGTTTTTTGCAACCAACCAGATCCAGTCTTAGAGAGGGGAGGCGAGCTTGGGCGACTGCCCGTGATTAAAAAAAAATAAATAAATAAAAGAACCCAGGGCGCCATTAATAGTAAAGCAACAGCCGCCCCTGTTTTTACCTTCCCAAATTACATTTCTTGTCCTTTTGCCATTTCTAGATAGGTGACAACTGAAAACTGCGCCTATGCTGTTTACTAAAATTACGTTTTTTACATCCAGATCCGGCCTCAAAGGGCGCTAGATCGGGCAACTGGTAACGGTTAAAAACTAAGGGTTGAAATATATGCAAGATAGAATAGTAACCCGCTTTTTAAATGTTGTTATAAGAATATAGTCCGGGCCGAAACTAGGGGGTGCAGAAGAGGCATGTGCCCCAGGCGCCAGAATAAAGGCGACGGGAGCGCCAAATGAAGATTTTGTTTGTCGTTTCTTACAAACCTTTTTATATATATATATGAAAAACAAAGGAACTCGCAAGCTAATGTTAAACCTGTTGGAGCGTTCTTTTCAAATTTCTCTCTTGCATTTTAATATTTTAAAATGTTTTATTTCCCTAGGACAGTTTAGATTAATCTTTAGCGTTGCTATACTTTTAGGTTTCGAAACCGGTACTGAAAGTAAAAGTAACTTTATAAAAATAATCTGCAACCAAAATCGGAAAAGTAAACACTAACCCGGCCAGAATTCAACCTCAGCTTTTCTAAGCTAAAAAAAATCATTTAAAACTATTGATATGCAAGCTAGAAAATTTAAAAAGAATGCTGCCCATACATTTAGCATTAGCGTTCCAGTTTCTTCGCGTGACTAGTGTAGGCTCTTAACGCTCAAGCTAATGTTGTTTGCATATTTCTTGTTTCTTGCTCTAATTTTAACTATTAAATGATTTTTATTTATTTATTATTTTTTGCACAGGGTACCAGAGGTCGATAACTTTTATTGTGCGTGAGGAGATCTGGAGGGGGGGGGGGGAGACGCCAAAATGCATGTTTTGCCCGAGTGCAAAAAAGGCTAGTTTCGGCCCTGAACGTACGATTGATAATTAAAAACTCTCATTAGTCACTGTTTTAAAAAGATATGTGATTGTGTATTATACATGGGATTTCGCAGATATCAACAATTGGTCGTAGAAAAAAAAAAGTTTTCCATCGGTCGCGAAAAAAAACTTGTAATTTTCGGCTAACGATTATGGAACGAAAATCGAAAATTTTGTCGAACTGTCGCGGACAAGAAAAAAACCCCGCGAATTTGCTCAAATAGTTGCGCAAAAAATCGAGAATTTAATTAAAAATCGAGCAAAAATTATCACGAATTTCGTCAAAAACTCTCTGAAGCAAATACCGAATATCATTTTCGTCAATCGGTCGTATAGAAAAATTGACGAAATTTGGCAAATGATCGTGTAAAGAAAGTCGTGAATTCCATGAAACGATCGGCGGAAAAAATGCGAATTTTGGTAATTCGTCGTCGAAAAAATCGCGAATCTTCTCAAAGGACAGTGGAAAATATCTTGAATTTTATCAAAAGTTGAGGAAACAAATGGCGATTTTCGTCCTTCGGTCACGGAAAAATCATCGTAAATTTCGTCAAAAGAATGCACAAAATACTACGAATTTCGTCTAACGATCAAGAGAAAAAATTGCAAATTTCGTCAAAAGGTCGCGGACAAAAAGACGACAGGGGTGAGTCTGAGTAAAAAAAAATTCTGAAATTCACAGCAAATTTTCCGAAAGGTTACAGCAGAGAAGAGAAAGGGGGAAATCTCCTCCCGGCGCCAATAACACGTTTTTTCGGCGGTCCTTTGGCGAAATTCGTGTTTTTACTGCGATCCTTTGACGAAATTTGCGTTTCCCGCGATCTTTTGATGAAATTTGCGTTTTTTCCGATCCCTTGGTGAAATTTGTTTTTTTTTTTCGCGATCCCTTGAAGAAATTCGCGTTTTTTCCGCACTTCTTTGGCGAAATTCGTTTTTTTACTGAAGAAACGAATTACCAATTACTGTTTACATTGAAGAAATTTGGCAATTTTTTCTGTGAACGACTTTCGAAATTGTTTTTTTTCAGCAACCATTTGCTGAAATTCGCGATATTTTTTATGCCCGAATTTTAGGATTGATAACCGATTTTTTAAATTTTTCGGAACCGTATGCCTTAAATTTTCGGAAAATTCAGAACAGAATCACCCCTGAAAACACGCGAACTTGGTCAAATAATCGCGTAATAAATTGAGATTTTAAAGAAATGATTGCGCGAATAATCAAGAATTTCCTAAGTCGGTTTTGAAAATAAAATCACGCATTTCGACAAACTATCGTGGAAAAGAATCGCGAATTTCGTCAAATGATATCTGAAACAAACAGCGAATGCCATAAATCGGTCGCGGAAAAAATATATATTGCGAATTTCGACAAATGGTAGCAGAAAAAAAATTCGCCAATCTGTCGCAGAAAAAAATCCCGGATTTTGGCAAAGGGTCGCGGAAAAAAAATCGCGAGTCTCATAAAACGATCGCCGGAAACAGAAAAGCAAAATTTGGCAAAGGATCACGGAAATAAAAAATTGAGTTCCGTGAAAAAATCGCCTAAAAAAATCGAGAAATTTGCAATAGGTCACAGGAAAAATTGCAATCGTTTTACCATCAATCGGTCGCAGAAAAAATATATATCGCGAATTTCGACAAATGGTGGCAGAAAAATTTCGCCCATCTGTCGCAGAAAAATTCGCGAATTTTGGCAAAGGATCGCGGGAAAAAAATCGTGAGTTCCGTGAAACGATCGCCGGAAACAAAAACGCAAAATTTGGCAAAGGATCAAGGGAAAAAAATGAGTTCCGTGAAACGGTCGCCCCCCAAAAAATCGGAAAATTTGCAATAGGTCATAGGAAAAATTGCGAAATCTCCTTCAACGATCGTAGCAAAAGATAGCGAAAAGAAATAACTATTTTCGTCAATCGAGTGAGGAAAAAATCGCGAAGCTACTCAAACAACCGATGAAAAAGTGCGCTTGGGAAGATAACTTTACAGGCGCTTTGAAGAAAAAGATCGTATATTTTAAGTAAAAATAGTTGCTGAAATCAGAAAAAAAAATAGCCTGTTTTCGGCCTAAAATAGTCGCCATAGCCACCGGATGCAGAAAACAGACTCTTTTTGTAGTATTTTAGTAGCAAGTGACAACCCTGCAATTGTGTGTTAAAAAAAAATCGGAATTTTTTGAAAAATTGTGTCGAGCAGAACGGGGCCTGATTTAATTGATTTTTTCACGGGCCGGGATTGTTTTGACTGATTTTTGTACGAGCCGGGACTGGTCGTAAACTGGGAAAATATAAATTGGCCGGGCTCAGGTGTAACTTTTAGGTAGCTTTCATTACAAAAAGCTACCTATTGCAGCCGTTCGGAGGAAAGCGATTTCAAAAAATTTTGGTATATTTTCATCGATCATGACCCCCAGACACCGAAACCACCCTCCGTTAAAAATTGATATATATATATATATATATATATCTGACATTTGTCATACTGTAACTCTCGTATTTATGAACCGATTTGGATGTAATTCGGTGTGTACATAGTACATACCAATGTCTCGACCGAGTTCGTTGGCCAGATTCATCCGCCATTTTGTTTCAAAATGACGGCCATTTAAAAAATTTTTAAAAATTTTAAGTTTGAAATGTGGTACCAAAATTTCGAAAATGGAAAAATATTTTTTTCTTATGTATTTGACCTTTATACAAAGACTCTGGAGCAGTTTTTGTTTCGTCTATATCTTAAAAAAATGGCTGAGTCATAGCATTTTGAATTTCTAGCATGGCTGACATTTTGAAACGTCCTGAATTTTGTCACGCGATAAAAGGCGTATTTATGAACCGATTTGGATGTAACTTCGTTTATACATAGTACATACTAATGTCTCGACCGAGTTCGTTGGCCAGCTTCATCCGCCATCTTGTTTAAAAATGGCGGCCATTTAAAAAAAATTTTAAAATTTAAAATTTAAAATGAGATACCAAAAAATTAGAAAATGAAAAAGATTTTTTTTGTATGTGTTTTACCTTAATACAAAGATTCTGGAACAGGTTTTGTTTCGTCTATATCTAAAAAAATGGCTGAGTTATAGCATTTTGAATTTCTATTGTGGCTGACATTTTAAAACGACCTGATTTTTGTCACGCGATAACAGGCGTATTTATGAACCGATTTGGATGTAACTTGGTCTGTCTCTGTACATAGTACATAAAATGTCTCGACCGAGTTCGTTGGCCAGCTTCATCCGCCATCTTGTTTAAAAATGGCGGCCATTTAAATTTTTAAGAAAAATTTAAATTTGAAATGTGGTACCAAAAAACTGAAAATTGAAAAAAATATTTTTTTCTTATGTGTTTGACCTTGATAAAAAGATTCGGGAGCAGTTTTTGTTTCGTCTATATATTAAAAAATGGCTGAGTTATAGCATTTTGAATTTCTAGCGTGGCTGACATTTTGAAACGTCCTGATTTTTCTCACGTGATAACAGGCGTATTTATGAACCGATTTGCATGTACTTTGGCGTGTACATAATACATACAAATATTTCGACCGAGCTCGTTGGCCAGCTTCATCCGCCATCTAGTTTCAAAATGGCGGACATTTAAAAAAATTTTAAATTTTTAAAATGAGATACCAAAAAATTAGAAAATGAAAAAGATTTTTTCGTATGTGTTTTACCTTAATACAAAGATTCCGGAACAGGTTTTGTTTCGTCTATATCTAAAAAAATGGCTGAGTTATAGCATTTTGAATTTCTATTGTGGCAGACATTTTAAAGCGACCTGATTTTTGTCACGTGATAACAGGCGTATTTATGAACCGATTTGGATGTAACTTCGTCTGTCTCTGTACATAGTGCATAAAAATGTCTCGACCGAGTTCGTTGGCCAGCTTCATTAGCCATCTTGTTTCAAAAGGGTTGCCATTTTTAAAAAGAAAATTAATTTAAGGTATTAAAAAATTGGAAAATGAAAAAGATTTTTTTTATGTGTTTGGCCTTGATACAAAGATTCCGGAGCAGTTTTTGTTTCTGAAAATTTGTTCTTTTGTTTATATCTTAAAAAATGGTTGAATTATAGCACTTTGAATTTCTAGCATGGCTAAAATTTTGAAACGATCTTGTATTTGTAACGCCATAACACACGTATTCGCCTATTTCGATGTAAGACGGCATGTGGATAGTATACATCAATATCTCGACCAAGTTCGCTGGCCAGCCTCATCAGCCATCTTGTTTCAAAATGGCGGGCATTAAATTAAAAAAAATTACATTTAAAGTGAGGCGCAAAAGAATTAGAAATTGAAAAAGGTTTCTTTCTTAAGTATTTGACCTTGATATAAGGATTCAGGAGCATTTTTTGTTTGTCTTTATCTTAAAAAATGGCTCAGATATAGCAGTCAATTTCTATTGTGGGTGACATTTTGAAAAATCTGATTTTTTGCCTGTGACAGCACTCGTATATATCAACCGATTCAGATGTGAGTGAGCATGTGCACAGCAATTACTAAGGTCTCGACCAAGTTCACTGGTTAGCCTCATCCCCCATGTTGTCTTAAAATGGCAGCACTTTAAGAAATCGCCCAATTTGGCAGCCAAATATAAGTTACCTTAAATAAAAGCAGCTTGGATAAAGCTGACTAATTTCGCGAAATTCTCATTCATGATGATTTAGTATTGATAAAAATTAGTATTGAATCTCCTATATTCGGTTTCCACTAAATTGAGCTTCGTGTGTTTGAATAATATAAGTTAGCTTTTTTAAAATAAGGAATATGAAAGCTACCTCTTCCTCCCGGCACTGGCCGGAAGGACTTTTAATTTTCTCACCGGGCTGGGCCCGGGTCGCTTTTTCAAGAAGGGTCACGTTTTCAGCACCAGCCTTGGCGAGTTGGCGAAAGCGAGAGCGTTCAGCCAGCTCTAACGCCAATCGTCGTCTTGTGTTTTGTTTTGAACCGAAATGGCGGAAGACGAACTAGCATATTTTAGAATAACAGTCCTACCTAAATTAAAGAAATATTTTCAGTTATGTGTTCTAGATGAAAAGAAATCTTCTTCGAAAGAAATTGTATTACGAATTCTTATACTCTGTTTTATCGAAGGCCTTTATTACTTTTGATGGTATAGACTAAAATTTTGATTATTTGATCCCCTCAAAAATCTAAATTTTCATTCAATTGAGCATTATTAATTCCATACCTCTTAAACAAAAACTCATTACCTTCATATATTTAGATATTCGATTACATATAAAGATGGATTTATGGGGATCATGAATTAATGCAGTTTCAGTGCATTTTGATGCATATAAACACAGATTTTAAAAAATACCTGTGGCAGAAAATTACTATATTTTCTGCGATGAACTTATATAATTAATTTAATACCAAATCATTCTGCAGAAACAACCCCCAAAGTCGAGTGAAAATAGGCCAAACCAAGAAAGGAAAAAAAAAAAGCCTTTCACACCCCCAAACAGGATGTTTAGAAATTGCCTTTTTAATGTGAGATGAAATTCTTAAGGGGAGATGGGGTAGACGGAAGATTGAATGACTATCTTTTGTTGCTTCAAAGTAACAAATAAAATCATTAGAGAAATTTTTTAACTGTATATGATAGTGAGGGGATATAGATTTAAATAGTTAAATTTATCAATTAACAAATAGAAAAAACAAACAAAAAATTAAAAACTTGGAATATTTAACTTTTTTTTTTTTGGTGGTGGGGGGGGGGGGCAAAAACAAGCTTTTCTTTTTTTTCGGGGGGGGGGGGAGCAGAATTTGAATATTTGGTCTTTTACTTATAGTTACTTACTTCAAAGTAATAAATAGGACAGAAAATTTAAAAAACTGTAAAGAATTAAAAAAAAAAAATGAAAGAGTGTGCACAAAAGGTTAATCCTTATTATTATTTTTTAAATCTTTCATTCTATTTGCTTCCTTATCTTTTTTTATGGTAAATTACTTATTTGTTACTTAAAAATCAACAGATAGAGCAAAGCAGTAAACTTTATGCACTGTTATGGATAAGCGAAGGAATAGTTAACATTTCAGACACAATTTTAACTAATCTTTTCTGCAAGGCAACAATGAATTTTAAATGGGCAAAAAGTAGTGTGATGGAGGAGAGGATGGGGGGAGAAAATTCAAAATGGGAGGTTGCCTCAGACGATTGAGCATTATTTTATTGCCACTTCAACTTAATAAATAGAGCAATATGTGTGCAGAATGACGAAATATAAAGTGTGTGTGGGGGGGGGGGGGGGGGGATTTCCTTCGAGAGAAGAATTTACATGATTTATTCAAATATGACGAATTATTATTTTTAAATAATAAATAAAACAACTAAGGCGAAATAATATTTAAAAATATGGCAAAAATTTTTAAATAAAAAACTGAAGAATTTTAAAGATTTTTAATTTTGTGCACTAGGGACAGACCAATGTCTTTTTCATAAAAACTCAAATAATGATAAAATTTTAACAATATAATAATTAAATCAATAATAGTAATTGATTTAATTGCATGCATCAACTTGCAATTATTTTAGCTCATAGATTTAATTGCAGGATACGGCTAAATAATTTATGCTTTATCGTTCAATCTAATTATAATCGATTTGATTTTAGTTTCAACTTCCTATTAACTTCTAATCGCAATTAAATTAAAAACAATTAATTTTTAATGAATTATTTCAGTGAAAATGTGTTTTATTAATGCAATCAACACGTCACACAATTATGCCGCTTAATAATAAAAAAAAAACTAAATTAATTCAGTAATAATACTAATAAAACTATGTTCAATTGTGTCATAAAAACACGATCAATACAATTATATTTATTAAAGAAAATTTTTACGTCTGTTTTTTAAAATACGTTCTCTATTTCTTCGAACATATAGCGAATTAATGAAATAAATGAATATTATAGAACTGAAAAAAATAACTTATGTTTGAATTACATATATTTGTGCAATTAAAAGTTATTTTAATACGAAAAAGATTTTTGTTTTAAGCAAGGTTCTAATTGCAAACCACGGCGAAATAACATTTCGTCTAGCTTTTTACATTTGCGGAAAAAACAAATGAAAAAAAGCACATCTCTTCCTCTCAGCAAAGGAATAAGGTTGCTGTTCGCTACGCGTACGACGTCACGAACAAAAAAGTGTGCGTAGCGTTGAATTCATCCCCGCGCCAACCCTTACTCTGGCGATAAAGTGCTCAAAACGTGAGTCTTCTTGAAAAAGCGCCCGGGCCTGGAAATTGCGGTCCGTACAAACCACTAGTGTGCTCCCCAGGGGCGTGCAAAGAGGGGGCTAAAGGAGCTGTCGCGCCGGGCGCGAAATTTATGCTGCGAACCACGGTTTTATTTGTTTATTTATTAATTTTTTTGGCCGCCGATCATTTTCCGGGGAATTTCTTTTTCTCTCTTGATCATTTTTTTTCCTGTCGCAAAACATCATGAACTCTTTAACAAATACATGCAATTTTATTTTATGTTATTTAGGCTAATGTCAGACGGACGTCTTTTTTGCACGCTTTGTTCCTTACATATTATCCCTACACAATGCCGCTAGCATTGTGTAGTGATAATACGCAAGGAAAAAAGCGGGCAAAAAGATGTTGTTCTGAATCTCTAAATTAAAAAATAAACCTTTTAAAGTTCCAAAATAAACGCAAAATATTTATTCGATAGAATTTGTGTATGTTTCTGCACTTTATCAATTTTATGACCCATCATAAAGAAAAAGATTTTTTTTTGGGGGGGGGGCGCAAAATTGAAAATTAGCTCCGGGCGCCGTTTCTAATTCGATGGGCCTTGGTGCCCCCCCCCCCAAAAAAAAAAAAAAATTCTGGTCACGCTACGCTTATGCCAATGAGAACTTTTCATAGCGTTCAGCGAATATAGCTGTATTCTGTGTTTGTTGGTGCCATCTACCGGTAGTTAAAATAAAAAAAAAGAAATTTTCTTTTGAACAATTTCTTTGAATTCTGAAGTCATTGGGAAAAAAATTAATTATAGGAATATATAATGCCGTGTACTACACACATATATATATGTATATATCAATGCAAATAAAATTTTGTATTTTGTAGGGAAAACAAATTTGTAATTTTATAAAAGAGTTTGAGAAAAAAATATGTTAATGCAATTAATAGTTGCAATTTACTTATGTGATAAAACATTTATTACAGGTTCCTTTATGCGTGATTTAAAAAAAAAAAATGAGGATTTAATCTGATATAAACTTTTTAAAATTAAAGTTACATAAATATTATTTTGGCGCCAGCTATCAACAATTAATAAAAACAAATAAACTTTCTGTTGAAATTGTGTATTATTCTGCATGTTATTCTTTGGAGTAGTTCTAGTAGTATCACGAGTGAATGTTTACTGTTTAAATTTGATTTTTCAATCTTATAACGTGTGTTCTTTTTTACTGTCAGCTAACAAATTTATCTGGAATTGTACTCTTACATTTTTTTTTTTTTTTTTTTTTTTTTTTTTTTTTTAAGAAATTGAAACTTATTGATTTTTTTAAATTCAATGAAGGAAGACGAAAGTTAATTGACACTATCTTTTAAAATAGCATTATTAGTACTAATTTGCATGTTTTTGTGAAGTAGTTCTTCAAATTTTGGGAGTGAAGTCCATTTGCATATTCTATATCATTATTTTACCAATTCAGTTAATAATTTTCTTGCAAATTAAGTTTCAATGAAAACTGGGCTGTTTTTAAAACCATTTTACCCCACCTGATCCTATTAGTCAGATAGGATAAAATTTATTCTGTCATAATTCTTTTTAGAATGCAATGCTATATCTTTCTTTTAAAAATGCAAACACGTCATTCTGACGGGCTACCTTCTAGTAAAATAATCTCTATATAATAAAAGGCAGTGTTACGCAGGGCGGGGCGAATTTATCAATCTTACCAGTCTCCGAGGAAGAGACTCAAGGGGAAAAGGATCCATTCAAAAATGGTTGACAAGAAACAAGAATCCCGCAATTACTTCTCAAGGTTACAAGTCCTGATAATTGAGCAGTAGTAGACACTTCTTCCTAACAAATCAGTGCAAGGCACATCGCATTTCACCACCAAAATAAATCGCCAAGTGTCACTTGAGATTATTTCAAGTATTAAGTTGCAATCATATTAAATTTTCTTTGCGACATGTAAGGAATTTTAATTTATTTCTCATATAAAGTGATTCACGGAAAACAATGATATGGTATTTTTAAAAATATCCTTTTTTTTCCTGCAAAAAATTGATAAAAATGACTTTCTTTTAAAAAAGTAATCAATTTAAATATTTTAGGCTTATTATTTTGTAACTTATTTTTAAATTACACATTACTTATATTTTCCTTTTCTATATACAGGTGTGGGTAAATTTAAACTTTAAAAAAAAAAAAAGAAAAAAAATATCCCATATTTTAAAAGTAAAAAATTAATATTTTTACGAAAAGTAAAATTAATAATTTTTGATTTATAGCTTTGCAATCAGGAGGACAGAAGCTTAGGGGATTAGACGGTTGGGACTCAACCCGAGATACTTATTTATTAATCAATATACATATTTAATAAAATTTGGAGGGGGGAGGAAGGGGGGGGGTAAACGATAAAATACAATTTCAAAGTGTTATTAAAAAAATAGTATTATTTCAATAGTTGCAGCAGACTGTTTTAATTATGCACTTTTATTGCATATTTATTAAATTTTTGTTTCATTAAGAAATCTTAATTTTGTTATAGTATATTAGCCGGAAAATCTGGTTTACCCAAAAATATTGTAAATGCTAATTTTGTGTTTATTAGAACATAAACTAGCCGAACTTTGCTCATCTAAACGCTTCCATATTGTCAATTATTTTTTTTTTAATCAGTTTTTCAAATTTTAAGTGAAAAACACAATTTTTACCCACCGTCCTAGGACGGGCATTTACACTAGTATTATTAATAAAATCGCCCAGACTTAACATTACCGAGGGAAATTCGGAAACTGAGTGACGAGCACACTTAAATGATTTAATTATGGATAGTAATAATGTTTATAAAATAGTAATAACACAAGACAAATTTTTTATTTAATCTTGGAGTTGTATTTGAATATAATATCATTCTAAAAGACTTGCATTCCATTATCAATTCATTATTTCTAGAATATTTGCCTTTATTAAATTTACCTGATAACATTGATACTGACTACTTCACATCTTTGACTAACTTTCTACTATTCCCATAGGCGTAGCGTGACCAGAAATTTTGGAGGGGGGGGGGGGCACGTAGGCCGTGAGAAGTGCACCCTTAGCGAATTTCAAATTTTGCGCCCCCCCCCCAAAAAAAAAAAAAATCCTTGTAATGGGTGTAATAAAATTGATAAAGTGCAGAAACATAAATAAATGCTATAATATTTATAATATGAATAAATTTTTCGCGTTTATTTTGGAACTTTAAAATGTTTCATTTTAATTTAGAAATTTAGAACAACTAAATAGCATAAGAGAAAATTACACTTATTTGTTAGAGAGTTCATGATGTTTTGCGACAGGAAAAAAAATGATCAAGAAAGAAAAAAGAAATTCCCCGGAAAATGATCGGCGACCAAAAACTAAATAAATAACAAATAAAACCGTGGTTCGCAGCATAAATTTTGCGCCCGGGACGACCGCTCCTTTAGCCCCTTCTTTGCATGGCCCTGAGGGGAGCACTAGAAGTCTGCACGGGCAGCAGTTTCCAGGCCGGCGTGAAAATTATAAGTTCCACCCGAGAGCGGCCCGTTTATATTTTCACAGTTTACAGCCAAGCCCGGCTCGTAAAAAAATCAGTGAAAACAAGCCCGCCCCATAAAAAATCAATTAAATCAGGCCTCGTCCAGCCCGACTCAATTTCTCAAACATTCCAATTTTATTAACATGCAATTGCAGAGCTGCCACTTGCTACTAAAATGCTACTAAAAGTGACTATTTTCAGCATCCCGCGGCTATGGCGACTATTTTAGGCCGAAAACTGTTAAAAAGCGACTATTTCAAGAAAGCAGTAGGCGACTTTTTTTCGGATTTCAGCAACTATTTTTACTGAAAATATTCGGTCTTTTTCTTCAAAGCGCCTGTAAAGTCATCTTCCCAAACGCGCTTTTCAACGGTTATTAGAGGAGGTTCGCGATATTTTCCGCGACGAATTCCAAAATTCGGGATTTCCCAACCCCCCAAACCATTGACGAAAATACCTTTTATTTCCGAGATCTTTTATAGTTGAAGGAGATTTTGAGATTTTTTCCGCGATCTTTTGCCAAATTTTGCAGATTTTTCTACTACAGATTGACGAAATTGATTTTTTTTCCTCCACCACTTGTCCAAATTCGCGATGTATATTTTCTGCGACCGATTGATGGTAGTTACTATTTGTTTCAGAGATCTTTTGACGAAATTTCGGATTCTTTTCCAGATCGTTTGTCAAAATTCGTGATTTTCTTTTCACGACCGATTTATAAAATTCGTGATTTTTTGCGCGATCATTTGGTTAAATTCCCCCTTTTTTTATACCAAATTTGCATTGTTTTGTCCGCGACCATTTGACGAAATTTGCGATTTTTTTCTTGTGATCGTTAAACGAAATTCGCAATTTTTTGTCCATTTTTTGTGACGAAATTTGCGATGATTTTTCCGTGACCGTATGACGAAAATCGCCATTTGTTTCCGCGACCTTAGGTAAAATTCAAGATATTTTTACAGTTGTTTGAGGAGATTCGCGATTTTTCTCCGCGACGAATTGCAAAATTTGCGATTTTTTCCCCCAATCGATTGACGAAAATAGTTATTTCTTTTCGCCATCTTTTGCTACGATTGTTGAAGGAGATTTCACAATTTTCCCTATGACCTATTGCAAATTTCTCGATTTTTTTGGGGCGATCATCTCGCGGTACTCACAATCTTTTTTTCCGTGATCTTTTGCCAAATTTCGCGTTTTGTTTCCGGCGATCGTTTCACGGAACTCACGATTTTTTTCCCGCGATCCTTTGCCAAAATTCGCGAATCTTTCTGCGACAAATTGGCGAAATTTTATTTCCGCCATCACTTGTCGAAATTCACAATATATATTTTTCCCGTGATCGATTGATGATATTCGCTCTTTGTTTCAGATATTATTTGACGAAATTCTCGATTCTTTTCCACGATAGTTTGTCGAAATTTGTGATTTTCTTTTAAAAACCGACTTACGAGATTCTTGATTTTTTGTGCAATCATTTGATTAAATTCACGATTATTTACGCAATTATTTGACGTGTCTTTTCAAAGGTGATTCTCTTCTTAATTTTCCGAAAATTTAAGGCATCCGGTTCCGAAAATTTTAAAAATTCGGGCATATAAAATATCGCGACTTTCGGCAAGTGGTCACCGAAAACATCAATTTCGGCAATCGTTCACAGAAAAAAATCGCCAATTTCTTCAAAGGATTGCAGAGAAAAACGAATTTCACCAACGAATCGCGAATTTCTTCAAGGGATCGCGAAAAAACGTGAATTTCTTCGAGGGATCGCAAAAAACGCAAACTTCGTCTAGGGATAGCGAAAAAACACAAATTTCCCTAAGGGATCGCAAATTTCATAAAAGGATCGCGAGAAAATGCTTATTTCGTCAAAGGATGGAGGAAAAAACGCATAATTGGCGCCGGGAGGCGATTTCCACCCCTTTCCCTCCTTCTGCTGTAACTTTTTAGAAAATTTGCTGTGAATTTCAGTTTTTTTTCCTTTTACTCAGAATCACACCTGCCGTCTTTTTGTCCGTGACCATTTGGCGAAATTTGCAATTTTTTTCTCTTCATCGTTTGACGAAATTCGTAATATTTTGTATATTCTTTTGACGAAATTTGCTAGGATTCATCCGTGACCGAATAACGGAAATCGTTATTTGTTTCCACAACCTTTGGTAAAATTCAAGGTATTTTTCCACAGGCCTTTAAGGAGATTTGCGATTTTTTTCCCCGACGAATTACCAAAATTCGCATTTTTTTCCCGCCAATCGTTTCGTGGAATTCACGATTTTCTTTACATGATCATTTGCCAAATTTTGTGATCTTTTCTACGACCGGTTGACGAAAATGATATTCGGTATTTGTTTCAGGGATTTTTGACGAAATTCGAGATTCTTTTAAACGATCTTTTCTTTTGGCTACTGACTGAGGAAGTTCTTGATTTTTTGCGCGAATATTGGACCAAATTCGGGGGTGTAATTTTTTTTCTGTTCGTGACAGCTTGGCAAAATTTTCGATTTTCTTTCCGTTATCTTTAGGCGAAATTTAAAAGTTTTTTTTGGAAAACTTCTTTTTTTTCTAAGGCCAAATGTTGATATCTGCGATTTTTTTTTTTTTTTTTTTTTTTTTTTTTCGTTACCGAATGGCAAAATTCGCGACTGTTTGATGAATTGATTTTGTGAAATTCTCGAAGAAAAGAAAATCGTGGCTTTCACGAAATTAAAAAAAGTAAATCGTGTACGAATCATATGCCTATGCAAGAAATAAATTTGGAAGATTCCATCCAAACAAATATTTTTATTATGCAGAATTTTCCTTTTTTGAGTGGGGTTTGCGATATCCCACACGTTATTTCTAACCCTGTCCCTCAAATAAAACTTTCTTCCTTCTCTCCAAGAAACTCTTGAAATGAAAGGCGATGGAAAGTAGTACCGGGGATGATCTGCAAGAAAATTTTACTGCTATGTTTCCTGGTGTTGTACATAATTTTTATTGTGGAAGATCCAAGTTACTTCGTAACTGAAACATTAGGGCCTTATTTTCTGGATAACTTTCTCATTTGATGAAATCACTCTATTCTTTATTCAGCGACACCTCCTTTCTCTAAGACTGGATTTGGTTGGTTGCAAAAAACAATTGCCCCAAAAGTAATGCAAAAAATAATGCACCAAGAGTAATGCAAAAAATAATTGCACCAAAAGGAACAGAGCGGCATTTTACAATTTCCGCCTAGGATGGCAAAACGCCTAGAAATGGCAAAAAGAAGAGAAAAATCATTTTGGGGGATAAAGGAAGGGGCGCCTTTATTAGCCATGGCGCCCTATGAGAGATTTTTTACTGCACCACTGCAAATGCTATACTCTTTTTTTTTTCTTTTAATAGGTTTTACTAAAACATTTTACTTTGTGCACTTTTTCCAGGGCCGTAACTAGCTATATTTTCACCCCGGGAAAACATCGATTTTGGCGCCCCCCCCCTTCCTCTGTAAAGTAAATTTACAAAGAGAAATTTACGAAAGTTTCTAGTAGCGGACTTATTTTAAAATTTTAAATGTGTAACAATAAAATATGTAATACTGAAATATATAACCAGCTTTGTCAAATATTTATTCATTAAAACCTGGGGAAAAAATCGAAAGGAAGTGGAAATAATTCCGCTTTATACATGTTTCCGTCTTAGGAGGTATAACTGTTGGTATTCTTTCTGTTGGAACCATGTAGTTTTTTTCATTTAAAACACGATTCCATTATAGACGGATTTCATTTTTCGAGATTTTACTGTTGTTGTAGCATTACAAATTATTACAATTGGGGCACTTTAATGTCATAGTGACATGAGTCACATTGTTTTAGGAGCTGAAAAAACCAGGATTTACTGTGGGTATAAAAATGAATTTCAGTATTGTAAAAATCTTCCTGTACTATCTACATCAGTTTTGCGGAATTATCACTTATACCCAGGGTTCGTAAATATCATGATATTTTCGAAAATATCAAAAATATCCGATATTTTGATATATATCCGATATTTTCGATATATATCCGATATTTTCAAAGCAGCCAACTTACCGCTGATAATAAATGTTTTTGAGCATAATATAGATTAGAAACTAAAATATATTGCACTTAGCATGAAAACTTAATCAAACAATATTCTAAAAATGCATTTATCTTTTTTTTTTTTTTTTTTTTTTTTTTTTCCCCTTTAGAACAAAATGGAAGATGAACTAATTGAAAACAGTAACAATTGGCTTTATACACTTATAAAAAAAACTAACTACAGGATTCAGTATCAAGATCAAGTATTAAAAAATCAGATATTTTTAAAACAAAATTTTAAATACAAAAAAGTATTTTTAACTGAAAAAATTTAACATAAAGTATAAAATGTCTTATTTCACATTTCCTAACATGTTGTATAGTTTAAACTCAGCTGAACCAAAACTTGAGAAAAGATTATTTTCTAATATAACTGCTTATTAGTCAGTTTATCTTTCAATGGTTGTTCTGAATTAATTATGTCCCACATAATTATTAGTTCAACATTTAAAAATAAAAGCTTCAAATCCAAAGCTTGAAAAATATATTCATTTTCTTTTTTGGCTAAAAAAATCACATCCAGAAGAAACAAAAGTTCTTTATCAGATTCACACAGTCAATAACAGTTGAAAATTCATTTCATTTACACTGAAATATTACAAATACAGCATACGACTGAAAATATCAAAATATCTAGCGCACATTCATATTTTGAAAATAAATATCAAATGCAGAAAATATGAAACATCTTGATATTAAAAATAAATATCAAGTATATGAAAATATCAAAAATCTTGATATTTTGAAAATAAATATCGGTTATATATTATGATATATATCAACGACTATAGATGGTGCACAAACACCCTACAGTGGTATCCCAGAGATGTAAAAAGGCCAAGAAGACGACCTCAAGTAAGATGGAGTGATGAAATCAGAAAAGTAGCCAGTGTAAATTGGATGACTAAAGCACGTAACAGGAAACATTGAAAAAATCTGGGGGAGACCTACATCCAGCAGTGGATTGAAAACGGTTGATGATGATGATATATCAATGATCCCTGGCTATATATAAATGATTGTCTAAATTACATTTTATCTTTCAATGGCTGTTTTGAATTAACTGTCTCACATAATTATTAGTTCTACATTTAAAAATAAAAGTTTCAAACATAAAGCTTGGAAAAGATTTATTTTCTTCTTTTCCTAAAAAAGTCATTGCCAGAGGCAAAAGTTCATTATCTACAGAATGACACAGTCAATAACAGGTAGAAATTTCATTGACACTTGCTTTGAATGTAGAAAACATAAAAATTATCTTGCACAGTGATATTTTGAAAATAAATATCAAACATCTTGATATTTTGAAAATAAATATCAAGAATTTGAAAATATCGAAAATATCAAAAATCTTGATATTTTAAAAATAAATATCGGATATATATCAAGATATATATCATGATATATATCCATCGATATATATCAACGAACCCTGCTTATACCACTCTTCTTATTTATAGATTGATATGTCTAGATACTTTCCTGAACTTAATGCTAATTTTCAAATTTATGTCTGACTCAAAACAATAACAACAAAATTATTAAGTTTTTACTTTATATTTTGTGAATTTTCGACCGCTTGGTTTTTATTGTCCCAGTCGGCCACCTGACCTCGCCTCCTCTAAGGCCAGATATAGTGATATACATGTAAAAAAGTAATTATAAGAAAAATAATGGGGTTATTCATTTGCAGTCTTGTATATTGTACGCGAATCTTTTTATCTATTTGACATTTTTAATGCACTATACTAAGCTTTTCTTTTTGACTTTTCGGCTAGAAAATATTTTTTACACAAATTTCACACGCACATATATATATATTGTATAAAACGGCAAACCAAATTTTCATATGACACCCCCTGCGCGATGCGCCCAGACCACATGCGCTCTCTGCACCCCCCCCCTTCCCCCTAGTTTTAAACCCTGACTTCTTCCCCACCCTTTCTTTTTATTGTACCGGACAATCATTTGACGTCGCCCATAGCAAGACGGGAAAAAAGCAAGCTCCAAAAAGAATAGAACAGCCTTCATGGAATCTTTTCAACAGAAAAGTCACAATCAAGCAAAATCTTCCTTTGGCGCCCTTTTCGCCTTTCGTTCTGACGTCCGGGCAGTGTTGAATTCAGACACTTTTCTCCGAGAGGAATTTTTGTGGGTCCGGGGGGACATTATGGAGTTCCGGGGGGGAAATTACACTTTTTGACCATTGAAAACACAAAATCTCAAATCTTCCGGAGGGGACATCTCACTGCTTCGGGGGGGAATGTCCCCCCGGGCCACCCCCTGAATTCAACACTGCGTCCGGGGAACATAACTCTGCCCCCCCCCCCCTCAGGAAATCGGTTATCGGTGAGGGACAGTTTTACACAGAAGAGAGGAGTAAAGACTGACCTACTGGCCTTGGAAAATGTTAGTGATTATCCTATTTGCAGTCTTCTATTATAGATGAATCTTTTTATATATTTGTAAATTTTAATGCATTTGATTCAGTTTTCCTTTTGGATTTTCCGGCTGCGAGACATTTTTATGCAAATTCGATATATATACATATACATATTTGTATGTAAAGACAAAAAAAATCTTCATTTGGCGCCCCCTACGCTTTCTGTTCTGGCGCCCGGGGTACAGAAGATTGGGGGGGCACGTGCCCCCCCGACGCTACGCCTATGACTATTCCATAATTTTATTTTCCAAGACAATGCTTTTTTTATTCAAATACAGAGATTCAAATATAGATAACAGATGTTTGGTGTCGCCATCTGTTCATGAAAATTAGTAATTAGGTTTCTGTTTTTCTTTTAGAGTCTCAATCTAGTAAGTTTTTTTTTTCGACAGAATCAAGAAATTTTGAAAATAAAAAACGAGCGTGAGAAATAAGCATAATAATAATGTCACGGGAATAGCAAAAAAAGGAAAATCTATATTTTATTATTTGAATTACTAGTTCATGACTATTTCCATATTTACTTTGCAAGAAGATGGATATTATAGAATTATAAGATGTAAATGAGTGGTTTCGCCATCTATTGAGGAAAATGCGTAATAGATGTTTTATTAAGATGAACAATGTAATACACTATTAAAAGAAAAAAATCTGTGCTCAAATATAATACATGTAATATTTTTAAATGTTTTTAATTTCATACTTATGAAAAAAAAAAAAAAAAAAAAAAAAAAAGATAAATGATAAAATATATTGTCTAAGTAAGAATCTTCATTCATTTAAAACAAATACTTTTTCATAAAAACTCAAATTGTATTTTTCAAACACTGCATAAGTAAATGATTAAATAAATAAAATAACTATATTCAAATATATTATCTTTTCAAAATATAAAAAAGAAGAAAATTATACGATTTATTATAAAATATGCAGAGAGAAGGAAAATATTAAAGTTGGTGAAAAAAAATTTCAAAATTTTGTCTCTATTGAAGCATTTTTCAAGAAATTAATTTTGATTGCTTTTTTATTGAGCAACTGTACAGTCATGGGGGGAAAAAAGTAAACACCCCTTACTAAGTCTGCAACTAATTATTATAATAGAAGAAAGCTACTGGTACCTATCGATTGTAAATAAAGTCTAACTTTTAAATGATACATATAAAATTTGCTTAGGGGACCATCTACAAATTAAAACCAGACCTAAATTTGGTTTTTTTTTCAATGGGAAAACCCAATTTTGACACTATATTTTAAATCTTCAGCTCACACTATGCTTAAAAACGAAATTTTTTGTCATTTGAATGATAAGTCTTTGAATTATAAACATTCAAAATTTAGAGCTTCTATGTTAAATTACATTTTCATATTTTTATTAATATCTCCTGAAATTATAATATTAATGTGATAATTTTGTATGTCGTTAATTATAGTACTAAAAAACCCAAACATACATACACTGAATTTGTAATTTTAAGATTTTTACAATATGAATTACTATGAAATTAATATACGGAAAAAATATGAATTGCAACCTACAATTTTTTTGATAGATTTATATTTATTATGCCCTGCTTTATCCAATTCTCAATTTCAAATTTTTCTTTCAAGTAGATTTCGAATTATCATTAAAAAACTTCAAAATGATGGTTTAAGGGGCCGTCTATGATGTGAAGAAAAGCATAATTTGAAAAAATATATTTTACTCATTTTATTGAAATATTTGAGCTGCCAATAGTCGAAACATATTAAGTGAGTGAAATGGTTCTATTGGAAAGAAATAATACATTAATAAAAGTGACATAGTCATTTTGTAGCATTTCATCAATCAAGCACCAAACTTCAATTTGGATACAGACCCTAAAATATGCTCATTTTAAAATAATTAATTTCTCGGAAACTAATCGTACGAATTTCATGAAAATTTGGATTTAGGCTAATTGAAAGGTGTAGAATTTAGTCATGGTGTGAAACTTGAGTATTATTATTGAAAAAACAATGTTTGGGTTCGTTTTTACATGTAGATAACCCCTAAGCAAATTTTATATGCATCATTTAAAAGTAGACTTTATTTCCAATCATTTGGTACCTGTAATTTTTTTCTACGATAATTTTTTGCAGAGTTAGCAAGCAGGGGTGTTTACTTTTTTTTTTTTTTTTTCCACAACTGTGCATATGTTTGTGTGTAAAAGAGCTTGAAAAAAATATTGAAGCATCAAACTCTCTCAATAATTCTGAAAACTCTATGCCTATACCCATGACATGAAATAAACAGATTGCAATTTTATTGAATTTAGCGTTTAAATTTTTCTGGTGATATCTTCCATGATTGATCTTGCTGCTTACCATTCCGGGGTACGGTTAAAAGGATGAAGGGATCTCTGACAGGACAGATACCTGACTTTCCTGCAAAGTAGTGGGGGTTGGATAGACTGTCATTACTTCATGGAAAAGACGGGCTTGCACACGACAGTGGTTGACCAGAATATTAATCATGGATAATATCACAAGAAAAACTTAAAAGCAAAATTCCACTAGTTTAATGCATTGACCAGCAGGCAGGGATTTTAATACTTCAAGTAACCACCGTAGCTTCGAGTTCATTATAGCACTTTGATACAGTTGCAAGGGTGCAACTGACAAATTCATTAACTGAAGTTTAATAACTAAGAGCTAAAATAAGCTACTTACAAAACAGACAAAAATAAAAATAATAGTAACTATTAAAACATGAGACACTTCATAAAACAGTTTAGGAAAAAATACTGAAAAGATGAACAAATGATGCCGCATTAAAAACATCACTGTGCAATATATGGATAAAATAATCAACTTATAATCTAATAAATATAAGAAAATATACATAATTTTTGTTTCTGAGCCTTTTAAATCTCCTATTGCATCAGTAATTCTACAAAATAAAAGCATAAGCCACATTAAAAATGTACTATAAGTATTACAAATTATTAAAAATCCTACAAAAACAGGTTTATAAGACTGTACACCGGTATAACCTGCAAAAACATCAATTGTAGAAAGACTATTAGAGTTACCATGATAAAAAAATGAAGTCATGGCCATAATGAAGTAAGATATCACATTCGTAGTAATATCACAATTTTGTCTCCAGGTTATTCTATTCAGTAAATATTCCTGTACTATGACATTTACTATAAGAGGAATATTGTGAATACGACCAATAATTTCAACTAATAATATCCATGCAGAAATAAAATCAGAAGTAAACCTCTCAGCTTTTTTACTTATTATCATAGTTGAATTTCTGTATATCAAGAGTAAAGAGGAAATAGTAATAAAAGCTGAAAGTAAATAGATGGTCCATGGTATTAACACTGATTTTGTATAGTGTCCTAAAAATGAAGAAAATACAAGGTCATCTAACTTTTGGATTGAAATTAATACAAGACCTACATTAAACATTATATAATTCAATTTATCAAGTTTATTTTTAAAATATAAAGCCAGAACAAACTGAGAAATTATAGTCAATATTCCAAGATATATTATGTGTTTTTCCAAATTTAGCCAGTCTGTAATATCAGGTATATGCAACCATTTGTTTCCTACTTGATTCCACTTGCGAAATATTCGGTGTAGCATTAAAAGAGTAAGTGACACTCCTAAAATCAAAGAATTTTCATTCCAAAATGACTTTTTGCACATGTTCTCCGTATTTGTTATTTGTGTAAAAAAAAATATTGATTTCTTTAAGCAGATTAACATTGGAAGAGAACAAGCTAAGTAATACCAAGTTTGATGTTCTTCTTCAATGAAACTTGAGGAAAATAAACTAAGAGCATGGATTATAAGAAAATACACCATTACTTTACCAGTTAATGGGCCAGTCTTCTGATCACAAAAGTAGATATATAATAAGAAATATGTTTGATAAATTAGAAATATAAAACAAACTAATAAAAATAAAATAAACAGCTTCACACAATTACTGAGATAGACATATGAAAAAATTACTATGGGTATTGCAATACTCAACAGTAATGTCATTTTATAGGGACAAATATTTTTAAAATTTCCCCCATTATAACTTGCAGTGAATAAAGTATAAAAAGAGAAAATAACTGAAATCCACATGATCAGAATACCTAGTATCATTGAAAAATCATCATAGCCTGAAATAACACTTAATAAATCATTTTTCATGTTGTATAATAATCTTTCATAAGAATTCAATATGTATATATAATTAGAATTCTCATTTGTTTGGTCCTTAAACCACTTATAATGATTTTCAACAGTTTCTTTAAAAAATGACAAATGTCCACTTTTTAAAGGGAAAATACTTTCATAAACTTTGCAGATTTGTAAAAGGTTTATGTATGCTGCATACAGGATTTCTTCCTTTGAAAAACCTACAAATTTTAATGCATCAAATATAATCTGTCCATAACTATTTGATGGTATTGGAATTCCTAAAATTGTACTAAACGTTGGAGCAAAGTCAATTTGATCTAATACTGTTTTACTGTCAAAGTTAAATTCAACATGATGCGAGTCACCTGTACGTATAAAAACAAGGGGTGTTAATAATTCATCTTGTGTAATTCCACCATGACTTCCACTAATTGTCATGCCATGATCACCACATAAAATTATTAAAGATGAATTGGTGAGTTTTTTCAGTTTCGCATACATAAATTTAATAACATCGTCCATTTCAATGAGTTTTGGTAAGAGATGTTCAGAAAATGGACCATGAGAATGCCCAATATGATCAACACCAAGGAAATGTAATATTAAAAGATTCCAGTCCGTCCTCTCGATCTCATATTTGATATGCCTAGATACATTTAAATCAACCTCTTTGAAATCTGAGACAAAAAATGAGTGAGTACCTTCACTTCGAATAAATAAATTAGGGAACATTTTAAGCCATGTATCATCTCCATAGAAAACAGACTTAAGACCGTTTGACGAAGCTTGTTTCAAAATATTATCATCATTTAGCTCAAAGGCATTAAAGTTTAATAAAATATCTATAAAATTAGAAACTGTACCTGTAAGTAAAGTTTTGATTCTAGGTAAAGTAACAGTAGGAGCAAATCCTTTGGCAATAAAAGATAATGCTGATCTACTTTTAAGTAACATTTCTGTATAAGGCATCGATAAATTGAATTTTTCATTATATTTAATGAAAGGAATAAAATCAGCTCTTAAAGCATCAATGAGAATAATGACAATTTTTTTGTTATGGTTGTAATAATGTGTTTGGGACATATTTTTAAGAAAATAGCAGATTTCATCGTTTACGATGGGATGACAGTTTTTCAATAAATCATGAACAGAGACTGAGGGTAATTTTGAAGAACTGGTAGATAAGAGTCCATTCATGAAAAATCCAAGACCTAAAATGCAGCCTAAAAAGCAGAATCCAAACAAAAGTAATATATTTTTCATATTTCAAATTTTTACATACGATCTTACAAAAGTAATATGTGATAAATTAGTGTTGTCTATGAATAAGTATTAATTTTTCAAAGTAATATGGAATACACTTGAATGTAACAATTGTTATTTGCAAATGTTAATCCCATAAGATAAGATTGATCAAAGATGTAATAGTCTGAAATTAAGTGTAATTTCAACTTCAAATAAGTTACAGTCGATACAATATATTTTAATAAGTTTCACAGACAATTTCATTTTGTAAATTTCATACAACAAAGTAGCAGACAACTTTTCATTTGAAAGAAATTCGTTTTAATCGAATTTATTTATTATCGAATTTTTTGAAATCGAATTTTTATTTGGCAGTTTATACATTTTATAGATTTAAAAATCAGTTAAAAAGTTATTGTTTCTTTTTAAAAATTTTGAATACACTTTGAATAAAAGAAAAGCCCATATTTCTCATATTACATATATTTTTGCACATTTGTAGTTTGTTACATATTATTTGGCAACGGCTCTGTTTGTTTTGTAAACTGTTTTGTTTCATTTTTAAACGTGCTTTTTAAAAACGTTTATAAGTTTTTAACATATGTCATTTGATTTGGTCGTTAATCTTAAATTTCTACTTACAGCTTCTAATCTGTAATGGCTTCAAATTCTGACAGTGAAGATTCTGATTTATATGTAGCGTATCCTTAAAATTTATTATGTTCATGATTTGTTCTGTAAAACTTCTTCAAATCGAAATCGAAACATTTTTCTGAATCGTACACATTTCCGCATTATACAAAATGATATACGAAGTGTACTGAAAGTCTGAATAAATTAGTTTTTTGTAAATATTGTTTGGCCTATTCGGTATACGGCTATTTGGCCAAATCACTATTCGTTACGACATTGTCAAGAAAAAGAATCATCTTCTGATTTTTCTTCCTCATATTTTTATTAAATACATTTAACCAATATTCTATTATTTGAGCCATCATTCATGCCATTGTGTTATTGCTCCAAACTATTGGAAGATAATATAATCAATTTCATATTTTTGAAGCAATTAGGTTTCGCAGCATTTCCAATCACAGGACACTTTTTCTCGGACAGTGTATCTCTGGTACACTTTCCCCTTTTAAATGCAAGTGGTTCTGTCAGCAATGCATCTAAAAACTAACTTGTTTTGTTAAAATTTCGGTTACAATCACATGCGTAGTTATTGTTATTGAATGCTTTTAAACGACGTTTTTTTTTTTTTTTTTTTTTTTTTTTTTTTTAATATAGATTGCATGTAAATAGCAGGGAACAGACAGAGACAGCTCCAGCTCCCATCCCTTTTAGATGAAAGAGATACATTTGACCACAGGGATGTAGTGGAGGGTATACGCCGTATACCCTCTGGATTTTTTTAAGGAACATCGTATACCCTCTGTTTCTCAAGAAAGCTATAGTATATATACACTAGGGTATACCCTCTGCTTAGAATGTATACCCTCCATTCTTTTTACGACTACGCCACTGTTTGACCGTAAAAAAGATAGTCCGAGTCTGATCGTGCAGCCTCATTTGATTCCAGATCAATTGCAGAATATATTTTCTGTTGTTTTCTTACAGATTGTGATTTTATTCTTGTTTAATTTAAGTGGCAAACTGAAAAAAATATGAAGTGGATAATGAATATATATTATTTCTGCATTAAAAAATTTATCACATTTCCAACTTATGCATGTGATTTTTGATGAATTCTTTAATTATTTTTGCATCAGACAAGATTCTGTTTTATGTAAAAAAAATTAACAATACATTGCCTGTTTTGTTTTCTGGATCAAGACCATGAAACAAGGACAATTTTGAAATATTATACTTTATCTGCATTCAGATTTGTGGAAGTTTTACCGTATATTTATGTAGTGGATTTGTATTGTTTTAATGGCTGATATTTTAAGTAAGGATTTATTCAGCATATATTTATTTTTTGATTGTATTTCTTGTGTTGTTTTGCCTTTGTCTGTTTTAATAAATGTATTAAAATATATATTTAAAATTTTAAATCAGTCCATTCTTCTTGTAGTCCCACCAGTGGCCGAGAGGTTCTGCTCTCAAAGCTGGTAGACAGGAGCTGCTGGGTTCGAACCCAATCGCGCCCATCGGCCTAATCGTTCGCAGTTTTCGTGGTTTTCTTCGAACCTTGGCTTTCCAAGCGTAAATACGGGTTAGGTTCCCTTAGAAAGACCCCCACGGAGGGCACTCCTACCTTTGGGCCTATATCCCTCGTGTTGGTAATTGGCCGTCATAAACACAACCAACCATTCTTCTTATAAATTTTTTAAAACAGTGCTACAGCAGCTCTGGCATTTATTATTTTAACTATCTTATAAATTCAATTTATTTTTTATAAATTCAATTTAAAAAGAATAATGTGAAAGTCAAATTTTGTATTTAAAAATTGAAAGTTTTCAGAAAATATTTTATCAGTCAAATATTAGGATATTCTTGTTATAAAATGCAAAATTTGTTCTCCCTATCAGACTTTTAAGCAGATGTGTCATTTAGAGATTGGTAGAAGCGGACATTTGCACCTCCACCTCTCCCACTGAGTTTTAGACTTTTATTTATATCATTATCTGCTTTTTATTTCCCCTTATTATCAGTTAAATGCTTACATATGTTTTTTACCAAGATATTAAGAATTTCTTGTAAATAAATTGTAAAAACTAAAAATATTTTCCTGTGAATATAAATAATTAGAAGAAAAAAATTCCTTCGTAAGTCGGACAGAAAATCTTGATGATCCGAATGGAAAAAATTATGTCCTTCCCAGCAAAATGTGAAATGATGCATTGGCTTTCAAGATTATCTTGTAGGTATAGAGGCACTATAACCAGGGTTGTAAAAAACCCGGGTTTTTTGTTAAAAACCCAGCCCGGGCGGGTTTTATTAAAAAACCCGGGTTAAATGGGCAATTTTCCCCGGGTAAATTGGCTACTAAATTTTGGCACTTTGCAAAATTTATCCGTTAAAATTTTGAAAATTCTCAGAGGAATTACTCAGGGAAAATTTAATTTTTTGCTTAGGAAAGCGCAAGAAATTTGATTGCCAAAACAAGTGGCAATCCTGATCTCAAATAGGGTAGATGCTCCAGTTGTGGCCACCTTTAGAGAAAATTTGAAATTGAAATTTTACAGTTATTGACTGATTGAAGCATATTAAATCATAATAACATCATTATTTAGAAAATTTAATTGTCTTTCTGTGAATTATAATAACTTTCAACAAAATATTTTAGATTGTGAGTAATAACTCATTAAATAATTTATTTCAATTTGTACCAGTTGTGGCCACCTCTACACCAGTTTTGGCCACCTCTATGCACCAGTTGTGGCCACTCCAATATCATGTAGTTTAACAAACATTTTAATTGATAATAAGTAAAAATAAAGCATTTTTATGCAACATCTATCTTACCACACATATTTCTTGCTGTATTAAAAGAATTTTGCAAGTTTTTTTTATGAATTGATAAAAACATCAAGTAAAATATACTTATGTTGATTTTAACTGAAAATTTCAATTAAAAAAACAAAAAATATATTTAATTTGATTCATAAAAGGGACAACAGTGCCTGTAGGACATCAAGATTAACTATTTAAATCAGTTTTATAATTATCCAATGGATTGTGGATTGATTAAAACACTTGAACCATCACCAAAGAGTTTTATTTCTGGTGCTCCAAAACTTTGCTAGCTTGTAGTGCTGGCATTATACATTTTGAATGGCCTTAATTTTACTTCTTATCCTAGAACAGTGTTCCCTCTAGTCCATTTTTTAAGAACACAGAATTCTGTGTTTTTTAAACTTAGTAAAATGAATGCTGTTCTTTTTAAATAATGGGAAATACATTCTTGCTTGTATTTAGATATCTCTAGTTAAGATTTTCACAATATTTAGTATTTCTAAATCAGTTTGCCCGAAATCTGGCAAAAATTATGGAACTTCTTCACTTCTTTAGGAAAAATACAAGAAATCATGTTGTAATTTTATTAAACTTTTTAATTTATAATTTGTAAAATCTTTCAAAATTTGTTTTAATTTATTTATCGTGTAGGACATATCGCCCCTCCCCTTTGGTTTTATGAATACTAAACACAATATACTATATTTTCTTTAGAAATATCATTCTTTAGTTACTAGCACAGTGTCCTTTCTAAAGTGAATTATCTATTGGACAGAGAAAACAAAATCTCTTTGATAGAACTGCTATTAGCCTTGCTTTTTATTATTATTATTGAAGCTATTACTATATAAAACAAAACTAAATAGATTTTTTTTTATCCAGATGTTCTTAAAATTATTTAATGGCTAAAATTCTCACTATAATGAATCATGTGGCCAAAAATGAAACATATGGTGTGCCCTTTTTACCACTTCCAACTTCCATGGCCATAACTGGTACATATAGCAAATTTAAAGCACCAGTTGTGGCCACCCCCCATTAAACTATTAAAATAATTAATTTAAATGTGAAATTGCAATAGAGAGGAAGCTTACCTCATAAAACCTAACAGCAATTTGTTTCAGGACAAACAGAACCCAATAAGTGCCTAATATTGAAAGATTTGGAAAACTTGTCGGCTAAGCAAAAATCTTAATACATGTGAGCACACACTACAGATTCGCAAATTTATTTTTTTTGTAAGTCACATTTTATCAAAAAATAAACAAATGAGATTGTAAATGATAAAAGGGTGTTTGCTTAAGGTGTGAGAATGCATATTATTTGTCTGCATCAATTCACAGCTTAAATATTGGACAAACTGATACAATGTGGCCACAACTGGTACAGTGGCCACAACTGGAGCATCTACCCTACAATCTTTGTAAACAAACACTTCATATTATATAAGCAAAAATATTACGTCTGAATTCCATCTTTAAAATATTTACATTAAAATCACAGACAATACATAAAACAATTAAAATTATTACATAAAAACACTAAAACATTTTATTACATTATTACATTATTTTACATTAACAATATTTTAAACACTTCGTAGTCTAATAGATGGGAATGACTTCATAGTCTTAGTAAGGATCTCAATATTTTTCTCTGTTCTTGAAATACATTATATGACCTCTTAAATTTAAATAACAAACAAATTTTAAATTGCAAAACTATCAATTGTGTGTTATTTAATAATAAAATATAAATATAACTTTAAAAAAAACTTGCTCCTTTGAAATTATCATAAGATTAGCAAATGTTGATAAAAAATATCTTACAACAAAAATGTTTCTTATGTATATACAGGGTGTCCACTCTCAGCAGTGTGCAATGGCTAATTCCTAAACTGTTAGTCATACACATATTGTTTAAATATTACAAAAGTGTTTTCATTTGAGGCAAAGAAATAATTTAAAAGCGATTTGGGTCAATAAAAACATTTCTTAAAAAATTACAAAATTTAAGTGTTTATACAGCCTCCGGTGCTGTAAGTTATATTTAGTAAAATTTTCCTATTACGCTGACAAGACAGACCAAAAAAAGTCCCATTCATATAACACTAAAATTGACTGAGTTATGAAACTTTAAAATTGCATGACTTATACCACTTTTCTGCATCTGAACACAAATGAGTTTGGCCATGCTTTGAGGGGTCATATCCTAAGTGCTTAAAGTATTCGAAGAACTTTTCATGTGTATCAGCGCTTTGAAAAAAAATAGTAAAGTGTTATGATTGAGTTAACTTTTATTAAGTTTCAGATTGGCTAAAATTATTGTATTTTAACATGTGTTTTATTTTATAAGGATTTGAGACTATTTCTTTTCATGATTTCTTTTAACAAATATTATGTTATTTTATTTAACTTCAACGATCGTATGTATGTTTTCCCAGTTCAAAATTTGTAGTCGAAATTTAACTCACTTTCAAGTTTCAAATATCCGATCGAGATTAAATTTTACATGTATACTGATGTAAATCTGATGACAATCTAATATTATTATGATTTTCGGTGGTTACCATTCATATTTATTTTACAGGATATTGGATAACACAAAAAATTTCGGATAGATTACTGCCAAGAAGTTTAAGAAAAAGTTTTAGATTAGATAACACAAGATTGCGATGGTTGTGTTTTTAACTTTTATGTATTTTTTAGCACTGAATCTGAGAATTACCTTAATTTTTAACCATCATCTCAGGACGTTTTGCAAATCATAAATTGTCAAAGTTAAAAAATAACAAAAATCAAATACTATAAAATAGAGGAGACGGCTGAGTTTTTTAATTTTTGATAATTGATTTTTATGTACTTTTTAGCACTGAATCTGAAAATGACCTTCATTTTTAACCATCACGTTATATTTTTTTTGCAAATTGTAAATGTCAAAGTTAAAATATAGCAAAAATCTGATACTATAAAACAGATGTAAAACATTTATTTAATTTTCCTTACGTGATGGTTAAAAATGAAGGTCATTTTCGGATTGAGCAGTAAAAAGTACATAAAATAATTTAATAAATATAATAAGTTTAGTAAATATAATACTCTTGAAGCTAACTGAAATGCTTAAATTTACGTTTTAAATTAAAAGCTAAAACGTTTTAAAATTATAAGGTTCCCAATCTAAAAGTGCAAGTAAATTAGTACAAATATATTTTCTAAGATTCAAAGAAGTGAATAAATAAAACAAAATAACCATGAACAACAAATACATCATTTGTTCCTTTCCAGAAATACTCTTAAAAAAACCCGGGCTTTTTAAGTGGGTCTTTTATAAAAAACCCAGCCCGGGCGTGCAGCTGGGCGGGTACCCGGGCAGCTACCCACTACAACCCTGACTATAACTCATTCAGTGGTGCCAACTTAAATGGGCACGTGGGGCGCAAGCTCACCCAATAATTTGATCTCTCTGCCCACCCAATTTCAATCGATTTAATTCGTTAATTATCCATTTATTGATGAAATATGATTTTCTCAAAAGAATTGTGTTTGAAAAATAAGGACATCAATTAGAGTTACAGGAGCACTGAAAGCCACTTCAGCGGATGTATAATTAAAAATTTCTGTCAAAAACAAATTCCCTGCATATTTTGTCATATGTTTTAATGTTTTGAATTGATAAAGCAATTAGTGGCTGAATATAGATTTTTTGCACTTTCAATAGTTCACAATTTTTATGTTGTTTATATTAAATATTAATGAAAAAGAACTTGTAAAAATATAATTTAATAAAATTATTTATTAAATTATAATAATTTTATATTTTGCTTAGAAAAAAAACCATAATTTAACTTCAAATTATCATCATTAGTCATTTGCACCTCCCCTGCCTCTGTCTCCATACACACACGCACTAAGGGGGGTATGTGTTGTTTTACTCAAAAAATTTTGATCCCACCTAATATATTTTTTTAAATGCCGATACTGAACTCATTCACTAATCAGGCAAAAAATTGCAGAAGGGATGCCGGGATATATGAGGGTTGCCTTTTATGTTTTTACAAATGACCAATAGAAGGCACTACTGAAATTTATCTTCAGGATATTCGTAAAATTCACATTTTTTATCTTGGAATCAGTGGCATCTTAGAAATAGTCTTTGTATTTTGTTCACAGTGGGTGTTCTAAAGAAACAAGTGAGTGAAAAAAATGAAATTAACGTGTGAAGGTTTCCATTGTATGATTTTTTATGATTTTAAGAAAGGCCTCACTTGACAAAAATGCTTAGTATCGCTTTGTGAAACTTTCGGTAATGAAGCACCATCAGAAAAGACTGTTTACAATTGGTTTGCAGAATTTCGTCATGGTCATGCGTTCGTCAGTGATGAATCTCGTGAAGGATGACCAAAATCGGTAATGATTCCAAACAACATCGATGCTGTGCGCAAGATGATTGAAGAAGATCGGCATGTCACATATCGCGAGATAGAAGCCTTCCTTGGCATTTCACAGACTGCAATACATTCGATTTTACTTGAACATTTAGCTGTTAAAAAGATTTGTTCCAGATGGATTCCGCACAATTTAACAGAAGCTCAAAAAGAGGTTCGTGCAAATTGGTGTAAGGAAATGCCAAAAAAATTCAAATTTGGAACTGCAAAATCCGTATACAACATGGTTACAGGTGACGAAACTTGGATATAATCGTGAGCCGGAAACTAAATAACAATCCACTGTTTGGGTGTTTCCAGATGAACCGAATCCTGCGAAAGTTGTTCGTTCATGAAACACTTTCAAGAAAATGATTGCTTATTTCTTCGGCCTTACAGGACATATCGCAACCATTCCTTTAGAGGATCAAAAAACTGTTAACGCTAAATGGTATACAGAAATTTGTTTGCCAAAAGCCATCAACGAAATCAGGAAAAACAACAAAAAACGCTGCATCATCACGACAATGCCAGCTCCCACACAGCACATGAAACAATTGATTATTTGAAGGATAAAAATATCGAATTAACGTCTCATTGCCCATATTCTCTTGACTTGTTGCCTACTGACTTTTTCTTGTTCCCTTATGTCAAACAAAAAATGCAGGTACAGCGATTTTTATCACCTCAAGAAGCTGTTGATGCCTTCCTAAACTATGTTTCTGAGATATCAACTTCAAAGTGGAAAAACTGTTACAAGAATTGGTTTGAACGAATAGAAAAGTGTATAAATCTTAAAGGCGAATATTTTGAAAAGCAATAAAACAGTTTGTTCCCAAAGAATTCTTTTTCTTCCTACTTTTTGTAAAATCTTAAAAGGCAACCCTCGTAAAAGGATTTGCTGTGGTTTCTTTATAACTTTTTTCCTGAAAGGAATAAAAATATTGGTAACTATTCTTAAAGCATGGCATATGCTGCACTAATGTTTGAATTTGTCCTATTGCAAAAAAAAAAAAAAAAAAAAAAAATGGCCTATTTAAAAAGAAAAAATAAATCAAGGTTTTGGAAGTGTCTGAGTCCCAGGGAAACAGGATTCCAAAAAATTTAAATTTATGACTATCATCAAGAATTTGTTATCAATCAAAACTTTGAAAATTCTAAAACAATTCAAAATTTGCTGTTCTTATATAAATTCCAAGATATTTAGTTATTTGGCTTAAATAGAGTAGTCCATAATTATTTTTAATGTTAACAATATTTTAAAGCTATACTTTATTTCCTCCAAATTTCCCCAGGTGTTTATAATAAGTAATCTTAAGAAAATTACTATGCTTCCAGAAAAAAAAGTTATAATTCCATCTTATAGCTTCCATCATTCAATAAAAGAACAAAAATCCGTTATTTTTCTTCTGTACTGTAGGACCAATAATTATCCATTTTTTCTATGGTACATACTAGTAATAAACATTTTAGGTTTATGTAAATAAAAAAAATTCTTTTAAGGAATTTGTAGAAATTTTCTCATGAAAACCTAAACCTTAATATCCCCAAGCTTTATTCAGATATGTAAAGCTCTGGTTCTAATTAACCTTTTTAAAAAAGTTAAATTACTTTGCTTATTTATTGTAATTTAACTGACTCGGGGGCTCTGCTCCCTATGAGCTACGCTTACCAACCCCTGTCCAAGTCCCACAGGTTCTAAAATCATACTAATTTGCTCTGTTTTAAAAAGATTACTTGATTACAAAAAATTGAAAGATATTATCGTGACCAGTGGTGATAATTTGTAATTGGGTTGCCATTCATTTTCCTTTGACTAGTAGTTTTTCGAACCCTCAAGGCCGCATTCACTGTTGTTATACGACAGCTGATGGCTGTTTTTGTGATTGATTAAGTAAAATCAATTGCATATTTAAAAATCAGCTTTTATAAAATGGTTAAGTAAAAACTCTTTTTGTCATCTTTTGAACATCTGAAAGAAAATGTTTCTTTTAGATGCAGTAAGAAAATCATTTTAAATGTAATTTTTCCCCATTAAATGCTTTTCTCACATAGTAATTTAATTATTTTAAAGTTTTGTTTAGTTTTTTCAATATTCACATGTAAATGTTCAATATTCACATGCTTAACATTACATAGCACTTAAAATAATTTCCCAATTTAAAAAATGTCTACTTCACTGTGTTTATTATTTATTTTTCCATAAAACTACTAGTTTTTATATGCAATAGTTTTTTTAGGAAAAATCAAGAAAGTGAATAGGCCACAATAGATTTTGTCAGTGGCAACATTAGTAACTTTTTTTTGAGTAGAGAGATGCACATTCTCAATTTGATATAGTTTATAAAAGAAATGGATAAATGTCTTTTTTGAAAATTTGTATTACTCATAACCATTATTGCATTTTAATTTGAATTAACTCACTTAGCTCTTTTGAAATTCCTTTTAATTCTGAACGAGATGCAACTATAGCCTATAACAGTTTGCGCATTGACCAAGAACCTTTGCGAGGTGGAGTTACAAAAGAATTGGAAGCAGAAGAAAGTTTTTTAATTGTGTAAGTTTCCGAAGAATTAATATCATGAATTATTATTTTTTTGTGTATCTTAAGGTGTCACATGTCAACATTTTTATATTTTTGAAGATTTCTCAATATTTTTTAATAACTAAAAAATCAAAAAAGTTATGCATAATTTAATAATATATAGTTATAAACTTAATCTTTAAAAAATTTACAAAAAGATTTATGCACTGAATGAAAAATAAAAACTACAATTAAATTTTTTCATGTGTGCTCCTCTGTGGGGGCACAAATGGCAGTTGGAAATACGCATAGGATATTAGACTAATTTGTAACACAATATTTCAATTGGTAAATATATCATAATGGTTGAAAATTTCCAAGAGGGTGAAAAAAGCCCGGGACAAGATTCAAACCAGGGATGTATTGGCTGAACCTGCCAATGCTCTACTGACTGAGCCATCTCGGACGAGTTATTCTGTTGAGCTGATTCAGATATCAGACCAGATCCTGTGATCGTGAAAGGTTAAGTTGGGTGAATTAGTTCTCCATATTCGTCCGAGATGGTGCAGTCAGTAGAGCATTGGCGGCTTCAGTCAATACATCCCTGGTTCGAATCCTAGCCTGGACTTTTTTCACCCACTTGGAAATTTCCAACTATTATGCATAGGATATTTATCAAAATAATGCATTAAAACCTCTCAATAGCAGACACCTCGTAAGCATGCAATATTATAATTTGTCTTATGTGGCAGGAAAATGAGGCTGAATTTATAGCTTGCCATTTGGCAACAACCACAGCGAAGATTCTCATTGGTTTATTTATGGTCACATGACCCAACCCATTTAACAAATCAAAATTCAGAAATAATCTTTTTTTAAAGACAGACCGTTTGATCGATGTATGAAAGGCAATGTCATTAGTTCATTATACGATGACGTTTGCATTCAGCGAATCAGCTTTCTGATCAAGATTGTCTTTTAGGCATAGCAGAAAATGTTTTGCTTACATTTCGTTAGCATCATACATTACATAGCATTTCCATAGTGTTTTTCAAAGGGTTTTAAATGAATTTAAGCCGTGCTGTGCAGTATTATAGGCAAAAAAATGCATTTTTATTTAAATTTGCAATAAAGTTTTCCATTACTTTTTTATACATTAAAAAAATTGTAAATGTCATATGTTAAAATGATTTATGATAACATTCATTCTGGCTAGAGTTGATGCAAATAGTGGCGAGCGAGCTGGTATTGCATAATAGTCTGAATGTGAATTGCATTGCAATTCACAGGGGTTGAGCCCCCTAGTACATATATATAGGTGTCTGGTAATAAAAAATTTCCACTATTTGGGAGTCCCCGTTATGGAGATTTTACTGTATATATGTTAATATTTTTAGTAATTAACAAAAATAGGAATTTCTTCACAGTGTGATATATATAGTCACAGATTGCCATTGGAAAATATAATAAGAAATCTTTGATTTGAAAATTTAATTTATTCACTGAATCTTCAAATATCCCGTCCATCTGTTTGAGCTTAACTTTCAAATAAATCATTCTTTGCTTAAATTTACTTTAAGAGTCATATTATATACTTCAGTAATTCTCTTTAATTTGAACATTATTTAAAACTTGAATTTTCATCTAAAATTTCTTAAAACATAGCTGTTTTATATTCACAAAAACAAACACACATTCATTTTTAACCCTAAAAGGGGTTTGCTGAAATTTCCCCCCCAAAATAACTTAAGGCTTCTCAACTGCTCAGCTCAACAAGTGCAAAACGATTTGACATATTTACAAATTCCTTTTTTAACAGAAAGGTATAAAATTGGAAAGCCTGACCATAGAAGCGATTTGGAATCGAACTGTGTTTTCCATTTTTGGATCAATCAATTACCTTTTGAGTTATAAGTGATTTTAATCACGTGACACAGCATTTTTCTCCCCTTACAGACTGGATTTTCTTCTTTCGTTCGGAAATTCAGTTCAAAATGCCAATTTTGACAGTATTTTCTAAAAGATCTATTGTGTTTACAAGAAAACTGAAGAAACAGTTCTATGACATAGTTTCTGAATAACAACACCTTCTAGTTTCATGCATTTCTGAACAAAAATGAATTAAAACTTATGTCAGAAAGTTGACCCTTTGGATTTGAGAACAGACTTAAATTGGCTGTAGATAAAAATATTCTTAACAGAATTGCATTTTAAGATACACAGTACAACCTCCCTAAAGCGACCACATTCCGTTCCTATAAAAATTGTTTGCTTCGAGAGGTGGTCTCTTAATGGAGGTCATGTTTAAATCTAGATTTTAATTGTTGAAAAAAGGTAACAATTAATGTTACTAAAATTTATTTTTTACATTGGGAAAAAATATAAAACTTTAAGTATCAAAACATAAGTTAATTACTTCAGAGTTTAACACTTTGCCATTTGCTTTGATTTTATGTTTTTTTTCTTTTATAACTTTTATTTCCAAGTCCTTTCAAAGTTCAGTAAATAAATGCAATTTTTTTGGATGGAAACAAATAATGACGATTTTATTAATTTATCTATTTCTTTGAGAGTTTCCTGACAGAATAGGGCAGGGGAGTTTATTGACTGTCATTCTTAATTTGTCATCAGAGTTAAATGCATTGCTTAAAAAGGCACAAAGGGGTTTAAACACTTAAAAATTACCAGAATTTTAAAAAAATCTAAACTTAGTTTAGAAGTTTGATGAATAATGTTCTCTCCGGAATTATTTTTCTAATAAAACCTTCTTCAAGCGATCAGGAAAAAACAGAATTTGTTTAATTTTCTTCAAAGAAATGGGTCGCTCATGGAGGGAGTTCAACTAGGATGGTCTCTGAATGGAGGTAAAATTAGTATTAAGCCTATGAGAATAAATTTCGTTCCATGAAAAAATGGTCGTTCAGGGAGGTAGTCGCACAGGGAGATTTCACTGTATGCAAATTAAAGAGGTATGAAGTGTAAGAAACAAACAGGGAAAGAAAAATTAAATTGACATTAGTTTTATGAACATTATTATGAAAGGCTTAAAAGTAAAAATAGATTTCATTTCAAGTGATGCACAAGATAAACAATATATATATATATATTTTCTTTCCTTCTTCTTTTTTTTTATTCCTGTGATTGCGTCATTTTAAATTTTCCATAAAATTGGTCTTGTTCAGAAAATTCGTAAAAACATTCATTTTAAAATGAATTTTTTAAAAGCAGTGTAAAATTTGTTGTAAAACTACTATTAAAAAACCTTAAATTATTTTCTTGTTTTGCTTTATAATATTTTTATTTAAAAATTTGTCTTTACTAATACGACCGAAAAAAAAAAAAAAAAAAAAGATTAAATATTTTTTTAATAGTCTTTATTTTAAAATGCATGTTTTTACTGATTATCTAAAAATGCCCAATTTTATGCCAAATTTTAAAACACTACAACTTGAAGGAAAAGAAAAGCATAATAATAATAAATGAGAAACATCCTTTTGAGACATTTTGTGTTTCATCTAGTTGAAAAGTTTGTATTTTTATTTAATTTTTTATCTGATCATATTATTATTCTTCTTCTTAGAGTAAAAAAGCACCATCATTTAACTTAAGATAAATTTTGAAAAGCAAAATAGTACTTAACCATATTATCAGTTTTCAAAAGAATCCACTATTTATTTTCTTGTGTTGTGTTTATTGTGTATAATTAATCTATATTTATAACGCAGTAATAACCCCTTCTGAATGGAAATTCAAAAGTCTTGGTGTAGTATTTTACTTACTAGAATTACAATACATACAGTCTTTCTCAAAAGTTTAGACACAACCAGAAAATATCCTTTATTAAATATAACACTACAAACTAAGCAAAAGCATATTATTTACTTATTAGATTCTGTAAATTAATTCAAATAAATCATATCAAAACTGTTTGATTCTCTATGAATTTTATGCCTAATAGATGGCGTAACCTGTTCCATTGTCTCCTTTTCCCCCTCTGAATATGTAATGAGACTAGCAGCTCTTTCGAAGAGTGGCTCACTATGTAACGGATTAGTCCATTTAGAAGCCTGAATATAGAAGGTGGGGAAAGAAGAAAAGAGGAGACTGAGAGTCTAACCTATTTCCTGATCTCGGCTACAATCTGAATTGTATGGTACAACATTCCGCATGTGGTTCTGCTCAAATTTTACATTTGAAGTTATTGAACATATGTTGATATATGTCATATTTGATTATCCTATACCGGGTTCTGTTATGCATTCCTTTTTTTTTTTTTTTTTTATTGCATCGGTGTAACTGCATGTAAAATTCAAATAAACATCCTGTTTTTAATTGCATTTTAAAAATTAATACACTAAGATGAAATGGTAAAAAAAAAAAAAAAATGTGTGCTTTTTTTTTTTTTTCACAATCCTAATATTTAAAAAGAAAAATATCACTATATTTTAATAAAAGTGATAAACAAAAAGAGGGTGAAAAGTCAAATTTCAAAGAAAGACCAAAATATTTTGCTCTTATCTTTTCAAACTTTGAAATATCTTTTGCTGTGTGAAGAGTTGAGGGGTGTAGATGAATGATTAATTATTTTTATTGTAAATTTACAAAAATGGGCAGGAATGTTTTAAAACATGAAAGAGTTTTTAAACTTGTGTTCTGTGAGAGAGGATGGATTTAAGTAGAATATAAATAAATACATAAATAAATAATTTAAAAAATGGAAACACTACAAATTCTCACCGCAAAATATATTTTGCCGTGTGAAGTGTTGGGGTGGTGAGGATTATAATTAATGAGGATATCGATTAATGATTATTTATTTTTTATAATAATTTAACAAAATGGGAAAGGAAATTTTAAACATTAAAGAGTTTTTAAACATGTATCCTGGGAGAGAGGTTGGATTTAGATACAAAAAGAGTAAAATAAATGGAAACGCCACAAATTCTCATCTCAAAAACATGCAAAAAATGCTTAGTGTGGACATTCAAAAGATGAAAATAAAATGAATTAAAATAATGATAATATTACATAAACTTTAAATGATAAATTATCACTTCATTAAAAAGAAATAGGCACAGTTTTAAATAAACTTTGCTCACAAAATTCTGCTTTTCAAAAAATGAGAATACTGAAAAAAAGCAATGGCATAAGCAAAAGCATATTATTATTCTTTTGTTTTGTTTTTTTTTTGAGAAATCTAAAAAGATTTTGTGAAAACAAAATATTTTTTTTAGCACATCTAATAAGAAAATTGCTAATGCATTTCTAATATTTATAATGATAAACTTATGAAAACAAATTTTAAAGATGCAACATATTTTTACAAAAATAATAAGAAAGATTAAATATTTCTGCCTCATTAAATATATCTAAATTTGGATAATTAAAGAACCTTTTTGAAGAAGAAAATAGTAGTGTGAATAGAGGAAATGTTTGTGGATAACAGTTATTAAATAAATTTTTAACTGGATTGTTAAAGAAATTTGTGTAATGGAAGAGAAAAATTAAAAGTTTTAAACTTAATTTTTCTTTTCAATTAAATTGATTAAAATTTAATATTTTTTAAATTCACCAAGGGAGGAAAAAAAGAGAAAACGTACTTTTTAATAATATAAAAAATATCTAATAATAATAAAATAAATTTTTTATCATAAAATAAATGTTTTATCCTGATTGATTCCGCCTTGAACAGAGTTTACAGTATTACTGCATAATGTGTCCGATTTACGAGCAAACTGACAGTAACATAAGAATATGCATTGCAAAATGCATCAAACAATCTTATTTTCAATAGGAAAAATAAATGTTTTTTTCTATTCCTCTTTCCGCACCTACTGTATTAATAGACTAAGCCATTACATAGTGAGCCACTCTTCGAAAGAGCCGCTACTTGTAATGAGTACTGATTTGGTTTCTGTAGTTGAAGTAGAAATGTCAAAGCAGTTGTACGTGGCTTGCCGCGAGTGTTTTTAAGGTTGAAATTCTGCATATAATTAATTGTGTGTTATATTAAATGAGTTGGTTTTTGAATAAGCAGCTATTATTTAAACAATTATACACACCATAGATGTACAGAAGCTAAAATGGAAAGAGTTACATTTCAGGGGGGGTTAAACTTCTAGATATATTCAAGTCTAAAAGAAATGAGGAAAGATGGCTTATTGAGTTGAATAATTGAAGATAGATCAAATCAAAAACAAATCTGTACCTCATCTGCTAAAAAAATTCTGCTCTCAACAATATCTCCCTTTATATTAGGTATAACATTTTTGAATGTAGAGAAAAAAATTTATTGTTGAATACACTGCTAACAAAGAATTAATTTTAAATCGTGAACTGAGGTATCGCTAGTAAGCACTTAGTATTAGGGGATCAATCTCACATGTCCTACACTTACCCCCTTCGATTATATATTTAATCTTGCTCACAAAAGTAATTTGACACATATCAGAGTTACCTGCCTGAATTGAGATACAATAGCTCTGTGTTCCTGCTTTCTCCCATATAATTTATAAAATATTTTGGTATTCTTTAATGTTCCCAGTTTTCGGTTGACTATTTTCAATACTACTGTATTATAGATATGAAAATCAGCATTTTTTTTTAAATCCTAAGCTTAATTGCTTAGGTACAATAATTTTCCCAAATGTATCTTGCCTTGTTTAAATCTATGTTTATTTATAACAGAAATAATAAAATGCCATCTCTCCTAAATTAATTTATTCTTTAACTGTTTTACATATATAAGTAAATATATTTTACATTTTATTTTATTGTGATTAATTTTCTATATATTTAAAAGACCTGGCTGTTTTTTTAGTCATCAGCCCTGAGCTTTCTATCAAACCGATTTTGATAATTTGATAATTTTTTTTTTTTTTTTTTTTTTTTGAAATCTTTTTTTTTTTTTTTTTTTTTTTGTAGATCTGCCTGTACTAGCTATTTTATAATTTATTTCCCTTTTTATATTTAATTTTTAATTTTAAAAGCTTTTTATGATATTTCTTCAAAATGGTGGCAATCAGGTTAAGCTTTTCTCTCTATAATATAAATTTATTTTGCTTTATCACATTCCACCAATCAGAAGCATGAATTCAGTGAATGTGTCATCGTATTTAAATGAAAACATTTAATGGTTTTCATAAAATTTAACCATAAAATGATTGCGTGTAATTATGTACTAATCATGGAAGAACAAATTATTTATTGAGAAATAATATTAAGTAATCTATGTAAATAAAATAACAGAAAATAATCTATGATAAAAAGTAATACCTAAAGTGAAATGTTTCCGATGAGGGAAATGACGTCATTCAGAAAACAGATAAATTTGTTCCATGAATATAATATGTTGTTATAACTGTGCCAGTGATGACATCATATTCATTGATGTTTATTCCTGCATCTAAATAGACTGAACTTCTGTTATTTATTTAAATATCCTTGGTATGCACAAATGAAAATATTTCTGAAAATTACGTTATTTCCATTTAATTATAATCTATATATTTAAAAGACAAGACTGCTTTCTTAGTCATCTGGCCTAAGTTTTCTAATGAACCGATTTTGATAGGTTTTTTTTTTTGTTTTTTTTTTTTTAATGTAAGTACTTTATTTGTAGATGTGCAAGCAACCGCTATTTAAAATAATCCCATTTTTATATTTTAATTTTAAAAGTCTTTTATAAAATTTCTTCACATTGGCGGCAATTGACTTACTTCCATTGTTGAAGAGAAGGAAAACAATGAGAATTACCATATCATTATGAAGGCCGTTTTCATATTACAATTAAAAATAACTTTTTAAAAACTTTTAAACAGAAAATGATGTCACTATATAAAGTAATGCATTTTTACTCATAACGCTTGTAACATTTCAATAATTTTTTCATTCCGCTAACACTGAGATTGAGACACTCATCTCAGATGGCTTCAGCAGGTGAAAATGATGTCATAGTGAAAATAAAATGAGCAGTGGCGTAGCTACATATTCAGCACCCTGGAGCAAGTAAAGTTTGTGCGCCCTCTTGTCTCTCAAAAATGTTCAGCGTAATTTTGTTTTGAAGTTACACACACACACACATATATATATATGACTAACTGACCCGACCGGCGTTGCCCGGGCCCGTTATAATAACGTAAACAAAACTCAAGTTTGTATGATTTTATATATTCTTAATATAGTTCAAATGAACCTGGTTTTAGGAGTGTTCCACTGCTTTTGGCAGCGTCTAGTGTGTTCCCGACAAACCTCTTTCTGAACGAAACACTGGCCTGGGTCCCCGCTACCAAAGGCAGTGTATGCCAGGAATGTTTCGTACGCGCCGGAGACAATTGAAAACCAAGTTGAATGAGTAAACCCCGTAGTAATCGAGCCCATAGAACCCGAGATAAGAATGCTAATCCTGGCGGTGGAACTATAATCTTTAAAAGAATCGTAAGCTAAGTTTAATGGATCAATTTCCAGTGAAATAGAGTTCATAACAACCGAGAAAAGAATGCGCCGTTAATGTTCGAAAATGGTGGTAGCAGAAGTCTAAGATAAACTTTCACAATGTAGCAAGTAGCTGAATAGTAAGCTAAGTTTAATTATCCAATTACCGTTGAAATCGGGTACATTGAACCCGAGAAAAGAATGCACCATTAATGTTCGAAAATTGGTAACTGAAGTCTAAGACAAACTTTCATAATACAGAAAGTAGCTGAATCGTAATCTAGGTTGAATGAACCAATTCCTGTTGAAATTGGCCCCCTAAAACCCAAGGAAAGAATGTACCCCGAAGCAGTGGAAGGTGCTTCTTACCCCCACCCCCTGTAAATTTAACGAATTGTCTTTAACATTAACGTGATATTTAATTTACGAATGAAATCCCATCCCCTTTAAAGTTAACCACTTACCTATAACAATAGCGCGAATTTTAATTCACGGCTGTAATAAGTAAACCGTTGATGCCGTAAAAGAAGATTAATATTCGAAAAAGGTGGTAGCTGGAGTAAAAGAAATTTTTTAGTGGTTTATAAAGTAGCTGGAGGACCCTATAACTATGCTAAAGGAAATTGCAAGACTATTGGATAATTTTTAAAGAAACTGCACCAAGGACTCTAAGAAGGCGATTAATATTCAAAATTGGTGGTAGCTGAAGTGTGAGTAATTTTTTTGTAATTCATGTAATAGCTGGAGGACCTAAGAAATTGTTAGGGAAAAAATCCTAGTGAATCGGACTATTTTCATAGGGAGACCAAAAGGAGCCTACTGTTAATTGAGAGCAAGGCCTAAGATGAAAACATGATAAAAGGTTCTAGTACTTAGCGCTTTATATTTTCAATTAGTTGAAATTAAGTATAGGGTATAAGTATTAATCAATAGAACATTTTTTCAAAGAAATGCTTAAAAAAAGAGCCCTAGAATCCCAATAAAAATATGAAGGTATTGGCTCGGGAAGAGAAGTCCAAGACTCAATTTTGAAGTTATGCAATGAGAATGTGACATAATTAGTGGGTGAAAAATGCATGGCGCACAAAAAGTTACCCTAGTGGGCCAGTGTCTGAACTGAAATGTAGAAACGAAAATAAAACTCAATAGCAAAAGAGCCCCAAAAGCGAGGGTCGGATTAAAAGGGGGCAATTTATTAACAATTTAGGGCCTAAAAACTTGAAGTGGCCTTGTACCAGGCCCCAGGGTCTCAACTGGAATTTAGCTGGGCAAGGGCCCCCAAGAAGGCGATTAATATTCAAATTTAGTGGTAGCTGAAGTCTAAAAACTTTTTATGTTGTTCGTGTAGTAGCTGGATTCCCTAAGATATTGTTACAAAAAAAAAGTTAGTGAATCAGACCATTTTTAAGGGAGATATAATAGGAGGTCCAAAAGGGGCCAAGTGATAGTTGAGAGCAGGACCCTAAGATGAAACCATGTTAAAAGGTTCTAGTACTTGGCGCTTTAGATCTCAATAAGTCTAAATTAAGCATAGGGTATGTATTAACACTTTGCACTCCGTTGTCGCCGCTGCGGCGACATTATCTTTCTTTGCAAAACTTGTTTTTGGCACCAGTAACAAAGGAAAATAAAATTTGCCTTATTTAATCAGAGCATTTTTGAAATTGTGTACTTGAAGGAAACTTCTTTTAAAAAAATGGTGCCGACCGAATAAAATTTGTGCAAGAGACTCCAGAGTCCAAAGGGTTAATCATTCCAATAAATCTTAAAGAAGCGCGAAAAAAAAGGGGGAAATTCTTAAAAAGGACACTAGGTGCCCAATAAAAATATGAGGCTGTTGTCCCAGGGAGAGGAGTCCAAGTCTCAATTTTAATGTTATGCATTGAGAGGTTGACAATATTAGGGTCTGAAAAATGCATGGCGCACAAAAATTTCAAGGGGTCCAGTGTTTTAACTGGAATGTAGAAAGGGAGAATAATTAAATGGGAAAAGGGCCCCCCAAAACAAAGAAGATCGGATAAAAAGGGGCAAGTTCTGAGCAGTTCAGGGCATACAAACTGAAAGGTGCTATAGAAGCGCCGATCATAAGAAATAAAAAATCTCAGTTCCAGGTGTATGAACACCTGTCTTGGACTACCCTCACCCAAATTTTCAGATTTCTACGTGCAATATATTTCACTAGCGACCACACATAGAGCGAAACTTTCTTTTATTAGTATAGACTAGCTGACCCACCCGGTGTTGTCCGGGCCGTGATAATATTCTTAAATGAACCTGAATTTTGCATGATTTTATTTCTTAAGGCTGTTCTTAAATCCAAAGGGGCCATTTTATGACACACGTTTTAATTAATTTTTGCTCAAGAACTGGCATGTGTTGCTATTAAGAAACTTTGTAATCGAAAGGCGTTTTCAGGATTTTTTGTAAACACAATAGATCTTACAGAAAACATTGTCAAAGTTGGCGTTTTAAACGGAATTTCCCGACGAAAGCAGAAAAACCAGTCAACGAAGAGAAAAAAAAAATCTTGTCATACATCTTTAACACGATTTTGTCTGAAATACGAGCTCGATGACTCCGTGAAAAATCGGTTTAAAAAATTAAAAAAAACCCAGTCCTGTTCTAACGTATATACAAAATAGCTGACCGCCGTTCTGATTATCACATTTATAGACAATATTGAAACAGTCCCCGTTTTCATATTAAAATGTAATTTTTAACAGAAAAGGATGTTTAAATTACATTTTCTTTGCCGAAAATATTCTTCATAAATACTTTTGCACATCAAGCGCAAAAATCAATATAATACACATTTATATAGGGGAAATTACAATCACAGCATTGTACGAATACACGAAGCCTACACATTTCAAACAAATACTTGAAAAATGATTTTACAAAAAACTAAATAAAAGACGTATATATATATATTTAAAGAGAGGCCGCATTCTTTGGTACCAGACAGGCTGAAAATTCTTGGGGCAGACCATGTCGCTATTGGTCACAGAGAAAATTACAGAATATATACGTTAGGTTTTAAAAGATTTAAATTGTCCTCGAAGCAAAGAAACTTTCAAGAAAAAAAAATCAATTCGTCTGCCTTGCAAAGAGAAATAAAAATCATTAAAAAAAAATGCTTCAAAAAGTGATTTTTTAAAAAAAAATTATTAAATGATTTAACATTTTTCAGATCTAATGCTTATAGCAAATTTTAAAACTATTAGCTTCACCTGAGGGAGGGAACAGCTTTACCTGGTTTAGAGCGCACTGACCCAGTGGGCCAGTCTGCCTTATTTAATCCTAAAATTCTGCGATTAAATAAGGTTTAATGCGGAAAAATACTGTTACAAAAAAGTGGTGTAATTTTGCATAGGCTATAATCAGGCCCTAAGGAACACTGAATTTGGTACTTAACTTTTTCTCTCTTTTTGAAGCTTATCGATTCTGCATTTGACATTTGCAATATTTTCAAAATCTCAAAAACAATACTCACAAAATTTAAGTTGTTACTTCCCCTCACCCCCCTCCCGTCTAAATTTTGTCGCCGTTGGCTTGTGTGGAATATGTTTAAATCCAACTCTTATTATTGTTTTGTAATCTGTATTGATGCATATTTAGTTTCCACAAAACAAACAAAAAAAAACCCTTCAAAATTTTCGTTTTCGTGGATTTCGTATGTAAAATGGTTAATAATTTTCTTCAACTTGTCAGGCTATATTTTTCCAAATCGTAAAATAATTATCGTAAATTACTATTGTTACATCATACATATAGATTTCTCAGCGGTGAATTCTTTGGCTACCATTATTTCCACATAGTATTCATCATGATAAATTTCTAAAACATTTTTAGTAGAAATGTACCAGAAAGATTATTTTTTGGAAATAGTGGTAGCCAGTAAAGTGGCCGATGAGAACCCTGTTAAATAAGTTTTGATTACTTTAAGATCTGAAAATCTTCAACAGGCGTCTCCAGAAAAGTTACAGAAAAAATCAGGCATGCTGAAACGGTGCTGCCGAAGTTACTTGAGGCTGCAATATGAATTAAAATTTCCTGAATAGAAGTCATTTCTTTCAACTGTGTATGAAAACATGTTTTAAATCGAAATAGTTGAGGTTAAGCACAAAGTAAAATATCATAGGAATACGCTGATTGTAACAAGGTTCATCTATTTCTATACACTGTAAAAAAAAACCAGAAATACTACTGGCAATCTAGACGCCAGTACTATTTCCGTATTTTAACGGAACTTTTTCCCGGTAAATTGCAGGAAAATTTCCGTTAAATTCCAAAAAAACAGAAATTTTTCTGCAATTTACCGGGAAAATGTTCTGTTAAGATACGGAAATAGTACTGGCGTCTAGATTGCCAGTAGTATTTCCGTATTTTAGTCTTTTTTTTTTTTTTTTTTTTTTTTTTTACAGTGTAATGTCTGATTAATAATGAAAAAAAATATGCAAATATTTTAAGAAATCTTTATTTCTATTTTTCTAATTTTGCGCCCTTAGGATTCGTGCGCCTGGAGCAGTCTGCTCCAACTGCTCCACGATAGCTACGCCCGTGAAAATGAGTATTTACTTTGATAAAACTAAATATTTTACAGCGAGTGTGTCTAAAAAAGTAAATTTCGGGATTTCGTTGGCACTCAGATTAGAACTTCGAGTAAAGAGTCAGAACGTTTATATGCAAAATTGTCACTGGCAAACTTATGACATCAAGTTTGGAAATATATTTATTAAATATTGATTCATTATTGTAATTATTTTTTTTTATAAATTCAGTCAATCGGTTCTTTTAAACATTTTCATTCATCGAATTTGACGGGTTTCGACTCTTTTTTATTAAAGGTCATCTGTCCTATCTGTTATTTGATTTGATATGAAAGGATAGGAAACTATCTGTAAATTTATTTAATTTGAAATAAATGTTCAATGAAATATATTTTCCTTCTGCAGGGACTGCACTAAGAAATTAAGACTATTAGCCAACACATTAGCCAAATTTGAAAATCATTAGCCAACTTTTACCAAAAACTGCATTGAATTTTATTTTAAATGATATTAATTTCTTTTATATATAATATATAAAACTCAAATTTTGCAATAAGTATAAAAATTATTGCTTGTAAAGTGTATCATATCATAGCAATTTACTTCCCCTTCAGTTTTATTTGAAACATTAAAAAAAATGGTGGCATTTGTACCTATTTTAAAAACAATCGGCATTAAAATAATCGTTCTCAACATATTTCGCCAAAATTAAGTTTTTATCGTCATTTTTCAGATTTTTGCATTTGGCAAGGTGACAAATGGTTACCACAGTCCCTGCTTCTGTTTTTGTGTATAATCTTTTTTCTAATGTATATCATTTTAACAATATTGAAATAAAGTATTTTTATTAGGTTGTATAGCAAGTTTAAAGCATTTTTCACATACACAGATTTCAGTCATTTATGAATAATTCTATATAAGTTGTTTTTCTTTTCTTTTCTTTTCTTTTCTTAAAGAGAAAATAGGTCTAGAGAAGTGTGTTAGCAGTTATTGTGATTGATGTTTTTCAATTATTATTGAGATGCTTAACACTGATAGAAATTCAAGCCAAAGAAGAGAATATTTCATATTGTAATTTACTACTTGATTCATATACACATGTAGAGAATTTATTATATTTCTCATTAAATACATATTTAAAAAAATAAGTACTCAAGTAATAAACACTATAAATCATCATTTTACTTCCATAATATAAAATAAAAATCCATTGTATGAACATGATTTTTTATAGTTTTGAAAAAAGTTATTTATTATTTTTAAGGTAATGTTTTACATATCTATGCAATATGTTTACACTTTTTTTTTTTTTTTTTTTTTTTTTTTTTTTGTATGCAGGAGAATTTCCTCTCAAGATGTCAGGAAACTGAGGTCAGCCGTGAGCTCCTTTTTTGATTTTCTAATACTGGTTGTTAACACAATAGAGCAGTATGGATAATAAATAAATAATTATTTTGATAATTGTGTTTCTGAACTTTGATTTTATTAACATCAAAACTTGTACCCTTTTCTTTTTCTTACAACAGGAAACTTCACTATGCTACGCTATGTTATACTATCACTACACTTTATTAATTCAGTATTGCTGCACTAGAATCCTGCACAAGCTATGTTATACTCAACCAGAGTCTAATTAAAAATCCAAAATAAATGGCAATTGAATGAAAAAATTAAAATAGTAAAAATTAATGTAAAAATAATCTACAATCATGTTTCTAATATTAATTTTATCTTTTATGAACAAAATAAATAGATTATACTCATTCATATTAAAAATATATACAGTGATCTCTCACTTATATGCGACCTCTGTTATATGTGTTTTTCCTGCGGGGCTGGCCAGCGAAATAGGAAAACAATGCTAAGACCTATTCATTTATACGCAAAACCTAAAATGCACCTTTCACTTATGCGCAAAAAAAAAAAAAAAAAAAAAAAAACAAGTTTTAGTAAAATCGCCACGCTTTGCTTATCGCAAGAATGTACCCTTCCTGTTCTGTCTCTTGGAATGCATTCACATGCCCTTAATCCATTCTTCGGATTCTTCCAAGAATGCATTCATTTTCGCTTATGATTGACATGGAGAAAGGAGAATGGGTTACATACGAAAATGTTGACGTCACTAAAATTTGGAATCAAATGCCATTTTCCATTTTTTTTAATAAATAAATTACTTATCGAGTTGTAAGCAGTTTTTGTCACATGACAACTGTTTTCCTTCTTTCCATTGATGTTGTGTCCAGAAATTCAGTTCAAAATATCAACTTTGATAGTATTTTCAGAAAGATCTTTTGCCTTTACATAAAAATGGAAAACACCATTCAATTAGTAAGTACAGAACTTGTGTGGAAATATAAAATATTTGAAAACAACGTTTAAACACACAATAAAATAAGTTGATTTGATCAGACGTATACGTTTCGTGAGTACTAGGACTCACATCCTCAGTGTAAAAAACTTAAAGTTTTTTACACTGAGGATGTGAGTCCTAGTACTCACGAAACGTATATGTCTGATCAAATCAATTTATTTTATTGTGTGTTTAAACGTTGTTTTCAAATAATTTACCATTCGATTAGTTTCTGAATAAGAAAGAACACCTGCCAATTTCATACGTTTCCAAACAAAACTCCTTTGGATTTGAGAACTGCCTTTAAAGCAGCTCAATAACGATTAGTGAATGTGTAAAATGTAGAACAACTAATTTTGTTCTGATCCTCCATATTATTAGATTAAAACATGATATTCTGGAGCATAATTCATTTTTCAGTCTACACATCAGCAGTAGTAGAATCGCTGGAGGACATTGATATAGACAAACCTTACATCAATATCATAAAGAAGATTTACAAGAAAGCAACAGCAGTCATCCATTTGGACAAAGGAAAAGCAAAGATCAAGCTTGGAAGAGGGGTAAAACAAGGAGGCACCATTTTGCCTAAGCTTTTTACTGCTGTCTTGGAAAATATTTTTAGGAAGCTGGATTGGAAAAAAAAAGGGATTAGAATAAATGGGGAATATTTAAGCATCTCCGTTGCACTGACAGGGCTGCCACATGCTACTAAAAGCTACTATTTTCAGCATCAGACTACTATGGCTACTATTTTAGCTCAGAATCCTTCAAAAGCAACTATTTTGGAGGAAAATCAGAAAAAAGGAGACTATTTTCCAATTCCAGCTACTATTTTTGGGAAAAAACTGATTTTTCATCAACACAGATCTGCTGGCTCTTCCCTTTTTATTTTTTTCTTTAACACAATACCCTGTTACAATTTATCATGACTAGCTGACCTGTTGGCTTTTCCCGGGTCCGTGATAATATTCTTAAATGAACAATAACACTTTAAGACCTGACATACACAATTGTGTAAGTGATCCTAAAGAAAAGAAAAAATATTTTCCTCTTTTTTGAACGATTTAAAGTTGAGTACAGAATTGTGTAGATCCTTCTTTGGCATAACCTGACATAGGATATTTTTTCTCTAGCAAATGTGATCATATTAATTAGGCAAAACCACCAAAACTTTTCATTTCTACCAAAAACCTTTCGGTATTTAAGGATTAAATTTGTATTTTATATCTTTAACTCGAAATTGATGTTGTCTCAAATACCTGTGTAGGAAAAATCGGTTTAAAAAATATAAAAATAAAATAAATAATAAAAACCCTGATATTTAGCAGTAAAAAGGCTCGAAATAACTGCAACAGGAAACAAAAGGAGAGGAGGGTTGCAGTATGTTTCGATGACTACATAATTTTTGTGCTAAAATATTGATGTAACTGTAAAAATCAATGACTTATGCATAACCATTCTTTTTTCACATCGAAATCCTGAGGGAAATTCTTTTATTTTTAAACTGATTATTTCTGGAAAATCTTCTATTTCCAACACCAGAGGGATCAATAAGTCCTATATGAACATTCGACACTGATCCCCATTGCCTTCGGCACCGCATAGCGGGCATGCTGCATACTGTATAAAATCTGTTAGATCCAAATTCCAGGGGACAGACTCTGTTCTAAACAAACCACTTTCAGAACGAAATGCCAACGCATGTTCAGCTGCTTGTGGCACCGTATAGTAGGCATGTTGAGCACGCTCTGCAGTGTTGAATTCAGACACTTTTCTCCGGGAGGGATTTCTGTGGCTCCGGGGGGGGGGGACATTAGAAAGTTCCGGGGGGGAAATTGCACTTTTTGACCATTGAAAACACAATATCTCAAATCTTCCGGGGGGGGGGGGATGACCCCCCCGGGCCACCGCCTGAAATCAACACTGACGCTCTGTCAAATCAGTTAGTTCCAAATTCTATTGCCAGGGAGTGCACTCTGTTCCAAACAAACTATCTTCAGAACGAAGCCATCGAAAACCAAGTTGAATGAACCAAACCCGTTGTGACCGGACCCATAGGACCCAAGATAGGAAAGCGCCCCTGGTGGAAAGAAAGAACTAAAATATGCAAGGCTATCGATATCAAGTCGAATGTACGAAACCTCATCGTCACTTGATACAGAACCCGAGATACTTTAAAATGAAATTTAAAAATATCTTGAATTATTATTCGAAAATAGTGATATGTGCTACTCATAATTTTGCTTCAATGTTATAGAGTGTCATCATTAAGTTAATCATCGTGTCTCTATTACAATATCTGTCATGTGAACTAATTGAGATATTTAATCAAGTCGTTCACTCCCCTCCTCATCCCCACAAATATAACAAATTGGGGAAAAGGGATAATGGAGGTTCATAATGTGAAAGAGTGGACAAAGGGCTTTCCAATGATATATCACAGGAAGTGTTCGTAAAAAGTAAGAAAATTGCCCACTCGAGGCTAATGTTACGCTCCCGGAATACACCCCTCCTCCCATTTGAAAGTTTTATATTTTATAAATAATATTTATCAGAGGGCTCTGTAAAATCAGATCTAAAAGGATATTTATTATAGAAAACGTTATGATTTTAAATTTTTATAAGTGTAATCTAAATAGCGGACTAAGCCTGCTAGTCAATATCATAATATATTTTTAATATTTTTACATACCCTAAAATAAAAAATCAGACTTAAAATTTATGATAATTAGTAAAGAAACACTAATATTTAAATAATGTGCTGTGGGAATTGATTTTTTGATCAAATAAAAAGTTCTTCATAGATTTTTACAAAAACTACATATTTGGATTCAGTGATAAAAAATAAGCAAAGGTACATAAATTTCAAATCTATAAATGCAATATTTGTAAAAAAATTATATACCACAAAACAATCCCACTATGAAAATTATCTTTTTTTTTTTTACCACAGACAGACTGTCTCATTTTCTGCTGATAAGAATTTAAAAGCATTTATTTTTCATTTAAAAAAATTGATTTTTTAAAATAATTTTCTAATTAACTGATTTTAAAGAAAATCTTGGAATCAGCATAAAATACGCATAGATGCATAAATTTCAAATCTATAAATGCAGTGTTTGTAAAAATGTTATACCCTGCGAAACAATCCCAGTATAAAAATCATCTGTTATTTTTATCACCTTGGCAACCCTTCCCCCTCTTGTGGAGTTTGAAAAAAGAATTTTCTTTGTGGTCTGAATAAAATGTATGCTTTAGTTAAATTATGAATACTTTTCCATTCTTTTAATTGTGGTTTTTAACTAATAACTTGCCTAATTATCAGAAATTTAAAATTAGGAGAGGCCCTTCGACTACCCTCACAAAAATTTTCAGCTTTTTGCAGTAGCTTTCGCTAGCCATTCCAGACAGGCAAACACACAGAAGGGAACTTTCTTTTATTAGTATAGATTTACAATTTATCATTTCGTTATTTATTTATTATTATTTTTTTTTTAATCTACAAAATCTATTTGAAATGGATAAATTGCACTTCTCAATCCATAAATGTAGCTCAAAGATGCCATCATCCAAATTTCAGTGGGAAACTATTGATTTTCTGGTTGACTCCCACTCATATATTTTTAACTGTCATATGAATTTTATGCTATTCATTCTAGATTTGTTCACTGTGATGTGTGCATTTGATTTGTTCCTAGTTTCATCACTCATAGCATAAATATATTTCATACCTGAAATTTAGTAACCAATCTGAAATAAATATCATTTAAGAATAAGATACATTTTATTAAATAAAATTTCTACTTAAAATTGGCATATGAAATGGAAGACTTGCAAATTATCAAAAATTGATACTGAATTGATAATAAAATGTTATTTAGCAAAACTCTGGGATCTCAAATTTTGTGCTAAAAAGTCTGGTGGTCAGCATGTTAATTGATCTACTGCTGTGCTGATCAACATAGCATAATTTGCTGTGTTCAATCTTTATCCGATCATAACATAAATGTCAACATCCATGTGCTCAATAAAATCTTAAGACCAAAAATAAATAAAATCACACAATACTTTGAACATATTTAAGTATTGCGCGGCAGCACAATACTTATTTATCTCCAGTGTCATTTCTCAATGTTAATTTAACATAGAAAAGCCTATGGAGATCATAACTTTTTAATTCTTTCTTCCCACCTTTCTGTCCCCGATGCCACTCATTTTCTATTCTTTACTAAATCTAATGATATTATAAACTTAAAGTGTAAAAACATTTACCTTACGTCAGGGTCAAAACGAATGGTAAAATGCCTTTGCATATGGGTGAATTATAAACTAGAGAGAAACATGGGCCAATTTCTTTTTACATTATTCAAATATGTTTCTTAATAATTCCAAATTTCGCTTTTTTCATTGAGAATCAACGGACATTTTTCATAGAAAATGTAAAATTTTTTCTTCATTGTTGCAAAAATTTCAAAAGCTGTAACAATAATTTATATCTTTTTAGTTGAACGATTTTGACATGAAATATTAAATTGAACTAGTTTTTTTTTTTTTTTTTTCCAAGAATTAAAAAGGTGAATATGGTGTCATAGTGGAAATAAAAAGGATATTTTCGGATAACTTTTTGCTTTGATCAAGTTTCTTTTAGTAAAAAGTTTCAAATGGATAGCTATTTTTACGCTGGTAGTGAACTTAGTGAGGAATTACATAACTTAAATTTTAAAATGCATTTTTTTTTTTCCCCGAGAGGAGAACTATTTATACTCCAAGTTAAACTTAAGTAAGGATTTTCTGATGTGTTTACATCACCCCTTGGAAGAGTATAAGGTAACAAAATTTAAGTAAAACTTTTATTTTTTACTATATCACAGCTATAATATTGTTAAATATTAGCAGTAAGGATCCAACACAATTATTTTTGCATTCATAGCGTTCCTGAGTGGGAAATAAGAGTATCTAAATTTAAGTGAAGTTAATTTTTTATGTTTTGATTATTGATTTTTTACGTTCAGATTAGAAGTTTTTGTCCAAACTACAGCAACCTGCATTACTACAGTGGTGAAATATTTAGAATTATACATTGGTTAACTGCATCACATATTGTGATGCAATATCGCATACATCAAAGCCTGATGATGATACCCTCTATTAATTTTGAAATGAGTTTGTCAAAATGCAGTAGTTATTAAAAAAACTTGATATATTAAACAAAAACATAATTTGAAGAATAAATTTTTTAAAAAAAAAACATTTACTTCCTACATTGTTTAAGCCCGAGAAGGGACAGATATTAGGGTATTTCATTCAATTAGTTCTACATTTAATGTTAATTTTTTTAACAAATTAGTTAAGCCAATTGAAGATTAAAAAATAAAAATAGAATTCATACAATATGATACTTAAAACACCCTAAAAAATTAGATTTCGTTCAAATGAAATCGAAATAAATCTTACTTTTTTTTAAAGTTTTGTATTTTGCATGCATCTTATCATTTTATATACAATTGTCATAAACATAATACAAAATCTGCAATACAAATATTTTCAATTAAAAATGGAAGAAGTCTAAGATTTATTTCAATTTCATTTGAACAGAATCTAATTTTTTAAGGGTGTTTTAAGTATCATATTGTATGAATTTTATTTTATTTTTTAATCTTCAATTGGCTTAACTAATTTGTTACAAAAAATTAACATTAAATGTAGAACTAATTGAATGAAATATCCTAATATTTGTCTCTTCTCGGGCTTAAACAATGTAGGAAATAAATGGGTTTTTTTTTTTTGTTGTTGTTGTTGTTAATTTGTTCTTCAAATTATGTTTTCGTTTAATGATTTTTATGCAGCAAATGTTTTTCTTTTAAATTTATTATTAAAAAGGTCAAAAAGATGTTAGATTTATTGAATTTGTTGCTGTTCTTTTCCTATATAAATTTAAAATTTTTATGAAATAAAATTTCTAGTTAAAATTGTCATATGAAATGGAGGATTTTTAAATTATCAAAAATTGGTACTGAATTGATAACAAAATGTAACTTAGCAAGGCTCAGGGATGTAAAAATTTTAAACCTTATGGTGGTCAGCATTTTAATCTTTGCCAATGATCTACCGCCGTGCTGATTGGCATGGCATAATTTGCTGTGTTCAATGTTTCTCTGATCACAACAAAAATCAAATGCCAACATCCATGGAAGGCTAATTATGTAAAAATGGCAGTCTAGTATTCTTTAGGGCCTTCTTATACCCTCACAAAAACTTAAAAAAAAAAAAAAAAAAAAAGTGAAAACATATAGATGCATAGTTAAATATATATATATCTTTTTGTTTTTAACCTCTTCCCATTCTAAAAGTCCAAAATATTGATAAGTACAGGATCAAAAACAAATTAAAAGATACATTAAAAAAAAAAAAAAAACATTAAATTGATGTTAACCTTTGACCTATTTTGGCTTGTGTTTTATTAATGAGGCTTTGATAATAAAAGAAAATTGTTTTTTAACACAGTTTTTAAATTTAATAATAGATTTAAAATGTCGATAACAATTTGGAATATTGTTTATTTTTTGTTTAACCCATTAGTGGCTATAAAAATCTGGCTTTATGCCAGTTTTGTTATTTTACATAAATTTCTTGTAAAGGTTAGATCAGTTTTGCACTCAAAAGTTGCACATGCCTGTTCTTTATCAAATGCATCTTTTCTGATAAAGCTATTTTTTATAGACAGATTTCCTGCTTTAATTAATTAAAATTGTAGCTAACACATTTAAAGTTGTAGTTTATAATAAGATTTTCTTTTAGAATTAAGGCCTGATTAAAGCAGAAGCCCGGTAGCAAAAAGTGCGAGACGGGAGACAGGCGTTGCAGATTTTCTTTTCTCTTTTGCAGATTCTTTTTCATTGAACTTTTATTTTGCTTCATATTATGTTTAGCTCTTTATTACTTAATACGAAAAGTTAAGAGTATTATTCATAAAAATTTATAAAATGCCTAAAAACTCTACAGGTAAGGGATTGTTTGATTAACTAAAGCTTCAATTGTAAAAATATTTTACCTGCAGATTATTTTTTGCCCCTGAAGTATCTGTCGCAGACACTTGGAGAAATTTCTGCTATTGGGAGCAGAAGTCATTGGGCTTGTGTCTCTTGACTTATGGGAATGCCTAATATAGGGTGCTTCTTTTTTTTTTTCGAAATATGTGTATATTTTTAATAAGTTTTTGATCCTGTACTGATTATAATAAATAACAAAAGTTTTTTTGTTTTGTTTCCAGTTGTTTCACAGTAATGCCAAGCAAATATTCAGTTTAGTTTGTGAAAACTGAACTGCATTCTTTTTAAAATAATAATGTGTGATTTTATATTAAAAGTACAAAAAGTAGCAAATTACGATGGAAACATAAAGTGTAAAATAAGATGTGAATTTTCATGAAACAGTTTTGGTTATTTTAATAACAAATAAGGATTCTTCCCCCCCCCCCCCCACCTTTTTTTAAAAATAAGCATGCAACTATTTTAGCTACTATTTTTGTACAAATGCTACTATTTCGGCTACTACTTATTTCATTGTAGGCTACTAAAGATGCTATTTTTTATGCCATTCGGCAGTGGCAGCCCTGTACTGACGGCATTTTAATTTTCATTAATAGCCCTGAAGAATTGGAAAACATGTAAAAAATTTTTGGTAGAAGCTAGCATTAATGTGGGATTAATAATAAATTTGGCAAAGAGTAAAGTGATGTTCAATTCATTTGCATCAAAAAAGAAAATCATCTATACAACAACGAGAATAAAAAAGTGCAAAGTTATGAGTAACTTGGACAGGAAATATCATTGGATAACATTATCAAGAATTAAATCAATAGAAAAATAAGTACATTGATATAGACAAACCTTATATCAATATCACAAAGATGATTTACAAGAAAGCAACAGCAACCATCGGTTTGGACAAAGGAAAAGCAAAAATCAAGCTAGGAAGAGGGTTTAAGGCAAGAAGACACCATTTCATCTAAGCTTTTTACTGCTGTCTTAGAAAATATTTTCAAGAAGCTGGATTGAAAAAACATAGGGATTAGAATAAATAGGGAATATTTAAGTCATCGGTTCGCTGACATTTGAATTTTCAGTAACAGCCCTGAAGAATTGAAAATATGCTAAAAGATTTGGCAAAAGCATTAAGGTGGGATTAAAAATAAATTTGAAAAAGACTAAGGTGATGTTCAATTCATTTGCATCAAAAAAGAAAATCGCCTACAACAACACAGAGATTAAAGAAGTAAAAAGTTATATGTACCTTGGAGAGGAAACATCATCAGATAACAGTATCATGAATGAAATTAATAGAAGAATAAGAAATGGATGGAGTGCTTTTGGGAAAAAAAAAATTATTATTCTGAAGAGTAATATGCCTCTTTGTTCGAAAACTTTTTAACCAATGTGTTTTCCCTGCACTAACTTATGAAGCAGAAACATGGACACTAACAAAATGGATGGTACAAAAATTACAAACACAGCAAAGTATGGAAAGTTGTATGCTAGGCATAACTAGAAGAGACAGAAAGAGAATAACCAGGAAAAAAAGTCAGGTGACAGTTTTTGACATCATTGAGAGAATTAAACGGCTAAAATGGAAATGGGCTGGGCACATTGCAAGAAGACAAGACAATAGATGGAACCACAAACACCCTACAGTGGTATCCCAGAGATGCACAATGACCAAGAAGATGACCTCAAATAACATGAAGTGACGAAATCAGAAAAGTAGCCAGTGTTAATTGGATGTCTAAAGTACTAGACAGGAAACAACGGAAAAGTCTGGGGGAGACCTACATCCAGCAGTGAACTGAAAACGGTTGATGATATGTTATTTATACACATATCTCAGAATTCTTTATTAAAATTTATTATTACTTAATCATTATTTTATAAGACATTATCAAATGTTCACAATCCACTTTAAAGACTCTAAGCCCACAAAACTATAATAATCAACTTCTAGTCAATTATAATTTTTAAAAAAAGTATCATATTTGAAACTAAATAATAAATGTTCAGATTTTCTGCAGTCTGGATGAAATATTTGAAAGTTTGTGAATATCCTAATTATGTTACTAGTGTATTTTATGATGACCTATCAAATTCAGGACAATTAAAAAATCATTTAATATATGAAATAATAAAATACAGCAATCTATTTATTAGTAAGATAATACAGGGCTCCCAAATGGTCCCCCTTTTCCCCCCAAAGTCCCCTTTTTGGAAAATGGTCCCCTTTAGTTCCCTTTTATGCATTTTGGTCCCCTTAGTTCCCTTTCTGTGGCTGGAAAAAATTTACTAATGTGGAAAAATCGCCGCAAAACTCAAACTCTAAAAGTCACAATCAAATATTGCATTTTACTATATAGCAAGCTAAAACATTGTAACTGGAATTCTTTCATGGATGTCAAAAAATTGCTGCACAATGTGAAAAGATGTTAAAATACACATTGAAAATCTCATTAAGAATCACTAAAAATTCAAGTTAGAGGACAAAATTTTACTACATTAAGCTAGAATTTTGAAACCGAATTTCAAAAAATCGCCATAAAATGTATAAAAAAAAAATTCAAAAATTGCTATATGAATTCAATTTTATTGAAAAGAGGACAAAATTTAATAAGTTCTGCGAAAAGATTGAAACTGGAATCTTTTTACGAATGTCAAAAAATCGCATAAAAAATTCAAAAATTGCTGTAATAATCTTTATTAAAAAGAGGACAACATTTACTGAATTAGGCTAAAAAATTGAAATTGTATCCCATTTACTAGTGTGAAAAAGTCACAGCATAAAAATTGCTAAAAATTCAGAAAATCAGAAGTCAAAATGTACTATAGTAAGGCTAAAACATTCTATCCGGAATTTTTTCACAAATGGGAAAGAAAAAAAAATCCTCACGGGATGTGAAAAAAAAATTTTTTTTTTTTTTAATCACTAACATTTTAAACCAGAGGATACAATCGTGGAACGACAAAATTTACTACATTAGGGTTAAAAGTTTGAAACCGAATTTTTTTTATAAATGTCAAAAAATCACTGCAAAATGCCAAAAAATAATGAAATAATTGCAAAAAATTTAAAAATCATTGTATAAATTCCAAGTAAACTTTATTGTAACTAGGACAAAATTTACTACATTCTACAAAGTTTAAACCAGATTCCATGTACTAATTAGGAAAAATTGCCATAAAACATGAAAAAAAGGCTAAAAATTACATTTAAAAAAAACTACTCACTGTCCAAAAATTGATTTCTATGTGCATAACTTTAGACATACAGCTACCTTCTTGCCAAATCATATAGCTTTATGTGCAGCGATCTCATCAGCACAAAGACACATACGTAGACAAACCTCTATCTTTATTAGATTAATTTTTAATACAATTATTCAATTTGTAAATAAATCATATCAGTTGTAAATTTCCAAATGGGGGAAAAAAGTCCAGGCCTGGATGTCTTGGCTGGTGCCGCCAATGCTCTTCCTACTGAACCATCCCGGATGAATCTGGAGGACTAATTCACCCTGCTAACCCTAATGTTGCCATACTATGCTTTTTCCGATGAACATTATAGCTTATTTCAGCTTTTATTGGGTAGTACAAAGGAACTAAATTTTATGTTTGAGATTAATGATTAACAATACCTAATCAATAGTTAATCTAACTTTAATACTCAACAGGAGTTGCTATTATGCTATGCTTTTTTAGCTCATAGGCTATCAAAGCCTGAGAGCTAATGTGCCCACCGGTTCTATATGTATGTACGTAACGCAGACCTGCCAACTGCTATGAAAAAAATCTTAGTGACTACGATTTGGAGCTAACAACTATGATGCTACGAAAATCGATCTAAAACTGTGATTTTCTTCAAATAACACACATGCCGAAAATAACCAATTTCGTCAATCGTTCGCAGAAAAAAATGCCAATTTCATCAAAGGATCGCAGAAAAACGCAAATTTCGTCAGAGGATCGTGATAAAGCGAAAATTTCGTGAATAAATCGCGGAAAAAAGCAAATTTCTTCAAAGGATCGCGAAAAAACGCAAATTTCTTCAAAGAATCGCGAAAAAAAACCCGAATTTCGTCAAAGGAACGCGAAAAAAATACATTGTTCCAAGGGATTGCAAAAGACGCAAATCTCGTCAAAGGATCGCCGGAAAAACGCAACTTTCGTCAAAGGATTGCCGGGAAAATGCAACTTTCGTCAAAGGATCACGAGAAAAACGCAGCTTTCGTCAAAGGATCATGGTAAGAAACATCCAAATTTCGTCAAAGGCTCACAGAAAAAATATCCAAATTTCATCAAAGGATCGCGGAAAGAACGCGAATTTCGTCAAAGGATCGCGAAAAAATGCTAATTTCTTCAAAGGATTGTGGAAAAACTGAAATTTTGTCAAAGGAATGCGGAAAAAAAATCCAAGTTTCCTCAAAGAATCTCGAAAAAAAAAAAAAAAAAAAAAAAATTCGTCAAAGATGCATAATTAGATTGTAATTCCCCCCCCCCCCCCCCCCCACACACACACACACTCCTTGCAGAAAATTTTCTGTCAATTTCTGAGTTTTTTTTTACTCAGAGTCTCCCAGCTCTTTGCTCTCTTCAGAAAACATTGCATGCAGGCAAAAATCTTTATGTTTATTGTTATGATACCTATAGTTTTTAATCTGAAAGAATATAAAGAACTAACTTTTGAAAAATCGGGTTAACCCAACCTGCAGGAATCTAAATTCGGCCTGAACCAAAAGCAATCAGCTCCCGATTTGCAGCGTAAAAAAACAGCAACCAACCAACCTCTAGATTAATTTGAATTTTGGGCGCTACGATTTCTCATTTTCAAAGGTTGGCAGGTCTGGTAACGCGATAACTCTTGATAGAAATATCCGATTTGCTTCAAATTTTTTTCTAAGTTCATTCTGATAAGGAGCTTCCCTGATTAGTTTTGGGGGTTCATTGATTAAGTATAAAGGGGGGGATGGGGGGCAACCCCCCCTTAACTTTGACAGATTTTTCGTGCAGAATTATCAGATTTTCTTCAAATTTTGGTATACCGGTTAATTCTGATAACGAACTTCCCTAATTAGATTTGAAGGTTCATTGTTTAAGTCTAAAGGGGGGCCACCTCCCTTAATTTAGATAAATGGATTTTTCTATCCGATTTGCTTCCAATTTGGTATACAGGTTTATTCTGATAAGGCACTTCCCTGAATAGATTTGGAAGTTCATTGATTAAATATAAAGGGGGGAAAGGGGGCTAATACGCCTTTTAATTTAGATAAATGGGTTTTCTATCTGATTTGCTTCAAATTTGGTATACCGGTTTATTATGATAAGGTGCATCCATGATGAGATTTGGAGGCTCGTTGGTTAAGTATAAAGATGTGAAATGGGGGGGGGGGATAATCTTACCTTCATCTATTTTTCGAGGGGTAGTATTCTTTGAAATAAGAGTATAATTTACAATTAGTGTGAATAGCCTGTGAGCTCAATGCCGTGAGCTCAATGCCATCAGTTTAACTGGGCACTTTTCTTTTTATTTATTCACTGATCACTGTTACTCCAGGTTAAATTTGAAGAAATGCATTATACTTTGTAATTGCTAGTGTGCAACTCTGTTAACAATTGATTTGATATTTTCTTAGATGCATTAATTTTTAGTGTGTATATTTTATTGCATCTCATTTTTTTTGCTGTTATAAATATTAAAGGGAGACATCAGTGAAATTCTTTGAAAAAATATTTTTTTTAATTGGCTTAAAAGTTTTTTTGAACCTTCCTGATTCCATTGGTATGCCCAGTTTTTTTTTTTTTTTTTTACCATTAGAAATAATTGTAAAAATTCAAGGGAAGACAAGACTGGGACGCCACCCTACTCACACTAAGGGAAGACACGACTGGGACACCACTCACATTAATTTTTTTTCTAGAATTTTATACTCATTTATTATATGTAACTAAACTTTATCCAAGTATTTATATATACTTTAATTCATGTGTTTGATAAAACACTGCAAGAACTTCACAGAAACTAGAAGTGTCTAAATTTTGTAGCTTTTCAAAAAATTGTACTTTTCAACTAAAAACCCCATTAACTCTAAAGTACTTGAGTGATTTCGATAAAAAAAAAATTGTTGGTAGAGTTGGTAGATTTGTTGTAAGATCATATGTGGTAGACAGTTAAAAAAAAAAATTTAATTAGTTTCAGAAATTTTTTTTCTAAAAATAGAAAATTTCTGAAAAATTGCCATTGCTCTAAAATAAAAAGTTTTAGTTGCAGAAAAAAAACTGCCTGCCATAGTCTTGAGCATTATGCAGTGAATAGAGATTCAGAATTTCATCAAAATCATTGTGGTAGTTTCTGAAGAAACAGGTCTTAAAGCTCACATCTCCCCCCTATGATTGCACCCATTCTTGTCTTCCCTCAAAAACACTTTTTGTAACGCAAAGTGCAAATTCAAAAAATACAAGTCACAGTTCAACACAAAACAAAGTACAAAAAGTTGGCATCTTTTGACTGAACAATAAGAAGTTTTTAAAAAGGTGTACAAACATTTGACCGACTATCGACACTCCCAATGTCTGTTCTGTCGATACGTAATCAGAAAAATCAATTTGTCATATTTTTCAGGTAAAAATCCCATTATCTCATAAAGTTCTCGAGCGATTTTGATATATATATTTTTTTGTGGTAAGGTATAAATATAAGATAACAACATACATATGTGACAGACATTTTTAAAAAAAATTAATAAAATTTCTGAAAAATTGCCATTGCTCTAAAATAAAAAGTTTTATTCGCAGAAAAAAACCGCTTGCCACAAGTCTTGAGCATAATCCAGTGAATATGGATTCCAAATTTCATCAAAATTGGTCTGGTAGTTTCTGAGAAAACAGATCGTAAAGTTTGCATGTTTCCCATAGGATTGCACCCAGTCTTGTCTTCCCTTAATAAAGCATCAATTTAAATTAAAAGCTCCTTTAAGGAGAATTATCAATGTGAGTACTGAATATTGGAATATTTCCTATCTTCTTGCAGTAGAATATTTAGCTGAGTGTACTTTTTTGTGACCCATCTTTATAAAGATAACTAATTAACATATTTTTGGGGGTAATTTTTAAAAATTTGCTTGCATATTTAGGAAAACTCAGTGCAATATTTTTAGACATGGTTCCCCAAAGTCCCCTTTTTTAATATAAATGGTCCCCAAAAGTCCCCTTTTTTAATATAAATGGTCCCCCAAAGTCCCCTTTTAAAATAAAAATGGTCCCCTTTCCCCTTTTAGGAGACTAAAATGTGTTGGGAGCACTGATAATATTATTTCTCAATTTAATGATGGCATGTCTTAGGCAAAGTTCAATTTAGTTATGTACATGAGCATTTGAATAATCAGGCATTAATGAATAAGTAAATCTACATTAAAAAGCAAAACACATTGGTGGTGGCAAAAGCTGACCAATAAATTTTGCTTTTATTGCAATTTTTACATCATCAAATAGGGAAAAATAATGTTCTTTCAAATGTTATTTGTTTCATAACTGTTTCTTATTTACTGACTTTTTATGTTTTTTAAAATAAATTTCAAACATAATTTTTTTTAAATCTATATCACATGCAGAATGATTAGGGAAGATTAATCAGTTTGCACTTAAGACTATATAAATAACCCAGCAATTTTTTTTTTCTAGCTATTAATTCCATAACAAAATTAAAACTCCATCAATAAATAAGTAATACTAAGCGTTTAAACCACTGAAGTTATCATAGTCAAAAAAGCTGCTGTAAGTAATAAAATATTTGGAAATTTCTTAGGCTATTAACATCTGGCATGCGGCTAGTACAAAAGTATCATTTTAATAAATTTCAAAACCTATTTGAATGCATTATAAATATTTTTCAGATAAAAATGCTTTTTGGTGTTGTTAGTGGGCAATATAAAAAAATATATATATTAAATGTAAAAAATCTATTAGAGTTTTCAATTAAAAAAAAAAAAAAGGTATTCCCTTATGTTCAACCTAACCTAGTTTGTCTAAAATAACAAAATGATCTTTAACTTTTAAATCTAAGCATAAAATATGTATACGTACTTAGTAACATATATAATTAAACTAACATACGTGGGCACAGAGACAAGCATTATTTGTACATTGGCAAATGGCAACAGTATGTAACAAAAGCAAAATGCACTGTTACAGTGTTGATTTTGATCGATTTGTTGCTGCATATAATACAGTTTTAAATTGTGTTATCAGAATTCTCCTAGGAATGTTGAAAAAAGATCTTTAGGTGTTACTTAAACTATAGGATGAAAGGTGAGATAAAAGAAAACAATCAGATACAGATTGGTCAATGAAGATTTTTTTTTTTTTTTTACATATGCAATTATAGTACAAGTTACAGACATTAGCAGATTAGTAGTATTTAACTGTTAGTAAGTGCGAGTAATAAGTCAAAATTACGTCCACAACTAACCATATCACAATATTAAAATATTTATTTGCTTAAATTTGCTTTATTATCCAACTTCAGGTTCCTAATTAATCGTGCTTTCAGGATTTCTTCCGATATAAATCTGAGGGATGAATTAGAGAAAATTAAATGTATTGCTATTGATAATGGATATCAGGTAAAATTAATTAACAAATTGATTCAGAGCTCCTTTGATACTTCTAAAAATAAAACTATTAATGAAGTTAATATGAAAGGGTTGTAGGAAATTATTTCCTGGGTTTCTTTGAACATATAAAAAATCATTTAAGAAATTTTGGTTTATGTTTGATTGCGAAGCCGCCTCTGAAATTAAAGATGCTTTTAAATACTAAAATTGATCCTATTAAAAGAGATGGCCTCTCAGGAGTTTATATGATTCCATTTATTAAGGAGGGAGGGATCAAAAATCATTATATAGATATAACCCAATGAAAATTCAATATCAGATGTAAAGAACATATAGCGGACATAAAACATAATAGAGGTAATACTGCTTTATCCCGACTAAATCAAATAGAAAACATTAACATACTTTTTAACGAGAGTAGAATAATCTACAGGTCTAATTTTTATTTACAATTATTATAAGAGAGTCCATTGAAATTTATTTAAGAGGTTCAGGAGTTTGTAACAATACATTATCTTTTCGTATCCCGAATTTATGAGTTGAACGGTTGGACAACTTACGGCGTCGCGACATAGAGGGAACATGAGCAACCGTGAAAATGTAGGTCGCATTATATGATTACTTATTTATATTCGATGATTTTTTTTTCCATTTTTCACATGCATTTGTAATTTTCTATTATACATTCTGATGACGACTCAGTAAAAGAGTTGAAACATGTAAATATTGATTTTTAATTTACTTTTAATGTGTTTTTATAACGTCTTTCAAGCAAATAAATATTTTAATATTGTGATATAGTATTCAACTGTGTTTAATGATTTTATTTCTTGTATTTAATTAATCTTTAAAAGTAACTAAAATGCCTACTTATAATAAAAATATTTTATTTAATGGAATTAAATAAAATAAAACTAAATATTTTATTTTAAAATGTTTATTGCTTCTATTTACCATACAGATACTTTTACCTTTCAATATTTACATTACAAATTCCAAAGTCATAAATATTGAAATATTAAATATATGCATGTAGAACTTCTTCATAAAGTGGTGATACAACTTGTGACTACTGTAAAATAAATGCTATATTAAAGAATAAAATACAGAAAAAATGACTTTCTAACAACATATATACATGACAGCATTACTGCACCAACATAATAATATAACTTTTGATTTTAACAATGAAATGACGACAAAATTGAAATAAGGAATATTTTTTAAATAACTCAGCAAAATATAAATTATAAAAAAATGGAGATCTATATATCTAAAATATGCAGAATTCATAAATTCTTCCTGTAATGGCAAAAAAAAAAAAATTAATCTTTGGTTACTAGACCTAAAAGAATCATTTTAACTCCTTGTAAACTTCTAAAGAACATAGTGGTGATGAGTTAGATAATGACATATTTTATATAATCAAATTGAGACTACTTACCGAACAATGTAAAGACCACAGTTAAGTACTGTGAGTGAGATAATATGAGTTTTACAAATGCATTGAATATATAAAATGATAAAACATTCTAACACATCAAAAATACATTTATTTAAATAATTCATTCATATTCTGTGTTTCATAGAATATTAAATGTGACACTATTCACAGGATTGCTACAAATTGGATATGGTCAAACTGCTACTGTTGGTAACAGCACATGAGAAATTTTCACATCACCTGTTGACACAAATCATCATCTTTAATAAAAGGAATGATTATCAATATTATAACAAGTTACTTCAGTCATGCGAAAAGACCCACTTTCTAATGTTAATCCGATGGAAGAAATTTTTTAAGATATTTCATTTGCATTTCAATATTTTCAAATGATTTTTTTTTTTTTTTAATTTCTGATTCCTGTGTTATAATAATAAATAAGCAGTTATGGCTTGTTCTGCTTGAAAGTGAAAGAAGAACACTAACAACATCTTTATCTTAACAACATCTCTTTTTCTATTATGTTTGAAGATTTTTTTTATGAGGATGCTTACACTTTTGAAACCGGTTCCGAAAGTGAACATGTTCTAGTTAAAAATACCTGAAAAGAAAATTGAAAAAGTAAGAAACGGTCTTTCAAGAGATCAATCTCAGCTATCCAATGCAAAAAAAAACATTTTTAAAATATTGAAATACAAATGAGATATCTTTAAAAATTTCTTCCATTGGATTAACATTAGACAGATTAACATTAGACGGATTAACATTAGACATTTAGATGCAGGTGTTTTCATGTGATTCAAGTTGCCTCTTAACTGAGGAGTTCATTTTTAAAAAAAACTTTCAGTTACATATATAATTCAAAATTTAATACAACTTACACAAGTTAAAAAAGTTTTATTCTTTGAATTATAATGTTCTGTAAATACAGTCAAATCTCAATATCTTGAATTTATGAAAGGAAAAAACAATGATTTGAAAAAAACAGTTATCAAGGTTTAATTTAAAATAATCTTCAGAGTAGCAATTCATACAAAGTTGCAGGCATGAAAAAAGTTGTAAAAGAAAAACACATAAAATGTATTATTGTATGCACATGGCTGAAACTGTTGAAACTGATGTGGTTTTGACAAACCCATTTTTTGTAGAAAAGGGGTAAGTTTTATTACTTAGCTAAATATAAGAAATATATTGTGTATTACAGCATGTCAGAATAAAAACAGTCTACTATATTTTTAAGTTTTTGAGCATGAGCTATTTTACATAAAATAATAATCAACAAAATTAATTTTTAAATCCTTAGAAAGAAGTTCTTTTGTGTTTTTCTTTCACTTTCAAGCAGAACAAGCCATAACTGCTTATTTATTATTATAACAGAGGAATCAGAAGTTCAAAATAGTGTAGATTTTAAAGAAAATGTTATAAAATAGTTATAGGAAAATTTATTGATTTATTAATCCTGAAACTTTTGAGTTATATACACAGAGAAATCTGAGATAAAAAGATTTAACTGTATATGAAACAATTGCGATAGTATTTGAATTTAAAACTTTTTATTCTCTATATGTAGTGAAACATTTTTTAAATACACAAGAGTAAATAATGAATGCTGCTAACATTATTCTTCTACCTTCAATACTTTAAGCAAATTTGTCATAATGGAAATATTTAAGCTCAATTTAAATTGAACAACATATATATAAAAGTAGTAAATAATATACAGATAATTTTGAGTGCAATAAGTAATCCATTCTCTCTCTCTCTTTTTTTTTTTTTTTTTTTTTTTTTTTTTTTTTTAATCATATGAAACTAGAAGAAAATAAACATCCTAAAATACATGAAAATCTAAAAAACAGTTTGGTAACATTGAACATAAATGCATATACTACAGGTATCAATACTTTTATTCAAGTCTAAATTGATATCATAATTTGGTACTATTAGTTTGTTGTTATTGTGTGTTTTTCAATGATAAATAAATGCATTCTTCATTATTGTAACAACAAATATTTACATAACATAAAAAATGTACAAAAGCTAATAAACAGAAATAAATAAAATGTTTACAATGTAAATATTGTTCCATTTACATAAAAACAAAACAAGACTATAAATAAAGTAAAATGTTACAGTACTGCTTAAATTCATTTAAATACTGATTATGATCTAAGGTTATGTATCTTAGTAATGTGGTGCAAATCTTTATTGCACAACTCTAGTTAAAGATGTAATTTATTTGAATATTAGAAAAAATATTTTAAAAGCAAAAATAAATAAATAAGAATAAAAAATTAAAGTTATTGAAAAAAATATTTTTATCAAATTAAGCATTTCCTATAAACTTTATACATTTTCTAACATAAAAATTATTTTTATAAAAGCTATGTAACACACATATGAAACTGCAGTTTAAAAAAAACTTTGCAGTAGCATCATATCTTAAGGCTGCTAGTTACACAGCTTCCAAATTACCCCAACTAATGTTAAGTCTATGGAACTTTGATGCATTCGTTAATTAAAAATATCTCCTTGGGAAATTAATATTTTTAACATCTTTCTTCTATGTACCCTTCTTAAAGGATGTCTCTTTTTTTCTTAGTTCTCAAAATATTTCTAAAATATATGCTTAATTTTATATAAAGTGTTAAAAACTTACTCACAGTTTGTCAGCTTTTAACACATAAAATATTTAATTAAGCATAGATTTTAGAAATATTTTGAGAACTAGGAAAAAAAGAGACATTCTTTAAGAAAAAATAAAAGAATTAAAAATATTAATTTCCCAAGAAGATATTTTAAATATATGAATGTCCATAGATTTAGCATTAGTGAGGGGTATTCAGAAGCTGAGTGACTAGCAGCCTTAAGAATTCTACAGGTTGCGGAAAAAGTATTGATAATTTTTTCTTAATGTTTGTGTGTGTCTTTTAAATGTTGTAGAATTATTTTTTTTGTGTGTATATTTGCTCTTTATAATCTAAATATTGCATTATAAGTAAGTACTTTTGGGTTATTGTTTGCATTTCGTCCTCTGTGCCAAAAAACTGTTCACTGTTGAATAAGCTGTTAAACATCAGAATGACTGCATATTAGCCAAAAACAGTAAAACTGATAATTCAAGTGGTGGAATAGTAGCCAGAAAAGCTCATCCAGCCAGCGTGATGGTTTTTGGCTGCATCACAAGCAATGGGAAATCCCCTTTGGTCTTTGATGATGCTGGTGTCAAGATTAATCAGATCAATTATCTCAATGATATTCTAAAGGAGGTCCTTCCAGGGTTAAATTCTCATTTTGGAAACAATCCATATGTGTTCCAACAAGATTCAGTACCAGCCCAGAAGTCTTGCCAAACGCAACGGTGATGCCAAGCAAATCTTCGTGATTTCATTTCATCTCAAGACTGGTCTCCGAATACTCCGGTTTTTAATCCACTTGATTACTCAATATGAAAGTGTTGCAAGCAAGAGCCTGTGCTAATCCTAACAAATATATCACTTCTTCAAAAGCTGCTCTGATGCGTAAATGGAGCGGTCTCGATGCAGACTACTTGCGGCGCACTGTGGATGCTTTCCCGCACTTTCTCTGTGAGTGCATCAAGGCAAAAGAAGACCGAATAGAAAATGAATGATAGAATATCAATTGATACTTAGTTGTTAATCTTACGCAATAAAATTATTGAAATAATTGTATCTATGGCATTGTAGTAGAGATTGATTTTACTATCCATACTTTCTCCGCACCCTGTAGTTGGAATACTACAGGAAAGCAACAATGCATATAACATTTTTTTGAAAATTCAACTCTGAAGTCATAAACTGATTAAGTACGTTGCATAACTACAACTTGGTAATGTATAGATCTCTTTCAAAAAATGATATAATATATTTGATCATGATATTTATAATATTTGATCAGCTGAATTACAAAATTTGACTATTATTATCAGAAGAAAAAAAGATGCAACAACATTTGATTGAAATACCATTTTTGGAGCTGCTAATATGACTTTTATGAATATAATTTACTCAAGATTATTTTGATACTTATAAACTTTTCAAAGACTTGATCATATTTCCCATACATTTAGTTTAAATATTAAAATAAATAAATATGCAATTTTTACTTCGTTTTTAAACATAAATACATTTATATACATATAATATTTACCATACACAAATTTTAAATAACATTATTATAATTTTCAATATTCTCTGATATAATTTTTTTTAAGGGATATATAAATATTTCAATAACACCAATTAATAAAGCTACTATTGTCAGTTAGGAAATGTAAAATAAAAATGCTCAAGTATGATATATATATATATATATATATATATATAAAGTCTATTGTGCCTTCATTTAAAACACTTAAAAAAAATAATAATAATAACAAAGAGAACTCTGCATTTAGTACTTAATAACATAACATTTTCTTAAAATGTTTCTGACATTCTTTATATTTCTAATTTCTTCTTACAAATTATTTCTTTTTTTATATATATTTCTTCACTTTTAGTCCTAATATTGTTATTTTTATTTATTTTTGTATAAGTTAGCATGAAACATTGCACACTTTTTGCTATTATTATTGCATTATATGAATTGCATGTTTTGTTAATAACATAATTGAAATTGGTGTGCATATTAAAAAAATTAAATTCTATTTTCATTAAATGAGTAGTAAACATACATTTACTTCTTCAAAAGACAAAAACTTCGATTCTTCAAAAATCCTAATGCCAAATCATAATTAATTAGATTTGCAAATACCATTCATGCACCTTTAAATGGCAGTCAGTTTAAACTGGAAGGATAGAGTATAAAAAGTAACTAAACATGTATATGTCTATTAAATGAACACAGGATACATAGTTATGCTTCAGTGGCGTGGCGTGATAATTTTCGGTGGTCATCGCAATTATTTAAGTTTGTGGTGAAAAATTATTAACTCTAAAATTTAATGGTTGAATGTTCAAAAAAGAAACTTTAAATCTTACCTTCACTTATACATGAACTCCAAATGTTCTGCTAAAACTGGATCGTAGAGTTTTAAAAGCTTATTAAGAGTTTTAAAATATTGCTTGGTCATCGCCGCATCCAGCGATGACCGGACGCCACGCCACTGTAATGCTTATAGTTTGTACAAAAAGTGGGGTTTTTTCCCCCTAATAATTTTCTGCCTTATAAATTCGTGGCCTTGTTTAGCAGCTGATGCCTATAAGGAAATAGTCTAGATATACAAATTCTTGCAATACAAAATTTGCCTAACAGAATCTAACCTACCATTTTCTAGGGAAATAGATAAGAACCAATGGCAAAGTAGATATTAATATTCTAGTAGAAGAGCAAGATAATTTATTTTTAAATTTAAGTTTTATAATTCATACATAACTGTTTCAAAATATTAACAAAACTTTGATTAGCTACAATACTTGATAATTTATCCAAAAATCAAAGCAATGTGCAGCAATGTTAAAAATGAAACAGTACATTTATAACTATAAAAAGCATATTTATAAAATATCATTTCCATTTTTATTTTTATTTATTCTTTTTTTTTTTTTTTTTAGATATAAAAGCCATAAAACTTATTTCATTTTTTTATTTAAATTATTGCCATTTTAAATGCAATTTACAATTTTGCAATTCATAAAATTAAGAGAAAATAAGCATAGGAAGAATCTGAATGAAGTTTAAAGACTATGCAGACAGGTTGCTCATGCCATATGTTCAAAATATAGTAATTGATAGAACATTAAATGATAAACAGTTTACACTAACCACATCACACAAAAACAAGATCATGTTAATTTCATTAAAAATTAACTGTGAATTTTGTATATTTATTTGCAAATATTCACATACATAATTTTGCAAGACCGAACAATAAACTTTTATCACATAGTCTTAATGTCAATAAATAAAAAAACTAGATATTAAACTGCCAGAAAAACGATGTTATTTACATTCCTCCCACACCCCCTACCATATGATTAAACTATCTGGATACTAATAAAAGAGATATGTCTAGAGAAAACTATTGCACGTACAGGTCTGCAAATTTGGTTCTGGATAGATAAATACAAATCCAAGTGCAACTAAGCATCAGATTTTCAATTTTTTTGTTATTTTTTACTGAGCAGTTATTGAACAGAAAAATTCATGTATTTCCCCAATTTTTCAAGTTTGGCGGTAACTTTGAGCCTTTTATAAAAGCAATTCAAATTCAATCTTTTAGCCCATTTTACCCTCTCTTCAATAAAGTTTATTCAAAATTCGTGCAGCAATTTTTTAATTCTTTGGTAATTTGGCAAAGTTCCTTTTCTGCTAAAAAATTAAAAAATTGTTTTTTATCAACCAATTTCTATTTGCTACTTTATCCATCCAATCTTATATTTTATACCTCTGTATGGAACCAACTTTCAGGAATCGATTTTATATATATATATATATATATATAATTTGAATATTACGAATTTTTAAATATTTTAAAAAAGGAGAAATTTCTAAGGACGAGATTCAAGAATGAGCAAGGCAATTTTACTGAGCTGGTTTGCTGATGTATCGCAAAAGCCCATTTTTATAAGTTGACAGGATGGTGGGTGGAACTTTTTATCGACAAAAGTAATTATTTTGTTATGTAACCTTGAAGCAACTTTTTTAAATATTTAAAAAGAGATTTGTTTGAAAAAATCGACCAAGGTAGCACGATATCTTAAACCAAAGAAATAGTGGGGGAAGTTTAGGCATATTTATGATTATCCTGGCCCTGGAGAATGCTGAGTAAGTCTGCTAGTAAGAAATAAAATTTCTTTCTGGAACTTCGATCTTTAATTTAAGGGATACCTAACTGCAAGGTTGTAAATGACACATGATAAAAAATGCATTACAACACTAAATTCTTCTTAAATGGCTATGTTATTTTACAGAAATCCTAACTGTTCATTTGGAATGAAGTAAAACAATAGTACAAAATGTAAACTGTTAGTAAAATTTATACAATTATTAAAAAGACTACATCCTATTAATCTTTATATAACAAAATTTACATATGATACATTTTTTACTCATAAAGAAAGAACAGAATAAACTGAATTCCTGAACACTGTGCGAAATGGATAAGGATTTTGCACAAGTTTCTGACAAACATTTTCGTTGTGTTTATTTTCAGGATCTTCAACATCCCACAAATCAACCATAGCACATCCTTCCCTAAAATGAAATAATTATTGGTAAACAATTGCAACAAAGTAAGAACATTTTAAACATTTTAAAAATAGAAATAAAACTCAGGTCCTCTTTACGAATTTGTCTCTGAGCCTACATAATTTAACATTGAGCCATGACTATATTCAAACCTAATTCTAAAAGACAATGTCAAAGAAAAAGTGATTGAGCCAACAAACAGTATGTATATATATGTACATATAATATGTATATACAATAAACATATGTATAAAAACATGTATATGTACAATATTAAATATTTCTTAAGAATTTGTTTTAAAAATCTATAATTGCCAGAAAAAATCCTAATAATAGGCGAAACTTTTGAAAGTGTTATAGTTTTATAAACAAAAAAAAAAAAAAAAACATTGTACATTTGCTTAAGTTTCAGTTTTAAGACATCAGGAATCAAAATGGAAATAACAACATCCCATTAATAATTACCTTTAATTATTTTAAATTTAATTTATGTTCTATTAATAAAGTGATTTTTATTACTGACATTCATTGATTTTCAGAGAGTTTCAGAAAGCTTAGTAGCTTTCCATATACAAAAATTTGACTTATTATTTATAATAACTCAATCATTGAACAGAATTATGAATATTTTAAAAAACAGCAACTCTCATGGCACAGATTAGATACAAAGGTAGCATTAAAAAGACAAATATAAATTTACATTGAGAGAAACGTTGCTATGAAGAATCGTCTTCAATTCTTTTCTTAAATATGCGGTGGGAAAACGATACAAGGTAAAAAATAACTAAGAAATAAGAAGTAACTAAGTTAATAACATGTTAAGAGGAATTACAATTTTTTTTAGTACAAAGAACTTTAAACACTTAATCAAAAGTTACATGGCTGGTTTCTCATCTATTTCTATTTACAGCATCATATAGAATCTGATCAAGTAGAAAATAAGTGTTTCTTAAAATGTGGAACATAAAGAGATTCTAGAGGGAATTTGCATACTTTGTGCATCTAAATGAGTTTGTAAAAACAGGTTTTCATACAGTGTTGAATTCAGGGGGAATTCATTCCAGGGTTGAATTCATTTCTGAAGCTCCGGGAGCTTCAAAAATCTCTCCCGTAGAAAAGTGTCTGAATTCAACACTGTTTTCATCACTGAATGTTTTAAAATATAAAAATGAAGTAGATATTGAGAAAGATTTATGACTGCAATATGTAACATCTAATATTAAAGAAGTATGCAAAGGTACTATCACATAAAAAAAAAAAAACCTTGCTATTTATAGTTTACATTAAATGTAAAATAGAAGTTATGTTTATTTGTATTCATTAGTTTTAGTTGTTTTGTTTATTTCCATTTTACTACTTGTGACTGTTAGAAATAACAATAATATATATATGGGGTACACCAAGTACCTGTAATTCCTCAAGGAGTATACAATACAAAAGTTCCAGAGCTACTGGAGTTGACATAATTATCACTTTCTTCTATATTCATAAGAAAATAATGAATTTACAAAAATTTTTGACTTCCAATTTTTGATGGCTTTTCATATTTTAGGATGTCCAAGTACAGTTTGATTATCTTGAGTGATGTCTGTCTATGTAAATTATAAAAATTTTGTGGGTGCTATAACTCAAGAACTAATGCACGGAATTCCATGAAACTTGATATTTAGTTAGACCTCGACATAAATTGGTATTGATTGGAATATTGCCCAAGCTGCTATAACATGTTTCTCATGATGTGCATGATAGCTATACTTCAGCATCTATGGGATGGAATAGCACCAATTTTAATATGCTTATTACAAGAACTATGCTTATTTATTTTGGTTTAGATAATTGAACTGGAGGCAATGCTGGATATGCTGTGCTTTTTTCAATGAACATTACAACTGTATCTCAGTTTCTAGTTTGGAATTAGCAATATGTTATTATTTATATATGTTTGTATTTTTACACATGGTTCAATTTTGGCTTTGAATACCCAGTAGGGGCACTGGTGCACTATCTTTTAAAAAATTATTATTTGAAAAGTGATCACTTATTTCAATATTTAATTCAAAGAAATGCACTATACATCATAATCATTAGCATGTAACTGCATTATTTAAAATAATATATTAGAAATATATAGAAGAAAATTTTATGTTGGCAACAGCATACTAGTTTTTAAAAGAAATTTTCCTAAACATAGATTATTCATTCACTTTAGATAGAAACAATGCATAATATAAAAGAAGTTTTGAAAATATTCGAAAGATTGCTCACTTGAATTTCATATGACACTCCTAACTTCAACAATAAAAAGCAGTGTTTCAAAACTGGTATTCAACTAAATTTTATTTTGAATGATAGCCATTAAACATGCAGGTTTCATACATGGCATAAATCATTTGTATTTACAGAGTCTTGAATAGCATTTTAATTATGTCAATTCAAAGAAAAATTCATGGGAAAAAAAATAGAGTGAGAAAATTAACCTGTTAGCAGAAAATGAATGTGCAAAATTATTTGAGTCACATAGATATAATGCTTTCAAAGCTTTTTATTACCAAAGGGCCATTACTTTCTATATGTGAAAGATCATTATAATACTTTTTAAACATACATCACTTGCTTATGCATAATACTTTAACTTGGATATTTCAACAGTTATGAATTTTAACCAGAAATGTGAAAACCTTTTTATCACTAAAAAGAACTGTGATTTTCAGTAATTTTCAATAACCATTCAAAATAATTCTGCAATTGGTTATTAAAAACTGTATTGATTACGAATAATCTGTAATTGTTGACATCTTCATTTAGAGACTCATTAAATAACTTAAAGTAGCCCTTCCCATACCCATTTCATTTACACCTCAGTAACAAGAACGATAGTAATACATTTTGCTAAGTATTATTATTATTATTGATTGATCTACTGTAGAATAGATCTACTAACTACATGATTTAGTTTATCTATTTATAGGAAAATGATTTGTTGAAGCAAAGTTCACACTTTACCATTGCTCGATGCATTATAACACACAAATAAAATGAAAATTGGGAGATGGTGTATGAAAAAAAAAAATTACTATGCATCCCTTGTGATGCACAAATTGTCTTCTGGGAAAATAAACAAATAATAAATAAAAAATTAAGTGATGGTTCCTAAGAGGGGGATGTTTATTGTATTAAATATACTGCTGTGTTACTAGTGAAAAGAGCACCTGCTACTACGAAGAAAAGACTAATCGATTGGTAATGTCTAGGTCCCAAAGACTCAAGATTAAAAAATTCTAGCAGCAGCACTGCTTTGCCTTGTCTTCTCTAAGTCGGTGTATATTTCTTCAAATTTTAGATAGCTTAAAGGTTTAGAAATAACTTGTAACAAGTTAAAATCTTACCTTCTTTTTCCAAAGCACCAGTTCCTTTCAAGAATAACATAATTGACTTTCATACTCTGAAGGGTTTTATAAACCTCAGACACAGGCTTTCTGCTAAAAATCTTATATACATTGTGAGTTCTATTCCTACAAATAATAATTTATAGAATCAAATAACCATAATAATATATCAAAATATTAACGAAAATAACAAGAGAATAATTCACGTGTTAATACATGTTTTTTTTTTTTTTTATCATATTAAAATTAAATTAATAGAACATATCTTATACTATAATGCAAGCAAAAATTGTGAGTGTGTGTGTGTGTGTGTATGTAAATTTTATCTTAAAAACGGCTCTAACGATTTTGACGAAATTTTGTATTTTACCACTTTCGGGCATGATAAGACCATTGGGCTAGGTCACGTGTTCGAGAAAATTTGATTAGTGGGTCATTTTGGGTCGTAATGGGTCAAGGTCAAGCTAATTATATCTAAAAAACAGCTCAATCGATTTTGACCAAAGTTCACATCCAACCGTTTTTCAACAAGAAGAAACTATTGGGCTAGGTCACATGTTCAAGAAACTTCGATTAGTGGGTCATTTTCGAGTCACTATGGGTCAAGCCAATTTTATCTAAAAAACGGCTCTAACAATTTTCACTAAACTCTATATTCTACAGTTTTGGATTATGAGAAGACCATTGAATGTTCGAGGAAATCCGATTAGTGGGTCACTTTTGATTCACAGTGGGTCAAGCTAAGTTTATCTAGATAACGGCTCTAACGATTTTGACGAAATTTTGCACCCTACTGTTTTGAGGCATGAAAAGACAATTTTGATTCGTCTCGTGTTCGAGAAAATTTGATTAGTGGGTCATTTTGGTTCACAATGGGTCAGGGTCAAGCTAATTATATCTAGAGAACGGCTCAATCGATTTTGACTAAATTTTGTATCTAACCATTTTCGGGCAACAAAAAAACCATTGGGATGGGTAACGTGTTCAAGAAAATTCGATTAGTGGGTCATTTTTGGGTCACCGTGGGTCCAGCTAAGTTTATCTAGATAACGGCATTACGATTTGATGAAATTCTGTAATCTATTGTTTTCGGGCACGAAAAGACCATTGCGATGGGTCACATGTTCGAGAAAATTCGATTAGTGGGTCATTATGGGCTAGGGTCAAGCTAATTGTATCTAAAAAACAGCTCAATACATTTTAACAAAATTTTTTAATATACGGCTGTTTCTGGTCATGAGAGGACCATTGGGCTAAGTCACATGTTTGATAAAATTCATTTAGTGTGTCATTTTGGGTCACAATGGGCCAGGGTCAAGCTATTTGAATCTAAAAACATGCTCAAAACATTTTGACCAAATTTTATATTACGTATACCGTTTCTGGGCATGAGAAGAGAATTGGGCTAAGTCACATGTTCGAGAAAATTCAGTTAGTGGGTCATTTTGGCATTTTGGGTCACAATGGCTCAGGGTCCAGCTAATTGTATCTAAAAAACGGCTTAAACGATTTTGATTAAATTTTGTATTCTATCGTTTTCGGGCCCGAGAAGACCATTGGGCTAGGTTGCATGTTCAAGAAAATTCGATTAGGGGGTCATTTTGGATCACAATGGATCAGGGTCAATCTAATTGTATTTAAAAAGCGCTTCAAAACATTTTGACATAATTTTGCATAATACCGTTTCCGGGCATGATAAGAGCATCGGGCAGGGTCGCACATTCAAGAAAATTCAATCAATGGGTCATTTTGGGTCCTAATGGATCAGGATTAGCTAACTGTATCTAAAAAACCGCTCAAAAGATTTTGACAAAACTTTGTACTGCACCGTTTCTGGACAAGATAAAACCATTGGGCTAGGTCGCATGCTCAAGAAAGTTCTATTAGTGGGTCATTTTGGTGATAATGGGTCACGGCATCTCAAAAAGGTTCAAACAATTTTGGCAATTTTTTTTTTTGTTATACCGTTTCACAGTACAAAAAGACCATTGAAATAGCTCACATCTGTCGATGAATTTCGGTTAGTATTTTGAATCAACGTGGATCAAGCTTATTTTACCTAGAAAACGACTAAGGATTTTCACTAAATTTTGTATTCCATCATTTTCAGGCTCGAGAAGAGCATTGTGATAGGTCGCATGTTCGAAAAAATTCGATTAGTGAGTCATTTTGGGTCACTCTGTTTCACGGTCTAGCTAATTGCATCTAAAACAGCAAGAATGATTCGGTGGGAAAAATATATTGAGATAAACAGAAAGCTAATTTTGACCGAGCTTAGCTCAGTCATTCCTGCTAGTCAGCACTTAATGACTAAAATGTAAAATTACATTTGATCTTTCAATATAATAAACAGTGTTAGAAAAATAAATTTACTTCAATTATAAGAAATAGAAATAACTAATAGGAATCTTATAACATTTGCTACTAATAACATTTTTATTTGGACATCAAAAGAATTTATGAGGTTGAATTTTTAAATTACTGTAATTTCCGGGAGATAAGCCGCGGCTTATACGTGTTTAAAACTTAATTTTTTCCCTGTGTGGCCTATACAATGAACTTTTTCATTCCCAACTGGGTGTTGCAAGTAAAATATTGCATAAAACAAAAAAAAAAAAAAAAAGAGAAATACAAGTTCCGATTTTAAAAAAAGTGGAGAGAAAAATGAGGTATTAACTTTTTAAGAAATAAAAAATTTAGTTATTATTTAAAAGTGAATAAGAGAAGTGATAAATAGTTTTGGTTTTTCACTGATAAATTCATTTTTCTCACTGTCAATAAATATCAAAGATACTTAGAGATGAAGTATGATTGATCGCTTCTTAATAATTCTACTAAAATACTGAATATAATGCAGAGGTAATTTCTATTTTGTGCCGGCATAAAAAAATACTTTTTCTGACATATCGTTGATGTATTTGCAGTCATAATTTAGGTGCAGTAGACTCTCACACACCTAGTGCCGGGTCACCACCCACACAAGATTTGCATGACTGCGCTAAGGAGCTAGATTTTTTTCAGACTTCTAATGTGCTGTCCCATTTTCAGATCTAAGACTTTCTTGAACTGTATCCTATTCTTAATTATGCTTACAATAAGAATATAGTGTTAAGTGAGATTCCGGGATATGTAAATTGAAACGAAAATTCGAAAAGAAAATCTGATCGAAAAAATTCAATTCACATTCCCCGAAATCACACTATGGCTTTGATCGTATAGTGGCCAGTGCAATAGCGATGTAAACAAATTTAAATAAATCTCAAAAGGAAAAACAAATAATACTCACCCCTCTTTAGTAGAAAATTCATATAAATAATAAAACCACTCTTGTAATGATTCGGACAGATATGACATAAATATTATTTATTATATGATAAGAAATATTATACCGGATCCGGGTACAAAAAATTATTAAATAGAAAATATCATTTTAAATCATTTAAGTGAATACTATATTATTGTAACAGGAATTAATCTATGTATTTATTTATAAAGATGTATGGTTTTTATACTATGTCACTGTATTGGAAAGTTCGGATATATATAAAAATAGTTCTTAATATGTACAGTCCGTTGATATTCCTTTCGAAATATAAAGATGATGGTATTTTATTACAACATATAAACTCAGGATTTTACGATAATGATGTAAGAAAAAGTAGCTTATCAGTTATAACTTTATCTGTAGTAAATAATCATTAAACCAGGTGATCATTTTAATAATCAGTAAATTGATGAGCAGTTGCAATATTTCAACACGAATTTCACCAACCGGTAAGATGATATCGTTGAGGGAGCATCTAGTGAAATACGAAATTGAGTTAGAAGATGGGCATTATAGGAAACTCAACTTGAATTGTACTGGACAAACAGGAGTGGTATTTGGAACGAATATGCCAGCCAGTGGAGAAAATCAGGAGAGCATCCTTCATATCTTTAAATTCAAGCAAAACGGAAAACATCCTTATTTAAACGGTATAAATTGCGATGAACTGTCTTAGCTGAAATGACGAGATGGAATGAACAGGATGATGTTATAACGAATTAATCTTAGTTGAAGTTGAGCACATGAAATGGGCAATTAATGCTGAATAAAATGATGAATTGAAGTATCGCCATCAATGGAAAAGTAAACGTCCGTTGGGCCCAAGGCCCAACGGCTTAAAAAATCAGCCAAAAATCAAATCGGTGTTTTCTCTTCCGACAAAAATAACGAACTCAAAACTTTTTCAAATGCCTGCCGAAATCTGGAAACGATCTCGGCAACGTCAGCCAATCAGAATATTTCTAAAAATGGCCTGTTGCTAGCACTTCCGGCGAAAAAGATTTTGTAGTAGGATTATCACCATGGAATGGCAACGCACTTAAGAAGCGGGGAGAAAGGAATGTTTGCTATGTGGGAGTTCCTCTGACGTCAAAAGGAATTTCCTGTCCGTTTTGAGATAAGGGACAAAACCTTCTTAAAACTTGCATCTTTTGGGGTGCGAGGTGAATGGAAAGCAATAAAATTAAGGGAAACTATAGGAGTTAGAATTTCGTTTCTCTGGCAAACGATTTCAGTAATTTTATGAAAGTTTACCAGAGAAATGGAAAAAGATAATAGAATATAATAAATGTACTTTTAAATGAAATAATTAAAAATAAAGATTTAGGATTTAATATTTAAAACTTAATAAAATTTGCTGTCAAAATTGAAAGATGGTAAAAGGAAGTAGATTATTAAAATTAACAGAATATACAAAATTAAGTTTATGCAAATTTAAGAAGGGGAAATGTTATGTAAAGCTTTTACAACATAACATATAGAAATGTGGAATCATCGGTACCATGCTCTTTTTGTGCCCATTTTTGATACACAGCGTCTATATTTCAGACCTACCAACCTTTGAAAATGTGAAATCGTAGCACGCAAAATTAAAATTAATCTGGAGGTTGGTTGGTTGGTTTTTCATGTTTCGCAGCCATCTTTTGACATTCGTAAAAAGAATAAGGTTTCAATCTTTCAACTCAATATAGTAAAATTTTTCCTCTGAAAATTTTTATACAATTTTTAGAGTTTTTTCTCGTTTTGAAGCATTTTTTTTTACGTTTGTAAAAGGAGCCTGGTTCCAATTTTTTAGCCGAATGCAGTAAATGTTGACGAAATTTAAGATTTTTTTTTCCCACAATCATAATTCACATTTTTCTATCATGTTTCTTTGCTGAAATCCGTACTTTTTGCCATGAACTTTTGACAAAATTCGCATTTTTTACCAAGATCCTTTGACGAATTCTGCGTTTTTTTTCCACGATCCTTTGACGAATTCTGCGTTTTTTACCACGATCCTTTGACGAAATTAGTGTTTTCTTTCCGCGATCCTTCTGTGAAATTTGTGTTTTCTTACTGATCTTTCGATGAAATTTGCATGTTCATACAGATCTTTTGACGAAATTCACGTTATCTTTCTGCAATATTTTGACAAAATTCACGTTTTTACCACGATCCTTTGACGAAAATACTTTTCCTCTGCGACCAATTGACGAAATTGATTTTTTTTTACACGGTCATTTGTCAAAATTTGCGGTAGTTTTAAGATTCGTAATTTTTTGCTCAATCTTTTGACAAAATTCGCAATTTCTTTCTGAACTCTTAACGAAATTAGCGATTTTACTCAGCGCCATAATTGCTAGAAGATAATCACTATTTGTTTCTGAGATCTTTGACGAAATACCCAACATTTTTACACAATCATTTGAAGAAATTCTCATTTTTTTTCCACGATCGATTCACGCATTAATTTGGGGAAATTCCTTTTAAAAAAATTTGCGGACTTCCAAGAAATTTCAAAATATACTCGCAAAAGAATCATAGGTCTGTGGAAGAATTTTCAGGGGGAAATACTGCACAGCATTTTTCATTGTGCAGGACTTTCCTTTTCCGTGTGCAGATCGTACGATTTTGCACACTATTCCAAACCATGTCCCTGAAAGAAACACCTCCCTCCCTCCAGAAATTCTTAAAATGGTACCCCTGTTTCTAAGGAAGGGAATTCCTGTATAAATATTTACAGAAACACGATTCACTTGTGGTTAATATACATAAAGAGAGTTTTATGTTAAGAAGTCTGTTTTGCAGCCGATTGTTTTTTCCATGAGCATTTTTTAATGTCCAAATTTTCGGACTAATGACCAATTTTTAAAAACATTTGGAAATCATTGAAATTTTGTCAATTTTGGAACAGAATCACTTCTGAAAAATATGCTGTGCAGGATAAAAATCGCAACTAGAAACAAAAAATGCATTTGTGTTTTTTTGTAAAAAGTCATAGTTTAAGACCAATTTTCATAGCATCGTAGTTTATAGGTCCAAATCGTAGCAACTATGATTTTTTCATAGCAGTTGGCAGGTCTAATATTTATTACAAAAAAGTAAAATGGTTTTCTTTTAACTCAATCATATTTTGCGTATCCTTGCCATCAACTCTAAGATATCATCGTTCATCTTTTGGACACAAAACACATCTTTGACAGCTTCTTTTGGAAGATTTGTCGCTTTTATAAGAAAACGGGAAAATGCCGTACGATTTCTGGTATGTGAATTCTATGGTATCTTCGTATGTAAGTTTCATGCATTTACGAATGAAAATTGACTCTATTGATAAAACAACTTTTACTACATCTAAACTATAATAGCAAAGCTTTAGCTACAGGAAAGTAATTCATAAACATTTTACCTACAATAGGAACTCATTAACCATTACTACTCTTAAATATAGTTTTAAATTTGAAAAACTTACTTTAGCATAAAAAATTATGAAAATGTATTTTATCCTTTTATTCTAAGATATATCAAATTGATTTTCAGTAAGTCAGGATGCTAGGTTATTTCAATTAAAATATAAAGAATTTACTTTACTTTTACTATCAAACGATACTTTTATCCTTTCTTGCCTTCAAAATCAATATTCTTACACTCTCTTTCTCATAATTCATGAGGAGATATTTTCTGAAATAACCTTTAATCAAGTAAATTTTATTGTGGAGAGTTTGTGTCCCTAATGATGAACAAATTTGTAAGAATGAGTCTGTTCTGAAATCAGTCTACATACCTTAAATTACAAATTACATTAAAGCAAAAGGTATGGTTAAAGAAGAATACATATGTTAACAAAATCTTTGACATTTGAACCAGCACATACAATATTCAACAATATTCCACTTATTCAACAAGCATTAAAAGCATAAACAGAAACTGATAGCTACATTAATGAATGAAGATGTAAATAAAAAAATATATACAAAATAATGTTACATATTAAAACCAATAATCATGCAAATAATTACTTTAATGTGAAAACTATAGAATTAAAAAAAATTATTTTTCTCAATATTTAGAATTTATATTTAAATATTTATAAAACCATCTTCATAAAGCAGGCTGTACCATCTAGTAACTATCTAGTTTGACACCAGTTCTGTTTTCAGATGTACTGTTGCACTTGGAATAGTGATATCTGATATTGCATCTTAAAAATGAATCTTAGCTAATGCACCTGGAGAATGAATTTTTATATTTTTTACTTTATAGAAAATAGAAAGTAAATTATTATGCATTTCAAACACCCTTTTTATATGTGTATGGAATTTGCAGACATTAATGAATATTCAAGTGTTTTAGAATGAAGCAATGTTTTTCCTTTTTTCTATAAGAGTTTTTCATCTTGAATTGTAATCTCTCTAGTTGCATTCTCTAATGAAGACATTTCCCTGACAATTGAATCCCTAAATTTGGATACCATTTTCTAAGAGAAACCCTAACTTTTATAGGAAATACAGAAAGCCAGTATATTTTTTAGTATCTGAATAACTGTACATTTTGTGCAAGTAAGAATGAAAATGACTTCATGAATGTGCCAGAAAGTAGCCAATTTGGATTAAGGGGTAAAAATTGCAAAAAATGATTTTTTTTTTTTTATCCTGAATTTATTTTGCAAGATATCTTTCAATATTAGGCAAGATTTTAGCACTATTCTACAAGATATCTTGAAATATATGGCCAACTGAATATTCGGCAAAAGGGCCGAATATTCGTCCCATCCCTAATAAATACACCTTATAAATGTTACAAAAATTCTTTGGCTAATTAATGTTGTTTTGTAAAATATACAAGAGTCTTTTGCACATCAAATGAATTTGTATTTATACCTAAAAGAAAGTCCCAAAAACCCCAACAAACAAAAAACAAGTGGGTAAGTGTGATCACAGATTGCACAGAGGGTTTCGCTTAATATTCCTTTCAAAACACTTTATCCTTTTGAAAAATCTGTTAGTTCCACATTTCACAACCAGGGGGCGCACTTGATTCTAAACAAACCTGTATCCGAACGAAAATCTGTTTTACATACTATCCGCTGATATATTAGTCGAGGGGATTGGGCCCATAGCACCTGAGATAAGTAGGCGCACCTGGCGGAAAAAAATGGAGCTAAAATATGTAAGGCTATGGTGCATAATATGAAAGAATGGTCAAAGGGGTGTCAGCAAAAGTTGGAAAATTTCTCCCCGGCTTAAAAGGGTGGAGGTTAGAAAAATTGCTTAAAATACACAAGTTAGAGTCCAGAGGGGTAAATAATAAAAGGCTTTTTGAAAATTTTATGATTTGCCGTGTGGTCTGAGGCATTCAGCTATACGTATGCAAAATTTCATGTCACCAACTTAATTAGGAGCTCTCTTAGAAAGAATTGCTTCAAATACATATGTGGAGCAAACATTCAAACCGTGTTTTCTCACAAAAAAATATAAAATGAGTTATTGTTATTTTTATGAACTCTGTGTTAAATTGCACAGAAATAAATGGTATTTTTTACTAAAAAAAATTTTTCTACGATTATAAATCAATTTTAAAACTTGACGTTTCAATCAAAGAGTGTTTCCTCCAAAGCCTGCATTCAATCAAGCAGTGATTTCTCCAGTCTGCCAATCACAGTTGTCACTTAATGTGTACTTTCGAAACCTACCATACATATCACAATTGAAACGGATTGTTTTAGAAAAAAATAAGAGAACTGTTAAAGTTAAAGGCTTCCAATTATAGATTCCAAGATCTAAATGAAGAATATGATGTAAATCTTTTTAAAAAGGGAGTTACTGTTGCCTTGTTCAAAGGGTTGTTTTAGAATATCTTCCTCTTAGCCACGCCATACCAGTTGAAAAGAACAAAGATGTTAAAAAATTTTGAAGGTAATGTATAGTGAACAGTGGCAAAATCAACCTGATGATATATTCAAATGATACAACTACATTATCCATGATTGATAAGCCTGCAATAAAGAAGAGGGATATGTGTATAACTGTCTAGATGAAGATATTGGTTTTAAAATTTGAAGTGGATTTCTGGCAAACGAGTATTTATTTAGTAAATATTTAATGAATACTACTAGGTACCATAATCTGTCATTTTATTTTAACAATAATCAACTGAAATTCAGTATTTATTCAAATAAAATAATGCTATTGTATTATTTGTGAGTTAGAACTTATTTCATTCAAAAAGCGTTTTATCCACTTGTCAAACAATCAAAACATGTTTCCTCCTCTGATTTCGGTCAAAACGTGATTTCTCCAAATATTAAATGCATTTTATTAATTTGTTTTATGTTTAATATCTTAGGTATGCTTGCAATTCTTTCTAATAAACAGTAATAAAAATACACAATAAAAATGAGAATTAAATACAAGTTATTTTCTTATTTATCAGTTTTTTGTGTTTTGTGAAAATTCGTATCTGAAGGAGAAAGCATGGTTTGCATGTTTGCTCCACATATGTGGTAGCTCAAAGGGTTAAACATAAGACCTTTTTCAAGATTTTATGATTTGTCGCCTGGCCTCAGGTGTTCTGCAATAAGTATGCAAAATTTCAAATCTCCAATTTAATTAGGGGCTCAGTTAGAAAGAATGGCTTAAAATACACAAGCTGGAGTTGAAAGGGTTTAACATAAAACTTTTTCAAAATTTATTATTTGACGTGAGATCTGAGGTGTTGAGCTATAAGTATGCAAAATTTCACGCCTCCAACCTAAATAGGGGCTCACTTCGAAAGAATTGTTTAAAATGCACATGTGGGAGCACAAAGGGTTAAATGTACGACTTTTTCAAAATTTTATGATTTGTCGTTTTATGAGAGGTGTTCAGCTATAAGTACCCAAAATTTCATGCCTCCAACATAATTAGGAGCTCACTTAGAAAGAATTGTTTAAAATACACATGCGGGAGCACAAAGGGTTAAATGTATGACTTTTCCAAAATTTTATCATTTGTCGTATGATGTGAGGTGTTCCGCTATAAGTACCCAAAATTTCGTGTCTCCAACATAATTAGGGGCTCACTTAGAAAGAATTGTTTAAAATACATGTGTGGGAGACCATAGGGTTAAACGTACGACATTTTCAAAATGTTATGATTTGTCGTTTGATGTGAGGTGTTCAGCTATAAGTGTTAAAGTTAAAGGCTTCCAATTATAGATTCCAAGATCTAAATGAAGAATATGATGTAAATCTTTTTAAAAAGGGAGTTACTGTTGCCTTGTTCAAAGGGTTGTTTTAGAATATCTTCCTCTTAGCCACGCCATACCAGTTGAAAAGAACAAAGATGTTAAAAAATTTTGAAGGTAATGTATAGTGAACAGTGGCAAAATCAACCTGATGATATATTCAAATGATACAACTACATTATCCATGATTGATAAGCCTGCAATAAAGAAGAGGGATATGTGTATAACTGTCTAGATGAAGATATTGGTTTTAAAATTTGAAGTGGATTTCTGGCAAACGAGTATTTATTTAGTAAATATTTAATGAATACTACTAGGTACCATAATCTGTCATTTTATTTTAACAATAATCAACTGAAATTCAGTATTTATTCAAATAAAATAATGCTATTGTATTATTTGTGAGTTAGAACTTATTTCATTCAAAAAGCGTTTTATCCACTTGTCAAACAATCAAAACATGTTTCCTCCTCTGATTTCGGTCAAAACGTGATTTCTCCAAATATTAAATGCATTTTATTAATTTGTTTTATGTTTAATATCTTAGGTATGCTTGCAATTCTTTCTAATAAACAGTAATAAAAATACACAATAAAAATGAGAATTAAATACAAGTTATTTTCTTATTTATCAGTTTTTTGTGTTTTGTGAAAATTCGTATCTGAAGGAGAAAGCATGGTTTGCATGTTTGCTCCACATATGTGGTAGCTCAAAGGGTTAAACATAAGACCTTTTTCAAGATTTTATGATTTGTCGCCTGGCCTCAGGTGTTCTGCAATAAGTATGCAAAATTTCAAATCTCCAATTTAATTAGGGGCTCAGTTAGAAAGAATGGCTTAAAATACACAAGCTGGAGTTGAAAGGGTTTAACATAAAACTTTTTCAAAATTTATTATTTGACGTGAGATCTGAGGTGTTGAGCTATAAGTATGCAAAATTTCACGCCTCCAACCTAAATAGGGGCTCACTTCGAAAGAATTGTTTAAAATGCACATGTGGGAGCACAAAGGGTTAAATGTACGACTTTTTCAAAATTTTATGATTTGTCGTTTTATGAGAGGTGTTCAGCTATAAGTACCCAAAATTTCATGCCTCCAACATAATTAGGAGCTCACTTAGAAAGAATTGTTTAAAATACACATGCGGGAGCACAAAGGGTTAAATGTATGACTTTTCCAAAATTTTATCATTTGTCGTATGATGTGAGGTGTTCCGCTATAAGTACCCAAAATTTCGTGTCTCCAACATAATTAGGGGCTCACTTAGAAAGAATTGTTTAAAATACATGTGTGGGAGACCATAGGGTTAAACGTACGACATTTTCAAAATGTTATGATTTGTCGTTTGATGTGAGGTGTTCAGCTATAAGTATGCAAAATTTCACGTCTCCAAAATAATTAGGAGCTCACTTAGAAATAATTGTTTAAAATACACATGCGGGAGCCCAAAGGGTTAAATGTACGACTTTTTCAAAATTTTATCATTTGTCGTATGATGTGAGGTGTTCAGCTATAAGTACCCAAAATTTCATGTCTCCAACTTAATTAGGAGCTCACTTAGAAAGAATTGTTTAAAATACACATGCGGGAGCCTAAAGGGTTAAATGTACGACTTTTTCAAAATTTTATGATTTGTCGTATGATGTGAGGTGTTCAGCTATAAGTACCCAAAATTTCATGTCTCCAACATGTATAGTTTCTGAGAAGGGGCTCTGTGACGGACAGACAGACAGAGGAGTGAGACGAATAGGGTTTCGTCAGATGAACGAAACCCTAAAAAGAATTACCCTAGTTCCAGGGTAATTCCTGATCACTTAAAAATTATAATTATTTCAATTATAAGTGCATATAATTGGATGTTGTTGATTTTTGTCAGGAATTACTTGGATGACTCTAAATAAAATAGATATTAAATAAAAAAAAAAAAAAAAAAAAAAACATATAACATAAAATAGACTTACCTTAAATCTGCATTTTCATAATGAGGATGATTAACAATAGGTCTCCTGGTAGACAACAACACATTTGCCATGGTTGGCATCGGGCCAGCAAACACAACATCTATTTTTAGAAAGAACAAGATAAAATTAAATAGGAGCAAAAAAATATCTTAAAACATATATGAGTAAATTAAATGAATTTATTAGCGACAGAGAAGCTATGGCTTTTAATCACTGGAAAAATGGCATTATATTTAGGATAAAAGGCTATCATGAAAACCAATCTTATCTTTTTTTTTTCTGTTTCTTTTTTTTTCTTTTTTTTTTTTTTTTTTTTTTTTTTTTTTTAAGTGAGAGTAGCTTCTATTTGTTCAGCACTGTTAGACAAATTTACAAGGCACTATAATTACTGCAAAAATTTCTCAATTAAAATGTAATTTATTAAGATCTAGTTGAATACAAACTAATCCACAAGCAATTAAAACTTTAAATAAAGTATATGATTTCATTTAAGATGTATCATACTCTTCTTGAAATTATATATATATATATATACATAAATTACATATATACATATACATTTTACATGACATTGGACGGGGGAAAAGTCTGATTAAGAAAAAAAAAACCTTTTCTGGAAAAGTGATGAGATGAAGAAAAAATACAAAGAATTGTATATTATTAACAGTAAAAAAAATGATGTTTCATTATTATTTGAAGGAGATGGGAAAATTCCAGAAACTGAAAAAGTATTAACAAGAGTTTTATTCAAAACACTGCAAAAAGCTTTATTTCACATATAAATAAATTCCAGAAACTGAAAAAGTGTTAACAAGAGTTTCATTCAAAACACTGCAAAAAGCTTTATTTCACATATAAATTGCTTTCAGCAAGTCTATATTTCTTTCTTTCTTGTCATCTGAATTCACAATTATTTTTTTCACAGGCACCTTCCAGTATTTAGCCTTAAACAAATGAATAATTACTTGGTTTAATGGTTATATTTTGGTTGTAGTGTTGGGTGGTAAAAAAATTAATTTGATATATTTAATTAAGACGAACAGAACTCACACGTGAAGAGACATTGCCTAAAATAAGGAGAACTTTTCTTTGGGCTTTTTGCATGTCTTTGTCAAATTTCAAAATCCATTCAAAAAACACTTTGACATCCAATTTTTGCAATTATGCCTATACATTACAGGGAACATTTTAATTACATTTTTTTTAGATAAACCGTTGATTCTTTTTGCCTTTTCAATTACAAGAGGTTTTCACCTTTCGAGCCATAATGCTAATGAATGTCGATCTTTGCTCCTTTTCACATTGTGTCAAGTTTCTTTTTTTTTAAGTTAAAGTTTTATCAGGCATCAAATAAAAAAACAATTCAGTTTCATCCATGCTTTACAATCGTAAACCTAAAAAAATATCTTGAGTTTTCTTTCTTCCATTCTTCGATTGTTCCTTGTAAAACAGGGGCTGCTTCTTCACATAACTTTTTACACAAAATTTCATATTTTTTCTTTTTTTATTTACACAACCAACCATCACTTACATGAAAGTCTTTATACCCAAGTTTTTTGAAAAATGTATATGCTTTTTCTTGCAAAATACTTCCACAAATAGGGATGCTTTTTTTTTTTTTATCTTGCATATTTTAACCATAAAAATAATACTTCCTCCAGATCTGCATACTTTGCTGTGAGAATATGATTAAGCAATGAGGAAACAGTATCCTTTTTGAATATTTTAAGAATTTTTCCTTGATCTTTCAATACTGCACTGAGAATGCAACTCTGAATCCTAAACTTTTTTCACTACTTCACTTTTAATTAACATTATTCTTGATGCATCTTACAATTTAGACTGTTTTCTAAACTCAAACATTTTCTTTTGCCAGACATAGCAAGGATACAAAGAGTTTTAAAAATTAACATGCGATAAATTTATAGGAAAAGAAATCTCAATAAAATCAGTTAATGAATCCTTCTATATATAAAAAAAAGTTTTGATTTGGAAATAGACCAATGAAAATCTGCGAAGATATTCCGGGTAGATCGGCATCCAATTTGAATGCTTAAGCTGATTAAGCCTTTCATCGTTAATATTAAAAGATCTGTTGCATACAAAAATATGAAAATCGGTGGTGTTATAAAGAAATGTTTAATAAACACGCTGATGCAGACAGTTTTCAAATCGAAGAATTATTTTAAGAGATATTTAATGCTAAAGTTGGACAAAATCGTTCCATTAAAAAAATTTTATTGGAGCAAAAACTATACATGAGAATTTAATCATTTTTAGATCATTTTATACATTATAAGTTCCCGGTGTGCAGATTGCATTTATTTTTCTTATTTGACTCATTTTTTGAGGTTTTATTTCTATTTTAAATTCAAATTTTCAGCATTTCGAGAGATATTTTTTAGAAATTTTAGAAAATGTTATTAATTTAAACTGTTGCCAATTGTATAAACAGCGCAAACAATAATGTTTACTTCAAATAAAAAATTTATTTACATGTGACTACTATAAACAGAAAAAAAAAAAAACTTTAAAATTGGAATTAAATGATTATATATTAAAAGAAAGAAAATTACATCATAAAAACCCTATTTACACTTGAATTTTAAAAGAGAAACAAAATCTTAAAATAAAAAAAATCATTATTATGCGTTAAAACTTGTAAATGGAGGAAATTACATCATATTTAAAATGGTCAAAAAATATGCCAAAACAATTTAAATTGAAAAATATATTTGCGCGAGATATTTTGAGATAATCTTTTCAACTATTATCGTGAATTCGAAGACAGAGCGAATAATATTTTCTTCTAACAACAAAAGTATTTTCATGTGAATATTAATAAGAGAAATAAAACTTTGGTGTAAATTACGTCAGATTTGAAACGATACATTTAAAATGAATTATTTAAAAGAACTATCTTATAGTGCTGTTAAAAAATACTGGGAGGCAATGACACTGTTTACTTAATTCATTTTACATTAGCTTATTTTCAAATGTTTAACTAATTTTTTTAATTAAATATGAAAACAGCCATTGTTTCTCTTAACAGCAGCAGATTTGGTCATAAAAAATCCCCAATCCAAGGAAAACGAATGGAAACCCGTTTACAGAGAGATTGCTACAGTTTTTTTTTTAAATTTTAATTCAATATTTTTAAAGCCGATCAAATTAGCGTGCTTTTTTTATTTTGGTGTGCCTGAACGGGCGTTGGCGAGCGTAGCTCGTTGGGGGCAGAGCCCCCTAGTTAGTTAGGGCTCCCCCAAATCTCTCTTGGAAGTATTAAAAGTATGTGATTGGCTGTAGAGAAAAAAATTGAAGCTTACGTCATGGAAAAAATAGCAATTATCTAAAAAATAAAATTCTATTTCTTATGCTATTTTTTTCCTCATTTTTCATGTTCAAATTCTTTTTGTTATAAATATTTCGAATTCAGTATTCTTTAACATACATACAAACAAAATGGTCATGAGCATTTTGTTATATCAGAATTCATTATAAAGTGATTTAACTGTATTAGAAAAATTGCTAGTTATGTCGAAAGTCAAAAATTAAGTAAAAATTATATATTTTTTTTCATTCTTTTTGCTTTTCTATATTTTTACAGATTTTAAAATCCATGCCATAATTTATGTTAGAATTTAAAAAATCTAAAGAAAGTCGTTCACAAAAAGTTTTAGAAGTATGCCCTTGTGGTCATTGATTTTTTCTTACTTAATTCTATATTGAATTGAAAAGCTTCACTGACACTAATTCTGAAAACTTAATGTGTTTAATTTCAGATGAAAATTTGCAAAAGACTAATATTGAGAAATATTTATATTTAATAAGCAATTCTTAAATTTTGTATTTGTGAAAGTGTTTTACAGGATATTTTGGCTCTGGCCTTAATCATGTGAAATATTTTGGAATTTTTTCTAAAATGTTCATGAGTTATTTTACTCCAGGTCATTTTTTTAATGAGTGAAAATGATTTTAAATGGGTAAAATACTTCTCTACACAAGTAATGGTGAACACTGCATATTCTATTCAATAAAGTTCTCTCTTTTTTTAAGACTTATGTTCAAAGTAATATAAATGTCCGATGTTCTTGTGTAGTAATTGAAAAAAAGCATGATTACTTTAAAAGTTTTAAATGATTATGTTTCCTTAAAAAAAAAAAAAAAAAAAATAAATAAAATAAAATAAAAAATAATAATAATAATAATAATAATAAAATAACAGTCTGTCTCAATTGCATTTTTCTTTAGACAGAAGTGGAATCAATGGAAATAGTTGTAATGGCCCTAACTGAAAGGCGCAAGGCATGTAAAACAGCATACAAACATATGTATACCTTTACTTGGCTTTTAAACTCTTGCCAACAGTTTAATCTTCCATAATATATATTTTTTTTAACTTTATTAATATTTTTTATTACAGTACTAACAAAATACTTCATTTTAACATTATTTAATTTCTGGAAGCATCTAAATATCAAGAAATTTGTAAATATCATACAGCATTAAAAAAGGTGTGCTAATTAGGTATTGATTTAATAACTTAATTAATAGAATTTATAGAAGTAAGTCTTAAAGCAACAATAACCAAATTTTAATAAATTCATAAAAGAGTGAGTAATTTTCAACATAAATTTTACATAAAAAGGCAAAAGTTGTCAAAAAAAAAAGTATATTTTATCTTACACATGAATAAAAATGTGAAAGAAAAAGTTGTTCATAAAGCAAATTACACGGAAAAACTGGGAGAAAAAATTACCATACCTTCACGCAATGAATTATTTATCCATGTTATAAGCTCTTCTAAATTAGGATTGCTAAATTCTCCAATGATATTCCTTTGATGTTTCAAGTTTGCCACACCTTGCACACTCATAGATGCAATCAGAGCAACAAATATACAACATTTCATATGATTTCCAGCTAAAAACCTGAAACACTGATAAGTAAAAATAGCAACTTTGTAAATATATATTTATTTATATACTAATATTGTCAACACATGTGTGGACTTCATTTTACATAAAATGAGTCTTAAAAAATGGTACATTTACATTAATAACATTTATATAATGCATGATGCTAAAGATGATTATCTTTCTTGGAAGTGCACTTGATATGCCACTAAATCTGTACATATTTTATTTAATATCATAATTTTTTATTTATAAATTAGTGAAAATTATAATGCATTCAATTAAATTAGAACTATTTAAAATGCACATCTATGAATTTTTTTGAAAAATAGTTGTTGGATCTTTATTGAAGAAACTTTAAAAAAATCTTTATAATTACTATAATAAATGATGTGATAAATATGAGAAATTAGTGAGTAAATGATCGTTACAAAATAAATTTGATAAGACTAAAAAAATTAAAGTTGTTTTAAAATTTTTACTAAAAGATACAGGAAAAAGCATGTTCAAAATAGCCATACTATGAAGTAGTAATATTGTTGAATGTCCAAATTAAAAAATGATACTGTTACCTTTACTATTCATATTCAATATAATATCTGATATTGCTTTGAAGAATCTATGTATGTAAATATGATGTACAAATGGATTAAGTTTTTAACCAATGTTAAAATATAAAAATAGACAAAAATAAAAAATACAAAAATAGGCAAAAATGAAAAATACAAAAATGTTTAGTTTGGACACAGCATTTGCACACAGGATAAATATAAGTGTTCCTGATTTGAATTAAAGGTTTTCTGCTAGTAAAAATACTACACTTTTGTAAGCTGCAATAAATTTAAAAGAGATTTGTAAATAACAACATGTCAGAATATGTCGGATTTGACGAATGAAAATATATAAAAGAACTGTTAGACTGAGTGTATAAAAAACTTACAATAAATAATCAATTTTACATTGGCTGGCCTAAGTCTTGAAATAAATATTATTTTTAACTAAAGTTACCAAACTGCTGTATCCATTAACTTCAACTTTTCAAATTATTGAAAAATTAAACTTCAATTAAACAGTAACATAAAATTTAGATGAGAAATTATGAAGTTATCAATTGAGGCTATGATCTTTAGTATTAGGTAATGAAAAATCAGCAAAATTTGTACAGTGACACAGTCACTTTTTTTTTTTTTCCAACAAAATCTAAACATGTCATTTTCACCATTAAAAAGTTCACAAGCATAATTTTCATATTCACTATTTAAAATATATTTTAACATGCAACATATAATTAATAAATATGAATTGATATTTATTAATTATAATTGATGAATAAATATAAATTGATGTCATGTTTGCCAGCTACAACTTTGCATGTGAAAATCCACACTCTTGACGTGAGGATCTAATCTGAGTGCCGGCTGAATTTTTTTAATTTGGACGCATTCATAGCAAAATATTTAGTTTTATTAAAAATATATATAATATATTATACCCTTTTTATTATAATGTAATTTTTACTTTTTGTATGAAGCATTTCCCCTCCCCCTGAGATTAGCAACTTAGTCTCAGTATCAGCATAATGAAACAAATATTGAAATGTAAGAGTTTACAAGAGAAATTGCATGTTTTTTTTAAATATAACCTCAATCTCTGTACAAAAATTTAAAAAAAGCTATTACTTACCCATCATCCATAATATAGGGTAAGTCTTGTAATTGTTTAAAAAGAAAAAAATAAATAAAATGACAGTTTTACACGTTTCAGACACTGGAGATACCGTAAAACATATTTTTAGAAGAAAAAAGAAATGTCACCCATCTGTGTGCGTGTCTGTAAATGCTCTATCTCCCAGACTTAAAATTTTATATGTACTCAGTGCTGTAATTGGAGGGGAACGTGTGGGAACGCCGTTCCCAGAAATATTTGGTTTGTTACTGTAAATATATATATATATATATCGAGTATGAGCACAAACCTTTTTTTTCATCAAGCGAAATGAAGAGCTTAGGAAATGAGCCTAGACACAGACAGCTAAACCCTCTTCTCCAGACTGTGAAAACTATACCCATTTCAACGTCTGAATGCAGAAGAGCATCCAGCTGTGTGAATAACATGACTGATGCGAAAAATTCACTACTTATAGAAAGAGCCAATCTATATATATAAAAGAAAGTCTGGATTTTGTATTAATCTACGCGCAGTGCAAACTACTGAACCTAAAATCTTGAAATTAAGTGTAAAAATACTACTTATGACATAGAGTGCCGCTAAGAAAGGATTTTCCAAAATTCCACCCCTAAGGGAGGTAAAAAAGAAAACGAACTTAAAAAATTCCTTAAAAATCTGATTTTATAGTTATTTTTCAACTGATAACATATTTTAGTGTATTTTTGTATGCTGAATCGAATGACACTAACCAAATTCATTTAAGTCGAAAAGTTCATGAGATATTTCATATTTAATCTGGTGAACCTGATTATGAAAAATTAGTCTTATTAGAAAGTTCTACTGAACGGATTTTGATGAGATTTGCAATTTTAAGTTTTTAGGGATGATTTTAATATGCTACATATTGCTCTTCCATTCTTTTCCATATTCAATTGTAAATAATCAACTAAAAGATTTGCTTCTTAACAGTCCAAATTTTGTCTGAGCCATTAGAATATATAAAACCGTAACGGCTTTCATATTGTTTTCAGCAATGCGGAAGATCATTGGCGATAAATATATATATTGCTATAAAACACAAGATCAAATACACAGATATATACAGTTTGATTAAAGTTTCGTTTGAAGAAACCGTCCAGCGTAGCGGACGAAGGCTGCTAGTCTATATATATAAAAGGAAGTCTGAATTTTGTATTAATCAACGTGCAGCCAAAACTACTGAACCTAAAAAATCAGGGTAAAAATACTTCTTATTATATAGAGTGCCGCTAAGAAAGGATTTTCCAAAATTCCACGCCTAAGGGGGGGGGGGGGTAAAAAAGAGAAGAACTTAAAAAAAAAATTCCTTAAAAATCTTATTTTATAGTTATTTTTCAAATGATAACGTATTTTTGTATGCTGAATCAAATGGTACAAACTAAATTCTTTTAAGCCCAATAGTTCGAGAGATATTTCATATTTTTCTAATTTGGCACTATCTTCGGCGCCAAAATCTGAATTTTTCAAGTGATAATTTCTAAAAACTCATTTTTTTCATTCTGTTACTATAGCAAGGGAAAAAATTCAAATTGAATAATTTTTAACCAATCCTTTCGGTTAAATAAAAACAACTTCGTCAATTAGAAAAAAAAAATTCAAACGCCTCAAAACTAAAACTAAAGAAAAAACCAAAAACTGTGGTACTTTTTCGTTCTAATTTTCGTCGCGATACCATGCCAAAATGTATGGTATTGCGTCATTTATTTCAACCCTAATCGTGCAAACGATTTTTATGACAAACCGTGCCACACATTAACATTTGCTAATTATTGAACGTGAATATTTTTATGCAGGAATTTTTAATGATGGAATTTATTTTATTCCATCATAATCTCACAAAACTTTTTAATTTATTATTTTTTTAATAGAAAATATTTATTACTGATACTGATATAGATTTTACCATTTCGCAGTTAGCTGATGATGAGGAAGCTACAATAAAATTATTTCAGAAGTTAGGAATTACGCATATAAAAATGTTTTGTTCAAAAAATCATGAATGTCTTCATTGAAAGAATGAAATGTTTACTGCAATGTGAGACATACGTATTACGTACGCCATGCTTCAGTAGTAAAAGAGATTTACAATTTCAAGACTGCAGTTTAAATTGACTATATTTTATTACTTGCAAAATATTTATTTATTTTTATATTTTAAGTATTTATTTTTGTACCCGTCGACCAATTTTGCCAAATTATATAAATCGCCAAACCACTCGCCAAATTATACAAATTGACATAATTTTTATTTTAAATAACAAAACAACAAATAAATTAGTATAACATTAATAAAAATACATTTAAAACGTCGAAATAAAAATCACCTGATGACGTAAATACGTGTAACTTGCTTAAAGTCAAGTGAATGTGACATTTACGATCAACCATTATTGGCATTTAATCTTATAGTTTGGCAATAGATTTTTGGTCAACGGGATAACCAAGTAGTACTATTATTTTTATTGATTTAAAAAAATGGTAGGTCAAAGTCTGTAATTTTCAAAAGTTAATTTTTTAAATGCTCATTTTTTTAATCAACAAAATTATTTTTTTTTTCAAATGTATCATTTCATTTTTGTGCAAACTATTATGTTTGGTGACAATGGTGTTGGCATAACAGGGAAATACCAAAACAGTTACTGATTTTATATCAAATGTAAGGAAAAAAGGCTTAATGAGCAATAAATATTGTAAATATGACTATAACTCAGATTCTACTGAACAGAATTTTGTAGAACTTACACTGTTAAATAGTAAATTTGGTTTATAAATGGTTTAATGTAAAAAACATCATTCTAAGTTGCTACGGGAGTTCTAAAATTAAGAACTCGATTATGAAAGATTTCAAGTCAACTAATAAAATGCACAGTAAGTTAGATAAAATTCCAGGGATTTTTTCAATATTTATCATATCATTCTGTGTTGTTTAGTTACGGAGCTACGCGGAAAAAGTTCTCAGTGCTACAGTAAAGAAAATTGGAAGATATACGCTACAGAGATAGGGTATACTAGAGTATATATGCTATAGTTATGGAAGTTGAGCTGAGTTCCTTAAAAAATTCAGAAGTGATTCAGTATATACCTATCCCTACCTCCCAGAGAGTTCTATAATCAGGTTAACGCAAGTTACATTTAACTATCTCAATATATATATAATGCAAAGAGAAATTTCATTCCGGCCGCTTATATCTTGAGTTCTGCTGAATAGATTTTGATGGCACTTACATTGTTAGTTAGATAATTTTTCAGAAAGATGTTAGTATAAAATATAACGTTCTATGTTGCTTAGTTAAATAATAATGGGGAAAGTTCTAAATCAGATGAACCCAATTTTGAAAGATTTACTTTTTTTAAAGGTTCCACTGAATGAATTTTTATGGGATTTAAACTGTTAATTAGATCATTTTTAGGAAAGGTTTCGGTATATTTTCCAGTTTAAAAGATTCTGCTAAGTGGATTTCGATGCAACTTGATCGGTTAGTTAATTTTTCAGTGAATGTTTTAGTATAAAGCACATATCATTTGCTGTTACTTGGTTGTTAGGCTGCTTGATTGTAGAATTATAGATGAAAGTTCTAGAATCAGGCGAACCCAATTATTATGAACGATCAGCCTTTTGAATAAGTCCAATTAACAGATTCTGACGAGACTTGCATTGATAATTTTTCATGAACGCTTTTAGTATATTACATATTGTTCTTTACCGAATCCTTCACTAACAGATCAACTAAAGAAATTGGTCCTTAACAGTCTAAATTTTGTATGACTCAATAAAAGATATAATAGCGTAATGACATTCATATTGCTTTCAGCAATTTGGTTATATACACCAGGTAAATGTCCATCTTGCTTTAAAACGCATGATCAAATTCACAGATATATTTTGTTTCATTCAAGATTTCTTTAGAAAAACCAACCAGCGTAGCGGGCGAAGGCGGCTAGTCTATATATATAAAAGAAGATCTGGATTTTGTATTAATCAACGCCTAGTCAAAACTACTGAACCTAAAATCTTGAAATTTGGGGTAAAAATACTTCTTATGATACAGAGTGCCGCTAAGAAAGGATTTTCTAAAATTCCACCCCTAAGGGGGGCGGGGGGGGGGGGTAAAAAATAGAACAAACTTTTAAAAAATTCCTTAAAAATCTGATTTTATAGTTTTTTTTTCAACTGATAACATATTTTAGTGTATTTTTGCAATCTGAATCGAATGGTACTAACCAAATTCTTTTAAGTCTAATAGTTCATATTTCATATTTTTCTAATTTGGCGCTAAAACCTCAAATTTTCAAGTGATAATTTCTAAAAACTCATTCTCTTCATCTGTTACTATAGTAAGGGAATAAATTCAAATTGAATAATTTTTTAATCAATTCTTTTGGTTAAATAATTAAAACAACTATGTCAGTTATGAAAAAAATTACAAACGCCTCAAAAACTAAAACTAAATACAAAAAAAAAAAAAAAAAAAAACTTGTACTTTTTTGTTCTATCAACAATATGCCAAAATGTATGATATCGTGCCATTTATTTCAACCCTAAACATGCAAACGATTTTTATTGCAAACCATACCTAACATTAAGATTTTGCCTTTTATTGAACGTGAATATTTTCTTATTTTAGTATTACAAATCGTAGCATGGCAAAACATCTCAATTTGTTATTTTCGAATAGAAAATATTTATTATTAAATTATGACTTACATTTATTACTGGACTTACGTTATGACTTAAATTTAATACATGAATTCAACCATTTGGCAGTTACTTGATAATGAGGAAGCTGTAACACTATTATTTCAGAACTTAGGAATTAAACATGTAAAAATGTTTTATTAAAAATACCATGAACGTCTTCATTCACAATAGGAAATGTTACTGTACTGAAATGAGAGACATGTGTATTGCGTACGCCATGCAGTTTAAATTGACTTTATTTTATTATTTTATTGCAAAATTTTTATTGGCACTTTTCCGTTATACGAACACCATGCCAAAATGTATCCTAATGCGCCAATTATTTCAACCCTGATCGTGAAAAGGATTTTTATTGTAAACCATGCAGTAGCGCATCTAGAATTATGCTTTGGAGGGGGCTAACATATTTTAGAGATTTACATGTGCCCAGATCTGACCCGTTTCTGCGGTAAAGTTCTGTCTTATTTTCTTTCATTTGACTCGATGGGATGTGCCTGCTCAGGTCCTGAATTACATTTTTCCTGCTGACTTGAGCAGAGTCGTAACCAATCAGAGAAGCTGGAAGAAGATCTGGAAAGTTTTGGTGGGGCTAAATTCTGAATACTTTTAACATGTTTGATAAGGAAATACTGTACCTAAAATATATCTTAGTTTTTCCAATTTTTGGTGTGTTTCTGTATTTGGATAATGTTAAAGTGTGTTTGCAATCAAGCTATTTAAAGTTTTATTATTAAATTATTAAAATATTATTAAGATTAGAGGAGGTGCAAAAGGTTGCACAGGGACAGTGCAACCAAACAAATGTTTAATTAGTAGGTAAATCTTAAACATGCTAATATTTCGGATTTCATAATAAAATTTATAAAAGAGAAAAAAATGTGGAACAAACCAATATCTTTTCAAATATTCCGATTTTTTAAGAACCTCTTAAAAAAATAATATTCTTTAATAATTTTTGAAAATTTTAAATAACTAGTCTTGGTGTCTGGGAGGGGCTTCAGCCCCTTTAGCTCAACCCGTGGCTTCAGCCCCTTTAGCTCAACCCGTGGGTGCGCCAATGAAACCATGCAAAACATTGTGATTTATGTAGTATATATTTGTATATTAGTATATAGTGTGATTCAGTAAAATAGTTGGTAAAAATCTGTAATTTTCAAATGTTATATTTTTTAAATGCTCACTTTACTATCAACAATATTTTTTCTCTTAATTTTCAAATGTTTCAATTCACGTGATTTTCATTTTGCACCAACTATTACACTTGGCGACAACGGTACCCGTATATCGGAAAAGTACCTTTTTATTTTAAGTATTGATTTGTATTGATGTAAAAAAAACAGTCCGTGAAAGTCTGTAATTCTCAAATATTATATATTTTAAATACTCATTTTTGTATCTACAATTATTATTTCTTTCAAATGTTTCATTTTGCTCTAATCATGATGCTTGGTGACAACGGTGTTGGTATAACGGAAAAATACCGAAACAGTTACTGACTTTATTTAAAATACAAAGAAAAAAGGTTTAAAGAGAAATAAATATTGTAAAACGGAAATATTTAATTTAAATATGAAAGCAATGTTTATACTGCTTAAAAAGAATTTCATTTTTAAAGGTTTTAATAGAAAATAAAAATAAACAAATAAAAAAATGCAATTTAACAAATTACAACCACCATTTGGAAAATGATTTTTTCAAAGACTAAAATTTAAGACATAAAAAATCGCACAGAGTTGATCATACATTACGTACGTCATGGATTACATTTTTCAGTACTGTAAATTTTTAAACTTCTACGGAGCTGGTCATACATTACGTACGCCATGGATTAAACATTAATATTCCTGGACCAATTTTAAATGAAATTTCATTCTTAAACTTCTAAACATCCCACAATATTACTTTTTACACCGTCGTATAGAGAAAAAAAATGTACTTTTGAATGCAATTCGTTTGAAAGCTGTATCTCAATTTATTTCTGAGTTATTAATTTTTTTTTTTTTTTGTAGTTTTTATTACTTTTTTGTCATAGTGGCAACAGAAGTATCCATCTCTGTTGAAAGTAAAGGGAAAATACAGATTACTGTATAGACCAATCAGAAAACGAATAAAATGTGGATTCAACTAATAAAAAGCTTCAGATATGTTTTTGATTTCCTACTCTAACGGAGGACAATAACCACTTTTCCAAATGGTTAAAAAATATTTTCAATGTCATTTGCTCCTGGATAAAAAGAGAAAAATATATATTTGTATGTTAGCCGTGCACAAATCTCGCTAATAGCACTTTTTAAATCGCAAATACTAGCACTTACATTTTTACCAATCATCATCATCTACTATATATATATATATATATATATATATATAACGGAAATTCCTATTTCATTCCAATTGACTGTAACTCAGATTCTACTGAGCAAAATTTTGTAGAACTTACTCTGTTAGTTAGGTAATTTGTTTTAGAAGTGTTTTAGAGTAAAAAAAAATAGTTCCGCATTTCTTAGTGATAGCTACAGGAGTTTTAAAATTAGGTGAACCTGATTATGAAAGATTACATTTTATTTAAAGTTCTACTGAATAGAATAAGATGCTATGCGGGAAGTTCTCAGTAGTGTAGTAAAAAATGAGAGGATGTATGCTATATGCAGAGAGTATATACTAGAGATAGAGAATATATATGCTATAGCTATGGAGAGTGTGCTGAGTTTCTTAAAAAAGTCCAGAGGATATATAAACGTAAACCTACCCGTACATCCCTGAAAGTTCTATAATCTGGTGAATGCGATTATAAAAGATATATTTAAATTTAACTATACATAATATATATGAAATGCAAAGAGAAATTTCGTTCCGGCCGCTTAGAACTCGAGTTCTGCTGAATAGATTTTGATGGGACTTGCATTGTTAGATAATTTTTCAGAAAAGATTTTTGTATATCATATCGTTCTACATTGCTTAGTTAAATAATTACGGGGAAAATTCAAAATCAGATAAACCCGATTATGAAAGATTAGCTTTTTTAAAGGTTTTGCTGAATGAATTTGGATGGGACTTAAAACTGTTAATTAGATAATTTTTAGGGAAGCTTTTGGTACATTTGCCAGCTTAAGAGATTTTGCTAAGTGGAATAAGATGGAACTCGGTTAGTTAATTTTTCAGGGAATTTTTAGTATAAAACACGTATTGTTCTAGGTTGCTTGGTTATAAAAAAAAATTGGCTGAAAGTTTTAGAATCAGGTGAACCCAATTATGAAAGATTAGCCTTTTTAATAGGCTCCATTGGACGGATTCTGATGAGAATTGCATTGATAAATTTTCAGAGGAAGGGTTTTAATATATTACATATTGTTCTATCGTACTTTACTAAATCCTACAGTAAAGAATCAAGTAAAGAAGTTGGTCCTTAACAGTTCAAATTTTGTCAGTCTCAATAGAAAATATAATAGCATAATGACGTCCATATCGTTTGTAGCAATTCGGATAGACATTCCAGGTAAATGTCCATATTACTTTCAAACACATGATCAAATGCACAGATATATTTCGTTTGATTCCAGATTTGTTTAGAAAAAATGACAAGCGTAGCGGGCAAAGGCTGCTAGTTCACTTATATTTATAAGCCGTGTAGGATTTCCCTTAAAAGAATTTTGTCCTGAACCATATATGAAATCTTGGATGCTATCAGGAAGAAGATCAGCAGATAGACAACTTGTCGTAAATCAGAGAGCACAGAAAACAACTCTCCTTATCGTTTGTTATGAAAAATTCTAGGATAGATGTGTCAGTAAGTAATATATGGATTTATTTCTGTTATTTCAATTAAATTTTCATTCCTAATGGAAAATGTTACTATGAGATTGATTAAAAATTGCTTTTAGATAAATCCTACAGAAATACAATACAACAAAAACTAGATTATAATAATTATAACTGTTAATTTAAAAAAGTCTGCTTTAGTTAAATTGGCTTTTGGCTTAAGCAAAAATCCGGTAGCATCAACATCTATTCTATGAAAAGCTGAGTTCCCACAAATATTTTTTTCCAACTACAGCACTGTAGTATGTAATAATGAGACGAAGCCTGTTGAATTTCAGTAACCTCGATTATACAGAACTATTTTTTTTTCAGACTCTCGAAATATTTGTCCTGATAGGAGGTATACAAAAATTTTTGAAATTGTTTATTTTAAGGAGTGAATATAAAAGACAATAAAAAAAACAAAAACAAATTTTGCATAAAAAATAAAGTTGATTGGATAATTAGTTGCCAAAATATTTGTAATCATATTTTCCACACACTTCGATTTTTCATGACACTGTACTTCATTCAAATCTCAATTTAAAGATATATTTTAATTGGAAATGATGGGTAAGTATTACGGTGGCCCCCAACGACTAGTTTTTAATTGTAATGAGAAAATAGCATCTGTAATTATATAGTAATTCTCCTTGTTTCTCTTTTTTCTGTAGCGATGGAAGTAATCCAATTGCTACTACTATAAAGAAATTTCATAAAAGACTTTTAAAATTAAAATACAAAAATGGGATTCTTTTTATAAATAGTGAGTGCAGATACATTTACAAATAAACTGCTTTCATTAAAAAAAAAAAAAAAAATTAGCAAAATCGGATTGGTTCAGTAGAAAGCTCGCCAGATAACTAAAAAAACAGTGTTATGTTTTAAATATATAGATAATTTCAAAGAGTTGTGTTCCTTAACAACAGAAATGAAGCGCTACTCAGCTTGAATCCCAATACCTTTAAGAAAAATTATTCATTTCTTTCAAATACTTTAATTACATTGACGATTTACAAAGATATTTTTCTTCATGAACATCTAACAGTAATCTTTTAACAGTCGTCCTACAAGCAAAATGAATAAATTTATTAAATCCCATTTAAATGGAAAGTACAAATGTCTTAGAAAGATTATTGAAAATCAAACATATGCTATAAAATAAAAAATATATTCAAAATAAATCAAACCAATCTATCTATATTATAAAGGACAGACATATCTGTGTGCAACACTGTGTGTGATTTTTTTCATGATCCCAAGGAAAGCCATCATACAAGAATATAGAGATCTAAAAGGCTAGATAAAAGCAATGCGAATATCTATATTATAAAGGACAAACGTATGGCAACACTTCACAACAAAACTTCGCTTTTTAAATTTTTGCTACTGCAATTTTTTTAACTTCTAAACATTTCACATTTTCAATTTTTATACTGTCGTGTAAGGAAAAAAACTGTACTTTTAAATGCAATTTGTTTGAAAGCTGTATCCCAATTTAATTTTAAGATATTAATTTTTTTGTAGTTTTTAATCACTTTTTTGTAATTGCAGTGCACTCACTTTTTTGTAATTGCAACTGAAGTACTTTATTTCTATTGAGAGTAAATGGAATATAATCACAGAGAAAAGAGATAAAAAGATGGAGATGAAGTGTAGTGACTGGGTGTGATGCCGAAAATGCAACCCTGGACCGGTTAAAACCGGTCAAAATTAATTCCTAATACTTGCGGATCTACAGAGTCTGTATGCGGCTGGGCCGAATGAAGCAATTAAATTTGAGTGATAACCACCTTCATATTGCAAACCGCTCTTACAGCATACTGCTTCGCCATTTATCTCTTTCTTCTGTGAAAAATAATAGATTACTGTATCTTTTTGTTAAAATACATGCTATGTCAAGAATATTGTCTGTTATAAAGCCCAGTGAATTTTGGTTTTATTTCATTTTTATTTATCAATTAAATGATTTTCAGTTTATTGCAAACTTACTTTACAAATGATACAACACTGTCTCTTTACAAAAATGTTTTTTAAAGAATATTTGTGTGATTTATTTTCTGTGCATATACTTAATTCTTATCAAATAGCTGAAATAATGTAATTTTATTAATTTGTGTGTAATAACATTTTCCGAATTTTGAAAAAATATAAATGAATGACTTCTGATAAAAGATAAAGCTATTATAAACAAACAAATGAAGGCATTTGAATCATTAGATACCCGATTTGTTCTTCTGAGCTTCTTGAATGACGATATTGGTTTTTCCTGGGTTTGTGTATTATTCCTTGATAATGACGTCATATGCATACCTTTTTATAGATGTTGTTTAAGACTGGATTGCAAAAAAAAAAAATGGAATGCTTTAGTGGATGCAAATGATGTCACTTTGTAAAAAAGCATGTATTTTAATTCTTAAAACTGAAATATGCTTTATAGAAGTGCGTCATTTTCACCCTAGCTGCTTTGAAATTCTTCGTGGATGAAAATCCTCAATTTTTTTAAATAATATAATCGAAATACACACTGATAAAATACAATGTTTTACAAAAATTTAAAGTATCTTTATAGAAGAGCAGTAACATATAATGTGCACATGGAGATCTGAAGACTTTGTTCAAAAAATAGCGATTTGTATTACAGAACTTTATGATTCTTGGTTTGATGAATTCTTTTCAGTGAGTTAGACAAATAAACAAAGAAAAGTTTGGCAATAATTCCAGGTTTGAAATAATATCAGATTCCCCAACTTTTTGTCCAAATTTTCTCAACTAATAAATTTTTTTTTGCTATTCTTTAAGACATTCAACTATAATTTTATCAAAATAACATAATTTGCATAATTTTATGTAATATATATATTTAAAACAAAAGACAATGTTTTTTAGTAATCTGCCATGTGCTTTCTGCTGAACCAATTTTACTAATAAATTTTTTAACTGAAAGCTGTTCATTTGTAGATGTGTTTGCATTTTTTTTTTTTTTTAAATATCCCTATTTTTATATTTTAATTTTAAAAGTATTTTATGAAATTTCTTCAAAATAGTGGTAATTAGATAGCTTTCGTTATTGTAGAGAAGGGAGAAATAATAAGGAGACATTTTCTGACAAAAAATCAAAATTGTTGATATAAATTGTTGTATAGGGTTTAGTGACACAAAATCCCATTATTAACATAATATTTTGAACAGAAAATTACATACTGCCTTTGAAAACATGCAATTTTCCTAACAAAGTTTCCATACTTTTTTTCTTCTGCATGTGTAATGACACCAAGTTTCAGGTATTAGGCGAAATGCTTAAGTAAGTGAAACTGACATCATATTTAAAAGAAAATGATCATTTTCTTATATAAAACTAAACATTTTAACACAAATGCATCTAAAAAACATAAAATATGGCAATTTTTACACTCTGGTATTGAAATTAGAATATTGAGTTAAGAGCACCTGTTCATAAGCAAAGATGTTGCTGACAATCGTGACTTCAAGTTTTGAGTTAAAATTATTTTTAAATGATCAAATTAAAATGCAAATTTGTTTAAAAATGGTGACTACGGATATGAGAGGTGTGTATGTAAATTTTGAGATCGTGAAAATGATGTCGAGTTTAGATTTCAAAGGGGAAAAATTATCTGTTTGTGTCAAAATGGGATAAAATTTGTTTTGTTTTTTAATTCCAGAATACCAAGCATAAGAACCTTAATTGATAACCTATCTTTATTATATTTTACTGATTATGTATCTATATTATAAAGGATAAACATATCTGTGCACAACGCTGACATCATTTTGCAAATGGCAACATTTCACGATCAAATTTTAGTTTTGGAATTTTCGTAACTGCAATTTTTTTAATCTTTTGACTTCTGACCATCATACATTTTCAATTTTTAGAAATGTCGTACAGAGAAAAAAAATATACTTTCAAATGCAATTTGTTTGAAAACTGTATCTTAATTGACTGATTTATTATCTTTTTAAAAATAATTTTCAAGCATGATTTTTTGTAATTTACCTTACCACATGCAGGCTTAAATATTTAATAATATTAAACATTTTGCACATAAAGCAACAAAAATTGTTCAACATTTATTTCTAATTTTCCATAGCGAAATTAATACTTTCTCAATAAATAAATAAAAGAATAATATTTAAAAAAACACACAAATTTAGCATATTTGTAATCAAATAATTTAAATTTTTATACAGCCAAATAGGGAAAAAAAACTTTCAACGGAATTTGTTTGCAAAGTGCATCTCAGTTTACTGAATGTCCATAGTTTTAAAAATAATTTTCAAGCATGAAATACTTTTAAATTTATCTTTTATCGTGTAGAGCTTGATTAAGAAAGATTAATCCACCCTTAAAATAGCATAAAGAGTTCATCATTTTCTTACGGCTAATATTCCATAAAAATAAATTAAAACTTCATCTATGAATAAATAAAATAATATAAACAAAACACAAATTTAACGGACATGTAATTTAACGCTCTTAACTTACTTAAAGCTCTGAAATTATCAGAATATAAAAGGATGTCATAAGCAGCAAAATCTTGGGCTAAAAACTCTTAGCAGGCGGCTAATACGAAATATCGCTTTTGATAAATTTCAAAACTTGATTTTGTTGCATCATAAAAGATACAATGCATCATTTCCCATTCAAATTAATTTAAATACTATAATTTATTTCTCCCTTACAACTTAAATTAGCATTTTTAAACATCTGCTTTCAAATCCCAAATCATAATGTTATAAGTAAAATTTAAATAATAAATAATACAATATTTTCGCATTTTCTAATGTAAACTTTATCTTTTATTAAGATTCATTAAATGCAATGAAAATAATATTCTGTTTCACTGATTTAACCTTCTGATTTTCCTTCAAAAAATATTGTGTTCTTTGTAAATATATCGTTGTTTTATGTCTAAAATATTAAAAATCTAACAACTTTTATTTATTAATATTTCTTCTTTTAAATATATTTTATGGATAGAAATATTTATTTCTAGCCGATTGTGAAATTTTCAGCTATTTTGGATAAATACTTTAGTAGAAATATGCAAAAACATTTTTTCTATATTTTCGTTTTTGAATTTTTGCCATGCAATGCAATACGAATCTCTCTTCCGGCATTTTGGAAGGACGAGAGAAATAGCTTCAAAAAGGGTTTTCCCCTAGGCAAAAGACGCCATGTTCCAAAAAGCTGAATCTTGGAGTTGCATGGAAAAGCGATCAAAATTCCTGAGGGAGACCTCCACGAAGTGTGCGACGTCAAACGTTGGTAGATACGCAGTTCTCATTGGCTGGCGTGCTTTGTAATGACTTTTTTTATTTGAAAATTTGTATTCTGGAAGAGATCAGTTTTCACCTAGGTACCGTTGAGAGAGTCTAGCAAGTGTGTGGGGCTGCAACGGCGTACTTTTGGCCGACAGTTGCGGCGAAGAGATTTTTCGGTGTAGTCATCCTGAAAGATACTTGAGTTGACTAAGCTTTTTTTTTTGTAACAACATACTGCATTTTCAATGGAATTGACTAAGCTTTTAATATAGCCACTCTCCATCAGGAGCAACAATTTGCGTGAAAGTAAAATAAACTCTTTTCACTGGATAAGCATGAAAAATAATACTCCGCTCTCTTCAAATGTCATAAATTCATCGTGATGCTCGGAAAAATCTAAAATGGGATTGCGAATGCCGGCGTTGTCGTGAATTCAAAATTAATTCTTTATTAGCACGAACAAATGTAGACTTCTTCAATCCTTCGCTCAGCAGTACGAGATGGTCGTTATCCCAGTGGCAGAAACACCGCGACACGGCGACATAGTCGCGGACAAAAAAAAAATCTTTTGCGGACAATTATTGTCTGCACTAATGAAATGAATTCAAATGATCGCGTAGAAAGCGCGAATTTCGGCAAATGATCGCGTAAAAAGCGCGAATTTCGACAAAGGATCGCGAAATAAACGCAAATTTCGTCAAAGGATCTCGAAACAAACGCAAATTTCGTCAAAAGATAGTGAAACGAACGCGAATTTAGTCAAAAGATCACGCACAAAACGCAAATTTCACTAAAGGATCACGCACACAACGCAAATTTCAAGAAAAGATCGCGGGAAAATGCGAATTACGTCAGCGGATCATGAAAAAACGCAAATTTCAAAAAAAGGTTCGCGGAAAAGTACGAAATTTGTCAAGGGATCGCGGAACGAACGCGAATTTCGTCATAGGATTGTGGAAAAAACGCAAATATTGTTAAAAGATTGCAAAAAAAACCCCATACATTTCGTCCAAATATTGTGGGAAAAACGCAAAATTCGTCAAAAAGCCTTGGAAAAAACGTGAATTTCACCAAAGAATTACAAAAAAAAAAAATAATAATAATAATAATAATAATAATTTCCTCAAAAGGCCACAGAAAAAAAAACCGCGAATTTTGTAAAGGGATTGCGAAAAAAACGCGAAATTCGTCAAAGGATAACACGAATTTTACCAGAAGTCACGAATTTTGTGAAAGGATTGAAAAAAAAAACTAATTTCATTCAAGGGCTTTAGAACAAACTCTGCACTTTTTGCGCTTGAGGCCGTGAAAGTTCAGCTTTTTTTTTGCGCTGAGCTTGTAGCATGTCTCAAGGGTATGTGTATGATTGTGAAATGGGTGAAAAAAAAATTGAGCATAGCTTTTCAAGGCTCTGGTCAAAATATGAATTGGAAATTACCCTGGGCTAATTAGAAAAAATTTTAAAAAGCAGAACATTCCCAACTCCAAGAAAAATCCAATCAGCTCTGAAGCTTCCGAAGGTTTTTAAAATCATCTGTGTTGCCTATGTGTGGTTTGGCTTATCCTTTCCATTTTAGAAATCCTACAAGAAGTTAGATGATGAAAAGTTATAAGCAAAATTAATGAGAATGCATCATGCTTACCACATGTTTTAAATAGACAGATAAAAAATTCATAGTTTAATTTATTATTTATTCATTAAAATTACATGCAAAAGTAGCAGACAGATTATGAAATTTTAAAAGCTTGTCGCAGACAGCTACAAAACTTTCTGCCACCGGGGTCGTTATATTTGCAGTAACCGTCTCAAAATCCTTCAACTGAACTGTGCATGCCGATGTTATAGGGAATTCAAAATTCTTTCTCTATCAGTGCGATTCAGTATAAGGTTCATCAGTTTTCCCTTTGCATCTATAAAATCACCATAATTACTGTGGTTCACTAGTTTCTATTATATAGAGTCAAAGCTCTATACAGTATCCTGATTTTTGACGCGTCATCGCGAAACTTCAGGAGCTTTTTCTTAATTTTAGTGATTCCAACACCATTGTTCATCCTATAAACTTCACTTTTAAAAGGAACTTTCTTAAATTAGTAATCTTAAAACATTCTTATAAACTGGACGATAAAAATCAAGAATTTAGTAAAATTGTGATCTTAAAAAATTCTGAAAAATTGAACAATAATACCCAATCAATTTATTCATTACCCTAATCTGAAATAGCCTACATTAAGAACAATATTTAAATAGACAATCTGGGTATATTGCAATCAGCACAAAATCCTTTTCTTATCATTCATTTAATTTTTTTTACAGAAAACTTTAATATTATATTATGAAGAAGATTATATTAAGAAGAAGAATGTCTGTTATTTAAAATATTTTAATAGTATATTTGATATTTGTTCAGGGTGGATCCACCCTACAATTAAAGATTTCTTTATGTGTGTAAAATAAAGATGTGTTTTAATGAATGAGTAAGTTATCTTCCCTACACTGCAAATCGGGTGAGTTGTCCTTTATTTTTTCTTTTTATTTACAAGTGACGATCGATTATAATAATCAATAATACAATATTTACTTACTTCATAGTTATTAATTTTACAGATATCAATAAATTTTAATTCAAAGATAATTATAATTTTCTTTAGAAGATATAAATTTTAATCAATAAACAACGGTTAATGTATGCCATTTTTCGTCGTGCCTGTTTTATGCTTCTGGGTCTGGGATTTATGAATTATTTGTGGTGATTCAAAATTAAATATTTTATTTTGAATCCTGGTTTATACAAACTAGTTCCTGAATCCTTAGAGCCAGAATCACATTACAGATTTGATTGTATAAATCATATTTTTCATATGAAAAATGCTTTTTTATTGTTAGTGGGCAATCTAAAAAAATATATTGCATGTAAAAAAATATTAGTTTTCAATTTAAAAGAATGTTTTTCACCTATATTCTGCAATCTGGGAAGCCCGGGTACGATCCCCTAGTGTTTATAAATCAGGAAAATTTTAAAACACATAATACATATAAAAAATAATCAAATGGCAAAGATTATGTAAAATATTTAATTATAAATTTGATTTATAATGCAATAAAAGTGCCAAATATTTCCATGTATAAGACGAGTATACAATTTTTCAATGAAAAATCGTCAAAAATAGAAGCCTGTATATACGCCAATGTTAAAAATAAAGGTGATAAAAAATTTAGCGAACGAAAACTTAGCACTTTTTTGTTCATAGTTAATACAAAAAAAATTGCACTCTTTGAAATTATTGATATCTCCTATTCTGTCTTGATGCACTTTGGGTTCTGCAAATCCTGTTAAGACTTGTTCGTTCATAAGAACTACAAAAAGTTAAAAAAAAAAAAAAAAAAAAAAAATTCCTATGAGACGGGATTTTTGGTAGCTATGATCCCCCGATTACAGTACCGGACCTCAAATCCGGACTGGTCGGGACCGCGGCCATTCCGGATTTCGGAATTTTCCGGATTTTAGGTCCTCAACCAAAACAATAAATAAACAGATACAGTACATGCCCTTGGCAAAATTTTACATGCCACGAAGCAATCTATACCGCGAATTGCCATGTTAGGCTTAGTGTAAATAAAACCAAAAATACAAATTGCAAAAAGTAATTCAAAATAAAAATAAGTTTTAAAAAAAAATACTATTACTGCATATTTTTAGAAATATTAAAGCATTTTTTAGAAAATGAAAATGCGTTGTTGCTCGCGAGGTAGGCCTAGGAATCTATATTGCGGACTGCCATATGAGGTATAAGTAAACAAACATAAACATAAATAAAAAAAAATAATTTAAAATAAGGATAAGAATTTTTTTAATCCTGCACATCACATTATCAGAGTTGTATAATATAAACGCACGCCGTGCACGGAAAATTTTTCGCAAAGTTCGGAACTTTGCAGAAAATTTCTTAGAGAAAAAAAAAAAAAAGTAAATTTTGTTCTTTAATACCGAAAAATTAAAAATGTTCCCCAATTTTATGTGCGATTTATTTATTGTTTGACAGGGGTTGTTCTGTTCCGAATTTTCCGAAAATTTAAGGCATTCGGTCCCGAAAATTAAAACAAATCGGCCGTCAGTCCAAAAATTCAGATATAAAAAATATCACTGAAATATATTGCGGATTTCAACAAATGGTCGCCAAAAATAAACCAATTCCATCAATCGTTTGCAGAAAAAATATCCATTTTTGTCAAAACATCGCGGAAAAAACGCGAATTTCATTAAAGGACCGCAGAGAAAACGCGAATTTCTTTAAAGAATCGTGGGAAAAAAATATTCTTTTATCAAGGAATCGCAGAAAAAATGCAAATTACATCAAAGAATAAAAAACTAATTTTGTAGAAAGAATAAAAAACTGAAGGATAAAAAACTAATTTTGTAAAAGCATAGCGGAAAAAGTGCAAATTTTGTAAAAGCATAGCGGAAAAAGTGCGAATTTTGTCAAAGGTTCGTGAAAAAAAAACGCAAATTTCGTAAAATAATCGTGGAAAAAACTAATTTCGTTAAAAGATCGTGAAAGAAACACAAATTTCGTAAAAGGGTTGCGGAAAAAGCGCGCGTTTTGTCAAAGAATTGCGAAAGAAACACGAATTTCCTCAAAAGGCCACAGAAAAAACGCGAATATCGTCAAAGGATCGCGAAAAAAACAAATTTCATCCAAAAATACGTAAAAAAAAAACAAATTTCGTAAAAGCATAGCGGAAAAAGCACGAATTTTGTCAAAAGATTGTGAAAAAATGCAAATTTTGTCAAAGAACCGTGGAAAAAAATTAATTTCGTTAAAGGATCGCGAAAAAACGTGAATTTCGTCAAAAATATCACGAAAAAAGCACGAATTTCATCAAAAGAACGTGAAAAAAGCTTGAATTTCGTCAAAAGATCGCGAAGAATGCAAATTTCGTCAAAGGATAAGAGAAAAAAAGCGCAAATGTCGTCAAAGAATCGCGAAAAATCGAAAATTTCGCTAAATGATCGTGGAAAAAATGAGAATTTCGTCAAAATACTGCAATAAAAAATCATGTCTCTTTAATGATGATACCTATGAATGGACCTCTTCTTAGAAAATGCGATTCAATTGTTTCAGAAGCAATGTCCATTATTGCATTTTGTGAGAAGAGGTCAAAATATTAAGGATTGGGCTGTTTCTAAATGCATTGACAAAATAACTGACAAGAATTCACCCATTCTTATCATGGATTTTTAGCCAACATAATTATTCTGTAATTAATATTAATGCATTTTAAATTAAATTAAATTATTTATTATATTTAATTATAATATTTTTGTAATTATTTTGAAACTAATGTTTAAAATTCATACTGTCAAAGTAGCATAACACGTTATTTTATTAAACATTAAATTAATTTGCAGAAAATTTTTGACCCAATATTTATGTGCGCAGAAAGTTTTGGGTTTTATACAAGTCTGCACATTATTAGGAACATAAAAACATTTTTTAGAAAATGAAAATACATCGTTGTTTGCGAGAACCGAATTAGGCTAATTGACGAATTTCTTTCAAATTTTCAGCAAGTTACAATAATAGTGAATCAGCTTGTGTAACAAATTTTTATTAAATTATGATAAGTTATTAGAAAGCTAGGGTACCTCTAAAAAAAAAAAAAGGCCACTAGATGAAAAGAAAGTAAAGAAAAACGACATATCTATCCGCTGTTTGCAGGGTTCGTTGATATATATCAATTGATATATATCTTGATATATATCCGATATTTATTTTGAAAATATCAAGATTTTTGATATTTTCGATATTTTCATATTACTTTGATATTTATTTTCAAAATATCAAGATGTGTGCTATTTTCAATATTTTTCTATATTTGATATTTATTTTCAAAATATCACTGTGCAAGATATTTTTGATATTTTCAGTCAAAACAAATGCAAATGAAATTTTTAACTGTTGTTGACTGTGTTATTCAGTAAATAATGAATTTTTGTCTCTGATAGTGACTCTTTTAGCTGAAGAAGAAAACAAATATCTTTTCCAAGCTTTATGTTTGAATTTTTTACTTTTAACTGTGGATTATGAGAGGCATAATTAAGTCAGAACAGATACTGAATAATAAACTGTCTAATTTAAATACTCAGTTATATATATATATATATATAATACAGCTTCATTAGAAAAGAATATGTTCTGGTATTTAGTTTTGTTTGAACTGTACAGCATGTTAGGGAATAAAAAAATTTTCAGTTAAAACAATATTATGTATTTACAATTTTGTTTTATGAATTTGATTTCTTGATAGTTGATACTGAATCCCACAGCTTTTTTTTTTTTTAATGTAAGTGCATAAATCAATTTGTTTCGGTTTTCAAATAGTTGATCTTCAATTTTGTTCTAAATTTCTGATTTCTTGATAGTTGATACTGAATCCTATAACTTTTTTTTTTTTTTTTTAATGTAAGTGCATAAATCAATTTGTTTCGGTTTTCAAATAGTTGATCTTCAATTTTGTTCTAAATTTCTGATTTCTTGATAGTTGATACTGAATCCTATAACTTTTTTTTTTTTTTTTTAATGTAAGTGCATAAATCAAATTGTTTCAGTTTTCAGTTGTTCATCTTCAATTTTGTTAAGTTAAAAAAAAAAAAAGTGTGTTTAGTATATTGTTTTAAGTTTTCATGTTAAGTGCAATATGTTTTAGTTTCTAATGTAATATTATGCTTGAAAATATTTATTATCAGCAAAGTTGACTATTTTGAAAATATCGGATATATATCGAAAATATCGGATATATATCAAAATATCAGATATTTTTGATATTTTCGAAAATATCATGATATTTACGAACTCTGGCTGTTTGTTTTGCTTTTGCTTATTCAACATGTTTATTTAACTGCGTGAAGTGGAAAGTCAACGTTATCAGAATGTGATCATTAGCTTTCGATGGACAGCTTGTTTTGTTATGGAGAAAGGAACTTTGCATAGATTTTTTTTTTTAAGTTAAAGAAAAGAATTTTTTGGTACAGTGCTTACAAACAGAATTTTTTCGAAAAATGAAATTTGTTGAACATATTAAAAGTGGGGGGAGGGCATTGTAAAATATTTTTACATATAAATATTATAAATATATTGTACGAACCTTTTTAAAAATAATTCTTTCTTGTGGTTATTTATTTATTCTTTTTACATTTTCTATATAAATGAAGAAAAGGGTTTCTTTTTAAAATAAATTTAAAATGTGTGCACACACTAACTACGATAATTCTGTTAGAAAATTTGGATTACATTGCAATAAAATAAAATTGCTGAGTCTAGTTTGGCACGGCACTGTGTTACGCGTGCACGTAGTGCCATCTATGGACATTTTTACGAAATATTTATTCGAGATCATCGCGGAATTTCAGTTTTCTTTTTTCCATTCCGGATTTTGGGTCGTCCGGATTTTAGGATTCCGGATTTGAGGTCCGGTACTGTACCTTACTTCTATTCTTCAACCACTGGACGTTTGTCTAAATAAACCATTTAAAGACAGGCTCGTTCGAAATGAACTGAAATTATGTATTCTGGGGGTACAAATGTGACAAATGGTGGTAATTTAAAAAGTTGACATCATCACTATCTCTGAATGGATGAAAGAAGCTTGGCTTGAATTACCACAAGAAATGTTAGTCTGATCTTTCAAAAAATGTTGCATCAGTGCATGTGTTGCATGCGTTGGATGGAACTGAGGATGAGGCCATTTTGAAGAAGGTGGCTATGATGATAAATTAGACACTGGCGATATTCATCCTGATGTGCCATATAAAGAAAGAGATACTAAGGAGTTTCTTGAAAGTTCTGACAATAACTTGTATAGTGAATGATGACAGGTGACTTTTTTCATTGTAAAAGAATGGAGTATTAAATAATTTTTAGAAATTTCTAAGTATTTCTTATGTTTTTCATATTTACCATCTTTTTCATTTTAGAATATCAATTTTGGAAATTTTCTTAGACTCGTGTATAAGCCGACCCCCCTACTTTAGAGCCAAAATAATGCCCGAAAATTCTCGGCTTACATACAAAAATATATGATAAATGTGCTGGTTTTAATTTTCATATGTTTATTACAAACTTTGCACATAAATATTTCCATGAATATTATACAAAAGATAGAATGCAACAATTTTATGTAACTACAGAAAGTAAAGAAGTGATGATTGTTTTTGACAATCTGAATTATTGAATTAGTTAAAAAAAATATTTACCTTTGTACACATTGTTAATGACACTAAGAGGCACAAATGGGGGGTAAAGAATAACTTCAATCTCATAACAAGAGCTGCCATAATAAAGAACACGCAACATTGTAAAATGTTATACAACACCTGTAAGAAATCAATAAGTTAAATTTGGGAAATACTTCTACATAACCAATTTAATAATATTTTTAACATAGCATTTTAGTTATATAGAAAATAGTTTGACAAAAAAGTTATTTAAAAAGGAAACTAATATGTTGTGGACATCAGAAAACTTCCTTCGATATCATTCTTATATATTAATTTATAATAGCATCAACAATTATGAATATAAAGTATAGAACATTTCCTTGAATTTAACATGGGGTTACAGTCACCAAAAAAACAAAACAAAAAACAGCATAGAAAAACAAAAGCCCCCTGTTTCGTATTAAAATTTTAAATTAGATGAACATATACGTTTCTAATCATTAATCTCAAATATTTATAAAATTTGGTGCATTTCTACAGAATAGAAAATAAGACACAGTTATAATGAACATTGCAAAAAGCATATGGTTAATATTCTGTAATCGGGTCTACAGCCAAAGTTTATGTAAAAAATGATCCTGACAACCAGGGTCGGACTGGGTCAGTGTAAAGGGCGCAGACCTTGGATTTTCAGAGGGCGCAAAAATTTTAGCGAATCAAGTCAATTTTACTTGCTTGTGTTGTATCTGGTTTGACGAGGTTTAACACACTCGCATAGCAACAAGTAAATGATAATGGCTTAAATTATATCTCTAACTCTGGATAGAAGATTTCGCTATATTCTTCGTGCATGTTTAAAGCTCCATCAATCCTACACAAGTAATTCTTACTAAGCAATTTTGTAAAACAAATCATATAACATCTAAAACTCCAGCAAGTTGAACACAGATTACCTTGTAGTAGATTACTGATATCAAGACTAGAGCTTTCTCATTTTCTTCTTCTACCTGTAGACACCTTGCAGAAAAAAAAGTGATCACCCCTACCAATTTTCTTGAAAATGACTGTATAAAAAAGTCATAGGATACCAATTGATTAGGAATAATATTTACTATTAAATGATTTTCATAAATTTTGCTTTGGAGGCTGTCTACATATAAAAAAATACACGAACGTTGATTTTTCAAATGGTAACATCCACTTTTGACACGCTATTTGAGTTCCTTTCTAGCCAGGAGAGAGATATAGTTTATATGCTTTTCTTAATACTTAATACATTTATAAAACAAAATGTGTTAGGGGTTTATCCCTAAATTTCGGAAAATAAATTGAAGATCTTACAAGAAAAAGTACCAAAATCTCTCAATTAGTCACCAGTAAAATTTTACAAGTATTATAAATTTATTAAAAACTTATTTTACGTCAAAGAAAATCCTACAAAATATTTCTGGTAAGTTTTTACGATTTTTTTCTTTGATAGCGGAATACGACCCCCTTAAATTATGTAAAAGGAAAATTTTCTCCATATCTCGAAAATTAATTATTCAAATGAGCTGTACACATCGATGTTTTAACAATTGTGGTTTGTTCCTTATATATTTTTTTAATATGACTTTAATAATAGCTTTCTAACTAAGAAAAATGTTTGAATAGAAAAAAAAGTCTGGAATAAGTTTGGGAATCTGTATAACTTTAATTAATTAATAAATCTGTATCTGTATAATTAATTAATTAATCTGTATATCTTTAATTAATTAATAAAAAATCAATCAGATAATTTTTATGAAGATAAAAATTAAGTTTCTCAAATGGATTTAGCTTTACCATACTCAAATTTAAACTCTTCTAACCCCATCAAGATTTAAGATAATGCATATAAAATATGCCTTTTTCCAGGCTGTCTCGATCCAAGAAACTCAAATAAGGTGTCAAAAATGAGTGTTATTGTTTGAAATTTCAAAGTTGGTACAAATCTTAATAAGTAGATGACTTCAGAAACATATTTTATACATAACAATAACTAGTAGATATTATTTCCAGTCAATTGGTACCTACATATTTTTTTACGATTATTTTTAGCAGAATTAGTTAGGAGTAACCACATTTTTTTTCTGATCACCATTGATGCACTGAGGTTCTTTAGAAAAGCTAACAAGTTTTTTTTCGCACCAGGCGCCAAATAGAGTTGTCGCGGTGCTGCTAAGGGCTTAATGTAATATGAATTAGTTATCAAGTTAGTTAAAAATCTCATAAATTTAATTTCTGTTGCAATCTGAGAACAACTACTTTTTATTTACTACTGTTTTATTACTATTAATATTATTAACTAAGTAGCATTTTTAAATGTGGTATCTGCAGGTATCTCCTTCAACACACACAAGAAACATTCAGCGTGTAAACTTCGTTTATAAAACATTTATGTTTAAAACAAAAATTTACTCTCCGTATGGCAATAGAAATTTTGAAAACTAAATCTCATGCTTCTTTTGTTCTTTTATAAAACTACCACATATTACAGGGTATTGGAATGTTGAAATATAGGGCTATTTGAATGTGAAAATAATACTTGCTTGTGAAAACAATTGGTATTTTTTATCCTTAAAAAATGACTTTATGCATCCATAAAGAGCTGAATTGATATCACTTTATAAAAAAGTTTCTACAGAAAAAGTACACCCTAAAACAGTCGCTTTGCTAGTCTAAAATCGCTTAAATAATTTAGTAAATTTACTATTCTCATCACACTTTTCCCATGATTTGCAAAACTTTTAACATTGTTATAGATCAAGGGAAGGGGAATATTTAAGTTTCCCTACTTGAGTGTTTTGAGAAGGTTCTCATTTCGATGCATATGTATTTTTTTTAATGTATTTTCACTGATTACTCCTAAACTATGCGCGAAATTACTATCCGAAAATAATGGTAGATTTTGTGAATGAGAAAACGCTGCCCGCGAGATCCCACAGCTTGCAGGATTGTAATCTAAAAGTATCATCAACTTTCTATTCCCCGAAAAGAAAAAGGTTGTGTTTTCCAATCAACAACAAAATCCATACAAAAAGTTTTTGACTTCTGATATACTTCTCTCTTTTTTTTCACTCAAGTTGCTTTTAAAAAGCACGATTATAGGTACATTCAGGGGCAGCTATAAAGGAGGCCGGCGCAAAATACTAAAAGAAAAAGGACTGAAAGTATGCAAAATATTTGGTTTAAATCTAAAAGATGTCATTGAAAGAAGCGATGAAAGAAATTAAGTCCAGGGCGCCATGGCTACTACAGCTCTCGTTGGGTGCATGTTCTATCTTTCAATTGCATGCAAAGATGTACTTTTTGGTTCCCGATCTTGAAATTGCTATGATAATAATAAAAAAAAATACTTCTCTTGTGCTGTCTGTCTAGTGATTGTTGATTACTCGCTAAACGAATTCTCGAAATTTAGTACGCTAATCAGAATGTATGTCTACAACCAGTGAAAAATTATTGGAGCGGCTTAGTCACTTAGGGGCGCGAAGTTTTCCCTGGACCAGGGCGCACCGGCCCTCGGGCCAGTCCGAGCCTGCTGACAACAATGTGGTTAAAAGTATATGAGAGTTACAAGAATGGAGATAATAATGTAATGTGGCAAATCATGCTCGTTAAATTGCTACAATTGATTGTGGAGCCGATTAGGAATATTTTCCTAGACATAGGATAGCAGCATCCTGTTGAGTAATCAAAGCCTAAATTGAATCAGCATCGATTTTTTGAAAAATCATCTTACATATGAAATTTGAAATAATTCTATCCAATAAATTCCAAGATATAAATATCAAAGAAACCCTAAAAAACATAGCATATAAGCATCACCTGTAGAGCAATATGCACCCAAATCACACAAGCACTAAATTACATCAAGGTCTAGCAGAATATGAAGTTTGATAAAATTCTGTGTATCATTCCTTGAGATATAACTATCTCAGAAATCGTGAAAAAGCAGTGTCATCTGTTGTGCGGCATACAAAAAAATCAAATCAGCATATATGTATGTCAATTGTCAAAGTGTAACAGAATATGAAGTTTGATGAAATTCTGTGGACTATTTCTTGAGATACAGGTATCGTGAAAATATGAAAGACACAGCATGACAATGGCACTTGTAAGGTCATATACATTCAAACCTAATCAGCATCTCTTCTTGTCAAGATCAAGATAATAATAAATTTCCATGCATTAGTTCTTGAGATATATCTATCATGGAAATTTTGAAAAATGCAGCATAACAGTGCCACCTGTTGGGCAATATGCACCAAATACTAACTGGCACCAGTTCCTGCCATGTTCTAAAAGAATATAAAGTTTCATGAAATTCTGTGCATTAGTTCTTGAGGAGTGGCCACAAAAATTGTGTCACACACAGACAAATAGATAAAAATAGTCAAATCATGTTTTTTAACATATTAACAATAAGAAATAACGAAAAGTTACAATTTGACTTGGAATTTGTCAAATAAAAACATACATTTGTAAATAATTTATTTATATTTCTAATGGTTTACAAATAAGAAAAACAGTAACAGATAAAAGAACTTACATCAGAATTCTCTTGTAATGATGCCTCATTTTTCTGCCAAAATATCTATAAATCAAATCAAATAAATGGAAATTTAATAAAACAATGCAAATGTATGATACACAAAGAATCTTTATTAAAAAAAGAAAGATGTCTGCCTGTGTGATTGTCAAAGGTTTATCTTTCAATGAGAAATTAAAAATAAGACAGTTGGAAAAACAAACATTACTACCAGGAAAATTTTTTATGGGTGATATTTATATAAGAAATTTAATTTCTTTATCCCAACAACTTTCAAAAAGTGAAACTGCACCAAGACAAAGACACCAGTCATACTTCAAAAACTACTATTGCATTCTGGGGGGGAAAAAATTGACAAAGATATTGCATATACCTTTTCAACATATCCCTGCAAAATCTGTTGACATTTTACATATGGACTATTATGGCTTTGGGTTACTGAAAAGAGTTTTTTCTAAGTGCATATTAACTACTATTGATGGACTGTGGAAAGTAGTAAAAGTGGAATAGTATGAGATACCCCTGAAAAAAAAGCCCTTCTATCATGGAAAGCACTATCCAGACTTGTAGTCCAAAAATAAGGTTACCAGATTGAACACTTAAAAAATTATTCTTTACATTTAAAGCATAAAAAAAAATGTCTCAAAGTCATTCTAAAAATGAGTAAACAGCCTTAAAAAAAAGAAATTAAAAATATTTTTTTATATATAAATATAAAGAATATATAGAAATATAAATACAGTCGAACCTCGTTATCCCAACACTCTAAGGATCAGAACAAAGTGCGTCATAAGCGGGGTATTGCGGTAACCAGAGTTGTAGAAAAATGTTTATAAAAAGCTGTATTTTTAAGTAATTTAAGACAATTTCAAATTCATAACTGTTTTTGCAGTTTTAAGCAATAAAACATTATTATTAAACAAAATAAACACAAAAACAAAATTGAAAAGAATAAAAATCAGATTTATGGTGACATGTTTTTTTATTGTTACATGAAATATTGATGAATTAAGGTTTGCTGATCCCTAGATGTGCTTCGTACAATTCTTTTTCCAATATTATACAATGAATTGTGATCAATATTTGTTGTTTCAGAAATGGATGTTAGATAATTTCTGATCGTTTCAATGCCATGCAATGCTTTGGTTTTAATCAGATGAAAAATGCCTTGTAACCAAAAGAAAGCGCCACCTGACCAGGACAAAAAGACCGCGAGTAGACTGATACGTCTATCTGGAGCTTAAATGGGTCAATCATAGAGTTTGGGTTTATTTATTCAGATAAAGGATTGAAGTAAAATTTCTCATTTATCTCAATGGGTATTTTAGACACTTTTGTGAAAAGTTTGGTTAAGACATTTCTTACCGCTTAATTTCTGTGCTTATAAGATGGATTATGAAAAATGGACAATTTTCCTAAACTATAGGAATATCCGGAGTTGAAAATTATACAACGATGTAAAATCCGGAGTTTATTTACATTAAAGTCATATACAGAAAATCAGGACTTTGAAAAACTGACGTGATAAACAGGGTGACGTGAAAACTGGGTGTCGGGATAACAAGGTCCGACTGTATATGTAAAAAATATATACAAATATAAATATACATGAATCATATATACAAAATGAAAAATGTAATTTTCATTTTCTAAGCAATTTTAAGTTCAAAAGAGCAGTTTATTAGTCAGACACAACTTCATAATCTGAATTTTTTGAGTCATCCATTTCTAAGATTTGTCACAGTAATTCTTCATTTTCATGTTTTTTACAATTTGGTAATTCTGAAAGGTTTTCATTTGTTTCCTTTATAGTCATTTTTTATTTATAATTACGAGTTACAACCCGTCGAAATTCGACGCACTAAAATGTTTAAAAGGAACTGTCAGATCGAAATTATAATAAACCTACAAAAATAATTACAACAAAAAAATCATCTTACATTGGTTGTCTAACTCTTAAAACAAATAATATTTTAAACCCAAAATTGCCAAAATATTATTTCTACAAACTTCAACTGTTTAAATTATTGAAAAATTAAACTGTATTAGATTACGTAATCAAGATGAGTAATTATGATGAAGTTATCGGTGGAGCTCTTATGTTTGTTTTTACGGGATGAAAAATCAGTAAAAAGGATTTCACTTTGTCACATCATAAAATTTCCCCCCATAAAATCTAAACTTACGTTATTTTCACATTCTCGTAATTTACATACGCACCACTCAAATTCACATTTTGAAAGTATTTTAACGCACAAAAGAATAGATTATTAATGAATATGTTTGTCCGATACAGCTTTTCATGTGAACATTCGCACAAACCTTAAGTTCTAATCTTAGTACCTGCGAAAAAAAAATTCAGAAATTTGACTTTAGTTGTCATAGTATTCGCCATTTATAGTATTGGTCAAATATTTAGTTTTATCAAAAAAAATGATCATTTTGTTTTAAATATATCATTTTTACTCAATGAATCATTTTGCCGAGCGCCTCAAACTCATTTATCAGCGTAATGTAAAAATATTAAAATGTAGCTGATTTATGAAGAAGAATGCGTGTTTTATTTAATGTCTGACATCATTTTCTGTTCAAAAATTATAAAAAAGTTACTTTTATTTGTAATGTGAAAATGGCATCAATAAGGATATAATGAATAAAAATAATAAACCATGAATATTTTCCCTTTACTTTCAATATAAATGGAGTACTTCAGTTGCCACCATTACAAAATTTGTATTAAAAACTACAAAAAAATTAATATCTCAAAAACAAATTGAGATACAGCTTTCAAACAAATAGTATTTAAAAGATAATTTTTTTCCTTATACGACGGTGTAAAAAGTTAAAATGTGTGATGCATAGAAGTTTAAAAATTTGCAGTAGAGAAAATGAAAAACAAAAATTTTATTTCAAATTTCAAAGTGTTGCCATTCACAAAATGACGTATGCGTTACGCACAGATATGTTTGTCCTTTATAGTATAGATAGCTTGACTAGCGAATGCCTCTGCTAATGAAGGTATATTTTGATGCTTTTCTGACTTAGCTAATTGGATTCGGATAACATATGTTTTACTAGATACACATGCTGAGATAACATAACCCTGTGGTAATTTAATTAGATGAAAATTGTGTTGTGGTTATCAAACATTTTGGCTAATGAATGTGATTCTAGCACAAATTATCTCTGTTAACAGAGGTATCACTATACTTTTTTTACTGTGTCTTTTTATATATTTTTTAGTAGCTTTTAAGTCTATGAGAAATATGTGAATTTAACTGCTTTTTTATATGACAAGCAATTTCTTTATTTTATTGTGGATCCAGTTAAAAGTGCTGAAGGTTCTTTCAACAGCAGGAGATGTAACAAAATTTAATTTGTGCAAAGGCAGTCAAGCTAATGTATTAGTACCACATATCATTCGCCATCATGAAAGAGCAGAAATATTCTGTAATCTTTCCTGCAAGACTATTCTTTCCCATAAATCCTCTTTTTCTTCATAATTAACAATATATATATTGCCCCATATACCCCTATAACTATATATACATTGCCCCATAAATCCTCTTTTTCTTTGTAATCTAATATATAAAAATGAAAATTTGCCTGTCTGTAATTCTATACAAATCCACAGTTTGGAAGCCAGAATTGTGAAATGTTACGTACATGTGTATTAAAACACGGCCGAGGCAACTAAAGTAATTCAGAATCGAAATAATTAACTTTTAATTAAAAAAGAACCATTAATGCAATAGCATATTCCTATCAAATTTAAACTTTTCGCTATAGCAGTTTCCAACAATTAAAAATCAAAAATAAAATTCTTACCACAACAATTGCTTTTCTATTGCAAGATTTCCACGTGAAAAATGAAATAAATAGCTTGATGAATTTAAAACAAAGTTAATATTGCCAACTTGGCGATATATCGCCAAATTTGTCAATCAAAATTAGTTGCCAAAAGTGATGACAACTTGGTGCTATTTCCAGTATTTCGCCAAATTTCCATAGACTCCCATTGAAATACAATAGGGTTTACTTGCTTGCAGGAAATCAACAAATTGAGATATTTCAATGCAACAAACACTAATATTAGCTTATGAATCGAGCTTAATTGAAATATTTAAATTATTTTTAAGCACAAACAATAATCTGGGGTTGGCTAGAAAATAGGAATTGCTTCGCGATACTGAAGAGAATCGCTAAGCGATTACGCGGGGGGTTGGTGAGCATACCGAGCAGGGGGGCGATACCCCCTAGTTTGGAAAAAAAGAAGATTTGCTTAATTTTTGCATCAAGACGATGAGATAATTTAAGATAATAAAACCGCATGCAGCGTCATAGTTTCCATTTTTCAATATTTCAGTTTGGCTATTTATAATTTTCCTTCTCTCCCAGTATCTTTCTTTTAGCTTCAGCACAATTGTCTGGAGATGGTATTATAACTCATAAAGCAATATCATCAACAATGTAATACATAAGTACTGATTTGTTTATACTGAAAATTTTGTATCCATGATAGAGTACTTTGTTCAATAAAAAACAGTAAAAGGGCTGATGGAGGAGAAGTCAGAGTGAATGAAACATTTAATATTAGCATAAACAATAACATCTGCTAAGGAAAGTAATTAAAAGTTAATATTGTGGCTGGAAATCTAGGAAATACATCTCATAGAAGATTTTAAGGTATTTCATGCTTCAAAACACAAAAAGGTTATCTCATATTTTATTGTAGAATACTCCAGAAAACTTAAAAAAGAAATATATATATATATATATTGTTCCAGTTCAAAACTTTTGAAACTGTTATACACTTTGTTTAATCTTAATTATTAATTTATTAAAATGTTATATTCTTCCTATAGAAGGTCATTTCTCTTTTTATTTTATGTTGCCTTTCAAGAAAAATTAATCTTATAAAAAACTGATGTATTTTTTGTACCGCCTACTTACAGAACTGAAGAAATAGTGAAAAAAGTGCACAAAATATGCGAATAAATATGGTAATTATACTTTTTCCCTGGAACAGAGAAATTCTAATGTTTATGAAAATACAACCAATACTTCTTATCCAGTAATGAAACATGCAAGATGTTTTATCTCGTCATCTTTCTCTCATTTTTAAAAATTAAATATATGAAATTGACATATGAGACTGGCAAATATATAGACGACAGGTAAGTAGATAGATTACTCATTTACATATTGAATAATAATAATAGGAAGATTTGAAAATAAATGAAAACTGTATAATATTTTTTACCAAAGAAAAAAAAAACACTTACAACACCAGTAATTGCTAAGACAGCGATAACTGCAACAGGCAAGACACAAGTCTTTGTTAATTCAGATATAGTCTAAAAAAATTAGAAAAGGTAATTAACACAAAGACATGTACGCATAACAAAATTAATATATGAAAAATAAGTAAGATACTCCATGAAAAAGAAAAACATATTTCAGTCTAAGTGTCCAAAATAAAAATTTTTCTTTTTAATAGATTTCTAGCTCAGAATTTCAGTAAATTTCAAATACAGTAGGCTCCCTCAAATCTGCACAGCTCAGGACCAGAGGTTGTGTGGATTTGATTTCAGAATTTTGCAGATTTCTGGTCATTTCTTTATTTACTTTTTTAAACAGTAATTTAAATATAATAATGCAATTGAAAATATAATGAATGCTTACAATATAGTAAAATATTAAAATAATTAAGTAAAACAATAAAAATTAAGATAATTAAAAAAATAATTGAAATATTAAAAGTAAAGGTCAAGTAAATAATTAATAATGTATAATTAAATATGCATAATAACGATGAGATAGATTTTTCTTGAATTATTCAATGAAACTTGCCACATAAATGTACACTACTAATTCACATAAAAATCATAAAATAAGGAAGTTTTATTTCAAGTTTATCCAGACTTAACAACCAAAAAAGCCTGATTAATACATAAATATATTTAGTAAAAAGATTTCAATTACCAGTGATATCAGCAATATCTTGAATTTTTCAGAAATAAATGTATACTCCCTTCATGAAAAAGCATGAGTTCAATCATATTAACGAGAATTACATATTAAAATACACACGAAATGATATAAGAATAAAACAGTCTGTAATTTAGTCCCTACATCTGAACTGAAAGTTCCATTGTTTACATCTTCGATGATGTGCAGACTTTAGGTGTTTGTAGATTTTAAGGTTGCAGATTTGAAAGAGTCTAATGTATCAACAAACAAAAGTTAGGACACTTAAATGTGAGTCAATCATTTCAGAGAATGAAGCATTTTGTTCTTCAAATTGAAATCTGTAGGTGTTCTGTGTAGGGTCAACGATTTTAATCAGTTGATTTAAATCAGCAATTAAAATCATGATTTTAATCAACCAATTAAAAAAAAAAATCATTGATTTAAATAAAAAAAAAATTATGTTTAAAATGTCAAAAAAAGTATTAAAATCTAACATGAACATAATTTGAAAGTTTCTACAGGTATTTTGACTTATGAATAAACAAAAAAAGAGCTTTAAATAATTTTTTCTAAGCCTAATTCATGAGTATTGTAAAAAATTAAAAACAGTTGAGTTCGTAAAAAGCATTGTTTTTAAGTTTTTATCCAAATTAAAACAGTTTCACTTAAAAATGATATTTAAGTCTAATATAATCTGCAATGTCATAATTTCCTTTAGGTAATCAATTTATGCATTATTTTATATAAAATACACATAGTAAGTATAATACATTTCTACAAGTAAAAGAATAGTAATTAATGGCAATCTCTAGTTAAAGAAGAATGAAAGGATGGCATCTGCTCAACAGCTAAATTGTAAATGAATGCATATGAGAAAAAGAAATAATTGGTATAAAAATGCTAAGCACAGCAAGAGCTTCTTCGGTATAGGTTGAATAAAGGCTTTAATTTTGTAACTTATATATACTAAATAAAAATAATTAATCAGGGATTGAAAAGGCAGAAAAACTTTTCTTAAAAAGAAAAAAAAAATGAACCACTGAAAGCTAATAATCCACACTGAGAGGAAATAATAATGCTGTTAAGGTAAAGTACCCAGTAGTTGACACTGGACCAATAGTTGACGCTTTTGTAGAAACAGTAGTGTAACAAGAAAACGTCACAGGTAGGAACATGAGAGACACAGAATTTTTAAAATCTATCACCTTGCGGCAAAACTGAGAACTAAAACTATAAACAGTCGAGCCCAATTCCAATATGGCAGAAGACAACAAAGAAGCATGTGTGCAAAGTTGAATTTTTCGAATTTATCTTAAGAAAAGTGATAAGGATCGCACATTAAGTAAGTATTAAAACCCGTAATTTATCTTAATTTCTGGTTATGTTTTGATTGATATTGATTGTTTCGATGTCCAAGAATTGTATTGGAATAAAAATTGATGCATTTTGTGCAAAATAGCGGGAGTGAGTGTGAGTGTCCACTATTGAATATGAAAAGAAACAGATTTTCAAAAGTTGACACCCAGTGTCAACTACTCGCTCATGTTGGGGTTTTGTTAATCTAATTCAGTGCAATGAAAATAAGCTGGAATCTGCCAGATAAATTCATGACTGACCTTTGAAAAACTAAAAATGCATTTAAAACAATAGATGACACAGGGTGTCAATTATTGACATTAGGGAGTGTCAACTACTAAAATTAATTATTTATTTTTTTAGATGCCACCTACAAAGGGAAATTTTAGGAATTACACAGAAGAGAGCACGAGAGCTGCCGTAGAATAGGTTAAAGTCAACAAAGCTGGGTACAAAACAGCGGCTAAAAAATTTAACGTGCCTAGAATAACTCTGAAATACAAAGTTGAAGGAAAAACCCCAATGAAAAGGTAAAATATCGGCCGTTAGTGCTTGATTTTGCACTCAATCTTTCATTTTTGTTATTTGATATTAATTAAGTAAGTGGTTTTATGTTATAATTTCAGATCTATGAGACTTTTTTTATTTTCATTAAAACTTCTGATCTTTCATTAAAACTTCTGATTTCTTTAAAAAATTTTGCTAATTAACGGTTCTTATCATTATGTCTTCATATGGGGCAATTAATATAGTAATATAATAATAAAGAGTATTTATTATTATTAATTTAAGCCCCGCCGCAGTCAGTGTCAATTACTAGTTCACGAAGGTGTCAACTACTAAACTCTCACTATGAATGACACTAAAAACAGCTGATTTCAGTGAAAAAACTGAAAACTTCCATGCCTAATGTTTAGAACAGACATTCGGGAATTTGCAGTATCCACAGTGTTTTAGGATTATTTCAGTGGCAGATGATCATTTTCTGTCCTAAAGTACTAATAACATGAGGACAATAACTAAGCAATTGTTCAAATACTTCAAAACATAGAAAAGAATTGATAGAATTACTCAATTGAAAAATAAATGGCCTATTTACTAATACTTAAAACATATCTGTAACACTTACCTCAAATGGTAAAAAGTCAAATTCAACAGCACATGTGTACAACATTGTGTGAAAATCTTTGTATGATGTAAATTTTGATTTTAAAATGTTCCAGATATGAGCCTAGGTAGGAATAAATTAATAAAAAGATATAAAGTGAATAAAACATCTAAAAAAGTTATTTTATGAAAAGCATTATTTTAGCCCTACTTACATCATCTTTTACATTCAAACAATAGGATAGAAATACTTTAATTGCTAGTGACCCACAAACAATGATAAAAGTTTTTAAAGCCTGAAAAAACAAACAAAAAAAAAACTTTAAATATAGCACAAAAGATTTAAAATACAAATGTAAGTAAGTACGAGTAATAAGCCTTAATTACGTCCACTAATAACCATATCACAATATATATTCCAAACGGAAAAGTTAAAACATATATTAAAATATTTATTTGCTTAAAAGACGTTACTAAAAACACATTAAAAGTAAATTAAAAACCTATATTGACATATTTCAACTCTTTCACTGAGTCGTCATCAGAATGTATAACAGAAATTACAAATACAATGCATATGAAAAATGGAAAACATAAAATCATCAAACACAAGTAAACATATAACGCATTCTACATTTTCACCATCGCGCGTGTTCCCTTTATGTTACGACTCTGCAAGTTGTCCAACCATTTAATTCATATGTTTGGGATGCGAAAAGATAATGTATTGTTACAAACCCATGAACCTCTTAAATAAATTTCAATGGACTCTCTTATAAATAATTATTAAGGAGGTGGGGAATCAGAAATCATTATATAGGTATGACTCAACGAAAATTTAATATCAGATGTAAAGAACATACGGCGGACATAAAATATAATAGAGGTAATACTGCTTTTTCCCGGCTGAATCAAATAAAGAACATTAACGTACTTTTTAACGAGAGTAGATTAATCTACAGGTCTAATTTTTATTTACAATTATTTCAGTATTTCACCGTATTTCAGTTTCAAAGTGTGAAAACAAAAAAACAGAACTTTTTGTGCTCTTTGCTTTCTTTACGGGAAGAATGTCAGAAATATTGCTTTAGGTCATACAACTGCAACCTGCAACCATGTGTCTTTTTTCGATGTTCATTACGGTTTTTAATTAATATCTTGGCTAATTATCAAAAAATGAAAAATCTGATCCTCAGATGCATTTGGACTTGCGTTGGCCTATCCTCATCCCTTTTTTAAGACTTCTGTGTGCAGCAGATTTCCCTAGCCATCGCCAATACACATACAGACAGACAAGCATCTTTTTCTTATTAGTATAGATTTATTATCTCTTAAGAATATTTCATGAAATAATTTAATTTGTTAGCAATAATTTCTTTGCCTAAAATAGCTTTGGTAATCAAGTAATTAAAAAATCTTTTTTGCTAGAAATTTATCAATTGATTTAATTACCGACAGTTTTTTAAATATTTTCTTTTATTCTGTCAATTCGTTTTCTGCCAAGCTGATATTTTTAAACAAAAAAAATTAACATTAAGTTAAAAAGCACAAGTTAAATTCAAAACAATAATAAATCACTCAAAATTTTATCCCAGTTTTGTATAAGCACCATTTCTTATTTATTATAATTTCATAGATAAATTCAATAAATTAAGATGAATTACTGATATAATCTAATAGGAATCACCAATGATCCTCAAAAATCATAAAATCGCATGTTAACCTATACAGATATTCTATTGCGGGCAAGTCAAATATTTAAAAAATTAGAATTTGATTTCTACCATCAAAAAGATAATATTTGAAATTTAGGGGTTTGGGTTGAGGTTTTATTTGAGGATAATATTTGATATTTTACTATATGCTTTTCTAGAATTGAAATATATTTTTAAAGGCAAATAAAGCAAATTTTTGAAAAAAATTTTACTTTTTAAAAAACAATTAAAATTTAAGAAAACAATTGTTTCCCAAAATTTTTTCAACAAACAACTGAGTTTTAAATAAATATATATTTAGAATATAGCTTCCATTGAAATTTCCCCATAAGTTAAGGTGGTTTTCAAATTCTCTGATCAACAAAGCAAAACTTTCTGACACATTTTCACACTCTTTTTTAAATATAAAAGCATAAACTTGGCAGACCTGTCAATTGAAATGATTTGGAATCGAATGGTGTTTTCCCTTTTTTAATAAATAAGTTACTTATTGAGTTATAAGCAATTGTTGTCATGTGACATCAGGTTTTTCTTTTTTTCCGTGCACTAATGCATCTGGAAACCTGGTTCAGAATGCCAACTTTGACAGTATTTTCTGAAAGATCTTCTACCTTTACCAGAGAAGGAAAAACACCATTCAATAACGTGGTTTCTGAATAAGAACACCTGCAAATTTCATGCATTTCCGAACAAAATGAAATGCGTCAGAAAGTAGCTCCTTTGGATTTGAAAACCGCCTTAACACAGAATGTTACTTATGGGATTTGCAGAGATACCTCACCTTTCAAAAAGGACAAAAGCTCTTAATGAAAGTTCTTCATTGAATTGATTCATTTTATGTCACAATTGTGTTTTTTATTTATTCTTTTAAATGTAATAATGGATATGAGAGGTAGTCATCTAGCTTCAATAAACTCTTCTACACAAGAAAATTTAAAAGTTGGACAAATTTAAATTATCCATTTAACATGTTGACTGACATCCATACTTCCTTGCATTCTAATTCCTTGTACAACTGAAGGCCTTGACACGATCTGGATTAGTGCATCCTTTTATTAAAAATGTCTACCAGAATATTCAAAAAGTAATCTTTACTTTATTTAAACGCAGACTATCTGCTGTTAAATAATGAAAATGTTGCTCAATTTTTTGTAGATATTTTGAATAAAAACATGCTAAATTGGTAATGCCAATTACAACACACCCAGCATCATACGTCACATGTTCAATCAGAAATACATACAACTGAAACATAGTATGGCAGTTAGCATGTTAAAGAAAAATGTCATCATTTGTGAACATCAAAAGTAAAACAAAATTTCTGAAATATATAGACTATTGTATTTCTAAACATTAATTATAGAAAATAATAACAAGAAGCAAATTTACCACAAGTCCAAGTTTATTCATCTTCATTTTTTTCAAAAATCCTTCATTTGAACACATTATCTATAAATTTAAATTAAGGCATCATTGAACTAATTAACCGATAAAACAAGAGAGAAATCATGCATGATACATAGAATATGAAACACTTTCCATTACTACTATAACATTGTTACAAAATTCTATTTTTTTGTATGATGAAAGAAGATATCTAAATAAAAAACTTAGAAAATATATAACACAGTTAAAAAGTCATTTTCGATAATTACAATAAATAGACAATAATGTACTTGAATTATTTTGTGCAGCCCTATATATATGTAGATTTTCATACATACTACACTAAAATTTAATTCAGCTGGAAAATATTTAACAGAATTGGAAACGTCATTCTGCCAATTACCATCCATAGACAGCAATGAATCCATATTATTTTGTGCAGCCTGTATGCAAATTTATTTATATTATATTCAAAGTACATAACATAGTATAGTATCGCGCCAATATGGGGTGCCAATATGGGGCCGTATATGATATCTGGACCAAACTTTCATATGAAAAGCGAAGGGATCTGAGTGTATTTATTTATGGCAGTTACATGACTTGGACTATTATAATATACATGAAATGATGGCGATAGAATAATATTTGGTGACTTATCACTTGTACCTGACTAACATTAAAGTACCAAAATGGCACTTGGAATATAAAAAGCGAAGTGGTTTCGCCCGGAACTGTTGATGATAGTCACATGACTTAGGCTATTGTTATAGAAATTGTTTTAAAATACCGGGAGACAAAGACTCTGTACACTTAATTCATTTTATTTTAGCTTCTTTTCAAATGTTTAACTGATCCTCTTTAATCAAGCATGAAAACAACCATTGGATGTTTTAACAGCAACTGATTCGGCCTTAAATTTTTGCAATCAAAGGGAATTGAATGGAAACCCGGTTACAGGGACTGCATCTGCACAGCTTTTTTCAGTATAATTCAATCTTCTCTAATATTTTTAAAACTGATCAGATTAGCGTGTTTTTAGATTCTGCGGTGTCTGAACGGGGGGGGTTGGCGAGCGTAGCTTGCAGGGGGCAGAGCCCCCTAGTAATTGCTATAAAAATGTCCATATAGTCCAAAAAATGAAAGTAAAATTTCTTAAAAGTGGTTGATGATAGAAAATTTAACGTTTTTTAATTGAAGAACAAAGCTTGTTATAATTTGTTGAACAGTGTAATTAGTTTGAATGATTAATAATTCTTCTCATAATATTTTATTAATTATTGATAATCCTAATTGTTTACTTTATTTGAAAAAAATAAATAAATACTTCAGCCCCTCCCATAATTTTTTAACTACTACCTCATTGGATGATCTCAGCTCATTTTAATACATTTTATCAGTTACAACCTTGTCATTCAAAAAAGTGATATGTAAAATGTGAGCTCTAAATTAAAATTCATTTTTAAAAAAATAGTACTTACAAAACAAACTATCAACAGAGATGTATAGAAAGATGCAATCAACATTTTGTTCCCGAAAAGAAAAATGGTTGAAATGACTAAGCTAATCTATAAATAGACAAGACATATAATAATATATTTAAAATAAGGAATGTTACTACTAAAAAATAAACTGCAAGTATAAATAACAATGTTTGATTAAATATGTAACTATGAATAAACTATTTAAAATAAATAATACAAACAATAAAAGATTGAAACCATTCTTACAAACAATTTACATAAACCCTTGGGGACGAGCGACATGTACACTAATGGCCATTAATGACCAGCAACTTTCAATTTTAGACATTTTGCCGAATATTTAAAAATATACTTGTCAGATTCTTCTAGAATTTTAGGATTAAAAAGAACAGGTTTGACTTCATATTTATCAACGTCGATTTGATGAGGAGGACAATTAGGGGGCCAACAAAAAATTAAAGAAAAATAATAATACTTGGGATCACCCTGTAAAATAAAATGCACGAAATGATCTATCGCTACAGAATATACATAGGCAGATATTGTGCAATATGTGTATTCATTTGTGTAAGAATAGCATGTATATTAATACAGATATAGTGATTTTTTTTTTTAATAAAAAAATACAGTGGAACCCGGTTAAGACGCATTTCAAGGGAGTGAACAAAAGTCGCGTATTGAGCGGAATCGCGTATTAAACATGATTTGTATAATGTTGTAGGATCTGGTCATATTTACATATTTAATTGTCTAAGTGGACTTTAAGAGCTTTTATTTACAGGTTTACGGTCGAAAATTGTATTTAGATTTAAATTTAATTCATTGTTTCTTTGTATATGGACCGACTGGAATACTAACGGAAAACAAATATGGATTCGAAAACAGTTTTATTGTCGCTTTATATGTTTCAACTAAAAATAAAACAACAAAAATAATTTTTGTACTAGGCTAATTTTTTTTTTCAAAAAGAAAAAAACTATATTAAATCTTTGAAGTACATCCCAGCTTTTAAAACGATATTTAGTACTTGTAATAATGAGTACCATTTTAATCTGTCCTTCTTTTTCATATAAGAAACAACCATCCTTATTAATCTTCGTATAAAAATATCGTTAGCATAGCTAAAGCCATAAAAAACATAAAAGAATTATTCAATTGTAGTCGTATTTGTTTAATCTTTGCGAGTTTCTCTTTTCCTTTTTTCATTTTTGGCTATAGGATACATTATGTAGTAGTGATATAACGTACATTTAAAACCTCACTAACAAAAGGTATGATCAACTTCCAATCATGATAAATTTTATGACGTATCTGAGTAACCTAAATTCGTCTATATCTCTACTATAGTAAAAACATAGACGAAGCGAGATCGAAAGAATTTTAAGAGCCGGGGATCAAAGAAGAATTACAGTTTTGCAGGTTTTGATTTTATTAAAAAACCGACACATTTCCGATTAGTAATTTTTACCTTAATTAATCCATTATTAAACAAAGTAAATAATTAAATATAAATAAATAATACTATTCTCAAAAAGTGCTTTTTATCTGAATAATAATTTTAAAAAAATCTGATAATTGGCAGCACGCAAGAAGAGAAAAGAAATTCGCATCTTGATGAAAGAATTCGCGTCTAAAGCGCGATTTTTTTTCCTCAAAAGACCAAAAATCTATCGCGTTTTAAGCGGGATCGAGTAGTAACCGTTCGCGTATTAAACATGATGTTTTTACATTAGCCTTATGGCCGATGTCCAAGGGATCGAATAAAATCATGTATTAAGCGGGATCGCGTATTAACCGTGAGCGTCTTAACCGGGTTCCACTGTAGTTGATTTTTTTTTTTTTCCTTTGGCTTACAGGGTTTTTAACCAAATTTAATGCCAGTTTCAGAAAAATTGACAAAATATAGTAGAAACAATATAGTGCAATTGGAATATAAATACATTAAATATTTAAGGAAATATGGGCACTTCTATAAAATAACTTTTATCTGTGCATGCGCTAACAATAACAAGGAACTTTTTGTGTAATTTAGTAGCCAACTCTATGGAGCAACTTATTATGAAAAATCAGTCAAATATCATAACAATTCAGAGACAAATCAGTGTTAGAGTGAGCTGTTTTTTAGTTTCTCACTAAAACTCGCTGAATGATAAAAGACTGCCTACAAATTATTTTTAAGTTACCTGACAGCGTTCGGAGCAAGTTTTTTGAAAAAGCTATTTAATTATAGTTTACGGTTATGTTTAGGAAGATTTTGACTCTAAACTATGATGAAAAGGAAAATGTAGTCCATACATTGATTAAGGTAAATTGAGGATATGGTAAAATTTTGTGAAATTTAGCCCAATACGCAAAACACTCTACAGTAAATTCTATCGCATATATATGTATTTTCTGTATACATGTAATTTGTATGACAGTGGTGAAGACAATAAACTAAAATTTAAAATATATTGAATATTTTTAATGAGTTATGAGTCAATAACTTGCAATTTGATTTTTATTGTGATACTTCAATAGCTTTTTGAGAAATCATGTTTTGTGTATGTAATTTTCACTGAAAACTTTTCCATAAAGTACATTTATTTAACTGAAACATTTACTTAACTATTTTAAACTTTATTTAACAGTTATGTGAATTGGAAATTTACTGTATTTATCGATCAAGGTCTTTTTTGTGTGTGTGTGTGCCGTTTATATCTAAAAGACAGTTTTGGTCGTTTTTTAACGAAGGAAAAAAAAGAGTAACGCTGAAACATTTGACACTTCTGGTTTCATTCACAGCTATCAAGTAGTCTCATAAATTAGATTTTTTTAATAAATGTAAGTGCAGAGTTGGAAAGGTAAAAATGTGGGCTTTAATAAAATGTAATACAAAAAAAAAACGAAAATTTTAGACAAAAATCTCATTTTAAACGCAATCAGATATCCTAATTTGTATACTATTTTTCATTTTTTATTGATACTTTAGTTCTTTTTGTAAAACCAGCATAATGAGCCTATTCGAATAAAAAAAGTTATCAAAATCAAAGCATCCGTTTCAAAATAAATAATTGCCATTCATTAAATAGTATATGGCCAATCGCCATTGGACACCCCTTCAAAAGCACTTTGGAACATCCATACACTGGTCAGACATGGTATAAAAAAGTTCCACAGTTAGCAATGGTGGTTTTTAAGTGGAAACGAAGGGGTGTTATAATATTTCAATCCCGACCCGGTAAACCGAATAAATTGATAGATCGGGGCCATCGATGCCTAAAACATGTAGTGAAGTCAAACCGACAGGCTTTCTTAGAGGCGATTGCAGGGGAATTTCGATCGTCTATGATTAATGATGCAAGTGATATACCTTCCGGTGGGAGATTGTGGCCCTTGTTTTTCATGGCCGAGCATCAGTTCACAAGCCAAATATCACGCATCTGAATACAACATGTCGATTAAAGTGGTGCAAAGAATGGCACTGATCAGTAGAAAAATGGAAAAACACCTTAGGGAGCGATGAATCATGCTACCAGTTTTGGCAGTCTGACAGACGTGTTTGGGTGTGGCGAATGATATTTACAGGACTGTGTCGTACCCACAGTGAAATCTGACAAAGGTGGGATCATGACGTGGTCCTGCTTTTCATGGCATGGTCTTGGTCCTCTTGTTTTAATTTCTGGGAGTATGAATGCCAAAGCCTACAAAACAATTCTGAACAATTCAGCGCTACCGACATTATGGCAACACTTTGGTCTTGGCCCATACCTGTTTCAGCATGACAATGCTCCATGTCATACAGCAGGTGTTGTTAAGACGTGGTTTGAGGAAATGGGTGTGGAAAACCTCCCCTGGCCAGCTCAAAGTCCAGACCTCAACACTTTGGAACACTTTTGGGATGAATTAGAGTGCCAATTTAGAGCCAGGCCAACTCGGCCAAAAAACACCATGGAACTGTTTGCTACTCTAAAGGAAGAATGGAGCAAGATTCCTGCAGAAACATACCGAAAGGAAAAAAGTGTTCCTCAAAGAATTGCAGCAGTTATTGCGTCGAAGGGTGGCCCTACACAATACTAAAGTCGTGCTGAGTTCCCTTTAAATTCATAGTATGGGGAACAATAGCATAGCAGTTTAAAAATTAAGGGGGGGGGGGGGGGGGACTCACTTAGTTTCCAACTCACTTTTCTCAAAATAACTGTGAAACTAAGAAAATCAATTAATGATAGAGCTTCTCATTAATAAGCAAATATGTAGATTAATTAATAATTAATTTTATTCATAATTAAAAATGTGTTGTGCATTATTTCAAAGTAAACATTAAGAATTAAATTCAGTTTTAAGATATTTTGAAATATTACAGCAGGGTACAAAAATATATTTCATTAATAATACTGAAAAAAATAAGAAAAAACTAATAAAAAATGGAAATACACTTACAAATTTTGGCATCATAACATAAAGTAAGCGTGCTTCGCTAAAGTTGCATTGAAAACAGATTCAGCAATTACTCCCTCCCCCTTCCCATCTTATCCTTAAGCAGCACAAATGTCTGTAACATTTATGTTCATTTGTGTAGGTTTCTTATGTTTTTTTAAAACATTCAAGAAATTTCTGCATGTTTTTTATTTGTTGCATGCAGGGTTTTCAACCAAATTTAACACCACTTACTCTCAGGAAATTTGAGAAAGAACAGTAGAAATGATATATTACAATTAGAAAATAAATATATGCATAATAATAGTTGATGAAATATGCACATTTGTATGAAATAATTTATAATTGTGCACTGGCATTTTTTTTTCTTTTTTTAATTTAGCACTCAACTATAAAGGACAACTGATATAAAAAGGCTAGTCGAATATCAAGAAAATTCGGAAAGACGTTATTGATATACTTAACTTAATTTGAGCTTCTTTCTTAAAGCAGCTGAATGATAATTTTACAATATTCGACTGGCTTTTTTTTTTTTTTTTTTTAAATATAAATTTCCCTATTTAGTTAACTACTAAATGCAAAAAAAAAAGTTACTGTAAGTGCATGCATAATTAAAAAAATTATTTCATACAAAGGCTCATATGTCATTAAATATGTAATATACACTGCTGGCCATTAAAATTGCAACACCTGGAAGGAATGATCTGACGAATGTCAAAATCACATGAAAGGAAGAAGAGTTGGAATATGCAAATGATTAGTATTTCAGCGCATTTAGACGAGGCAGGCGGGAGAAACGACATCTGAAGCACTGCATAAAAGAAAAGTTGCGTAGTGGATTTCTCATTCGGAACGCGCTTTGTAAGGTTGGTCTTTGCTCAAAATATCGTGTTATGCCTCGAATAATAAGTAGAAATGCTTACCATCAAGTGCCGGTATTCGATAGATGCAGTATCGTTGCCTATCGAGAGTGTGGATTATCTTTACATGATATAGCCTGTTGCATTCGTCGAAATCCAACTACTGTCATGCAAATATGGAATCAATGGATTGCTGAGGGTCATACTGAACGGCATGCAGGATCTCGACGCCCTCCCATGACTAATGCCGGAGAGGACAGACATATTGTGAGGTCGGCCCTGCAAAACCGTACAACCACATCACGGACCATTAGTCAGGAAATGGGCATGTTTGAAACACACCCAGTATCCGCTCGTACGGTGCAACGATGTTTGCAGCAGCGTGGACTGTCAGAACGGCGACCAGTACTGCGGCTTCCCTTGACAATGCAGCATAGAGAGAGTCGCCGATTCTGGTGCACCGTATGACAAAGCTGGATGCATGGCTGGCACAATGTCGTCTTTTCAGACGAGTTCCGGTTGTATGTGTTGAAATTACAAAAGTAAAGTCTAACACAAGTAGCAGAGCCGCTTTAGCATCTGGAAATACAAAGACTGGGAGAGTCCCTAAACCTCGTTAAAACAATTATAATAAAGATTCAATTACTATTTAACTTTAAATAAAATCTAAACAGCTGAAATAGAAAAGCATTTGTGGTGGTTAAAGAAATAAACAAACTAAATTTAAAAGACAATAATAACGTTTATTTTTCGATTAAAACATACTTTAAAATAGAATGATAAAACAAATATATATATATATATATATTCTAATATCTTACTCTTAAACATTATACTCTTGAAACATAACTCCATGACACTATCACATGATTATACTAGTGAACCAGACTCCTTCATGATCAATCTTACACGCATTACGCTGAACTGCTTAAATACAATTACTTGAAAGACGAAAACTATTTTCACAAACCACTTTGATCTCCAGACAGTCATAGGTCAATCGATGCAAAAAGACTAAAGTTCCGGTAAAAGTAAATCAACATCTCCAGGAAACGTCATTACTAACACGGATTACACTTTCACTTGTAAAGTTAATTTCCATCTTACATATCATTGAGAAAAACAAACTTGCATCTTTCCTAAGCGAGAAACCACTCAAGTCACCATCGATGAAAAATAAAAGAAGTCTGTGAAACGTTCCATTACATAAAAGGTAAGCCTTCAGTTAATAGTAAAAGCAGACAACTTGCCCAGCATTAAAACTGCATGAAGATTCATGACTAATGAAGAAAAACGGCATTTTGTAAACTAAACTAAAAGAAAGGAGACACTATACTAAATCAGAACATGGACTGCCCGCACCTATATATCACGTTGAATGAAAGCATATTTATATCATCCAGACACATAGGAAAAACAACTGCTACGCAGCCCGGAAGTTACATCCTCCAATCTCTGAAACACTAATGGAAGAAAGGACGAAACGACATATGCAAAACGAACGACCGGATGACTAACGCCATCTTGTGTTCATTCACAACAACTCCTCAGTTGGTTCAGAAGATTTCGGATGAAAGGAGACACTATACTAAATCAGAACACGGACTGCCTGCACCTATATATCACGTTGAATGAAAGCATATTTATATCATCCAGACACATAGGAAAAACAACTGCTACGCAGCCCGGAAGTTACATCCTCCGATCTCTGAAACGCTAATGGAAGAAAGGACGAAACGACATATGCAAAACGAAAGACCGGATGACTAACGCCATCTCGTGTTCATTCATAACAACTCCTCAGTTGGTTCAGAAGATTTCGGATGTATTGCGTCATGGACAAAAACATGTACTAAAGGCCAGCTCTTACGATAATAAAGTGAAACGTAAATAAAAGTATATGGAATACAGAAATGAACTAAAGCTTGGAAATAACATTAAAATAAAGGTAAGTGAAACCGAATAAAGTGTATATAAATAAAGATAATGAATAAATTATACTTGTAAATAAAAGGTAAAAATGAACTGTTATGATAGGGATATGTACAGGGATGAGAAAAGGGTCTGTTCGCCTAACAAGGTCCCCCTCTCAAAACCTGTACATCTGACAAAAGCATCAGCCCACAGAGACACTAATAGCAACCCAAATTGGATAGTCTAACACATCAAGTATCTCTTGAGCAAAAATTAAAGAATTACCCATATCCACAACTCACTTAATAAAAACTAAGTTCCACAATAGTAATAAAAACTCAAACAAGCCAAAAGAATCCTATTAGAAATGACTAGACAGCTGGCGATGCAAAAAAGCTGAAGAAACTCTGGAACACTAAAAATTACATCAATATTACAAACAAATAACAATTATATATATCACAGTAATAGCTAAGTATAAACACAATTACATTAAAAACATTTCTAAAATCATTTTCAGTCCATTATTCAAGTAATCTTCTTCCTCTCACAAAATCCTACTTTTATAGTACACATGCCAAGTCTTAAAAATTCAAAAACAAGATTTTTCTTTTCAGACGAAAAATCCAACAACATTTAACATAACTGAAAAATGTACCCAAAAAAACTTTATATTATATCTTAAACATTTACTATCAGATTTTTAACAATTTTTAAAAACTTATATCTATAAAAACAATTTTCATTGCCCTATACCTCCAGTTCCTCAATTTATTAACCAATAGTTAATTTCAACCTGCTTTACCTCTAATCAATTGAACATCTGATTACAATTTCCTCAGACAAACTCCAGCCAGGCAAATCCAAACAGTTAACATGTAAATTTCTATTCTGACACATTAATATATACTACTTCTTACAATATTTTAAATCCATCAAGTATGACTCAAACTTCATAATGGTCCAATGCCAGATATACAGCAAGACCTGATTACCAAAAAGCGTAACTCCTAACACTATATTTGGGTTACTTAACAATGGCAAGTATTCTGTGCTCAACCAACCTAAATTATTCCACCTGTAACAGCCTCTTTAAACATAAGCACATTTAAACCACAACTTATCTAAGAATCCAGATGGAAACATTTATCAAAAATGGTACTTCACATCCATGCAATCTTTCGAGATCAGGGACCTAGGCATCAGTACCTACATCCAAAAAAAAAAACAATCGCCCACATACTCTCTAAAAAAAAATAGACATAGATAAATGTGGTACCGGATATGAAATATTTTCAATTCAAAAACTAGATTCTTAATAACCAGAAACCAGAGGACTGGCCACATCCCCATATATCAGCCTCAATAGTAAAAGAGCACATACCATACTACCGCCAACAATGCAAGGAAAAACCTAGTCATTACTGCAATCATCAGCATTACTCATTACTACAGCCTGTAGATAATTAAAAATTACCTAGAAATTTAATTAACGAGCCATATCAAAAATACTCAAACAATGTAACATAATTTCTGCCCTATCCGAAATCAGGCAAAAATTCAAACCAGAATTTCCCCTAAAAACTCCAAAGATTATGATTAACATAGATTGCTTGCCAGAATTGTCTAATCAACTTCCATTTCTGAACTCATTCGATGACCCCCCGGAAAAACCAAAGATTTATCATAAAAAGGACAGCTACAATCTGAAAAAAATTTCCTTAAAAATATAGAGATCATATAATATTGCTATTCTCATGACAACACTCATGCGGAGAAAGCAACTTAGGATAAAAACAAGTAATTTTTACACTTTCCCACAATTCATGCTATCAAGAAGTTTATACTATCTAACACATCTAAAAGACCTCAAACATCCTCTAAAAAAGAAATTCAAGCTAGGCAACGTCGACACTACAGCCTAAACACCAAAACTAAATGTACAATAATATTCTATATGATATACTGTCATGCAGCCAAAACTGGTCTCAAAAACACTTAAACTCCAACTATTTTAGTTAGGTTCACAAGTGTACTTGATATCAACAACGCTCTTTTCCCTTAACTCACTCCTCATTATTTCTATCTATAATCTATAACAACTAAAAAAAATTGAACTTAAAACTGTATATATTTATCACTGTCAAAAATGAGAATTAACTAAAATCATTAGGAAAAATAAAAGAAACTAAATAACCATAGTAAAAAAACATAAATAAAAAATAAGAGCACTGATCCAGATACCATTCCACAGCCATGACTGCAATCCATAAACATCATTTCTATTCCGTCAAGAAGCAATCTAGTCTTAAGTATCTATAAAACTTTAAAACCAACTCCTAAATGCAAAGACAATATACCCGGTGTCCCCAAAAGGACTGACTGATTTTAAAATTCAATAACTTCCAAACGGTGACAGATATTAAAAAAATTCTTGCAGGAGGGTTATGCATAAAGTCAAAAGTTTTTTTACAGTGATTTTCGATTTCAGTTCAAATTACAAACAATAGATGGCGCTGCGATCAATAGAGGCTAAATTCAGGCTCGATTTTTGGTACTTTGTGGCCCGGATAATACATTTCCATCTCCTTTTTCTGCATGGAACAACAGAAAGGACCCAAAATCGAGCCTGTATTTAGCGACTATTGCTTACAGTGCCATCTATTGTTTGTAATTCGAACTAAAATCGAAAATCACTGTAATAAAACTTTTGACTTTATGCATAACCCTCCTGCAAGAATTTTTTTAATATCTGTCACCGTTTGGAAGTTATTGAATTTTAAAATCAGTCAGTCCTTTTTGGGACACCCGGTATATCCAGCTTAATTATTCAATTATATGCAATATCAATGTTACCTGCCCAAGCTCAGCGAGAAGTCTATTCTAACAATTTCTATCTCTCAACTATATATCTCACAAGTTTTCCCAGGGCCCAGAATTCAAATATCTAGATATCCATCTTCCAATACAGACCCCCATTAGAAGCAATACAAACAGCTATTTACTTCTAGCTCCAATCCCTAAAAAAAGTTGACCTTTCCATTACAAGACCTCTCTGAAAGCACACCAATTAACCTAAGGTTATTCTGTAAATTCCTTACTGCAAATTAAACAGACAAATAAGTACAAATAAACTAAAAATATAAAAGTAACTTTTCCATTTCTATTTTATTGAAAAACTGCACATTCAGCACACGTCCCCTTTAAACAAGGGGAACGGTAAATTACACAGAGCTTCTTTAACTTGCTCATTTAAAAATTACTGTAACAGGTGACAACCCACATAATCAAAAACTTATTCTGATCAAAAGTTGACACCAAGGCAAGCCTAACTGAAACATGCAGTTCAAAAAGTCCATTAATAAACTAAAAAAAAAACTTTATTGGAGGAAAAATTAAATTTGCATATCTGAAAAATATTTAAATACTTAAACAAAATATATAAAATCAAATTTATTATCATAAAATAATCCTTAAAATAGAAAAATATACCACTTAATTCATACATTTCAGTTAATGGTCACTTTCTATAAATAGAGATCCCAGGAATTCAACAGTCATCTAAAACAATATGCATTTTATTCAAATATTCAATGAACTTACTGTGACCCTTTGTCAGGCAATAATTGAATCAATAAAGCTTAAGGCATGGAGAGGTTTTAAGAATTAAAACACTTTATAAGATAATGAATCATTTTTACAGTTACACAGCATATTTAATTATTGAACAAGTTCAAGACTATATCTAAAAATAACCTGGATATAAATATCCTGTGGTTCTCAAAAAGTATCCTGAACTTTACACTAAATTTCATGATTCATAAAAGTCAACATTTAAAAACTTAGTTAAATATTTTTATTTTAATGATTAACTTAAGTTAATTCCCCCACGATAATGGATTATAAGCATGATTTCATTTAAAAACATAAAACTGCTATTATCAAGTAAACTTTAAACTATACAAATAACCATTTCAAACTTTAAAAAAAAAACTTAATTAAACAAAAATTACAGTAGTCAAGATATTTAAATAACTGCTCAGCACTCCAGGATGGACTCTTTAACAACCTTAAAAGAAAAGAAATACCCCCCCCCCCCAATGCCAAGCACGACAAATAACATCTCAACCACCATAAATGTAATGTTACACTATTGCAAAATAAATTAAACCTTTAAATTTATAAAGAATCAAACTATTAATCTCAATTTATTTAATCCCAATTACTACGAAACTTTTATAAAATACCACTCATGATGGTTGGATACATGTGGAACATTTGCCAAAATCCACAAACCTCCAACCAATCAATTGTAGCAAGAAACTTAACATTTATTAACTTTCATCACAAAAAAATACCATCACCGTAAGGGTTAAATGTCAATTACTTTTAAACTTCCGAACTTTTAATCTGAAATTACATAATTAGACACATTTAAGCTATTATTCCAGATAAACTACGGCTCGTTAACTAGTTTAACTAAAAAAAAAAACTCTAATTAATCCTTTAATACTATTTCAAAATCAAGAATTTATTTAGAAAAACATCTTATTAACCTCCTCCAGCCCCATTAAGCAATTTAACCTATTATATCAGTAAACCTTACAAAAGATGGAAAGGAGCCCGATACATTTAAATACAAACAAATTTCTTTATAATCTCAAAAATATCTCTCAAAAATCCACTCCAAAAAGCATTAAACTTGATATTTTAATTATTTTAATCCAAAAATTCATTTGAAGAAAGCAATTTTTCTAAAACCGTAATAAACCAGTATCTTTGCAATTACTTCATTATTTAGAAACTTTAAGCAATATTAAAGAAAATTCAATTCAAACAATACTTTAAACACCTTATTAAAACTTTAAACATAATTAAAAAAAAAATGACTATATGCATATCTTAAAAAGTATTTAATCTAAAACTTTTATGCATATCTTAAAAATTGGAACATGCATATCTAAAACTATTCCATCTAAAAAAAATTATGCACATCTTAAAAATAGTAATCAAAATATCACAGATCAAGAACATATTTTTAACAGACGAAGAAAAAAGGGCACACTCCCAGCTACATTCATCATCTTGATAACTTGGCTTCTCATTACACACCACATGATACAACCCCAATTTACTAATATTAACGATGCCGATTAATGTTCTCCAAATCTCTATAAATGTTCAAGGAAGCACAAAACCACAGGAATGTCTATAACAGCTCCGAAAGTTCAAAAATAAACCCTCAAGAACCAAAAGATCAAATCTCAGCAGACAGTCCTTGAAGAACCATAATGAACCCAAAATTGGGCCCACACGAGATCCACTGCACACAGAAACTAAATCACTTTAAATATTACTTTCAGATGACTTGTAAAAATGAAATTTTTACTGAAGGTTTTAGATCCCATTATAAAGCACATTCCTGGATCATTACTTTCACTTGCATAACGCAAAAACTTGAAAACAAAAATTTCTTGATCATTTACTTTCTTAACTTTAAACTCTTCATTTAGCATCATATCCTTCAATGGTTGAATGAAATATTTCTGGTTCTAGTGTCATGAAGTCCAAAATAATTTACTTCTTTAAAGATATCAAATTCAAAAAAACTTTTATAAAGTTGAATGAAAGCATATTTATATCATCCAGACACATAGGAAAAATAACTGTTACGCAGCCCGGAAGTTACATCCTCTGATCTCTGAAACACTAATGGAAGAAAGCACGAAACGTCATATGCAAAACGAATGACCGAATGACTAACGCCATCTCATGTTCATTCATATCAACTCCTCAGTTGGTTCAGAAGATTTCGGATGTATTGCATCACGGACGAAAACATGTGCTAAAGGCCGGCTCTTACAATAGTAAAGTGAAACGTAAATAAAAATATATGGAATAAAGAAATGAACTAAAGCTTGGAAATAACATTAAAATAAAGGTAAGTGAAACCGAATAAAGTGTATATAAATAAAGATAACGAATAAATTATACTTGTAAATAAAAGGTAAAAATGAACTGTTATGATAGGGATATGTACAGGGATAAGAAAAGGGTCTGTTCGCCTAGCAGTATGTGCTGTATTCTGATGGCCGTATACTTGTCCGGAGGCTCCGAGGAAAACGCCTGTCGCCTACTTGCATTCGATATCGGTACAGGGGCCCTGCACCTGGTGTGATGGTTTGGGTAGCCATTGGGTACACGACATGCACATCTCTAGTTCGGATAGAAGGTAATTTGAACGCAGATCGGTACATTTTTGACATCTTACGTCCAGTGGTTGTGCCCTGTCTTCGAGGCCTGCCAAATGCCATCTTCCAGCAGGATAACTTAAGACCACATGTTGCACGTCGTGTTCTGATCTTCCTCGATACACAGGGTATTCGATTACTGCCCCGGCCTGCACGGCCTCCAGATCTGTCACCCATTGAAAACATCTGGTTCTGAATAGCTTAGATACTAGCCCGCCACCCTTCTCCAGCTAATACGGTTGATGAAGTGTGGCATAGACTTGAAGCAGCATGGAATGAGTAGCCCGTTTCTGTCCTTCAAGCCCAGTTCGGCTCCATGCCTAACCGGATAAGGGCCGTTTTAGCTGCCAGGGGTAGCAGCTGTTTCTACCAATTTCGCACCTTTGCAAACTCCCAAACTGTTTACAAATTTAATCATTTTGTTTACATGCCTTACAGTTTACGTACAATAAATATCTTTTTTGTATTTTCAATCTTTCATGGTGTTGCAATTTTAATGGCCAGCAGTGTAATTATAGTCTAACTGTAGTACATTGTTTCTGCTGTACTTTGTCAAGTTTCCTAAAATTGGTGTTAAATTTGGTTGAAAACTCTGTAAGCTATAAATAACAAACCTGTGGAAATGTCTTGAATTTTTTAGAGAAATATTTATATCTCTATGAATACATGTTCTATTCTTACACAAATGTTGTACAAAATCTAGATATGAACAACAGCTACAGATCATTTAAAGCATTTTAATTTACAGGATGATCACAAATATTATTATTTTTTATTCAATTTGTTGTTGGTCCCCTAATTGCCTTCGTGATCAAATCCTTTTTTTTATAAAACTTTCACTGAAAAAAAAAGAGGTTAAACATGTTCTTTATATTCTTAAAGTTCCTGAAGAATTTGTCAAACAGATATGTCAAATAGATATGGTAGATCTTTAGATATGCGATGAAGCATCTAAAATTGAAAGCCTTCAGTGACTTTTGGCCATCTAGCATATATTGATTAACTAATGTACTAACATTATTTAATTTTATTAGCATTAAAAAGATAAATACTTTCGTAACAGCAAATTATCTAAATCAATATTAGATATCCTGATGTTAAATGTCATTGCCATAATATATATATCAAGATCAAAGTAAAAATTATGTAATAAATATAAATGCATACCAAGTGACCTTTTAATATACAAATGAATGTACAAGCTGAAATGGAATTCAAAATGTATAATCCACTCAAAACTAGCACTTGAGTAAGCAAGGCGAATTGGGCAAACTAGAAAATAAAAAATAAATAATTATTGTGCTTAAATGGTACAATGAATATAATATACAACGAATGCAACAAATATAATATTAACTTATAAATTCATAGAAATGAACACATTTACATTTTATTTATTAAATCAAATCATTAAACATCAAAAAATGATATACAAGATAAGTAACTGTAAACAAAATTTTTATAATTATTTCATTATTTCCCTTTTTAATTAAATAATAAGAAGATGTAAAACATTTAAAACTGAAAGAATATTAGTCCCAAATAGAAAGTATAAAATAAAAAATTTCAAAATGAAGTACTAAAAACACAAATACATTATTGCAATATTAGCTAAATAATAGCAAGTATATGCAGTTTGTCCCATAATTTGTATTAGATGGCATTAAATACAGAAATCAAAAGATAAATGAAAACATCAACCAAACTCTTAAATATAACAATTGTATTTAAATATGCATTAAAATGTTTTTCCTCAGTCCTTGAGTTTGATCAATTGTACATCTGTTTGTTTACAATCATGAGCGTAATGTTAAAACAAGACTTTTTGCAGACAATATTTAAAGAATATTTTCTGGACCAATTACAATTTATATACAGATGAGGAGAAATAATCATGAGGAAGAAGTTAAAGGTGCGAGATTAAAGAAAAAGCAAACTGCTGAAAAAAAATTTTCCCAAACACTTTGACAACATCTGCAAGAGAAATATACTATAAAATTTACTTTCTTAAAATAGTGGCGTGAATAGAATATAAAACTAGTCACCAGTGGCAACCCTGAAGGGGAGAGAATGTTTCTTACCCTATAAGAATGCATGTATTATTAAATTCTAAATCAAAAGTAAGTTAATTTTCTTAAGATGTGGAAAACATTAAAATACACGGTGTTTGCAACTGGCATTTATTGCAATAAAGATTTACTAAACATAGATCAGAATTGAAGAATTTCCGATTATCCAAAAATTTCGATTTTCCGAAAGATGGTCGGTCCCAATTACTTCAGATAATCGAGGTTCTACTGTAATTTTAATATTTAAAGCAGAATAGTGCAGTTTTCACAAATAAATGTTCAAAAAGTAGGCAGATTTTACTCCACAAGGAGAAGGCTATTAAATCACTAAATTATACATTAAATAGATTCATTTTCAAATTGTATGTGGCTATGATAATCCATCAGATTTCCCTTGTCATGAATACTGTAGTTAAAAGGGTTTGTATTTTAACCGCTTAACAGTCTCATTTTAGAGTTATTTTAGTGATAAAAATGTCTTTATATAGTTAATTTTATTATTTTTTCTTAACTTGGAAGTGTAATTTGTATAACAATATTTTATATGGTTTAAGAGAAATCATTTTCCGACTAAAAGTTTACACATCCATGCAAGAAACCACAGATAAAGCAGATTTTACAAAAACATACTCAGTCCCATGCCTGACGATGAAGAACTTAAGACATGTTATCTCGAAGTGGAAAACATTCTTTAATTACTTTTAAATTAAAAATTTATTGCACTAAAACGTTGCACTGCATATTGAATAATCTTTGAAAGTTTTACATTAATTTTGGAAACTTTTGCAACCTTACATGAAAAATTTCACCAGAACTTGCCATTTACCCAATGTAGTCAGTTAGAAAGCAACAAACGTAAAATGAAAAATACATACTTGCCAACAAAGAATGAACAATGTTGTAGATGTGGAGAGTATTACAGAATGAGATAATTTTGGCTTTTGACATCTGTAAAATAAAGCAGTTATAAATTATTAATCATATTTATGTATTTTTTAACCCTTTCCGGCACAGACAAATTTTGTTATAAAATGATGAAATCATCGACTGACATGGGAATTTGAATACGACTTTTTTAGAAACTAAAAACTTGTTACTTTATACTTTCATTGTTAAAGAAAAATTTTATTAAAATATTCCTGGTGTCGTTTGTAAGTTTAGAATTAAAATTAGGTATCCCGACTTGGGCACACTGTGTCAGAAAGGGATGATTTTAGATTATAAGTTTTCTTTGTTAGAAATAAGAGTGATTTAATACCTTAATGTTAAAGTTATTAACATCATTTGAAGTAGGAAAAAGGGATATCCAAAACTTTCTCTCAAAGGTGGAGTCCACTGTACTCTTGTACACTAACAAAGTAAATAAAAAAAATTTAATTAAATTATAATTAGAAACATGAAAAAAAAAGAATTTAAGAAGAAGAATAAATAGAACATTTAGACAGTCAGATAGTTTAATACATGAACATTCAACAAAAAACAATATAGTAATATTACTCTTAAAACAAGCCCTATCAGTTATCTTCAAGCAACAATTGTCCTTTCTCCCATACATGTGAAGACACATGCACAGAAATAAAAGAAATCTTAGAATAGTGTAAAATACAAGGCTTACACCATTAGTGATTGATATCCACAGGAAGCTGGTTGCTGTGTACAGTGACACTGTAATTTCTGTGCAGATAAACTGAGACCAATGCAACATTTCAGTCAAAGTAAAGTTAAGAATTTTGATGAAATTCGATATGATCTTTCCAAAACTACTACTACTACTGATGGAAATACCAAAAGGTTAGTGGCTTTGAACAGATGAGAGAGTTCAGGCTGCAGTGAGAAGACTGCAGCAAGACCTGAGCCTAGCCTTTTTTTTACACAAATGAAGTTGGAAAAGTTGGTGCTGCATTGGGACAACTGACTCAATGTGCAAAGCAATTACACTGAAAAGTACTGCATGATATATATACCTAAACATTAAATGTACTAGGGGATCGTACCCAGGCTTCCCAGGTTAAAGAATATACGTGAAAACATTTCTTTTAAATTGAAAATTAATAATTTTTTTATATGCAATAAATTTTTTAGATTGACCACTTACATTAAAAAAGCATTTTACATATGGAAAATACGAATTATACAATCAAATAAATTTTTGAAATTTATCAAAAGCGATATTTTCTTATTTGCCAACTTATAAGAGTTATTGGCCTAGATTTTGCTACTTAAGGCATCCTTTTATATTCTGATAATTTCAGAGCTTATACATGTCTGGTAAATTTGTGTTTTATTTATTTATAGAACTAGGGGGCTCTGCCCCCTACGAGCTATGCTCGTCAACCCCCGTTCAGACACCGCAGACTCTAACAGCACGCTAATTTGACCGCCTTTAAAAAGATTTCGGAAGATTGAATTATAATTTGAATCTGACAATTATAATCTGACGTAATTTTCACCAAACTTTTCTTTCTCTTTTTAATATTCACGTCAAAATACTTTTGTTAGAAATGAAATATTATGATCATCTTAAAATGTCAAGTAAATGTCTCGCGCAATTTTAAAATTAAAACTGTTTTGCAATATTATTTTTTGTTCATTTTACGTAATAAGTGTAATATGACGTAAATTCTCCTATTTAGGACTTCTAACGCATGTTACTGAATTTATTATTTTACAATATTCTTTCTCATTTAAAATTCACGTGTAACTATAGTTTTTATGACGTAATTTTCAATGAGTTCCTGCTTTTTATATTTTTTGTTTGTAATAGTCACGTGTAAAATAAATTTTTAATTTGAAGCAAACATTATTGGTTGCGCTTTTTATACAGTTGGCAACAGTTTAAATTAATACAATTTTCTAAAATTTGTAAAAAATATCTCTCGAAATGCTGAAAATTTGAATTTAAAATAGAAATAAAACCTCGAAAAATTATTCAAATTAAAAAACTAACTGCAATCTGCACACTGGGAAATTCTGACGCATAAAATGATCTAAAAATGATTAAATTCCTATGTACAGTTTTTGCTCCTATAAAACTTTTTTAATGGAACGATTTTGTCCAACTTTGGCATTAAATATCTCTTAAAATAATTCTTCGATTTGAAAACTGTCTGCATCAGCGTGTTTATCAAACATTTTTCTATAATACTACCGATTTTCATATTTTTGTATGCAACAGTTTTTTTAATATTAACGAAGAAAGACCTCCGGTCACAAAAAATTCAAAACCGGCGGCGGCGGCGGTGACAGCGGTAGTTACTTTTTTTTAGAATAGAGAGATAGGGAAGTTTTTTTTTTTTAATGGATATTAGCCGTAAGAAAATGATGAATTCTTTATTTTGTTTTAAGGGCAAAGGGATTAATCTTCCGTAATCAAGCTCCATGCGATATAGATAAATTAAAAAATATTTCATGCTTTAAAACTGTTTTTAAAACCATAGCCAATCAGTAAACTGAGATGAACTTTGCAAACAAATTCCATTTGAAAAAAAAATCTTATTAGGTGATCTAAAAATTTAAGTTGTACGATTACAAATATGTTAGATTTGTGTTTTTTCAATAGTATTCTTTTATTTGTTTGTAAAAGAAGTATTAATTTCGTTGTCTTTCATAAATATGTTAGATTGGTTATGCAAACTTATTACTTATAATTTTAATTTCGTTATGCAAAAATTGTCGGAAACAAATGCTGAAAAATGTTTGTTGCTTTATGTGCAAAATGTTTATTATTATTATGCATTGAAACCGGCACGTGATAAGATAAACTTTAAAAAAATCATGCTTAAAAATTATTTTAGAAAATATAATACATCAGTCAATGAATACAGTTTTTAAACAAATTGCATTTGAAAATAAATTTTTTTGCCTATGCGACGAAAATTAAAATGTATGATGGTCAGAAGATTAAAAAATTGCAGTAGCGAAAATTCCAAGACCGAAATTTGATCGTGAAGTGTTGCATTTCGCAAAATGACGTCAGCATTACGCACAGGTACGTTTTTTCTTTATAATTTAGATATTTAATCAGTAAAATATAATAAAGATCAGTTATTAGGATGTGGTTATCAATTCAGGCTCTTATGCTTGGATTTCCGGAATGAAAACAGCAATTTTCACCTTCTCAGATTTTGCATACGCACTTCTCATATCCATATTCATCATTTTTAAAAAAAAATTATTTCGTTTGATCATTTAAAAATCATTTTAACTCAAAACTTGAAGTCACAATTGTCAGCAACATCTTTTATGTGAACAGACGCACTCTTTACTTGAGATTCTAATCTCAATTCCGGAGACTAAAAATTTCCGTAATTTATGTTTTTAAGACGCATGTGTTAAAATGTTTAGTTTTATCCAAGAAAATGATAGTTTTCTTTTAAATATGACTTCATTTTCACTTAAATAAGCATTTCGCCTAGTGTCTGGTGCGCCTAGTGCCTGAAACTTTATACCAGTATACTAGGGTGGTCACAAGAAATCAATTTTTGAATTTTTTCCGGGGGACCCCCCAAAAAGTTGCCAATAGACTAGAAAATGAGAATGGCAAAGTTTTAGCTCATTTGGATAATATTAACCCGTGCCTCATTGTGGTTAAAGTTTGAAAAAAACATGATTTTTCGCAAAAAAATGCTATTTTTCCTTCATGAAATAAATACAATTGAACCTAGAAACATAATTCAGATCTCATTTTATAAAAAAAGCTTCATTTTGAAGAACCACACACCATTTTATTTCTAAAAATGTATAAATTTAGACATATGCGCATTTTTCAGGATCAGACTTCACCCAAATCTTAAAAATTGATTTTTATGAAAATGCGAAAAAAAATTATAACATTCCATTTCATCTGTTTTCCCCATTTTGTTTTTCATTTTGTACATGATAAAGTACTAATTTTAAAAAATTCCAAAGAAAAAAAAAAAACGAATTTTAAACTGAAAAAATGAAAAAAAAGAGGGGGTGGGAAGGTGCAAAGAAAGTATAAAAATTAGAACAGATATGCTCAAATGCATTTTATTATTAAAGTTGTGTTACAAGAAAGGAATCATAATAAAGAAAATAAGTTATTATCCCTTACAATTGTCACATTAACCCTTTCCAGTACAGAAAAATTCTGTTCGTAAAATAATGAAATGATTGACTACACCTAAATTTACAAGCAAGTAAGTTTGGAATTAAAATTAGGTAGTCTCAACATGGGACCACTGCGCCAGAAAGGATTAAGTGATAAATGGCTTAGATAAGGTGGCTTTTGAAGAATCTGGAAAAGTTTTTCTACATTCACATACAACTTTTAGCATATACTGTTTTTATTTTTCGTTTTTTGTTAAACAGGAATTGAAATCTCTGCTTAATTTTCTTCCCCTTTCAGCTGTGTCATTGACAACTTTAAACTATTCACTGTTTTCTTGCTTTCAAATAAGGTTTATTTTCACACCATACATTGGGATCAGTATTTAAAAAAATGCTTATTAATATAAAATCTCTTAAAAAATTTTATAGTTTGAGATGAGACAAAAACATTGACTTCTTTGTTCAATAAATAATCCACTTCGTTGAAAACTTTTGTTGCTTTTAAATTCTTATCATCATCATCATTTCTTCTTCAAATGACATTAATTTTACAGCCATGCTTATGTTGACTTTTTTTTTTTTTTCCAAAGTATCATCTAAAAATGAAAATGCAACTTGATCTGAATTAAGATACCAAAGACGGTTTATCATTTTAGCGAGTGCTTTGTATGCAACCTATTTATCAATTTTTCTGTAGTGAACAAGTGATTTTATTATTTGCGGGTTTTGGATTGGGGTCCAAAGTGGGAGTGGGGAGTATTGAAGCATGCTTTTACATAAATACTGATTAGAAATAAGCAAAGGTCTCTAATACCTTCTTTTTGTAAATTTGTTATTGAGAGATTATCTATGGCAATATATTTTGAGAGAATAAATGGCCTGTGCCATCCATCTGACATGATTAAAAGCACCAGGTGCTCTGAAAAAAAAGTTTTGCAGGAAAGAGTACTGTGAAAATTAAACAAATTTGGATAAACTCTTCATAATCATCCCTGAGCTGTTAATTTTAAAAGGTCCTGTAAGAAAACTTTAAATTTCTTCTGAATTAACTATTTATATCTAGTATTTCATCTTCAATGGCATTTTTATACTTACTCTGGTTTCAATTAGACCACCCAATCAGAATTGTTTTTTATAATATCTGGCTGAGGAGCAGTGATTATGCCTACTTTACAATCAAAAACAGTTTTTAGGATAATTTCTAAATTATGGTGGCGACATGGTAAATACAGAAGAGTTTTCTTTCATCAATTGCTATAGAAATTCAGGTTCCTCTGAGGCGACCGGTGTTTACTGCAGTTGTATCAAAACATATTGCCTGGATTTTACCAATTTCCTACCATTCTTCAACTGCTGAAAATACAGCTTTCGCCTGAATCATTCCGATAGTAATTTCAACCTGTGGAACTCGTAGTAACTGTTCTTCATCCCCACAGCTAATTAAAACCTCTATCCACTCTGCATTTTCTTTATTCAAAAAAGGGTGAAGAAGTTTTCCATCCCAGTGAACAACAGATCTTCCTAAACCAGAATTTTTAAATCTGTTTTTGATGAGCTTAGTTCTTTGTTTAGGAAATAGTTATTTGCGGAGTCGATAGCTCTTCTACTTAAAATTAAAGTCTGTGGTTAACTGGTGGATGTACTCTAAGTCTAGCAGCTTCTCTGGCATTCAGTTACATTTTGCGAATATTATAAAATAAAATACATAAAACTTGATAATTACTTGGCAGCTTACTGTCGATGATTTGATGAGACAAGTGGCAAATTTAAAAATCTTACATTTCTGCCATCATATCAAAAGGGGGAGGGGGTTTTACGGAATGTTTCATCAATTCTAAAAATAGATAACGATAACAGGTAGCAAAAACAACCTTGTAATAAAAAAAGAAATTCAGAGGTTCAACTGCAATACAATTCGAGAAGCTCTTTCATACTAGACACAGAACTAGATGACTAATAATAATCAATTATAATTCGGGAAATATTTTTAAAGTTACAAATATTGTTCACATATTTTTGCCTGTTAATGAAAATAATACTAAAAAAAGTAATAAAATTATTAATTTGTAATTTTTCACTTATGTTTCAAAAATGCAATGTTTGAGGGTATGGTTCACGAGTTGACTGAAAAATACTAAATGTTCATTAAATATAAGTTTTTTGTGAGTAAAAGTTCAAAGCAACAGCAGTTTTTATGAAATTAAGCAAGTATCAGGTTTCTAAGACAAATAGTTTTCACGTAAAGAAAGAAAAACGACAATTTTTTGCCAAAAATTGCAGATTTTCGAGAATTCAACCTCGATGAGGCACGGGTTAATGTTATTCATTTGAGCTGAAACTTTGCCAATCTCATTTTCTAACTAATTGGCAACTTTTAGGAGGGTCCCCCCCGAAGAAAACGTTAAAAAAAATTTTCCCCATGTTACTTGTGACCACCCTAGTATACATGCAGAAGAAAAAAAAAATCTACAAAATTTATGAGGAAAACTGCAAGTTTTCAAAAGCAGTATGTCATTTTCTGTATTAAGCCCCTAATATAATATTCTGCTCCTAATGGGATTTTGTGCCACTAAACCCTATACAACAATTTTTATCAACAATTTTGAATTTTTATCAGAAAATAGCATGAATAAAGTTAAAAATACCTCATTATTTCTCTCTTGTCTGCAATAATGAAAGCTATCTAATTTTCATCATTTTGAAGAAATTTCAAAAAAGGCTTTTAAAATTAAAATATAAAAGTGGGAATATTAAAAAAAAAAAAAAAAGATAGTGCGGTCACATCTACAAATGAAGAGCTTTCAGTTAAAAAAAAATATTAGTAAAATTGGTTCAGCAGAAAGGTCAGGGCAGATGACTAAAAAAACACACTTGTGTTTTAAATATATAGATTATATAAAATTAGGAAAAATTAAATTATGCAAATTATTTTATTTTGATAAAATTATAGTACAATGTCCTTAAAGAATAGCATTAAAATTTTATTATTCGAGAGAATTTTCGACAAAAACTTCAGGAACACGATATTATTTTAAACCACGAATTATTCGTTTGCTTGTTTAACTCGGCGAAGCAAATCCATCCAGGCAAGAATCATCAATTTCTGTAATATAAATCGCTATTATTTGCATCTCACCTCTCTTTTATATAAACACTCTAAATTTTTGTAAAACATTGTGTTTTATCAGTGTATGATTTCGATTACATTATTTTCAAAAGTGAAGCATTTTCACCTGTGAAAAATTTCAAAGCAGCTGGGCTGCGAAAATGACGCCATTTGCATCCGCTAAAGCAATCCACTTTTACAATCCAGTCTTAAACTTCATCTATAGAAAAGTGTGCATATGACGTCATTATCACAGAATAACAGACAATATTCTTGACATAGCCCATAGTTAAATTTAAACTTTTTTTTCAGGTTTTATGAGAAGATGGCAACAAAAAGATACAGTATCTCCTATTTTCAACTATTTTCCGTTTACTTTCAATGACTTTCAATAGAAATGAGGTACTTTTGTTGCCACAATAAGAAAAATGGTATTAAAAACTACAAAAAAATTAATATCTCAAAAATAAATTGAGATACAGCTTTCAAACAAATTGCATTTAAAAGAGCATTTTTTTTCTTACACGAAGGCGTAAAAATTTAAAATGTGTGATGTTTAGAAGTTTAAAAAATTTGCAGTAAAGAAAATTGCAAAACCAAAATTTTATTTCAAATTTCAAAGTGTTGCCATTCGCAAAATGACATAGCCGTTACGCACAGATATGTTTGTCCTTTATAATATAGATAGATTACCAAATACAAATATTACAACAAAGGGAAACTTGACCAACATATAAGAACACATTTATTTTAAATAAAAAACAAAAATATTCTTTTAAAAATTTATTTCTGATGATCATACATATGATCTACGATCATCTGATGAATAGAGCAATAAATTTCTTGCTCTTGGAATTAAACATTTTAAAATCAATTTTAGAGCTTAAAGTATCTTTTTTTGCTGTTATATTCTGGAAGTTTTTTCTTTTTAACACTTTCCAGCAAAGTTGTAAAGTGTTTATGACTTCGGTTTGTCTGTCCACGCTCTAACTCTTGTAAATATGCTCGGATCGTTCTGAAATTTTTGGATGTTAGTCACCTCTACCATAGCACATTCCCTATTTCAAATGAAGTTTGTAACATGTTTAGTTCATTTACAGGGACAGTCAAAAGTTTTCCGTTACATTACGGCCAATGGGAAAAAATCTTTTCAATTGATTTTTAATGGTGTTACACTCTTTCAAACATAGTAAAATTGATATTCATTTATGAAGCCCACTAAAATATGCTTTCTGTTGAATATGCGGTGCAAAGAATAGTTATTGTTCCTTTACAGGGCCACACAAAAGAATTCTATTCATAATGGTATAGGGGAAATTGTTTGCGGTGTATTTGAAAAGATTTCAGATACTATATTGTATCCGAATTACTGTATATTAGTAATGATTGCTCGAAATGCATTTTTAATTATGATATGCGCTTTTATGATGTGCACTTTTGTTCATCTGACGAAACCCTATTCGTCTCGCTCCTCTGTCTGTCTGTCCGTCTGTCCCTGTGTCACAGAGCCCATTCACAGAAACTATACATGTTGGAGACTTGAAATTTTGCATACTTATAGCTGAACACCACACATCATACGACAAATCATAAAATTTTGAAAAAATGGTACATTTAACACTTTGGGTTTCCACATGTGTATTTTAAACAATTCTTTCTAAGTGAGCTCTAATTAGGTTGGAGGCATGAAATTTTGCATACTTATAGCTGAACACCTCACATCAAACGACAAATCATAAAATTTTGAAAAAGTCGTACATTTAACATTTTGGGCTCCCACATGCGTATTTTAAACAATTCTTTCTAACTGAGTCCCTAATTAGGTTAAAGGCGTGAAATTTTACATACTTATAGCTGAACACCTCACATCAAATGACAAACCATAAAAGTTTGAAAAAGTCTTTAACCCTTTGGGCTCCCACATGTGTATTTTAAACATTTCTTTCTAAGTGAGTCCCTAATTAGGTTGGAGCCGTGAAATTTGGCATACTTATAGCTGAACACCTCACATCAAACCACAAATCATAAAATTTTGAAAAAATCGTAAATTTAATCCTTTGGGCTCCCACATGCATATTTTAAGTAATTCTTTCTAACTGAGCCCCTTATTAAATTGGAGATTTGAAATTTTGCATACTTACAGCAGAACACCTGACGCCAGGCGACAAATCACAAAATCTTAAAAAAGTCTTACATTTAACCCTTTGAGCTACCACAGATGTAATTTAATCAATTCTTTCTAAGACAGCCCCTAATTAAGTTGGAGACATGAATTTTTGCATACGTATAGCTGAATACCTCAGACCACACGGCAAATCATAAAATTTTCAAAAAGTCTTATATTATTTACTCCTCCAGGCTCTAACTTGTGTATTTTAAGCAATTTTTCTAACCTCCGCCCTTTTCACCCGGGGAGCACTTTTCCAACTTTTGCCGACACCCTTTTGACCATTTTTTCATATTATGCACCATAGCCTTACATATTTTAGTTCAACTTTTTACCGCCAGGGGGCACCTACTTATCTCGGGTGCTATCGGCCCAATCCCCTCTGTTATATAATAACATCCTTTCCAATTAAAATTAATTTAAAAAACTATTTTAAAATATTTAAATTAAATCAAAAAACTTCTTTACTTTTAAAATTTAAATTCTACCTTTAAATATTCATTAATTTTCGTTAAGTTCGTTTTTCAGTTAAATTTCACTCAAAAACAATTTTAATTTAATCGCCATAAAAGATCGTAAAAAATTATCAATAATAAAATAATAAATCTTAAAATTAATACATTCTACCGTAATAGAATATTTTTATAATAATTTTCAAATCTAAAATTCGAATTTATCACTTAACGATATTTTATAAACACTTCTACTCTGTGTAGCATCGATTTCAAATCAGCCAATCAGCATCTTTCCCGCCTAATGCCGTTCGTTCGTAGCGTCGCTTCAGTCTCTTGGGCTTTGGATGGCGACGTGCCAAGAAGGGCATGGAGCCGCTCCGCAAAAATTCTTCTTTTTTTTCTGTTGGATTAAACAGATCCTTTGGTCCTTTTGTTTCCCATGATTTTACTTTTAAAGGGAAATGTCCTAATTAAAAGATGCTGCAATAGTTTATATCTACGAATTGGTAATTATCGGAAACTTCGTAATAACGTTGAAGATGAATGGTGTCAACCCTCTACAGAAAAGTTATGATCAACTACTTTGGAGTCACGGAATTAAGTGAAAGAAAATTCCCACCTAGAAAAATTATAGTGGAAAGAGAAAAAAAATATACTACAAGAAGAATACTGGATAATGGTATTGTGAATATAATCGTTTCCTGAATATAATACAAGATGTAGACGGTATGTAATAATACTTCTTAATACTAACTCTGCGTATTTATGGATAAACACCCTTTCCATTACAAATAATTTTTTTGTCATCGTACGGCTAATAAACTATCTTTCTTAAATTATGCTGGATGACAACAACAACAACAAAAAAAATACAGTGATCCAGAGACAGTTGATTGACTTTGAATTTATCTTCAGTATAATGAACTCAACTACGAATCCCGATGTTTCCAAATTCGTAAATAATGATTAACTTGTTCAAACAAATTTAATTGATTTCAGAAAAGTAAATGTTAATTAACCCATATTCATAAATAAGTATCAATGTTATTCTAAAATAAATGTATGTCATGAGTGATTTATTAATATTTGTATAATAAGTGGCACTTCTCTCCCCCCTTCCCCCCATTCAATAAATATAATATTTTAATAAAGGAAATTGTTTATTTAAATATATTTGTGTATTTTTATGTATTTTGATTTATGTGTCTCTTAATATTATCATAAAGTGCCAAATTAATTTATTACAATTATATACTAAAGAATTATTAATTATAAAGGATCTAAAGTAAATATTTAACACTTGGCACAATTTAAATAGATTCAACACATACAATTTTCAGGCAAGATGAAATATTTTCTAAGTTCAGGTAAGTCTAAAGTTTATTATTTATATTTTACCATGAAGTTACCAAGTTATATTTATTTATCCTTCACATGCAATGTTTACTGACCACTAACGATTACTGGCCACATTATTAATAGTAAAACTTTCTCTCCTCTCTAATTCATCATATTAAATCTATATAATATATTTTTAACTCCCAATTTAATTTAATTTAAATTCATTTTCTACTTTCCTCCTTTATTATTTTTTTTTTTTACCTAACATTTATGGTGCCTTTGCCAAACTTTCGAACTTCTATTTTTTAATGGGACTCTTTCTGGGTTATTTCTTTCAGTATTGTTTATTTATTAAAATTCAATAGATAATTTCGGCAATATGATTTAAATATATAAATTTTTCATGCATTCTCCGGTACTTCTTCAGGAAAAATACTTAATTGTTGCTATATATACATTTGTTATTGTTTAATATATATATTTTTATTTTGAAATTATTACATACATATTGAGTTAAAACATGTCTGAAGTTACATTTTTTAAAATAAATATCAGACTATAAAAGGTTTATTTTGCAAATAATTTTTTTTCTGTTACTACATATTTTTAAATATATAAGGATAATTTTGAAATTATGATTTACGATGTTATTTATTGATTACAAGGTCAATATTCCAAAAAATAATTTTTTTCTGTGATTTCTTAAATCTGTGTATGGTTGTGGAGACCTGATCAATCTTCACCTCCATTTTATTATTATGTCCCTGATCCAGACATTTTAACAATTGCATTGATTTGAATAAATCACAATTCATCTGATGTCATTTTTTTTTTACTCCCAAGTTTGTGCTATATAAGAATTTTAAACATAAAATTTTCAGGTTTGATTGTCATTTACATAGGTTAAGAAGTATTATGGCTCTCTATTAGGATAAAATAAAATTTCAAATAAACATTTTTATACAAATAATATTCAATTTTATTCTGAGAATAAATTTTTCAATTATATAGAAACTATTTCAATCTGATTTTTCTATCGAAATGCAATAATTTATATTTATTTTCTGGATGGTTTTCCATATCAGGAAAATTACTTACATACCAGAAAATTTATTTACTTTTGTTTTATATCAAAATTTTAGTACATGTTATGAATTTTTTACATTGTTTAAAAAATTACTTAATATATATAAAAAGTTAAAATTGCATTTTACTTTCTTTTTACATTTTATTGATAAATTGTGATCAATTAGATTTGAATTTATAAATGAGTAGTCTATGTTTTGCGGGCCAAAACAGGCAGTGTGCTAGTACGTAATAGCATACTGGGATCTATTTGTTTTTACGATTCAGCATTCTTGATATATCATAATTTTTTCATTTAAAATTTACCATAGCTACAAACTACACCAACTTATTTTTTTAATATATTTTTATTTTGTATATCAATATCACATTGCCATATTTTTTTATATAGATATATATACTCAACTATTAATTTTCTCTTTACATTAAATTTATAAATTATGGTCATTTAACATTTATGGCTTTTTTACTTATGTCCTTTTTATCAACCTTACATTTGTTTAAAAATTAAATATTTTATTTAAAAAATATATATAGATATAGATATAAATATATGAAAATTATACTATTTTCCAGATTTTATTAATATTTATCAAACAACATTTACTTACAATATCTGCAATTCTCTCATGTCATTTTAATATTACCCCTAAAAATTCATTTATTTTTTCAAGCTATAGCATATTCAGTTTTAACCACCGGTTTTTAGATAATACTTTTTTTTGGTAGTTCTGGTTGTACACAACGGTTTTGTGGATTAGCCTGTGCATATTAAACCGAAAAATCCAGTGTATTGTGGTAACAGACTACTTTTCATTTGGAAATTCGACTTGTTCGTTTATGGACACGTGTATGCAGTAGCTGATGACGAGCTGTTATGTTTTTAGCTCGAAACGCGTCCTGTGTTTTTTTTTAATTTTATGGTGATTTTTTACAAAGTTTTATTATTTTAATTGCTTCATATCGCCAGTTTTCGGTGCTGTTTTGCTGTATTCAACTATTTGGGTGCTGCATCGCGTTTTTGCTTTGCACGTGTTCAAGGTATTTGCTTTTCTTTCTTCCCAGTTTTTAGTTTTATTTTTATTTTATTTCATTTTAGTTTTATTATTTTGTTTTCTTCTATTTATTTACTTATTTATTTATTATCTTTTTATTCATTTTCTGGTCCTGTTTTCCTTCTTTCTTGTTATGGGTTCTCCACTTATTAATCGTTTCAAGCACCTTCGTTTGAAGCGCGCCAGGTGTTTGAATAGGCTTAATTTTCTTTTAAGGTGTAAACGTTCAAGGGTTATTCCTAAGTTCATTAATATTATTTTCAAGCTTCCTTCTTCCATTCGTGTTCAAAATGCCTTAACTAGGAGTAAGTTTGCTATTCTTAGAGCCATCATTCAAGATGTTCGTTACTCTCTTTCTTGCATCGAATATGAATTATATTCTTTGCATTTACAGTTAAGTAAAACTGTAATTTATTTCCCTTTCCTTGAGAAACGGATTTTTGCTTACGTCGATTTCAAATCTAGGTGTCACAATGCTATTTTGGATAAAAAGTTTTCTTCTCTTCTGACTTCTAATTCTTCTGCTCCTAGTATTTCTCCTCTTGAGCAAAATTATGTTGTCAATTTATCTTCTCACTCTCTTACTGATTCTCAGCGTGATGTTCTCTCACTTGGCTTGAATTTTTCGTGCGTTTCTAAGCCTTCTATTCCGAACTTAATTGCTCCCATTGAGCATTCTTTCAAAAACAGTAAAATTTCTTCTGGTCAACTTGATTCTCTTCGCTACCTTTTGGCTAATGTCATTTCTTCTAATAAATCTTTTAATAAGTCTAATCTTTCTTCTTCTCAGAAATCTGCTCTCAGTGAACTTAATTCCGTTCCTAACCTTCTTATTACTAAGGCTGATAAAGGCGGTCAAACAGTTCTTCTCAATAAATCTGATTATATTTCCCACGTTGAATCTATGTTAAACTCTGGTCCATATTCCAAATTAAAAAAGGATCCTTCTACTAAGCATTTATCTGACATCAAGCATGTCATTAAAAATTCTGTCTTTCTCAATGATAACACTAAACGTTTGGTCACCCCTACTATCGCTAATTGTGCTCGTTTCTATGCTCTTCCTAAGATCCATAAACCTACTCTTTCCTTTCGCCCTATCGTTTCCAATATTGGTACTGCTTCTTATAAACTTGCCAAGTTCCTTTCTAAGTTACTCGCTCCTTTATCTTCCACTAACATTCATACCGTGAAAAACTCTTTTGACTTTGTTGATAAAATTAAACGCCTTTCTCCTTGCAATTATATATTGGTTTCCTTAGATGTTAAATCCCTTTTCACTAACGTGCCTGTTCAAGGGGCAATTGATTGTTTGGAAAGAAGGTTGCGCGAATTTCATTACTCTTCGATTGAGATTGATGAAATCCTGCATTTAGTTAGTATTTGTGTCAGGCAAACTGCTTTTCAGTTTAACAATTCTTTCTATTCTCAAACTGAGGGTCTGGCTATGGGTAATCCATTGTCTCCCCTTTTATGTGATATTTATATGCATTTTGTTGAAGAAAAACTCTTCAGTTTATATAAATTTCCTTTCTGGTTTAGGTATGTTGATGACACTTTCATTTTAATTCCATCTGACCTTGATCTTTCTAATCTCCTTTCTCTTGTTAATTCTGTTGATCCTTGTATTCAATTTACTCTCGAAGTCGAAGAGAACAATTCTCTTCCTTTCCTTGACGTCTTGGTTTCAAAACTCCCAGATCGGTTCTCTACCTCCGTTTATAGAAAACCTTTCGCTGTCTCCCTTCCTCCTCATGCCCTTTCAAATCATCCTCCTCAACAAAAAGTGGCGTCCTTTTATACTTTTGTTTTTAGGGCGTTACGCATTTGTTCTGACTCTTCTGCTCTGAATAATGAAATTAATTATCTGAAATCTCTTGCCCTTGCTCGTGGTTATAATCCCTCTTTGATTGATAAAGCTTTGTATAAATTTAATAAGCCTAAACGTCCTTTTTCTGATTCAAATAATCCTTCTAATTTTAATTCTATAATAGTTCTGCCCTTTTATTCTCTTCTGTGTTTCAAAATTGCTAAAATACTTTCTCGTTTTAACTTTAAAGTTATCTTCAAACCTATGAATAAAATTAAATTCTCTTCTCTAAAAGATCCTGTTCCTACTGAGAACCGGTGGGGTGTTTATTTCATTCCTTGCTCTTGCAATTTAGGTTATATTGGTCAAACAAAGAGAGCTTTAAAATTCAGATTAGGCGAGCATCAGAGATATATTGCAAATCAAGAAATCTCTAAATCTTCGATTGCTTCTCACTGTTGGTCTTCCAGTCATTGTTTCAATTTCTCCATGGCCAAAATTATTTCTTCCCCTGCCTCTCCCTCTCACTTGGATTTTCATGAAGCATATTTTATTTCTAAAAATTCTGCTAATCTTGTCAATGATCTCCCATCATCTCCTTTCCTATCTCCAGCGTGGAAATTAATTTTGTAATTCTTTTCCCTTTTCTCTTGTTTCTTTTCTTTTTATTTTGTAAAAAAAAAAAAAAAAAAAAAAAAAAAAAAAAAAATAATAATAATAATAATAATAATAATAATAATAATTTGGATTTTTTTCTTGTTTATAGTTAATAATAATAATAATAATAATAATAATAATAATTTGGATTTTTTTCTTGTTTATAGTTCTTTATTTATTATTTTTATTCATATTTTTAATTTACTTCTTTTATTTTTATTTTTTCTTTTATTTCCATTTTTTCCATTTCATTTTCTCTTCTATCTTTTTTCAACACATTTCCCTTTTGCATATCCCTCTATCAGGTAGCGCCATCTGTCGCATTCTTCGCAACATTCTTTATCTTCAGTTCATTTTTGAACTTGTTCATTTATGGACACGTGTATGCTGTAGCTGATGACGAGCTGTTATGTTTTTAGCTCGAAACGCGTCCTGTGTTTTGTTTTAATTTTATGGTGATTTTTTACAAAGTTTTATTATTTTAATAGAGAAAGTTAACCTTTCGACAGTCTAAAGAGACCGTCTTCCGTTTTCAAAGGATCCACAGTAAAAAAAAATAATAATAAATAAAAAATTGCAGAAATATTCTGTAGAATTTTTCTTTATATAAAAAGTTTGTCATAAATTTACAATTTCTGTATAATTTTACTGGTGACTAATTGAGTGTTTTCACTACTTTTTTCTTGTAAGATCTTAATTTTACTTTCTGAAATTTATGGATAAATCCCTAACACATTTTCTTTTATAACTCTATGAAGATTTAAGAAAAGTATATAAATTATATATTTTTCTGGGCTACCTTGATCCACAGAACTCAAGAAAGGTGCCAAAAGTGGGTGTTACTATTTGGAAAATTAACTTTCATGCATTTTTTAAAATGTAGACAATCCATACAGCAAATTTTATGAATAGATTTTAATAGTAGACATTACTCTCAAGCAACTGGTACCTGTGCATTTTTATATGGTTATTTGCTGGAGAATTAGTAGGGGGAACTACAGGCCCGGACTGGCGCCTTTGGGGGCCCTCGGCTAGAGATTGAAAAGGGGCCCCTTACCGGGAAATTTAGAGGGAATACAATATTAGAATATTTATTTTTTGAAAATTAGGCTTACCTGCCCAAAAACCAGATTTAGCTTTCTTTTTGCTTGGAAAATAATAGGTTGTATCAAATTAATTTCGATTTCACAATGAAATCTTTGTTGCAATATTTTAACGAAAAATAAGAGCGTCACATCAATACATAAACCATGAAATTCTATGGTTTCTTTCCATCTTCCTGAAAGTTGAACAATACCATTTTGATACCAACCTTTGGATATGGAAGCAAAAAAAGCCTAGAAAACCCCGTTCCAGATCATCAACATTATGCAAGCGCCTTGCCCCCCAAAATGATGCCATAAAATAGAACATGTGACAGACCGAAGGAGCAAGGTCCGGGCTATATGGGAAATGAGGTAATTTCTTCAATCTCTTCTAGTTTATTGCGAGATGTGTGCGGTCTTGCACTGTCTTGTGGGAGAAGATGTTTCTCTCTGTTGACTAATGCAAGCCATTTGCTTTTAGCCAGCCATTTGCAAAGAAACATACATCCTGTCCATCTGTTCACAGTAAATTTCAGAGTTGACAGATCGAACATATGGAATGATTTAAAAATTAATGGCATGCTCAAAATTCCACCAGACGTTGATCATGATGCCATAGAATGGAGCATGTGGCAGACCGAAGGAGCAAAGTCCGGACTATATGGGAAATGAGGTAATTCCGTCAAGCTCTTCTAGTTTATTGCGAGACGTGTGCGGTCTTGCATTGTCTTGTGGGAGAAGATGTCTCTCTCTGTTGACTAAAGCAGGTCATTTTCTTTTAGCCAGCCATTTGCTAAGAAGCATACATATCCTGTCCATCTGTTCACAGTAAATTTCAGAGTTGACAGATCGAACATGTGGACTGATTTAAAAATGAATGACATGCTCAAAATTCCACCAGATATTGATCATGAACTTCTTTTCAAACCGCGCTTGTTTTGTAACATGCTGGACAAATTGTCCCACATCCAACAATTATTTCTCGATTATATGGGTTCCGTAGATATATCCATTTCTCATCATATGTCACTTTGCGTTTGAAAAACCGCAAATCCTGTAAGTTTTCCAGAAGAATTTTGCACATTTCCACTCTGTGATTTGCTTGCTGCATAGTCAGTTCATAAACAACTTATATAGAGTTTTTGTACGTTTTCTGTAGTTTATGTAAAGCTTGGCATATCGTATCCTTGGACGGTCCTAGCTAGCTCCTCTGAAAGTTTCCGTATGTTGGTGGTTGGTTTAATCTCCACTCTGCTTCAAAGCTTCCAGATTAACAATAGTTTTGGGCTGAACGTTTGCTAATCGTATCAGCCCTTCAACTTCACGTATTTTACGAGACGCTTGAGCAACTTTATGACCATTTTTAAAATAAATTCTTAAGATGGATAATATTTCAATATTTGTATCAGCCATTATATTACCTATAAATAGATAAAAGAATAGACATTAGCGTAAATAATATGGAGGACTCCTTAATAACTCCTCCTACTCTTAACTCCCTGACCGCAGATCAAAAGGGTAAAATTGTAATGTTGTTTTCTCTTTAATTTTGTTAAATGCTAAAAAAAGATAATTTTTTCAACATGATGTAAAAGATTTAAATATGTATAGGACTAGAATGCTTGACAGTATTAATTTGAACTCAATCTTCCAAATCAGGATTATATCTGTAGAATTACATTAATTTATATAATGCTTCTATTGCAGTGAAACCTGCAGCTTAGTGAACGGATATATCAGTTCATGGTGGTGAGAAGGTTAATATAACATTTTGCACTGGTCGTTAATTATAAGATAGTGCCATCTGTAGCCTTTCATGTCAATATAGAGGTATCCTAAAAACGAAAATACTTCTGATATACCCTAACACTTGAGTAAAAAAATAATCTTCTGTTGTAATTTACTTACTTTCATAATAAATATTTATATCATTTTATCACTAGTTTAGTTACTGTATACAGTAACTAAACTAGTTCCATGTTAGAAAAAATAAATATACTAATTACGAGATGTTTGTAACTTAAAAATGAGAGGGGAAAATGTCTTTAGTTTTAGGCAAACTAATCTCTATGTTGAAGCCATAATAATCTAAATCCTACTGTAATACCTAAGTAAATATTAACAAGAACGAAAAATCATCCGTCCAGCAAAGATTATGTAATATTTTCCAACACATTCAGAAAATATAATAAACTTTGCAGTTTATTAAGGTGAAAAATGTCTAAATGAACACTTTAGAAAATGCATAATACAATAGTGCTACAACTACTGAAATTACCATCAATAATCGCAAAAATATCCGATTTTTTTGTGCAGCCCTCTATATGATCTATAGATTTGTACGTATATTACGATGTATGCTAAAAGTATGTTAAATTAGATGCATCGTGCAGTTTAAAATTCCTAGCCAGCAATGTCTGCCAGTAAATGGAAATGCACTTGAGATCTTTTGTGTAGCCCTGTATATGATCTATAGAACTTATATTCGCCAAGTAATATGCAAAAAAATAGTTAAATTTTTAATCACGTATCGCAACTGAAAACACACAGCAATTATTCTTCATATTCAGTACTATAACCAAATACTTTTGTGTGTCCCTGTAAATTAACAATAAATTATATGCACATCAGATTCCACAATAAGAGCTTTGTGGTACACCTCAGTGCTATACACAAATTTCAATATCCTTAAAAATGTGTAATATTGTTAAAATACATCGCATACGATATTTCCCCATAGACCATCATGTAACGAAATACTTTTGAGTGTGCTTGTAAATGAACCGTAAACGTTACACACTTCATTTTCAATACCGAACATGCCATGGTAAACCCCAATAACATATAGATCAATTTCATGATAATCTCAATATATTTACGCAAGTTAGAGCATGAACAGACAGACGGACAGACAAACCGAATTCATAAACACTTTTCAACTACATTCTAAAGTGTTAAAAGCTAAATAGCGGTAATAAAAAACAAACATATTGTTAAAAATGTCCTCTTTAATTTTGATTTCATTGTTACAAATTGTATAATAGATTTTATAACAAACAGAAAAATAGCTGTACTGTATCTTGGTACAGATACAGCGAAATAAGAAAGGTTATGCAATTCTGAATGGCTGCTTACTAATGTAACAGCTTTTTGGTCAGTTCTTCACTGACCCTGGCTACGTCATCTATAATAACAGCTTTATTCAAATTATAAAATAAGTCTCTTTATAAATTCATGAAAAGAAGATTAGACATAAGGTCTCGGCTTAAAGTAGACCTAAGTCGATTCTTAACTATTTTAAGCTTAGAAAACCCCCTTTCACAGGTGACTTTCCCACAAGGTATGGTTATACGGCCTTGTAAGCTGCATACAGGTTGATAAACATTCAAGATTGTGTGAGAGTTCGAAAAGCACAGAAAACATTGTTTCTTGTCAGAGGAGTAAACATAAAATTTTTTGCCTTCTTCAAATTCACATTCTACATCGTCATATTCACAGATTTCTTCAGCTCCATTCAAAGATTGTCTTGTTTTCTTTCAATGTTAGTTTTTTCAGCCATTGAAAAACTTTCATACTGATCTACAAAATATTTCAGCTCTAACAATAATTGATTTCTTTCAACTTTACAAAGTTTAGAAATACTACAAAGGACTTCCGTTAAAAAACTGTATAAAGCATTATGATTTCATTAATTTTCTTTGGTTCTAACTAGGAATCAATCGACTAAATCTTCCTTCGATACTTGTCCTGGCACAATCTAAAACACTGTAAAAGACCAATTTATAGTTTTGAGCAGTTGAGATTCAAGGAGCTGCGTCTATTGATTTTTCAACATGCATTACTCTACTTCTACATAAATATTGTTATCTTCTAATTTGCTATTACCTGTACTTGCATAATATTTTGTTTTTGAATACAGAACCTGAAAGTGTTTATCGCTCCTTTTTATCCCTTACTTGTTGAAGCAGCTTCTGTACCAAGTTCCAGTTTGTAGAATAGTCTTACTTTATAGTATTTTATCCCTTACTTTATACCCCTACCTTTTATCCCTTACTTTATAATAGTAAGGGATAAAAGACCTTGTAAATAATTTGAAGTAGGAGATGTAAGAAGAAATAAATATAGTAAAACAATGCAGATAAATAGGTTTTCAAATTTAGACTATTTATTAATCAAATGTTTTGCCATGAATTTAGATTTGCATTCAAAACTTCCATTTGATATTTCTTTTAAAACGGTAATAAAATGGAATAGTTTCCCTGTGTTTACACTTTCCTCATATCTTAAAATTCTCTCATCGATAATCGAAGAAAGAGCTTTATATTTGCTCCTCCAACTTGTGGCTCCTATTTTTTGCAACCTGTGCAGTTTTTTGTGTGCAATACATTTGCTGTTTGTTTCCCTCTCCCATACAGCCATTCTTTTTTTAGATGAGCTTAGAAAAACGGTAGATTCTTACACCAACCTAAATAAGTTTTCTGCTAGGAGCAACGTTACTGTTGAATCAGCTACTACCAAATTCAGTACGTTTCCTGTACAGTGAGTGTAAATAAAATCTTTGTTTCCTTTTTGAATTAAACTTGCAGACCATTATAGCAGCCTTTCATATTTGTTGCTCCGTCAAATGAATAAGAAATAATAATTGATGTTGCAATATCACACTTGGTCTGATTTTATAAGTTCGTACAAAGTCAATCCAGATGAATTATCGACTACTGTTATTTCTAAAGGCTTTCATATATCTTTCCTTGAACGACATAGCGGACGCAAATTGCAGCCGGTCCATAACATCTGCATCTTGAGTACTATCTGACACAATTTAAAGTTAAATATTAGTTTAATAAGCAAAGGTTACATATTAAATTAGGAATAGTAGCGTGAACAACATCTCGCTTCGTAAGCGCGAGAATAACAACAACGTGGTAGTATATAAGAAACGTTTAAGAGGTTGGAATTAAATTCAAACAGTCTCAGTCATAGTTTGTACAACTTAAAATAGGGCAAATTACTTTTTCATTTGCAGAATAAAAGCATTTTTTAAAAACCAGATTCCTACGAAATGCAGCAGAGTATAATCGAATTGAAAGAATTACAAAAAGCTTTTGGCAATTTTTTTTCAGCTGTCTTGCCAATCCTGGTTACTATTTTCAGCAGAAATTGAGCATGTGCAGTAAATCTGCGTAGGGAGGCTTAGCCAGTGTCGCGATGTGCTCTGAACCTGAGCCTACGAGCACTGCACAGAGCACGATGAGTAAATCAACAGCCTTTCTCCGTTTCGCCAGCGACACGATGGCACTACCAGTGCTACTATATAAGCTACTATAAACAAAAACCAACTGGCAACAGATTAAATTGATAGTAAATGCGTATAAGATTACGAGAAAATAGTCAAATTATTATGATGTAACTAGTTATGAAGTAGTATATCCATTTTTGGAGGGCCCTCCTGGGGCCCCCTTACATTGGCTGCCATAAACAAAAATGAACTGGAAACTGCTTAAAATTTATTGTAAATGCGTAAGATTAAGGGAAAACAGTCCAATTATTCAGATGTAACTAGTTATGAAATAGTATATCTATTTTTGGAGGCCCCTCCGAGGTCCCCTTGCATAGGTTGTCATAAACAAAACCCAACTAGCAACCGCATAAAATTGATTTTAAATGTGTAAGATTACGGGGAAACAGTCAAATTATTCTGATGTAACTAGTTATGAGGAAGTATATCCATTTTTGGAGGCCCCTCCGAGGCCCCCTTGCATAGGTTGTCATAAACAAAAACCAACTGGCAACCGCATAAAATTGATCATAAATGTGTAAGATTACGGGGAAACAATCAAGTTATTCCGATGTAACTACACGATGGCACTACCGGTGGTACTACATAAGCTACTATAAACAAAAACCAGCTGGCAACAGCTTAAATTTATTGTAAATGTGTATAAGATTAAGGGAAAACAGTCAAATTATTCTGATGTAACTAGTTATGAAATAGTATATCCATTTTTGGAGGCCCCTCCGAGGCCCCCTTGCATAGGTTGTCATAAACAAAAACCAACTGGCAACCGCATAAAATTGATTATAAATGTGTAAGATTACGGGGAAACAGTCAAATTATTCTGATGTAACTAGTTATGAGGAAGTATATCCATTTTTGGAGGCTCCTCCGAAGCCCCCTTGCATAGGTTGTCATGAACAAAAACGAACTGGTAACCGCATAAAATTGATTATAAATGTGTAAGATTACGGGGAAACAATCAAGTTACTCTGATGTAACTACACGATGGCACTACCGGTGCTACTACATAAGCTACTATAAACAAAAACCAACTGGCAACAGCTTAAATTTATTGTAAATGCGTATAAGATTACGGGAAAATAGTCAAATTATTCTGATGTAACTAGTTATGAAGTAGTATATCCATTTTTGGAGGGCCCTCCCGGGGCCCACTTACATTGACTGCCATAAACAAAAATGAACTGTAAACTGCTTAAAATTTATTGTAAATGCGTAAGATTACGGGAAAACAGTCAAATTATTCTGATGTAACTAGTTATGAAATAGTATATCCATTTTTGGAGGCCCCTCCGAGGCCCCCTTGCATAGGTTGTCATCAACAAAAACCAACTGGCAACCGCATAAAATTGATTATAAATGTGTAAGATTACGGGGAAACAGTCAAATTATTCTGATGTAACTAGTTATGAGGAAGTATATCCATTTTTGGAGGCCCCTCCGAGGCCCCCTTGCATAGGTTGTCATGAACAAAAACGAACTGGTAACCGCATAAAATTGATTATAAATGTGTAAGATTACGGGGAAACAATCAAGTTATTCTGATGTAACTACACGATGGCACTACCGGTGCTACTACATAAGCTATATAAACAAAAACCAACTGGCAACAGCTTAAATTTATTGTAAATGCGTATAAGATTACGGGAAAATAGTCAAATTATTCTGATGTAACTAGTTATGAAGTAGTATATCCATTTTTGGAGGGCCCTCCCGGGGCCCACTTACATTGACTGCCATAAACAAAAATGAACTGTAAACTGCTTAAAATTTATTCTAAATGTGTAAGATTATGGGAAAACAGTCAAATTATTCTGATGTAACTAGTTATGAAGTAGTATATCCATTTTTGGAGGCCCCTCCGAGGCCCCTTGCATAGGTTGTCATAAACAAAAACCAACTGGCAACCGCATAAAATTGATTATAAATGTGTAAGATTACGGGGAAACAGTCAAATTATTCTGATGTAACTAGTTATGAGGTAGTATATATGTCGTAGGCTAATTGAGAAATCCGGCTCTTTGCAAACAGCCTAGTCTCTTTGCAAACAGCCGGGCTAATTGGAGAATCCATCTTCCTTTTTCCAATTAGCCTGATATTTTTCAGGCTTATTGCGAAGAGCCTAGAAAGCGTTAGGCAAATTGAAAAATGACCACCTAATTTCCGATCAGTGTGATATTTTTAGCTCACAGGCTATCAAAGCCTGAGAGCTTATGTGCCCGCCGATTCTGTATGTACGTGTGTACGTCCGTATGTACGTAACGCGATAACTCTTGATAGAAATATCCGTTTTGCTTTAATTTTTCTTTCTAGGTTCATTCTGATAAGGTGCTTCCCTGATTATTTTTCGGGGTTCATTGGTTAAGGATAAAGGGGGGCTAGTCCCCCCCTTAATTTATATAAATGGGTTATTCATGCATAAATATTCGATTTGCTCCAAATTTGGTATACCGGATTATTGTGTTAAGGAGCTTCCCTGATTAGATTTGGAAGCTCATTATTTAAATATAAAGGGGGGAAAGGGGGAGGCTACCCCCCTTAATTTAGATAAATCGTTTTTTCATGATGAATTATTCGATTTGATCCAAATTTGGTATACCGGTTTATTAAGTTAAGGAGCTGCCTTGATTAGATTTGGAGGTTCATTAGTTACATATAAAGGGAGGAAATGGGGGGCTATCCCCTTCCCCGTAATTTAGATAAATGGGTTTTTCATGCAGAAATATGCGCTTTGCTATAAATTTGGTATACCGGTTAATTATGTTAAGCAGCTTCCCTGATTACATTTGGAAGACCATTATTATGTATAAGGGGGGAAAGGGGGGCAATTGCCTCCCCCCTTAATTTAGATAAATGCGTTTATCATGTAGAATTATTCGATTAGCTCAAATTTGGTATACTGGTTTATTATGTGAAAGAGATGGCTTGATTAGATTTGGAGGTTCATTAGTTAAGTATAAAGGGAGGAAAGGGGGGTAGCCCCCCCTTAATTTAGGTAAATGGGTTTTTAATACAAAATTATTCGATTTGCTCCAAATTTGGTATACCGGTTTATTATGTTAAGGAGCTTCCCTGATTAGATTTGGAGGTTCATTAGTTAAGTATAAAGGAGGGACAGGGGTAGAGCCCCTACCCCTAATTTAGATAAATGGGGTTTTCATGCAGAGTTATTCGATTTGCTCCAAATTTCATATACCGGTTTATTATGTTAAGGAGCTGCCTTGATTAGATTTGGAGATTTATTGGTTAAGAATAAAGGAGGGACAGGGGCTAGTGTCCCCTTAATTAAGATAAATGGGTTTTTCATACAGAATTATTCGATTTGCTTCAAATTTGATATACCAGTTTATTACGATATGGCTTCATTCATTTGATTTGGAGGTTCATTGGTTAAGTATAAAAGGGGGAAAGGGGGCAACTGCCCCTCCCCTTAATTTAGATAAATGTGTTTTCATGCAGAAGTTTCTAATTTAGTTTAATTTTTTTTCTAGGTTCATTCTAATAAGGAGCTTTTCTGATTAAATTTGAAAGTTCATTGGTTCAGCATAAAGGGAGAAATGGGGTAGCTAATACCCCCCCCCCCCTTAATTTAGTGAAATGGTTTTTTCATGCAGAATTATCTGATTTGCTTCAAATTTGGTATACCAGTTTATTATGTTAAGTAGCTTTCCTGATTAGATTTGGAGGTTCAGTATTTGGTTAAGTAGAAAGGGGGGCAACGGGGACTAATACCTTCATTTATTTTTCGAGGGGCATTATTCTTTGAAATAAGAGTGTAATATACAATTAGTGTGAATAGCCTGTGAGCTCAATGCCATCAGTTTAACTGGGCAATTTTCTTTTTATTAGGTTTATTAACGCATAACCCTACCCAAACCCGAAAAATAAATTACAACAGACCGTACCCTGATCCGAGCAAGACAAAATAATTTCAGTCTACATGCAACCCGACCCGAACCTGAGAGTTCCCTTTGAAAAAACCCAAAATCCCGAACCAAATTTGGTAACCGACAAAAATATTCCAAAGATCCATAACCGGATCCGAACAAGACAAATTAGTTTCCGTGGACACGCAACGCTACCAGAACCTAAAAATTCCATTCGAAGTCAACCTGAAACCCGTCCCGAATTAAATCTTAACCGACAAAAATATTCCAAAGAACTATAACCCGATGCAAGCCAGACAAAATAATCTCCGTCCACCGGCAACCCGATCCGAACCTGAAAGTTCTAATTGAACTCTATCCGAAACCTGGTTGTGGTCGGTTTTCGGGTTGACTTCAAATGGAACCTTCAAGTTCGGATCTGGTTGAAAAAAAAATTAAACTAAATCAGATAATTCTGCATGAAAACCCATTTATCTAAATTAAGGGGAGGGGTAATTGCCCCCTTTACCCCCTTTTATACTTAACCAATGAACCTCCAAATCAAATGAAGGAAGCCATATCGTAATAAACTGGTATATCAAATTTGAAGCAAATCGAATAATTCTGTATGAAAAACCCATTTATGTAAATTAAGGGGACACTAGCCCCTGTCCCTCCTTTATACTTAACCAATAAATCTCCAAATCTAATCAAGGCAGCTCCTTAACATAATAAACCGGTATACCAAATTTGGAGCAAATCGAATAATTCTGCATGAAAAACCCATTTATCTAAATTAAGGGGGGTCTAGCCCCCCTTTCCTCCCTTTATACATAACTAATGAACTTCAAAATCTAGTCAGGGAAGCTCCTTAACATAATAAACCGGTATACCAAATTTGGGGCAAATCGAATAATTTTGCATTAAAAACCCATTTTCCTAAATTAAGGGGGGGGGGGGGTAGCCCCTACTTTCCCCCCTTTATATTTAACTAATGAACCTCCAAATCTAATCAAGCCATCTCCTTAACAAAATGAACCAGTGTACCAAATTTGAGGTAATCGAATAATTCTACATGAAAACGCATTTATCTAAATTAAGGGGAGAGGCAATTGCCCCCCTTTCCCCCGTTTATACATAATAATGATCTTCCAAATGTAATCAGGGAAGCTGCTTAACATAATTAACCGATATACCAAATTTATTGCAAATCGCATATTTCTGCATGAAAAACTCATTTATCTAAATTACGGGGGGATAGCCCCCCCTTTCCTCCCTTTATATGTAACTATTGAACCTCCAAATCTAATCAAGGCAGCTCCTTAACTTAATAATCCGGTATACCAAATTTGGAGCAAATCGAGTAATTCATCATGAAAAACCGATTTATCTAAATTAAGGGGGGTAGCCCCCTTTCCCCCCTTTATACTTAAATAATGAGCTTGGGAAGCTCCTTAACACAATAAACCGGTATACCAAATCGAATATTTCTGCATGAAAAACCCATTTATATAAATTCAGGGGGGGGGGGGGGGCGGACTGTCCCCGCTTTTCCCCCTTTATCCTTAACCAATGAACACCAAAAACTAATCAGGGAGGCACTTTATCAGAATGAACCTAGAAAAAAAAATTGAAGCAAATCGGATATTTCTATCAAGAGTTATCGTGTTTCGTACATACACACGTACGTACATACACACGTACATACAGAATCGGCGGGCACATAAGCTCTCAGACTTTGATAGCCTGTGAGCTAAAAATATCACCCTGATCGGATAATAAGTGGTCATTTTTCAATTAGCCTAACGCTTTCTAGGCTCTTTGCAATAAGCCTGAAAAATATCAGGCTAATTGGAAAAAGGGAGATGGATTCTCCAATTAGCCCGGCTCTTTGCAAAGAGCCTAGGCTGTTTGCAAAGAGCCTAGGCTGTTTGCAAATAGCCGGATTTCTCAATTAGCCTACGACATATACATTTTTGGAGGCCCCTCCGAGGCCCCCTTGCATAGGTTGTCATAAACAAAAACCAACTGGCAACCGCATAAAATTGATTATAAATGTGTAAGATTATGGGAAAACAGTCAAATTATTCTGATGTAACTAGTTATGAGGTAGTATATCCATTTTTGGAGCCCCCCCCGGGGTCCCATTACATTGACTGCCATAAACAAAAACCAACTGGCAACAGCTTAAATTGATTGTAAATGCGTAAGATTACGGGAAAACAATCAAGTTATTCTGATGTAACGGCACGATGGCACTACTGGTGCTACTACATAAGCTACTATAAACAAAATTCAACTGGCAACAGCTTAAATTGATTGTAAATGCGTATAAGATTACGGGAAAACAGTCAAATTATTCTGGTATAACTAGTTATGCAGTAGTATATTCGTTTTTGAAGCCCCCGCCCCCCCTCCGGGGGTTCTTACATTGGCTGCCATAAACAAAAACCAACTGGGAACAGCTTAAATTGATTGTAAATGCTTAAGTTATTCTGATGTAACTACTTATGAAATGGTATATCCATTTTTGGAGACCCCCAACGGGGCCCCTCTTACATAGGTTACCATTGACAAAAACCAACTGGCAGCTGCTTAAAATTTATTGTAAATGCGTAAGATTAAGTTAAACTTACGGGGAAACAGTCAAAGTAATCTGGCATAACTAATTATAAACTAGTATATTCATTTTTGGAGGCCCCTCCGGGGCCCCCTTGTGCCGGGGGCCCTCGGCAATCGCCGACTAGCCGACCTGGCCAGTCCGGGCCTGTGTAACTACTTTTTTTCAGGCCTGTACTAAAATATCTAATGACAAAAGAATAAGTAGGATAATCATAGCTTTGATATCAGTCAATCTACCACAAGGGAATCTGTGTTCAACGTATCAAAGTTTTGGAATATAACATGACTTATTTTGGAAAATTGTATAACATTGTGTAGATTTGTCAAAACTTCAAATATTATCCATCTTCTATCTAGTCTGAATCTTGTAGCTAGACTCAGAGATATAATATTAAGCCATTTTTAAACTTGGTTCTATGCAAATGTGCTAAACCTTGTCAAGTGAAATTCAACACAAGCAAGTAAAATTGACTTGAGTTCTTCAAAATTTTTGCACACTTTGAAAATCCAAGCACTGTGCCCCTTTTCCTGCCCCAGTCTGAGTCTGCTAGTTACAAATCTTTCATAAGAAAGTTTTCTGTATTTTGTAGCTTACTTCTAAGAACAAATTTATCTAAATTTATTTTAAATACAAAGATAAGTGTGATTTACCATTATAAATGTTCAGTGAAATATGGAATTTAAAAAAGAAACAAATCCTGAAAAGGGTATTTTCAAATTGAATATAGAAGAGAGATAGAGCAGAGTGAAAAATAAGTTGAGCAGCATTACTATAGCCGAGTTAATTGTTAAATCCCCAAGTCAGTATTAAATTTAAAATGTATCAATGTTTATATTTGTTAATTTTCAAAATATTTTAGGTATTTTAAATATTACTTAAAATTAATTTAACTCAAAATGATAAGTTCTATCAGAAATTATACTTTATTTTTTCTTTAGAGATGCTTGACCTTCACAGTTACCCACACTGGTTAATTTTCCCACTTTATTTCTTCTTTGTGACTTATCTCATATCGTCCTGGACTGTGAACTGAAACAATTCTTAAATGTAGTGTGAAAAAAGGTGAGCAACTGGAAAATCTACCAAACTTTACCACAAGAACACTCCACCAAGTTGTGACGGTTGTTAGGTAACAGAAATCTTAAAATAATAAATTAGAAACTTTAAAATATTTAATTAATCACTTTAAAATATTTAATTAGTTATTCATTATTAATTATTCCAAATTCAGTTTCAGTCAAATTTCACTTTAAAACAATTTTATTTTTCTACAAAAAGATCGTTAATTAATATCAATAATAAAATAATAAATCTTAATTTTAATAATGTCAGCCAAAATAAATATTTCTTTTATAATGGATTTATCTTTTTGTGTTGATCATTTCTAAATAATACAAGAACTGCTGAACATTCTGACAGTTATAGACTGGTTGAGATGAACTATTCATTCTTCAGGAACGATTCTTTAAATGCATACTTTTTGGACTCCCTAGTGTTCTTTTCCTATTAAAAGCAGATTATGATAAATCATCCTTCTAATCAAATCCAATTCAGGTTATGTTCATTTTTGAACATATATTCTTCGTTAGAGTTCTTGAAATTTAATATGTCATTAAAGTGTTGGTTATTTGTCTTCGTTCAGGGATATATTGAATCAGAAATAATATTCTGTCATATGTATCTTTAAGTGCACTTAATTTCCCCCTCCCAACCCCCTTTTCTTAAATTCTTAATTTGAATAAAATATTGGTTTAAATTTAATATGTGTATTCATTGAGTATGATATTTTTATTTAATATATAGTTTAATGTGCCAAAGGATCAAGTAAATAAATATTATAAATAGAATACTTGATAAATTAATTTTCAAAATATAAAATTGGCACTTTTCCATTTTACTACAAAGCATTTCAGATGAATGTTACATTTCTTCAGTTCAGGTGAGTACTGCTTTAAAATTATTTATTATTCATCATATATTTACCTTTTCTTTTTCATGATGCAATGTACTTCTTTATTATCCTACCACTATAATCACATGCCTCCTCTTATTAAATTAAATTAATTAATTCGATCTTTAAAATCACTAATCTATTTTTTCTTCTTTTTATTTTTTTTTTAATCTTACAACGGTCAATGAAAGACAAACGGTTCTCTTACTGAAAAAGTCTATAGTGATAGGCACTTCCCAATTTGAGATGGCTCTTTGTTGATTTTTTTATTATTATTCACAAACTTTTTAAACTGCATTAAAAGTCCATAATTAATTTAATCAACTAAGCATGCATCCAATAATTTACACCCTCTCTCTCTCTCACGCACACACATAAAGCTTTCTGAAATAACTATATTAATTAGCAAATAAAACATTAATAGTTATGAAAAGATAAAACATTTCACAGGAATATAACAAATGTTCATCAATAAAGTGAAAATTAAAAAAATTATATGTTTAAGAAATTGTTAAAATCAACAAAACATTCCCATCTATAATAAAAAAAATGAACAGAATCACTTACTTCACCATGGTTGAAAAAGAAACAAAGAGCAGACAATATTCCTCCACATATTGAATGACTAAAAATAAAATAAGAACAAAAAATTTTTTGAACTATTGAGCTGAGCATCTTATTTTTCTTTGAATTACATTCAAGCAGTATTACAATCCCAAGAAACAATTTAAGAACAGAAATATATTTTTATTTCAATAATTCATCCGAGTAAAAAAAAAAAAAAAAAAAAAAAAGAAAAGAAAAAAAACCTTACCTTAGTTTCAAAAGTAACTAGGGAGCTTTTCACTCTCCATGTGCCAACACCAGATTAACGGTCTTTTGCAATCTTATGGCAAATTCACTTCTCACTAACTCATTGGTAACAGTGTGCATATCATATTTTTCTTTCATACTTATCCAAACAGTTTTATAAAAGTTAGAGCATGTACTAATTGCCAGACAATCTCAGAAATGGATTTACAGTACATCTCCTGTGTATTTTAATTTAATATATTTGCTTAATAGTTATGTGCTTGTAATTAATTCTCTGTTTTTAGTTTTTTAATTTTAGTTGTGTCAAAATTGCATTTTAATTTCAATATACTTATGATATGAAGTTTAGGGATTGTAATGCATATGATGTATAGTTCTTTTGGGAAGGGACAATGTTACAAATTATGGCGTCATTACGGGTCACCACAAAGTTCGAAATTTCATCAGGACCCCAGCAATGTGAAAGTTATGGTGATTCTCATGTACGACTGTGATGGTGTCATCCTAATGCATACCGTTCCTCCACCGCAGACCGTCAAAGAGCAGTATTACTGCTCATTCTTGGAGCACCATCTCAGACCAGCTTTGAGAAAAAACGGTGACTTTCTGCAGCATGCCTTTATCATTTTGCATGACAATGCTCGGCCGCATGCAGCGCAAGCTGTGACTGATTTGTTCGATCGATGGGGGCTGGGAAGTGCTTTACCATCCACCATACTCCCCAGATCTAATCCCTTGTGACTTTGACTTAATTCCTAAGATGAAGGAACCACTTGTGGCATTCGCTTCCAAACTGTTCCAGATATTCTTGTGGCAATATTCTGGTCTATTCGAGCTATCAACAGAACAGGCGCTGCTACAGATATTCTGCGACTTCTACATTGTTGGAAACGGGTTATACACAATGCTGGCGACTATATTGAAGGGCTGTAAAACATGGTGGCATGATTCACTTTTGTATTCCATATAAATAAATAGTTGCCACTATTAAAGTTCCAACACCCGTAGTAAAATACACAGGCGAAAATAATAGGCATAATGTAGTACAGAATTGAATAGGAATGACTCAAAAACAGCAAATTAGCACCAAGTTGACATTGAATTTTACACACTTTATTTATTTATTTTTTTTTTTTTTTTTGATTCACATATCTAAAGATAGAATTCTGTAACTCATTTCTCACCCACATCCTGATGTGATAGAGCTGTACAAATTGTGCATGGTTATGTGTTCCCGATGACAATACATTATTTTCACATTTTCAGAACTGATTACAAATTAACAGATTAATATAAATTAAATAATTATTAAAAATTGAGAAAGCAATTTAGAAAGCCTGAATAAACAATGGGTTTTCTTTTCCTTGTTGCTGCATCTTAAAAAAAAAAAAAAAATTAATAAATTCACTAATTTACACTTTCCACCAAATATAAGCAATATGGAGATTTTCTATAATCCGTGCTTACTATTTTTTACTTTATTTATCGTGATTAATTTTTTATACCAAATTGAAATTTGTCTTTACTTGTACTATAAGATCTCAAACAATAATGCATATAAAAATATATTATTTAATAGGAATCTGATGAAATCTGGCAAGGAGGTCTACTAAAAAGTACTATGTGACTTGCCCAATGAAATGGCTCAAGAAAATACACTGTTATATTGGGTATTATAACAGACAAGTTGATTTTGTGCCTAATCGAAGTTTTCATAAAACATATATAAATTAGAATATTTGATATAAAACCATTAAAAAGTTATGGGTCAGTCTAGATCCCTTAACAGGACAATTAATCACAATGTTCCAGGACTTGGCTCAGATGTTCAAATTGCTTCAACATTTTATATCATAGACATTATTAAACCAAGATTTTCTATTTGATTGTTTATGGCATGTCCTAATGTGCATATTTACATAATTTTGGTTTTCTTAGTCTTCTTAATATGAAAATTTTACAACATCTTGAGCTCTAGATAAAAATATTTCTTATAGATATTTGCAGCTATTTTCACTTCTTAGCATTTAAAAATGTGTTAGTTTTATTTCAGTGATGCTTTACAAAAAATAAAATGACTATGCCAAATTCAATATAGTATATATATATATATATATATATATATATATATTAATCAAAATTACACATATTTACCTTAAAATTGATCCATATAAAAACATCAGTGATCCAACAAGGCCATTTAATAGGAATACAGTAGTTACATAAAAGTAGGCAGGATCTCCAATACCTAAGTTAAGAATGTATTAAAAACAAAGGACATACTTTTTATCTTGTTCAGAATTCTCCCCAGATAAATTTTTGTCAGGCAGGGACTACCTAGTAATTTTAATTAACTGACAAATCAGAATTTCATACTTTTTATTTAAAATTGTATTTTTATACTTTTAAATCTCTAGTTTTTGTAATACATGCAAGACTTCACAAGATTTCTGAGCAAGATTTTCTAGCATACAATTGTGAGGAGAAAAAATAAATCTAGGAAGAAAACTGTAGTAACTGATAAAACTTTATTTCAGAAAATTAGAATACAGTTATGACACATAGTACTTTTGTGATTATAATTCTATTTTCACTGCAACCTGTATGATGTAATTAGAGATGAAGATATATCAGCCTATCTTAAAATTTAGCATTATGGCGAATCAAGAAATATTTTCCAAATCTTATGGGGATAAATGCAGCTGCAGAAATGAGACTAGTCTTGAAAAATGTTTCGTAACAGAGAGGTGGGTTTAAAGATTTAAAAAAAATAAATAAATAAATAAATAAATAAAGATAGTAGAATTTCAAATGAAAATATTTACAATATTTAAATAAAAATTTTTAGGTGACCAATACAGTATGACTTCAAAAATCCGGCAACTTCAAAAATCCAGCATCAAAACCATTTTTTCCCTTCCTTTTTCTTTTACACTTTCAAGTTATGGGAGAAGAAAAATAGCAATTCTTTATTAATTAAAAGCTTCAATATTTAAAGTAAAAATGCAAAAAAAGAATATTTGACTTTTGTTATTCATTTGTCGGAGGCAATTATTTTTTGAACAAATTTTCTGGGAGCTGCACTTTTGCTTAGCAACAGGAACAACATAGGCCAATACATGACACAATATATAGTCGCAACGAATTTTCGGCAACAGCAAAATCAATTATGAGGAAGAATTTTCAGGCTTACAAATTTGCCGTTAAAAGACCGTCATTTATGAGCTGATTGAACACGCAAAATCTGAAAATGCATTAACCCTTAAATGCCCGGTGTTGCTTTTCGGCAACATATCCAATTTAGGCTCTAAAATACTATTAGAATAATATTGAAGTTATAATGCCTAATGTTGCCAATAAAATACATTCAGAAAATATTATTAAATCGATTTTCAACATGTAGATGGCAACACTTGTGCTGTTTAAGAATAAAGATAGATTTATTTTTTCAATTGTTGCTACTTGTTATTTTTGTTTTGTTTGGGAGCTTACGAAATACCCTATTTTGACCTGCAGTGAGCAAGTAAAATTTATTTCTTATTATAGTTCCTAAAATTCTTGTGTGTTTAATATTATAGAATTTTATCAAGGGAATTTTTTTTTTTCAATTAAACACCAGTATTGCCGATTAGTAACAAACAGTTTTTTAGCTGTAAACTATACTTAAAACAAAATATGATTTTTTTAAGTATTTTTCCCATGATTTATTTAAAAAATGAAAGCCGAAAAACACTATTACAATGGTTTTTGAAAAATCAGGCATTTAAGGGTTAAGTGTCGAAAATAGGAATATAGATGATTGGCTAAGCATTGACGAAAATGTCTTAACAACGAATAATTTAATGGACAGCGAGATCATTGTGCTAAATAGAACCGCCGATAATACTAGTAGCAGCTCAGAAGACTAGCATAAACAACCGGCAGAAGAAAAGGTGTTACTAGAAAAAAGCATAAATTTGATTGGCGGTTTAATATATACTTTAGAGAAACAAGACTGTATTTTCGAAATAGACATTCTTCCTTGGTATAAAATAATGATAAAAAAACTTGTTAAAGAACGGCCACAAAATAGAAGCAAACGAAGTTGAAATCGACGTTTCAGAAATTACAAGAGAAGAAATAATTTCACTCTTTGTTAGATCTTTTTTTTTTCTGTAACATAGAAAATATCAATTAAAGTAAGTTTTTTATATTTAATTTTATCTTTTTCTTGCATAATTAAATTACCACTTAATAATGTATTAAATTATGGCTAAAGGCATTATTAAGAATATAGAACTACTTTTGATATTCCTAGTTACCTAGTTATTAATTTGGATATTCCTTCAAAAATCTGGAATTTTCAAAAATCCGGCATAGTCTCAGTAGTCCCAATGATGCCGGCTTTTTGAAGTTATACTGTACCATGAAATTAGAAAATCCAACTTTATCTAATCTTTGCATCAAAAATCAGAAGCAGAAAAATAATTAAAAAAGAAAAGAAAAATACTAATTAGTGGTCATGCTAATAACAAATGTTAAAGTAACTGCAAAAATAATGTTTCAGTGTAAATTTAGAAGAAAATAAAATACAATTCCCAGCATATTCTGATGGAATGAACCTTTTAACCAATTCAACTTAATTTGATATTAATTTTATGTTCAACATAAAATGAAAATCTGTCTTTTCACTTCAATTTAGTGCAAATGTGTGGTAACTTATAGTTAATCTACTATTATGATTAATTAGCTTTTTTTTTTGTTGTTCAGGGCAAGCAATTGATGTTGTAGTATGTTTGGCAGTATGTACTTTAGGTACTACTTGATTATCCAGTTGACCAATTTCGCCAAATTATACAAATGAAAGAATGTTGCCATTCTAAAATTTTAAGATAGGAAAATTAATGAAATTAAATTTTAAAAAATCACCAAAGAATAGTGCTACTTTAATAATGGCGTTCACTTATGGCATAGCGGCATACCAAATATAAAATTTCAAACAAAAGAATACTAATAGTTTATGTATTTAAATGCAGAATTATTAAATTAAACAATAAACAAACAGATATTTTTAATATATTGTATTTGTGAATAAAATGTAAGTATTTTAAATGTAATAATGAAATTTACTAAGGGACACAATAAATGTCAAATGATAACAGAAACTGTAAGCAGGGTTCGTACACATTTCTTTAAATAAAAATCAAGTACTTTTAAGGACTTTCAAGGACCAAAACCAAAAAAATTTAAGGACCTTCAAATTAAATAAACTAATAAATTATAACATGCGTTTTCTAATAAAGGGTTTCTTTCATTTTTGTAAAAGTTTTAAATATTCAAATGGACGGGAAGGGGGGTGGGGGATTTCACCATGTGGCAGTAGAAATTTAGAACATTTTAAAATAACATACAGCAGAAGAAAAAACTAGTCAGATGTGCCAATCCCAAAACTTTCTTCCATCTCATACATGTTAATACTACAAAATTCATTATCAGAGTGCCAAAATTAAATGGTCTATGACCCTCATGAGGATTCTAAAGATATGAAATTCCGTGCATTAGTTCTTGAGATACGACTATTGTTAAAACCGTGCAAATCCTGCAATATATAGCATAGCAGCACAACCTGTAGGGTGATTTACACCAAAACCTAATCAGCAACAACTTATGTAAACATCTAACTGAATCTGAAGTTTGAGGAAAATCCGTGCATTAGTTCTTACGATATAGCTATTGCAGAAATTGTGAAAAATGCAGCATAACAGCGCCATCTGTTGGTAGATTAACACCAAACCATAATCAGCATCTATAATTACCAAGGTATACCTGAATCTGAAGTTTGATGAAGATTCGTGCTTTAGTTCTTGAGATATAGCTATGGCGTAAATCATGAAAAATGCAGCATAGCAGCACCACCTGTTGGGCGATTTACATAAAAAACTAATCACACTAATTTATATCGAGGATTAACTAAATATAATTTTTTATTAAATTTTGTGTATTAGTTCTTGAGATACACCACCCACAAAATTTGTATCACATACAGACAAACAGAGTCACAGACTCATTTTGTACAAACATGTTTTTCAGGATATCTGACCCCTAAAAAGTATAAATCGGTCGAAAATGTTCCCGAATCCAATACTTTCTTATTGTAAAGATAAACAAAGAGGAGACACATAATTTTTTCTTATTATTGAGGGGGGGGGGGGGGTAGTTTAACAGACTTATAATTAACTTACAATTTAAAAGACTTTAAATTTTGTATGCTTGGTAAGGAAGGGGGAGGGCGGGGAAACGTCAATTTCGGTGGAGGGGGAGGGGGAATAAAACTGCATGATAGCTTATTTATTGTTACAATAAATTAACTAATGGAGCAGAAAAGGTTTAAGGGAGTTTATAAGATGACTTATTTATTTACCTTACTAAAAATTTGCAATAAAAAAAAAAAAAAGAGGAGTTTTAAAGACTTTAAATTCCATGTGATCTTTAAGTGTGTGAGGGGGGAAGGGAGGTGGTGCAAAAGGGAAATTCCAATTTCGGGTGGGAAGAGAAATCTTGATTGATTATTTATTGTGGCAATAAAATAACAAAGCTAAAATAATTTTAATTAAACAGTTTCAAAGAGTTTTTAAACTTTGAGTACTGTGGGGAAGCAAAGAAAAACGGAGGAAGAAAAATTTTGAGGGTGAAATTCAGTTGAATTTTAATGAAATGTGATGGAATGAATTGTTACAGAAATTTAGACAGATTATTTATTCAGTATAAAGTAAGAAATAGAGTACAGGGATGAAAGTGCACTAAAGCCATTTTGTAGCAGTTTTGTAGCAGCAAAAATCGAATTTTGGAGCAATAAAATCTATTTTTGTAGCAGCAAAAATCTGATTTTGTAGCCATAAAAACTGTTTTTGGAGCAAATTGAAATTCTAATGCTAATAAAAAAGAAATTTGCGTATTTTCGCGATCTTTTGATGAAATTTGCGTATTTCTTGCGATCTTTTGACGAAATTTGCGTATTTCTCGCGATCTTTTGGCGAAATTTGCGTATTTCTCGCAATCTTTTGGCGAAATTTGCGTATTTTTCGCGATCTTTTGACAAAATTCGCATATTTTTGGCAATCTTTTGACAAAATTTCGCGTATTTTTGGCAATCTTTTGACAAAATTCGCGTATTTTTCGCGATCTGTTAACGAAATTCGAGTTTTTTCACAATCTTTTGATCCCGTTTTGTTCGTTTTTTGACGAAGTCAGCTATCCTTTGACAAAATGCACGTTTTTTTCGCGATGTTTTGATGAAATTCGTGTGTTTTTTGCGACCTTTTGATTTAATTTGCGGGTTTTTTTTCGCCATCTTTTAATAAAAATAGCGTTTTACGATCATTTGATCGTGTTTTGTTCGTTTTTTGACGAAATTAGCGATCCTTTGGCAAAATTCGCGATCTTTCGACAAAATGTGCGCGTTTTTCGCGATCTTTTGATGAAATGTTCGCGTTTTTCGTGATCTTTTGACGAAACCGTGCGTTTTCCGCGATCTTTCGACAAAATTTGCGTGTTTTTTGCGATCTTTTGACGAAATTTATGGTTTTTTGCAACCTTTTGATAAAATTTGCGGGGTTTTTTCGCCATCTTTTAACAAAATTATTGTTTTTACGATCTTTTGACCGCGTTTTGTTCGTTTTTGACGAAATTAGCGATCCTTTGACAAAATTCACGTTTTTTTCGTGATCATTTGTCAAACATCGCGTGTTTTTCGAAATCTTTTGACCGCGGTTTTTTGCTTTTTTTGACGCAATTAGCGGCCTAGAAAAAGGTTAAAAATGTATTTTTTTTTTTTGTTTCTCGGATCGACGAAATCGTGCTAAATTTCATCTTGGCACTAAGTACGTTTTGGCGCAAAATGGAAAAAAATAGCGGTTTCGTAGAAGCTTGGCGCAGTAAAGCGATTTTGGCTTCGTCTGGGGCAATTGGCACAGATCTTACATCCCTGCGAGTAGAAAAAGGTTAAAAAAAAATGAAGTTTTTAACTTTGATATTCCGAAGGGGGAAGTGGAATTTCAGGAGGGGAGGCAAGGCGGGATTAAGATTTTTTAAAAATCAGAAATTAAAAGAAATGCAGAAGAGTTTAACCTTTGATTAAGAATTAATATGAGAGTAAAATTAAGCACTTTTAAGGACATTTTTCAGATTTTGCATGAAAATAAGTACTTTTAAGCACCAAAAATTTCCTTTGAAAAATGTAAGCACTTTTAAGGACTTTCAAGGACCGTACGAATCCTGGTAAGGAATTTAATGCTCTTTATTTAGTCAAAACTCAAAAAACCTAGATGGGTATAACTATAAAATGTAGGTAAACATTATGTATAGGTTTAAAGTAAAAATCAAAATTTTCAGAAATCTTAAATAACGAAAGAACAAATATATTTGTAAAACATTAATAACCATACAAATAAAATGTCAAATTAAAAAGACTTGATGACGTAACAAAAATTTATTTAATCTTACAGTTTTGGTTGACGGGAAAATCAAGTAGTACCGTACTTTACAGTATTGTAAAAAGAAAAAAAAAAATTGCTTATAGTTGAAACAGATTATAAAGGAGGAAAAAAAAAAAAAAAAAAAAAAAAAACGTGATTGAAAACTGTTTAGATATTCACTAAACTGAAAAACAGTTTCCAAACAAATTTCATTGAAAAGTTGATTTTAAAATTCAATAACTTGCAAACGGTGACAGATATTTAAAAAATTCTTGCAGGAGGGTTATCCATGAGGTCAAAAGATTTTTTACAGTGATTGTCGATTTTAGTTCGTATTACAAACAATAGATGGCGCTGCCATCAATAGACGCTAAATTCAGGCACGATTTTCGGTACTTCTGGACCCACTCAATACATTTTAATCTCCTTTTTCTGCATGGAAGAAGAGAAAGGCCAAAAAATTGAGCCTGTATTTAGAGCTTATTGCTTACAGCGCCATCTATTTTTTGTAATTCAAACTAAAATCGAAAATCACTGTAAAAAAACTTTTCACCTCATGCATAACCCTCCTGCAAGAATTTTTTAAATATCTGTCACCGTTTGCAAGTTATTGAATTTTAAAATCAGTTAGTCCTTTTTAGGACACCCGGTATATTAATAATGATGGTTGGTAACAGAAGTTAAATTAAGATTTACATTTGAACACATAATTACACAATTCCCACAATATCCTTAAAAAATCACATTTAAAATAAACAAAACAATAGCTTAAACTTTGACAGTTTCTTTTTTATATTTAATGATCCACTCTTTTAATTTATTTAACATAAATGGATAAGAGATTTTTTTTAAATAACATTTTAATTATGGATAGAATAAGGTGATAATACTATATATTTTTAACTTGAACTCAATTCATTAAATTATTAGTGACTAAGTAACATGGAATTATATATCATGATTAAGAATGTTTTCAAGCAATTACTTACCTACACAGCTTTCAACAGGAGGAAGATCATCACCCCTAACCACTTGCCAACATTCTTTAAGACTAATATTTAAAAACTCAGCTATACTGGAAACAGTTCTGAAACTAGCAGCTAAAACAACCTAAACAGCAAAACTTCTAAATTACTTTTTTTTTTTTTTAAATAGCATTAAAAAATAGAAATAACAATATAACTACCAGTAAATATGTATCACATAAAATATTTAAAATATAATATTAAAAGGTTAAGTAAATTAAAGTACACTTAAACTATAGCTGAACTCTTGTAAGATTATCCAAATACGTGAGATTTTATGTAATTAAATGAAGAATATTTGTTCAATGCAGAATATTTCTCTCACTTTCACTGTGTGCAAAAATTTAACCAATTAGCATGTATTTTATGATTGTGATAGCAAAGTGAACCACTGTTGATCATTATACTCAATAAGAGCATGCACTGGCCAGTTATGTACTGGTTATGTAACTCCAATGAATCGCATGCACACTTGTTCAACTCTTTCAAATTAAAATATTACAATGAATAATAGATTTAGTTTGCCAAGTGCTTCTAAAAATTACAAGTAGATAGAAAATTTCCAACTAGATGATTTTGATTAATATAAAAAGAAAATACAAAAACAGATATAAGAAAATAAAACTTAATAAATGGTTCAATGAAGAAAATGTAATTAAATTTATCTGATCGAAAATAACCAAATAATTTCATCCATTCAAGTACAGTAGGTTTTAAAAAAAATTAACAATGGTTAACAATAAGTTCAGTTTTAACCATTCAGATTATTGTAATTTTAGTACAGACACTATACAAAAATGCATATGGTTTATTTTGTCATAAAGGGTTTCCTACATATTAAAACTGAACCTAACTTTCAATAATAACAAGTACAATTTAGTTCAACATGGAAAAAGAAAAGTGAAAATACAAATTTTCATTACTTTTAAATGATTAATTAGTGTGATGTAAACCATTGAAATAAGAGCCAATCTATGTTAAATACAAATGTCCATTATTTAAAAATAAGTTAAACAATAATTTGTGTATTTCCTTATTTTTGTTTTATATGATACTTTGTAAAAATCCAAACATAATATGCAGGCTTAATTAATAACTAATAATTCGATTATACACAATTCATAAATAAAAGCATATTTTTCCATCCCCATTAGAATATGCACGGTCAACTCCCTTTGCCTTCCTCAATAAATAAATAAATAATGTTTGTTTACATCTAACGATTAGCTGTCAAGTTATAGCAAATATGTAAAAAACGGCAATTTTAAGGTACCATGCTTTAGATTAAATTTGAAAACCTTTTTTCTGCCCCTTCAAGCATGCTAAATACTGTCTGGCTCCGATTAGAAAAACCCTGAGTGGGGTTGCAGGTTTCGGAAGTTCCAAATCTTGTAGGTAGGGAACTTCGTTGGTAGGAGCGGGGTTGCCGCAATTGGCAGAGTCATTAAAGGCTTTTCCCTCTTTTCTTTATCTTATCTCATAAAAAAGTTTGTGCTTTCACTTGGTGATAAAAAAAGTTTCCAGAATTCAAGTATAATCTTAACAGAAAATTTGGGGGAAAGAGTGAAATTAAAAAATGAATCGGATAAAGATTATCAGAGTTCATATAGACGGGACAGGGCAGATGACATTTTCAGGTTGATTTAGCGATTTTGAAATGAAGGAAAATATTTCAAATTATTAAATACAAACTATTGCAATGATTTTCTTTTCTTATAAATTTGACTTTTCTCGCAAACACAATTTCAAGTTATAATTTTTAAATAAAAATTCTTATTCATTTTTATCTGTTTTTCAAACTAATAGAGAGAGCATTTATATTTTATTTTCATTATACATACTCAAGTTCAGGGTTGCCACAGGTGACTATTTTTTAATTCTACCTGACACCATTTTTTCAAAACAGAAATCCTTAACACACACTTTGACAACATTGACAAGAGAAATATATTTCAAAATTTATGCTTAAAAACCACTGGTGCCAACAGAATATAAAAATAGTCGCCTGTGGCAACCCTGTACGTTATTTATTTTCACTTTTCCTTTAATTTTGCAATGAAGTATCCACAATTTTATAAATCTTTGAAATAAGTGTATTCATTTTTATTTGTGCTTTTATGTGCGCAGGTTTTCACATGCTATGTGTTTACTCCAATCTTTGGAAGCACTTTGTCAATTATTAAATCACTAGATTTTTTTATTTTTTTACAAAACATAATCAAATTTATATTTTTAAATATTTAATCAAGATTATTGTTATACAACACTGCCACAGAGCAAAAAAGGGAATATAAAGATCAAAATTAAAAGCATCTTCTACAGACATAGGTGCCAGCAGTTTGTAATACAGGAAGATTTTAGACAAAAACTTAGAACAGATGTGCCTGTGGCCAAATCCTAAAACATATTTTTTTACATGGAGATTATAATTATGAAACAAATTAAATGAAGAGCTTTTTGCCAGGATTCTCCTCCTCCCTCTTCACCGTATTTTTAAACACATTAACATAAAAAAAATAAATGGTATCAAAATTTGCGTTTTGAACCGAATTTCCAGACATGATAGCGGGAGAAAGGAGAGGAACCAGTCGTCATGTGACAAAAATCGCTTATGACTCAATAACTAATTTATTTTAAAAAAAAAATGAAAAACATATTCGATTCCAAATTACTTTAACAGTCAGCCCTGTCAATTTTATGTCTTTACGTTTAAAAAAAAATCCCTGCCAGCTCGGCCTACAGACGGAGGTAGATTTCGAAGTTAAGTAAATTTCCCCAACAAAAACTAAATCAAGATTAGAGATAAACTCAGTTTAACAATTTTATTCAAAAATTCCGAAGTATATACAAAACTAAATACATACTAAGTGAAAGAGAAAAATGAAAACAAATAACAACAGTACTCAGTAGGAAAATCCAAAAGCACTGAATGAATATAGAACTGGTCTCTGTGGAAGGACAAGGAAGACTGCAATAATTCTCAGAATGACCGATTGAACGGGGAGGAATTGGCAAGAAAAGAAAACTTCGGACTCCCCTAAAATAAAGTTGACTGACCAGTTACCCTGGCAACAGAACCAAGCCGAGATTGATTCCAGAGTCTTTCTTATCTCGGTCAGACAGTACTAACACATCATAGACATATTTATGAATTTTCAGATAAATAATGCTACTCTGGTTAACAAATAATTGTTATAGCTATATTTAAAAAAATTTAGCACAATATCATTCAATCTTCAAAATGCATTTCTCAATATTGAAACAGACCTACAACACATTTTAATTCATACTAAAAGTATGTTTTTCAAAACACAATGCATTTTGAGTAAATGCTGCATGACAAATAGAGTGAAAGAAAAAATATAATGTGAACCATATATATATATATATATATATGGTTCATATTATGATTTTTCAAAGTTCAAATAAAAATCAATATGCATATGGTCTTTTAAGAAAATTTAACGATAACAGTAGTACAGAAAATAAGGAATTTTTATGCAAAAACATTTGTCCTGTAACTTTTAAATTGAGAGTTATGTCTTGATTCTTTTTTTTTACTTTTTGCCAACTGTGCATACATTGATAATACCATGATTCAACCATGATTCATTGATAATACCATGGGTCAATTCAAATTTATTAAAAATTTAAATAGATCAGATTTAAGCAGATATAATATATCGATCTATGTTTACTAAATATAACAATATTTTATCTCATTATTAAAAAATAATAAGCACTAGCAGTCCTGGCTGCCATTGCTCAGGCACAATCTGAGTCTGCCAATGTAAATTAAGCCTAAGCCCATGCCTGGCAAAAGTCTAATGAGAGAAAATCACCATGAGATATGCTCAAAGAATGCAGCAGGTTCAAACTTCAGGCCAAACTTTAGTCTGTTTAGGCAGATTATTGAACACAACAACCAAAATAAACCACAGTTTAATTAAAAATAAAAAAATAATAATAATGAATTATCAAAAGGCAAAACTGTATACTAACATATGGAGTGCACTGTTCGAATAATAGATAGCAAGGTGATTAACATTCCCATCATCATAGTAAGAAGATTTGGTGATAAAAGGATTACTATAGCAAATGAATGAGTAAAACTTTGCTTGCTCAATCATTTTGAGTCATCAAAAATTTCACAATCACTTAAATTTCTTTAAAAATTTGCAGAAATTTAGAATGTTAATACTTTTTAAATAGATTCCCAAAGGTTTCCTTCTACAGGAATATAAAATATAACATTGGATGGATGAGGTATAAAGTAGAAATCTGCTAATAAAAAACAAAGTCCTCAGTTTTGGAAGAATAGGGACCTTTTAAAAAAAATCCCGAAAAATTGAAAAATCACTGTGAGAGTTCTGATTAAACTTTATTGAAAAGAGGAAAAAATTTACTATATTAATATTGGGCTAAAAGATTAATTAAATTTGGATTGATTTTATCAAAATCGTCGATGAACTTAAATTGGAGAAATATGAGAATTTTTCCATTCAATATAAATTAACAAAAAATAAATTCAAAAATCTAAAATCTGAGGCCCAAGCACATTGGAACTCTTTTTATTTATACAGAACCAATTTTGGAGACCTTTACATGTGATAGATTTCCATAACCCTTGCCAAAAACATCTTTTTTTAGGTGCGTTCGTAATTATATAAATACGTAGCACCTATAGTCGTCGTTCAGTCCGTCCGTCCGTCTGTCCGTCCGTCCGTCTGTCCGCATGTAACAGAGCAAAAACTACCCAACCGAATGGTCTGAAATTTCAAATATATGATTGTTGCAAACTTTTGTTGAGCCATTTCAAATTTTATGAAAATCGGATGTATAGTTTAATTACAGGGACAGTCAAAAGTTTTTCTTTACATTACGGCCAATGGGAAAAATTATTGAAAGTGCATTTTAATGATATTAGAGCCTTCCGAATGATCTGAAATTTTAAAGATATAACTGTTGCAAAATTTTGTCGAGCCATTTCAAATTTTAGGAAAATCGGATGTATAGTTTAATTACAGGGACAGTCAAAAGTTTTTCTTTACATTACGGCCAATGGGAAAAATTATTGCAAGTGCATTTTAATGATATTACAGCCTTCCGAATGATCTGAAATTTTAAAGATATAACTGTTGCAAAATTTTGTCGAGCCATTTCAAATTTTAGGAAAATCGGATGTATAGTTTAATTACAGGGACAGTCAAAAGTTTTTCTTTACATTACGGCCAATGGGAAAAATTATTGCAAGTGCATTTTAATGATATTACAGCCTTCCGAATGGTCTGAAATTTTAAAGATATAATTGTTGCAAAGTTTTGTTGAGCTATTTCAAATTTTAGGAAAATCGGATGTATAGTTTACTTACAGGGACAGTCGAAAGTGTTCTGTTACATTACGGGGAATGGGAAAAATTATTGCAAGTGCATTTTAATGATATTACAGCCTTCCGAATGGTCTGAAATTTTAAAGATATAATTGTTGCAAAGTTTTGTTGAGCTATTTCAAATTTTAGGAAAATCGGATGTATAGTTTAATTACAGGGACAGTCAAAAGTGTTCCGTTACATTACGGGGAATGGGAAAAAATTATTGGAAGTGCATTTTAATGATGTATCAGACTATGCGCTTTATGAAATGCAAAAAAAGTATACATTCAGTACAATATGGGGTGCAAAAAATAATTATAAAACTAGTTATAGTACGAACGCACCTCATTTGCCACGTTTGACTAGCAATTTCCAACTTGTTTTATATTAATATAGATATTTACCTCAGGATAAAGTGTAAATCTTTCTAGCGTATTGATTGTGGTAGGATACTCTGTAACATTGTCATTCATTATCTGCCACATTCCATTAGTAAATGAGATAGATTCAGTCAGTCTTTTGTAGTAAAAGTAATATAGTCCCTAAAAGAAAAAAGCATATTCAAAATCCTATATAAAAGGATTATTTAATAATCACAAAAATATGACACATATTTGAGTTGTATAAGTGATATTTCTTAATTCTTTACAAGGAGTAGGTTAGAGTCCTGCATCAGGTCAGGTTACTTACTTTTACCTGCATCTGAACCGACATGCAGTTCGGGTCAGCCTGGCGCTATATTTTTCCGTTGCATGTAAGGTTTGGGTTGGGTTAACTTCTAGTTTTTTTTGCAATGGGTCAGGTTGTATATAACCTACCTTTACTCGAGTAGAAACATGGGGAAGTTTCCAGTCATGTGATTGGCTAGTTTTTTCAATGTGATTTGCCTCACCGCGATTATTGCAAACACAAGTTTTGAGACAACTGCTCAGTAATAGTTTTTTTTTCCTCTTTTTTTCTGAAGTGCCTGTCTTTAAGATAGCTAAACTTCCTATTTCATTTTTTTTAATGAAATTGAATCGATTTACAATAAGTTAATCCAAATTAATTGTAGTACATAGCAATTTTAAAAATGTAAAAGAAAGTGGGTGAAAGAACTTGGAAAAATGGCTAATTAAAATTGGAATACAAAAATATCAGTCTTGTGAACAAAGATTTGCTTCTACTCTGTATAAATATAATAGAATTCAAAGATAATTTAAAGCAAAATTTATAGTATATCCAGAGTTTACCCTAGGTTTAAAAAAGGGCAGGGTGCTGCCAGAGAGAAAAGGCACTTTTTTAATTCGAAAGGGCATGTTTTTGATTCTTAAGGACACTTTTTGGATCCTTTAGGGCACTTTTCAGATTCTTTAGGGCACTTTTTGGATTCTCAAGAGCACTTTTTCGATTTTTAAAGTCTTCCAAGACAACGTTGAGTCAGTTTTTACTATGCAAGCAGATTTTTTGTATGAGGGGCAAGAAGGGTGCTAATTTTTTTAATGAGGAGCAAGAGGGGTGCTATTTTGTAAATTTTTTTGCAAAGGGCAAGTGAGGTGCAGCACCCCCACGAAACTGCCTGGGAGAAACTCTGGTATATCTTTTATTGTAAATGGTTGTAATTTATGAAATGATTGTTCATTTAATAGTGGCGCCATCTATCAGTACAATGGCGAACATTTATTACCTTTTTATGAAAAATGTTTAATTTTAAATTTCTTCATAGCTTTGTCGCTTTGTGCAAAGAAAATGGATAAAATTTCAATTTCAAATTTTCTTTATCTGTAAAATAATAAAGTATTTTTTTTTTATTGTTCTTGTGGAATCTGAAATTTGCATATGCAGGGGTGGAGAATTTCTAGAAAATCTTACCAGCCAAGGATTTATTTCACCAGCCAGTAAAATGCAACATACAGTTGAAAATTTGTATGACAAACTTTACGCAACTCAAAAATAGTTGGTTACTATTACTATAATGCATATTCTAATTTTTTTATCCCTGTAAAATATTAAGAAATATAAACAAGAGATAGAAAGTTTAATATAAAACATAACTTACATTAATATGTTTACATCGCAGTAATTAGGAAAGTTAAAAAATATAGTTAACTACAAAAAAAAAAAAAAAAAAGAAAAAAAAAAAGAAAAGAAAAAGAAAAAAAAAAAGAAAAAGAAAAAAAAAGTTTTTGGACATCTCTATAGTTTGCAGTTTTCAAAGACTAACTAAAAATTCACTCGCCAGTGGCGAGTAAAATGATTATTTCCCCACCCCTGTGCATATGCATTTTTCTATATATTTTTAAATATGTTTGGATTAAAATTTTTATTTTCTAATTTAATTTGATAAATAATGCATTAATTATTGAAAAAAATATATCTTAGAATTTGAAATTTTCATACACATTTTCTATATACAGTCGAACCTCGTTAAGATGAAGTCAAAGGGCAGCAAAAATCTTTTCGTTTTAGCCGAAATTCGTATTAACCGATAAAACAGCAAAAGACATTTAGAATAATTTAATAAATAAATCCCTAAAACAAAGATATCAAAGAATATAAATGGTATCTGCTGAGAAATATTTTATAGTTATTTAATGTTAATCAGTACTTTTGTGCAAAAAGATACATTTCATAACATCACCATGCAAACAGAAAACCCATACTCATACAGAAACACACATGAAGATACCAGTACTAAATGTACTCTAATATTCTTATAAAAAAAATAAATGAGGAAGGAGAAATAAAATGTAAAAATATTTTTACCTCTCACTTTAAAGAATTCTTTTATTGGCTTTTATTTCAATTTTACATTTGTTTTGCATCCACTTTTACAAAATTGTCCAAAGCACAATCTAAAGCACTTTTCTTACCACTCATTTTCACAACTAGAGCTCCAATACAACTTTCAAGCAATAAAATATTTCTAGCAAAGATTTTCATTAACATCAACCACATGCTAGCAACAAAACGAATCCTCACAAAATAATTTCAACACCAGCAGAGAAAGAATGCAACTCTGTTCTCTTCCCCCCACGGCCACTACTACACTCACCTCTCTTCCCCAACCTCGGCCTCAGTTCCAAGAACAAACGCATATCCTCCCTCACCCAGTTCAGTAAAAGCAATAAACTTGTTTCAATGTGGAAGGTCGCCTTAAAGGTCGCAACGAGGAAATTTCATTTATTAGGTGCAATATTTATTTCGTCTTAAACGGGAAAGTTTGACTTCATGTTCGTATTAAACGATGCAATTATTATTGTTTTCCAAGATAACGTGATGGGGAAACTATCTTCTTTCGTCTTAAGCGAAATTTCGTGCTAAGCGTTTTCGTCTTAACGAGGTTCGGCTGTATTGTGTTCAGATAAAAAAAAATTATTTTTTAATTTAATTCCATAAATAATACAATATTTAAAAAAATTATATCTAATAAAAAAATATTTAATTGATTTTGAAATAAATCCAATAACGATTAATCATTTTGATTTCTTAGCAACAAAATAAATACTACCTATAAAAAAGTTTTTAGTTTCTTGTTTTTTTTTTTTTTTTTTTTTTTTTTTTTTTCCCCGCTTTATATTATTTGTTACTTTTTCAGCCTAGTTAGTGATTTACTATAGTGTATTTTCTCTTTTCGTATTTACTGTCTTTTTTTTTTTTTTAAATAATGTTTGTCATCACTTTGCTTTTATGAAAGTGGCAAATGAAAAAGTTTTTCAAAAAGTTCATGCCGCAAAAAAGGAGGCTCTGCTATTATAAATTTCAAACATTTGTACGTGATGAATACTTTCAAAACTTTGAAAGTATAAATCCTGTTTTTGTGTAGAATAGGAATGACAAAATACACTACTCAAAATTACAAATTTATAAGTTTATTCTGATTTAAAATAGTCCATTTCAAGTTTCATGGTCATATAAGTCTCCCAAGAAAACATTCCATACTCAAATAATATAACATGTTGTCATATGTTGCAATACTGTCTGTGTGTTGGGTGAGAAATTGGATTCAATTTGCTTCTATTCTATAGCTCATAAAACATAAAGTTAAAAGATAAAAAAATTCCAAAACTGGGGTGTTTAATTATCTTATAGATATTTGCAATAATTGTGCAAAATATACAAATCTGAAAATAGTGAAGTAGTGAGTATTTCTGTTTATAGTCGCTACTTTTTTAAAACAAGTGGCTGTTAGTTGTACTTAATTACTTTTTGTAAAGGTAATTGTAGTTGAAGTTTGCTACATAAAAAAGTAGTTTTTCTGACCACTGGTTCATATTAAATCTAATACAGTCAACTCTCTGAAATCTGCTACTATATATTCCACCATTCTCTAAAATCCATACAAGGAGTTTGTAGAGTGTGGTTTTTTCTTTACTCCATAAATTGTTGCAGAGAAATGCCAATATTATTTGTAAGCCATTTTGAGTACACTTGCGTTGAACACATCACAAAACCTACGGGTTCTCGTCGCAAGTAAATGCTAAGATGCGACACAATAAAGACACCAGAATCCATGGAAAACTAGGTTTTTATTGTAGCCAGAGATCTTGGGTAGGTATTGTACAATTAACAGTTTTTAAGATATTTACAAGTTGAGTGTCACAGATGATCTGCTTTAATTTTCATATCGAATATTCTGCCAACATGAAATGTAGTGCCAGCCAAGGATTTTGAAAAACAGTGGTTAGAGAGAAAGCAATTTAAACTTTTAAACAGACATTCCAAAGCATACTATAAGTGACAACTTAATAAAATAGATGACATGAAAAAGTAAGCCTAAAGCCCTCTGTGAATGCAGCTGGGAAAGAGTAAAATTCATGGTTTTCATATCCTCTCATTGGACACTTTACTGTTAATTTAAGACAGAACAGATGTCAGAATAAGATATGTGTGCCTCTTTTTGTTATAATTTTGCACAAAGCATTAAACTTTTTTGCGAGTGAAATGCAGCTGCTAAAAAATACGTAAATATCTACTGTTTTGTATCAATTAATGAGGATAAATTTAGATAAAAGTTATTAGTTAAAGCATTAGAATGAGAGATTAAATCTGAATACACGAATAAATAACCTAGAAAATAATTTAGCATGAAATAATTTAACTTAAAAATTTAGAAAGATATTAATGTTTTAAAAAATTAACCTAACAATATATGAGCAAATGCGATGCCCTAATCCCAGGGTTGGGTTTCTTCCGGAAGAAACCAGTTTCTTCCAGGACAGTGGAAGAAACTGGAAAAAACCGGAAGAAACTGGAAGTAATGGAAAAAACTGGAAGAAATGGAAGAAACCAACAGAAAACAAAATAAATGCTCAAAATTAAAGTATATTAACTATGTAAAATAATTAAACTCAAGGTATGATTATATGAACCCTAAATTGGAAAATTTAATTAGTATTAAAAGTATTATTTTTGGGAAAATAAGTCATTTTTTTAATAACACACTTCCGGTTCAGCAAACATTTACAGGTGATGGATTTTACAACTTTGGAGGTAGAGGGATTTTTTTCTTTTATTAATTATGCCATTTATGTAAAAAGAAAAAAAATTACCTACAAAATGTTTATTTTTCATATAAAAATGCATTATTTTCTTATAAAAATGCATTTTTTTTAAACTGGACAACACAGAAAATAAACAAATTTGTAATTATTTATACTAGCATCTAGCATGCATATCTCAATGCGGATTTTAAAAGACTAATTAAAATTAAATAAAAAGTTCTTAAAATATCTATGGGTATGCCGAAATGGTTTTAAACTCTCCTGAAGTTTTCTGTAGGACTTGAAAGAATTTTTTTCATCTTTTGCATTCATCCATTCTAAGTTGAGAAACTGATTGCAGCATCCTACTGCTAAAAGACTTTTTGTTATACTAAGCTGCATTGCAGTAAGGAAAGTGAGGATTTTAATGAATTTTTTTAAATACAGTAATTATTGTACTATATTACTTGCCTTAATAAAATTAATGTAAATTAAAAGCACTGTCTTTTATTTAAACGAGTTTTATTCTACCATTGGTGAATGATCTGCATACTATTTACTACTAGTTTCAAATGTTTAATTAAAAAAATATGCTTGTTAAACTGAAATGGATGACATTTGATTTTGTGCATTTTGGATAAAATTTCTTTTCTTCAGCCAATGGTTGAAGATCTGACAGGCATCATGGCTAAAAAACTGATGTAATTATTAATTAGCATATATAATTAATTAAATTTATATAGGTCTGATGGAATTAATTTACTTAAGGTTGTAGGAAGAAGACATTTATTGCATCTTACAAATTTGAAAGTTATATGGTAAATTCTTAAAGAATAAGTTTCTTCCATTTCTTCCACTTGGAAGAAACCTATTTCTTCCGGCCGGTTTTTTCCACTGTGGAAGAAACTTGCCAACCCTGCTTAATCCATCAGTCATTAAGGTATTTAACCAGTAGAAAATACAGTAGATTTGCATACCAAAGAATTGGTTTTAGCGCTGAATGCATTAAATGCAAAGCAATACATTTTCATTAAAAACACATATGTAATCAAATTAACGGCAACTCATTTGGTGGCTGCTGGTCACATTGACGAATTGAGCTTGACCTCCCCAATTATCAAACGAATTGGTGCCACTCTTTTCAAAATGTCATTCAGTTCCTAATGAATTCCCCCCCCCCCCCCAAAAAAAAATTTGAAAATTAATTTTTCATTTTTCTTTGGCTTCTTTTAAGGTAGAGAATGATCATGCGATTAATAGCCATGTTATTCACAGTTCTGTCGTCGGCAAACAAGTTTATAACAAGATGGATATGGCACTTGATCCAACAAAAACAACGAAATGCTCTGAAAATATAATTAAGAAAAGACTTGAACAACTACGATTCCACAAATTATGTTCGATTCAACAAAAGTCAGCTTGAATGTGCAATGCAAAGACATCAATTTTTTGAAAGGCCAGTATTTTCTGCAACTATATACCTAGCGCAAGGCCAGACCTTTGAATTCACTGGTGTCGATCTATGAATTTTTGTGTTTATGCTTGGAATGATGTGTTTTTTTTCCAGGACGCAGAGGCAAAACAGTTTAAAGAATACTTCTATATACACGAAAACTTGTCAAACACAGAATGTTATATGGACTGATGTGTTAAAAACCAGGGTTGGCACGGTTTAAACCAAGTGGTTTTAACCATGGTTTAAACCGCGGTTTAAACCAATTGGTTTTTTTGTCAAAAAAACCATTTGGTTTTTTTAGAAAAAATCTAATATAATATTTTCTCTTTTTTGTAATTTGTTTTAAATTATTGATAGAAGTAATTTCTACTTTTAACACTTCATCTCAGCAGCCAACATGAGACATAATGAGCCTAGGTCATGTTTCTATGCATGTAGAATGAAAATTAGCATGTGCAGATGAACATATCTGGTACCCTAAAGGTTTTTCTTAAAATATGTGAAATTAGAAAAGATAAAATAGATAAATAATATTCAATATTTAGCATAAAATATTTTCATTTAAAAAATGCAGATTATTTATAGCAGTTAATAACAAAATACAATGATCTTTAAGATTTTGGTTAAGTTGTAAAAGAAAATTATTGGGATTGGGGAATATTATCCTTAAAGAATTTAAAAGAGTAACTTAAGATATGAAGTTTAATAACACAGCTTTCAAAAATTGAGTGCTAGTTATAGCATTTCAATAATACCAATCAATCTTTTCTGCTATTTGCTGAATCTAATGGCCAAAAATGTTGACTTGGACACTTGCAGTTATCACTCAGAAAACAAAATAACCAGAAGTATTTGGATATTAAAAAAATAATAATAACAACCACAGAATAATATATTCATGAAACGGCATCAAATGTTTATTGATTGATTATTATATTATTAGTCCAAGGATTCTTCATACGATTTTCAAGGTATCAATGTTTCACTGTGTAGAGCAGTTTACTTTGAACATAAGACATAGTTGTTCCTAATAATGTTTAAATTAGAAATGATTTCAATTTTCCATATAATTGGCTGTAATTATTTAATTTAAATATTTTCAAAAGTTATATTACTTATATAATATCCAAAAATGTTTATTTTATCAACAGATATGCATCTGTATGCAATAGGAAATTATATTTAAAAAAACCCGGTTTAAACCAAAAAAACCTGGTTTAAACCGAATAAACCGGTTTTTTTGGTTTTTTACAAAAAAACCCGGTTTTTTTCCAACCCTGTTAAAAACTGTAACAATCAACCAATTTTGTAGTTAATAACTGTGAAAATAAATATATAACAAACAAAAATTCAATATCATGCAGAACATGAATAGTGATCTAGATAAAATAAAATAAAACAATCCATGAGCATTTATTATTATGTTCATGAGCTTTACTTTTAGAAATGAATTCTATTTTGATTATGCTCATGAACTCTACATTTAGAAACTAGAGAAAAAAAAAAGTAAAAAATAAAAAATCTATATATATATATATATATGTGTGTGTGTGTGTGTGTGTGTGTGTGTGTGTGTGTGTGTGTGTGTGTGTGTGTGTACATATAATATAAAATTAGTAAAACAAAAACATACCATTTCTGTTCTGAATGTCATTTCTCTTTCCAAAGTTGAAAGATGTGAAAAATGACGATCATTTTCAAACATTGTAGCTTGGTGATAGCTATAAGAAAATAAAAACTTCACATATATTTAAATAAAAATAAGAGCTTTTATAAAATTCTGGTGGCAGCCAATCATTTTAACATTTTAGAAACATAACTGCTTTGCCTATTGTTTTATTTATTTCATACCTTACATCTCTCAAATGTGTAATAAGCATTATACTATAAGTATAATAAATGAGAAAAAAATTACAAATGAAACACAAATGTCACAATATGGCACACATTCTGACATCATTGATTTGACTATGGGACATATTGGAACAACTATTATTTTACTCAAACATAAATAAGTACATGCTTTAAAAATCAGAAAAACAGTTACAAAAATTTTTAGTGTGATTTATGATTATAAAGTTAGCAATTACGTAAATAGAACATTTTTAAAAAAGTGAATTAATATTACTACACTAAAGCATAATAAAGAGCAATTCACACAGAAACTTAGTGATCATAAAATATTATAAATATGAATGTTATGGAGTTACATTTAACACACATCAAAATCCTTTAATACTCAATACAGTACCCTCTCAAATCTGCAAATGCCTAAAACTCACATATCATTGTAGATGTAAACAATGAAACTTACAGTTAAGAAAGATGTGTGTGTGTGTATATATAAAAAGCTACTATAATTTATAGTAGCTTATATATATATATATATATAACCATTAATTAAACATTACTGACCACCATCAATAATTGTGATAGTATGAATGAATTTACAACAATACAGTGTCCCCAAACTATTTTATATATATAAATTATACCTATTCAAATATTTTTGCTCTTAGTGGGCAAAATAGATGCACAGATATACACACTTTGATTTAAAAATATTTGCAAATAAATATTTTTTTCCTAAGTAATGAAAACAGAGGTAAGTTTAAGGACAAATTCTTAAGTTGCCAAGTACCGGGGACGTTACCCTAGTAGTTTGATTACACATCTCTTAAACTTGTACTTTATTTATTTTTTAATGAAGTTTTAATTTTGTTATGGAAAATTAGCCAGAAAGAAATGCTGAATTATTTACATTTTCACAAGTAAAAATGTGTTAATTCTTTAAATTGGGTGGATTAAAAAAATCTTGCTTGAAAATTAATTTACAAATCACAAAAATTCAATAAACTGAGATACAATTTTTTAAACAAATTGCAACTGCAACATTATTTTTTTCTATTGGATGGTGTAAAAATTAATCTTGTGATATTTAAAAGTTAATAATTTTGCGGTAAGAACAAAATTGATTGCCCAGATTGTTGCCACCATCAATATTATGTCAACATTACTCATGGACATGTTTTTGTTTTATAACATAGATAGATACATATCAATATTCTGTGTTATCATAAACAGTTCATAGGACAAGAACTAATAAGTAAGAAAGAATCAAAATGACCAAAATGTGACATGATTTTTAATACATTCACATTTTTACTAGTTTCACAATGAATATAAAAGTTTGAAATAAAATATATATACAGTGCAACCTTGATTATCCAAGCTAATTGGGACCACTAGTATCTCAGATATCGGAAATCTCGGTTGATAGAAATTGTGTATAAAAACTTGCCGTGCTTGCGAATTTAACCTCTCTTACAATAAAAAATAATAGAGCTTTTTCAAATGATAAAAATAACATATATAAAGTTATATTTCACATATCAACAAATTTAAAAAGGAAATCAACTGCTAGTAGTAAATTTTAAAAAGCAAATTTAATTTTTTTTTTACTATACTAAGTTAAATATTGAAAGCATTTTCATATTGAATGCATTTTCAAAAATAAAACATATCTCAAGGAAATATTTTTTTTTAAATTTAATTACATTAATTTGTTAGGGCAAACAGAAGAATGTTGTGAAACCCAAATGTCTATTGTGAAATTCGCCAACCCTACTATCGCCAGTCAAGTGTGTGTGGGGGGGGGGGGGGGAGGAATGTAATTGTCCGATAACACATTGCACCTGGTGTTCAACAGGCCCACATGGCCACTGGAAACAAAGAATTGTTTGCTGTTGACTTCTCAGGGTGCAATGTTTCTTGGAAGTTGACTGCTTTTGAGGGCAGAAGAACCTGTAGCACAGACAGTGACCTAAAAAGTGTGGTCTTTTTCAATTTTCAATGATCATTCACAAAAAAGAAAAAAAAAACAGACTTCATTATTGGCTCGGTTAACAGAAACTTCGATTAATCGAGGTTCTACTGTACATACATTGTCATTATGTTTCCATTTATTATTACAGTAGTGTTCCATTAGGATACAAAATCCATTAAAAAACCTTTAATAATCTCCATTAAAATCATCATTTAAGGAATAAAATTTAATATTTTAAATTACAAGCAATTTTGATTTAATCAACTCACAATTTTTTTACTGAAAAATCATGACAATGAACAAATATTTGGCGTCATGTGAAATTCAACTGTGTAGTAGCAAGGCTCGACAAATTTTTATCTAAGCTAAGAGTCAGTTTCTAAAAACCAGGTGTCAGAATAAAAGAAATGTACAATTTTATCGAAAGGACAACATATTTTGAACCAGAGTTATAGATAATCTTATAAAAATTAAAATTTAAATCTTACCTTGGTGTACGTTAATTTTGTTTAACAGCAATTAAATATTTTTATTAAAGGTAATAAATTTTATAAAGCTGGGGGATTATTTTTTGCCTGTGCATACACTATTAGATTGTACACTGAAATATCGATTGCTTTGGATGCAGATTGAAACCCTATTTCACTTTAATAAAAATCAAATTATTAAAGCTGTCTAACTCCAATTTGGATTTTTGAATAGGTTCATCAAACTAAATCTCATTTCAAATTAAACGCTTTTGATATGAGTAACGCTTATGCAAATCAAAACAACTTTGGTTAAATTTGGAAATCAGTGTTGATTTCAGCCCCCCCCCCCCCCCCTTGGGACGCAGAAATTCCTCTCACAGAAAAGTGTCTGAATTCAACACTGTTGGAAATCTTTCTAAACTAGGTGCTTTTACAAGGGGCTGGGGCTGTGCATATATAATGTTATCACTGTAGGATTGAGAGGGTCTGGCGCTTGATATTGTAAAATATCTGTAGCGGGAAAGGAGATTAACTTTAATATTGTCACTTTCTCACTTATAATTCTCATTAATATTTCTCACTTATATAAGTCGGTAAGGCTGCTACCACAGCACAAGATGGAGAAGTCTTCATGAGCACACATTCTAGTGGCGTAACATGAGACGCAAATAAACACAGCATCGGTGAATATACAATTTTAATTAATTTTTCAACTACTTTTCAGCAGTGAAATTACGCTTGAAATTATTGAATATTAATGATGTGAATTAACACACTGCTAACAAAGCGTAAACCAACTTAGTGAAAAATGTCCAAGCCGGGAATCGAACCCGGGTCCCTGGAATAGATCTCCAGTGCTCTACCACTAAACCACAAGGACGATGTCCAGCTTGGCATTTCTCACTTAATTACGCTTTGTTAGCAGTGTGTTAATTCACATCATTAATATTCAATAATTTCAAGCGTAATTTCACTGCTGAAAAGTAGTTGAAAAATTAATTAAAAATTGTATATTCACCGATGCTGGGTTTATTTGCGTCTCATGTTACGCCGCTAGAATGTGTGCTCATGAAGACTTCTCCATCTTGTGCTGCGATAGCAGCCTTACCGACTTATATAAGTGAGAAATGCCAAGCTGGACATCGTCCTTGTGGTTTAGTGGTAGAGCACTGGAGATCTATTCCAGGGACCCGGGTTCGATTCCCGGCTTGGACATTTTTCACTAAGTTGGTTTACGCTTTGTTAGCAGTGTGTTAATTCACATCATTAATATTCAATAATTTCAAGCGTAATTTCACTGCTGAAAAGTAGTTGAAAAATTAATTAAAATTGTATATTCACCGATGCTGGGTTTATTTGCGTCTCATGTTACGCCGCTAGAATGTGTGCTCATGAAAACTTCTCCATCTTGTGCTGCGGTAGCAGCCTTACCGACTTATATAAGTGAGAAATGCCAAGCTGGACATCGTCCTTGTGGTTTAGTGGTAGAGCACTGGAGATCTATTCCAGGGACCCGGGTTCGATTCCCGGCTTGGACATTTTTCACTAAGTTGGTTTACGCTTTGTTAGCAGTGTGTTAATTCACATCATTAATATTCAATAATTTCAAGCGTAATTTCACTGCTGAAAAGTAGTTGAAAAATTAATTAAAATTGTATATTCACCGATGCTGGGTTTATTTGCGTCTCATGTTACGTCGCTAGAATGTGTGCGCATGAAGACTTCTCCATCTTGTGCTGCGGTAGCAGCCTTACCGACTTATATAAGTGAGAAATGCCAAGCTGGACATCGTCCTTGTGGTTTAGTGGTAAAGCACTGGAGATCTATTCCAGGGACCCGGGTTCGATTCCCGGCTTGGACATTTTTCACTAAGTTGGTTTACGCTTTGTTAGCAGTGTGTTAATTCACATCATTAATATTCAATAATTTCAAGCGTAATTTCACTGCTGAAAAGTAGTTGAAAAATTAATTAAAATTGTATATTCACCGATGCTGGGTTTATTTGCGTCTCATGTTACGCCACTAGAATGTGTGCTCATGAAGACTTCATCTTGTGCTGCGGTAGCAGCCTTACTGACTTATATAAGTGAGAAATGCCAAGCTGGACATCGTCCTTGTGGTTTAGTGGTAGAGCACTGGAGATCTATTCCAGGGACCCGGGTTCGATTCCCGGCTTGGACATTTTTCACTAAGTTGGTTTACGCTTTGTTAGCAGTGTGTTAATTCACATCATTAATATTCAAAGAGAAAGAAGGTTATCTACTTTTTTTGTTGATAAGATGTTCTGCTTGCCCTTTTCCCATGCAGGGTTCAAGTGCAAGTAAGCAATATTACTGTTCAATGCATTATGAAACAAAAAGCTATTATTTAAATACTTAAAAAAGTAACTATATCATTAAAATGTTATTTGATATTAAAGTTATTTCGAATATAATAGTGATATTTTATTGACTTCTTTTCTTCATTTGAATAAGTAAAGCATGCAAATAATAAATAACCATATCTGTATTTTACTGCGACCATATAAGGAAAAAATAATAAAAAGAAAAATAATTTTTAGGCACTGATAATGATATCATTACAGGAGGGGTGGGGGTTACAAATTACCAAAAAGTTGATAACGTTATATATGTAAGCCCCTAACTCACTTGGCATCTGGTTACATAAGATATTTAAACTGGCAAAACTCACAAGTGATTGAAAATGAACTACATATAAGGTTTAAAGTAAATTGGGAGCTCAATTTTATAAAAAAAAAAAAAAAAATATTTTTAATCATTCGGAGAACCTAAAAAACAAAACTCAGGGCTGGTAAAAACTATATGGCATAGAAATATTGTACTTTAATGCTAGAATGTAGAATACTAGCATATTTGAGTTCATCATGTTTCACTTATAATACCAAATTATACATATATTTTAAAAAAAGGATAAAAAAAAGGGCTACATACCAAACCTATATTTCTAGTCGCTATATAGCGACCTGCCACTTGGGATTTGTTGAGCCCTGTATTTTACTAATAATAAGCCTTTTTTAAAAATCTGACAACAATATTTTTCTTACCTATTAAAGAATCCAAATAGAATTGCTGAAAGGGGAGAAAAAAAAAAGTTTTAATTACATGAATATTTTAAAGAAATAGTACATTATAAATACTAAAGTATTCAGAAATCTCATCTGTTACAAAATATGTTTTGCTCTCCCATTCATTACAGCCTCTCTTAAACACACATAAATAAATTTATAGTTAATTTAAATGAATATTTTTCTCTGGAAAGCTTCAATACTTTACCTTTCACCTTTCACACAATAAATTCATTTAAGCAGTTACTTTAAACTGTTTATTAGTAACTTTAAATTTTGGAAAGTAGTATCTGATATAACAACTTGAGGACATTGCACTCATTGTGAATTTTACATGCATCACATCATAGTTCAGAGGCAGATCTAATCCTCGATACATACAGAAAAATTACACACCTTAATGAAACATTTTTACTATAAATTCTATGTGAAAAAATGCATTATTTTAGAAGTTTTATTGCTTCAGGGGATAAGGTCATGGCCTTAAAGTCTCCACGACCCTCTTCCTTGGATCCATCCTTGCCATACTGTATAGGGGAGAGTGGTAATGAATAGGCCAATTTTTGGTTTTTAATTTTTTTAGGCTCAAAATTGGCTTTTCAGTTACTTTACTTATTTGGTTATCAGGGTTGGAAAAAAACCGGGTTTTTTTGTAAAAAACCAAAAAAAACTGCTTTATTTGGTTTAAACCAGGTTTTTTTTAAATATAATTTCCTATTGCATACAGATGCATATCTGTTGATAAAATAAACATTTCTGGATATTATATAAGTAACTTTTGAAAATATTTAAATTAAATAATTACAGTTAATTATATAGAAAATTGAAATCATTTCTAATTTAAACATTATTAGTAACAGCTATGTCTTATGTTCAAAGTAAACTGCTCTACACAATGAATCATTGATACCTTGAAAATTGTATGAAGAATCCTTTGATTAATAATACAATAATCAATCGATAAACATTTAATGCAGTTTCATGAATATAATATATTATTCTGTGGTTGTTATTATTATTATTTTTAATATCCATATACTTCTGGTTATTTTGTTTTCTGAGTCAGGGCTTGAAATTCAATTTTTCCTAGGAGGGGAGTCTCCCTACCAACATTTATAAATGGAGGGGAGTTGAGCTATTTGGGAGGGAGAAAAAATCTAAAACACTCTGTTATTTTACGTGCTATTTAAGATTTACATTAATTATTTTGACATGTCTGTATTAATACAGACATGACGAAATACCATTGAAGCAATTTAAATCAACAACTCAGAATAATTATGGAAAATATTTTTTTATTTAAAAAAGTAAGAAAGATAAGCTTTTATAGAGCCTATTTTTCAACTTTCAACCAAATATCATGGGTTTTTAACAATGGGGTTGTTAAATGAATTTCTGAATTTAGATTTTATCCCATTTTGGGCCCAGAATCTTCTTTCAGAAGGTAGGTAAATTTGTGACAGACAGCACAAGCACAACATTTATAGCTTTGGAAGTTATTGGAAACGTATGGTTTACTCTCTTAAAAAAATTTCAGAAAACTTTGCAATATCTGACATGCTTTCATTTTTAACTACTTGCATGAACAGTATATATTCAGCGATGGAATCATCAATATCCATTTCTGAACAAAATTGTTTTATTATATCCTTAATGGAATTATAGTCAATACCTGACTCCCTAGCATTTTCTTTGTTTAAAATTTGAATGCTTGTTCAATTAAAGTCAAAAGTTTGAAATGGAAACTGTTCATTCATTTCTTCAACTACACGAGAAATGTAGGTTAACTTTAAATTGTCAAGTCCTAATTTCTGTTAATTGCAAGGATCAACTTGTTTGGTCTTTCTATATATGTTTGATTGGAGCTCGGAAATTTTCTTTGATGTGCACCACAAGATCTTTACGGTCCTTTTAATCTTATTTTTGTTTAGTACTGAATCTAGACCCATTTGCCATAGCGCAGCACCCGGTGACACTTAATGTCCTTTTTTGGAGCACCCTTTTGGATATTTTCCTTTTTCTGTCACAGGAAAAAAATATCGTGAAATAAGCCAATCGGGCATAGGAAACAAAATTTCAATTTCCTTGATCGGTCGAGAGGGAAGAATATTGTGAAATTCGTCGATTGTCCGCGGTATAAAATCGCAAAATTCATCGATCAAATGCAGGAAAACTGTGAATTTTGTTAGTCTGTTGCAAAAAATAACCATAAAATTCGCGGGTGCTTCTGAGTAAAAAAAAAAAAAAAAATCTGAAATTTATAGCAAATTTTCTGAAAGGTTACAGCAGGGGATGGGAAGGGATTAGGAAATCCTCTCCAGGCGCTAATTATTTTTGTTGTAGGTCGAGTAAACTCTTTTTTTTTTTTTGTTTCGGTTTGATTTCAGGCCGAGTATAGATTCCTGTAAATTGGATTTGGGTTAAAGCATATTTTTTGGGATCTTTTGATGAAAATTGCGTTTTTTTTTTGCGATTTTTTGACGAAAATCGCGCGTTTTTTCGCGACCTTTTGACGAAAATCGCACGTTTTTTCGCGACCTTTTGACGAAATTCACGTTTTTTCGCGATCTTTTGACGAAATTCCTTTTTTTCGCGATCCTTTGACGAAATTCGCGTCTTTTTCGCGATCCTTTGATGAAATTTACGTTTTTTTCGCGATCCTTTGATGAAATTTACGTTTTTTTTGCGATCCTTTGATGAAATTCGCGTTTTTTTCAGTGGCCCTTTTGACTAACTTTGCTTTTATTTCGCGATCCTTTGACGAATTTTATATTTTTCCGCGATCCTTTGGCGAAATTCGCTTTTTTCACAATCCTTTGCCAAAACTCGCGTGTTTTCAGCGTTTCTTTGCCGAAATTTACGATTTTTTGTGCTATTCTTTGATGTAGTATGCGTTTTTTCGCGATCTGACGAAATTCACGTATTTCCACGATCTTTTGACAAAATTTGCTTTTTATTCGCAATCCTTTGCGACGAAATTGGCGATTTTTTCCTCGAACGATTGATGAAATTGATTTTTCGGCGATCATTTGTCTAAATTCGCGATATTTTTCTGTTGAACCGATTAACGATTTTTCATAATTTTCGGAACCTATTGCCTTAAATTTTTGGAAAATTCGGAACAGAATCACCTCTGAATTCGCCAATCGGTCGCGCATACTTGTCAACAGATCTCGACAAAAAATAATGAAATTTGTCTATCGGTCGCGTGAAAAATTAGTGAATTTCAACGATCTTTCGCGATAAAAAAAAACCGCAAAATGTGTCAATCGGTCGCGCGAAAATATCGAGAAATTCTCAAGGGGTTCGCGGGAGTGGATCGTAATTTCAAAATGCAAAATTTTCATGAAAATGGTGAGATTTTTTGGGCGGGAGCTTCCCGCCCACGATATTCTTTTGGGCGGGATTTAAAAATTTTGGGCGCAAATCCCGCCATCGCCCCCTGAAATTCAAACCCTGTGAGTGATAACTCCAAGTGTCCGAGTCAACATTTTTTGCCATTAGATTCAGCAACTAACAGAAAAGATTGATTGGTATTATTGAAATGCTATAACTAGCACTCAATTTTTGCAAACTGCGTTATTCAATTTAATATATTAAGTTACTCTTTTAAATTCTTTACGGATAATCTTCCCCAATCCACAAAATTTTCTTTTACAACTTAACCAAAATCTTATAAAGATCATTGTATTTTGTTATTAACTGCTGTAAATAATCTGCATTTTTTAAATGAAAATATTTTATGGTAAACATTGAATATTATTTATCTATTTTATCTTTTCTAATTTCACATGTTTTAAGAAAAATATTTAGTGTACCAGATATGTTCATCAACACATGTGAATTTTCATTCTACATGCATAGAAACATGACCTAGGCTCATTATGTCTCATGTTGACTGCTGAGATGAAGTGTTAAAAGTAGAAATGACTTCTATCAATAATTTAAAACAATTAAATTACAAAAAAGAGAAAATATTATATTAGATCAGGGGTGCAAAAATTTTTTGAAAATCTAGGAGCCAGCTCAAAAATCTAGGAGCTAGTTACTATCGATTATACAAATTTGTAAAATGAAATTACGGTACTTTTCGGTTAGCCGGGCGCCAGTGTTATATATACATATTTATATACATACAAATATGTAAATATACATATATATATATATATACACATATTGTATATATACACTTATAGATATATGTATATATACATACATTTATATATATAACACTGGCGCCCGGCTAACCGAAAAGTACCGAAATTACAGTATAAGTTAATAATAGTACATACAAATTACTCTTTTTAATTAAATATATTCACACATGACATAAATTTTTCTTGTATAAAAGAGTAATGTTGCATAAAATTATAAATATTGATGTAAAAAAATTGGAAGTGCTGATGTGAAATACAAATAATAATCATTAACCTTCCCACCGCCGTGAACTGATATATCCGTTCACTAAGCTGCAGGTTTCACGGCAATAGAAACAATATTTAAATTAATATAATTCTAGAAATATAATGCAGTTATAAAACATTTTGTTATGAGTAATACTCTCAAGGCTTATATTCTTATACCTAATTAAATTTTTTATGTCTTTTTGAAAAATCACCTTTTTTTAGATTTTTAAAAAAATTACACAGAAAAACACATTACAATTTTGCCCTTTGGCTCGGCGGTCAGGGGGTTAAAAACTTCTTTAAACACATCAAAAGTATAAATATGTAATGCACTTCAAGGACGACTATAATTTATGACATAAATGAATACTGTTAACTTATTGTTTGTCCACATTTGCTTTTAAATTTTATGATGTTTATGACCGCTCATGTGTCTTGTTGTTTTTGATGTAAAGTACCAGCATTCAACTGCTTTTGTAGGATCAAATGCTTTTACAGAAGGACCATTTAAATTTATTAATAATAAATCATTTAAATTTTGTGATATCAAAGTAGAGCGAAACTTGTTCTTGATTCTTTTTTTTTTTCTTTGCACATGAAAAAAAAAAATCCAAAAATAATCAAGGTTATAAATACGAATTATTTTTCATTTCCTAAGACATATCGAGGTGCCAGCAGGGGTGCAGAAAATGTTTCTACTCCCAAGATTTCCCCCAATCCACATTAAAATTTCCCCAAAATTTTACGAATACTATAAGTGAATGCTGTATTATCGTACGTATAGAAAAATTTTCCAATATTTCTCAACTTATGTGCGAATATATATAACAATGGTTGATTATGAGTGAAAAAACAAAAAAATTCTGAAATTCACAGCAAATTTTCTGAAAGGTTACAGTGCAGTGGGGGAAAGGGAGGGGGGGGAATCCACTCCCAGCACTAACTATGTTTTTTTTCGCAGCCCTTTGACGAATTTCGCAATCTTTTGACTAAATTTGCATTTTGTAGCGATCTTTTGATGAAATTTGATGTTATTTCACGATCTTTTGCACTTATTTCGCCCTCTTTTGGCGAAATACGTGGTTGTTTCGCAATTGTTTGGCGAAATTTGCATTTTTTTTAGAGTTCCTTTGACGAAAATCGTGGTTGTTTCGCAATCATTTGACAAAATTTGCAGTTCCTTCGCGATCTTTTGACAAAATTTGCAGTTATTTCGCGATCTTTTGACAAAATTTTCGTTATTTCGCGATCTTTTGACAAAATTTGCAGTTATTTTACGATCTTTTGACAAAATTAGTGTTTTTTCCATAATTCTTGGACAAAATTTGCGGTATTTCTATGTCTGAGTTTTCAGATTGATGAACGATTTTTTTTACGTTTTCGGAATCAAATGTCTTAATTTTTCAGAAAATTCGGATCAGAATCACCCCTGATATACGGTACCTATTATTCCGAGATCGATTTTGTGAAGGTCACCATACGGATCTTTTTATTTGTAGTGAAATTTTTCTATCTCGCGGAATTATGGAATTTGTTGTTAAAATTAAAATCAATTGTATATATTTCTGCAAAATTTCCCCAGGTGGTTAAAATTTCCCCCGATCCTAGATCACCGGATCGGACATATTCTGCACCCCTGGGCAGCAGTGTCGAAAATTTAGTTGCCTGGGCGACCTGGCACCCGGTATTTTTACACCCCTGTATTAGATTTTTTCTAAAAAAACCAAATGGTTTTTTTGACAAAAAAAACCAATTGGTTTAAACAGTGGTTTAAACCATGGTTAAAACCACTTGGTTTAAACCATGCCAGCCCTGTTGGTTATATAAAAAAGTCACAAAAATTGGATTAGAAAATGTCTATAATGAATGATAACAGAAAATAAAAATATAGAAATTTGGCCCATTCATCCCCAACCATGGGGCTGAATGGGCCATTGAAGGTAATGAATGGGCCACTAAATGAATTCAATGAAAAAATGTGGAATCAATCTTTTATTCACCAAATATGACAAAATGAATGGTACTTGGCATGATATGGTCAAAGCATACTGAAATAGTAAGTAATACACAATGCTTATCAAAATTTATGAACATCAAAAGTGATATTATTAAATCACATAATTGTAGCAGAAAAATGACAAAATGATGAGACTATAAGAAAAAAAGAACATAAAAATAATAAATAATACACATTATGATTTAACGAAATGTATATATTTCAAAATTAATATTAAACGACATGGTTGTAACAGGGTTGGAACTGCCTATTAATTGAATATTTAGTATAAATTTCTGGTATTATTTATTCTACCCATCAGATTCAGAATATAAACAATTATTCTAGTTTTATATCAAATGGAAAAATACTGGTTGGTGTGGTCAACAACTAGACAGTTCACCTTAATCATTTATACAATTTAACTTATATTTCTAATAAATAACTGATATTTCTTAGGATGAAAATGTGCAAATTATTTTTTAGACATCACTATAAACCTATTCTAACCTAGACAGTAATTTAATCTAAATCCATTATAGTCAGTTATGTTTCATATTAAAGAGAATATCAGAAAAAAAAAAAAAGAAAGAAAAACCATATTTTCATGATCAGGGCAAAGGTGGCCCATTCATGACCATGATATAGTGGCCTATTCAACCCCACCTATACTTCTGGAATATATTCAGTTTTTTAATACATTAAATTCAGATAACATCTAAATACACCCTAAAATTAGTTTACAGATATGCAAAGACTTGCTAATACACATATCTGCATCTGCAATGAAATAATTGATACTTTTTAGCTTATTTATTTTACTGAAAAGGGAAAAAAATTACTTTTCAATCAGATTCTTGACCATCCTACTCTAGTGGGAAAATGGCTTCTCCCAAACAATGGAAAATTTGATGAGTTTGGTAGAACAAATAGTTTCATCTATTGGTGGCATCTAAAATAATTTTATGCAAATACTTTTCATCTTTTGTTAATGGCCCATTCATTACCACTCTCCTCTATATGGTGATCATCAGTAAACCTCACCTGTAACGTTTGGGCTAATATTAGTCCAATATTCTACTAGCTGGGTAAAGTAACTCATTTTTAGCATTGTTTTCTTCAATAAATTATACAAAGGACAATATTAGAATATTTAATAATGTTTTATTTTGATAAGGGTTCAAAATATCTTTTAGAATTAGATTAGGAAGCATAATACTGAAAATCAGCAGTGCATCAAGTTATCATAATGTAAACCAGTGTATAAAATTCTACTTTGCTAATTAATTAAAAATGCATATATGAACTTTATCTACATAAAGTAGGGTAGATGTGCCAGTAATCAGTAATGGACAACCTTTAAGTTATGGATATCTTTCAAAGCTTTTGGTTTATAAAAAAAATAATAATAACCAGTGGCGTACCCAGGATTTTATTTTGAGGGGGGGGCGACTTAAATTTCCATAATGTTCTAAATCTTACGAAACACATTGAATTGTGTTATAAACAGAAATCATTTTTGCCAATAAGGCCGTAGCCAGGGGGCGGGGGGAAAGGAGAGGGACAGGGGTGACTTTGTTCCCAATTTTCCGAAAATTCGGACTTAAAAAATGTCGCGATTTTTGACATGGTCGCCGAAAAAAAACTATTTCATCAGTCGTTCACAGAAAAAAAATCTCCAATTTTTTTAAAGGATCCGAAAAGGAAAAAACCAAAATTTTGTCATAGGGCCACGGATAAAAGGCGAAGGTTGTCAAAGGATTGCGAAAAAAAAAAGTCAAATTTCATCAAATGATCAGGGAGAAAAGGCAAATTACGTCAAATGCTCGCGAAGGAAACGCTAATTTCGTCAAATGAGCACAGAAAAAAAAAAACAAATTTCGTCATAAGGCCACAGAAAAAACACGAATTTCATCAACAGTTTCCAGGAAAAATGCGAATTTAAAAAAAAAGATCGTTAAAAACACGCATTCTATCAAAGGGCTGCGAAAAAAAAAGCTAATTTCGTAAAGGATCGCAAAAAAGCTTATTTCGTCAAAGGGACAAGGAAAAACGTAAATTTCGTCAAAAGGGCGCAGAAAAGGGCAAATTTCATCAAAAAGACGAGAAAAAAACGCTAATTTTGTCACAAAGTTGCGGGAAAAAACACGAATTTCGTCAAATGGCCACCAAAAAAGCACGAATTTCGTCAAATGACCACAGAAAAAAACACGAATTTTGTCAAAGGGCCGCAGAAAAAACGCAAATTTCGACAAAGGATCGCTAAAAAATACGCATTCCGTCAAAGGGAAGCGAAAAACGCGAATTTCGTCAAAGGGCCGCAAAAAAGAAAAAGCAGGGCCACAAAGAAGGGCCATATAAAAACGTGAATTTCGTTAAAAGACGGCGGAAAAAAAGCGAATTTCGTCAAACAGCCGCAAAAAAACGCTACTTTCCTCAAAGAGCCGCAGAAAAAAAGCGAATTTCATCAAAATGACGAGAAAAAAACACAAATTTCGTCAAAAAAGCCACGCAAGAAAAGCAAATTTCAACGAAGGATTTTGTAAAAAAAAAAAAAAAAAATGTGAATTTCGGCAAAAATCCGTGAAAAAACTTGAATTTCATCAAAAACCCGACGAAAAACGCAGAAAAAGCACAAATTTCGACATGATCACAAAAAAATACAAATTTCATCACAGATCCGTGGAAAAAACGCAAATTTCGACGAAGGAGTGTGCAAAAAAACCGTGAAATTCAGCAAAAAGTCACAGAAAAAGGAAATTTTTTCAAAAGACTGCTGAGGAAACGCAAATTTTGTCATAAAACCGTGGAAAAAACACAAATTTTTGGCATGGAGATGCGACAGAAAAATGGAAGTTAATAAGCTACTTTTACAGTCACTCTTCCGCACCTCCGGTTTTCCGATTTACCCGAAATCAATTTGTGATTAGCTGTAGTGTTACTGTGCATTAACATACTTCCGCATTGACAATCTTCGTGCCTGCCGACTATGAGAGAAATTAAAAATCTCCTTAAATTAAACTATTTTTAGATTTGTCGAATTTACTTGTAGGTCTCTTGAACTGACCATATACGTTTTCATTTATCCCGTAAAACAGGCTTGGAGCTATTTTTCAGTCATTTGAAAATTGGTTTTGTGGTTTCACGTAAATTTGGTCGCAGGACTGAGGAGGATTTTGGATTAACACGAAAAACAATTTCGTGGCATGCCAGAAAATAAAACAAATTTATCTGAAAAAGAAGGAATATCAGCCCTTTTTTCATTTCACTGCGATCTCTTCGGAGGTGGAATGGAGCTGTAACCTCATAACCCCCGTCGCCATCGACTTCTTTGGGTGTATGCTGGGGCATCACTGTGCACTAGTATATGGGACTAACCAGAATAGCTGCGTCGCACAAAAAATATTTAAATTTATCTCAAAAGAAAAAGAAAAAGAGTTTTTTTTTTCATTTTTGATTACTTCGAAAGGGGGCCCTATAAACTCATCAGCCTCCTTCCCCTCATTGGGTATACAGTGGTGTAACTGTGCGCTAATATGACACTAGCCAGAAAGTCTAGTCCGTTGTATTGCAGAAAACAATTGCATTACAAATTTATCTCAAACAAAAAGAAAAAAAAAATCACCACTTTTTTCATTTCATTTTCAACTATTTTGGGAGAGGTCTGTAAGCCCATCACCCCCTTTCTACTTCTTTGGGTATAATGTGGTGTCACTGTGCACTAATATGGAACTAAACAGAAGAGTGTGGCTATTCTGTTGAATAATAGGAGAAAAAAATGTAAATTTATCTCAAACAGAAAGAAAAAAAAGCAATATTTTTCTCGACTATTTCAGGAGGAGGGGGCTGTAAGCTCATCAGCCGCCTCCGCTTCTTTCAGTATGCTGTGATGTCAATGTGGACTAATATGGATTTAACGAGAATGGCTATTTCGCTATATGGCAGAAGAAAAAAATCAGTCTTTTTTCATCTCATTTTCGACTATTAAGGAAGGGGGCACCCCATTAGCCCCTTTCACCTCTTTGGTTATAATGTGGGCCCACTGTGCACAAGTATGGAACTAAAGAGAAGAGAAGACCAGTCTGTTGAATGATAGGGGGAAATGCAAATTTATCTCAAACAAAAAGAAAAATATCAGCATTTTTTCATTTCATGTTCGACTTTTTGCGGAGAGGGCTGTAACCCCATTAGCCCCCTTCTACCTTTTTGGGTATAACGTGGTGTCATTGTACACTAATATAGAACTACAGCGAAGGGGGCGGCTAGTCTGTTGAATGATAGGGGAGAAAATGCAAATTTACCTCAAACAGACAGAAAAAAAATTCAGCACTAATTTTTCATTTCATTTTCTACTATTTCAAGAGGAGGAGGGCTGTAATTCTAACAGCCCCCTCCCCATCTTTGATTGTGCTATGGTGCCAATGTGGGCTAATATGGAGTTAACGAGAATGGCTATTTTGCTGTATGACAGAAGAAAAAATTACAGATTTATCTTAAAAAAGTAAGGAAAAACACTTTTTTCATTTAATTTTTTGGCTGTTTCTGGTTTGGGGGGGGGGGTCTGTAACCCCGTCAGCCCCCTTTCTCTTCTTTGGTGTCAATATGTACTACTATGGAACTATGCGAAGGAAGCGCATAGTCTGTTGAACGATAGTGAAAAAAGTGCAAATTTATCTTAAACAGGTAGAAAAAATTCAGCACTGGTTTATCATTTCATTTTCGACCATTTCAAGAGGAGGGGGCTGAAATTCCATCAGCTCCCTCCCCATCTTTGGGTATGCTGTGATGTCAATGTGAACTGATATGGTGTTAACGAGAATGTCTATTTTGCTATATGACAGAAGAAAAAATTACAGATTTACCTTTAAAAAGTAAGAAAAATTACTTTTTCATTTCATTTTTCGACTATTTCGGGAGGAGGGGAGGGGCTGTAACCCCGTCTGTCCCCCTTCTCTTCTTTGTTGTCAATGTGGAATAATATGAGACTAATGAAAATGGCTAGTCCGCTGTATGATTGAAAAAAAATAAAAAAATTTCCAAAAAAGAAAGACGAAAAAGCAGCACTTTTTCATATCACTTTCGAAAATTTCGGGGGGGGGGGGGGGCTGTAGCCCCATCAGCCCCCCCTTGGGTATGCCCATGATAATAACCAATAAAAATGGATATTTTATTAGTTTTTTCATAACTGCCCCTTGCATGTTTTATAACCTGGGTTATTGTTGACACCTTTAATCAAATCAATCAAGAAGCAGACTTAGATAAAATGTAAAACTATCTGCGAACACAAATAATTTCTTTAAAATTTTCTGCAAAAAAACGCCACGCTCCTCCTGAGTCCTATATTGCCGCCAATAGCAAAAATGAAAAGTTATATACAAGCACATAAACATTCGCTAAAATTTCGAACCAAATAAAGTGTATTTAAAAAGAGATCAACATTTAACATTTATTTTTTAACACAAAATTTATTTTTAATCTGTTAAATTAATCTGCAAAGACTAACATAATCTGCAGCACCCGCGTCGGTGCTGCACTGTTTCTGCTACCGGCCCTGGCAGGAGGGAAAAAAAAAAAAGGAATTGTATCTGCCGTTCCGGCATAAGCACCGCACTTACAATATTTTTAAGTTTTTAATTCGTTCGTAGAAGCCGCGGCGCTTCTTCCAAAAAATACTGTACTATATGGTACATGGCAAATACTTTCTAGCAAACATTTTTTTTTTCTCCAGTTGAAAAATAGTCTACAGACCTTGTCAATAGTCTGCAACGTGTGTTACACAGATTCTCCACCTGGGGTCTTGTTAATTTCTTTTTTTAAATAAAGAAACTTGTAAAAAAAAACCCCATCAAAACTGTCTGCAAACTTTGAAAATTTTCTGTGAACGGCGTTCGCCTATATTATATGACTCTGTCAGGAAGCAGAAAATAATGTGTTGAAGTCCCACTGTTTTTCAGTTAAAATCTTAATGAACATGCTAAGAGCTGGCTTCAATTTAATAAATTTATATAGTCTTTATTTTCTTGCAAAATTTGAATGCATTTTTTTGGTAGTAATAAAAAACTTTGAATTTTATATATTAATAGCCACTCATAAAATTTCATTTATTTTTCAAGTTTTAAGACCAGTGTTCACTACTGTATATGTTTAATTGGTCAATTTCCAGTAATGGATACTCCCATGTGGACATTGTTAAAAGTGAAATTTCAGTAAAATGTTCATAGTGCATAAAATCTTCTGTTTATTAAATGCTTAATATTGTAAAGAAAGAAACTATTTATCTTATAATTCTGCCTTGCATATTTTACAATTTGGCAATTAATCAAACCAATCAGGAAGCAGAGAATATTCTTCAAGGACATAGGGAAAGGAGGGGCTCGTAGGACTCAAGTACTCTCACATTTGAATAAAGAAAAGTTTTTAAATTACACATACACAAATTATTAAAAAACTATTATTTTCTGTTTTAAATGTTTGATCATTTAGTTCTGACAAAACCACTTTGTACATAAAAAATTTTAATAATATTAAATTTATAGTAGTAATGAAACCAGTAAATTTGCAGATCAGTGGCCTCAAACATCAGCTCTGCAGTCATATTTTCAAATAATTTTATGGTACTTCTTAGTTATCCCATCGACCAAATTACTGTTGTGAAATTGTAAGATTAAATGCCAATAATGGTTGCCATTAATTAATTAATTGTAAGATTAAATGCCAATAATGGCCAATAAAACTATTAATTCGGCATTTTAATGTTTTACTAATTTATTCATTCTTTCATTATTTAAAATAAAAATTATGTCAATATGTATAATTTGGCGAGTGGTTTGGCGATTTATATATTTTGGCGAAATTGGTCGACGGGATAACTAAGAAGTACCAATTTTATTTAGTACCTACTTAAAACATTCAACTCACAATTTCATCTCCTTCATTTTTGTAATAAATTACTACAAGTAATATTTCAAGTAGTTTAACTGAAAAAATTAATGAGAAAAGCACTCTACCTCAAGACATTTCATTCAGATTTTTTTTACTAAACCCTCTAACGCTCCCCCTCACAAAAAATAATTAAAATATTGATATCGTGATAAAGACAATTAATTAAACAATGATTTCCCATTATTAACTACTGATATCCCAATTGTTAAATTTATTTGAAAATAACTGTTTTGTTTCATTAGTAAGCTTTCATTAAATTCTGGTTCTAAATACAATCATAAAAACAGTTAGATCTATTAATTTTTGTATGTTATCATTACTGGAACAGAAAGTGACAGTTACAGGAATTTTGGGCGTTATGATTCATTTCTGTTGTTTACAATTAAATTTTGATTCACATTGGGAAACACGATTATGAGAATTGTGGTTAAATCGCAGTTTACTCTCCTTCACCAAACTCCTTTGATAACTGCACCAAGGTGGCAACCCCGGTTTATCTGGCTCCTCCTCAAACATCACTAAATATGGCAACCCTAAGATGAGAGCTCCGTTTTAAAATCCTTGCTTTGTAAGTCGTTTTCTGATTGGACGCTTTTAATTTGTTAAAGGATTTTTTATTGGATGTAAGAGGAGAGCCGAAGAAATGTTTAAATTTTGGAAATAAATATGTTTTAAGCCACGTGGGACTTCGTTTTGAACAGTTCCCCGTGTTCTGTTGTAGTTGAGTGATTTATTATTTGTTTTCTCATCCCGTATATTTTGAAACAAGTGTCTATCTGGACGAATGCTTGAAAGGTGAGAATAAGTATTCGATCGGTTATTTTTCTCTTATTTTTACCTGTATTTTTGAACTTTGATTAAATTATGTATGAAAGAGAGGCTGATTGTTTCAAGATATGAATGACTAAAATGATAGATTGAGTGATGCGTTTGAATAACACCTTAGAGTACAAGCAGGGATGAAATTGACTGAAAAGCAAAAAAGCTGAAACTGCACGAACAACGTTTGAACAATGACGGTTATGAATTTCAAACGCAACAAATATAATTGCTAATATATAATTTACATACAATTTAGCTTTGCATAAATTAAAAATAAATTATTAACACGAATTAAGCAGAAATTATTTACTTACTCTAATGAAAAGTTTATTTTACCATGATACAGAACATTAATGTGAAATTTGCATTTTTTGCACGATTTTTAGATGAAATTTGCTCTTTTTTAGAGAGCTTTGGATGAAATTTACCCTTTTTAGAGATCATTTGACGGAAATTGCCGTTTTTTAGCAATCTTTTGACGAAATTTGCCATTTTTTCATGATCTTTTGACAGACATTGCCGTTTTTTCGCTAACTTTTGACGAAATTTGTCGTTTTTTCGCTATCTTTTGACGAAATTTGCCGTTTATTTGCGATGTTTTGACGGAAATTGCCTTTTTTTTGCGACCTTTAGACAAAATTTGCCGTTTTTCGCGATCTTTTGACAGAAATTGCCTTTTTTGCGATCTTTTGACGGATATTCCCTTTTTTTGCTATATTTTGACGGAAATTTTCATTTTTTTTGCAATTTTTTGATGGAAATTGCCGTTTTTTCACGATCTTTTGGCAAAATTGTCGTGTTTTAGCGATCTTTTAACAAAAATTGCAGTTTTTTTCGTGATCTTTTGACGAAAATTGTCGTTTTTTCGCGATCCTTTGACAAAATTGGCAATTTTTCTTTGAACGATTGACGAAATTGATTTTTTTTTGTGACCATTTGTCTAAATTCGCGATACATTTTATGTCTGAATTTTCAGATTTATGACCGATTTTTTTTTTAATTTTCGGAAATGACTGCCGTAATTCTTGGACTTTTCAGAACAGAATCATCCCTGGTTCAGTGATCGCGATGAAATAGGATAACCACCGCACGCAATAAAAGACTTCTCGTAGTTGAAGTGTTGAAATATAAGCATATTTTGATGCGGATAAAAATCATTTCATGATTCTTTTTTTATTTAAACGAATAAAAAACGGATGTCTGCACGAAATAAATTCTTGAAAAATGAGAAATTAAAAGTAAAAAAAATGGCAAAAAAGTGAAAATTTGAAAAAAATCAGAAAAAAAACGGAAATTCAAAAATGACAAAAAAGCTGAAAACCGCGGATCCGTGGAAAAATCTCATGCCTGAGTACAAGGTAAAATTATGAAATAAAAAAACGGGGGGTTCAGGGGGCCTGTAGAGGACAACAACATTGTTTTGCTTACCTTACTGTTTACAAACGTTCTTTTTTAATAATTTGGGTAAGTGAAAATTTTGTGTTTTCTTTTGCTATTTTTGATATACTGTATTCCTTGAAAAATATATTTTGAATTTGAAATTTTATGTATTTTTTGTTTATTTTCACTTAAAAATATGGGTAAAAATTAGAGAAAAATAAGCGATCGAATATTTATTTTCACCTTTAAAGCATTCGTCCAGATAGGTACTTGTTTAAAAATATACGAGAAGAGAAAACAAACAATAATTTTGCGTACTGTCTCCCGGATGTTGGAGCTCTGGGAGATACTATGCAAAAACACGCCAATTTGGCGATTTTTGAAAATCTCGCCAAGAAGGAGAGTAAGCTGTGATCACACCAGAATTGTTAAATATCGTTGATAGATTAATATAATATGAAAAAACATTGGAATATAATAGTTACAACTATTAATTAAAAAATAATTTCTAGAGAAATTCCTTACATGCTTATAATTTACATGATCTTATAGCACATGATTTGATACGCACGGCCTTGGGGCCAAAACGACCTCAATCTATTCTCAAACTTTAAATGGGTGCGAGGGCCGCCTTGCTCGATCGAAGGAAGGTCACCAGGATGGGAGTGCCCAGTAGGCCACTTTTGGTAAGCAGAACTGGCGCTGTGGGATGAACCAAACGCCGGGTTACGGCGCCCAATGCGAGACGCTCATGAGACCCCATGAAAGGTTTTGGCTGCTCCAGACAGCAGGACGGTGGCCATGGAAGTCGGAATCTGCTAAGGAGTGTGTAGCAACTCACCTGTCGAAGCAACTAGCCCTGAAAATGGATGGCGCTCCAGCGTCGAGCCCATACCCGGCCACTGCCGCAGAGGACTTTTAATCGAGGTTTATGCGGCAGTGAGTAGGAGGGTCGCTGCGGAGAGCATTGAAAATGTCGGGCGCGAGCCCGCCTGGAGCCTCCGCAGGTGCAGATCTTGGTGGTAGTAGCAAATACTCAAGTGAGAACCTTGAGGACTGAAGTCGGAGAAGGGTTCCATGTGAACCGCAGTTGAACATGGGTCAGTCGGTCCTAAGGGATCGGAGAAATCCGTTTTTGCCTGATATGGTAACCGGATGTTGTTGTTTATGCTGTTGATGGTTTCGCCAAATTGGCGTCGGGAAAATATTGCGCCAATATGACATCTGTGTATATGACATGTGTATGTACCGTATATGACATCTGTGCCAGAAAAAAATATCAGTTTAATTGAAAATTTGTAAATTATTTTAAAGCAAATAATTTACAAAAGAGTTCCAAAAATGAAGAATAGTTACTCTATCGAAAAGATCAAAAATTAAAATAAGTAATGTAAATAGTGATAATATTAAACATAAAACAATTTTTACATTATCACATACCCAACACCGCTATCGGAAATGGTCGCATTCTGTCAATAAAAATAAATGTTCTTGAAATAAAAGACTTGCTGGCCTTAATGTCATCGTCAGGCGACAATTTACTAAAGCCTGATTTATCATTTTGTCTCTCTTTTTTCAAAATTAATTGAGAATTTCCACTTTTAACACCGCCGCGTTTGTTTACTTTTTTCGCCATCAGCTCTTCACTTCATTTCTAATTTTTCTTCTGCTGCCAATTTTGAAAACCGTAATTGAACATACAAGTAGACATGGAAAAGCAGATCACCGCCGACCGCCCCTCTAGCGGGCCGCGAGATTCTAAAAGATAGTCACGTTTTAGCATTATTGGCTTTTACTGCGTTCTCATTCACTGTTCTCAGTCACGTGTCATATAAGCAGTTGTCGTTTGGCGATTTTAGCTCTTTCTCTCTCCTATATGTCTTGGAAAGGAAATACATACATTAGATTTTGTCAGTATTTTTTAACCTGCGAGTGTTACAGCTGTTGATAGAATTCAAATCTAGAGCTAAAATTGGTCACAAGCCAAAGACGCTTTTTACTTTCTTCTATCGTTACAAGAAGAAAGTATTGGATTCATGAAATTTTTCGAATTCCGATTTTCGATGGATTTACACATTTCAGGGGTCAGAGATTCCAAAAAACATGTTTTTACAAAATGTCTGTCTGTCTGTATGTATGTGACACAAATTTTGTGGGTGCTCTATATCGAGAATTAATGCACGGAATTTAACAAAAATTTATATTAAGTTAGACCCTGATATAAATTGGTGCTGATTGGTTTTTGGTGTAAATCGCTCAATAGGTGGCGCTGCTATGCAGCATTTTTCACGATTTCCACAATAGCTCAATCTCCAGAACTAATGCACGGATTTTCTTCATACTTCAGATTCAGTTAGTCCTTGACATGAATTAAAGTTTTATGCACTTAGGTGTAAATCGCTCAAGAGGTGGCGCTGCTGTGCTGACTTTTTTGCGATTCTCGCAATAGCTCTATCTGAAGAACTAATGCTTGGATTTTCAACAAACTTCAGATTCTGGTATACCTTGATATGTGTTAGTGCTGTTTATGTTTTGGTGTAAATCGCTCAACAGGTGGCGCTGCTATGCTGCATTTTTCAGAATGTCCACTAAAGCTCTGTCACAAGAGCTAATGCACGAATTTTCATCGACGGATTTATACGCTTTAGGGGTCAGAGATTCCGAAAAACATGTTTTTACAAAATGTCTGTCTGTGAGTCTGCGACTCTGTCTGCCTGTCCGTTTGTCAGTCGTTATGTGATACAAATTTTGGGGCCGCTCTATCTCAAGAACTAATGCACGGAATTTATAACAAATTTATATTCTGTTAGTGCCTGATAGAAATTGGTGCTGATTGATTTTTCGTTTAAATCGCTCAACAGGTGGCGCTGCTGTGCAGCATTTTTCACGATTTCCGCAACAGCTCAATCTCCAGAACTAATGCACGCATTTTCATCAAACTTCAGATTCAGTGAGTCTTTGACATCAATTGACGTTTTATATATTTTGGTGTAAATCGCTCAACAGGTGGCGCTGCTATGCTTCCTTTTTTGCGATTTCCGCAGTAGCTCTATCTTAAGAACTAATGCTTGGATTTTCAACAAACTTCAGATTCAGGTATACCTTGATATGAATTAGTGCTGTTTATGTTTTGGTGCAAATTGCTCAACAGGTGGCGTTCCTATGCAGCATTTTTAAGAATTTCCACTTTAGCTCTATCTCAAGAACTAATGCACGAATTTTCATCAAACCTCAGATTCAGGTATACCTTGATATCAATTAGTGTTGTTTATGGGATTTATATAGAAGAAAGTTTTGTGATGGCTACAACATACTAGTTTTGTAAGTGTATAAAACTGTATTTTAACTGTACAATGAAGTTTTCATCACATGTTCCAATCTGTTTAAATTTTTACATAGGGATATGCAGGTTTATTTATTTATATTTATATGTATGTACAGTCGTGAAAAAAAAAGTAAACATGTCCTACTAACTTTTCAGCAAATTATTGTAGAAGAAAGTGACTTGTACCTAACGATTGGATATAAAGTCTTCTTTTAAATGATGCATACAAAATTTGCTTAGGGGGCCATCTACATATCAAAACGAACCCAATTTTCTTTTTTTTTCAATAGCAATACCCAAGTCTGACACCATAAATAAATTCTACACCCTTTAATAAACCTAAATGAAAATTTTCAAGAAATTCAAGCAATTACTTTCAGAGAAATTAATTATTTTAAAATGACCATATTTTAGGGGCTGTATCCAAATTGAAGTTCGGTACCACATTGTTGAAATGCTACAGAATGAGTATGTCACTTCTATTTATGTATTATTTCTTGCCAATATAACCATTTCACTCGCTTAATATGTTCTATCGCCAGCCCAAGCTGAAATGTTTCAATAAAATGAGTAAAATATATTTTTTCAAATTATGCTTTTCTGCACATCATGGACGGCCCCCATAAACAATCATTTTGATCTTTTTTAAGCATAATTCGAAAACTAGTTGAGAGAAAAATTTTAAATTGAGAATTCGCATCAAGCATGACCTAATAAATACAAATTTATCAAAATTGTAGACTACAATTAATATTTTTTTCGAATATTAATTTCATAAATCATATTATAATTTTTTTAAATTATAAATTCAATGCATTTATGTTTGGGTTTTTAGTAATATAACCATACAAAATATTATTACATTACATTAGGATTATAATTTCAGGAGTTATTAATAAAATATGAAAATGTAACTTAACATTAGAAACTCTAAATTTTCAATGTTTATAATGCAAAAACTTATCATACAAGTGACTTGAAACTTCGTTTCTAGGCATAGTTTGAACCTAGGATTTAAAATATTGTCTAAACTGGGTGTTGACATTGAAAAAAAAACAAATCTTGGTTTGGTTTTGATTTGTAGGTGGTCCCCTAAGCAAATTTTATGTAAATCATTTAAAAATAGACTTTATTTCCAATTCTTTGGTACCAGTAACCTCCTTCTATTATAATTAGCTGAAGAGTTAGTAGGGGGTGTTTACTTTTTTTCCACGACTGAACCCATACCATTAAATATATAATTTTTTAAAACATTTTCTTTTAGTGTATTGTATCTATATATGCATTAAACTGTATGTATTGTATGAATATACGTATACATAATCTAACATTTTTCGGAATTGGAGCCCTCCATCTTTATTAGACCATTTGTCTAGATCCATCCTTCTACAGTATATAAATTTATAAGTCTGTGTATGTCTCACTGTATACATATGTTAAATAGATTAGCTAAAAGTAAGCTATAATTCTCGCTAAAACTATTTTATATATTTATATGAATGTGGAAAATGGTAGATAGATTTTTAATGTTTTCCTAGCTTTACATAGAGAATATGGACTTCTGAATGAAAATAATTATAAAACATATATAAGCAAAAATTTTTATCAATAAAATCTGCAAATGAGACCTATTTTGATATTTTCCTAGAATTACGTATAGAAAACAGGTCGCTTAATTAAGATTACTATAAAACCTATACAAGAAAATTTCTGTATTACTAGGGAGCAGGTGCACCTGAGGTAAATTTTTCAATTTTTTCCTAGTGTACCTAGTGAAAATGTGTTGCTTAATGAAAATAATTATAAAATAGATATATAATATGAAATAGCTGTATCAATAAATTTTGCAGATGAGGCAAATTTTTAATGTGTTTTCAATATTACATAGAGAAAAATGACTTCTTAATGAAATTAGTCACAGCAAGTATGTATGAAAAGTGTCGTATTGACATATAATTTAATCTTCTGATTACCTGAGATTAGTGATACTTTAATTTAATTTACGTCTGCAGAACACTTAAAATAAAAATAAACTCGCAATGCACCTGAATATCTGATATTAGTCATTCAGCAATATATTATTTCTACGTAATGCGAAATATAACATTCTGTCTTCTCTGCAGATTTTCTTTTTTTGTTCATCTTTATGGGTGGAGGACGAAATTTACTTCTAAAAAATAGTGTTTATTAGCCTTAATTATCAACCAGGTGCAAAAAGGAAATGTGTCAATAAAGCAATTTTCTTCCTTTTTTCTGTAATCCATTTCATTTGGCAACAAATTTTCTTTACATAATTCTAGGAAAATATTAAAAATGTGCCTCATTTCAGATTAAATTATTACTAAATTTTTCTGATTTATTTTTTACAATTGATTTCATTTATCGAACCATCTTCTCTACGTAATGCTGGGGGGAAATTAAAAATCTGTCCTATCTGCAGATTTCACCATTGCAGAAATTTTCTTATATATTATAAATTATTATTAATATAAATCTCATATGTTATAAATTATTATTTTATAATTATTTTCATTAGCAACCCGTAATCTCCATGTAACGTTGCGAAACATTAAAAATCTGCCTAATCTGCAGATTTTATCGATACAGCAATTTTCTTATATATGTTCTATAATTATTTTCATTCAGAAATTCGTTTTCTCTACTTAACACTGGACAAACACAAAAAATCTGCCTCATCTGCAGATTTCATTAATAAAGAAATTTTCATATGTATTTTTTATAATAAGTTTGATTTGACGATTCCTCTTCTATACGCAATCCTGCGGAAACATTAAAAATCTGATTCATCTGCAGATTTAATCATTGCAGAAATTTTCTTATATATTTTTTATAATTATTCTTATAATCAACCATTTTCTCTACTTAATGTTGGGAAAATACTAAAAATCTGCGTTATCTGCAGGTTTCATTGAAACATCAATTTTTCTTACATAACTTTTATAAATATTACCATGCTGCATCATATCAACTTTATGTATTGCTCAGAAAACATTAAAAATGAGCCCCATCTCAAAATTTTGTTGATTGTCTACATGAGGTGTTTGCGAAAAATGTACCCTAAAAATAAAAATGTACTTTAATTACTTGCGTATAAACCGCGGCTAAAATAAATCTGTTCTAAATCAGAAACTTTACTTAATAAATAACGGCAAATAAATACCAATTGGAAATAAGTTACATTTTATTAAATAAAATTTCTGGTATGAAACAAAGTTATTAACAGCCTAGGCTGTTTGCAAAGAACCGGGTTTTTCAATTAGCTTACGATATACAATTTTAGAATAAATGAATTAAAATAATATTTAATATATATACAAACAATTTTCGAAGAAAGGAATTAAAATGCAATAATCAGGGAAAAAATCTGTTTGTATTACTGTGCATTATTGTCACTTTAAACAGCATTTTAAACAGAATGTCCGATTTTTAATACGCCATTCATTTATATTTGTATTAGGATATATAAATCTCGCAATTTTATAACAAATGAATGACATCTCTTAATTTATGATGTATCTTGATCAAATATAAAATAATGAAGAATTAACCTCCTCCCACATATTTTTTTTTTTTTTCTGGATTAAACAAACACACGTTAAAAATCATTTTAAAACTTCTATTTTAAAAAGCTTTATCTTCTTTTTACAAAGCTCGCATCCATACGTCCGATAACGCGTATGTTGTACTATCTGGTAACTCAAAACAGACCTTCCAGCACATATAAGAATGCGCCAAATCTAAAAGCGCCAGGCGCCAACAGCATACATGACACGTGACTGAGAACAGCGAATGAGAAAGCAGTAAAAGCCAATAATGCTAAAACGTGACTATCTTTTAGAATCTCGCTAGCGGGCCAGTGTACAGTACAGGCAACACCCACTTGACATAAAGCCTTTGGGCGATTTTGTGACGTCACTCTTAAACGACCTACGTTCTTTTTCCCCCGGTGGAACTCTGCCCTTTTCTTTGAGCTTTGAAAAATTATTAACTGTTATTTAATTTGTAATTTTTTCCACTGCATAGTCTTTTTAAATAGAATTAAATTAAACACTTATTTTTTTTTTATGTCCTTCCTACTTTGTAAACAAAGGTTAATTTTTAAATACATATATAACAATTTATTTAAAGATTTTCCTAATCAGTTATATTCCAATTTTACGAAATACACATTAGTAGACAAAAAAAATTAAATATTTGGCTAGAGATTTTCATTTACACTAGGTAAATCAGATTAATTTTAAAAGAGAAAATTAATAAAACATTAATGCATTACTTTTATATTAAAAAAGTAATTATTGTGAAAAAATATAACTCAGATGTATCTCATAAAAAATCACTTTCAAAAATCATCTTTTAGTGAAACTAATTTGTATTTTCAATTTTTTTTTTTTTTTTCAAGCGCTGTTTGTTTAACATTTTGATAGATAATGGGAAAACCACTTTATAATGAGGTAAGTACTTTTTATCTTGATAAATCTTTTATGCATTTACTTATTTATATGTTTTATCTGCTTTTGATGTATTGTTTATAAAGTATATAAGTTATTTTGATAATGTTGAATATAAGGTAGCTTTAAATATAAAAAAGCATAAAGTAATATTGCTATGTTTATTACTCTTAATTCTATAGATACTAATAATGTTTAATAATACATAATTTGTTGGGCATTATATTTTTCTGTTAACAATCAAATCAAGCTTCAAAATACATTAAGTATCTTAAAAAATTATGATTATTATTTATCATTCATATTCGATAAATGTTAAAATATGTCCAGAACTGAAACATAAGAATTAAAATACCAACAAATTAAGAATTAAGCGTTTAGTGAAATTCTTAAATTCTTACTTTATTACTTTAGTGAAAAAGTAATAAAGTAAACAGTAATGCTAAAATTATTCATTATTTATTGTAGTTTAATTTAATTGAAAAAATATCATGTTTTTTTTTTTTTTTTTTTACTTATATTGTTATTATTTATCCTAAAACTTAAAAAAAAAAAAAAACAATAGTACGCCAGATGAAATATTCCCTTAATTTTCAAACCATTATTAAATACATCTAATAAAACACACACTGAAATTTATAAAGATTCACAAACATGTTCCATATACAAATTGGTAATAAAGTCAATATTATAGATGGAGATTTTTAGGGAAATTCAAGATAATTTTGTCAGTATGTGGCAACTAATAAAAGTGAATATTTCATTATCTGAAAACGATATGCACTTTACATAAGCTAGAATATTAAATTTTTAGATTTGATAAATTTTGAAATATGTATGGTACCAAAAAATGTTAAATTAAAAGACAAAAATTAAATATCAAATATTTTAATAATATTATGCATTATTCAAAATTGTTTAAAACTCACTTTGATTATTAAAATAATAATAAAAAAAATTAACATTACATTGACACATCTGACTTAAAAAAAAAATAATAATAATAAATATCAATTTTACCTATCTGACTTAAAAAACAAGTATTAGTATTTATTCTATAATTTAAACAACTGAAATATATAAAGGTAAAATGTAGTATATAAATTGGCAATAAAGTTATCATAGTTTTATACATGGACTAAAATAATAAATTTTATTAATCTTTCATAAGTTTTAAAATACATGGAATAATAAAATTCGGGAATTAAAATACCAATAATTTAAAAAATGGGCGTTTAGAAAAATTGAAAACTAAGGGAAAAAAATAAATTGTAATAATGGAATTATTCGTTATTTTATATAGTTTCATTTGATTAAAAAAATCATGTTATGTATATTTTTAAGTCTGACTATATTATTTATTATAAAATTATATTAAAACAACAAAAACAATATGACATAAGAAATTCATTAAATATCTCATTAAATGAAATATTCCTAATCTTCAAAGTATTATTTTAAAAAAAACCTAATTTAAAACATAATTAATATTTATAATAGCAATCTGTAATTTGTTGGACATTATTATTATTATTAATAGTATTGATTATTTTGACGATCAAACTAAACTTTAAACTTCATTAAATATTTTTAAAATGTATTATTATTATTATTATTAATTATCCTTATTTTTTATATACTTTTTCCTGTATAATTTTTTACTAAATCATTATATTTACATGTATGACTAAAATAGTATTTTCTGTATTTTGCTATGATTTAATTAAAATTTTGAAAATAATATGTCAAAGTAAGTACCATTCAATTAATCTTTAAACCATTAAAATAATAATAATAATAATGTAAGCAAAGCAATGCTTTCTTGGTAACTATGACTATATATTTCACCCGAATAAGACCTGTTTTAAACATAATAGATATTAAATATTTTAATTTCATTAAGTTTAAAATATGTTGGGGTACATAAATTATTAACATAAAGCCAAAAGCTAAATTATTAAAAATTTAATAATAATAATAATAGAATAGAATAACTAAATGACAGCAATAAATATATGCGTTATTTAACGTAGTTTAAAGTGTAAGAGCAATGATATCATATACACATAAATGTTTATAGTTAATACATACAATTATTTTAACATAATAACAAAGTAGTGAAGTTGCTTTTCTTTTCTTTCGTTTTAAAAATCAGTATCACGACCTAAACGATAAGATTTCAAGAATTCCGCACTTTAAAAGGTAGTCCAATTAATGAATGATTAATTAATAAATGAATTCAACCATTCTGATTTCTTAAAATAATATGTATAAGGCAGCTATTTTATATTAACAATTGTTATTATTACTACCACTAAATGAAAATACACTTATGCTTCAGTCATGTTTACGTATACAAATATAAGAATATTTGAAAAAAAAAATGAGCCGGTAAAAAACAACATAGCATAATTGCATTCCGAAATAATGAAATATTACATATTAAACGCCTCCCCCCCCCCCCCAAAAAAAAAAACCCCACACACACATTAAGTTGCAGAACACGTGGTGACTTGTATATCTTATATTCAACACATCAAAAGCAGATAAAAAATACTAGAGGGTTCACATATAAATAAATATATTTATGCAATATTTAAGATTAATCAAGATAAAAAATCTTACCTTATTATCAAGTGGTTTTCCTATTATCCAACAATGCTTTGGAACAAAACATTCAATTTCAACATCGATGAAATACACGTTCAAGCAAGCAACGCTACTATGCTATTGCTATAAGAAGAAGGCAGAAGGGGGTGAGGTTGAAAACCAGTTTAGTTGGACAGATCGGACGGTCCACCGGTCCACTGTTAATGACGTTAGTGGAATCCCGGAGGAGCGCCAAATGGCTTTGTAAGAGTTCAAGTAGGTGTTGGTACAGGCTGCGATTTTACAAACCATCACGCGTAAAGGCGATTGAGAGCGATATCGAATAGTGATTGGTCGGTTGCCTCACTGTAGGAGGGGCTTAATTCGCTGGAAGAGGATAGCTTTAACTTCGTTGATCGTCAGAGCTCGCATATTCATATTTGCTTTATTTTTAATGATGATTAGAACAAAAAAAAGTGTGCAACACGATTTATTATCTTATTCATTTAAAAGAAAACAATCCATATATACAAGTATCATTTAATATGAAGCAGATCGAATAAGCAATTAAGTAAAACAATTCTTGTATTATTTTATTATATTTATTATTATTATTATTATTATTTTTTTTTTTTTTTTTTTTTTTTAAGAAAAAGAAAACTAATATTTTAACTAAAAAGGTGAATGAAAAATAATTAATTTCTATCATCTCATCTTTTGTAATTTTTTAAAGGGGGAGGGGATTATATGTTTTGCATAATTTAGTGATGTATAACAAAACCTTACATAAACTTAAAAAATAAACATTAATATTCTTCTACCAATTTTGTTTATAAATTATTATATTCGTTAATATCTGTAAACTAATATTTCCGATTGTTAAATAAAATTTAAATAATTACTTTTTCAGTAGAAGCAACTCATATTTTGAATAACTAAAGAATGAAACTGAAATCAACATATTAAACTAGTATTTCACAAGAATAATTAAGTAAAGCACAAAAATAAAATAAAAAAATGTTTATTGTATTATCATAATTAGAATTGAAGTATCATATTGAAATTGAGATATATCCTGTAATCTGTAATGTATATTTTCGCATGTAAATATATCTGCACTACAAGGTGCATATTCAGAATTTTTTTAAAATAAATATTAGAAAAAAAAAATTGCAATTTTTCATTTTTTAGACATCGAAAGTTATTCCTTAAATCGGGATTATAAATTCTTTAAATTTACCAAGCTGTTTATATCTGTTTGTACTGTTGCATAAATTGACATGCAAATAAATTGCAGTTTTATACTTTTATCTTTGTGGGAGGGAGAGGGCCTCAAACAAAGGTTTATTCAACCACCTCTTTAAATCAAAAGAGCATAAAATGCAAAATTTGTCATGTAAATTTATTTTTTTTAAATATATTTAAATTATTTTTTAGTTTTACAACAACAACAACAACAAAAAAATACCTTACAAACTTCCCATGTGTTCACAGAAAAAATTAAACTAAATAAAACCTGAAATTAAATAATTCAGTTGGCTAAATAAATTATTCACCGGTTTTTAAAAACTGAAATTTTTGACTAATTGAATAGGGAAAATGCTCAAATTAGATAAGGCAAAATTTACAATAAAATTTTACTGGTGAGAATAATCACTGATTCTGAGCACCTTACGGGGCACGGATACTGGTGGCTCGTCCCCAAGGAGTTAATATTAATTATATATTTAAATAAAAAAAGTAATTAATATAGTTATATACATTAAAATATCAATATTAATTCTATATTTAAATAAAATTATTTAAAAAAGAAAATCTTTAGTTAATGGTAATTCACCACTACTTAATAACTACAGATGAATCAGTGATTGTTGAATACTATATAATGAATATAAATGTTGAAGTCTAATGCTTACTTTTAAAAGATTAATTCTTTTAATTTGATATTTATCTGTTATTAAAGTTTCAACATAAAAGTATTTTTAATGTAAGTTTAAAAGTTATAACATTTTAATAAGTGTTCATTTTATTATTAAAAAATAGCTTATAGTATGAATCTAAAAAAAATAATTATTGAAATTTATTTAAAATTAAATTTTATTGTATGTAATAATAAATTTATTTAACTTAATTGAAATTATAATTTAATTATCTAATTGGCAATTAAAAATTACAAAGCAACTGATAATTAATTTTTATTATCATTTAATAAATACTGTTTATTAACTTAACTAATTCAATAGAGATCTAAACAAAACTCTAAAAAAACAACACATTAATAAGGACACAAGTTAAAACTTTAAGGTTACTACTTTGGGTAAAACTAATAAATTGATTCCGTTAATTTCATATCTATCTGTTACTAAAGTTATAAGTAAACATAACATAACATATGTAAACATAAAAGTATTTTTAATGTAAGTTTAGGAGTTACAGTACTTTAATAAACGTTCATTTAATTATTAAAAATAGCTTATATGAATTTACAAATTTATTTAAAATTAAATTTTATTTTATGTAATAAAAAATTAATTAAATTTTATTTAACTTAATTGTAATTATAATTTAATTAACTAATTCACAATAAAAAATTACGAAGCAACTGATAATAAGCAATCTTTATTATAAGTTAATAAATACTATTTATTAACTTAACTAATTCAATAAAAATCTAAACAGTTCTAAAAAAAATTTTTTTAACAAAAGCACAACTTGACATCTTTATATTACTAGTTTATATTACAAGTTATAACATAGCTGCCAACTTTTACGCTTTTTGGCTACCACTAAAATTTTAAGGAGATTTTGGCTTTGTTTAATCATGAGGTTTCGACGATTGAATGAGAAAATAATTTCTATAAAATTTTAGTGGTATGAAAAAAGCGTAAAGGTTGGCAGCTATGTTATAAACTCCTCCCCCAGAAACTCCGTAACCATCTTTCTGCCAATCACCATTCGATATTGCACTCGCTACGCGTGATGGTTTGTAAAATCGTGTACAAGGCTAGGCGCTGTAGTAGAGAGTTGCAAAAAACCCATAGTTTTTGAGAGACGGGAATAAACCCGGGAATTTTGAGGAATAAACCCGGGAATTTTGAGGAATAAACCCGGAATTTTGGGGAATATTGGAAATTTTGAAGAAGTTTTGAAGATAAACAAAACCAGTCATTTTACAATTTGAAATTTTTATTTTAAAAAAATTTCAGGGAAGAATGCTCCAAAAAGATAGATTTTACATTATGAATTCACAAAACTTATGATTTTACAATCTAAGTCTTTATAAATTGTTAGCTTTACAACAACGGCGGCTGTAAATAGGTGAGGATTTAAATGTTTCTTTAAAAAAAAATATTTTTTTTTTTGTTTCTGTTGGCTCTACATCTCGTTTTAAGGCATACTTTATATTAGTTTTCTAACGAGTTGCTTTGTATTTTTGCATTGATTTCTTTTAATTTTGTTCATTTTCTTTTTTGTTTACATTCGTTGATTCGAAGAACAGATGTGAAGTTTATATGCATGCAGGGTCCGACTTACGCAGGGTCATGCGGGGCAGTTGCTCGGGGCCTCCCTTTTTACGGGGCCCCCATGAGAGTATAGTCAGGATTTTCATAAAAAAAGTACCAAATGTTTAAAATTAAACAAAAGTGACTAAAATTCATATGCCTTCAAACATTTAGGAAGGAAGTACCGTCCCCTTTCCCCCCTCTGCTTCCCGTACCCTCTCCAACCATGCAAAAAACAAACTATATCATTAGAAAACTAATGATTAATATTTTATTATGCCAACTTGCGAGAGCTTTAGTAATCCTAAAGTGGAACCAACATAAAAATCACGTGACTTTTATCGCCAAGGTCTAGCGTATGTTTGCGAAAGGAAAATAAAAATAAATTACCGTATCGTTAAATTAAAGTGAGAAACTTTTACTAATTTAAAACAGATTTTAAGGTTGCTTTGTTTTACTTCGTTCATATTTTTGTACTAGTTCACATGCATCATGTGGATCTTGAGTATTTTTGTATATTTCTTTTCGCAACAATTTGAAATTGCTAAGCAAGCGATGGGCCAAATCTGGAAACCTTTACATGAGTAGGACCGGGACCGGTTATGTTGATGCCGCTTTTGAAAGGATTTCGCTAGGATAAGCACATTCCACCCCTATCTCTTCTCTTTGTTTGATATGCTTTTTTTATGACAGTAAATACCTCTCGACCAGTTTCTTTTAATTAACTCGTGAAAAGAAAATAAACTTCGTTAAAGAATCAGTTATTTTTTTTAACTTTGTTAATAAAAAGCTTAGTTTTGAAATGCAGGTACTTTTTAAAATAGACACAGACATAACACTACACACTAGGGTTGGGCGATGTCTAGAATTAAATATCATGATAAATCGGCATCTTTACACCATGATATTCCAATATATCGATTTAGGAAAGTTCTCCCCGGGGGGGGGGGGGTGCAAAGAGGTGGGCGGAGCACCGGAAGTGCATAAAATGACTAAGCGGTTACAGGCCTTTGCAACGATATGCCACATGAGGGGTGTCGGCAAAATTTGGGAAAGAGCCCCCCAGGGGGGGGGAACAAAGTGGTGGGCGGAATACCTGAAGGTCATAAAGTGATTAAACGGTCACAGGCCTTTGCAACGATATGCCACATGAGGGGTAACGGCAAAACTTAGAAAATGGCCCTCCCGCGGAGGGGGGGGGGCAAGTGGGGAGAGGGCCGAAAGTGCATAACATGAATAAGAAGTCACAGGCCTTTCCAACGATATGTCACATGACGGGTGTCGACAAAATTTAGGGAAGTGCACCCTGGTGGGCAAAGTGGTGGTCGGGGCACCGGAAGTGCATAAAATGATTAAACGGTCACAGGCTTTTCCAACGATATGTCACATGAGGGGTAATGGCAAGATTTAGAAAATGACCCTCCCGCGGGTGGGAGGAAAGTGGTGAGAGCGACGCCAAAGGTGCATAACATGAATGAGCGGCCATAGGCCTTTCCAACGATATGTGACATGACGGGTGTCGACAAAATTTAGGAAAGTGCTTCCCTGCGGAGCAAAGTGGTGGGCGGAGCACCTGAAGTGCATAAATGATTAAACGGTCATAGGCTTTTCTTACGACATGTCACATGACGGGTGTCGGCAAAATTTGGGAAAAGGCCCTCCGTCGGGCGGAGAGGACACCGAAGGTGCATAACATGAATAAGCAGCCACAGGCCTTTCCACCGATAAGTCACATGACGGATGTCAGCAAAATTTAGAAAAGTGCCCCCCTACCCCCTCTCAGATGTGGAAGTGCGGGGAGGGTCACCGGAGGGGCATAAAGTGAATTTACTCAACTTCATCTACTCATCTGGCGGGGAATTTTCGCCCGCGCTCCTTTCAGTCCAGAGCGCTTGCAGCGCCCTCTCACTATCAATTATGATGCACGGAGGAAACAGTGGAGAAATTTCTCTTATCGCATCTTTCAAGCAAACTTAAGGCTCCGCTTCACTGAAACTCACTGATCGCGAAATCCCATGTTAGCCTATGGGAAAACTTTCAAGCGCGATGACTCATTAACTAATATAATTATTAAAATACCGTTTTCACCATCAGAAAGTAGACGTCAGATGCAGATGATGTGCGTTTTTAAAAATTATCTCCGTAAATTTTAAGTACATAAAAAATCCCTATAAACTTTGAAATTTCCATTTGATTAAATTTTATCATCTTCTTAAAACTACTTAAAATTTACGTAGACAATTTTTAAAAACGCACATCATCTGCATCTGACGTCTACCTTCTGATGGCGAAATCGGTATTTTAATAATTATATTAGTTAATGAGTCATCGCACTTGAAAGTTTTCCCATAGGTTAACATGGGATTTCGCGATCGGGGAGTTTCAGTGAAGCGGAGCCTTAACCGTAACGCATAAATGGCCGCATCGCGGCGGTGCACACAGTACCTGCATTACTTTAACGCTGTTTTCAATACGAATGCGTTAATATTTCCTTTATAAATTAATATTTTTACATTATAATTTGATATGGTGCGGAAATGTTTTGTGTATGGATGTGACACGGGCTATGTGAAAGCCAAAAAACGGAATAAAGAGCTGGGAAATAACGCATTAAATAAATAACTTCCTTTTAGGAGACGTCTTGTATATGACAATGAATTTTCTATCGGAATTTCTGTAAATAAAAGATTAATATATATACATTACAACTAGTATTTAAACTCCAATTTTGTAAATAAAATATTTTATTCTGTTATATATTGAATAAATATTTAACAATATGAATTTTTTTAATCAATTCTAAAAAATCAATTGGAATCTTGCTAGAGCTGCCATCTATCGTATTATTTCGTAAATAAAGACAATGTACATTTTCTTATGTACATGTCCTATTTTCTTTACTTTATTTAAATGTACACAGCTTTAATTTATCGAAATACCTTTATTAAATGCAATATAAAAACATCAGCTAATTTTTTTATTTGGTAAAAAATGTCAATAAATTGACTTTGAGCGCGTTCAGAGACCGAAACACGGGTAACTCGGAAAATTGGGGAATGACGTCATACTGGTTTCTCGGTGTAAGGTTGGGTAAAAACGGCTCTGAACGCTTTCGGGTAAAGTTGCGAGATTTTTTTTATTTACATTTACAAACATGGCGGCTGCTTAACTTTCGACAGTGTAAATAGATTCAATTATCACTTTTTTTTAGATGGGAAACTGTTCCAAAAGTTAATTTTTATGGGGAATACTATCGCAACAAATATGTATCACACACTGTTAAAAATATTGTGAAAAATTACCTCTGTTTTTAAAGGCTATCTATTTTCTGACGAATGAGAGCGCTTTATAGGTGTTTATGTAGCTTTCTCATTGGTCAGAAAATAGATAGCCTTTAAAAACAGAGGTAATCTTTCACGATATTTTTAACAGTGCAGGTTTTGCTAGCCATTTTAGGCTTCCAAGCGTGAACTGATTTGTCATATGCAAAATTTACATTTATCTTCTAACTTATCTAAAAGTTAAACTTAGACCAGATATGTTTTTATTATTATTTTTGTAATATGAAAAAACAGTAACAATGTGCGATAAAACTGATAAAAACCGTGCTATTACGATTAACAGTCACAGTTAAGCTATAAAATGGTAAACAAATCAGATTTCCCAACCACGTGATCACTTTACCCAACAAAATTTTTCAGGTAATGTGGGTTCCCCGAAATCTGGGCAATCTCCGGCTCTGAACGCTACGGGGAACTCGGAAAAAGTCACGTGATGTCGGTCTCTGAACGCTTCGGGTTACCCGTGGTAAACCTGGGGAACCCAGGGTGCGGTCCGTGAACGCGCCCTTAATCCTAATTTGATTACACGAAATGATTCATACATAGTTGCTTGCTAACATCTTACCCTTTTTGTATCATAAAAATTCTACAGTAAATTTCACCTTTTTTAATTTAAGATTAAATAAGGCAAAAATTTCTCTTAAATTTTTGTGTTAAAAAAAAGCGGTAGAATTGGCAGCTATGTTCATACTATAAATTTGCATTAATTTTGAAAAACAGTTAATTTCATTAGTATTTATTTATATTGCATTTAATATAAGAATAAAAGTACAATAATTCAACAATATATAACACATTTTCTCTTCCTTCCAAGGTCAAGTATTTATTGACTAAAATTTGAGCATTTTCAATCTGTTAAATATATTTATACTACTAACTGACTCTACTGTAAAAGTATAAAATCTCAGCATTAACATGATACTGTCTAAATTATTTTTTAAAAAATCCGAGTACAGTAAAATTGAAAAAAAAAAAGTCTAGGACTTGTTTTGAATAGCAATTATTTTCTATCCATTTTGTGCTCTTTTTAAATAATACACCTGAGAGGGGGGGAAAAAGGTTTTTACTTATTTGTTTGTTAAATTTATTATGAAATTAACAAACTGAATTCTTGTTTTCGTGAGGTTTTAATAAAATAAATGCAAATAAAACATTGCAGCATTTATTTTAGTTTTTTTAAAAGAAGTTAGTATTTGCAGTTTGTCAAATCTATTATGAATAATTAACAAACTGTATTCTTGTTTTCATGGTTTATATATATATATATATATATAAAAAATACAAATTAAACATTGCAGTAATAATTTATTTATTTTTAAAAGTTAATCTATAAAATATTTGCAAAAATTACATGCCAAATCTAGGACACAATTTTTATGTAGATACACCCTTGATTACTTCGAATAGCTACAATAAAATTTAAAAGAAAAAAATGTATTCTAGATTTGTCTTCCACAAGAATTGATGTTTGTTCATTTTAAATACAACTGAAAAAAAAAAAAGTTTTTAGTTATTTGCAGTTTGTCAAATTCATTATGAATATTAAGTAAATTCATAATCTGAATTCTTGTTTTCATGGTTTTTTAATAAAAAAATTAAACAAAAACGTTGCAGCATTTATTTTAATTAAAAAAAAAAAATCTACAAAAAAATTATGAAAATTACATGCCAAATTCAGGATAATTTTATATAGATACTCTCGATTAAAATAATCTGAATGCAGTAAAATTTAAAAAGGAAAAAAAATGTATTCTAGACTTGTCTTGAACAAAAATTAATATTTTTTGTTCCATGTAAATAATACAGCTGAGAAAAAGGGAGTTATTTTCAGTTTTTAAAATGTATTATGAATAATTTACAAATTTTAAAATAGTTTGTTTTATGATTTTTATAATAATAATATAAAAAAATTGTAATATTAGAAAAAAAAAAGCACTACATTATTTTTTAAAAAAAGTTCTCGTTTTTAACTTCAAATGGAGATAATATATGGCACTCCGGCCAGTACCTGCATCATCGAACTTTTCTCTTGCGGTTAATACTCACACACAGCGTTCCCCTATCTTCTATTCTAATACCATGAGTACATACCTAGTCCCTAGTAGCTGATGAAATTTTATTACAAACGTTTTAATTTTCTTTGATAAGAAAGCAGGGGTGATTGTGACTCAGAGTGAAAAACCCTGAAAATTAATTGATACAAGGTGAAAAACCCTGAAAATTATCGATGCGAAATATATCAATATCAATTTACATAACAACTGATACTGCAACACCATGACAACAATGATATAGTATTTCTGCTATTGTTTGAAATATACAATTGCAGAAAAACATAATTTGGTAAACTTACATTAATTTCACTGAAAGCTAAATGACTTCATCAAATGGAGAGTGCAATTTATCTTGCTAAATATGCAAAGTTCGAATTTTATAATCAGTAAATAAATTTATTCCAAGTACTCATGAAACAAGTACAGATTCTGTGTTAAGAGTGGGATCTCTTAGTAGATTTAATGCAAGTCATACATGACACCTAGTTATTTGGAAACAGTAAAAAAATGTCAAAACCAATCCAATTTTACTTCTAAGTGGCTAAGGTTAGTGAAAGAAAGAGAAATAAATAAATAAAAATAGAAATTTTGTTTGTTTTTTTAGCTTTGCTCTTACACAAGGTAAATTTCTTTTTCCTGCTATCTTCCTGGGTATTATACATTACAGATATGCAATTCTGGACATTTTTGTATTGAGATTGAGATTGATGACAATACCAGGAGTGATTATGAGTGTTTAAAAAAAAAAAAAGTATCTGAAATTTACAGCAGAGGGAGGGGGAGGGGGGGGATCACTCCTGGTTCTAATTATGTGTTTTTTCCAGGGGTGATCCTGAGTGAAAAAAAAAAAAAACGGAAATTCACATCACATTTTCGGAAATACAGCGGCGGGGGATTCTGAGTTAAAAAAAAAAAATCTGAAATTCACAGGAAATTTTCTGAAAGGTTACAACAGACGGGGGGGGGGGGGGAATCCACTCCTGTTACTAACTATTTTCTTTTCGGGCCCCTTTGACGAAATTTGCGGTTTATTCGGGATCTTTTGACTAAATTTGCGTTTTTTTCGCGATCTTCTGACGAAATTTGCGGTTTTTTCACGATCTTTTGACGAAATTTGCAGTTTTTTCGCGATCTTTTGGGCAAAGTTACCGTTTTTCGCGATCTTTTGGGGGAAGTTTGCCGTTTTTTCACGATCTTTTGACGAAATCTGCCGTTTTATCGTGATCTTTTGACGAAATCTGCCGTTTTTTTTCGCGATCTTTTGTCGAAATCTGCCGTTTTTTCGCGATCTTTTGGGGGAAATTTGCTGTTTTTACGCGATCCTTTCACGAAATTTGCCGTTTTCCGCGATCCTTTGACGAAATTGGAGTTTTTTTCGCGATTCTCTGACGAAATTCGTGTTTTTTTCCCCGCGATCTTTTGACGCATTTTTTCCCCGTTATTCTTTAAAGAAATTTTTTTTCGTGATCCTTTAACGAAATTTGCATTTTAACCGCGATATTTTGACGTCATTTCTGTTTTCCCCGCGATCTTTTGACGAAAATCTTTTTTTTTTCGCGCTCCTTTGCGAATTTTGTGCTTTTTTTGCGATCCTTTGACGAAATATGTGTTTATTTCGCGATCATTAGACGAAATTTGTTTTATTTTAGGATCATTAGACGAAATTTGATTTATTTCGAGATTCTGTGACGGAATTCACGTTTTTCCGCGATCCTTTGGTAAAATTTGCGTTTTTTTCGCGATTCTTTAAAGAAATTCGTGTTTTTTCCGTGATTCTTTAACGGTATTTGTGCATTTTCCGCCAACCTTTGACGATATCTCCGTTTTTCCCGCGATCTTTTGACGAAAATAGTGTTTTCTCCGCGATTCCGGAATGGAGAAAATTCTTCCCGGTTCTAATTATGTTTTTTTTTCTGCGTCTTTTGACGAAATTTGTGTTTTTCCAGCGATCCTTTGACGATATTTCCGTTTTCCCAGCGATCCTTTGATGATATATCCGTTTTACCGCGATCTTTTGATGAAAATCTTGATTTTTCGCGATCCTCTGCGAAATTTGTGTTTATTTCGCGATCATTTGACGAAATTTATGTTTATTTCGAGATTCTTTGACAAAATTCGCGTTTTTTCTGCAATCCTTTGACGAAATTGTCTATTTTTTTTCAGTGAACGATTGAGGAATTGATTTTTTTCGGCAACCATTTGTCGAAATTCGCGATATTTTTTAATGTCCGAATTTTGCATTAAACGTAACGATCTCATAAACCCGGAAGGATCAATCGAAAAACCCGGAAATCCGGGGTACACCCGGAACACAATCATCCCTGAAAAAATTCCCGGTTCTCTCTTATTTTTTGCTTTGAAAAACAGACAATACAACAGTAAACATCTGGCGACATCCTGCCCCCCGAAAAAACCGCGAAATATCCACCCCCCATAGCTTTCAGAGTCCAGCAAAACTAATTTTAACGAACAAGAAGTCTGGCCTTGTAGCCTCCCTTCTTATGAGTTAGAAATTCTTTGTGTAGATTACAGGTACCCAAGGGAGCCCATATGACTATGTTTTTTTTGGGGGGAGGGGGGAACGGGCCTGAGAAAAATCTCAACTTCTTCCAAAGCTATCATACATTTTAGTAAATATTTAAGGTACTTTGCGTTTTTTCGCGATCTTTTGACGAAATTTGCTTTTTCCTCCACGATTCTTTGACGAATTTGGGATTTTTCTTTGATTCGTTGACGAAATTAGCTTTTTTTCACGATCCTTTGACGAAATTTGTATTTTTTTCACGAAATTTAAGTTTTTACGGCGATATTTTGACGAAATTTGAGTTTTTTCCCGCAATCCTTTTAAGAAATTTGTGTTTTTTTCGCGATTCTTTGACGAAATTTGCGTTTTTTCCGCGATTCTTTGACGAAATTTGAGTTTTCCCCGTGATCATTAAACGAAATTCGCTTTTTTTTTGCAATCCTTTGATGAAATTTGCATTTTTTCGCAATCTTTTGACGAAATTCACACTTTTTCTGCGATCCTTTGACGAAATTGGTGATTTTTTCAGCAAACTATCGACGGAATTCAGTTTTTTTTTTGGCGACCATTTGTCAAAATTCGAAATATTCTTCCGGGATATTTTTTTATGCTCGAATTTTCGGACTGATGACCGATTATTGTTAAATCTATCTCTAATTTCTCAGCGTTTTGTTTTCGCAAACAGTAACACCCGCTAAGATAAAAATTGTCTAAAACGGAATTTGTTTCCTATCTTGTGTTTTTCCTCTTTGCAAGAAGCTCTATTCGAAAGCACTAATTAAAAACTCGTGAAAACACAACCTGTCTAAAACAGAATCTAGCTTTAAAAGAAAAAAAAATCATGGTTATGACAAAATGAATTCCCAACAATTAAAGCTGCTAAGGCGGAAAATTCTTCCAGAGCCTTCTGATCTTGTCAATGCAGGTTTTATTATGCTTTGTCTAATGTTCTCTACAAGTTAAAAATTTCCTATTTTGCAACTGATTTATATTAAAAAAAAAAGTTTGACAAAACCAAAATCTAGGGGGGGGGAGGGGATCAAGCCCCTCCTTGCCCCCTATATGGGCACCCTTGCCGGTACCACATGACTTTTTTCAGCCTCAAACCCAGATTTGGAATATAGTCCTGATAACTAGTGTCTTCCTGTAAGAATATATCTGAATAATCCCAGAGTTACAAATGTAACGATTGGGCCCAAACATACCTTTTCTCTGCTCAAATTTGTCTGCGTCGCAAGCTAACTGTGGTATGCCACTGCTGTTACATTAGTTCGCAGCGCACATCAACAGTAATTTTTTTCCACTCCCGCAGACATCGTTTTAGAAGAAAACAATAAATTTACGATTCCGCGGAAGTGTGACGTCCATGTTTAATTATGTTTTTCAATTATGGACAATAAGAAAAAATGAAAAGCGGTAAATATCGCGGGATTATGGAGGAGACATAATCCTGCGATTGGTAAGAAAAAAAGAAAAAAAAATCCGAAAATCATTCGGCGAAAAAGGGGCATTCCTTTAAGAAGCATGGCGACTTGGACGCCAAAAGTTAGTCACCACGTGGCGACTGTGAATCTGCACCTATAATGAGCACATGAAGTGAGCTTAAGAGCAGGGCTTAATTTCTAACAAAGAAAGTACCGGAGCCTTAATATTCTGCAGTACTGCCGGTACTAACATCTGTACTGTTTCCCCCCTCCCCTGTCACTCCAATCTGCATATTTACATTTCATACATTATTTGCAAAAATTAAAGCATTTTTTTTTTCCTTTAGAAAAATAAAAATTTCAATTTTAAGAATTTTATCAGCATACCCTTAGCTGTCAAGTATTCCACTTTTTAGATATTACTCCTTCCAAACAGTAATCTTTGCATAATTTTAATGTTAATTGCAGAATATTGTGATAAAAGGTGAGGATTATGATTCGGAAATAGAGTTAACACTAAAAAGGGATAGTTCGCAGTTATGCATTTTTTATGAAAAAACTTACATAAATTAATATTTATATGCTGAAGAGCAATGTTTTTCAGTTTCCTATAAAAGATCTTAAACTATAATAAATTCCTTCCGCATAACAATCTTTTGTGGCAAGTACCTGAAAATCAGATTAAATTAAAGATTTGACACCGTTATCAGAAAGATTCGAGGCTTTTATATAAAAAGGATAAACACTGCTTGATTGCTTTCTATCAGAATAAAGCTCATTGTCAGTAATCCACCAAATCTCCTTTTTCCAATAGATGGCGCTGAATTTCACTCGGAAAAGGCAATAACAAATTATTTCTGGCAAGCCCATCTTTGAGAAGTCTATCACGTCATTTCCTTTTTGAAATCAAATCCAAACGCGGGCCGCGGGTAAACAGCGAGGGAAGGTGTTGGTGTTGTCTTATGACAGCCGATAATCTACCTGAGAGGGGGGGGGGGGGGGGTTGCCATCCGTGGGGGATCTTTCTAAGGAAACCTAATGACCCGTATTTACACATGGAAATCGTATGAAGAAAAACAACAGCAAGAGTAGGAATGGATATAATATAATCTTACTGGGATCTTGCTCTTTCAGTTTTGGAATTAATTATTTTCAGTGGGAATATTTTTTTTATTATTACGGGTTTCGAATTTAGGAATTTTTTTTTTTTTTTTTTCTAAATTACATTAATTTCTTTACTATGTCGCTGACATATAGTCTTGAATCTATTATAAAAATTTGATGTTAAAATTTTTTTCATATGTATATCATATGTAAAGAATCGATCGAGAATTCTTTGTAGAAACTGAATCCGGTCGGGTTTATTTCATAGATTTTTTTTCACGGATGGTCTGAACAGTGAACTTCAAAAATGTAATACTCCGAATTGTGCCCGAATCAACAAATTTATGCATTTCCGCAATACTGACCCCCTCAAATTCTCTTTTTTCCCCCCTCAAATTTGTAGCTACATTTCTTATGCTCAATAAGAATTCTATTTCTATACTCATTTATTTCTTCACTTATTTATTCACTTATTTCAATTCTATACTCAAATTAATAAGTGTATCAGTGTTCATCAATATTTTTGCTTACCTATATCAATATATCAGTATTTCTATAAAAAGAGAATTCCGATGATTCAAACCAAATTTTAAGAAAAAAAGTATTAAGGGGAATTTAATTAATTTAAAAGGACACAAATATAATTTTTAAAAAAATCTAGTGATTTCCAGTATATTATATACAGTAGAGCCTCGATTATACGAAGTAATTGGGACCGACCCTCTTTCGGAAAATCGAAATTTTCGAATAATCGAGAATTTTTGAGATTAAGATGAAATATATGCAATATTTCTAATTATGGTAACAAGTTGCTTACTAAAAATAAAGCAATAGCAAAATAGAAACAAGAATAAATTACCTGAATTTTAATTTTGAAATTAAGTACCTTTTACATATATCACAAAAATGTTTTGCTTGTCGCACGATTGCTTTTGCTCTGAAGCTCTATCACGGAGTTTTTTAATATTATTAGTTCACCAGTATCACACTCTTTCTACTGCTACAACCATAGGCGTAACCAGGGGGGGGGGGGGGGTGCCCGGGCACCCTTCCGCTTGCGCAGACTCAAGCAAAATTATTTAAAAAAAAATCGAAATCTACAAAAAAAAAAAAAAAGAAAAAAAAAAAAGAATAAGAAGTGATAGCAGAGTTCAATTAGTTTAGGAAATTAGTATAGTTCAGAAAACTAACAGCCTAAGTTTTGAAATGTGACAAAGAAAAGAAACCCACGTTCTTTTTTTAAATAAAATTATGTTGTTTATCTTTTTTTAAACTAGAATATTTACAAGAATCTGTATTAGTCATAGTAAGTCAAAAAGATGGCTTTATAATCCCACTTTGAAGTCTTTTTTTTTTTTTTTTTTTTTTTTTTTTTTTTGTGGGAGATTTTTTTTAACGCCATTCTTTCCATTGCACGTTTCTGCAATTTCATGAGAAATTAACGCAAGTTCTTGACGAGGATAGAAACTATTTGTCTCTTTCCTTTCGTAGTTTAAAATCTAGAAAGAAGCAAAAAAAATTGAAAGGGATGCAAATGTGAAAGGATAATTCCAAAATGCGATTAGCCGAGGGAAAGGGGTGGGGGGGGGGGGGGGTACACAAACACTGCCTCCTTTGAAAATGAAAAATAATAGCACAAAAAATTTAAATTAATCTAGAGGTTGGTTGTTTGGTTGAATTTCGTGTTTCGCGGCCATTTTCCGACATTCGTAAAAGAAATATGGTTGGAGTCTCAAGTCAATATAGTAATTTTTTTCCTCTGAAAATTTTTATACTATTTTTAGAGTTTCTTCTCGTTTCGCGGTGTTCTTTTGAAAGTAGGAAAAGGAACCCGGTTTCAATCTTTTAGCCCAGTGCAGTAAATTTTGATCAAATTCGCGATTTTATTCTGCAATCATTTCATGATATTTACAATTTTTTCCCAAAATCGTTTGGCGAAATTCGCGTCTTTCTGCGCGATTTTTCGTTGAAATCCGCACTTTTCACCTCTAACCTTTGACAAAATTCGTGTTTTTTTACCGCGAACCTTTGACGAAATTCACATTTTTTACCGCGATGTTTTGAGGAAATTGGCATTTCTTCAGCACGATCCGTCGATGAAATTCGCATTTTCTTTCCTCGATCTTTTGACGAAATTAGCTTTTTCTTTTCGCAATCATTTGACGAAATTCCCGCTTTCTTTCTGCGATCCTTTGACGAAATTCTCGTTTTGACCGCAATCCTTTGACGAAATTCTTGTTTTTACAGTGATCCTTTGACGAAATTTATTTTCTGTGTGCGACCGATTGGCGAAACTGATTTTTTTACATTTGTCGAAATTCGCGGTAGTTTTGTGCGATCCATCGGGAAAATTATTGATATCTTTCCGTACCAATTAACAAAATTCTCTACTCTTTTCTGCGACATTTTGAGTAAATTTGCAAAGTTTTTTCGTCAATCGTTTATCGAAATTCGTAATTTTTTTTGCACAATCTTTTGACGAAATTGGCGAATACTTTCTACATTCCTTTATCGAAATTCCCGATATTTTTCCTCGATCGTTTGAAGAAATTCTCATTTTTTTCCGGGACCTATTCAGGAATTTATTTTGAGAAATTCCATAAAAGAAATAAAAATCGCGGATTTTTTTTTTTAAATACTCACTGAAGAATCACAGGTCTGTGAAAAAATTTGGAGGGGGAAATACTCCACAGCATTTTTTATTATGCGGGACTTTCCTTCTGTGTGCAAAAATCGCGCGATCCCGCACGTTATTTCAAACCCTGTCCCTCAAAGAAAACTTCATTACTAGTGAAGTTTCATTGATTTTTTTTTTTTTTTTTTTTTTTTTTTTTTTTTTTTTACGGACATAGAATTAAACAAATCTAGGATTTAGGGAAGGGGGGGGACTGCCTTCGACAACGTACTCCCGAGCAAGCTACGACTTCTTTTGTCTCGAAACAAGCTAATCTTGAACTATTGCGTTTTTTATTTCGAGCAAAATTAAATTTTCAGCTTTCTTATAAGAACTGATTTGACATTATTCTAATTCGAATTTAATCACGACAATTGCAAAAATTACCGGAGAGTTTTTTCTGTTTAAAAAAAAGTCAAAAAATCGCCTAAAAGCGCAAAAACGCTCGCTAAAAGTCGCATTAAATATTTAGAAAAGATTAAAAAATCACAGGGAACGAAAATTAACTAATTGGGTAAAAGATTTAAACCGGATTCCTTTTAGGATTGTCGGGGGGAAAAAATCACCGCGAAATGCGATAAAAACTCTCTAAAAATAACATTAAATTTTTTTTTAATTGAAAAATCGCTGTAAGAATCTCGAAAACACTTTAATGAAAAGAAGACAAATTTTACTGGATAAAATATTGAAATAGAATTCTTTTTTTACTAATTTGAAAAAATTAGAATAAAAAATTAATTGAAAAATTACAGAAATTGTCTTCGATATGCATGAGTTCAGGCATACAGGTCCTATCAAATCTTACGGCTGTGCGGCTTGCATTTTTTTTTTTTTTTTTTTTTTTTTTTTTTTTTTTTTTTTTTTTTTAAGAGTTTAGCGTGCGCGCGTACACATACACAGAGACAGACAAGCACCTATCTGTATTATCACAGTCGCATCATGATAGTATAATTTTTATTCATCTTGATAAAATTTAGTGTATATTATCATGAGCTGCTTTACCTAATACATTCGACACATTCTGAGGTAAAAACATGAATTACAGTAACTTTGGGCCTATAATCCGCAGATCAAACAATATCGGACCCAGAAATCTTGTTTCATACACCGTAACTTGTTCAATCGCGATAAATATTTAACTTCAATAATAAAATAAAATTTATGGGTCGAAACATGATTGTTTGATCCACGGATTATAGGCTGGAAATTACGGTATTAATGAATATTATAATTATTTATAATATTATAATAAGTATTTACATAGACTTTTCTCCAAAATGTCTTGGGTCCCTTCGGTGATCCCTAAGAAGTCATGGAGTCACATTCTGAAAACTTTCGTACGTATGTACTGGCAGGGTCGGACTGGGTCAGTGTAAAGGGCGCAGACCTTGGATTTTCAGAGGGCGCAAAAATTTTAACGAACTCAAGTCAATTTGACTTGCTTGTGTTGTATCTGGCTTGACAAGGTTTAACACACTTGCATAGCACCAAGTAAAGGATAATGGCTTAAATTAAATCTTTAACTCTAGATAGAAGACTTCGCAATATTCTCCGTGCATGTTTAAAATTCCATCAATCCTACACAATATTACGCAATTTTTTAAACCACATCACATAACATCTAAAAGCTCCAGCAAGTTGAATACAGATTAACTTGTAGTAGATTACTGATATCAAGACTAGAGCTTTCTTATTTTCTTCTATCGATAGACACTTTGCAGAAAAAAAAAATCATCGCCCCTACCAATTTTCCTCAAAATCACTGTATGAAAAAAACATAGGATTGATTAGGATAACAATTGATTAGGAATAATATTTACTATTAAATACTTTTGGTAAATTTTGCTTTGGAGGCTGTCTACATATTACATACACGAACGTTGATTTTTCAAATGGTAACATCCACTTTTGACACCCTGTTTGAGTTCCTTTCTAGCCAGGAAAGAGATATAGCTTATATGCTTTTCTTAAATCTTAATACTGTTATAAAAGAAAATGCGTTAGGGGTTTATCCCTTAACTTCAGAAAATAAATTGAAGATCTTACAAGAAAAAGTACCAAAAACTCTCAATTAGTCCCCAGTAAAATTTTACTAGAATAATAAATTTATTAAAAACTTACTTTACATTAAAAAAAACCCTACAAAATATTTCTTGTAAGTTTCTACGATTTTTTTGTGTCTCCTTTGATAGCGGAATACGGACCCCTTAATTTATGGAAAAGAAACATTTCTCTATATCTCCAAAACCAATTATTCAAATGAATTGTACACATGAATGTTTTTAACAATTGTGGTTAGTTCATAATATATATTTTTTTAAATGACTTTGTTAATAATTTCTAATTAAGAAAAGTTTTTGAATAGAAAAAAAGTTTGAAATAAGTTTGGGTCTATTCACTATATCTCTAATGAATTAATAAAAAAATCATCAGATAATTTTTACGAAGTTAAAAACTAAGTTTCTGAAATGGATTTATCTTTAACATCCTCAAATTTAAATCCTTCTAACTCTACCATGATTTAATTTAATGCATATAAACTATGCCTTTTTCCGTGCTGTCTCGATCCAAGAAACTCAAATAATGTGTCAAAAATGGGGTATTATTGCTTGAAAAATAAAAGTTGGTAGAATTCTCAATAAGTATACGACTTCGGAAACATAATTTATGCATAACAATAACTAGTAGATATTATTTTCAGTTGATTGGTACCTACATATTTTTTTACGATTATTTTTTGCAGAATTTGTAAGCTGTAAACCATATTTTTTTCCACTATCACCATTGATGCACTGAGGATCCTTAGAAAAGCTAACACTGTTTTTTGCACCTTTGCACCTAGCGCCAAATAGGGTTGCTGCGGTGCTGCTAAGGTCTTCAACCCTTTTTTTCTTTTTTTTTTAAATATATTTCTTTAATGTAATAGGAATTAGTTATCAAGCCAGTTTAAAATGTCATAAATTCAATTTCTGTTACAATCTGAGAGCCACTATCTACTGTTTTGTTATTATTCATATTATTAACCAAGTAGCATATTTACATGTGGTATCTACAAATATCTCCTTCAACACACAAGAAACGTTCGGTATGCAAATTTCGTCTAAAAAATATTTATAATTAGAACAAAAATATACTTTCCGTTTGGAAATAGAAATTTTGAAAACTAAATCTCAAGCTTCTTTTGTACCACGTATTATAGGGTATTGGAATGCTGAAATATAAAGCTATTTGAATGTGAAAATAATACTTGCTTGTGAAAATAATTGTTATTTTTTATACTTAAAAAATTACTATTATGCGTTCATAAAGAACTGAATTGATATCACATTATGAAAAGGTTTCTACAGAAAAAGTACACCCTAAAACATTTGCTTTGCTAGTCTAAAATCCCTAAAACAATTAAGTAAATTTACTATTCCCAGCACACTCTTCCCATGATTGCAAAACTTTTATCATTGTTAAAGATCAAGGGAAATATTTAAGTTTCCGTACTTGAGTGTAAGTGCCCCAGGGATTGTATTCATGCAAGTTGCAGGGTACATAGCCAGTACTTTTTAATCGACTTTAAAAAAGGAAGTAGATTCTCATTTCGACGCATATGTATTTTTTTAAGTAATTTCACTGATTACTCGTAAACTAGGCGCGAGATTACTATCCGAAAATAACGGCAGATTTTGTGAATGAGAAAACGCTGTCCGCGAGATACCACAGCTTGCAGCGATTGCAATCCAAAAGTATCATCAACTTTGTGTTCCCCGAAAAGAAAGATCATCATGTTTTCCAATCAAAAACAAAAGCCATACAAAAAGTTTTTTGCCTTCTGATACGTCTCTCTTTTTTTTTCTCTCTTTCAAAAAGCACCATTATATGTGCATTTAAGGGCCGCTATAAGGAAAGGGGGCGCAGAGTACTAAAAGCAAAAGGACTGAAAATATGTAAATTCTAAAACATATCATGAAAAAAGGCGATGAAAAAAATTTCGTCCAGGGTGCAATGGCTACTAAAGCTTTCGTTGGGTGCATATTTTCTCTTTCAATCGCATGCAAAGATGTCCGTTTTGGTTTCCGATCCTGAAATTGCTACGATATATCTTTAATTTCGTTGTGGTAATAATAAAAAATACATCTCTTGTGCTGTCTATTAATTGATGATTATCCCTAAACGAATTCTTGAAATTTAGTACACTAATCAGAATGTATGTATACAACAAGTGAAAAAATATTGGAGCGGCTTAGGCACTTAGGGGCGCGACGTTTTCCCTGGGCGAGGGCGCACCGGCCATCGGGCCGATGGGCCAGTCCGAGCCTGTGTACTGGTGTACCGCATGTATTATCTGAGATTTATTATCCGGCAAAATTTCATCGACAAGTCTTTGATTGAGATAATTTTAGATCTCATGCAGTGTTCCCCTGTGCATATAGAAGTTTCCAGCATGATTAAAAGCCTTTTTAAATCTTTATAAGAAGTTAGGGTGCGAAAAGGTTTTACACTTGTGACCACATTTTGTTACTGCCTTATGTCACTGATAGAAAGACATTTACATATCTTTTTTTTTTTTTTTTTTTTTTTTTTTTTTTTTTACCATTAGATTTAGTTTTGATGTTTTAAACCCCTTCTCATCCCTCCTCACGCAAACAAAAATCGCGTTTGAGCCCTTTTAAAAGAAATATCACACAATTACACCTTCTAAGATGAAAACTTGTCTAAAACGGAAATTCGACCGGTTTCATGGCGTTCCGTTTTAGCAGGTTTTACCATATAAGATATTGTTTGTATCCAATAAGTTCAGGTTAAAAAGTCTTGATATCCCCCTCTTCAAAAGGCTGGTTACGCCTATGTACAACCATGCCAAACCTTTTGCAAAACATTCAAAAGCTTCAGAATTTCTAATTTATTCATTTTCTTCGTTCCACTCCACAGGTAACGGAGCTCAAGTTAAATTCAAAGGAACTCTAATAAAGGGGATCGAAAATATTTATATGTACTCGTAGTTCGGAAAGGACCGATTGCATACAAAAAATATGATATTAAAGAAAAAAAAAAGTTTTTAAAATGGGTTTTGCACACAAGGAATGTGATGATAATACAGTCAAACCTCGTTAACATGAACACGCTTAACGTGAATTACTTTTAACATGAATTGTTTTCACAGTCCCCTATAAAAACGAATACAAAGATTTGATACTGATAACATGAATTGCTGTTAACATGAACATAATTTTGATTCCCCTTGAGGTTCATGTTAACGAGGTTCGACTGTAATAATAATAATAATAATAATAAAGCTTTAAAAATGGATTTCGGTTAATCGAGAGTTTCGGTTAAAAGAATTTCAGATAAAAGAGGTTCTACTGTATTTTATTTACAAAATGTATTTGTTTTATTTACCGACTTAAATTTTAAAAAGCTGTTGTCTAATTCGAACTAGTTAATTTCTGACAGATTTTTTAATTCATTTTTATTCAAAAACGCGTAAAATTGGAAAGCACGCTTATTAAGAAACTATGTAATAAAAAACTTTTTTCTCCTTTTTTTTTTTTTTTTTTTTTTTTTTTTTTTTTTTTGGTAAAGGTTCGAAATTGAGAAGATCCACGAACTGGACCGCTATTCAAAAGATTTTTCTGAAAATGCTGTCAACGTTGGCAATATGTACTGAATTTAGGGTCGCGATAGCACAGGAAAGGAAAAACAAAACTGCCAAGCTGAGGCAATAATCGCTTATAAGTTAGTATAAGATGTAATTCTTTTATTGGTAAAAGAAAAAAAAAAAACTTATTACAAATCACTTCTCTAACCATGCTTGCAAGTATCATGTTTTTATTTTTCTTTCTTTCTTTCTTTTTTTAATCTTTAAATCCTACCAAGATAGATATCAGCATGAAAGGTTTTATCGAAATGATTGCAAAAATAGATAACATTAGTGGGCTTGAATTTCAGGGCGGGATGGCGGGATTCACACCCAAAAATTTAAAATCTCGCCCAAAAGTATATCGTGGGCGGGAAGCTCCCGTCCAAAACATTTCACCCTTTTCCGGAAAATCTGCATTTTTAAACTACGATCAACTCCTGCGAAAGTCTTACGAATTTCGTGATAATTTCGCGCGACGAATTGACACATTTTGTGAGTTTTTTACCGCGAAAGATCGTTGAAATTTACGATTTTTTCCCCGCGGCCGATAGACAAATTTCACTATCCCCCCCCCCCCCCCCTTCGATATCAGTTGACAAGTTTCGCGTTATTTTCCGCGACCGACTGCCGAATTCAGAGGTGATTCTGTTCCGAAAATTTTAGGCATTCGTTTCCGAAAATTATGAAAAATCGGTCATCAGTTCGAAATTTCGGACATAAAAAATATAACAGAAAAATATCGCAAATTTCGACAAATGATCGCTGAAAAAATCAATTTCGTCAATCGTTCGCAGAAAAAATCGCCAATTTCTTCGCAAAGGATCGGGGTAAAACGCGAATTTCGTCGCAAAGGATCGCGGAAAAAAACGCGAAATTCATCAAAGGATCGTGGAATAAACGTGAATTTAATAAAAGGACAGCTGAAAAAACGCGAATTTCATCAAAGGATCGCGAAAAAACGCGAATTTAGTCACAGGGCCACTGAAAAAAACGCAAATTTCATCAAAGAATCACGAGAAAAAGCGAATTTCGTTAAAGGATCGTGAAAAGAACACGAATTTTGTCAAAGAATCGCGAAAAAAAATGCAATTTTCGTCAAGGGTTTGCAAAAAATACGAAAATATCGTCAAATGGTCGTCGAAAATACGCAAGGCTCTTTAGAAAAAACAGCTCATAAATATCTACTTTTATTATTTTAGGTATAGCTTTTAATCTGAAATAATATACTGAACTAACTTTGAAAAACTGGGTTTAACCCGAACTCAACTTACAGTAATTTACACTCCGTCTGAAATCCACCAGAACCCAACTTGCAGTAATTTACACTCCGTCTGAAATCCACCAGAACCAAAAACAGAGTTTACTCGACCTGCAACAAAAATAATTAGCGCCGGGCGAGGATTTCCGAATCCCGTCCCTTTCCCTGCTGTAATCTTTCAGAAAATTTGCTGTGAAATTCAGATTTCTTTTTTTTTTTTTTTTTACTCAGAATCGGCCACGAATTTCACGTAATAATTACTTTTTTTACTTAACACTTTATTACTTTTTACATAATTACTTTTTGCGACAGACTGACGAAATTCACAGATATACATATACAAAAGAAAAAAAAAAATCTTTATGTCTGAGCTCTTAATTTTTTCAGTTTTAAATATAATGTTTCCAAGCCCTGTGTACAATTTTCATGCTAAAATATTGATATTTAGTGGTAAAAGGACTGCAGACTGAAAGCAAAAACCACGTGCGTATTCATATTATTTATGTTCCCGTCCCTTCGAAGCGTACATACGAAGGAGCTGCGCCCGCTCCGGTCTACGATCAAGCAAACTTTGAATTATTGTGATTTTTTTAAAAATCGGTATTGTGCTTAAACTATTGACACACACTGTATATAAATATATCACCTTAAAAAGCGAAAAATTTCAAACTCGCAGAAAGCAAAATTTGCCATATTGAACTTAATAGATTGGAATTCCATTCCCTTTACGAATGTTAAAAAATCCGTGAAATACATAAAAAAAAACATTAAAAAATTAAAAATTGCTCTATGAATTCCGAAGAAATTTTATAGAAAAGAAGGCAAAATTTACTATATTGGGCTAAAAAATTGAAATCGGAATATTTTCAGTAATATGGAAAAATTGCTGCAAAACGCGAAAAAAGAAATAAAAATAAATAAATAATAAAAATAAAATAAGTAAAAAATAACGGATAAAAAATTAAGACTTCTCAAATTCAAATTGGTTTTGGCACATTTATAAATTCATTTTTGTTCGCAAACATATCAAACTGGCAGGTGATGCTCTTTAAAGAAACTACGTAATTGAAGCATTATTTTGTTTTTTGGTAAAGGCAAAAAAAAAAAAAAAAAAAATCAGAAAAGTCTGTTAACCGAATTTCCGGCCGCGACAGCACACCGCAAAAAAAAAAAAAAAAAAAAATGTCACTCTGAGACAACAATCTCTTATAACTCAAGATGTAGTAATTCATTCAACGGAAAATGAAAAAAATGCCCGATTACAAATCATTTCAATAATCATCCCTGCAAGTATCGAGCTTTAATGTTTAAAAATAAGTCAGAAAATGTGATCTTTTTTTCTTTGAGAACTTTAAATTAATAAAAAAAAAAAAAAAAAAACTAATACAAATATCCGAAAAATGCCTTGAGAGCACGTTTTGTTGGCACATTTCTTATAAAATCTCGTATTTCTATGTGTATTTTTATAAGTTAGAAAATCAGCTAGTTCAAAATAATAATAATAATTCCGTGCGCGAGCGAGGATATCGAAAATGTTCTTGACAACTCAATTTTTTTTTCTTTTTCTAAACCTCCGATATTCTATTTCTTTCAGGCAAAAATTAAAGTGTCATCCCTAAAAAATAATTATACTTTACATATAAGTCAGCCGTAAAACAAAACAGATGCATCACTGTACGGTTCAATACTGATAATCTCTACTGCAATTTTTTTTAAATTCTAAGCATCGCACATTTTAAATTTTTACACCTCCATGTAAGGAAAAAAAGTACTTTTAACTGCAATTTATTTGAAAACGGCATCTCAATTTATTTTTGAGATAGTAATATTTTTATAGTTTTTAATGCCAATTCTGTAATGGTGGCAACTGAATTTCTGTAAAAAAAAAATAAATAAATAAATAAAGGAAAACAGTAGATAACTATATCTTTTTGCTGCCATTTTCTCATAACAACTGAAAAACAAAAGTAATTAAAATATGTACTACTTTGTAAAAAATATAAGAAGATTTTTTTTTGCTCATCGGGGGCGACGCTAAATTTTGAAAAAGAAGGATTCCTGCTTGTTTTTTCTTTCTTTTTTTTTCTTTCTTTCTTTCTTTTTTTTTTTGTATCAGGAACGGTATCTAATAATTATATTACCAAACTTCTGGTGTAATCACTACACCCGAAATTTTCTGTTTTGAAGTTGCCTGTTCATTAGTTCATTTCCATACAATGAACAATATTTGTTATATATTCAATAAAACATTACTATTTTATAAGAACGAATACTGGACTTATTTTTTAGACAAATCAAAGTAGAGTAAATGTTATTTTAACTTGTCAAAGCGAGGTTTACCAGCGAAAGATACGAAATATCTCAATCTCCAGTAAAATGCTCGTTGTTCAGGAAGGAATAAATTTCGTTTCATAGAAGGAAGAGAAATGTCCACAAATGTCCCGTCCCCTTTTCGCCCCTTTCAAAGCAAGGTCAACAGGTCAACGTAGCTCTTCTACACCCCCTCACTTTTCGTGCTATCGACGAAAGCTCTTTTCTGAGTTGGTCCATAAACGGAAGTTTTTAGGTTTGCCGTATTAGGGGGGAATTTTCTCATTATAGCACGCTATGCCAAGAATAAAGTAGCATTACGGAAAAACAGAAAGGCTTTTTGAAGGATATTTTACATAATATTGTCTAAAATATATCACTTATTAAATTTACAAGAAAAATAATGATTATTGTTTACAGGAAAATATACAAAAATGATAAAATATGTTGCTTCGTAGTCCATTCTTTCGTTGTATGGGACATCTAATGCCATCTGGTGATGTCTAGTGGAACCAAAGAAAAAATTTTAAAACTAGATTTAAAAAAAAAAATACGCTATATATTTCATTTAAAAAATTAAACTACGTTAAAGAAATAAGTTATATCAATCCCCCCAAAAAATTTTAAAGAAATTGGTTCAATAGCAAATGCGCGGGTGTGATTTAAAAATTACAGCATGGGCAGCATAGAGCAAAATATAACTGACGGTTACCCTTATACTTACAAATGAAAGTGACTACGTAAATGCGCAGAGCAGAGCCTTAACATTGGCAGCGACCATGATACAAATTAAATAGAAAAATCACTAATGTGATTTTTATACTCGTACTTAATAGAAAACAAAAAACTTTAAACACTCAAGCTGATACTTGTTGGCTAAAAACATAAAATATTCTTTTGCACGTTAGACATCTAAATAAAAAATAAAATAAAGCAGCATATTAAAAATTACCCTACTGTCACAAAAGAAACTCAAACTGAAAGGAAATTCATTGTTCAGTCTCTTGAGTGGTGCCTTTTTCAATGCCATAAATTTGCAAAATATCACTAGAATAGAAAATTACAATTTCTGTTTTTCCTTCACTCTGATAAAAAAAAAGCATTAAAATGACTTGAAATAGAATATACTCCCTCAAATCTGCAAACGCCTAAAATCCACACATCACAGATGTAAACAATGAAACTTTCAGTTCAGATGCAAGGACAAAATTACAGAATTTTTTAATTTTATATAATTTTGTATGCATTTTAATATGTAATTCTTGATAATATGACTGAACTCGTGCTTTTCCATGAAGAAATAAGTATAAATTTATTTGTGAAAAAAATCAAGATACTGCTGATATCACTGGTAATCAGAATCTTTTTGCCAAATATATTTATGTATTAATCAAGCTTTATTGTTTATTAAAACTGGCTAAACCTGAAATAAAACTTCCTTACTTTACATTTAAGAGGAAAGTTTCATTGGATAATTCAAGAAAAATGAATCTTATCTTTATTATGCATATTTAATTATACATTATTATATTTACTTGTCCTCTTTTAATAATTAATCCTTTTTTTAAATTATCTTACTTTTTATTATTTTAGTTTATTGCTTTACTTAATTATATTTAAGTATATTGCAAGCATTCATTATAATTTTGATTGTATTATTCCATTCAAATTAAAGTTTAAAAAATGTAAACAAAGCAACGACCAAAAATCTGCACAACCTCTGGTCCCAAGCTGTGTGGATTTGAGGGAGTCTACTGTTATACATAATTAAAAAGGAGGAAAAGTTTTTTTTCTATACATGAATAAATAAAATTTTGAATGTAAGACAGATTGAGCTCGAGCCAGTCCAAGCCCAAAAGCTAATGTAAAAATTGAGACTGTTTCATCTTCATCTCCTACGTGTGCCACACATTACGGCCTATAGAAGTGTTTTGCTAAAAAAGAATGCAAAAACTTGGAGATGGGAAGGAAAGGATAATTTAGGATTCGGTGTTTCAGAAGCACTATTGCACTGGGATCTGGAGCCCTGTAATTTGTGAGATCTGGTGAACTACGATCAATCTTTAAATATTTACTAAAAACAGAGAAGTACCAGAGCTAGGCTCCGGCGCAAATTAAGCCCTGCTTAACCCTTAAACGCCTGATTTTTCAAAAATCATTGTAATAATGCTTTTCGGCTTTCATTTTTAAAATAAATCATGGAAAAATTCTTAAAAAATCATATTTTGTTTTAAGTGTGGTTTACGACTAAAAAGCAGTTTGTTACTAATCGGCAATACTGGTCATTAATTGAAAAAAAAAATTCCTTGATAAAATTCTATAATATTAAACACACAAGAATTTTAGGCACTATAATAATAAATAAATTTTTCTTGTTCACTGCGGAACAAAATAGGGTATTTCACAAGCTTCCAAACAAAACAAAAAGAACAAGTAGCAACATTTAAAAAAATAAATCTATCTTTATTCTTAAACAGCACAAGTGTTGCCATCTACATGTTGAAAATCGATTTAATAATATTTTCAGAATGTATTTTATTGACAACATTAGGCATTATAGCTTCAGTATTATTCTAATAGTATTTTAGAGCCTAAATTGGGTATGTTGCCGAAAAGCAAAACCCGGCATTTAAGGATTAAGAGTAGCATGGATATGTGGGTGTCATGGGTGCAACAAATCCATCTAAAGCAAGACTGAAAAATTTTCTCAGCATTAGGAATAACGAAATGGAAATGAGCTAGGATATATTTCTATATCTTGCATTATGGCTGAAGATTGATCTCTTACAATAAATAAAGTTATTGATGGTAAAAATTGCTATCATTTAAGTACATAAAATAGAATTTACTATGAGTCAAAAATTTCTTCAAGACTGAAGTTTCTTTCACCCATGGTGTGTGTGTGTGTGTATATATAAACATTTTTTTTAATTAACCCCTTATTTGTCACGTAATTTTCAGAAAAATTGTCAATTTTTTTTTTGTTCCAACTCGTACAAATTCTTAAAATTAAGTATTCTGATCTTAAAATCCAGTTTGTCAATTCAGTGCTGCCATATATTAAGAGCTTCAACATTTAAAACAACCTCGGGAGCGACAAAATCAAAGAAGAAACCATATTATAGCAGCTAAAGTTATGAGAAGTTCAGCCCGTGAGATAAAATTTGTTTATAAATGACTGCCCATGAGTGTAACAGGCGCAGCGATTAAGGGGTTAACTTTTCTAAAATTTCAAATTAACTAATTTTGAAACTTAATTATGCACTTTTTAAAGACAATTTTTGAAAATTCAAAAATTTTAAAACAGTAGCATTATTAAAACAAGTGGGTAAGTGTGATCACAGATCACACAGAGGGTTTCGTTTAATATTCCTTTCAAAACACTTTATCCTTTTGAAAAATCTGTTAGTTCCACGTTTCGCAACCAGGGGCACACTCTATTCTAAACAAACCTCTATCCGAATGAAACTCCGTTTTACATACTATCCGTATATATATTAGTCGAAGGAGTTGGGCCCATAGCACCCGAGATAAGTGGGTGCCCCTGGCGGTAAAATGTGGAACTAAAATATGTAAGGCTATGGTGCATAATATGAAAGAATGGTCAAAGGGGTGTCAGCAAAAGTTGGAAAAGTGCTCCCCGAGTGAAAAGGACAGAGGTTAGAAAAATTGCTAAAAATATACAAGTTAGTGCACGGAGGAGTAAATAATATAAGACTTTGCTATACGTATGCACAAATTCATGTCTCTAACTTAATTAGGGGCTCTCTCAGAAAGAATTCTTAAAATACATATGTGGTAGCTCAAAGGGTTAAACGTAAGACATTGTTAAGATTTTATTATTTGTCGCCTGGCCTCAGGTGCTCTGCTATATGCAAAATTTCAAATCTCCAATTTAATAAGGGTCTCAGTTAGAAAGAATTGTTTAAAATACGCATGTGGGAGCCCAAAGGGTTAAATGTACGACTTTTTCAAATTTTTATGATTTATCGTATGATGGTGTTCAGCTATATGCAAAACTTCACGCCTCCAACCTAATTAGGGGCTCACTTAGAAAGAATTGTTTAAAATACACATGTGGGATCCCAAAGGGTTAAATGTACGACTTTTTCAAAATTTTATGATTTGTCGTTTGATGTGAGGGGTTCAGCTATAAGTATGCAAAATTTCACGCCTCCAACCTAATTAGGGTTTACTTAAAGAATTGTTTAAAATACACATGTGGGATCCCAAAGGGTTAAATGTACGACTTTTTGAAAATTTTATGATTTGTCATTTGATGCGAGATATTCAGCTATAAGTATACAAAATTTCACGCTTCCAACCTAATTAGAGGCTCACATAGAAAGAATTGTTTAAAATACACATGTCGGAGCCCAAAGGGTTAAATGTACGACTTTTCCAAAATTTTATGATTTGTCGTTTGATGTGAGATATTCAGCTATAAGTATGCAAAATTTCACTTTTCCAACCTAATTAGGGGCTCACTTAGAATTGTTTAAAATACACATGTGGGAGTCCAAAGAGTTAAATGTACAACTTTTCCAAAATTTTATGATTTGTCGTTTGATGTGAGGTATTCATCTATAAGTATGCAAAATTTCACGCTTCCAACCTAATTAGAGGCTCACATAGAAAGAATTGTTTAAAATACACATGTCGGAGCCCAAAGGGTTAAATGTACGACTTTTTCAAAATTTTATGATTTGTCGTATGATGTGTGGTGTTCATCTATATGTATGCAAAATTTCAAGTCTCCAACATGTATAGTTTCTGAGAACGGGCTCTGTGACGGACAGACAGACAGACAGAGGAGCGAGACGAATAGGGTTTCGTCAGATGAACGAAACCCTAAAACAAGTGGGTAAGCGTGATCACAGATCGCACAGAGGGTTTCGTTTAATATTCTTTTCAAAACACTTTTTCCTTTTGAAAAATCTGTTAGTTCCATATTTCAAAACCAGGAGGCGCACTTGATTCTAAACAAGCCTGTATCCGAACGAAAATCCGTTTTACATACTATCCGTAGATATATTAGTCGAGGGGATTGGGCCCATAGCACCCGAGATAAGTAGGCGCACCTGGCGGGAAAAAATGGAACTAAAATATGTAAGGCTATGGTGCATAATATGAAAGAATGGTCAAAGGGGTGTCGGCAAAAGTTGGAAAATTTCTCCCCGGGTTAAAAGGGCGCAGGTTAGAAAAATTGCTTAAAATACACAAGTTAGAGCCCAGAGGGGTAAATAATAAAAGACTTTTTGAAAATTTTATGATTTGTCGTGTGGTCTGAGGCATTCAGCTATACGTATGCAAAATTTCATGTCACCAACTTAATTAGGGGCTCTCTTAGAAAGAATTGCTTCAAATACATATGTGGTAGCTCAAAGGGTTAAACGTAAGACTTTTGCAAGATTTTATGATTTGTCGCCTGGCCTCAGGTGTTCTGCAATAAATATGCAAAATTTCAAATCTCCAATTTAATTAGGGGCTCAGTTAGAAAGAATGGCTTAAAATACACAAGCTGGAGTTGAAAGGGTTAAACATAAAACTTTTTCAAAATTTATTATTTGACGTGAGATCTGAGGTGTTGAGCTATAAGTATGCAAAATTTCAACCTAAATAGGGGCTCACTTAGAAAGAATTGTTTAAAATGCACATGTGGGAGCACAAAGGGTTAAATGTACGGCTTTTTCAAAAATTTTATGATTTGTTGTTTGATGTGAGGTGTTCAGCTATAAGTATGTAAAATTTCACGTCTCCAAACTAATTAGGAAGCTCACTTAGAAAGAATTGTTTAAAATACACATGTGCAACTCCAAAGGGTTAAATGTACGACTTTTTCAAAATTTTATGATTTGTCGTATGATGTGAGGTGCTCAGCTATAAGTACCCAAAATTTCATGTTTCCAACATGTATAGTTTCTGAGAACGGGCTCTATAGGTGAAAACTGGGAAATTGAGTTAGTAGCCAGTCGCCGGTAGACTCAGTTTCATTAGTGGCCACTATAATGTTGCAAACTTTCTTGACATCTAGGTAAACTATAATCGCTGTATATATACATATTTTTCTATAAATCAGAGTTTTATACCAGCCAACTATTCATGATAAGAATAGGGAAGCAGTCAAAATTCAAGAAAATTACTTTAAAACCATAAAATCTGTTATATTAATTTTTTAGAATATATTTTTGGATTATTTGTATATGTTTATAAACACAATTATCAACCAAATTACTATTACTTTCTTCATATAAAAAATAACTAAAAATTCCAACAGCTAAGTGTATACAATAATAATAATAATAAAAATCAAATAAAACGAAATAAAATGTAGATTTTATTTAAGAATAAAATTAGATTTTAATATTAGATTAAGAAATTAAGAAAATTAGATTAAGAATAAAATTAGATTTTATTTAATAAGTAAATGTGCTATTAACATACTACACAAATTACATATAGTTGAAATCTAAGCTGGTGAGTGTATTTCGCAAGATTAAACAATATCTCTTGAAGAAAAATATTCTAACTGGTGAGAATGTGGCAGGAGTCGAAATATTGAAGATACTGCAATGTCCTTAAAATCTGCTTCCATGCAGTGAAAAAAATGAAAAAAGGAATAAGTTATTTGAAATGCATGTGGAATCAAAGCTGATGAATATATTTTGCAGAATTCTTGAAAAAAAATAGAAATTTCTTGTAAAAAATAAGTGAGGTGCTAGCATATGACGAAAAGTCGAAATATTGAAAATACAGTTAAGTCATTGAAATCTGCTTGCATCCGGCAGGAAAAAGAATTAACCAGTTTGCTACTTAGATGTAATCAAAATAGAGATGCATATTTCCATGAAAAATGCTGTATTTCCGTTGGCGATCGTTAACAAAATTTATAATCGCCACTTAGCGAGTGGCGATCGATGGCCGATTTTTTAATCGCCACTTTTACAACTTTAATCGCCACGTGGCGAGTGGCGACCGCTAATTTTCACCTATAACGGGCTCTGTGACGGACAGACAGACAGAGGAGCGAGACCAGTGTTGAATTCAGACACTTTTCTCCGGGAGGGATTTCTGTGGCTCCGGGGGGGACATTATTGAGTTCCGGGGGGAAATTGCACTTTTTGACCATTGAAAACACAAAATCTCAAATCTTCCGGGGGGGACATCTCATTGCTCCGGGGGGGAATGTCCCCCCCGGGCCACCCCCTGAAATCTACACTGAGCGAGACGAATAGGGTTTCGTCAGATAAACGAAACCCTAAAAAACAAGTGTAGCTTGCACTATTCGCAATGTGCATCTTATTATAAAATCGGGCAGCTGAAAAAAAAAAAAATATTTAACTACATTTCAGTGGCAATTACTGGAAAGTGTAGTGAAATTGTTATTTACCATTCAAAGAAATCACAGCATTGTTTATCTCAAATAAACAGATAATATTAGAAGTAATATCATCAATTAAAACATTGCTACATTTTTTGGAAAAAGAAAGTTCCAGTCATTTAGGTTGTGGTATAATGAAAAAGGACATTAAAAAAAAAAGTGAATTTGAAAAAAGATTTAACATTTATGAGGAATGAAGACAAGGCAAATGAGAATCAACAGGATACTATTGAAATCAAACTCCAAAAACATGTTTTATACATAGCAATATTATTTTATAGCAACTGCTGTTATCCTTGTTTTAAATTGCCATTTTTCACTGAAAAATACAAATATGGAATTAAAAAATGCTTAAAAAATAAAGCTGTAGAACTGATGCATGAAGATATAAAATTCAAAATCCACCTAAAAAAAGAAAAGTACAGCATGAAAACACTATTAGCGATGTTGATGATCCAAAAGAGAACGACACCAGAAAAAAGTTTGTCTATTTTTTGGCAATCTTTTGATGAGATTTATAAATAATAACTAATTATGACACTAACACTACATCAGAAACTAAATGTGAAGAAATAAACTTTCTTAGCAAGAGAATTATTGGGTAAAACGGACAGTCTATTCGTATGGAGAAAAAATAGTAAAACTTTTCTGATTATGTGCAAGCTTGCAAGAAAATTCTTATTTGCACCTTCAAGCAGTGCTTACAGCGAATACATTTTTTTTTTTTTTTAGGCAGGCCAAACTTACAGTAATAAAAGAAATGCTCTATCTCCTGAAAATGTAGAACAAATTGCTGTCTTTGCACCACAATTTATGACATAAATTTAATTATTAAAATATTTTTTTAATTTTATTTATTGTATTTTCTGTTTTTACAAACTGTTTCTGTATCCAAAATCATTATTTTCTTAGTTTTAAAAATGACCTATTTTTATCTGTATAAATGTAAAAGTAAACTTTGATCTGCATTGTTTTTTCTTAACTTTTCTATTTTTTTGTAGATATACAGTACACTCCTTCTAATCCGTACAGGTCGGGACCAAAGGTTTTGCGGATTTACATGTCATTTCTTTGTTTACTTTCTTATATTTGGAATTTATCAACAAATATGGTAATCACACTGCAAATAAATAACAGGGAAATGGCAGAATTTTTTTTTTTTTTTTTTAAATATATAAAAAGCTTATTCAGTATCAGAAATACATTTAAAGGATATAACAATACAAAATTAGCAAAAAAGCATTAATTATTTTTTAATCTATCAAACATAACAGTAATAATGGTTTGCTACATAGCTTTTAGTTTATGCTAAGCAGTTTAATCTTGAAGCAGCCTTTTTAAGATTCAAAATTTCTAGATCAGTGACAGAAGTTTGTGTTTCTAAAAAAAAATTAAGTTATTTATCCTCTTTGAAAGCAATTTTATCTTTTACATAAAAAGCAAATGCATTCGGAATACAGCAGTCTAACAATTTACAAGATACACAAAACATTTCTTTCTAATGAATGATGAAATGCATTAAAAATTTCTTAATAAATTCATCAGGTCAGCCAACTTTTATTACAAAGTATACATTATCTTGCTCAAAAAAAGATTTTAACTGTTTGTTTACATCTGAAATATAGTGTGGATTACAGGGAGTGGACTGCATTTTTATATACAAAGCTAATAGCTTTTATGAAAAATTACATATATTATACATTTATATTCAAATAACTTTCACAGATCAGTTATAAATTCCTTTGTCTTTAATACTGCTTAAAAAATTAAATTCTTACAAACAACCATTCTGTATTGGCTGAATACCGAGAACTCGACCAATTGGCTGAGTTCTCGGTACAGCTCTGTTATCTTGCACAGCGATACTTTGAAAATAAATACCAAATATACAAAACATCAAACATCTTGATATTTTGAAAATAAATGTCAAGTATATAAAAAATCTTGATATTTAAAAAATAAATACTGTATATATACCCATTGATATATAGACACTTTGCAATGGTGAATTTGGAGAGACGATAAATTCTTGCAATATCATTTTGTACCATATTTTTGGCTATGCCTACTGTGGTGATCATACAATTTAACTGGCTTATTTGGATCGTTGGGTTTCTTCAAATGGTTATTTAATCGAGTTTTTTAAAATTATTTTGTTGTTTGTGATAAAGTTTAGGTTTATGGTAAATTTCATTTGACGTGTACAACATTTTGTTAAGTTGTGTATTTCAAGGTCTTTTTTGTATATTTTGAAATATACCTGCATACCTTCTTTTATAACTGAGGGCAAAATATGAGAAATAAAAGTAAATGAATGTTTGTTTATTTTATTTGATAAGTCTTGCGATTTCTGTGATGAATGTTCATTTTTAAAATTGAAATTAAGAAAATTTTAATGTACTGAGCTAAAAGATTAAAAGCGGAATTATTGACGAACTTGTGCATATTTAAGATTTCGAATAGAGAAATTTTAATATATTATGCTAGAAGATTAATGCTGGAGCTATTGACAAATTTAAAAATTCGGAGCTACTGACAAATTAAAAAATCTGGAGCTATTGACAAATTTAAAAATTCGAAGCTATTGACAAATTTAAAAATCCGGAACTATTGACAAATTAAAAATCAGGACAAAATTCAGTGTGTTATTAGAGTAAAAGTTTGAAATTTAATTTCGGTTAGACGGGCACTAGTGTTATATATACCTGTATTGTAAGTATGTATATACATACATATATAAATATATATAACACTGGTGCCCGGCTAACCGAAAAGTACCTTAATTTCTTTTACGAATGTTGAAAAATTGTCGTTGAACACACACACACACAAAAAAAAAATGCTAAAAATATTGAAAATCGGAAAAGAAAAAAAAATATTTACATTAGGCTAAATATTAGAAACCAATATCATTTTAAAAGCTCGCCGCAGAATCAGTAGCACCAACTTTTGAAAAATATTGGGTGGGCTTAAAATTTAAGTAACCCATATAAATTTTCCTCTTGGTATATGTGTGGGGGTAGAGGAGTGGATGACTAAAGAAGTTAATTCAAAGTAAAATTATGTTTGTTCTAAAGTGTCGTTTACTAGCTACAAGCCGGCGAATTCACTAGCTACTAGTAAACTCGCCCCATGTAAACACATTGACAAGCGAACTATCTGGCAGCTCTGCGAGTGCGAAAAAAGTTGAAAGCTCGGCTACTTTTCTTGCTACTCACTGGCGTGTTAGCTATCTGGTTAGTAAACTATGTAAACGTGGTTGCTAGTGAAATCACTGCGAGTATTCGGTGTTTCGTGGCTCTGTGCATGTAAACAATGTCAACTAAAGTAGTTCGTGGGGGTGTGTGTGAATGAAACAAAATAGATTTTTTCGAACAAATTTAACAATTAGGATATGTTTGAGAATTATTCCCTGTTTGAAATAGCTACCGTAATTATCACAAGGTGAATATTTTAATTATTTTAGATAGATAATTTAAAATACTACTGTCGGGGAATTGCAGTTATCAAATTATTGAGACTGTATGGGGTTTAGAGGTCCATAACAGAAAAAAAAAAATCTGAAAAATGTTTTGGAGCATTAGTGCATAGATTCGTATATTTTCCACTATTTTTCACAGTTAAACTATCTGAAATTACTTTTAGTAATTAATATTACAAATATGATAGGAATGATACTGGGGGTTGAATGTTCTAAATACTAAATAAAATAATTTAAAAATAAAACTATGATGATGTTTGAGGCCACTGATCTGTAGATTTACTAGTTTAATTACTACCATAGATTTCATTAATATTACAATTACAATCATTTTTTGTGAGAGATGAATAAGTAAATGTTTAAGACAGAAAATAATAGCTTTTTAACAACTTCAGTAACTTGTTTTTTTTTACGAATTTAATATTTCCAACTGAACGAAAAAATGCCCCGGCCGGGAATCGAACGCAGTTCATTGGTTTACAGGGCCAATGCTCTACCGTTTAAGCTAACTGGGCTGACAACCGGTGAGAATATTCATTTTGTCTGCCCAGTTAGCGACACCACCAGTGGCCGAGAGGTTCTGCTCTCGAAGCTGGTAGACGGTAGGTGCTGGGTTTGAACCCAATCGTGCCGGTCGGCCTAATCGTTTGGAGTTTTCTTCGAACCATGGATTTTCATGCATAAATACGGGTTAGGTTCCCTTAGAAAGAACCCCACGAAGGGCACCCTCCCCCCTTGGGCATATATCCCTCGAGTAGATAATTGGCCGTCAAAAATCAACCCAACCCAGCTTGGCCCAGTTAGCTTAAACGGTAGAGCATTGGCCCTGCAAGCCAAGGATCTGTGTTCGATTCCTGGTCTGGGCATTTTCCGCTCAGTTAGAAATATTCAATTCGTATGACATTACCAATCAGTTTGATTGTGTTAAAACAATAGTTTGTTTTTGTTTAAATGGGGAGGGATTGAGCCTCTCTTTTCCATATGCCCTTAAACTATATTCTCTGCTTCAGGATTTGTTTCATTGATTGACAGATAAACTGAACAGGACAGAGTTATATGAAATTAATTAAAAGCAGCACTATTTATAAAATTTTGGTGTTATTGCATTTCAATAAGTGCAATTTAAAAATTAAATGAGATTAACTAGTTTTTCAGTTAAAAGACTTTATGCCCTATTAAACATCACTGAAATTGCATTTTTTAGCAATGATTACATGGGGTGTCCATTACTGAAAATAGACTAAAATTAAACGTTAGAATAATGGACACGGGTCTTAAAACATTAAACATTAATGAAATTTTATAAATGACCATTAGAATATAAAATTCAAATTTCATCTTTTAATTTCGTATTGCAGTAATAATGTGTGTTATATGTTCCGTAACACAGGGTACTCTTGGTATACATTTAAAAACTCGGCAATATCATTTGCGTCCCACTTAATTTTTCACGAACAAAAAAACTTAGCACTTAATATAAAACAAACACAGTTTTTCAGAAAAAACATGTAAAAGAAAGCTTGAACGCAGTAAAAGTGATGCAATAGCGAGTTGGCTACTGAGCGAGTAAACAAGTTCCTGTGTAGTGTAAGTGTAAACAACCACTATCTCGCTAGCCGACTCGCTTACTACTTTTCTCGCCGGCTTGTAGCTAATAAACTAACTCCATGTAAACGAGCCTTTAGTAAAATATAAAATTATATTATCATAAGTTTTCCTTATAAATACATTAATATTTATTATAAATAGCATAAAAATTGCTATTGAAAGAACAAATAACTAAATGTTAAAAAAAAAAAAAAAAAAAAAAAACATGCATTTTAGTCGCCTAAGTGCTTTATCGATTCAAGACATTAAAGCAGACAAAGTAAAATATGCAAATTTTTTTTTTAAGAGAAATTTAATTATGTGTCTACTGAAAGGGCTTTTGGTGTTCCTTTTAAGGGGCATCCCACACTAAGGCGACAAGCGACATGTAGCAGAAACATGTAGCGCAAAAACCGGTAGAAACAAAGAACTAAGTTGTTTCAAACCAGTTTTTCCAGCGACACGTCTTACGTGTCACCTTAGTGTGGGATGCCCCTTAGTCTAATTGATGTCCTTACTATTTTTCAAAGAAATTTATTTTGAGAACGTCAATAAAACCAAATTTTATTTCAGCGATTAAACAACGAAATAAATCACAGGAAATTGAGTGGGCTTGTATCCCACATAAATTGGTGCCACTGTGCAGAAGGGAACAAAATTAACATAAAAGAATGATTTTATTAGTAAGTTGCTGCAAAATCAAATTTTTTTTGCATTAAATGTCATGAATTGCCCGCTTACATTGTGTTGCGAGTGGGGAAAAATTTCGCTTTTCAGGTTGCTATATTTTAAGTTGGCACGTTTCATAAAAATCATCAAGACAGGTGTCTCGAGAAATTATTACGAGACATTGGCATGAATTTGTTATGAAACATTGTACCTATAAATTCTTATTACACATAAAATACAATATTTAATGCTATGATATATATTTTTACATCTTTATTATACGCTCTTGCTTCAGGACCTTGGTCAAATTGACTACAATCATGGCATAATCGTAATTGAGTAAGCCTCTATAACAAAGATGTACCGAAGAATTATTTTTCAAAAAATAATTCATGAGCGAGATGGTTAAACTATCTATAATAAAATAAATATAATAGTTTGTCTATTCTAAAAAAAATTATTTATTGTGACCTTTTACTTTCGCAACTTTTACAAAAACTATTGCATATAATATGAAATCTGGTAATTTTATAGATAAATGTATGATAAATATGCTGTAGCACTTATTTTATTTTAGGATTTAAAGAATTATTTTAATGTTGAAATTAGTAAAGATAGTTTAGTTACAAAAGTTTTATAGGATCAAAAACTATACATAGCAATCTAACCATTTTCTGCAGGGACAGACTTGACTAAACTGTGTAATCATTTTTTAAATAAGAGTTTATAAGGGAGAGTGGGAGTCTGGAAATCCTTTTAACAAAATTCCATTGTCTGAATAGAGTTAAATAAAAAACAGCTGTTCGAAAATTTTGAATTATACTGCTGCTAAAATTTAAACAGCCTGAATATTTCTTCTTAAAATATTGCAACAAACTTTCAACGGAAATAATACAGTGAAGACAGCATTTTTTATACAAGAAACATCTCAATCTATTTATTCCATCAAAATTGCAATATGAATACTGGATGTGCATGTGCAACAACAAGCCAGAAATGAATTTTTGTTCACAACTTTATCAGCAATGAAGATATTTCAGAGAGATTTGTTTCATATTAATTTTGCTTGTATTGAATGTGATGGTACAATTGAAAATGACTGAAGTTTGATCAGTGACACTATAAATACTGTCAACTCTGCATTCTGAATAAAGGAATGTCTAGCTCATAGTTGTTTAGATATGAAAGATGGCAATTTCTAGCACTTCTCATCATATCATATTTCACAGAAATCAAAGCAAGTTTGTTGAAAATATAGTTGTGACATCTTCATTATTGATAACGGTTAATTTTCTTAAGCGATACTTTACAAACAGCAAATAAATATTAAATAATGCAAAAACGTTTCCTTTTTTAAAAATCCGATTTTGGGCGATTCCATGTGGAGAGTCACACACATAATGCAGGCTTTAATTTGCATTTATTCAATTATTTATTAAATTTTAATGTTAATTCTGATTTTAGGTGGTATGGTAAATAAGTTATTAACATATTTTTTAGTTTAAATGTGTGTAAGTAAAACTCACAGAAATATATCATTTAATTTCATACTCAAAATGTGCTTTTTTTCTGAAGTAGAAAAAAAGCACATTTTGAGTAATGAAATTAAATGATTTACTTCTGTGAGTTTTATTGCTACACATTTAAATTTAAAAATATGCTAATAACTTATTTACCATACCACTTAAAATCAGAATTAACATTAAAATTTAATAAATAATTGAATAAATGCAAATTAAAGCCTGCGTTGCGTGTGTGACACTCTCCACGGAATCGCCCTTTTGTTTCTATCTAATCTGTTGAAAATAATTATGACATCTTCATTATTGTTAAAATAACGAAAAAAAAGTTATGTTTGAGTGAGATGAGATACACTGTATTTGAGTGAATAAGTGGATTGCAATTATGATTTCTTGGACAAAAATTGTCTTGATGATCAAAACATTGAACATTTTTCTATTTTATTTAGATACACACAGATTATTTACTAGACAATGTTCAAGAACTGGCATTTGTAGATCATTAATTCCTACGAAAATCCTTATAATGTGGTAATTTTCTTAAGTGATACTTTACAAATACCAAACAAATAATGTAAAAACATTCTCTTTTATTTAGATATGATTCTGTTTCTGACTATTCTGAATATCTTTTATAAGTTGACAGTTAAAAGTAGAAGTTGTGTAAGGTTTAAAAAAATATGTTAAAAAAAATAATTCATTTTAAGTATTTGGTAATGATGTAACGAAGAGTGATTTGGCCGAATACCAACTTAAAATTATTTATTTTATTTTTCAATTTTAAAATCAAAAATTAAATTAAGGACTAATTGAAATTAATATTTTGTTTGAGTGTTCAAAAAATCATGACAGCTGAATGTATTTTATGTAATATTTTAAATACTCTGATGCTAATAAGATAACACATGATTTTCAAAAATGTAAATAATAATTTAATTCATAATTTTTTATTTAATCCATAGATAGTTCTAGTAATTTATATATATATTTTTAAAAATCTAAAATAGAAACTCATTACATCTGTAAAAATGAAACTTTTTTATTTTAGTTCATTTCACCTCCCAAAAATAAGAACTTGCATGCTTCCTCTGCCTTTTTCATTCAACTCAAACTTAGTAAATTTACATTCTGTATGTAAAGAAAAAGGTTGTTTTCTTCAAATATAATTATTCATTCCATTACAAGATAATTATTCTTTCCTGGCTACCATACACTTTTCTTTCTCTCAAAATTAACAAGCCCCACATACGTCCTCAACCTCATATTTCACAATTGAGATGCCTGCCTAAGCAGGGTTGCAAAAAACCCACCTACCCAAAAACCCGGGTGGTTTTTTTTTTTTTTTTGGGGGGGGGGGGGGGGGGGGTAAAATCCACTCTAAAAAACCCAATAAAACCCACGTCAAAGCGGGTTTTATTGGGTTTTTTACAATCCATGATATTATTATTTAATATTCAGTAACTCTTATATTAGTTTTTAAACCTTTGTGTTTAGAGTTGTACTATCCTATTAAAACATATTGTGGGTGTACTGCCAAATCCAAATATGACAAAGTCAAAATGAAATAATGTGCTTTTAAGTCTTTTAAAAGCCTGTTAATATTATGAACCCCCCCCCCCCCCCCCCCCCCCCAAACCAACATAGGGTAGATGCACCAGTTTTGGCCACATTGGATCAATTTGTCCAATATTTAGCCTGTGAATTAATGCTAACAAATAATAGTCATTCTTACATTTTAAGCAAACTCTCTTTTATCATTTACAATATCATTTGTTTATTTTTTGATAAAATATGACTTGCAAAAAAAAAAAAAAAAAAAATAAATGTGTGAAACTGTAGTGTGTGTTTACATGTATTAAGATTTTTGCTTAGCTGACAAGTTTTCAAAATCTTTCAACATTAGGCACTTATGTTCTATTTGTTCTGAAACAAATTGCTATTAGGTTTTATGAGGTAAGCTATCTCTCTACTGCAATTTTACATTTAATTTAATTATTTTAACAGTTTAATGGGGGGGTGGCCAAAACTGGTGCATTAAATTTGCTATATGTACCAGTTATGGCCATGGGGGTGGCCAAAAAGGGTACAACATTATGTTCCACTTTTGGCCACGTGATTCATTATAGAGTGAATTTTAGCCATTTAATAAATTTAAGAACATCTGGAAAAATCAATTTAATTTTGTTTTATATAGTAATGGCTTCAATAATAATAAAAGCAAGGCTAATGGCAGTTCTTATAAAAGAGATTTTGTTATTCTCTATCCAATAGATAATTCACTTTAGAAAGAAGGACATTGCCAAAGAATATATAGTATTGTGTTTAGTATTGATAAAACAAAAGGGGAGGCGATATGTAATGTTTAGATATGATAAATAAACTAAAACATAAATTTTGAAGATGACAACTTATAAATTAAAAAGTTCAATAAAATTATAGCATGATTTAATTGCTTGTATTTTTCCTAAAGAAATGAAGAAGTTCCATAATTTTTGCAATATTTCAGGCACACAGATTTAGAAATACTAAATATTGTGAAAATCTTTAGTAGAGATATCTAAATACAAGTAAGAATGTATTTCACATTATTAAAAAAAAACAGGATTCCATTTACCAAGTTTAAAAGATATTCTGTGCTATTAAAAAATGGCCTAGAGGGAACACTGCTCTAAGATAGGAAGTAAAATTAAGGCCATTCAAAATGTAATGCCAGCACTACAAGCTAGCAAAGTTTTAGAGTAACCCGTTCTTGCCTTATATCACAAGTTTGCAGGACGGACACCACTTTTCTCTAATAATGTTGAATCTCAAGTAGTAGATCTAGGTACTAAGAATTGAAGTTAAAAATCAATTAGAAAAGTGGATTTTAGATATTGTCAGAATACTATTTCTTATAAAAATGGAATAACTTTTAAGATTCTGCCCAGAAAATTGTAGCCGGCAAGATAGAAACTCCATTTCAAGATGGAAGACCAGGTATCAAATGGTATTATTTGCTTCTGAAATCACACCCTAAAAGAACTTGCAAAGAAGCAAGGTATTTAAATAAGGCACAAGCTAATATAAATCAAAAGATGATTTCATAACTTTTTGATGAAAATCAAACAAAAATCAGAAAATGCTTTCAAGAAATATAACTCTTTGATGAAGATTCAAGTGTTCTAAACAAGCCACAATCCATCAATAATTATAAAACTGATTAAATAGTTAATCTTTATGTCCTATAGGCACTGTTGTCCCTTTTATTAATCAAATTTAAATATATTTTTTGTTTTTTAATTGAAATTTTCAGTTAAAATCAACATAAGTATATTTTATTTGATGTTTTTATCAATTCATAAAGAAATTTGCAAAATTCTCTTAATACAGCAAACAAATATGTGTGGTAAAATAGATGTTGCATAAAAATGCTTTATTTTTACTTATTATCAATTAAAATGTTTGTTAAACTACATGATATTGGAGTGGCCAAAACTGGTGCATAGAGGTGGCCAAAACTGGTGTAGGGGTGGCCAAAACTGGTACAAATTGGAATAAATTATTTGATGAGTTATTACTCACAATCTAAAATATTCTGTAGAAAGTCATTATAGTTTTAATAGAAAGACAAATTTACTAAAGAATGATGTTATTATGATTTAATATGCTTCAATCGATCAAGAAATGTAAAATTTCTATTTCAAATTTTCTCTAAATGTGGCCAAAACTGGTACATTTACCCTACATAGCTAATCATAACAATTTCACATGGATCAAAAATGAGTCTTTTATATCAAGATTTAACAAATTAAAACTTCATAATATAAGTTCCCAACTGGATACAAATTTGCGATTTACTTTTGGCCAGGATTGGCAAAAAAAAAAAAAACTTTGTTAAAAAAACCCAAATAAACCGGCTTTTTTTTTGTTTGTTTGTTTAAACCTGGGTTTTTTTGTTTTTTTAAATATCATTTTCCAATTACATATAGATGCATGTTTGTTGATAAAAATAAATATTGTTGGATATTATATAAGTATTATAACTTCATTTCAAAATATTCAAATTAAATAATTACTATCATTTATGTAGATAATTGAAATCATTTGTAATTAAATATTTTTAGTAACAGCTATATATTATGTTCAAAGAATAAACTGTTCTATACAATGAACCATAGATATCTTGAAAATATTATCAAGCATTACTTGATTAATAAATAATAAAAGATTAAAGATTTGTTTCAAAAATGTGTTCTTAATGGGGAATACAGATAAAAAGTAATCTATTAAAGTAACTTTTAAATATGTGATATGTGGTTATTACATAATATTATATGATGTCAGAAGTAAAAGCTCTGTTCCTAAGTTTATGTAATATCATTATATGCAGTAATTTATAAATTGTCATGAAGCTTTAAAATTGAGTAAGTATTACGATTTCTTTTTCTTATAATAATTAATGTACTTAGATATAATTTTTTAATATTGTTATTTGAAAATATTTAAAATCACATTTTGTTTTGATTTTCTGGAACTTATTTAACGAAATATTTCAGAATATTCGACCAAATATGTAATATTCGTTACATCCCTTGTATTTGGTTTGGCCGAATATTTTGATATCCAGCCACACTGAATATTCAGCAGACCGAATAGTTTGATATTCGGCCTAACAGAATATTCAGTGCATCCCTATTCTACATAATAATTATATAATACCCAAGTATATTGAAAATGAAAGAAAGTATAGTACTTAAAGCATAGGACAGCAAACAATGATATTTTATTAAATTAAAAGAATTTCAATGCTTACTTTGCTCACAGACTCCATTTCTTAAAATAGTACTTATCTTTAAAGTGCTATTGAGTCTATATTTGCAGCCATTTTTTAAAAATCTTTCTTAAACAGTGCAAATTACGTTTTTTTTTTTTAGGAGACTGTGGCGTCTGAAAGAAGACTAGAAAGAATAGATCATAAATATCAACCAGTCCTAGTTATTACAACACAGAAGAATGCATGCAGACACATTTATATTCTGTAAAATGCCTTTTAATTGAGCATGCAAATTTTGGAAAAAGAAATAAAATGCACCATAAATTAAGTAATAACATAAACCTGAAATTTCACAGTAAGAAATAACCTTATAATAAACTTTAATTAGATACATCTGTAACTTTGAACATTCATGATAAGCACTGACAGAAAAAAAAAAAAAAAAACCCTTTTGCTTACATTGCACTTGTCATAATTACACCAATTCATTTAAACATATTTATTTCCTGATCAAAATTATGACACTTGTAAAAACCAGCAATTGTGCGACTTCAGAAGTAACTGAAATTCACAAGACGGCAAAAAACCTGTTTATACAAAGTTAATAAATATATAAATAAATATATCTAAATAACAATAAAATCAATTTCAACAGAATGTTATGGTACCATAACTGTTACTACCATAAATTATAAACCAAAAAAATGAAGAAAATAATACATTTTTTTTATTACATGAAAAAGACAAATGTATATGTACATTTCAAATTTGTTTTGTTACATAACAAAGATTGCAATAGCTAAACCAAGTATAAAATGATTTCACTTAATATTGTTTGTTTGCTTTCTTATAACATAAAAATTACCACCAAAAGATCAAATATCTTTCATCCACAGGCATTTGTTTTTCTAAAAATTAGTAACATTAATCTTCTAAAAAGAAATAGTTTCCACCCTTCTTTTGCTCGGTATCTTTAACGGAATTTAATTTATTAATTCTAGGTCGATAATTATTGGGATCTCTTCTAAATGTAATATTCAGAAGCTGCAAAAATTTGTTCATGCCAGCCAACAATGTTTGCGGTGAATTAGCTGTTGTTTCTACAGATGGCCTGCCTTCAAATACAATAACCCGGTCAGCTAAATAAGTAGCCATTATAAAATCGTGCTCAACTACAAATCCAGTTTTTTTAGCATGCAAAATGAAACGTTTTATGACCTTGGCAGCAACAAGACGCTGTTCAGAATCTAGATAAGCAGAAGGTTCATCAATAAGATAAACATCAGCCGGTTTTCCAAGACACAGAACTAGAGCAACTCTTTGCAATTCACCTCCAGACAAATTTCTAACTTCTTGGTCAATAATATTATCTATCTGTAATGGCTTCATAACATCAGCTATGAACTGAGGATGAACATACGCGTCTCTAACTTTTTCATGCAACAGCTGTCTGACAGTACCTTGAGATTTAGGAGAAATCTTCTGAGGTTTGTAGCTGATATTCAAAGGGGGAACAGTTCCACCTCCATCAGGTTTTAATTTACCAGCCATCATCCTAATAAATGTAGTTTTTCCTGTTCCATTTTCACCTAACATTACAATGATTTCAGAATCTGTAAAGGTACCAGAATCAACAGACATCTTGAAATTGCCAAGGGTTTTACACATTTTAGGATATTCATATCTACACATGCGCTTTATTTCTTCTTCAGAAGCTGTTTCAGACACTTTAAAGATCAATGAAACATCTCGAAAACGAAGGTTTTCAGTAGGTACAAAACCATCAAGGAAAATATTAATTCCTTCTCTTACAGAAAAAGGCATAGTGACAACACCATATGCTCCTGGTACTCCATATAAACAACATATAAAATCAGACAAATAATCTAGAACTGATAAATCATGTTCAACAACAATTATATATTTATCTGGGTTTATAAGATATCGTATAGCTTCAGCAGCTTTTAAACGTTGCTTGACATCTAAATAACTAGAAGGCTCATCAAACATAAAAATATCTGCCTTTTGGATACAAACAATTGCACAAGCAAAGCGTTGCAATTCTCCACCAGAAAGATCTTGGACCTGTCTTTCTCTAACATTACCTAAATCAAGCATTTCACAAATTAAATTCTGATTTTTCAATTCATCCTTCTTATCTAACAGTTGTTGGACAGAACCTTGCACAGCCTTGGGGATCTGATCAACATACTGTGGTTTGATGATGGCCTTTAAATCATCCTCTAGGATTTTCGTGAAATAATTTTGCAATTCAGAACCCCTGAAATGTGCTAAAATTTCAGTCCAGTCAGGAGGATCAGAAAAGCGACCTAAATTCGGCTTTAATTTGCCAGCAAGAATTTTAAGAGCAGTTGACTTACCAATACCGTTCGTACCTACTAAACCTAAAACTTCACCAGGTCTAGGAGTAGGAAGTCTGTGCAATTTAAATGAATTCTGACTGTACCTGTGAGTTGTATCCTTTTCAAGATTACTAGGTAAATTTATAATAGAAATAGCTTCGAAAGGGCATTTTTTCACACATATGCCACATCCTATGCACAATTCTTCTGAAATGGCAGCGATCTTATCATTAGGAGTAACTTCAATGCATAATTTTCCCATTCGGACGACGGGACAAGATTTTTTACACTCTTGTTTACATCGTTTTGGTTTACATTTGTCACTATTGACAATAGCTATTCGAGTAAGTTTATCTTGAGTAGCCATATTGAATAGTACACGTGCAACGTGAAGAAAAGATGGTGATATTACGATTTCCTTTCTACTTTTTTTTTTTTTTTTATTGCTTTTATCGCCAAGCCGGTTTTCAGAGATCAGCGTTAACTTCACATTGTTGCCATTTAACAAATTAAATATTTTTATTTTTAAATGGAGATTTTAACGATTCATAATTCTACAGAATGCTTTAAAGACGAGAAAGTAAAGATTTGATCCTTCAAAATTATAAAATGAACATATTTTTAACAAAACTCACGATGATTTCCCACAAACTCACAATGATTTTTTTGACATTTTATCCTCAAGTCGTTCCGGTAGACTCATCAATACCAGACGAATTTCTATGTTTGTTATGAATTGAAGTATTGAAGAGAAGGTTGTTAAATGTGTGGACGTAGATGTATTGCATTGCCTTGCGCACTTTTAATCGATGAAATTGGTGATGAAACCTACTTTCTAGAAATTCAAGTTATTGTTTATTAATACCACTCTTGTATTTCCGCTCCAAGGATTTGTGTAAATGATACCCTCATAAATTTGTGAAATTGTGAAGCAGTTTAATTCGATGAACCCTTTAAATTTTAGATTGTTTGTTTTGTTTAACGACAGGTGTTCATTAATATAGTTGTTGGACTTTTGAACTGTTAATCGATATTAACTTATAATGTCTTTAGTATATGTAGTTATTGCTATTTTCTTGGATTTTCTGAGATTGGTAAGCGTTGTTTTTTCATGGAGTTGTTCATTCTTTGAAATAATGTTTTTAATTCTTGAGGTAGAAACATTTCATGAAGAGCTTAACTATACTGCCGTGCTCTGCATTATTTAATTTTTGTTTACATTTTTCTTTCTAGCATAGCTAAATTTTAAATAATATATAAATAAATAACCCCGCTCATATTTATTTATTTGATGTTCAGCATTCTTTTACCTTTAATACTAAAATTTAATTATACGTACTTTTTGGAAAATAAATAAAAAGTTATTTAAATCAACTTTGTTTTCTTTAAGGAATTTTGTTTCTACATGATCACAGTGCAGTCTTTGTCTTATTAGATTGATTAAAATAAAAATATCCCTTTGCAAACGCTTAATAATTACTTATTTAAATTTTATGATGAACATAAATACTATATAACTAGCCCTTTAAATAATTTTTTGTAGACAGTAGTTCCTTGATTTTATTTCATGTAGTTCAGAATAAAATTTATGGTATACTTTTACAGAGTTTTCCCCAGGCAGTTTCAGAAGAGTGCTGCACCCTGCCTGCCCTTTGGTTTAGAAAATAGCACCCTTCTGGCCCCTCATACAAAAAATTGTGTTCTTAGTTCTTACTGTCTTACCTACTGAAAAAATGTGCTTGCAAAGTAAAAACTGATCATTATTGTTACGTCAAAGGAATGCATTAACTTTTAAATATTAAAAGTGTCTTTTAAATTTTAAAATTCATAAAATTGCCCTTACAAATAAAAAAAGTGCCCTTTTTCTCACCAGCAATTCCCTGTCTTTTTTTAAACATAGGGAAAACACTGCTTTTTATGAAGTATATCTTTTTATAGTGACTTTTTTGCAATTTGGGATTATGGAATTGTGATTGCTTCTAAATGTTATAAACAGCCACGAAAATCCAACGTATCAAACTTGTAGGATAAATACTTGTTTATAATGTACAGTCAGCTAACTTTAATCTACAGATTTATAATTCACTTCTACTACCTTTAATCTGCAATATATATTCAAATGTAAACAATGAAATTTACAGTTAAGATTTTAAAGAAATTCAATAGTGACATTTCCCCCCATTTTTACAAAAAGTTTGTTTTATTTGCTTTGGAACAGATGTCATAATCCCGGGGCCGCCATCTTGGAATTTTTCTTGGCGTGAAAACCCCTTTTCTGCCAAGTAGTAAATGTTGCCAAGCACCGGTTTATATGCATGTTTGACTTAACAAAAATAAAATGTAAATAATAAACAAATTTCGCTTAAGTGGCAATCGGTAATCGTCAGGGTTGGTAAAAAGCCCGTTTTTTTTTCAAAAAACCCATTTTTTTTGGTTTAAACCAGGTTTTTTTTAAATATATTTTCCTATTACATATACATGCATATTTATTGATAAAAATAAACATTGTTGGATATATAAGTAATATAACTTCATTTAAAAATAATTTAAATTAAATAATTGCAATCAATTATGTAGAAAATTGAAATCATTTAAAATTTTAACATTTTTAGTAAAAGCTGTCTTATGTTCCATGAATAAAATGCTCTACATCGTGAAACATTGATACCTCAAAAATCTTAATAAACAATTTTTTGATTTCTAGTACTATAAATAAATATATGGTGTAGTTTCATAAATATAATATACTTTAACATGGCTATTCAAAGTAATTTCTTTGATATATTTGCAATCTGAGATATCTGATTTTTCTGTTAGAACACTACCTGAACAATTATCTTTTATTGAAAGCAAAGCTTTTTATAAAGAATTCCTGGAATGATTTGAATTTAGCAGTAGAATCTTTACCCGTTTCAAGGGGTATTGTGTATTGCCATTTGACACTTCTCCTGAGAAACTGCCACGTAAAAAAAGAAAGGGCAACAGTTAAATAAACAGAAATACTTATGGAACAGATGTGTTATTATCCCACCCTCCGCCATCTTGGATTTTTTTTGGCGAGAAAACCCCTTTTCCGCCAAGTAGTAAATGCCGCCAAGCACCCGTTTATACGCATGTTTGGCTCAACGAAAATAAAATGTAAATAATAAACAAAATTCGCTAAACTGGCAATCAGTAATCCTTGTATGAGCGCTTCGCGCACATTTAACGGAAAAAAAACATCGCCGAATTCAGCATTTCTCGCGATATAGCATTCTCAAAATTCAGTAGTTCTCGTTTTGTAGTAATCTCAAAATGTAAAAAACTCTTAAAGCAACAAAATATACATAAAATTATCAACGTACCTTAACAGACATCTGCTTTCTTGAAACCTACAGCACAAAATATAACACCGCCGTCATTTTCCAAAACAGGCTTAATACGCATTGACACGCTATAAACAAACATCCCTTTCATGTCAAAATTTCCTCATATTTCTTAATTACTTCAGCAAGAGCGTTTAAATGGACTACAGAAACTATAGTCAATGAAATACATCCAATAAATTTAACATAAAAATAAAAAGACAGCCATAGAACACGATAAGTAAAGATAATAGAACACGAAAGAGTATCTGGTACAAGAGTCAAGCAACCGTCAGCAACGACACCCGGCAGTGAAAACACGCAAAAAGCAAGCTCTCGCGTCGTAAAAAAGGGGGTTGCCATAATAAGTTACTAGACGCCAAACGCTGGGGTTGCCAGAGCGATAAAAATCGCCAAATACTCAACATCGCGGAGGGTGGAATAATAACACATCTTAGCCATACCTATTTACCAGCTTTTTAGACTACTACTGAAAACATTGATCTTAAGTTGTCACCACTAAAACATTTAAACAGCCATCAGACTTAATACACAGACTTTTTTTCTAAGCTATGTTATAATACATATTACTTTTAAATGTCTAAACTAAAAATTAATAATATATCTTTTTAGGCATTTTTATGAGACTTTTTTCTATTATGTCTCAAGCAAACCTTATCTCGATTTTTCCCTATTTTTTTGTCAGATCTAAATAGTGGATTCGATTATGCAATAGACACGATTTAAATATATCTTATTGCATATTTTAGTTAAAAGTAAACATGTGCTTCACTAGCACACAATTTTTCAATGTTCTCTTATTCGACTTTATATCTTGAGTTTCTTTTTTATTCTTAAGGCTGTTCTCAAATCCGAAAGGGCAACTTTATGAAATAAGTTTTAATTTATTTTTGTTCGGAAATGCATGGAACTAGCAGATGCTGTTGTTCAGAAACTATGTAATAAAACTGTGTTTTCCGTTGTTGTTTTTTTTTTCCAAATACAATAGATCTTTCAGAAAATATTCTCAAAGTGTGTGTTTTGAACCGAATTTCTGTGCGAAAGAAGAATAACCACTCAAGGAAAGTTAAAAACATCATTGCCATGTGATCAAAATTGTTTATAACTCAATAGGTAATTTATTTATCAAAAATGGAAAACACAGTTTGATTCCAAATCGCTTCCATAGACATGCCTCCTGATTTTATATATATATATTTCCGTCAAAAAATTAATTTGTAAATGTGTCAAAGCGTTTTTCACTTGAGTAGAGCAGTTGAGAACAGCCTTAAAAGATAATCTCCTCAATTAAAAATTTTCTTTTACAACTTGACTGAAATCTTAAAGGTCATTATGTTATTAATTGTAAATAATATGCGTTTTCTCAAAGGAAAATATTTTATTCAAAATATTGAATATTTTTAATCTATTTTATCGTTGCTAAATTCACATGTTTTAAATTTCCTCTTTAGAGCTTCAGATATGTTCATCAACACATGCAATTTGCATTCTACATGCTTACAAATATAACCTAGACTCACTATATCTCATGGTGGCTGCTGGGATATTTAAGACTATTAAAAGTAGAAATTATTTATATCCAATAATTTGAAACACTTAAATTACAAAAATGAGAAAATATTATATTAGATTTTTTCTAAAAAGCTAGTTGGTTAACCAATTGATTTAAATTGTGTCAATCCTGCTGGTAACAGAATAAAATCATAATGCAAAACCCCAATCCCAATATAGAAATGCAAGAAAAACAAAGGCTTACTAAACCCAATAGCCATGATACAGCAGAGAAACCTCGCAGCCAATCATTCATTAGCATACAGAACAAAGAGTAACCAATGGAGAGAATTATTTATGATTATGTCATCATTGAGGCATAATGTAATCCTTACTAAATCTTAACTAATCAAGCAATCTAAATAGTAAAAGTGTATTTTTAGCTCAAATCTGCCATTTTGGCTATTCTTTTAAAAATAAAAGTAAGAAGATCTTTAAAACGCAAACCTAAAAATGCAAGGTTGTGTGTTATATAGAATTTTGCGTTATATGGATCACATCATTAAATTCACCTTGTAAACATGGCCAAGTATGTCTGAAACACATCAAAATACATTAGAATATCTTTATACTGCATTCCTTGTTACCAAGAGTTATCCAGATATGGCTAATATAAAACGCTACAACAAAAAGTGCATAAAATTATTAACATACCTTAACAGACTTCTCCTTTGGGGCAGTCCATAAATGTCGCACTTTTTTTCAGTATTTTTGATCCCCATCACCCCCCTTTGTCACAAAGTGTCACACGTCACCATACTCCCCCCGCCCCCCCCCCCCCCCCCCACACACACACGCACACCTTGTCACATGTCACGCTATATTAGATAAACATATACTTGCAGTTCAGAAACAAAGCACTACATTATAGATCATATTTCAAACTTTATTTTTAAACTTTAACTATGTGTTTTAATGATATTTGTGAGCATAACTATAAAAATGATTCATGTTCTTATTTTGTATGAAATAAGATTAAGGTTTATAACAAAAACATAATTAATATTTAATAGTAATAAAATATTAATACGAAAGAGCAGTTGAAAACAGTCGTATTTTGGAATTTGAAATGGAATTTAATATATTTGGCTTTAAATCTATTTTATAAACATAAAATACTTTAATTTCAAAATAACTTCAAAATTTAATGTGCTGATTTTTATTGCTTTTATTTTAACCAAAATGTGTGATGTCACATTTCTTCTTACCCCCTCCCACCCCATTGTCACAAACTGTCACAATTTCATGAATCTCCCTCCCTCCCCTCCAAGCATGACATCATTTGTGGAAGACCCCTTTCTTGAAAACCAACTCTAAAAAATGTTGAATTGCCATAATTTCGTAAATTTACAGTCAAACTTCATTTAACTTTCCAGCAAAAAAAATGAACAAATACTCACAATTTGAAATTAAATTACACAGGTACTTTAACTTTCAAATTTTACAACTAAAAACAGCAAAAAAAAATTAACAATAACAAACTTTTGACTTGCTGACATTCTATTTTTACAAATGCGGAGATGAGTTGTCAAAACACTACTGAGCTAATTGTGAATAAAAGCTTTCAGGTAGGCCTAACCATCCAATACAACAAATCAACCAATCCCAATTTAAGCTCAGACCACTGTAGGCATGGATAGAATTTACGAAACGAACTGTAACAAGAAAAATCCATTTATCGCCTCGCCAAATTGAACGATGCTAAGTGTCTCGGCTGTTTTGTGATTCAGCCGATATCTTTTGATACTAGCATAGTACAAGTGTATTAAAGAGAACATTTTTCAAAAAGTGGTACAAATAGAATTTTTCGCTAAGATGTTATATATTCCCGCAGCCGCCATCTTGGATTTCTCTGCAATGTTTTGTTGTCATTTATCGATAAGGCAACCCCGATGAGTGACGTGTTCTGGCAACCCCGTTAAGCCTAAGATGTGCATAAATCTGTTTGGTGGAGGGTTTCAAGCCAAGAAAAAATCCAAGATGGCGACCGCGGGAATATATAACATCTGTTCCGAATTTTTAAAGACCTTGCTGGGACGTACAGTGTCCCGGCTTCATAATCAAAAGGTTAAGTTAGAACATATATTTATGAGTGCATGTAAAATTTATGAAAGATTCAGAGAATATAGCTTTTAGAAGCTACTATTAACACTACCTCATGCAATGGCGTTCTTTAATGCTTATTCTTGTATATTTTAAAATAAAAAGTACATTTTTCAGGGGCACTGTCTGCCTTGAACCCCTGTTTTCTTGCTATATTTACGTTCACTATTTTCTTTAGATTATGATTCATGAATGAATTTTAGAAGCTGATTCTGAAATTCTGAATTCATGAATGAAAAGAAATGAATCAAACTTGAAAAAAAGTGAAATTAAGCGAAAAGAATTTTTATGAATAACCAAGTATTGTGAAGAATATCTTGCTCATTGCATCGTGTGAAATTCGTAAGTTAAAATTTCACACAGAGTTAGAAAGTGATAAAGGAACAACTTCTTGATATGACTAAACATCAGGGCCGAAACTAGCCTTTTTTGCGCCTGGGGCAAACATGAATTTTGGTGCCCCCCCCCCTTTCTTCCTCAAAGTATATTTACAAAGAGAATTTTACTAATTTTCTAATGGCTGACTTATTTTAAAATTTAAAATATGTAATACTGAACTACGTAAATTGAATGTGACGTTTGTTGAAATTATAGTTCGTTCACATAAAAGAATTCGCATGTATTGCCGGCTATTTACAGTGTTTGCTTATACAGTAGAGTTCCGATTATCCAAGTCCCGCTTAACCGAGTTTCCGCTTTAACCAAGTTATTTTTTTCTGATGGATTAATGGATTTCATTATTATGAAACAGCCATTATAAATGAAGTGTTAAGTGAAGATGAAAGAGCAGCCATAAAAAGTTTGAACTCTGATTTTCTGGTCAGAATGGGAAAAAAAATGGCCATAATTTTTTTTGCAAAAAAGAAATCGAAAATGGGAAAAAAAATGGCCATAATTTTTTTTTTTTTTTTTGCAAAAAAAATTATGGCCATTTTTTTTCCTATTCTGACCAGAAAATCAGAGTTTAAACTTTTTACGGCTGCTCTTTCATCTTCACCTAACACTTCATTTATAATGGCTGTTTCATAATAATGAAATCCATCAGTCCATCAGAAGAAAATGATCGATTCCAAAGGTATAATCTTTCACTTGGCACCCCTTGGGTCTGGCGCCCGGGGCACATGCCCCCTCTGCCCTCCCCTTAGTTTCGGACCTGCTAAACATTCAGATAACTTGTGCATAAGAAACCATTTTGCATTTTTTATTCCATTATATTTTATGTGTTTTTATTTTTCAAGCACATCCTAAAAATTGTACAGTTTTCAAAATTGACATGTTGGCAGATAGTATGCATTAGGACTGGGCTGTGTAGAAATTTCTTAAATCGATTTATCATCCATCCAACATCGCGATTTAGTGCTAAATCGCGATTTAACACCGATTTTACATTTTAGAATATGGAAGCCTATTTTTTTAAGTTTTAGTAACAAAATACGATCTTTATGTGCCCTCCCCCCCTCCTGTATTATTTAGTATACTTAGCTTTTAATTTGTCAAATAATTTTGAAAAGAGGTATATTTTACACATAAAAAAGCTTTGAATGTCCCAAAACACTAGTTTTTTTTTTCCATTTTAAAAATTAGTGACCTATTGTAATACATTTTATAAACTCATTCTATAAGAAGTAATATAAAAGAAAATGATTTTTTTTTTTTTTTTTTTTTTTTTGCCTGACTTGTTTTGCATGCTACAATCTAAATTCCTTAAGGGGTGTGGGGGGCTTCCCCTAGCCCACTCAAATAGCACTTCATTGCTAACAGCCTACATACACTTTTTTTTTTTTTTTTTACAGACACAGATTTAAAAAGTTACTGAGGTAAAACAGAAGCATATTAAAAGACTTCAATGATAAATTTAACTATTCATTTACCATGATGAGAAAAGTAGTAAAAAAAGGGGGGGGGGGTGGTGAGATATGAGAAATAAGGTGCAATTTTATATCTTTTTAACTTTTAGATTAAAATAAGATTTGTTTAGCATAAATGCTGACATTTATATAGCGGATGGAGAGGGATTGAAAGTGTGACCCTTGGAGCACATCACTGAAATTGCTGATTTTTTTTCATGGTTGTTGCCATCCTTTAAGATTAGTAATAAAATATAATCTTAAAATATATCTCTTTTTAATGATAACAAAATGTCAAAAAAGCAAAAAATCGCAGATCTGAAGAAAAATCTAATGAATGCCTCCTCCAGCCCTCCCTCATTCTGCTGTAAAAATAAAGTTACTTGACTCATTACAGAACTTTATTAAAGTATTTTTAATTAATTACAAAATAATAATAAATTAAAACTAAAATATTCCCATAATACCTAAACATATGAAAATTAATTTTTCATGAAAATAATGCATAAAAATATAAACTAAAAATGGATGAATTTGGATATAAATAGTGAATCAATTTCAGCAAGATACTCAATCCATGTGACTGGGCATTGAAATCGGATGTCAAATCTGATGCATGACTATTTTAAAATATTTTAATTAATTACAGAATAATAGAAAATAAAGAATATGTATTAAAATATTACCCAAACATGTGAAAAATGAATGTTTCATTAAAAGAATGCATAAAGATAAAAACTGAAATTCGATGAATTTGGATTTTAAATATGAAACTTTATTCTTTTTTTTCCCAAGCATAAATACTCAATCAATTTCAGGAAAAAAATATTATTAGTAAAAGAAAAATATTTCATGTGGATCGCAGCCATATAGTGATACACAAAACAATGCATGACTATACCTTTAAAATAATTTCATTAATTACAAAATAATAGAAAATAAAAAATAAATGTTAAAATATTACTAAAACATGTAAAAAATGAATTTTTCATCATAAGAATGCATAAAAGTATAAACTGTAAGTCGATGAGTTTGGATTTTAAATATAAAACTTTATTATTATTATTTCATTTTAATTAATTATAGAATATTGGAAAATAAAAAATGCCTATTGGAATATTACTCAAATATGTGAAAACTTAATTTATCATCAAAAGATTGCATTAGCATATAAATTGAAATTCGATGAATTTGGATTTTAAGATTTAAACATTACTTTTTCCTTTCAACTTTCCACTATATAAGTTCTTAATTTCTGAAAAATACACATTTCAATCTCGTAAACTCTGAATCTTGTTTACAAAATAAATAAATAAATATCAATTCCTACTTAACCCTAGATAGATAACCATATTTCACTATACACTAAAGATAACCATACGTCGACTCGACGTGCGAATGTTTGAGTGAGCATATTTTCGATTAAGTGTATACTAGGTTTATAAATGTAATAATATGTGTTAATGTATGTAATTGAGTGCCGAGTACATAAAACAACATAAGTATTTATTTAAATTTTATTACGAAAAAACAATAAGGAACAAATCAAGGAACTTCTTATTTTACGAAACTTGAAGTTGCTAAATTTATAATTAAACCTAAATTAGTAGTAAATTTATAGGGTGCGTCCTGCAAGCTCCAGCGGCCGAGTGAGTTGGCGGGAACGGTGAGTTTAGGGACGCGAAAAACAAACGAGTTATAAATCGATTACGTCGATTCGACGTAGGTTATCTATCTAGGGTTAAATCATTGTTTTCTTAAATCGTTTTTTCTTAAATTGGATCCTGCTAAATCGATTTAACACCAGCTTCCCTTGTTTTCATTAAATCGTCTTTTTCTTGAATCGGAAAGCATGGAGGCTTGCGATGTTTGCTTAAATCGGATTGTCCTAAATCGATTTAACACCAGCTTGCCTTGTTTGTCTTAAATCGGAAAGCATTAAGACTTGCGATGTTTGCTTAAATCGGATCCTCCTAAATCGATTTAACACCAGCTTGGCATGTAAGTGGTAGATACATCAAAGTAGATAAATCGGTTTTCCGATGTTAGCTCTGAATCAGTATTTTGTTTTAAATCGATTTAAAGCCAATAACTAAATCGCGATTTAAGACAATGGCTAAATCGCGATTTAAGATAATGGCTAAATCGCGATTTAAGACATTGGCTAAATCACGATTTGACATTAGCTAAATCGCGATTTCCGATTTTAGCTTAAATCGATTTAAGACCAATGGTTAAATCGGATTTCCTATGTAAGCTTTAAATCGATTTAAGAGTTAAATCGATTTAAGGCCCAGGCCTAGTATGCATCAATGTTTCAGTAAATAAAAACTGTTAAGTCATGAATATGCATTTGGATTTTATATATTTAAATATGTATTACTATTTTATATTACTATATATTATTTGATTGTGTTCACATTTTAAATTTTTATGAAATTAAATCTTGAAGAGTTTTTTTATTCCAAAACTTATTGAAATAATTTATCTTTCCATTTTAACCTTAATTCATCCATCCGTTACTAACAATAACTTATTTTGTATCTGCAAAAGGAAAATGTAAACAAACAAAACAATAACTTATAATCTGCAAAATTCTATAATCCAAACAATGCTTTATCCCACACTTTGTAGATTATAGAGGGAATTGGGAGTGTATTAAAGATTAAATCCGTTATCTGTGTCAGGGTTTAGGCAACTCAAATTTGTACTATTTGTGTCTATTAAAATGCAATATTTTATTCTTATTTTTTATAGTGTAATATTTTATTCTTTTGAAACAAAAAGGCCAAATTCAGTTTATTTTCACACGCATTTTAAATATATAATTCTCTATTATTCTAATTATGGTTTAGATGCTGTATATTCCCTTAGCTGGCATCTTGGATTTCTTGGTGATTTTTTGTTGGCGTTTATCGATAAGGCAACCCCGATGAGTTACGTGTTCTGGCAACCCTGTTTAGCCTAACATGTGCATAAATCGCTGCTTGGTGATATTTACTACTTGGCGGAAAACAGGTTTTCACGCCAAGAAAAATTCCAAGATGGCGGCCATGGGAATATACAGCATCTGTTCCAAAAGTGTAATATACATCATGCAAACATCATTCCCCGACCTTTCCCCCACCTGTACTACCATATTTTATTGCCTATTTCTTTCCATCTAGAAATAAAAATAATTAAAAATACCCTAAGCAAAATAAAGTTTTTATTTGGTACTAAAGATGCAACGAATATTTGGCCCATTCGGCCTGTCTGCCGAATATTCGGCTTCGGCCGAATATCAAGTCCATTATTCGGCCTTGACCGAATAATACTGTAATAAATGTTTTTATATTTACACAGTATAACTTTTTAATTTGACAATTTATATTCATCATGTATAATGGAAATTTTATTTGAAATTAACACTTTTTTCCCCATTAACTTTCATACCCCGAATGGGTTTTATCTACCCATTTTTATATAAGAGGCTAATTTAGGAATTATGTTAAAAAAATTTTTATGCTGTATCAGTAAGTACAAAAAGTATCTGCTTGTAATATGCTAACATAATCTGTTAAATTTAAAATTAATCTATTCAAAATTGTTTTAATACAGCTGTACAAGCAAATTCAATTTTTTTTTATCATAATGGGAAGTAACATTTATCCCTCGTTACATAAAAAAATATTTCTTTCAATAATATTTTGAATTATACCTATAAAGAACTCTAGTGCTATCTGGTGACAGCAAAGAAAAAAAAATAATGATAATAATAAATGATAAAAAAAATTTGTTAATTGTGAGCTTTATAAAGTCTACAATGATTTCTTTCCACCATTTTAGAGGATATTCCTTTCATCCTTTCTATCAGTGGTTTTTCTTAAGATATGAAGATTTCTTATTTTTTATTTTATTTCATCTGAAAATTGAAACTTATCTTTCCTAGTACTTTTCAAAATTTGTCATTATTTAAAACGTAACAACAACATACATAACATCTATTAAAATGTAACTAGACAGTACCTGATGAGGTACTTTTGCTAAGAATTTTTTTGGGGGGCTGAATTATATTATTGAGGCAATTTTTAGGCCGAACATAGCCGAATATTTTTTCAGAGTAAAATAATGCTTTAAAAAATAAAAAAATTGTATATAAATAATTTTTTAAAAGAAAACAATACATTTTAATTGTGAAAGATACAAGAATTGTGCATATAGTGCATACTATAATTTGTTTTTAGGCAAAAATAAGTTCATTATTCAGCGGCTGAATAGGCCGAATATTCGGTTATTCGGCCAAACCACTATTCGTTGCATCACTATTTGGTACATTACAAAAAATAATAAAAATATTATTTTTTACTATTATTATATAGTCTACTCAATCAATTATATGTTTCCCCATGTTAAACCATCATTTTCTCATACATTACTATTATCTCAAATATATACCACTAATAGTGTTGACTGTAGGGATGCACCGGATATTTATTTTGCCGGATATCGGATACCGGATATCCGAAGCCACTTTGCCTACCGGATTCGGATATCTGATCGGATATTCGGCACTAGATATGTTTTTCGTTATATGGTGAATTATTTTTTTATATAATACCATCTTAGAACAATAAATTACAAACATGTTACACACATCATTAAAACATTTTAAATGTATTGAAATATAATTTACAAAAACTATATCTCTTTGAAAATCAGGGCTTGAAATTCAAGTTTTCCCAGGAAGGGAGTTTCCCACCCAACATTTATAAATGCAGGGGAGTAAACTGTTAGTAAGGGGAAAAAATATCTTTAAACACTGCTATTTTTTATGTGCCACTTACAGAATTACACTTATATAGACATGACAAAATACCATTCAAATATTTTAAATTAACAACTCAAGATAATTATCCAAAATGTTTCTTTTTATTAAAACAAAGGAACAGAATCAAGCTTTATATGTACCATGTCAATTTTTCAACTTTCATCTGATGTTATGGGCAATTAACAATAGAGTTCCTAAAAGAATTTCTTAATTTAGATTTTATTCGATTTTTCGAACTCTTTCACAAGTTAGACTTTTGACAAACGGCACAGATCAATTTTTAAAATTATCGGGAAACACATGATTATGCTCTCTTAAAAATTTTTAGAAAACTTTGTAAAATCTGATGTGCATTCATTTATAACTTACTTGCATGAATAATGCATATCGCTGATTTTATTGTCAATATCATACTGTGATTGTATGTCGCTTTTGAACAAACTTGTTTTATTATATCCTTAAGGGTGTTCTCAAATCCCAAAGGGCAATTTTCTGACATAAGTTTTAATTTATTTTTGTTTGAAAATGCATGAAACTAGCTGTTGCTGTTATTCAGAAACTATGCAATTCAGCTGTTTTTCCTTTTTTTTTTTTTCTTTTTTTTTTCTTTTTTTTTTTTTTTTTTGCAAACGCAATAAATCTTTCAGAAAATAGTATCAAAGTGGAAGTTTTGAGCCGAATTTCCACATGAAAGTAGAATAACCACTCAAGAGTGAGCGAAAAACGTGTTTGTCACATGATCAAAATCGCTTATAACTCAATAGGTAATTTATTGATCAAAAAATGGAAAACACAGTTCAATTCCAAATCGCTTCCATGGCCAGGCTTTCCAAATTTATATCTTTCTATTAAAAAATGAATTTGTAAATGTGTCAAAACGTTTTGCGCTTGTTGAGCAGAGTAGTTAAGAACAGCCTTAATGGAATTATAGTCAAAACTGTAATCCCTGGTATTTTCGTTAATTGAACTATGTTCTATGTATTGTAATTTTAAATCCATATCCAAAGTTTGAAAAGGAAATAGTCAATTGATTTCTTCTATTACACAAGAAAAGATTGATTTCAAAAAGCTGTGTCCTAATTTTTATGAATTGCAAGAATCAACTAGTTTGTTGTTTCTAAATATGTTTTTTTTTTTAAGTTCACCAAATGTTTTTTCTTCATGTGCATCACAAGTGAAATTTCATTTTATTTAGTGCTGACTATTGGCCAGGTTGGTAAGGCTCAGTCTCCGGTGGCCGTTATTGTCCTTTTAGTTATTTCCTATTTTGGGCACAGGGAAAAAACATCGCAAAATACGTAAATCGGTCGTAGAAAAAAATATTGCCGATTTCGTCAATCACGGCGAAAATAAATAAAAACATTTGTCGACCGGTTGCAAGAAAAGAAAAGCAAGTTCATGGGAAATCAGCAGCGGGAAAATATCATGAAATTCGTCAATTGATCACGGAAAAATATCGTGAAATTTGCCAGTCCGTCACGAGCAAATATCATGAAATTTCTCAGCCGATCGCAGAGAAAAAACGCGAAATTATTCAATCGGAAGTAGGGAAAACAGTCGTTACTTTCATCAGTATGTCACAAGTACAAACAGGGAAATTTGCCAATCGGTCACAGAATAAAATTGTTAAATTTGTCAATTGATCGCAAGTAAAAAAAATATTGAATTGTCCGATCGGTCTAGTGAAATTCGTCAGTCGGTCATGGAAAAAAATAGCAAAATTTTTCAGTCATATGCAGAAAAGCAATCATGAATTTTGTAATCTCTCGTAAGAAGAAACTGTGAAATTTGCCGATCGATAGCAGAAAATATCATGAAATTTGTCAGTTGGTCCTGAGACTTGATCGTCGTTTTACAAAGAAACATTTTCGGAAAATGATTTTTTAGAAATAGGAGCCCCCCCCCCCCCCCCCGCCCACAATATTCTTTAGGGCACGAATCCTTCTATCCCATCTCGAAATTCAATCCCTGTATCTGCCATTCAAACCCTGTAATGTAATGTTAATAATGTTGCATAAAAAATGTAATTTAAACATTAAAATATTCTGTTTATTTCTACAATGAAATTTTGATAATTGCTATTGGATTCGGATATGGTATTGACTATCTTGATAATTGCTAATAATTAATTAATTTGTACAATGGAATGCTGATAATTTGTACAACAAATTTTAACCAATTAATATGCCTATAATTGTAGAGTATTTTCACAAAAAATATATACTATTTTTTTTTTAAACATGAAATATCTACTAATATACCCATGATTAAAGACTTACTTTCTCCAAACATAGGTTTAGTTGATGCCTTTTTTCTGTTTTAATTATTTAATACTGTTTTGCTTTAAGTCACATTTAGTTTTATTTTAAGTTAAATTACTTTGATATTTATAAGTAAAGAAAATTACTTTTAATTTTAAATATTTATAATAAAGTTACAAAAGTAACTAGTTGGATGTGCCAATCCCAAAACTTTCTTCTATCTCATACATCTTAATATTCGAAAAAGTAGTTCCAAATGTTAATACTTCAATATTATTAGTTCAATATTATTTTGACTTTGACATATAATTTCTGCTCCAGCCAATTAATCAGAATAAGTTAATCTCGATCATATGATATTTATTAAAATAATTTTTTCGTTATTCTGTTGGATATCAGTTGTTTGTGAATAGCAGCTTAGCAGGATGTGAAGTTCCCGTCGCTTCACGAACCGCCAATATACAGTACAAAAAAGAAAAAAAAAAACTGTGAGAAATCGAGAAAATTTTACAAAAAATCACTGTTACAGTGCCACCTTCGGGCAGAATATTTCCAAATTTAAAGAAAAACTGCTGCCCATAGCCAAAAATATACACATAAAATTGGTTCAATTCTATGTTTAGCTTCATACATTTTTTGATGGTAAAATAATGAAAATAATACAAAAATCCCTATCATAGTGCTCCCTTCCAGCGGAATATTTTCAAATTGAAGGAGGACTTGCTGGCCATAGTCAAAAACATACTCCCGAAAATTGGATCAATTCTATGCATAACTTCATACACTTTTCGATGGTACAAGAATGAAAGTGGCACAAAAATCACTATTACAACGCCCTCTTCTGGCAGAATATTTCCAATTTAAAGGGGAACTTGCTGAACATACATACACAAAAAATTTTGCTCAATTATATAGATAACTTCATACACTTTTCGATGGTACAACAATGAAAATGGCACAAAAATCGCAATTACAGTGCCCCAATTACAGTATGGAAGAATGCTTCCATATTGAAGAAGGACCTGCTGGCCACAGCCAAAAACATGCACAAAAAATTTGAATCAATTCTACGCATAACTTCATATACTTTTTGATGGTACGATGGTGGCACACGGACAGACAGACATTTTGTATAAACATGTTTTGGGATCTCTGACCCCTAATACGTCTAAATCCGTCGAAAACCAGAAATCGAAAAAATTTCAATTACAATAATGTCTTCTATTGAAGATAGAAGAAAGTAAAAATAGGCCTATTTAATTGTTAAACTTAAAAGAAAGTAAGAAAATTAATAAAGTCATACTTTAATAAACGACTTCAAATTTTGTTTTATATTCTGAAAGTAAAGGTAATATTTTCTAAAAGATGTAAACGTAAATTCTTAAATTTAATATAAAGAGTTCAAATATCAATGCTAGGAAAGCTGGCAATTCTTTAAACATTTGAGAATTATCTTTTACTCATGAATAGTGAACTTACTTTCATATTTTGCATTATAAACAAAACTTGATCGGCATTGTTTGGGGTCAAATGATTTCTCTTATCCTTATATAATCGCTGTGTTGCGCTCTGTCGGATATCCGGCAGAGAAGTCTGATATCCGGTGATTGTAAATCGGATATCCGATGGTATTTCGGATATTGAAAAATCAGCCGTATATCGGATATTTGCCAGATATCCGTTGCATCCCTAGTTGACTGTAAGCCGCTTTAGCAGGGCACAGCTCCCGGTGGCCCTTTTTATTTCTTTTTTGCGCCCAGCGGCTCCTTTAAACCCTTCTGATGCGCCGGCTGCCCTTTTAAACATTTCCTATTTGCTTTGTGGCAACTCAATTGATCCCGGGAAAATATCACAAATTCTAAGGCCTCTAAACAAACCAGTTGAAAATATTTTTAGTGAACAAGGTACAAGTGTGCCCTTTTGGAAAAAAATAGGCCCTTTTTTTAGAATAGTGTTCCCTTTTTGAAAAAAGGTACCCTTTTATAGAATAGTGTTCCCTTTTTTTAGAATAGTGTTCCCTTTTTGAAAATTTTCCGCCCGGCGGCCCTTTTTTTTCTAGAGTCAACACTAACTAAAGAGCAGTAGCAGTCTAGCATCCTTCACAGAGAAGAAGCCATTTTGAGCACTTGTCAGTCCAGCAACATAAATTGGTGGTGTAAGATTTTGTTAATTTTTCAGAATTTTTTTTCAGTCAATATTTCCGGAAATGTTTTTATTAGCAGTCATTCCCTCAGACAGAATATTCATTTTTTTTGTAAATATCAAAAATTTTAATTTTATCATACATTATATATTAAGTGTATCTCTTAAAGGAAACTGTTTGGATTTCTTCATAATTTTGCATTTTTCCCTACAACTAGTAAAAATGTCTTATTTCATCATTCCCTCACTTGTCATTTCCTAACATTTACCATTATGAGGGAATGACAAGATGAGTGAGGGAATGATGTGCTTTCTGTTTAAATGATGGATTTAGTTTTCCTGCTTAAAATTTATACTAATAGCATGTTATTTTTTAAATTTATGTGGTTCAAACTAACCAAAACATTTTATTTAAACTGTTCTTGGAGAAATTTATAAATACGTCGCAGTAGCTTAGTAAAAAAATATGCATATACATATAATAGCGTTGATTAGCATTTTACATTTTTTATGCGATTAAAATATATTGACTTTAAAAAAATCTTTAAAATGTTAGGTTTATGAGATTTTATAATTACTTTTAACTGATTTATTGCTAGATCTGAATTATGCTTTCACATGTTTGATTTTAATCTTAAACAAGCTCTATTACAGAAGTTTTTCTACATTTTTTTAATCAGATTTATATTAAAATCAAAAAGTAAATAGTGATATATACATTATAGCAAAAACAAAAAGGAAAGCTTAAAAAAGAATAGGGCAAAAAAAGAAGAGAGAAAATGAAAAATAATCCTTTGAAGTTTGAAAAAATGAAGCAAAAAGAAAAACTGAAATATTTAAAAGAGAAAGGACAAGAGTTCTAGACAACAATGTCAAAAAAAGGAAGCTGTGGAAGAAAAATTCAAAAAATTATAGAGAAAATATTAAGAAAAATAAGAAGATTGAGCAATTTCTTTCTTCCCAGACTCCATCAAATAGTGGTAACACAGATTCCACAAGTTTTAGTGTTTCTGAGACTGAACGTCCTTTTTCAAGGCAGAGTGCTGGGAGAAAAAGAATTAGACGTGACAGATCAAAACTGTTTCGAGAAAATCAGTCATTAAAAGTTCAATTGTAAAGCTGCAAAAGGAGATAATCAAAATACAAAAAGTGTTACCAAGCCTTATTTAATTTTTTTTTTTTTTTTTAACATCTAAAAGTTAACTCCTAAAAGAAAAAACAACTGGAAATAAAGACATATCATCCAGAATTAGAAAAAGATTTTATTTGGAGACGTTCTCTGCACAGCATTGGCATCAACCTTTAGCAGTATGGGAAAGAGTCAAAAAGATAGACAAATGTACTACGAAATTTTAAGGGGAAGTATTTTGAAAAAATACTAATTGCTACATATGACAAAAAAAAACTAAGATATCGAAGCTTGAAGAATATTACTAGCAAGGAAGCTTATCTCTTTACGTATTGTAAGAGAGGCAATTACCTATTTAATAAAGTTAAACAGGATATATTAAGTTTTTGCTGAAAACTTTGTCCAGGAAAAGATTATATCACAAAAAGCAAAATAAAGAAACAGAAGAAGGCTTTTATGTGAGACACATAGATATTTATACAAGAGGTTTCTCAAAGAAGTTGATTATGTTTTGAGTTATTCATCATTCTGTCGCCCGAAACCACTTTAAGTGAAAAAACCTAATGTTGAAGAAAAAGATACAGCTGCTTGTGAAGCTCATTCCAACATGAAAATAATTGTATTAAAACTTAACGAAACAGGAATAATAAATTTTAAAACACCTGATGTATTACTAGAATTATGTTGTGAGAAAAACAATATAACCTTCCTTCAAAGGAAGTGTGAGAATTGTAAAAGTAACTTAATTTTATAAACTATTAAGGATGAAACAAGTTTATTAAAGCTGAAGAAATAGATCTGGGAAACACAAACTATAATTAACCAAACCAAAACTAGTCAGATGTGGCAATCCCAAAACTTTCTTCTGTCTCATACATGTTGATACTTCCTGAAAAATGCAGCTTAGCAGCACCACCGGTTAGGTGATTTACACCAAACTCTAATCAGCAACAACTTATGTCAACTTCTATCTTAATCTGAAGTTTGATGAAAATCTGTGCATTAGTTTTTGATAGAGCTGTTCCAGAAATCATAAAAAATTCTGCGTATTAGCGCCACTTGTTGGGCGATTTACACCAAAAACTAATCAGGATTAATTTATATCAGAGACTAACTGAATCTTAAGTTTGATAAAAATACGAGCATTAGTTCTTGAGATATAGCTATTGCAATAATCATGAATAATGCAGCATATCAGCACCACTTGTTGTGTGATTTACCCCAAAAAGAAATAAGCACCAAATTAATTATATCAAGGACTAACTGAATCTGAAGTTTTATGAAAATCCAAGCATTAGTTCTAGAGATATAGCTACAGTACAGAACCATTTATCTGGAATGCTTGGGGTCAGATGTATTCCGGATAACTGGTTTTTCCAGTTAACTGGTTGTGCATGAAAGCCGCATCCATTTGATAAGTTTTGTGCAATATATGTGGTTGTAGCATTATTTCTGATATTAAATTATTAGATTACTTGGATTAAAAATCAATGCAAGAAAGATCAAAAGTTAACCAGAGTTTAAAAAAAGGTAAATTGTGGGAATCCCTTAGGAACAAAAATTCTTCTGTTTCCTCTGCATGAAAATTAAAACGTTTAAAATACAACTAAATATGTTTTCATTTCAAATACTAGATATTGTCACCAAATTATACAATTGTTTAAGCAAAGCCTATGTCAAACTGGCAGTGTGCGATACCTTTTTCTGCAAAGATTCTAAAATCAGTCTATCAGAAATATCATTCCGGATAACTGGTTTCCGGATAAATGGTTCCATACTGTATTGTGGAAATTACAAAAAAATGTATGATAGCAGAGTCACCTGTTGGGCAATTTACACCAAAATGTAATCAGCACCAATTTATATTGGGAACTAACTGAATCTAAAGTTTTATTAAATTCCGTCCATTACTCTTTGAGATAGTGCCCACACAATTTGCATTGCATACAGACAGACAGAGATTTTGTAAAATAATTTTTTTTTTCGGGATCTCTGACTCCTAAAACATGTAAATCTGTTGAAAACCAAATTCGAAAATTTTTACGAATCCAATAATTTTTTCTTGTAAAGGTAGAAGAAAGTAAAAAGATGAACATAATTACCACACATCTTATGGGGAAAGAAAGACTGAGTCCCCTCAGCCATGTGACAATAGATCATCAGTTTTTATTGTATCAATTCATATTAAAAATAATGTGTTAATTAACTTCTTTTGTACACAATCATTCCCTCATATCTGCTTCATCATTCCCTCACTCATCAATCCCTCACCAATCATTCCCTCACTTTAAAAATTTTTATTTTATTTTTTGTTAAGTCAAATTTTTAAAATGATTTCTGCTGCTATTAAAATCTTCAATAATTGACTAATTGCTTACCATTTGTCTAATTTTTATGAAAATTTACACATGTATCATTCAAGTCAGACTGCTTGGCCAAATTTGCAAGTATTGTAGAGAACAACCCACCTACAGATTTTTATACATGCCCCATATCAAGCTAAAATTTAATTCAGGCAAAAAATTCTTAAAACTACTAAAATCGCACTTCTTGAAATTAACACCTGCAGACAGCAATGTATTCAGCCCTGTAATATGAATTTTCTTATATTCTACAAACATTTCTTAGTATACTAAATACAGATAAGCTTGAAAATGCATGACTCAACTCAGCGTCAGAATTGATGACAAAATTACTGGTCTCAGGGACCAGTAAGCATGGCAATTTACTTGTCTACCACATAAAATTCTATTATGTCACTTTAACCTTTTGAGCAACCCCCCCCCCCCCCCCCTGCTTAAATATAAATCAAACTTACTTTGCAGTTATCTAAAATTTTCAGCAAATGTAAAATTATAATTTGTTAAAAATAAAAGAAGTAAAATAAAATCATGATTTGCAATCGGTTGCAGTTTTCTCAGGGCCGAGAAAATTTATGTTTGCCTGTCAAAGAAGGCAAGACCGTTACTGATCCTGCAGACCACTAAATTTTTCAAATTAGTGGTCCGATTGAATTTTCAGTGGTCTTGGACCACCAAGGATTTCTAACGATGCTCAATTTGAAAATGCAAAACCTGCTTTAAGCAATTCACAGGCATACTCAGTCATGGTTACAAATTCTGTTGTGTAGCTCTGTATGTGGTTTATAGAATTTATGTAGTTCTTTAAAAACACGCACTTAGTTACTTAAAACAAACTTACAGTAATTATTGCTAATAGACAGTACTATATACAGAATGTGAAATCTTCACCAAATAAAAGAAAAAACTCCAAGTTTCATACCTGTTCAGTACAGTTCGATGTGGCTTCCATTTGTTGCCCTATATATATCTAAACGATATTTAAGTTCTTCCCATACACAGTTAAAGACTTCTGGTGTAACAGAGTGAATAATGTCTGTGATTTTCTGTTTCAAATGGAGGCCACATCGAACTGAACTGAATAGGTATGAAACTTGGAGAGTTTTTCTTTTATTTGGTGAAGATTTCATATTTCCATCTTATTTCGTTGATTTCCTGTGACTGGTCAAAAGTGCACCACGACTTTACGGACACATTGTATATTAATTTCATTTTGTTTGCAATAGTATACCATAATTAAAATACACTGCAAACAATTTTTTTTTCCCATAAACAACTATGTAGCTAAATTTTTTTGTGTGACCCTGTAAATGAATAATAAATGTTTTAGTACACTCTAAATTTTACAGAAAACACGTTTAAGTGTACCTCAGAAATTCATATCAATTTCATTAAGTTTGTAATAGAGTAACATCACTAAAATACACCACTTTACTCCATACTTCATAATGTAACTGAATTCTTTGAGTCTCTCGGTAAATGAACTATAAAAGCTACAATCTTCATTTTCAATAGCGGCCATACCATAATAAACGTCATTAACATATATCAATTACGTTGCAATCAAGAGTGTATTTACGAGAGTTTAGTGCAGAAAGATAAACTGAATTCATAAACACTTTTCAGGTACGTTGGAAAGTTAAAAGCAAAAAAAAAAAAAAAAAAATCCTTTACTTATTGAACATACTTTTATTTATTTATTGTATCTGTATACAGTGGCGCAACCAGAATTCGCTCTATGGGGGGGGGGGGGGGGGTTGAGTTGTTCATAACGGTGTTCGTCAGTTAATTGAATCACTGGTTATTTGAATCAGCATATTTAATGAATGCAATCATAACGCTTTTTTCCCGGATATTAGAATCAGCAGTTACGTTGGTTATGATTCATTTAAATAGCATTTACAATATTATAGTTACTTAAACTTAAAATGCATCAATGAAATAACATAAAACTATGTTAGATTTATATAAAGTGTTAAAAAAAATCATAGGCAAATTTTAAAAGATGGAAGAGCACAGTACAACAAACATTTTTTGTATGGAAAATCAGGGATGCAATCCAATTTTTTTGTCAAAAATAGACAGGGTTTCACTCCAAGACAATCCCGAATTCTTGTTCCTAACTTTACCTTTCTTTTTGTCAATGTAATAATATCGCAAGAATTAGTGGACTGGAATTTATAATTATCCACGTCCAAACACTACTGAATTAGGTATTCTATATTATGGAATGTAGTTAACAGTTAACACGATATAGTTGATGGGATTACTGGCAGTATCAGCACTTTAAGTGGCATCAAATTTCACATAAAGGGAAAGCAATGTAAATTTAGTGAGAATTTCATTAAAATATCTTCAATATCATTACAGTTCTCAAAAAATATCTGGATTCGACTTGAAGTCTTATCTATACTAATATTATAAAGAAGCAACGTTTGTTTGTTAGTTTGTAATCTCTGGAACTACTGAACCGATTTCAAAAGTAATGGTGACAAATTGATGGTAACGGTCCCTGTTTAACATAGGTTATATTTTAAGTCGGTGGCACTACCTCCACGGAGGTGCGGAGCAAAAAACATTCTAAAAATGCGATTTTTGTGTTACTGAAGGGCTTAGAAACTTGAAATTTGGCATGGTAGTTACTTTAAGATATAAATTACTAAGAACACTTCTAAAATATTCGAAATTTAAAAGAGTAAAAATGTGCGAATATATTTCCCTTTTTATGTAGTATCAGGAAATATAAAACCTATTTCCAAAGTAATGGTTGCAAACTGATGGTGACAGTCCCAGTTCGAATATAGGTAATATTTTATGTTGCTGTCACTACCACCAGGAGGTTGCAGGAGCAAAAAACGTTCTAAAATTGCGATGTTTGCGATACTGAAGTGGCTAGAAACTATAAATTTGGCATGCTAGTTTTTTATAAGATGTAAATTCTTTCTAAGAACAGTTTCTAAAAAATTTCAAATTTAAAATTGTGACATGAGCGGAAAACACTCTAAAAATGTTTTAAATTGCAATTTTAATTGAATCTCAGGAAATACCTATCCGATTTCAAAAGTACTGGTAGTAAATTGATGTTGACATGCTCTGCTCCAACATAGGCTATATTTATGTCGGTGCCACTACACCAGGGGGTTGCAGGAGCAAAAAATGTTCTACAATTGAGATTTTTGTGATACTGAAAGGCCTAGAAACTTGAAATTCGGCATGATAGTTACTTATAAGATGTAAATGCTTTCTAAGAAATGTTTATAAAAGAAATCGAAATTTTAAAGGCGTAAAAATGCACAAAAAGAGTTCTAAAAACTTTCGAAATTGAGATTTCTATGAAATTGTTAAAGACAGAAACTTGAAATTTGCCGTGGTAGGTACTTATAAAATGTAAATGATCTTTAAGACAAATTTCTAAAAAATTCCAAATTTAAAAGGGTGAAATGAGCGAAAAGCTTTCTTAAAAATGTTCTAAATTACGATCCTTTGGAATCTCAGGAAATACCAAACCGATTTCAAAAGTAATCGTTGCAAATTGATGGTAACAGAGTCCCAGCTCGAATATAGGCAATATTTTATGTCGGTGCTATTACCACCAGGGGGTTGCAAGAGCAAAAAATGTTCTAAAATTTCGATTTTTGTGATACTGAAGGGGCTAGAAACTATAAATTTGACATGGTAGTTACTTTGAGGATGTAAATGCTTGCTAAGAATAGCTTTTAAGAAAATCGAAATTTAAGAGTGAAAAGCATTCTAAAAACTTTCTAAATTTCGATTTTAATGGAATTGTTAAAGATAGAAACTTGAGATTTGGCATGGTAGATACTTATAAGATGTAAATGCTCTCTAAGTACAGTTTCTGAAATATTTAAAACGGTGAAATGAGCGAAAGCATTCTAAAAATTTTCTAAATTACGATTTCTTTGGAATCTCAGGAAATACTAAACTGATTTCAAAAGTAATGTTGGCAAATTGGTGGTGATAGTCCCTGTTCCAACATAAGCCATATTTTATGTTGGTGCCACTACCACCAGGTGGATGGTAGACCGTTAGACTGGAAGCTTGGAATATATCATGATGGTTACTTTTAAGATGTAAATGCTTGCTAAGTGTGGTTTCTAAAAAATTCAAAACTTCAAATGAAAACTGAAATGAGCATAAAAGCTTCAAAATACATTATCTAAATTATCATTTATTTAGACTTAATTTTCGTTCTTCTCATTAAATTAAGTCTCATTTTCGCCCAATGCTGTGTAATAATGAAGTTTAGTTAAACTGGGGCTTAGTTAGTAACTTTTGAATTATCCGTAGCAGTATATTTTCGTCTAATAAAAATAGGTGCACAAATACCATTTGGTATATTTCAATATATATCGTGAGCATAGTTGCGGGTTTTGCTAGCACCCTACATTTTTCGCTGAATAAATGATTGCGACCTGGTTTCGTACACAAATGTTAATCTCTGTACCAGCTCTTAAACATTGTCCTACATTTTTTTAAACACCCTGTATATGCCACATATTTTTTTAAAGGAAAAAATGTATATATGCTTTCTAAATGTTATTTCATTTTTTTTATGATTTTACGAAATTTTAGGTAGATTTCGTAAGAAATACTACCTATTGCAGTCGTTACCATGGTGCGACTTTTGAAAAATTCCTTCATAACTTTTCATTACATGACCCCAGTAACCCAAAACCACCCCCACCTAAAAAGTTTATATATATATATGTATATGTATGTATGTACTAAATTTTGTCCGCACGATAAAAGTCGCCATTATGCACGGAACGTCTTCAAACTCGCCAACAACTTTAAGATAGCTAATTTCTCGGCGGGGATTGAAAATGTGCAAAATCGGTCCAAGGGATTGGGAATGGGGAAGGTTTAAAATTTTGAATACCGTCTTAACATGATTCTGATAAAACCAGCTTTTACACAACAATGGCAGGAAAAAATAAATATTTTTGGTTATAGCTGTTGCCAACAATTAAAAAAAAGCAATAAAATTCTCACCACAACAATTGCTTTTCTAATGCAGTGTTTTCACGTGAAAAATTAAATTAGATAAACAGTTTGACGAATTGAAAACAAATTGAATATTACGTCATAAGTTTTCTAGAGCAAGATTTCTGCATGAAAATTCAAAATGAAATAAATAGTTTGACGAATTGAAAACAAATTGAATATTACTTCATAAGTTTTCTAGAGCAAGATTTCTGCATGAAAATTCAAAATGAAATAAATAGTTTGACGAATTAAAAAAAACAACAAAATATTGCGTCATATTGAAAATATAATGGACCACAGCAGGTGAATATGTAATGTCATTGAGTTTGAAGAAACGTATTAAAACATGATAAAACCCGAGTATGGAAATATTAACATATTTTAACACTTTGAGGTTCTCTGAATTTGATTTAGCCATTTTTAAACCTATTCCATATACATGCGTGTGTGTATATTAGAATTTTCACAAAATGTTTAGCTCCTTAGAGCTCATTCTTAGCGAAGGAACTGGGTTTATCTTTAATCTTGATTTAAGTTTTGTTGGTGAATTTAGTACTTAACTTCGAAATCTACCTCCGCCTGTAGGCCCGAACCGGCAGGGTTTTTTTTAGATATATTTAATTTGCTGTTAGATATACATATGTCAGAATGAAAGATTGGTGGTATTTGCCTTCGCCGCAAAACACAGGAGAAAAATTCAATAACATTTTCGAAAAAAGGGGGAGGCATGCTTTCTCGTTTTCTTCCGTGAAATAGATGGAAAAAGATTTGCAGATAAATAACTATAAGAAATCCCCCCACCCCCCAATGATATTTTGTAGTTATTATGTCTTATCTAATTTAAACAGTGACTAGTTTTGCCCTCGTGAAGAAAATAATGGATCATAATTTTGATGATATGCAGGTAGCATCATTTAAGATTAATATGACTAATTTATTGATCATTAATTTAAGTTGATGCATAATTAGCATAAGTTTGTGTGTAAGATATAGATAGTAATTTTTATTAATTCTAAGAAAATGCTTCACATCTAATGTCTGTCTTTTGAAAATCCTGTTCACAGGCATGTGTCTATAAGTCGATGCAATCACAATCAGTGCTTCTTTCCTACGGGGAGCGGGTGGCATTGCCTCCCCGAGAGCAAGACCTCCTGGGAAAAATTACAAGCTACATTACCAACTAATAAACTGCAATCTTTACATTTATGTACCCTCACCCTGGAACAAATGGTTCAAAAGAAACACACATTGCAATAATCTGTTCAATCACAACCAAAAACAGCTTTTTATGTTAATATATTTATAATACTTTCTTTTAATTCTTACTTTTTCAAAGGTTTAGCACATAAGTTGGTCTTAGAGGTAACTGAGAACAAAAACGCAAAACGGGACGTTTGAAACTGAGAGAAATCTAGAAAGCGCGCGCTTTACGTTTTTCTCTGGAATTTAATAGTCCATTATCATTTCGAACGTGGAACCAAAGATAGAAATGCAATTAAAAATCTGTTCAGTTCATAATACTCAAACTTAAAGCGTCTGTGCGGCAGGAAATGACACTCTTTTAGCCTAAGACGTCTTGAAAATGTGGCTGCTGCCCTTTTTCAAAACAAATGACCAGTTTTCACTTAACTAATACATGTAATGTGCACTTTCATAGTTTTAAATACAATATTCACCGTTTAATTGAATCACTTTGTTGAGTGGAATTTTATTCAACAAAGCCACGGATTCCGAATAAGCAAAAGAAGATTAATATTAACTGTGGTTTTGATTCATAAAAGCATCTAATTTGCTTAACTAGTGATTCATATAAGCGGCAATAATACTAATTATTTGAGCTCTGGGAGGGGTTTAACCCCGAAAACACCCCATCGCTGCGCCAGTGTATATACAATACAATCCCACAAGTTTGAAAATCTGGATGATCCAAACTGAAAATTAGTTCCAAAATTTAACAAAAACAAATGAAATGAGTCACGGTAAAAAGAAAAAATAGTAAAGAAAATTAAAAATACTTTTTAATATGCATATTATTGCATTACTTAAAAAAAAAAAAAAAAAAAAAATGTTGCTAATGTATAATTTCTAATCTCTTCTAGTTCCTACCTTTTTTATTCTATTTATATTGGAGTTTCGGAAATTTTGCTAATCTGAATAGGTAGTGGATTAATGGGATTCTACTATATTACAAAGTACAGTCTTTCTGTCAGCAGCGCTAGCCTCAAAATTAATACTTGATGTTTCAGCATACAGCAGTTTTTGCTTGAATCACATATATCTTTACTTCTAAATTTTGCATTATTTCAGTCTTACTCTGTCGAATAGAAGGAAAATTCTGCCTTTAAATAAAATTTATCTAAAACTGCAACAAATTATCAACTTTTGAAGATTTTTAAAATAATTATCAAGCATGTATTTTTTAATTTATCAGTGCTTGTAACTATAGGTCAAACTTAGCATTTTGGGCCACTGGCTACTACACTGATTTTTTTCACTGGCCAGTACACTGATTCTTTTCACTGGCCAGTTTTTTTTAACCACTGGCCAATAACAAAGTTATGTACGTTCTATTCAAAATTATGTTTTTTCTAACTATCAACATTGTAATTTATTAATATCTTTCACTTACCATTCGATATAATTACATTCATCTTAAAAAAAGAAAAAACTGGCATTAACATGTAACAGAAAAATATAACCAAGAAATTACTGCTTCCAAAATAAAAGTCAAAGACATATTTGAAGATTTTAGACATACTTAATGTAATGTATAAAAGAGACAAGAAAATTGAAATATATTTTAAGGATTATTTTATTAAAATCTTGAATATTTTATTTTTACTATTAATTGCAATGAAATAAATTCTTAGCAAATTTTAAGAAAGGTTACAGCAGAGGTGGACCCCCCCCCCCCGCCACTAACTATGCATTTTTCTGCGACTATTTAACGAATTTCGCGATCTTTTGACGAAATTTGTGATTTTTGTTCGCGAAATTTGCGTTTTTCCCACGATTTTTTGACGAAAGTTGCGTTTTTTCGCGATCTTTTCACGAAATTTGTGTTTTATCCGCAATCTTTTCGCAAAATTTGTGTTTTATCCGCAATCTTTTTGCGAAATTTGTATTTTATCCGCGATCTTTTGACAAAATTTGCGGTTTTTCAGCGATCTTGTCACGAAAGTTGCGTTTTTCCGGATTTTTTTTAACGAAATTTGCGTTTTTACCGCCATCTTTTCACGAAATTTGAGTTTTTTCGCAATCTTTTCACGAAATTTGTGTTTTGTCCGCAATATTTTCGCGAAATTTGTGTTTTATCCGCAATCTTTTGACGAAAGTTGTGTTTTATCCGCAATCTTTTCACGAAATTTGCGTTTTTCAGCGATCTTTTCACGAAATTTGCGTTTTTCCGCGATCTTTTCATGACATTTGCGTTTTTCCGTGATACTTTGAAGAATTTTGTGATTCCTTTTTTGCGATCCTTTGACGAAATTTGCGTTTTTTTTCTCGCGATTTTTTGACGAAATTCGCATTTTTTACATGGTCTTTAGGCGAAATTCACGTTTTTTCGTCGTTATTTGACGGAATTGGTGATTTTTTTCTTCGAACGATTGGCGAAATTGATTTTTTCGGCAACGATATCGAAATTAGCGATGTTTTTATCTCCGAATTTTTGGACTGATATGATCGATTTTGTTTTTAATTTTCGGAACCGAATACCTTAAATTTTCGGAAAATTCGGGACAGAATCGCCCTTGCTACTTTCTTTTCTCACGTTCGGGAATCGCCGATCTGGACGCCGTAAATTCTGAACGAATTTCACCCCTTTCCTCCCTGGCATCGATGTTTTAACCATCGCGTTTGGCGAGTGGTGCTCATTGAGTTTGGCGAGTGAGGACAATAAAGTTAATCGCCACGTTTTAAGTGTTACTCGACGCGTGGCGAGTGCTAATTTTGTGCTTATACTTGTAACAATAAATTCTTGTTTGCTATGATAATGAGGTGCAAAATGCAAGCTCGTCAAAATAGCGGAACTTCATGTCAATACAAAATTATCACTATGTTAATGTACTCACATATATGTTATTAGGTCAGTATTTCTATACAGGTTTCATGCAAAACTGGAGATCTAAAAACAGCCAGAAAGTCATTTTAAAGAAAAGCAGATTCCCGCAAAAACATGGAAAACTTTCATGCCTAAATAATGTGAATATGAAACAACATTTTCAGTAATATAAATAAATGTGCAAAACCTTAAAAAGGGGGGCAGGGTTATCATAACTGGCATTTTATTCTCCAAGCCAAATGAGGGTACCTCCTTCTGGTTTTATGTAATTTACACATGTTCCTCAAGGAAAACTTGTTACAAAATAAGATACATTAAATTCTTATTATCCAATAAGTATATTAGATTAGCTGTTGTATCAGATTACTAAAATCACCAGATTACTAGAAATTTGTTGTAAGAAAAAAATTTAAATAGCATGGACTAATATATTTTATTTTTAAAACCCAGAAAGTTCTCCAAAAATGCTGTATTTTTATATTTTGTTTGTCTTTATTTCTCATATAAACTATTTGTATCGTGCTTGAAAAAATTTTATTGGTTGCATTTCAGGTAGATGCCAAAACATGCCTGCGAAGTGATAACATCTATGAAACCTTCACGTAAGGAGATTTTGTTTTTTATGTTATAGTAGAATAAATTGTTTTTTTCATTTTTACAAGGGTGGTTTGAAAAATAACCTCCATTTGGATAATTAAAGAAAACCTTAGAAAAAATATTATATACATCTTAAAACTACAGTTTTTCACTATTTTTCAATATACTCACCATTTAAGTTTAAGCATTTGTTATAGCATTTCAGTAATTTGCAAATTCCTCTTAAAAATTCAGTCTCCTAGGTACGTAGCCATGCTGATAAAGTTTGGCAGGCTTTCTTCAGATTACACAAAGATTGGATAGCCGCCACTCAAGCAGTGGTGAATTAAGACACTTTTCTCCGGAAGGGATTTCTTTTGTACCGAGGGGAGGAATTGCATTTTTTGACCATTGAAAGCACAAAGCATTAAAAAAAAAAAGAGAGAAAACTGTGCTCTGGTCAAGTTTCAATTTGTCTCCCACTGAAATAAATTCTATTGGATACATATTTTGCGCTTATTTTGGAGCTTTAAAAGCTTCAATTTTAATTCAGAAATTCCAAACAACTAAATATCATAAGAGAAAATAAGAGGCAAAGGTAGTGATGGGCGATTTCGATTTTTTTAATCGATTTAATCGATACTATGGCCAACTCGATTTAATCGATACTATGAATTTTTTAATTGATGTCTCTAAGACAAAATAAGGTAATATCATTTTCATTTTCCTTCAAAAATTGAAGATAAAATAGTTGGATGTGCCAATCCCAAAACTTTCATCTGCCTCATAAATGTTAAAACTTCAAAATTCGCTATCACAATGTCAAATTTAAATGATTACCTATGCGCATCATGAGGATTCAAAAAGCATAGGTTCGTTGAAGTATGTGCATTTTAAAAGAAAATATAAGCACTGCATTTTCCTAACAAATCATTGAATTTCGGCCCACACCTTCTTAGGCTAATGTCAGACAAACGTCTTTTTGCACGCTTTTTCGCTCTTACACCATCGCTAGCATGTGTAGGGACGGTGTCAGAGCGAAAAAAAAAAAGGCGTGCAAAAAGACGTTCGTCTTATATTAGCCTAGATGTCTGCAACGGAAAATTCCAATTCAAAGAGCATAAAAGCGACAGCTGTTGGGCAGTATACACCCAAGCCTAATAAGGATCTATTTATCTGAAAGTGTAACAGAATATGAAGTTTGATTAAATTCCGTGCATTACTTTTGAGATATGGCTATCACGAATATCATGCAAAAAAAAAAACTGTATAGCAGCGCAGCCTGTTACATGATTAACACGAAAAACTCAGGAACAACTTATGTCAATGACACATAATATTAAGTTTGATGAAATTCCGGCCATTACTTCTTGAGATATTATCGCTAATATCGCGTAAATTCTGAAAAACAGTGCTAAATTCAGGGGCTGGTACGGGTGGACAACCCCCCCCCCTCCCCCGAAACTCTAGAATGTCCCTCTCCAGAACCATAGAAATCCCTCCCGGAGAAAAATGTCTGAATTCAACACTGCTTAAAAAAAAAAGCAGTATGGCAGCACAGCCTGTTATATCATTTACACGAAAACCTAATCATGAACAACTTATAAGTTTGATGAAATTCCGTTCATTAGTTCTTGAGATATAAGCCCTAAAATCGTTTAAATCCAGAAAAACGTGTTGAATTCCGGGGGTAGCCCGGAGGGACAAGCCCCCTTTCCCCCCATGCAACATTCAAATGTCCCCCAGAAGGTTTGAGATTTTATGCTTAATGTACAAAAGTCCAATTCCCTTCCCCTCTGAACTGTCCGTCTCTGGATCCGCAGAAATCCCTCCCGGAGAAAATTGTCTGAATTCAACACTGCTGATAAAATTTGCATAACAACGCCCCTGTTGGCGATTTACATCGAAATCTAATATGCAACAATTTATGCCAACGTCTAACTGAATGTGAAGTTTGATGAAAATCCGTGTATTAGTTCTTGAGATAGAGCTATTGCGAAAATCGGAAAAAAATGCAGCATAGCAGCGCCACCTGCCGGTAGATTTACATCAAAAAGTAATCAGTGCCAGCGAAACAGCACCGAAAACTGGCGATATGAAGCAAATAAAATAATAAAACACTGTAAAAAATCACCATAAAATTAAAACAAAACACAACAGCTCGTCATCAGCTAAGCATACACGTGTCCGAAAACGAACAAGTTCAAAAAATCAGTGCCAATTTATATGAAAGTCTAATTGAATCTAAAGTTTCAACAGATTCCATGCATTAGTTCTTGAAATAGACCGCCCACAATTTTTTTGTCAGAGACAAACAAATAGACAGACTGACAATGTATAACAATAGTCAAATTGTATTCCAGACAAGATCTTCTAAAACTATAAATCCTTCGAAAACCGGAGTCGAAATTTTTCACGAATCCAACGCTTTCTTTTTCTACAGACAAAAGAAAGCAAGAAAAAATGAACGCATCGATTCTGCCCGTAAATTAACCCCTTTGGGACGGGAGCCTTTTACGAAATTTTTAATCTTTTGTCACCGTTTTTTAAAAAAAGAAATTTGTGTCTTGTTGAATCGAGAAAATGCGCTGATTAAATAAGGCAAATTTTACAGTAAAATTTTACTGGTGAGGAAAAACAAGGATTCTGAGCGCTTCATGCGGCACGTATACGTGCCGCTCGTCCCCAAGGGGTTAAGATAAGAAATGGCGAATCGATTAAGTTCAGATTCGATGTCGATGTCGATCTTTAGATGCGGGCAGAATCGCTATTTTTTGATAAACTTCAATTCTTTAGATTCGGGCGAATCGATTTAGTTCAGATTCGATGCCAATTTTTAGATGCAGGTGAAATCGTTATTTTTTGATTTACTTCAATTCAAATCGCATCGCGCATGATCCACGATTTGGGTTGAATAGATTCCTTCAATTTTACTGTTTTAGTGGCAGAATTGCTGTAAAATTTTGTATAAGAGCCTTTTTTTTTTCTTTCTAGGTTCATTGTTGAATGACGGGTTGATTTCTTGACTGCTCCATCGGGATGGGGGGGGGGGGGAGATTTTAGATTTCCGTAAGGGGGGGATGCACATTTGTCCATTAAAAAGGATAAAATCTCAAAATTTTCGGGAGACACATTCCAATGTTCCCCCGGGTCACCCCTTGAATTCAATACTAGGTTGAATCGTTATACTTTTGTTTAGAAGCCTAGTTATTCGGGTTACTAGTTTATTATGTTTTATTTTTCAAGATCGTCCCTTCTAATCCTTTCCGCTCCCCCCCCCCCCCCCCTTCCTCGCCAATCTTAATTTACAGGGCCGTTCAAAATATGCATGCTATTTTAAAAATGCCCAATTCTCGTTCTATTTTATTATAAATCCACATTTTGAAACCTTGACCAAAGATCCATTGGAGGTCGCCCCTCCCACCGTTTGAGACTTAACTGTCCCCCGGGGGCATATTTATTGTTTCTTCCAAATCATCTCGTGTAACATATTGTTGGAAAGCTTTTAATGTCCTCTTTTATTTTCTGTCCCTCCTCCCCCCCCCCCCCCCCCGTAGTTACACGCTCTTGGCGCTTTTTAGCTCACAGGCTATCAAAGCCTGAGATCTAATGTGCCCATCGGTTTTGTATGTATGTATGTATGTATGACCATGGTTCGTACGCTTTGGAAAAGATAGAAAAAGTGCTGGGAAAAAAGTATTCATTTTCAAGGAATGAAAAGTGCTGGAAAAAAAAGTATTCATTTTCAAGGAATGAAAAGTGCTGGAAAATATCGCGAACTTCGGCAAATTGTTGCCGAAAAATATGAATTTCAACAATCGTTCGCATTAAAAAATCGGTAATTTCGCCAAAGGATCGCTTTAAGAAAGCGAATTTCGTTTAAAGATTGCGGAAAAAACGCCAATTTCGTCGTGGAAAAAAACGCGTACTTCGTCAAAGACTAGAGAAATAACCCGAATTTCGACAAAAGATCTCGAATAAAGCGCAAATTTCGTCAGAGGGTCGGAAAACACGCGAATTGCCTTAAAAGATCGTGAAAATACGCGCGTTTTCATCAAAGGATCGCGCAAGAAACGCAAATTTCGACAAAGGATCGTGAAAAAAAACACAAATTTCGATCAAAAATCGCAAAAATTTGCGAATTTCTTCAAAGGATCGTGTAGGGGTGATTCTGTTCCGAATTTTCCAAAAATTTAGGGCATTCATTTCCGAAAATTAAAAAAAATTCGGTCATCAATCCGAAAATTCGGCCATAAAAAATCGCGAATTTCGACAAACGGTCGCCAAAAAAAATAAATTTTGCCAATCGTTTTCAGAAAAAACGCAGATTTCGCCAAAGGATCGCGGAAAAAACGCAAATTTCGTCAAAGGATCACGAAAAAAACGCAAATTTCGTCCAAGAAACGCGGGAAAAACTGCAAATTTCGTGGAAAGATCGCAAGAAGATCATGAAAAAACCCGAAAATTTCGTCAAAAAATCCGAAAATTTCGCCAAAAGATCGCGAAAACCGAAAGTTTCGCCAAAATATCGCGAACAACTGAAAATTTCGTCAAAATATCGCGAGAAAACGGCATATTTCGTCGAAAGATCGCGAAAAAACGGCAAATTTCGTCGAAAAATCGCGAAAAAACGGCAAATTTCGTCGAAAGATCGCGAATAAAGCGAATTTTGTCAGAGAGCTGCAGAAAAAACGCATAGTTGGATTTCCGCCTCTTCCCCGTCTGCTGTAACTTTTCAGAAAATTTGAGGTAAATTTCAGATTTTTTTTTTTTTTTTGACTCAGAATCACCCCTAGGATCGCAGAAATAACGCAAATTTCTTCAACGGATCGCGAAAAAAACACAAAATTCGTCAAAGGATCGCGGAAAAAGCGCAATCTGCATTAAAAGATCGTAGAAAAAAACTCTAATTTCTTCAATGGATCGCAGAAAAAAGGGAAATTTCATCGAAAGGTTACGAAAAAAGACTAGATTTGTCTCGAAAAAAGCGCATAGCCAGTGCCGGGAGGGCATTTACCCCTTCTGCTATCTGCTGTAGTCTTTCAGAAAATTTGCTGTGAATTTTAGAATTTTTTAAACTCACAAGGAGAGGGCCAACCTTGTTAATCACATATTTTGATTATTTTAATATATGTTGTAGGGTAGACACCCCTTAGTGTCAGGTTCAACGGATTTTACCCAATGATCCTTAGTTCTTGAAAAAACAGGGGGTCTAATATTAGTACACAACTTAAATACTTACTTAGCAATCAAATGGAAGGTTAGTCGTAGCTCAGTTGGCATGGCGTTTGCCGGCTGATCAGAGGACCCGGGTTCGATACCTGAATGTGCTACATTTGTTGCTCTCATTTTTTGTTTTATAAATATAGTTGTAATTATAATTTAATAATTTCAATTAAAAATTTTAACACCATACATTAATTATAATGTTAGCAAACTTAAATTTATCATTTCTTATTTGTAAACTATTATTTCTCATCCATTAAAGAGGTTTAAAAAGAAATTGGATCTATTATTGAATGATAAAAATTCTAAAATCGTGGCAAATTCTGTTGTGGTGCCATCTAGTTATGATAAAAAAAAAGGAATATTCAAATAAAATAAAAATAAAAGCAGAAAAAAGATAAAGGGGAAAGCAAAATAATTGAAAGCGCAAGCATACTTATTACAAATTTAAAAATCTTTAATATGCAAAAAATCGGTTGTAATTTAATTCTGATGCTAATTTTTAATATGATTATGCTTATTACTTTAAAAACAGAATAATAGTATTATCGCATTGACTTCCTTTGTTAAAGCAATGCGTAAATGATGTTTCTTTAAAATCACGAATTGACACAATTGCTCAATATCATTGCATCGATAAAGAATATATGAAATACATTTTAAAAGGGATTTTTTTAAAAAAATAACAGTTTTATGATATTTTATTACAACTATTTAGTTAAAAGTAAAAAATTAAATAGGTTAAAATTATAATTGATATACAATATTAAAAATTTTAATTGACACTGAGATTATTAAGTTATACTTACAAGTAAATTTATAAAACAAAAAAGGAGAAAAACAAACGTAGCGCATTCAGGTATCGAACCCGGGCCCTCAGACCGGCCGGCAAACGCCATGCCAACTGAGCTACGACTAACCTGCCATTTTGGTTGCTAAGTAAGTATTTAAGTTGTGTACTAATATTTGACCCCCCGGTTTCTCAAGAACTAAGGAGCATTGGATAAAATCCATTAAACCTGACACTAAGGGGCCTCTACCCTACAACATATATTAAAATAATCGAAATCTGTGATTAACAAGGTTGGCCCTCTCCTTGTCAGAATCACCCTTGAAAATTTCATCAACTATACGTTGAAAAAAAATCACGAATTTCTTCAATCTGTCATTGAAAAAAAATTGCAAATTTTAACAATCCATCGGGGAAAAATAACGCAAAATTCGTCCATTAGTCATTGATAAAAAATGTAAATTTCGTCAGTTTGTCAAAAAAATCGCAAAATTCGTCAGTTTGATGCCGATTTCATATATAACCCCCCCCCCCCCCTAACATAGTTAATCAGTCATTTAAAAAAAAAAATCGGTCATTTATAAAAATCGCGAATGTTGTCAATCAGTTAAAACTTCACCGAATTATATTAATTCGAAATTTTTCACTGTGTAACTGATAAAAAAAATTTATTTCCTTTTTAAAAATTCATTTAAAAAAATCTATTGTATTTAAAAATTAAAAGTAAATTATCTAATCTTTATTTCAATTATTTTTGTATGGATAAAGCGCAAATGCTGTAAGGTTTGAGAATTCAGAGAATATTTATTAAAAAGTATATTGTTCACAACTTCAGAAATGCTAATGTATGACTCGTGCTGAGTGTTCAGAATTCCTAAAATTTAACTGGTTTACTCCTGTTTTCTGCTCTTGTAGTGATACCATACCTTTTATTTATTTTTTATTTATTTATTTATTTATTTTTGCACTTAAAGAAAAGAAAATCAAGCTCTGTTGTCTTAACTTTTTATCATATATGAAATTTCTTCCCATGGTACCTTAATAAGTTAAAACACATTATTCTTTAAAAAATTTTTAACAATGTCTTGAAAATGCCTGTTTTAAAAATTAAAAGATTTGACAAAATTTCTTTAAAATAGTTAATCAATGGGGTGGCTATTTTCCCTATATGTTATTCTACGCCATTTTTATGCATGTATCTAAACAGTCCTTGAATAGTGCTTGAAAAGGGCTTGAATTTTATTTGTTCTCGAGTGTATGAACCATGTGTATGTACGTAACGCGATAACTCTTGATAGAAATATGCGATTTGCTTAAATTTTTTTTCTATGTTCATTCTGCTAAGGCGCTTCCCTGATTAGTTTTGGGGGTTCATTGGTTAAGTATAAAGGGGGGGGGGGACGGGGGCTAATCTCCCCTTAACTTAGATAAATGGGTTTTTCATGCAGAATTATCAGATTTTCTTCAAATTTTGGTATACCGGTTAATTTTGATAACGAGTTTCTCTGATTATATTTGAAGGTTAATTGTTATAGTCTAAAGGGGGGAGGGGGGACGAGGGGATAATACCCTCCCTAATTTAGATAGATGGGTTTTGCTATCCGATTTACTTCAAATTTGGTATACCAGTTTATTCTAATAAGGCGCTTCCCTAATTAGATTTGGAAGTTCATTGGTTAAATATAAAGGGGGGAACGGGGGGGCTAATACCCCCTTAATTTAGATAAATGGGTTTTTCTATCCGATTTGCTTCAAATTTGGTATACCGATTTATTTCGATAAGGTGGTCCCCTGATGACATTTGGAGGGTCATTGGTTAAATATAAAGAGGGAAAAACAGGGTGGGGGATTGCCCCTCCCTTTGTTTGCCACCCCCCGCCCTTTGTTTATTTTTCGAGAGGCATTATTCTTTGAAATAAGAGAATAATATACAGTTAGTGTGAATAGCCTGTGAGCTCAATGCCATCAGTTTAACGGGGCACTTTTCTTTTTAGTTCACAGGCTATCAAAGCCTGAGAGCTAATGTGCCCGCAGTTTCTGTATGTATGTATGTATGTACGTACATACATAACGCGATAACTCTCAATAGAAATATCCGATTTGCTTCAATTTTTTTTTCTAGGTTCATTCTCATAAGGCGCTTCCCTGATTAGTTTTGGGGGTTCAATGGTTAAGCATAAAGGAGGGGGGTACGGGGGTTATTCCCCCCCACTTAGATAAATGGGTTTTTCATGCAGAATTATCAGATTTGCTTCAGTTTTGGTATACCGGTTAATTCTGATAAGACGCTTCTCTGATTAAATTTGGAGGTTCATTGTTTAAGTATAAAGGGAGGAACAGGGGCTAACCCCCCTTAATTTAGATATATGGGTTTTTCTATCTGATTTGCTTCAAATTTGGTAACCAGTTTATTCTGATAAAACACTTCCCTGTTGAGATTTGGAGGCTTATTGTTTAAGTATAGAGATGTGACGGGGGGGGGGGGGGCTGATTCCCACTTAATTTATTTTTCGAAAGGCATTCTTTGAAGTAAGAGTATAAAATACAATTAGTATGAATAGACTGTGAGCTCAATGCCATCAGTTTAACTCGATACTTTTCTTTTTTATTTATTATTGTTTCAGTGAGTGCACTCTGCATGTCAGCAAATGAGTCAATAACTGTTTATAGTTTTTAGATTACTGCAAGGAAAAAAAATATATAATCAAGGAATATACTTTTCTTTATTTGTTAACCGGAGAAAAGTATGTTATTTCATTGTTAATGACTCTAGGATGAGAACATTTTTTTTTCCTGACAGCTGAAAATTTGGTAAACATTAAAAAGAAAGATATTTATAAGCTGTAAATGAGATAAGGAGATATATATTTTAAAAAGGGAAAGAAATTTTAGTTAAATATATTATTAAAAGGAGAATTTTGATTATTAATTGGGGGATGATTAGTATGTGATTATTGGTTAATTACATTCATCACAGCTATTTTAAAAGTAGATTTGCAATATTTGCATTTCACCCACGCTTATAGGAGACCCTGAAAAGACTGAAAAACCATTTAACTTTTTAAATAAATTTAGAGCCCTCAAAATTTCGCTCATCTGCGCATTTTTAAGAATGACGTTTGTAGGAAGTAAGTCCCATCTGTTTGGTTGAAGGAAATAAGAGTTAGAGTAGAAAGTACATCTTTTCCGGATGAAAAAAAAAAAAAAAAAAATCATTTCATTCTTTTTTTTTTATCTGACCGAGATCTTTTTTTAAAGATAAATTTAAATATAATATAAATTATCTTACATCTAATTACATCTTAAAAATAATAATTTTAAAAGTTGTTAAAAAACCTTATTATTTGACTCAAAGGTCTGTAGTAGAGGTCTGCACGGGCCGACATTTCCAGGCCCGGCCCGGAGAAAAGAAAATTAGGCCCGGCCCGGTAAAAAGTTAAAAGTTCGGCCCGAGCCCGGCCCCGCCCGTAGAAAAAAATCTATTGGCCCGGCCCGGTATAACAGCTAAAAGTTCGGCCCGAGCCCAGTGAATTTCTACAAAACATTGATTTTTACGTCGATTTGGTTAAAAATTTGTCTCGTACGAGGAATTCTGGCCAAAAATATTTTTAATAACTTTTCTTTTCATATTTATAATCTTTAGTGCCGCAGGGTGCGATTTTTATTTTTTAATGAATCTCTATTTCTTTTATGTAAATGGTTCAGTTATCATTAATATTGTTAATCTATATTCCATGTATTGAAGTGTTAAAAATCTGAAAAATGCTATGCAGTAAAATCTAAGACGGAATTGCATAGAAAAGAAAAAAAAAATGCGTTATAGACAAGTTGCCTTCTTAGCAAGTGTAAATGTATTATATAGTCTTTTCTTACGTAGTAGTATATTAATTTTGCATGGATCAACACGTTTTTCAGTTTAAAACAATTCCGTCATAGGCAGGTTCTTTTTCACACGTTTTGTTATATTTTAATTAAACTATATTTTAATAAGCGTAGAAATCTATTATTCTTTAAAAAGAATGAATTAGAATGTTTAATTGTAGAATAATGGCGATTTAAAAATGTATGCATTTTTTGAAAAAATTTTTGCGCCAATCCTAATTTTACTGACCTTTGAACGGACCAGGCTACGCCGAGACAATGATTTTCATACGGGCTGGGTCAAAACTAGGAATGGAAATTTTGGGCCGTGAAGATTAGGAATGAAACCAGTACCGGTTCTGTGCAGAAAAAATAAGTTAGGCCCGTCCCGAAACTTCAGAAAAAAAGTAAGGCCCGAGCCCGGCCAGGCCCGTAAAGAGTAGGGACTAGGCCTGGCCCGGCCCAAGCCTTCAGAAAAAAGTATGGCCCGGCCCGAGTGCCGTGAATGAAAATAGGCCCGAGTCCGGCCTGCGAGCCGGGCCGGCCCATGCAGATCTCTAGTCTGTAGTAGCTTACTTCTGGGCTGCTAACATTGTCCATAAATGGAGGTGAGGGGTGAGAGACAGTCGTTATGGCCCTGTTGATTCACTACGTTTTGGAATTACTATTTTTCAGCTTATCTGTGTGAATCTGTGAACATCGAAATATCGATTCAAGTATCGATTCTAGAATTTGGGAATCGATTCTTATTGCGATCGATTCTGTTTTATACGATGTCGATTTTAATCGATTCTCAAATTTTCCAGAATCACCCATCACTAGGCAAAGGGGATCTAAGAAATGGGTGTGGGGAAAATGTATCTAACAGTTTGAAACCCTTTTGAATTCCAAGAGGGAAACAACATGCTATTTTGAGAGTTTGTTTTTATCACAAGTGCAGAAAGAAAATCACAGACTCAGAAAAGAGAAGGTTAACAAAAGAGACCAAAACAAGTTTTTAAAAGGAAGAAGTCCTTAGACAGAATTTTTTTTGAGGTATGGGATGAGGGATGATACAATAACTTGGAAACGAAAAATGTACGTACTTTCATTGGCAAAAAAAAGGAAAAAATAACGATTGGTAGTATAAATTTGCCACCCTCTCAATTTCCACACTCAGGGCGACACTCCCCAAAACATATACACTTTGCATGGTCCTGGTTGATAGGAAGACCCTTCTTTAGAAATAAGGAATTTCAAGTCATGGGATATACACCCCTCACCTTTCTTTTTGGTACTTTTTAATACATCTGTTTTAAAATGTAAAATTTACTAGATGTCCAAGATGGATTCATTAAAGAATACCATTCTGATGCATGTCAGAAAAGCAGGTGAAGGAAAAAAGTGGCTAAAAAACTGCTTCCCATAGTAATGCATGTCTTTCAAATTATTTAAAATATTTTATATTATAATTAGTATTGAGTTTTGATGTCTAGTTCAAGTTAATATACATAAAAAATTTTAGCCTATCTATCTATATTATAAAGGACAAACATATATGTGCGTAACGCATACGTCATTTTGCGAATGGCAACACTTTGAATCTATATTATAAAGGACAAACATATCTGTGCGTAACGCATACGTCATTTTGCGAATGGCAACACTTTGAAATTTGAAATAAAATTTTGGTTTTGCATTTTCTCTACTGCAAATCTTTAAACTTCTATGCATCACACATTTTAACTTTTTACACCGTCGTATAAGGAAAAAAATTCTCTTTTAAATACTATTTGTTTGAAAGCTGTATCTCAATTTGTTTTTGAGATATTAATTTTTTTGTAGTTTTTAATACAAATTGTGTATTTGTGGCAACTGAAGTACTCCATTTATATTGAAAGTAAAGGGAAAACATTCATGGTTTATTATTTTTATTCATTATATCCTTATTGATGCCATTTTCACATTACAAATAAAAGTAACTTTTTTATAATTTTTGAACAGAAAATGATGTCAGACATTAAATAAAACACGCATTCTTCTTCATAAATCAGCTACATTTTAATATTTTTACATTACGCTGATAAATGAGTTTGAGGCGCTCGGCAAAACGATTCATTGAGTAAAAATGATATATTTAAAACGAAACGATCATTTTTTTTTTTTTATATAAAACTAAATATTTGACCAATACTATAAATAGCGAATACTATGACAACTAAAGTCAAATTTCTGAATTTTTTTTTTGCGGGTACTAAGATTAGAACTTAAGGTTTGTGCGAATGTTCACATGAAAAGTTGTATCGGACAAACGTGACTTTAACTTTGAAAATGCATTCATTAATAATCTATTCTTTTGCGCGTTAAAATACTTTCAAATTGTGAATTTGAGTGGTGCGTATGTAAATTACGAGAATGTGAAAATAACGTACAGTTTAGATTTTATGGAGGAAAATTTTATGATGTGACAAAGCGAAATCCTTTTTACTGATTTTTCATCCCGTAAAAACAAACACAAGAGCTCCATCGATAACTCCATCATAATTACTCATCTTGATTACGTAATCTAATACAGTTTAATTTTTCAATAATTTAAGCAGTTGAAGTTTGTAGAAGTAATATTTTGGTAATTTTGGGTTTAAAATGTTATTTGTTTTAAGAGTTAGATAACCAATGTAAGATGATTTTTTTGTTGTAATTATTTTTGTAGGTTTATTATAATTTCGATCTGACAGTTCCTTTCAAACATTTTAGTACGTCGAATTTCGACGGGTTGCAACTCGTATTTATAAAAAAGAAATGTATGATTATTATTTTTGATCATCCATTGTGCATTTATACAATTGTATTTTTGATTTCAGCTGTGGCATATACGAATATTGTTGTGGAACAAGATGTTGTCGTTCACCTATAATAACTTTTTACCAGATGTGGTATTTCTGGTGAGTATTATTATTTGCTATGTTACTCTCTCATTTAATACATTTTAATATGCTATTTATTTTTTAAGCATCTCAATTAAAGTTATTAAGAATACAGTCATGATTTTTTTCAGTCAAATCGAAGACCATTAATATTGTTGTTCCAAAAGTTTTGAGAACAAACTTGTTGTCACGTGACAAAAATCACTTATAACTCAATACTTAATTTATTTTTTAAAGAAAATGTAAAATGTCTTTCGGTTCCAAATCGCAAAGTCAGTCCTGCCTTTATGTTTTAAAATGAGTCAGAAAATACATCTAAAAGTTTCTCGTTTTTTGAGCAGCAGATTTGAGAACTGCCTTAAGATTTCCTTAAGCAAATCCAAAAAAAATTTCCTACCAGTACAAAAAAAAAAAATTGCTACGAAATCAGTTTTTTTGCTTGAAAATATTTCTATTAAAAGCTGTAATATATTTTTAAATAAGGTACTCAACCGTCAACCAAGTATGCAAAAAGCCTCACTAGAAATCCACATAAAAAGTTTAGAAATTTATTCGGAAACAACAAAAAAAAATTATGATTATTTCACGTTTGGTTACAATTCGATGTACACTACAACTAAAGTTTACTATCATTTAACAAGAGCAATGCTGTATTTTCCCTATTAACAGCATTTTCTTTTTCTTTTTTGTTCTGAGTATACTTAAATATTGATGTTTTTTATATTTTAAGCCGTCTAAAACATGGTTTAAACCTATGCCATGTCAAAAAATAGTTTTTGATGTCTAAAACCCAACCCTGTTACATATCTTGAATAGTTAAACAGTTTTTACTACTTTTTTTTTTGTAATTTATAGGTTAATGGTATTCCTTACGATACTGTTTTGTTCTGGCGGTGGTTGGTGGTATAGATTGCGAAATCAAGATGCGTATATCACGCCTTCAATGGCACAGAGAGGAGCTAGGCCAATCATACATCCAGGTAAGCAATGTTCTTATGTATTTTATTTTCAGAATGTTTTCAATTTTTAACTATTTAACATCTCTGTAATAATTTTACACACTGTATTGCAGTGTGTAAAATTTTTAACTGTAAAAAAAAGTTGATTTGTTAAACTAGGTAAAAATAGTGGAGGCAGAGTGAAGAGGAAATTAATGTTTTTTTATTTTAGACTTTGTGTGAAAATCTGATTACTTTAAACAATTAACAAAAGTTACATAAATAGTTATATTTTTTGTTGATAACTGCTTTTTAAACAATGTAAAGAAAGGTATATCAGATACAGTAGTGTTCCCTCTAGACTATTTTTTAAGGGCACAGCAGCACCCTGTCCTTTTCACAAATAGGGAAATTATTCACCTTTAATTGCTCTCAAAGATTTTTCATAAAAATCATCCCCATATCACAGTATTTTTTGGAAATCCGTGTGCTCAAGTGCTTTAAAAAACTATTGAACTTTATTTGGGGAAAAACACAGGATATTATTAAATCATGATATAATTTAATTATACTTTTTAATTTGTAATTCATAAAATCGTTAAAAATTAATGTTATTTTATTTATTATAATTAAAAATTACATATGTTTTCTTTTCTCATATCGTTGCTAAACACATTACTAATATATTTCTTCTTAAAATACCTTTTTCAAATACCTTTAAGAACTAGTGCCCTTTTTGGTGAATAGCACCATGCCCTTTTCCAATCTAGAGTGAACAAACACTAAGGCACAGATATTCATATAGGAATGTATTTTTGATAATTGATTAGCTATATATAATTTTATTATAGGTATTATTTAAGCCCTTCTTGAATATAATTTTTTAGGAATTTTATTAATCAACTTACAATAAAAAAAGAACACAGTGATACTTCGGCTGACAAACCTGGATTTGGTTTTCAAACTTTTTCTTTTTTTTTAGTGTACTAACAGCAGCAGCATTGCATTTGAATTAAATAAGTCAGTTTCGGTTAATGAAGATTTCAGGTAACAAAATGATTTCAGAACGAATTACTTTCATTAGCTGAAGTATCACTGTACTACATTTGACAATATATATGTGCACACAATTTTTAAATGAATGCTCTGATTTTTTTTTTTTTTTCCTTGAAAGGCTTTAATTTTTTTTAAGTGGTCTTGTTCAAATTTTCTTAGAATATAATATGTTTTGCTACTTCAAACTTCCTTTACTATTTGAGTTAAATCAAACTGCACGATTTTAATAGCCACACATCCAACTGTAAGTTTTAAACTGGCTTTCTGAAAATTAATCAAGGTTATATAAAAATAAACGGTCAAGTGTGAGTATTACTCACACTCAGAGGGTTCCATACAATAAATATCTGTATTATTAAAAAAATCGTTGCTAATAGAATAATAAGATTTCGTAAAAAAAAATATACAATATAGGATTGGGTATAGACTGTAGTTGTATACAGTGTGTCTACGTATAACCTGACCGACCTTTATTTTCGCAACTGTAGTCCTAGATGCATACTTCCAATTACAAAAATGGTTGAAATAAGGTAAAGAATTATTTTTAAAGCGATTTGTGTCAAGAAAAACTTTTGTTAAAAAATTATGAAATTTAAATTTTTATACAGTCTCCTGGTCCGATAAGTGATATTTACTAAAAGTTTACTGTGACACTAACAAGTAAGACAGAAAAAGTCCCATTCATCTAACATTAAAATTGACCGAGTTAATGAAACTTTGAAATGCTTGACTTATACCACTTTTTTGCATATCAAAACAGGTGATTTCGACCATGCTTTCAGGGGTTGTGTATAAAGTACTTAAACTTATTTGAAGGTATCTGCTCTTTGAAAGAAATTATACAAATATTATGATTAACTTTTATTAGTCAAGTTTAAGATTAGTTAAAATAATTGTATTTTAACATATGTTTTATTTTGTAAGGATTTGAGGCTATGATTTCTTTTAACTAAAATTATGTTATTTTCATAAGGTTTTATTTAACTTCCAATGATCGTCTTTCCAATTTAAAATGTGTACTCGAACTTTAACTTACTTTCAAATGCCCGATCAAAGTTAAATTTTACATACTGACTTAAATCTGATGACAATGCAATATTATAATGATTTTCGACTCTTACCATCTTATACATACTTATATTAGAGTATAACACAAAAAAATTCGGATAGATTACCGTCAAGAAGTTAAGAAAGAGTTTTAGATTAGATAACATAAACCTGAGATGGTTGTGTTTTTTAACTTTTATAATTACATTACATGTATTTTTTAACACTGAATCAAAAAATTACCTTCACTTTTAACCATCATGTCAAGATTTTTCTCAAATCGTAAATTTCAAGGTTAAAAAATAGCAAAAAATCTGATACTATAAAATAGATTTAAGACTATTTTATTCAGTTTAATTTTATTTAATTCAATAATTTATTAGATTTTTTGGCTTATGCTGGGTTTCTTACTGCTAAACAGCTCGGGGGTCAGATGAGGTTGGGAGGCGAGCGGGGATCAATTTCGGATTCAGTGCTAAAAAATACATAAGAATCAATTTTCAAAAGCTAAAACACATGCCACAACAAAAATTTGAAAGACAGTGTAATCTAACAGCATTTTAAAATATGTATCATTTTGTAAAGAATTGAGGCTGTTGTTTTTCATCCTATTATTTAACAAAAAATCTGTTATTTTTATCCTCTTATAATGTTCAGTATAAATTGTACATTTTGCAGTAATATGTCAGAATGATTAAGGATTTCAAATTTATATTGCAATGCTAATTTTACTCCCAACCATTTCTTTAAAATATCTGACGAAATTATATTTTTACTAAATTTGTGAATGACCCCTAATATGCAGCAAAAAATATACTCTAACTTTAAACAGCTATTACTCGGTCAATTTTAATCGTAGAATAATGGGGCTTTTTTTGCCTTACTTGCCAGTGTAACATGGAAATTTCACTAAATATAACTTATAGGACTTGGGGATCGTATAAAAATTTAGATTCTGTAATTCTCAGACCTGCCAACTGCTACGAAAAAATCGTAGTTGCTACGATTTGGATCTTTAAACTACGATGCTACGAAAATCGGTCTCAAACTACGATTTAAAAAAAAAAAAGAAACACAAACGCATTTTTTTTTTTTTTTTTCCAACTGAGATTTTTTGTCTACGCAGCACATTTTTCAGGAGTGATTCTACTCTGAAATTTCCTAAATTTTAAAGTATTCGGTTACGAAAGTTTTAAAAAATTGGTCATTAGAGTACAATAGAATTAGTAGTACAGATTCGGACATTAAAAAAATGTTCAAGTGGAAAAAAAAAAATTGAGCTGCAAAACAAACTTCTTAATATAAAACCCCCTTAATGGATATTAACCATGAGTGAATCGTGCATCTTTAAATATTTATTAAACAGGAATTCCCTTCCTCAGAAACAGGGACGCCATTTTAAGAGTTTCTTGAGGGGCAGGGTTTGAAATATTGTGCGGAATCGCGCGATTTGCACAAAGAAAAGGAAAGTCCTGCATAAGGAAAACTGCTGTGCAGTATTTCCCCCTGAAAATTCTTCCACAGACCTATGATTCTTCTGCGAGTATGTTTTAAAATTTCTTGGAAGTCCGCAAATTTTTTTCTTTTATGGAATTTTTCTAAATCAATTCGGGAATCCGTCGTGAAAAAAATTGAGAATTTTTTCAAACGATCATGGGGAAATATCTGATATTTCGTCAAAGTTCTCAGAAACAAATAATGATTATCTTCAATTGTTCGCGGAATAAAATCTAATTTTGTTTAGAGTTCAGAAAAAAATTGAAAATTTCGTCAAAAAATTGCGAATTTCGATAAACTATTGAGGGAAAATATTACAAATTTCTTCAAAAAGTCACGGAAACAAGTAGTGAATTTTATTAATTGGTCGCGAAAAGATATCGAAAATTTTACCAATTGGTTGCGAAAAACTGTTGCGAATTTTGCTAATCGGTTGCACAAAACTGTTGCGAAATTTGCCGCTCTGACGCTATAAACTATCGCGAATTTCGACAAGTGACTGCTTAAAAAATCAATTTCGTCGAAGTATTGCGGTAAGAATGTGAATTTAGTCAAAATACCGCAGAAAGAAAACGCGAATTTCGTCAAAAGATCACGGAAATAAAGCGCAAATTTCATCGAAAGATCAGTAAGAAAACACAAATTTCATCGATAGGTCAGTAAGAAAACGCAAATTTCACCGAAAGATCGCGGAAAGAAAACACGAATTTCGCCAAAGGATCGTGTCAAAACGCAAAATTCATCAAAGGATCAAGATAAAAAATGCGAATTTCGTCAAAAGTTTGGGTTAAAAAGTGCGGATTTCAACAAAGAATCGTGATCGAAAAACTTTAATTACGATTGTGGGGAAAAGAATTGTGAATATCGTGAAATAATCACAGGAAAAAAAAAACGCGAATTTCGTCAAAATTTACTGGACTGAGCTAAAAAATTGGAACTAATTTCCTTTTATAAATGTAAAAAAAAAAAAGCTGCGAAATGAAAGAAGCTCAAAAATTCGTATAAAAATTTTCAGAGGAAAAAATTTACTATATTGAATTGAAAGACTGAAACCTTATTCCTTTTACGAACGTCAAAAAGTGGCTGTAAAAAACCAACCAACCAATCTCCAGATTAATTTTATTTTTGAGTGCTACGATTTCTCATTTTCAAAAGTTGGCAGGTCTGAATTCTTCACTAAATTGTTTTATTGCTTCAAACTTTTTTTTATCTTAACCCTGACATAATTTTGACCATTTTTGTAATTGGAAGTATGCATCTAGGACCAACGATTGCAAAAATAAAGGTCGGTCAGGTTATACGTGGACACACTGTGTACTAGAAAAGTGGTTGTGCATATATAACGTTATCACTTTAGGGGGGAGGGGGGTCTGGCACTTGTTTTCATAAGATATCTCTGGGGGGGGGGAGGGAGGTTTGCTTTTTGATATCATTATTCATTCACGGGTCGGCCACAGGCGACTATTTTTCTATTCTGTTCGCACCTCTATTTAAAAAAAAAAAAAGATTTTGTATAGTATATTTCTCTTGCAAATGTTCTTGAACAGTATGTCAATAATTTTTGTTTTGAGAAAGTGGTGCGAGGTAGAATTAAAACATTAGTTGCTGTGGCAGCCTTGTATTGTTAAGTTCTGCTTTTAACCTCCTCGGCAAGAAGACATTATTACTTTTGAATACATTATGTAACAATATGGTATTATTAAATACTTTTAAATAGTAACTAGCTCTTTTAGATGTTATCTATATATATAAAAGCCGTTCTCTGTATGTATGTCTTGTATACAAATCTTCAATTTTTCACCGATTTGCATGAAACTTGCTGTACATATGTTTTAGAATGTGGAAAAGAACGCTATCTACTTAAAAAATATATCAAATCATTTTTTACCACTTTTTTTCAACCACCTCCCACAATTTAACATTATAGAAAAAAATCTTTTATTTAATTTTAATTTAATCATTTCTTTCCTGTTGCCACACCCTAAAAAGTGGCACAATAATTAAAAAAAAAATAACGATAATGCATATTTTGTGTTTTTATGACCCAAAAGTTAAAAAATCTATTTTAATACAGGAGTTTTAATTTCAAGAAAACAATTTAGGGAAAGATAATAAAAAATCGTTTGCTTGATATGACGTCAATTTCTGTTGAACTGACATAACTTTCTAATGATGTTTTATTCTTTCTCCTGATGTTCTGAAATTAATCCCTATTATTATCATCCATAAAGTGAAAGATATATTTTTAAGCTACGCAAATTAAAAATTTCGGTAAATGCTAGGGCATTTGGGTGTAAAAAAACATCGATATTCTTTTGGGTGGGATTTCAAAGTTTTTGGTGCGAATCCCGCCATCCCACCCTGAAATTCAAGCCCTGGTGTATATCACTGTAAGCGTATAAAAAGAAAGAAAAATAATCTAAAAATAACATAATTTTTAGACATTGATAACGATATCAGCAACTAATAAATGTATAATCATATGTGCATATCACTGTAAGCATATAAAAAAAAGGCTTTAAAAGCTGATGGTACATAGAGTACACCGCACTTTTATTATATATGTCCAAGCTGTCTGGAACTTTAAGGGTTAATATCTCGCTTAATTATCGACAATTATTTTCAAAAATCATTATCAATAATGCTTTTATACTTCGGCTATGATACGTACCTCCAGCGCTCCTCAACACATTTGCTGAATGCCCGCAAATCAAAATTTGTGTGTAACGGAAAAATGCACTTTTCTCAAAATCTATGTGACATAGGGTAATCGCTATAATTTTCTTGCAAGGTTTAAAATTACTGCCTACTCCCTCTAATTTTTTCATAATTTTAGTTTCAGTAGATTCTGAAATGGATGTGGGGAACATATTTTTTGCACTGCATTTTCGACAATATCTCTGAAAATATAATACCTAAAATTAAAAGAAATGTATTTTTGAGTTCAGCATTACGAAATCTTTCACATGTTATCCCACATGATATACAAAGAAAAAAAATATTTTTTTTTCATGTAACTTAATTAACCCCTCTACATTTTTCCTAAATATATTTGTGAATGTTTAATAATCTGTAAATATGTGGGTAAATAGTCTTTATTACTTCCCCCAATTTACATTTTCCACATTCCATAGTTTGCGAGTAAAATGACTGTGACAGACACAGGAGTGATCTTTTAATGGTTCTGTTTTCACTTTTTATGTACAGAACCCTAAAAAAAGGGGGGGGGGGGGAGGACGACGTCTTATGAGTATATAAACATTAGAACACATGGCATTTTCTTAAAAATATCTTTAAAATGTTCACTAAATTCATCCATAAGTTTCCAATTTAAAATAGATATAAAATTTTGGTACTTTTCTGCTATACCAGCATCATTGTCGCCAACTGTAATAGTTGGTGTCAAATGAAACATTTGAAAAAAATTAACATTGTTATTGTTGGCATGAAAGTGATCATTTAAAAAGTATACCATATGGAAATTAGGCTTGCACAAATTAGGGCCCTTTTTTAAACATTTACCTAATCTTTTTTTGCATTTCTTTAAAATATTATTCTTATGAATAATTCATACCCTAAGCTTAATTTTGACTAATTGAAGATCTAAACTGCTAGTACTAAGACATTTTAACATGTTTTCATGTTAGGGCCCTGTTTTTATGTGTCATTTGGCCCCTTTTGTGCCCCCTATTATAGCTCCCTTAAAAATAGTCAGATTCACTAGCTTTTTTTCTAACAACTTCTTAGGCCCTCTAGCTATTACATGAACGACAAAAGAAAATCTCTCAGACTTCAGCTACCATCAATTTTGAATATTAATCGCATTCTTGTGGCCCTTGGTATAGCTTCTTTGAAAATGATCTGAATTCCTTGCAATTTTCTTTAACATAGTTCTAGCTTCTGCCGATTTTTTTAAAAACTACTAAAAAACAACTCTATACACAATTACATCCCAGATAAGTCCCTGGTTCCTTGGGGCCGGTACAAAAACCTTGAAGTTTTTGCATAATAAATTGCTATTAAATTGCCCCCTCTTAATCCAATCTTTATTTTTGGAACCCTTTTTCCCTTCAGTTATTCTCGCATTCCTACACTTTAGTTAAGACCCTGGGGCCACCTATGGTACCGTAGGGCCCGGTCCAGGGCTCTTGAAACTTTTTGTACGCCATGCATATTTCACCCTTTACTTTTCTCACCTTCTCAGTGCATAATTTTAAAGTTTTGTCTTGGACTCTTCTTCCAGGAACAACACCCTCATATTTTCATTGGGGCCCTAGGGCCTTCTTTAAAGCATTTACTCAACGTTATGTGCATTTCTTTAAAATGTTATTTTAACCAATAATTCATACTATATGCTTAATTTTGACTAATTGAGATCTAACGCGTTAAGTACTAAAACGTTTTAACATATTTTCATGTTAGGGACTTGCTCTCAACTATTAGTTGGCCCCTTTTGGACCCCATATTATAGTTCTCTTAAAAAATAGTCTGATTCACTAACTTTTTTTTCTAACAACTTCTTAGGTTATTCTGCTACTACATCAATGACAAAAAAATTTTAGACTTCAGCACCACCAATTTTGAATATTAATCGTCTTCCTGGGGCCCTTGGGGCAGCTTCTTTAAAAATGATCCGAATTGCTTGCAATTTTCGTTAACATAGTTCTAGCGTCCTCTGAATTCTTTAAAATCTACTAAAAAGTATCTTTATACCCAAAAACATGTCACTTAAGTCCCTGGCCCCTTGGGGCCCGGTACAGGTCCCCTTGAAGTTTTTGCGTCATAAATTGTTCTCTTAACCACTAATTTGAATATTAATCTCCTTCTTGGGGCCTTTGTTGCAGCATCTTTAAAAACTATCCAATTCTGTTGCAATCTTCATTAACATAGTTTCAGCATCCTCCGGCTACTTTAAAACTACTAAAAAATTTTCTTATACCCAACTACATTCCAGTTAAGACACTGGCCTCCAGGGCCCGGTTTTTCTTTATACCTCAGCTACCACTTTTTTCGAACATTAATCTCCTTTTTCAGCATTAACTTATGTTTACTCACTACAGCAGTAAATTAAAAATCGCGTTACTTTAAAGCTAACTTTAGATGAGGGGTTTCTTCTGTTTATTAAATATCGTGTTAATGTTAAAAGCGATTCATGAAATTTACATGGGGAAGGGGCATCTCCCACCGCTTGGTGGCGCATTCCTTGATCGGATTCTAAGGATCCAATTTCATCGGGATTTGGTTCATTCAACTTTGATTACAATTCAGCTACTTTCTGTATTAGGGAATTTTATCTTAGTCTTCAGTTACTAGCTTTTTCTAACATTAATGATGCATTTTTTTTTTTTATTCTATGGGTTTGATTACTACGAGATTTGGCTCACTCAGCTGATTGTCTTCGGGACGTGCGAAGCACTTCCGGTACATATTGCTTTAGGAAGCAGAGATCCAGGTTATAGGTTCGTTCGGAAAGAAGTTTAATGGGAACACACTAGACACTGCGGAAGTCAATGGGGACCTCCAAAATTAGGTTTATTTAAAAGAATTTCAAGAGATATAAAATAATACAAACTTGAGTTTTGTTTAAGATTATTATTTACAGACCCCGGGCAATGCCGGGCGGGTTTACTAGTAACAAATAAATATTATATAATAACTAGGGGGCTCGCCAACCCCCATTCAGACATCACAGAATCTGAAAATCTAAAAATCTAAAGGGTTTTAAAAATATTAGAGAAGATTAAATTATACTGAAAAAGTTGTGCAGATCTCCCTGTAAACGGGTTTCCATTCAATTCCCTTTGATTGCAAAAATTTAATGGAGAATCAGTTGCTGTTAAGACATCCAATGGTTGTTTTCGTTTTTGATTAAAGAGGATCAGTTAAACATTTGAAAAGAAGCTAAAATAAAATGAATTAAGCATTCAGAGTCTTTGTCAACCGATATTTTAAAACAATCTCTATAACAATAGCCTAAATCATGTGACCAGTGACCCGGAGCCGAACAATTTTTGATGCTCCAGCTCCAGCTCCGCTCCTAGAGAAAATACCGTGGCTCCAGCTCTGGCTCCAACTCGGCTCTGCGCTTTTAAGTTGCAGATTTTAATTTACACGGTTAATTTTTTGCTCACAAATACTTTCTATCTTCATTAAAGATCTGACAAAATGCATTTTTCTTCTCATCAAACTTGAAATGCTTGTTCAGAAAATATGACATCTTTTAGCTTTTGCTTTTAAAATAGAAAGTTTGGTAGAATTTTAAACACAAAAATCTTAAATTTCTTCTACACTTTTCGAACAGCCAAAATTGTACGACTACACATGTAAACAACAGGCGGCCATATTTGTTTTCAAATAGTGTTGTCACTTAGTTCAAGTAGAAAGTAGAATTAAAGTAGTGTTACCATTTTTAAGAAGTTTTCCTTCCCTAATAATAATAATAAAAACCCAAAAAATGATATAATTAAAATACTGAATAATCATGTAATTAAAATATTTTAAGCCTAGAAATTTAAAAGACTGAAAAAAAAAAAAAGATTTAAAAGAATATTAAAAACTAAAGGAGCCCTGGAGCTGGGGAAAATTTAGAGCTCCAGCTCCAGGAAAAACACGGCTCCGGGCTCCAGCTCCGGGTCCCTGCATGTGACTATCATCAACAGTTCCGGGCGGAACACTTTGCTTTTTATACTCTAGGTGCCATTTTGATACTTTTATGTTATCCAGGCACAGGTGATAAGTCGCCAAATATTATTCTATCCCCATCATTTCATCTATATTATAATAGTTCAAGTCATCAAATGCCATAAACAAATACGATCTGATCCCTTCGCCTTTCATATGAAAGTTTGGAACAAATGTCATATACGCTCCATATTGGCGCGATTTTTTTCCAACGCCAATTTGGGGAACGCATCAACAGCATAAACAACAACATCTGGCTTACCATATCAAGCAAAATAACAATACTTTGGCGCCAGTTAAGTATCCGTTGCGTATATGACATTGGCGTCAGAAAAAAATCGCGCCAATATGGCGCCGTATATGACATCTGTGCCGAAAGAAAAAAAAGCCGGGTGCAAATCTCGCCAATATCTTTTTTTCAACTCACCAGTTAGCATTTTTTTTATTGTTCGAGTGGTAAATTAAAACATTGATTTGAAGTTGAAATTAAATGTCATGGTTTGTTACATAATTTAATATTTCGCCAGATGTCATATACGCACTGCATGTTTGGCATGATTTTTTTTTTTTTTTTACGAAAATTTGGCGAAAGCCTCGTTTTTGAATACCAGTTACATATGTATTTTTGGTACTACTTAGTTATCCCGTCGACAAAAAATCTATCGCTAACTATAAGATTAAATGTCAATAATGCTTGATCGTAAATGTCACATTCACTTGACTTTTAGCAAGTTACACGTGTTTACGTCATCAAGGGATTTTTATTTTGACGTTTTATTTTTATATTTATTAATGTTATACTAATTTATTTGTTCTTTCGTTATTTAAAATAAAAATTTTGTGAATCTGCACAATTTGGCGAGTGGTTTGGCGATTTATATAATTTGCAAAATTGGGTGACGGAATAACTACTACATTGTATCGTATTTTTTAATTATTTTCTATTATTTTCAAAAGGAAATAGCAAAAAAAATAATTAATTACTATAGAACAAAATAATTTATATAAATTTAAAAAAGAAATAAAAGTAAATATACATTTATTATTAAATAAACAACAATAGCCGGGTTACCATGTCTATCAAAATAATGCCATTTGTGCACCAATTAGGTACCCCGGTGCGTATATGACATCTGTGTCTAATATTTTTCTTTTCGTTTTGTTTAAAAAAAAAAAAAAAAAAAAAAAAAGAATTGAAAGCCATCAAGTTAAATGTTTCATTTTTAAATGAAAGTTTTGTATTTAATAAAATGATAACGAAATACAAAAAAAGCATTGTTCTTAGCATAGATTTAAAGGAGGCCCAACTGTCGCCAAATTAATTTAAAATAGTAACCTTTTCTGAATTATGAAAGAAAAATTTCTGTTATGATTAAAATTTGAGTTGCCATCATTAGAAAAAATGTATTTAAAATTAGAAAAAAATTAATATTTCAAAAACTAATTCGAATTTAAAAATTCTAATACCAGTTTTGAGATCTGTGGATCAACACAGATTTTTGGTGTTAATTTCATCGCAAAGTATTCCATATTTTAGGTGAAATTGCCATGAAACAAAATCAGTTGTTTAATCGGTCGATTCAAAGAATCGATACATTTCAGGTGTTTCATATATTCGTTTCATAAATTCGTTTCATTAGGATTTTATATATATAGGGTAGAAATAATAATTTGTTTTAAAAGGGGTTATTAATTAATGGACTTAAACATTATTTTCCAACTGTATTTGTATTACATTATTCTATTAGCATTTTTAACTAATTTTGCTGTCATATATTTCATTATGAATGAAAAATTACTTGAATTGTAAGAACAAAGCCAAACCTAAACATCCTACAATTTAATGATAGTCATGAAAATTTTAGTAATGGGGACCCTACAAAAATAAATGTATTTAAGCATAAAGGGAGATAATATATCAAATAAAATATTAAAACTTAAAATTAAGATACAGGTATAGTAAATTAAAATTTTCATAATGTATATATGTATGTTCATAATGTATATACTTATAGTCCATAATAATGTCAAGTTCAGATGATTTAATGCTACCCAAGAGTTCTCAATTGAGCAGTTAACACAACTCTCCCAAGCTTTTTGTCATCCTGATCCGAAACAAGCCGTTTTACATTTGATGCACTTGTGTATAATTTTTTTTCAGGAAAAGATCAAATTTTGATTCAAAATGAAAAAGAAAAAAAATTCTTGAAACTATCAAAAGAAGGATGTCTTAGAAAAATGGATGAAATCGTCGTATGGGACAAATTAAAATGTACACTGTACGATAGTCATAAATAACGTACAAATTAAAGGAAAAACATACAATCTGGCAGCCCTAGTGATGCCTTATCTCTCAACGATTTGGCATAACATCCAGTGTTAGGGTCAACAAAGTTATATCCATAATATACTGTGAAATGTTTGCAGCTGGCATCTCGCAAAAAAACTTTATGTATATTTCCATAGCCCTGAAACAATTTTATTGCAGCTTCCTCATCATCAGATAATTACCAAATAGTAAAATCCATTTCAGCATCAGCGAAAAATGTAAGTTATAACTTAATAAAAAATACTTTCTGTTTGAAAAATAGTAAATTGAGATGTTTTGAATAGTAATAGTTTTATAATTAAGCAATAATTTAAAAAAATTATTCATGTTCAATAAGTAATGAGTCACAATGTTTGGCATGATTCACAATAAAAATCCTTTGCACAGTCAGAGTTGAAATAAATGATACATAAGCATACATTTTGGCATTGTGTTAATATATTAGTAAGTAGGTACCAAAGTTTTTTATGTTAGCTCCAATTAGTGCAAGGCTTTAGTGCATTATATATTTTATAAATATCACACTTATTGCATGTGGAATCTTTTCTTTTAAATTCTGTATAAATTTACTCTGTTAAACCTAGAAATGATCTTTCTGGTTTCTGTTTCTTCTAAAAGAAAAAGTATCACCTAAATAAACATGGTGATATCAGTTTCAAAACAGAAAGAAATTTCCGAGTGTTAAAAAAACGTTTTTTCAAATTTATTTTTAAATTCCTTAGTAAGCATCTTTATCATAGTAATAAAGATTTTCCTATATTTTAGCAATCCTGTTATTTTTCTTTGCAATTTAGATTTGTTGTTTTAGATCAGTTAATCTATTATATAATTTTTTGATTTTTTACTCCATTTCAATGTAGCACGTGGACCAACAATAATTACAGCTACTATGCCTATGCCCATGCCTATGCCATCAGCAGCTCCATACAATATGCAGCAGCCACCTCCACCACCTTATTATGGACCCCCTCCAAGCTATGATACTGTTGTTAATCAACATCCAAATCAGCAGAATCAGAATCTGTACCCACATCAACAGAATCAGAACAGAGCACCTACCCAACAGAACTGAATAAAACATTCAAAGAGTGACACATTATGAAAAGACTGAAAAACACTTGTTCTGTACATGTTTTCTTTGCACCTTCTGCATTTAACACTGTTTTTTACTTGTTGCTATATATGTTTATCCTGTTTGCTAAATGAAATAAAAGTTTATAATATTTTATTTCATTTTACTGCAGTTCCTAACAGAGAGAAGCAGGAAACAATTTTTCTGAAATTGGGAAGTTATTGTAAATTTTTTTTCCATATTTAGAAATGTTGTTTTACCAAAAAAGTTATTTTAATATTGTAGGCTTGAAAGAACTTTTATATACAGTTATTTCAAGCTAATACTTCCATTGAATATCATCATAAATCATCTGACTCGTTGAAAATTTTGAAATCGTGATTTCCAGTAGAAATACCATTAACTACTGAAAACATACAAGAAGATCGGCTTTAAGTCAAAAGCCAGATGGAATGAGTTTTTGCTGATAAAATAAGGTGCAGTGAGTAAATAAAAAGCAAAATTTCAAGAAGCTTTTTTTGTAATCTATTAATGAAGATTTGAATGTGAAGGCTCAGGATAGTAGTTTCCTTGGAATAATCAGGGCCGAAACTAGCCTTTTTTGCACCTGGGGCAAACATGGATTTGCCTCCCCCCCCCTCTCTCTCTCTCTCTCTTCCGCAAAGTATATTTACAAAGAGAATTAATACTGAACTACATAATCTACAATGGTGGATCCAAGGAGGAGGTCACGGGGGTCATGAGCCACCTCTGAACACCAACAAAAATATAATAAAATATACAGTAGAGTCCCGATTATCAGAGTCCTATTTAACCGAGGTTCCGCTTTAACAAAGTTATTTTTTTCTGATGGACTGATGGATTCCATGATTATGAAACCGCCATTATAAATGAAGTGTTTGGTGAAGATAAAGAGCCGTCATGAAAAGTCAGAACTCTGCCATTTTTTTTTCCCATTCTGACCAGAAAATCAGAGTTCTAACTTTTTACGACTGCTCTTTCATCTTCACCTAATACTTCATTTATAATGGCTGTTTCATAATAATGGAATCCATCAGTCCATCAGAAAAAAAAATGATCTATTCCAAAGGTATAATCCCTTATTTGGCGCCCCTTCGTTCTGGCACCCGGGGCACATGCCCCCTCTTAGTTTCAGCCCTGGGAATAATTTTTATATTATTCACAGTAGAACACTGAATTCTTTTACTATTATTCAAGTAGTAGTCCTAAATATATTATAATATTTTCAAATTCTTCTACATTGATCTTAAAAAACAGAAAGCCTGCTACACTTTATTGATATATTCAAGTTTTACAGTGACCAAGTATTTTTATATGTTAGTATATTGGAGAAATTGAGAGATTACCTACCCATTGCCGAATCTTATAAAATTATATGAAATATAGCTCTTTCAAGATTGGGGTGGGGGGGGGGGGCGACTATATTTGTGCAAAAGACTTGCATGGATACAACATGCATTTAAGAAAATAGTTCCATTAAATTGAGAATCTTTCTTTTGATTTCTTCTAAAATTTAAACAAGACACCATGAATGATTTTTATTTGAAAACTCTTATAATGTAGGAAACACATTTTGTTTTCTTTTGTTGTGTCTTTGTTTTTCGTATTGTTTATCAGAGGAGTTGCTTTGAGGAAATTCATGCATCTGTTCTCATATTATGTCATTTAATACATTTAAAGCAGTGCATGAAACAAATTAAAAAAATATACAAATAGATTTATTTATTTTTTTACATAAAAAAATAGTATATTAGTTATTTTATGATGGTCGGGAAATATAAAATGAAATTTTACATGATTACTATATTTTATGTTTTTGATTATCCATTTAAAATTTCAATATTGAAATTAATTTAATGAAAATATAGTTATTTATTATTATTTGATTTCAAGTCTAGATTTTCAATCTTTGTTTCTACTTTAAAGAGCAGTGAATTTTGATTAAAATTAAAAATTAAAAGAAAATTTGTTCTTCATTTAAAAAAATTCAATGAAATAAAACTACCAAACAGTATTCTTTTTTATATTTTTATCTTAAAGAATTTTTCTACACCATAATTTTTCTGGGCTGTTTTGAATGCAAATTTTGAGGAATAGTGTGCTACAACATGCTAACTTAAATCAGTTATTACTGAATAAGTTTTCTTTCTTGTTATTTTTAATAATACTTTTTATTTTATTTTACATTTCTTCTTTCATTTACAGTTAATGCAATATTTGTTGATTCCAGTTATATACAGGGTGAGTCAAAAGTCCTTACACAAACTTTAAAGGGTGGCATATCATATATACTATACTATGTACTATATTATACTATACTGCATACTATTATTATGGATTACAATCCCGGGATCCCGCATCATTTTTAATCCCGAAAATCCCATGGTCTTGTCTGCCAAATCCCGGGATTTTCGGGATTGTCCTTTTTTATAAAATGGAACAATATTCAGCTGAAATAAAAAAAATATATTTATAGACTTTCTCTTTTGGAAAGAAAAAGAATTAATTTTTATGAAATTTATATATCCTTGAAAAAATATACATATTTCAAAGTCATTAAATCGTTTAACATGAAAACCTTTTGACTTGCAAACAGATGTAACCCGCTCGGCTATTGTTCAGGAACATTGAAATCATTTGTTTATTTCGATTTCGTCGCGTTTAGAAAGCCGGTCGTTTCAGCAACTGGGAATCACAAAATTTCGAATTAGAGTTTACTGATAAGGGTCGCATTTGAGTTTCATAGTCATTATTATGTGCTAACTTCTTTGCTTTACGGGCGTTTATACTTATTTTGCTTTAAAGATGTCTAATGGAAAGGATTTTGTAGCTCACAGGAAAAATAATGATACATCTTCAGTATGACACTGCTATTTAAGTTCAAAAGATGAAAAAATCCCTGCCGGCTCGGGCCTACAGGTGGAGGTAGATTTCGAAGTTAAGTACTGAATTCACCAACAAAACTTAAATCAAGATTACAGATAAACCCAGTTCCTTCTCCAAGAATGAGCTCTAGGGAGCTAAACATTTTATGAAAATTCTAATATACAGGAATACACACACGCATGTATATGGAATAGGTTTAAAAATGGCTAAAGCAAATTCAGAGAAGCTCAAAGTGTTAAAATATGTTAATATTTCCATAGTCTGGTTTTTATCATGTTTTAATACGCTTCTTCAAACTCACATGACGTTACATATTCACCTGCTGGTGTCCATTACATTTCTAATATGACGCAATATTTTGATTTTTTTTTAAATTCGTCAAACTATTTATTTCATTTTGAGTTTTCAGGCAGAAATCTTGCTCTAGAAAACTTAGGGCGTAATATTCAATTTGTTTTCAATTCGTCAAACTTTTTATTTAATTAATTTTCGCGTGAAAATTTTGCAATAGGAAATCAATTGTTGTGGTGAGAATTTTATTGCTTTTTTTAATTGTTGGCAACTGCTATAGCGAAAAATATTTATTTTTTTTCTGTCATTGTTGTGAAAGAGCTGGTTTTATCAGAATCATGTTAAGACGGTATTCAAAATTTTGAACCCTCCCCGTTTCTATTCCCTTGGGTCGATTTTGCCCATTTTCAATCCCCGCCGAGATATTAGCCATCTCAAAGTTGTTGGGGAGTTTGAAGACAATTCGTGCATAATTGCGACTTTTATCGTGCGGACAAAATTTAGTACATACATATATATATATAAACTTTTTAGGTGGGGGTGGTTTTGGGTTCCTGGAGTCGTATAATGAAAAGTTATGAAGGAATTTTTCAAAAGTCGCACCGTGGTAACGACTGCAATAGGTAGTATTTCTTACGAAATCTACCTAAAAATCGCTAAACGTAAAAGATGTAGCCAAGTGTTTAAAATGTTAGGTGGATCAACTAAGGGTTGCATGCACATTTATCGACGAAACATGGTACTAAAGTTTAGAAAGAATTTAATACATCTCTTCCTTCCACACATCAAGATTGCATAGAAGATGCATTGCTTTCTAAAAAGCGGAAAATAGAAGATTATTTTAGTAGTGATAAGGAATCACTGGATTTAATTTTATTGCGAATGACAGCTAAAGACTGTTTTTCATTTAACTTCAACTGATTTAAGAAACTTACTGATAGCTAAAGGCTATAATGATTTGCCAAAATCTGCAGTATCAATTCGAAATCGTGTAGTGAGCTATAATAAAAGAGTTAATTACAAGTGAAATCCAAACTTTTAAAAATTCAGGAAAAAAATTTAGTTTGACTTTTGACGAATGGACATTTACTGCAAGCAAGCGATGTGTGAATATTAATGCCCATTCAAGAAATTTAAATTTGAGCAAATTCAGGAATTTAGGCCTTATGCGTATATATGGTTCTTTTTACAGCAAAAAAGTGCATTGAAATGCTAACAGAGCGCTTAAACCAATATGCCATTTCCCTAAAAACAGACAATGTTACAACTGAGACTTGGAGATGAAACTTTAGATGCTGTCATATTTCTTAGAACATATTTTCAAAGGAATACCGATTAGTTAGGAAACAGTAAACTATTCAAAATAATCTTTTTTTTCACGAGGTACATAATAATTTTTTATATTATGCAACATTTTCGAATTTTAACAGCTATTGCTATTTAGAAATTTAAACTATACATCTATGTATTATTTTATTCTATGTGTGTGTGTGCTAAGTTCTTTTATTTCAAGAAAAAAATCTTCATGTTAGGGAAAATCTTGCATTTGCAATATCCTAGAATTATAAACTTTAATTACGTGGGTATGAGAATAATTCTTAATTTAATTCGTGATATTAATTAGTTTTTAATATTGTAAATATTAAACTATTCAAAAACTTGTTTAACAGGAAATAAAAGAAATTATCTGTAAGATGAAGCATAGACATTTCATGTTTTTTGTTGCATTTTCAAACATCAACAGCGTATTTCTTTTAATTTTCAATTGTTCTAATTTATCCTATGATAATTAATTGAAGTTAATTTTTTTAATTTGTTATATTTTCATATGTAAATTAGACTGTAATTTTGCTTTGTCTTTAAATAATATTATGATATTAGCTATTGTAAAAATTGATGATATTACAGAAATTCTAATTTTCCTAATCTCGGGATTGAATCTAAGCAATTCCGAAATCCCGGGATTGGAAATTTGTCCCGGGATTGTAATCCCTAACTATTATACACTATACTATACTACAACAAACAATTTTTGTATAGGAAACAGGGTCATAATCCATTTATTCAGTAAAAAATACATTATACCCTATGCTAATCATAATACAATCATTGTTCATAGTTTTATAAGGTATTACAAATTTTTCATCAGAATTTCCTTTGTTTTGTATAAAATGAAATGACATTAAAAGCACTAAAAGTGTACATATATTTCTAGTAATGGGACCATTTATAATGTTTATTACATTTGTAAATATGAGCTGTCTAATTCAGTGCTTTTTGGATGTAGATGTTGCCCGCTTCCAGCACTTCCCATGATATTGTTACATTTCACATAAAGTCTGTTGCAAATTCTGTTAAAATATCTTCATTATTGTTAAAGTTATGAACAAAATTTGAGGTTAGGACTAAGACTATAGACATCTAATTTATTAGATGTTATAGTTAAGAGACATCTTGTAATTTCGACTGAATAAATAGACTTCAATCCTTGTTTTCTATATAAAAGCTGTTTCTTCTTTTGTGTTCTACCACCCCTTAAAGTTTGTGTAAGGACTTTTGACTCACCCTGTATAATGTGGGAGTAAAAGATAATGAAGCTGACTACAGCTTAACCCCAGTAAAGGTTAAGTGCCATCTGACAAAACTTATCATGCCAGAATAGAAAAATAAGACTTGAGAAACATTGGTGGTATAATAAAGGAGAGCACAGATGTACTTTTCTATGGTATGATGTTTATATTGTTAGTAGATGGCCATTCAGAGCTAAAATAACTCTGTTTATTAATCATTATTTTTATTCACATTTTGTTAATAAAATATTTGTGAATGTTTAATGTTTGCTTTCATCATTTTAAATATTCGTGGATAAGTTATTTAATATTAAGAGTTTTGAATAATCTCTTATATATTAAAGAAAAGGTGTAAAATAAATTAGGAATTTTCAAAAGTAAATTAGAATCTGTTGACTTGAGCTGAACATTACACATAATTCAGATTGTCAGTAGCTGCACAAAATATTGCTAAAATGTTTTTTGTTTTTGTATATTTTACGAATGTTTGATGCTAATAATTAATTAAATGAAAATGCACCATATTGAAAAAAACATACATGAAACTACTAATAAGCATATTTATCATTCTTCGTGCAATTATAACATAGCTTTTAATTTATGAAAAACAATTAAACAGAATATCAAAACCTTTTAATAACTCAATAAAGATACATGTTTACAAAATACATGTTTATAGTATGAACAGTAGTTATTTTACATTTAAATAGAACATGCACACATCAGTGTTGTAGAACACAAGAAAGAAAAATCATGTGTGAAGCATAGATTATGAAACTTTCCAACACTTCCAGAATACTGTAATGAAACGTCACCATTTAATAAGATGAAATGAAATATCTTAAGTAAACAATTTATAAAATGCATAACGCAATTAAAAACCCAATTTCAGAAGTTACCAATTACCATTTTGAACTGGAAAGGTGCTTGAATTCTTTTGTGCAGCTCTGTATATGATCAATAGATTTTTATGTATATGATCAATAGATTTCTGTATATACAGCATAATTCAATTCAGTTTAAAAACTCATAACACTGTTGTAAAGTCACCTTCATCAATTTACGCCAATAGAAAAAAAATGTACTTTACAGACTTTTATATGCATCGCATATTAAGCTAAAATTGAATTCATGTAGAAAATGCACAACACAACTAAAAACACATTTCCAGTAATTTCCATCTTTAGATAGTAATGTATCCAGTTGATTGAATAGCCCCGTAATATGAATTTATTTTTAATCTATAAACATCTTTTAGTATACCGTATGTAGTTCAGCTGGAAAATGCATTACACAATTAAAAACCACCATTAAGCAATTAGGAAGTAATGCTTTCGAATTATTTTGTGTAGCCAAGTGTATAATTTATCCACACCATGCAGTATGCAAAAATTTAGTTAAAGTTAAGAATGCAAACCAAAGTTAAAAATACACTTCCAGCAATTACCGCTCACAGACAGTACTGTAATTAAATTCTTTTGTGTGTCCCTGTAAATGAACATTAAAAGCAATGCTCAACATACTTTACAATAAGGAATATATAATGCACCTCAGTAATATTATATTCAGTGGGTGATTGGTTAACAAACTTAATCCGTTCCAAAACAGTGTTCGCTAACCGAATTGTTTGTTTAACCGATCATAGGTTTTGTATTGTTTTAAATGGGAATTCAATCAATTCATTCTTAAAAGTTAAATAATGTATAACAAATAATATAAATCTTCCCTTTACAATAGGGTTAATATTCGTCCTTATTAAAATATTTATTTATTGAAATATTTATTTGTCTTTATGGACAGATCATATTTTGATGACTTTGTCTATGCCATGGCACATTTAAAAAAAACATAAATGACATGCCTTTTGTAAAAACTTTTAGGATTACATTCATTGACTACAGCATTAAATCATATCAAATTGTCACTTTGAACTTTCAAAAACTCCTTGGTTCTCTAAGAGATCATGTTTACTGCAGGGCCCGATAAAGCTCAAATTGAGCCTTGAGCATTTTAATAATTTGTGAACTAAATTTCAATTAAAATAATTAATTTATAATTAAAAATATTTCTTTAAAAGAGGCCACAAAATATAGAGATTGATGTTTCAAATCTGTTCATTCTAATTTGGGGGGCTTTAAAATGTAGGGCCTCCGAATCCCCAGTAGCCCATGAATTACAGTGAAATACGTTTAACACGAAAACGCTTAACACGAAAAATCGGTTAACACGAAATGATATAGAGGTCCGGACCGTATACTATGCAATTTAATACATTTTGTTTCTTTTAACACGAAACAAAAATCGTTTAACACGAAAAAAAAATCGCTTTTGATCTAGATAGTTTGAGTTGAATTTGGTAAATTTTGTGATAAAACCACTGAATTTTTGGGTGAAAATCGGTGAATTTCGTGTTTTTTGTAAATTAACTTTTGTTTTATGAGTATCAATGGCTGCGAAATCGGTGCGAAAACAAACTGCTATTTCGCTTCAAATGAAGATGAAGCTGCTTAATGTAGTTGATGAAAAAGAAGTACGAAAACAAACAGAAATCTGCAAAGAGTTTGGCATTGCCAATTCTACTTTATTAACGATAATAAAAACAGGGATCCTATTACTTTAATGTTTGAGTGCAGTATGTTTAAACTAGAGAGAAAACGTATGAGAACCGCTAAGCACGAAGATTTAGAAACAGCTTTACTTATTTGATTCAAACAAGCTAGATCTCAGAATGTTGAAAAAGACACTTAAAAAAAAAAAAAAAAGATATCTGATTTCCCCCCTCCCCCCCCCCCAAAAAAAAAAACAATATTTTTTTACTTGTTTTTTATCCTAATGGATGCAACCTACTAGTAGGAAATCGACATAAAATTTGACGACGTCGAAAATATTTGTGCGTTTTGTTCTTTTTTTTACGAATCATTTAACACTAAACTCTTTTAACACGAAAAAAATTTCGGTCCCCTCAATTTCATATTAAACGCATTTCACTGTAATTAGGCTATACATATACAACTGTTAAAATGTTCTCTAAGTCGACAATAGATGTAATTAAATACAGCTCGGCAAATCTGAAACACAGCATTGCTACTTCTTGGCTTTGTATTGCGGGATGCTTGTTACCAAACATGTGTTTGTTATCTGGACATAAAAAATATCTCGAAAGTGTTCGTTAGCCGATCTGTTCGTAAACCGAACAGTTAGACCATTATATAATTGAATTTTTTTTTTTGTGTGTGTGTGTGTAACGCCTTAAATGGATGATAAATGCTTTACACTCCATATTCTACAGAAAGCCAATGGCGGATCTCTTGGGCAAAGAAAGCGTTTGCAAAACGGCATTATGCATCCTCAATGGAAATGACTTGGGGTGAAGCTCGAGCCCGGTGCGACCCGACCCGGGTCGCGCAAGTTTAAATCCACGAGACTCGGCCTGGGTCAGGTCTTCTCTCATTTAGAGCCGGGCCGTGCCCTGATCTGAAAATTTTCTGCAAATTCGGGTCGGGCCAGGCTTCTTTTTCTTCCAGGTTGAGCCTGGACTGGACTTCATTCTTCCTAGAGGTCAGCACTGGCCAAAATTACCAGCTCGGGGCTCGTCCCGGAATAAAAGCTAAACGTTCGGTCTGTGTCAAACCATATGATAAACAGTATTGGCTCGACCGCGACCCGTTTACTTCTCTAAATTTTTCTCCCCGAGACCAAGTTGGTCTGGCATCTTACTTATTTGTTGTCCGTAAAATTTATATTTAAGTTGTACATTTGTTTAGCGAAATCTTTAAAAATTTAATTTGATTTGATAAATTACAGAGATGCATATTTAAAAATCTACTTTTTTTTCTTTGTAGAGCTTTAAAATTGTGATTTTCTTTTATCATCCGTTTCTTTCATTCTAAACTGATTTTCTTACTGGATTTCCATTTGAATGTATTTGTCTAAGTAATGATTTTTACGTAGTGTTTATGTACATAATTGCCTAAATAGTCATTAATATTAATGTTTTTCTGAATTCATGATTTTCGAACATAATGTAAAATAAAATATGAGCATAAGTAAATGTGCTTTAATGAGTAATTTTAATTGAAAAATGCAGGCTGGGCTGAAGTTGATTTTTCTAGCTTTTATACCGGGTCAATAATTTTTTTTTGTGGGTTGGACCTGGAAATTTCAGCCCTGGCAAACCTCAAACTGACATATTGAAGCCAGCTTTTTTTTTTTTAAATATGCATCATTCAGCCATCATCCCATAGATACTGAATATAACGGGTGTCCTAAAATGGATTGACTGATTTTAAATACAATTCAATAACTTGCTAATGGCGACAGCTATTTAAAAAAAATACTTGAAGGAGGGTTATGTAAGATGTTAGGAGTAGGGGTGATTCTGTTCCAAATTTTCCGAATATTTAATCCTCTCACTGCGCATCCCGCGATTTCCACGGCCTACGTAAAAGTGGCAAAATTTGCGCAACCCGCAATTTCCGCAGCAAATAATTTTTTTTTATGATCTTACTCTATTTAAAAAACAAACTCTTTCACAAAGATTTTGGACGTATTTGAGCTCTAAAATATATGCAGATTTGAAATATGTAATAAAATAAAGGCGCAATTTTTGAACCTTTCATAATATATCCATCTTCGCAGCGAGAGAGTTAAGGCATTCGGTTCCGAAAGTTTAAAAAAATCATGAATCCGAAAATTCGGGCATAAAAATAATTGCGAATTTTGACAAATGGTCGCCGCAAAAAATCTATTTCGTCAATCGTTCGCAGAAAATAACTTCAAATAACTTCAATTTCGCAGAATAATCGCGGGAAAAACACGAATTTGGTTAAAGCGCCGCCGAAAAAAGCGCGAATTTGGTCAAAGAGCCACGGAAAAATGCGAAATACTTCAAATGATCTCGGAAAGCGTGAATTTCGTCAAAGGATCGCGCAGAAAACGCGAATTTTGTCAAATAACCGCGAAAAAACGCGAATTTCGTCAAAGGGTCGCGAAAAAACTCAAATTTCGTTAAAGGATCGCGGAGAAAAGCGAATTTCGTCAAAGAATCGCTTAAAAAGCACAAATTTCGTCAAAGGATCGCTGAAAAAATGCAATTTTTGTCAAAGGATTGCGGAAAAAACGCAAATTTTGTGAAAGGATCGAGGGAAAAAAAACGCGAATTTTATCAAAGGGCTGCAAAATTACACTAATTTCGTCAAAGGGTTGCGGAAGAAACGTAAATTTTGTCAAAGAATAATGGAAGAAATGTGAATTTCATCAAACGGCTACGAAAAAACACGAATTTTATCAAAGGGTTGGGAAAACATGCGAACTTCGTCAAAAAGTTACGGGAAAAACGCGATTTTCGTCGAAGAGCCGTGGAAGAAATGTGAATTTTATCAAAGAGTCGTGGAAAAAATACAGTGGTCTCTTTAGGAAACAGCACACATACCTATGTTTATTATTATTGAGAACCTATGTTTATTAATATAGGTATAGTTATTGAATCTGAAATAATATACTGAACTAACTTTTGAACAAAACGGATTAACCCAAACCGAGCTTGCATGAATCTACACCCAGCCTGAAATCGACCCGGATCGAAAACAGCTAACTCGACCTGCAACAAGAATAATTCGTGCCAGAGGGAATTCCCCCCCCCCCCCCCCCCTCACCTGTAACAGTTCAGTTTTTTTTAACTGAGAATCACTGATGAGTTTTTTTTACTACAAGTTTTAATTTTAGTTTAAAATAGAAACCAGATGACGCTGCAAGCAATAAGCGCTAAATAGGTGTCCGATTTAACGACTATTGTTTGCAGCGCCAGCTATCGCTGCTATTGTAAAGTAAAATCAAGAATCGCATTATAAAATCTCATGCCATCTTACATAACCCTCCTGCAAGATTTTTTTAAATTGCTGTCACCATTTGCAAGTTACTGAATTTTTAAATCAGTCAGTCCATTTTAGGACACCCGGCATGTTTTTTAATAAGTTTCAAAGCATTCTTAATTGAATTACAACTCATCTTAGATATAAAGAGATAAGCGGTCTTATAACAAATTAGTATTTTTTACATAACCCTGAAGATTAAAAAGTATTGTTAAATAATTGTTTGGGCGTGTCAGTTATGAATCTTTAATTTTAGCTTTTATCTTCAAAAACATTTAGACTTTCTTTTCAAAATTCCGGTCGGTCTTCTCGCAAGAGTGAAAACCCAATCCGAAACTTAGCCAAACCCGAAATAATGTATGCCACTCTGCCCCAAACCCAATGCGCTAGAGCGCAGCTAAAAATTAGAAGTCAACCCGACCCGCAGCAGAAAAGTAGAAGTCAACCGGACTTAAACCCGACCCGCAGCAAAAAGTAGAAGTCAACTAGACCCAAACTCGACCCACAGCAAAAAAGTATAGTCAACCGGATCCAAACCCGACCCGCAGCAAAAAGTAGAAGTAACACGACCCGCAGTGAAAAAAATTAGCCCCGACCCGCGCATCAAATTGGAGTCTCCAAATTTCTAAAATCGCCCCCCCCCCCTTGAGGACTCTCCAGATCCGCCCTTGCAGAAAGCATGTTTTAGTGCACTTCTTAAATGCATATCAATTTCATGATATTTGAAATAGTGTAACATCATTAAAATGTGCTGCAAACGATTTTTCTTTATAAGCCACAATGTAATAGAATTCTTTTATCTGTCTTTCTAAACGAACTATGAATGCTACATATGCTACTACACGTCAATTAAACTGCAGGCTCGGAACTAACATAATAATATTCTTTTGAGTCGAAAATTCGAAGCTTTTATATAAATCAAATTCGAAATGTTTCTCTTATAAATTCGAAGAAAGGCACACTCACAACAACTGTAATAAATTCACACACTATATCTTAAAGCACTTCTTTTAAAAACGTATATTTACAATTTATATATAGAAATACTAATACAGTCGAACCTCTATTTAACGAAGTCGCTAAATCCCGGAAAAAAGTTCGTTATATGGAAAATTCGTTAAATAGAGATTCACCTTTTAAAATACTTTAAACTACATAAAACAAATTTTTAATTCATAAACATTAAATATTTTTACTAAAAGTAATTAATCACATTTTTTTAATAAATTATATCGATTTGTTTCATTTATTTTACCCACCAATATTCATCAATTCATTTTTTCTATGTGTTTAAATCTTTGAAATTTTCAAGGTAAACAAAACATTGTCCCGGAATACACTGTATTTTCTGTTTAAAGTAAATAGTTTTACATTAAAATTAACGAATTTTAATGACCTTATCATATTTATTATTATTATAACAAATAATTTTAACCATACATTAACATATGCGTCCTTAAATTTATTTTCTAAAAATCTCTGTTAATTTTGTCAGAGTTTGTTCTTTTAAAAAGTGCTTTCTCCCATAATACGTCTCGCATCTTTGCAATGCATCGAAAATCCCTTCATGCGTATTGTCTTCTAACTATAATCCTTGTCGGATTGTTTCAAATGATTTTAGCATTTCATCATACGAAATTTTGTTAATTCCTGCATCATAATCATTTCTATCATTATCATATTCGTCTTCATCGCAATTCATTGCTGTATTGTTTTTATTTTTCACACTGTCGAAAATATCCAATTCGGATAGTGTTTCCGAGATCTCAATTTCAGAATTAAGTGAAATGCAATCATCAATCAGCACATCATGGTTAATTTCTTCTTTTTTTTTCTCATCTATATCCACATTTTTTTAAGTTACTCTAAGGGATTATCGTCTTCGTCCTCCGTACTTACCGAATTCTCACTGCTGGCAAAGAAGGTGCCTGGTAAAACCAGTTCAAGGCCATCGAACATCATAAAATGTGTTTAAAGAAGGGATAAGTTTGAAATGTCCAGAAATATTTTGAGAAATGGGGAGAAAAAAAATATTTAGATCACGAGAATTCCGAAGCTGAGTTACTAGCAGCCTTAAGGGGGCTGGTCACCCAGCTTCGGAATTCTCCTCCGTAATGTTAAGTCTATGGACTTTTGATGCATTCGTATATTTAAAATATCTTCTCAGGAAATTCATATTTTTAATATATTTTTTCTTACTCTTCTAAAGGATGCCTCCTTTTTTCTTAGTTTTCAAAATATTTCTAAAATCTATGCTGAATTTAATATTTTATGTGTTAAAAGCGGGCGTACTGTGAGTAAGATTTTAACACTTCGTATAAAATTAAGTCTATATTTTAGAAATATTTTGGGAACTAAGAAAAAAAGAGATATCTTTTAGGAAGTGTACACAAAAAATAGAAGTTAAAAATATTAATTTCGCGAGGAGATATTTTAAATATACGAATGCATCCAGGGCCGTGCGAAGGGGGCGGTCGCCCCGAGCGCGGAAATTGAAGGGGCGCCAAATTTATACTATCAACCAAATTTTTTCTTCTTTTTTTGGAAAAAGAAATTATAAATTTACATATTGGGTATTTTTTTCCCAATAAAAATAGCTCATTTTTCGTTTCAAAATTATTGCATGGCCCCTTACCCTACATCCGAATACAAATATATGAATAAGGACTTCTTTCTTTTCAAAACTTGCTTTAGGTCTTTGTCTTAGTCTCTCTCGTTAATTTTCTCTTTTCTCAGTCTTAAATTTTCTTTCTGTGCTTGTGGCAAAGAATATACCCTCAAAACAGCACGAGGTTTCCTTCTGCGAATACAAAAGGGTTGTAAACTGCTATACTGTACTGTTAGATACATTTTTTCTACATCCATTTCCCAGATTCTCTTTGCCAAAATATAAGTGCAATTTTCTTTTATGTCATTTAGTTGTTTGGAGTTTCTGAATTAAAACTGAGCATAAAATTCCAAAACAAACGCGAAATGTGTATTCAGTAGAATTTATTTCTGTTTCTGAACTTTTCAATTTTGGACACATGTCACAAAGAAAAAGTGGGTGGGGGGCGGGGCGCCAAATTGAAACTTTGTCCCGGGCGCTTCTCTTCGCGCGGTGCTGAATGCATCAAATACCCATAGACTTTACATTAGTGAGGGGAAATCGAAGCTGAGTGACCAGTCCCCTTAAGAGGTCCTCCAAGGATTTGTGCTCAATATAAATCTTTTTCACTTAGGTAGCACTTGTAAGAAATCTTACAAATTAAATGAAATGAAAAACTAGGGATGCTGTTAGTACTGATTAATTACTTTTTGCATTATTATATAGTTTCATGCATTGTATGATTAGTTTACATATCCTGTTTTTGATATTCAGGGTTCATAGAGTCTTGACTTTTGAGCACCTCTATTTTTAAATAATATTTCCCTCCTTATTTAATGTTAATCGCAGAAACTTCTTACAAATTCTGTAATTAAGTGAGGTGAAGATTATTATTCGGAGATAGCGGTGTTCAAAAGTAAAGTCAATACGCACCCTGCATTTACGAAAGAATAGTGATTATTTCAGTTGTAATTTGCGAGGATTCCGCGAAGACAGGAAGCACGAAACGTGTCTGTGGTAACCAAGAGTTTAAGAACCTGCATCTATTAAAAAGATTTGTAAGTTTCACTATGTAAAAGGGTGCATTGCTTATGAGTATTTTTTAATTATACATTTTTATTTTTCAGCTGAATTATACTTGGTATAGGAGATATTTGTTGAATATAAATACATATGCTGGGCTACGCAAAGAACTGGATACATTGCCGTCTATGAATGTTTATTTCTGAAAGTACGTTTCCAGTTATTTTGTGTTTTAAAAAAGTTTTACTTAAGATATCTTCTTTCACCTTATTAAACGGTGAAATTCCGTTACAGTATTCTGGAAGTGTTAAAAATTGTTTCATAATCTATGCTTGACGCAAGATTTTTCTTTCTTTCTTTTCTTTTTTCTTTTTTTTTTTTAACTTTTCTCCTGATTTTTTTTCCATAATGCCTTGTTTTGAAAAATTTCGCCGTTAAAGGCAGTTAGAAAAAAAAAAATAGAAGTTGAATTGCTTCTCAGTAAATGTATTACTGCCATACAGAAAATAGTAGGTAATAGCAGAATTAAATAAGTTTGAGATACAGCTGTGCTGATTGATGTTGACTGCGAGAAGTATAACAGGTGTTTTTGGTACTTTTACAGATTGTATTTAAATATCTACTTTATTAGTTTATCCACGTTTTTCCCCATGTGTCAATTAGATTATAAGTATTTTGTCATTCATGTGGGTTTTTCTATTTTGTGAAAAATTGATTATAGTATAATATATTGTGACACTGTGCCAGAATATCATTATTATTTTTATTACATGCTGTTAAGTAATTTATAATTTGTGCTTATGAAATTTTTTTTTTTAAGACATTACTTTCGTAAATATTTCTTAAAGACACGTATTTATATTATAAATGACAAACGTGTCCGTCCGCAACGCTGACGTCTTTTTGATGTTGGCAACAGTAGACGATTAAATTTCGCTTTTACTGGAATTTTTTTAACTTCTAAACATTGCACATCTTCAATTTTTACACCACCAATTAGAAAATAAAATGTACTTACAAATGCAAATCGTTTGAAATCTGTATCGCAGTTTGTTTGATAACCGTGTTGCACTGTTCTCAATTTACGGTTTTAAAACAATTTTTAAGCATGATTTTTTTTTTTTTAGATCTATTTCTATCGCGCTTAGATGATTGTGAAAGATAAATCCGTTTGCACTTAAATTAATATAAATAGTTCAGCATTTGTTTCCGGCTTATATTCCATAACGAAATTTAAACTACATCAATAAATAAATAAAATAATAAAATAAAACACAAATTCAAGACATGTAATTGAACTGCGCTCTTAAACCAGTGAAATGATCCGAATTAAAAGGCTGCTGTAAATAACAAAATTTTTGGCGATTTCTTTGGCTTTTAACTGCGGGTATATAAGGCCTATACGGAGTATGAGTTTTAATAAATTTCAAAACTTTATTTGAACACATAATTGCTATTTTTCGTATAAAAATGATTTTTGGTACTGTTAGTGGCAGAATTGTTTGGTTCCTGGTTTAAACAATAGTTTAAATCAATTTTTCTTTTTTTTTATGCTGCTGTTTTTTTTTCTTTTTTCCCTAACGTTTTCATTTATTTTACACATTCAAAATTGCAAAATCCAAGTTATGCAGAAGCTATAAGCAAATCTTTAGAAAAATGATGAATTAATAAATTTCTAAAGTGACAAACATTTTTAATCAATCCAACTTTTCTTATAAGCTAGTACCCTGTAGTTAACCTAGTACCTTTATTGTACGCCACTATTTAGCTAAAGTTTAATTCAAAGTAAAACACTCTTAAAATTACTGGAATCACATTTCCAGAAATTATCATTTATAGACGGCCATGTATCCAATTCTTTGCGTGACCATATATATCATTTTATCTATGTTCTACAAACATTTCTTAGTAAAGTAAATGCAGTTCAGCGTAAAAATGCATAACTCATTTATAAACCACCTTTAAGAAATTTGCAATCATACCCAGTAACCATTTCGAATTCTTTTGTGTAGCCCTGTACATGAATTATAGCATTTATACACACCGTATACAATGCACAAATATTAGTGAAACATAAAAGCACATAACATAATTAAAAATGTATTTCCAGCAATCATCGCTACTGTACAGTACTTCGGATACAGTATAGTATCTGATATCTTTTGTGTGCCCCTGTAAATGCTATGCACTTCGTATTATACATGAAATAAGTCATAGTAAACCTCATCAACGTATATCAATTTGGTTATACATGAAATAATTTAACATAATTAAAATACGCCGGAAAAAATTCCCTCCACCCTATATCATTATGTAACGGAATTCTTTTGTGTGGCCCTGTAAATGAATAATGACTATTCTTTGCACCGCATATTCTATAGAATGCATATTTTAGTGCACTTGATAAATCCATATCAATTTTATTATGTTTGAAAGCAAGGGCCCGACTAGCAAGTTTCTATGCCCACGGCACTTTCAATTTTTCGTGCCCCCTTAGATTGATTGATTTACTGATACAAGTTTTTTTTACATGTTACACACTTATTCGAAAAGCCCAACTCAAAAAATTAAGTTTTCCGGAAAATTGAAAATCGGTTCCACAGGAATTAAAAAGATATATTTTTTCTATTATTTATTGAAATGGGTTTTTAAACCATATATTGAGATATATTTTTCTCATTTCATGGTGTTAATATATCAAATATCACATTTTTTCACAATTATTTTATTTTTTTAATGGAAATTTAGATGAAATTATGAAAAATTTCGTGCCCCTCAGAAATTTTGTGCCCAGGGCGTGGGCCCCGGATGCCCGTGCAATAGTCAGGGCCTGTTTGAAAGCATGTAACATGATTAAAAATCATTTTAAACGATTTTTTCCCATAGGCCGTAATGTAACGGAAAACTTTTGACTGTCCCTGTAAATGAACTAAGCATACTACAAACTTCGTTTGAAATAGAGTTCATGCTATGGTAGAGGTCACTAACAACCAAAAATTTCAGAACGATCGGAGTATATTTACGGGAGTTAGAGCGCGGACAGACGGACAGACAAACCGAAGTCAAAGACATTTTTCAACTTTGTTGGAAAGTGTTAAAAAAAGTCTCATAAAAATGCCTAAAAAGACATTAGTATTAATTTTTAGTTTAGACATTTAAAACTGATACATATTATAACATAGCTTAGAAAAAAAAACCCTGTGTATTAAGTGTGGTGGCTGTTTAAATGTTTCAGTGGATGACAACTTTTATAAAATGTACTTTCCATATTAAGATCAATGTTTTCAATAGTCTAAAAAGCTAGTAAATAGGTATTTCTGTTTATTTTACTGTCGCCCCCCTTTTTTTTTCTTTTAACCTGTCAGTTTCAGAGAAGAAGTGTCAAGTGACAATACACAATACTTCTTGAAACGTGTAAAGACTCTACTGCTAAATTCAAATCATTCCAGGAATTCTTTATAAAAAGATTTATTTTCAATAAAAGATAATAATTGTTCATGTAGTTGTTCTAAGAGAAAAATCAGACATTTCAGATAACAAGTATTTCAAGGAAATTATTTTGAATAGCCATGGGAAAGTATATTATATTTATGAAACTACGTTCATATATTTATTTATAATACTAGTAATCAAAAGTTTGTTTATTAAGATTTTCAAGGTATAAATGTTTCACTATGTGGAGCATTTTATTCATGGAACATAAGACATAGCTTTTATTAAAAATGCTTAAATTTTAAATGATTTGATTATAATTATTTAATTTAAATTATTTTTAAATGAAGATACATTACTTATGTATCCAACAATGTTTATTTTTATCGATAAATATGCATATGTAATAGGAAAGCATATTTAAAAAAAAAATCGATTTAAAAAAAAAAAAAAAAAAAAAAAAAAACCTGGTTTAAGCCAAATAAACAGTTTTTTGGGGGGGGTGGGGGGTGGCGGTATAAAAAACGGGGTTTTTTTCCAACCCTGGCTTAGTGGGAAGTCTAAGAAAAAATATTAGGTGTCCAAAAGAAAAAAAAAAAAATTAAACTAGAATTAGACTAGAAAAAAATTCTGCTTTTTCAGAATTTAGTGTCGCCCCCGGCATTTCCATTACTTCATTTTCTTCTGATGGACTGATGGCTTCTATTATTATGAAACAGCCATTATAAATAAAGTGTTAGTTGAAGATGAAAGAGCATCCGTAAAAAGTTAGAACTCTGATTTTCTGGTCAGAATGGGGGGGGGGGGGGGCATAATTTTTTTTTACGGCTGAACTTTCATCTTCACCTAACCCTTCATTTATAATGGCTGTTTCATAATAATAGAAGCCACCAGTCAATCAGAAGAAAATAATTCGGTTAAGCGGGACTCTATTGCAGTACAAAACATATTTCAATTTTAAGACTTAAGGCACACGTTTTATTTTATGCAAATTTTTATTTTTATGCAAATTTTTATGCAAATTTAATTTTTTACTTTATGACGTCATCGCAAAATAATGCACAAATGCAGCAAAAAGATTCCGTCATTCAAGAAAATCGAACCCCCCCCCCCCCCCCCCAAAAAAAAAAAAAAAACAAAAAAAAAAGGGCTATCTAATGATTCATAGATACTTACAATTAAATATAGTATATATAATAGCTCCATTATTTTAACAGAAATCATTCGCTTATATTTTTTTTTCAAAATAGCACGTTTTTAATTACATTTTCTTTCGGTTGTTACGAGAAAATGGCAACAAAAATATATAATTACTATTTTAAAACTATTTTTCCTTTACTTTCAACAGAAATGGAGTACTTCTGTTGCCAATATTAAGCAAATGGCTCCAAAAACTACAAAAAAAATTAATATTTCAAAAATAGATGGAGATACAGTTTTCAAACAAAATGCATTTAAAAGAACTTTTTTTTTCCAATGCGACGGTATAAAAATTGAAAATGTGCGATGCTTAGGATTTAAAAAAAATTACTAAAGAGTATTTAATCGTAATGCTTTGTTTTACGGCCAGCTTCTGTAAGGTAACGTTATTTTTTGGGCACAAAATAAGCTGGGAGAAAGAAATAGCATACCGTACTGGAGGCTAAAAAATTGTAATTCAATAGATTACAACGACCATTTGGAGTTTATTTCGTCCACCAAATTCCGTCGCATCCTCTTCAACAACAGATAGCAAAGATTAAACTTCAGACGACCAAAACCTTCATCGATAAACTCTCCAAGTTTCGTTTCGAGAAGAAAAACAGTTTACAAATCGAAAGCAGTTCCACCGAATCATTCACAGATTGCGACAAATTACCTACGTTGAGCTCAATTTTTCCTGGTTAGAATCGACCGATTGTAAAACGCCGTGGCTAGTGGATTGGAGCCCCTCGAGACATGGCATTTTACTATCAATCGATTAAACATTAGATTGATTCCTTTTTCGCGTTCGTCTTTTATTCTGTAATCGATTTTCATGGGTTACATAATCAGTTGAAGACCTCGATTTTCATGGCTTACATAATGAGTTGAAGACCTCGATTTTTGCTTTGCAAGACGATTTTCATTTCGGCGTCGCTCTTTGACTTTGGATTTTTCCATATCTGATAATTTGCGCCTACCCATTTTGTAACTTTTTCAATTTTTAACTATTTTATGCCTTTCGATTACCTATTCAAACAATTTTTAACGATTTTATGCCTTTCGATTACTTATTCAAATAAAAATTCTTCTAAAAGTAAAGAACATCGTTGAATTTCGTTAAAAAAATGAAATGCGAGTATCATTTGGCCCCATCCTCGACCGAAAACAACAACCATTTCCAAATGGTTAAAAATCTCAAACTAAGTAACTATTTGTTAAAAGTGATAAAAATACATTTTCAAGGCAAATAAGTACTTTTATTTATTAAGATCGACATGTTTCATCACTCAGACGGCGACATTCTCAAGATCTATAATGATACAAATATTTTCGCAAAAAATTTTTTAATTGAAAACTGGTAAACATATTTTTTACACCATTGATTAGGGAAAAAAGTCCTTTATGAAGGTTTACCAGTTTTCAATAATTTTTTTTTTTACAAAAATATTTGTATCATTATAGATCTCGAGAATGTCGCCGTCTGAGCAATTGAAACATGTCGATCTTAATAAATAAAAGTGCTTAGTTGCCTTGTAAACGTGTTTTTATCACTTTTAGAAAATACTTACTTAGTTGGATGTTTTCGGTGATTTTCATACATAATTTTATAAAAAATCTGTTAAAGTTTTTATTTAAAAAGATACTTTTAATTTATATTCTGTAACACAGTAACGCTGGATTGGATCTCCTAGTACAGGGACGGCGAACCTATGGCACGCGTGCCATAAGTGGCCCGCTGCAGATTATTTTTGGCACGGCATAAATTCAGGTTCTACAGCAAAATAGAATAGAATTTCGCAAAAGGCAATAATTAATCTGGATGTTGTCTCTGTTTATCTGATATAGCTGAATGTATCCCAATCTAACTCAATATTGGCTCACAAAATTTATAGAATAAGAGAGAATTGGGAGATTACAGAAAAAAAAAAAAAAAAAAAAAAAAAAGATTAAAAGACATTATAAGCAAAAATGACGATGGTAAAATTATAACAAATTGGAATTCAATTCCAGACGCTAAAAGCTGTAAATTCTGGCGCTTGTTATTTCGACATTTTTTTCTGCAAGACGTTCTTTTCAGAAATAAATAATATGAAAAATTCAAGTAAAAACATCTTGTCAAATGAGTCCAATTCAACTTGCATTCTCTTGAAAATAACTAAATACGAAGCTCATATAAATGATTTGATATCTAAAATGAGACAACAGAAATAATATTTCATCAAATTACATCAAATAAGTACTACATCAAATATTACCCACATTTTTTTAATACAAAAAACAAAATTTTAAGTAATTTTGATTCTACATTATTTAATCCGTTAAATTGTTTTTATTGTTGGCACGTCATGACCACGTAAAATAACTTTTTGAAAAAGTTTGGCACGCGGATGTGAAAAGGTTCGCCATACCTGTTCTAGTACATAATAAGATCCAAAAGTTGCAGACTTCGCATTATTATAAAGAATCGTTTGGTAGTAAATTCTTCGTAAAGATATGTATTAACAATTAAATTAATGAATAAATTTGAAAGTGTTGTTGGTGAAATCGTTTGAGGTGTTTTTTTTTCCCTTCGACACTCTTTACCAAATGAAGTAATGTCATTGTTTTCAGATATTTAAAATTAAGTATCGTTCATTGATTAAGTTATTGACTATCTATATCATAATAGAGTCAAAACACTGTTTTAAACACTGGTGTCGTGAAGGAAATTTTCACCTTGTTATTAATAAACTTTATAATATACCTGGCTATAACTACTTAAAAGGTGGCAAAAATATATAAAAATATTATTTAATGCAACCCGAGATCTTTCGAACACACACACGTTCATTTTCAAAGGGAAAAAAGATGACTGACTGAATAGAAATGCATTTTAAAAAATCCCTGCCGGCTCGGGCCTACAGGCGGAGGTAGATTTCGAAGTTAAGTACTAAATTCACCAACAAAACGTAAATCAAGATTAGAGATAAACCCAGTTCCTTCATTAAGAATGAGCTCTAGGGAGCTAAACATTTTGTGAAAATTCTAATATACACGAATACACACACGCATGTACATAGAATAGGTTTAAAAATGGCTAAAGCAAATTCAGAGAACCTCAAAGTGTTAAAATATGTTAATATTTCCATATTCCATAGTCGGGTTTTTATCATGTCTTAATACGTTTCTTCAAACTCACACGACGTTACATATTCACCTGCGGAGGTCCATTATATTTCTAATATGACGCAATATTTTTATTTTTTTTTTTTTTTTTAATTCGTCAAACTGTTTATTTCATTTTGAATTTTTCATGCGGAAATCTTGCTCTAGAAAACTTATGATGTAATATTCAATTTGTTTTCAATTCGTCAAACTGTTTATTTAATTTAATTTTCTCGTGAAACATCTTGCAATAGAAAAGCAATTGTTGTGGTGAGAATTTTATTGTTTTTTTTTTAATTTTTGGCAACTGCTATAACGAAAAATATTTATTTTTTCCTGTCATTGTTGTGAAAGAGCTGGTTTTATCAGAATCATGTTAAGACGGTATTCAAAAATTTTAACCCTCCCCATTTCCATTCCCTTGGGCCGATTTTGTTCATTTTCAATCCCCGCCGAGATACTATTAGCCATCTCAAAGTTGTTGGCGAGTTTGAAGACGATCCGTGCATAATTGCGACTTTTATCGTGCGGACAAAATTTAGTACATACATACATACATATATATATAACTTTTTAGGTGGGGGTGGTTTTGGGTTCCTGGGGTCATATAATGAAAAGTTATGAAGGAATTTTTCAAAAGTCGCACCATGGTAACGACTGCAATAGGTAGTATTTCACACGAAATCTATCTAAAACAAAAACAAAAATAGTACGCATGCGCAAGCAGAGTTCAGTCCATTTCTCTGCAGAGGGGTGAAAAGATCAGTTCATATCTTCAGGAGGTCTTGCAATATTTAGGATATTGTACCAAATTTCGGGAATATTATCGGATTTACAGATAAACTTCGAAAAAGCTAAAATTATCATTTCATCGTCTAACCACTACTCGTCAATAATCCGTGAATCCATTGAAATTTTACTTAGAAATGATAATGTTTGTAACGATGTCCTTTCCTATAACATTCCCGCAATTTGGTACAATATCCTAAATATTGCAAGATCTCTTGATGATGTGACCTGATCTTTTCACCCCTCTGCAGAGAAATGGACTGAACTCCGCTTGCGCATGCGTATTATTTTTGTTTTTGTTTTTAAAATGTATTTCTATTCAGTCAGTCATCTTTTTTCCCTTTGAAAATGAACGCGTGTGTGTTCGAAAGGTCTCAGGGTTGCATTAAATAATATTTTTATACGTTTGTGTCACCTTTTAAGTAGTTATAAGTGTATTATAAAGTTTATCTATATTATAAAGGACAAACGTATCTGTGCGTAACGCTGACGTCATTTTGCGAATGGCAACACTTCACGATCAAATTTCGGTTTTGCAGTTTTCGCTACTGCAATTTTTTAACCTCCTAACCGTCGTACATTTTAAATTTTGGGGATAACAGACAGATGCTGAAATTGGGTTTTCAAATGAGTTAAGCGTTTTCCGAATAGTTTAATTAGATACTGGGTTCCCGGGGCAGTCGTCCATTGTTTTATTAGCTATCTTCTTTCACCTTATTAAACGGTAAAGTTTTGTTACACTATTCTAAATGTGTTGGAAAGTTTCATAATCTATGCTTGACGCGTGATTTTTCTTTCTTGTTGATTTCTATGTTTAAACATCATAACGTCAAAATGAAACGCAAACCATTTTCTCCATAAATCATAATGTAATTAAAATCTTTTGTGTATCCTGTGAACGAGCAATAAATATAAATGGTACACACTTCATTTTCAATACCAAACATTCTATAGTGCACATTACACATCAGTAACATATAAAAATTTCATGGCGATCTGAATATATTTACGAGAGTTAGAGCATGGACAGACAGACGAACTAGATTTATAAACACTTTTCAACTATGCTGAAAAGTGTTAAAAAATATTGACATCAGCCAGGGAGCAATATTGAGTAATACAAGATTAAAATCATGGAGTAGCAGCAAGATTGAATCTATCAGCAAGTGGATAAGTGTGATCACAGATCACACAGAGGGTTTCGTTTAATATTCCTTTCAAAACACTTTCTTTCAAAACGTCCAGTGCATTTATCGCCATGGAAGCCCTTCTAAATTACAGTAAATCCTCCCTAAGCTATCTTAAAGTCAGCACCGTGCGAAAGGGGCGGTCGCCCCGGGCGCGGAAATTGGGGGGCGCAAAATTTACAATACAAATTTCCGGGTTTTTTTTTTTTTTTTTTTTTTTTTTTTTTTGTCGTCGATCATTTTTGTTGGAATTTTATTTCCTCTCTTCGACATTCTATTTTTCTTTTTGTAAAAAAAATATATATATTTACATATCGGGAATTATTTTCCCAATGAAAATCCGTAAATTTTTCGTTTCAAAATTATTGTATCGTTCACATTTACTTTTCATTGAGTTCTTTAGATTTAATGATTTTATAATATACTTTTGTGATATTTTCTTGCAGTGTTTCTTAAACTTTTACACTCTGCGGCCCCTTTGCATTGTATATACGAAAGTTTGAACCGCCTCCCATCCTCAGTGATTACGAATTGCTAACGTGCTCTGATCTCACTACATGGGATCATTCTTTAATCATTCGGTCTTTATTTTGCTGTTTAAAAAATAGGTCCGGCACAGGATGAAGATGATACATGAAATCTGCGGTTACAGAAGGACGAACATTTTCCAAGCTAAAGTGCAAGAAGATTATGCTTAGTGGGAAAATTATTAACCGTGATTGGCTTATGGATAGCTTAATTAAGGGAATCACTATATTTTGTTTTCTCTGAATCATCATCTAATCAATTATCATGATCGCCCTCCAAATTTAGCCAATTCAGATTGTGGGTTTTCCAAGTGGAAAAAATTAAATTTTAAAATTCCTGAGCATGAAAATGCTCTAGAACACAGGAATGCATACATTCGCTAAAAGGAAATTCAGCGACATTTAAAATTAAATCGTGGAATTGACATTTGAAAAAAGCAAAAGTGAAAATTATTGAAAGTGAAAAATATAAATGGCGAACGATTTTCAGGATGAAATTATGAACCCTCTGGCCAAGAGGCGGCTGCACAGAAAATCACCACATCGAGTTGACGGCTGAAATTCCAGGATTAAACAGAATTCGATTAGCATATTAAAATGACACTGGTTCGCCAAGTTATATCTTGATGGAAAACCCCTACAAACACGATTTAAGTGGTTTATCACTGTGTTTCCCTGCACCAAAAGCTATGAAAACATGGAGGACTGGGAGCAAGAAAACACAATGGTAAACCTACCAGTCAACCGCTGAAATCGGATTGCAGGTCTTTCCCACCAAAATATTATTTGGCAGACCAGTTGCATTTTAATATACGAATCGAGTTTTAACTAATCCTGGAATTTCAGCCATCAACTTGATGAGCGATAGTTTGCGCAACTGCCTCCCGATCTACAATGAAGTAAGAAAAATGATTGTAGAAGAAATGAGTAAAACAAGGTATTTCTCAATTTCATTCGATCGCACTTCATATACCGAGTGTCTTAAAATGGGCTGACTGTTTTTAAATTTCAGTAACTTATAAATGGTGACAGCTATTAAAAAAATTCATGCAGGAAAGTAATGTAAAATGTCAGGAGTCTTTTTTACCGCGATTTACGGTTTTAGCTCGACGAAGAAACTATAGATGGCGCTGCAAGCAGGGATGGCCACCTCGGAAACTCAGCTTATGCTTTAGAGTGATAGTGCAATCTCGAGGGACAGATCAAATCAACTAGCTGCTCGCGTTACAAATGACTTTTTCAAAAGGAAAAGGCAGCTAACGTCACCGTGGGTCGAATTACTGTGGATCGGCAAAAAACACCTGTCCATTCTTCATGACTCCTGCTGTACGCATGAACTCGGGAAATTTGATTGGTCTATGTTTATGATTAGCCTAGGTCTATGATATAATTAGCCTACGTCGCCAAGACAATTCCTGCAATGGTCGCTATGACAAAAATACAATGGAAATTGGTTGACGGAAGTGTTTGTTTGTAAACATGCCCTTTTCTTATTCTTATACTACAGTTTTACAATTTCACATTACAACATAAATATCTATGATTTGTTGAAGAATTAAACAATTATGTTGTCCTTTCAGTACAGCAGTACTTCATGAAATCATATTTATGAAAATTAATCAAGTTTATACTGCATTGGCATTTAGGCTTGTAATGTATAACCACACAAAACACTATAAAGACAACACATAGCGCCATAGGTGCTCAATCAAGGCCAAAAGCGAAATCACCTAACGTTGATGCGAAAGGAGGAGGAGGTTTAATATATGGAGTGTGGCTCATTCTCCAATACAGTGTTATTCTTAGGGGTCCACCCTATATATTTAACCTCCTTCCTTCGCATGCTGCTAGATTTCAGTTTAGACCTCCATCGAGCGCTTATTGCTCGCCACCTATCGCTGTTATTTTGAGCTAAAACTGAAAATTGCATTAAAAAAATCTCCAGATATCTTACATAACCCTCTTCCAATAATTTCTTTTAATGGCTGTCACCATTTGCCAGTTATTGAACTTTAAATTCAGTTAGTCCAGTTTAGGACACCTGGTACATCTCACGAAGAACACACGACGCAAATTATAAGACACCGACATTAGAAAATTTTCTATCGAGGAAAGTTTTCTTGACTACATTGAGTACAAAAAACAAACAGAAGAAACATTAGCGCAAGAAATTTTAGATAAGCTAATGTTCGACATTCTTGACAATCGTGCAATAGATGCACGCCTCACCAGTAGCCGAGAGGGTCTGTTCTCAAAGATAGTAGACGGGAGATGTTGGGTTCGAGCCCAATCGTGTCTGTCAGCCTAATTGTTCGATTGTCCGTAGTTTTCTTTGAAGCTTGCATAAATACGGGTTAGGTTCCCTTAGAAAGATCTCCGTAGAGGACATCCCTCCTCGGGCCAAATATATCCTACGTGTCGATAATTAGCCGTCATAAACAATATCAGTACAACAACTGCAAAGCTCAATGCTGTGATAATGGTGCAAATATGACTTCCCAATATAAGGCGAATCTTCGAAATAAATTCACCTATTTTTAACCATATTCTGCCCATTCTCCACAACAGTGGTTCCCAACCTTTTATTGGCTACACCCCCATCAAAGCCTCTATAAAATCACCATGCCCGCCCCCCCTCTCTCTGTAAATTATTCTTTTATTATTAGAAAAGTGAACTCTATTCACATGGTGGAAGCGTAATAGAGCTTTAATAATAACTATTCATTTCACATTTTTTAACTTATCGAAGGGGTGATTATTCTGTCACAAATGTGCTTTTAACATAATTCTATAAATACATCCTCGCCTTTGTGCCAAAAAAAGTTATGTTGTACTTTTCCAACTTCCCTCAATGTTAAAGAAAAATATTATACGGTCTGCGTTTTTATCTTCACGTATTTTGAAGAGAGGTTTACATTTAGCATTAAAATTGATAACATTCATATATTTTATAATTCATTTTTTAAACTTATTATGAGACGGTGAAGAAGCTTTTGACATATGGATAACACAAGACACAAGAAGCATTTTATTCTCAACTTTATCAATTTTAATTAGCCACTATTCCCCATCAGAACACATTTTCTCTGTTTTCCATTTCCCAATGTCGTTAATTGAGGCGCGTAGAGAATCAGAATGGACTATCCCATAATTTTGTGAAAACTGATTTTGGTGTATCAAAGCATTATTTGCCATGACATCTATTCGCTACATAATAAATTTTAATAATTCCGAAACTATTCAACTGATATAATTAGTTTAATAGTAGATTGTCCAACTTATATATCAAGCTGCCAGTGCAAAAGGGATTCACGTGACTTGGTCACTCTGGCATTTCCAACTTAAACCCTGTATGCTGTCTGAAGAAGTTTCGTCTCCTCTGGCAACTTTAAAAACTAGCTTAAAAGAGTTTTGCTCCAAATTTTCGAAAGCATTTTTCTCGAAATTATAGCTGGCAATGTTGACCCACTCCGGTTCTTAACGCCTCAATTGTCTCCCATGTATGTTTTAAAATTTTAAATCTATATGTGGTCATGTACATTTATTTACTATGTAGGATGCCTGAAGTAGAGTTATAGATATTGACCCATTTCCTTTTCTAATGCTATTTAAGATTTATAAATTTTATAACGTTGGTAATATCTCGTTTTTATATTTCATATGTTTTTTAAGTTAATATGTTCAAAACAGTCAGATTTATAGATTTTTAAAGTAGTTTTACATGTAAAAGTTTCTTCATGTGGAATATAGCAAAGCGAATAGAAGTAGAAAACTTATTTAACAAATAATCGAAAGCACTAACGAAAAGTTAAAAAATACAAGTAGCCAGAAAAATTATAATGATTTTTAATATAGCAAAAAGTATGTCAAAAAAATTTAAAACATTATTCGTATAATTATTCTGGTGTAGATTCTATTTTAAACCTTTGATTGCAATTTTTTTTAATTCAATTAAAAAAAAAATTGGTGCTGCTGGTATATGTCCGGAGCAGCATAAAATTTATTTATTTTTCTCTCCTCTTCTACTAAAAGATGGGATATACTTACTATGTCCCATTTATCAGTTTCTTTAAAGAAACATTGCGATATTCGATGGTCATAAAAAAAATAAAGCAGTTTACAAACAATATCCATAGATTTTAAAAGCTCTGGAAAACCTTATTATAACAAATTAAGTAAAATGAGTAAGCTTACTTAAGAGCAAAAAGCTTAATAAAGCAAATAAAAATCTCCCCCTTTATTTGCGGCCAAGTATAGTTTGACACAACATTTTAGATGAAATAGAAAAAGTTAGTATTGTTCACACGAAAAAAAAAAAAAAAAAAACTATCAATGTTTTGATCGCCAGAAAAGTGATTGAAACACAATTCAGACAACAAGAGAAGAAATATCTGAACAAGAAAGCAAAGATTTGGCTATGTCCGTAAAGCCCTTAGAGTCCGTAGAGCCCTTATTTGAGCAATGTACAGAAAACGTAAAATTCGCAGAACAATTTGACTATGATACTCGTGATGAAAATTGAAATGTAAATGAAAGTGAAGGATTTCGTGTTACATGTATAAAAACAGAGACACCATAACCATGCAATGGAACTAGGAAATGTATCACAAGAGTTTGAGTTTTTGACTGTTGCGAATCTAAAATCAGTTCCCGAAAATCTGTTAATATTGCCTGGATCAATTTGAAATCATTCAGCTGCTCCATAATTTTAACTTGCAGAAAACAAGAAATTGCAAAAACATGGAGACAGCGTACAGGATATTTGTAAGCATTTCAGTATCCACCGCATCAGCAGAAAGATCATTCAGTAAGCAGAAAGTAGTAAAAAACTAATTAAGGTCTACTATGGGTCAAGAAAGATTCCAACCTAAGTTCACTTTTTATTAAATTCAGTGTGACGCAGTCTTTAGACACAGTAAAAATAATAGACGATTTCCCTACCCAAAAGCGAGAAAAACAAAATTGAAGAAGTGTATTTGCCTGTTATTATATATTTATTTTATTTTATGTTCATTAAAACATTGCATCCATTATCTTCCCTCATTACTATACTGAAATTATAATTTATTTTCATCTTTTATATTATGTTCTGCAGGTATTTTTCTTGTTTTGCTTTTTTACATTTTATCGGTTGACGCTTTGAAGGGACCACTTGTTTACAACCTGGTCGTTCGCGATTTTTACCTTGCCAATTTTCTGAAACTTAAAGACAAACAACAAGTAAAAATGACCAGAGCAAAAAAATGTGAGAAAGATTGAGAAAAATCAGTTGTAAAGCATCATGATATCATTAATAAAGAAGTTAAATTCCCTTTTATGTTATTTAGTTGTTTGGAATTTCTGAATTAAAATAAAACCTTTTAAAGCTCCAAAATAAACGCGAAATGTTTGTTCAATATAATTTATTTCTGATTCTGCCTTTATCAATTTTGAAGGAAAAGATGGTGGGGGAGGGGGGCGCCAAATTGAATCTCTGCACCGGGCGCAGTTTTCTCTTCGCACGCCCCTGCTTAAAGTTTCAAACAGATTCGCCTTGCTATATTTCCTAATTTTGGTCGTGCTCCTACCCCCCCAAATGTGACGCGCCATTTTTTTTAAATAATTTTTTATCATGTGTTATAAACTATCTTAAAGTTTAAAACAGGTCGCAGTGTTAAATTTCCTAATTTTAACAAAATCGCGTTCTATTAGTTCGACATTCCACCACTAGGGAGCGCATTCTATTCTTAACAAAACTGTATCTGAACGAAACTCCGTTAAACAACCTACCAGTAGATATATTTACTCGAGGGGGTGGCGTTTTTTGACGGATCCCTCGTCCCCCCCCCCCTCCAACGAAAATTCAACTCACCTTAAATTTATAAAATTCTTATGTGTTATAAAGTATGTCAAAGTTTAAAAGCGATCGGTTCTTTGGTTTTCTTAATTTTAACAAATTCCCGTCAATTGTCCGTGCGAAAAAGCATCTCTTTTATAAGTTCAAAAATCGATTTTTTCATAAATCGGGGAGTTGTGGTCCGATTTTTTTTAAATTAAGATTTTATGAATCAGCGTACGAAATAACATCCGGATGCGAAAGAACCAAATTTGTAAAATCAACAGTTAAAAAATTTTGTACTGCGATTATCAAATTCTAGTATAAAAATTTATCTCTTTTTCTTTCTATGTCACGTGGCCTGCTGTGCAAAAAATACAATTCTGGAATTAATTACCAAAAAATTAATTATCTTCGCTTCCGATTGTCGAAATTGAAAAATAAAGACATTTTTTGAAAGAGAATGAAATTTTACGTCGGATGGCGTAAAAATCGTAACTCAAAAAGCTTTGGAAAAATTTTGGCCCTGTATAAAAATTCTGAGTCCGTTTTTGAATGCAAGACACCTGTTTTGTTATCGCCGAAAATTAAATGTCACCAGACAACTGTCGCCTTCACAAATGAAAGAAAATCAAAGATTTTTTTCTCGATTTTTAACGAATTTTCGAGTTTTTATGGTACGATCGAGGTAATTTATAGAATTTCTGAAAGCTGAATTTTTCCTCGTCTTGTGGTACTACTTTCGAATTTCTGGGATGCGTAGAAAAAAAGTAATCGCCTTAAGGCTGTTCTCAAATCCAAAAGGGAAACTTCCTGACATAAGTTTTAATTTATTTTTGTTCGAAAATGTATGAAACTAGCTGTGTTGTTGTTTAGAAACTATGTCATCAAGCTGTTTTTTCCATTTTTTTTGCAAACGCAATAGATCTTTCAGAAATAATGTCAAAGTGGACCTTTTGAACCGAATTTTCACGCGAAAGTAGAAAAATCACTCAAGAGCGGGAGAAAAACGGGTTTGTCACGTGATCGATATCGCTTATAACTCAATGGGTAATTGATTGATCAAAAAATGGAAAAAACAGTTCAATTCCAAATCGCTTCCATGGCCAGGCTTTCCAGTTTTATATCTTTCTGTTAAAAAATGAATTTGTAAATGTGTCAGAACGTTTTGCGGTTGTTCAGCGGAGCAGTTCAGAACAGCCTTAAAGAAATCGCCAGTCCTTATCTGCTGTGTGATTGGGGGGTTTTAATTAATAACGTCCGTTAATTACGACTTTTTCAAAATTTTATGACTTGTCGTTTGATGTGAGGCGTTCAGCTGTAAGTATGCCAAATTTCATGTCTCCAATTTAATTAGAGGCTCAAAAAATGCTTAAAATACACAAGTTAGAGGCCAGAGGAGAAAATATTAGACTTTTTCAAAATTTTATGATGTGTCATTTGATGTGAGGTGTTCAGCTATAAGTATGCAAAAGTCTCCAACATATATAGTTTCTGAGAACGGGCTGTGTGACGGACGGACAGACAGACAGAGGAGTGAGGCGAATAGGGTTTCTTCAGATGAAGGAAACCCTAAAAACAATTATTTTACGCGCTTAACTTGAATACTCTCACATGAACATAGTTTCTTCAAAACGGGTATTTCATATATAACTCGTATGTATTTTTTTTTTTTTTCATGTACAGGGGTCTAGCCACCTGGAAAATCTGGATAACCTGGAAAAGTCAGGAAAATTAATATGGACCGGAACAGTCAGAGAAATTTTCCATTCCTAAGGAAAGGTCAGGGAAATTTGAAAATTCTGAGAAAGAAGTACAAAAAAGAAAAAATGTGAAACTTCCAAGAAGAAAATTAAGAAAAAAAATTCTTATTATAAAGCTAAGTATTTGAAATTGCAGCACCAGGGAAGTTAAATTTTGCTCTTTATAAATACTTTAAAGAGTATTTCAACCTGTCATGCAAATAATTTTGTCTACCCCTTTTCAACCCTTCCTTGTAATTGTAACTCAGAAATTTTCAACTCGAGCTTCACTGAAACTTTGTACTGGATGAGGATTGATTAGATGTTTGTCTGTTTACTTATCTTTGTTTCGGAGCTGAACATTTGTGATCTTAATTTATTGATTAATTATTTGTACTAAAATATGTGTGTTTAAATGTGAATGATGTGATAAGAATTTCACCAAGATTGGACACAATGGATAGAATCTGATGCTAAAAGTGTGTATGTTTAGCATATAAAATGTTCAGCAATTAATAAATTCTGCAAGAATTCGTTTAACTATTCAGTAGTTGTTACTTCAAAATCAGTTGTGAAAGTCCCACTCTCAAATTCACAGCTTTTAAGAGATCTTGTGTATAACATGACAAAATCTCGATATCTGGAAAAGTCAGAGAAATTTTCTGCTGATCTGGAATAGACACCCTGTGTATTTTTCCTCATAGTATAGGAATATCAACTATATAGGCACTTAAAATGAAGAAATAATAAATAAACTAGAAAACAGGAATTCTGCTTTTTCAGAATTTAGTGTCGCCCACGATGAAAAAACTAGTTGGATGTGCCAATCCCAAAACTTTCTTCTATCTTATGCATCTCAATATTTCAAAAACTAGTTACACATGTTAATACTTCAATATTATTAGTGCATTACTATACCAACTTTGATTTTCATCTTAAATTCCTGCTTCAGTCAATTAAATGAACTAAAAACGAGTTAATCTATATCATGATATTTGTTAAAATTAATAGTTTTTCCTTATTCTGTTGTTATCAGATGTTTGCGAATAGCTGGCTTAGCAGGAAGTGAGTTCCCGCCTTTGCACGAGCTGCCGATGGACAATAGAACTACGAAAAATCAAGAAAAGTATACAAAAATCGCTATCACAGAGCCCCTTTACCGCGCGATATTTCCAAATTCAAGGAGGACCTGTTGGCCAAAGCCAAAAACATGCACAAAAAATTTGGTTCAATTGTATGCATAATTTTATACACTTTTCGATTGTACAATAAAGAAAATGGTACAGACATCGTAATTATAGCGCCCCCTTCCAGCGGAATTTTTCCAAATTAAGGGAGGACTTTCATTCCATAACCAAAAAGAAACACAAAAAATTTGGCTCAATTCTATGCATAACTTCATACACTTTTCAATGGCACAATATTCAAAATGGCACAAAATTCGCTAATAAAGTGCCCCCTACCGGCGATTTTTTTCCAAATTAAGGAAGGACCTGCTTGCCATAGCCAAGAACTTAAAATAAAAATTTGGTTCAATTCTATGCATAACTTCATACACTTTTCGATGGTACAATATGCAAAATCGCTATTGCAGCGCCCCCTAGCGGCGAATTTTTTCCAAATTCAGGGAGGACCTGCTTGTCATAGCCATAAACTTAAAATAAAAATTTGGTTCAATTCTATGCATAACTTCATACACTTTTGGATGGTACAATATTCAAAATCGCACAAAAATCGCTGTTACAGCGCCCCCTACCGACGAATGTTTTCCAAATTCAGGGAGGATCTGCTTGCCAAAGCAAAAAACTTAAAATAAAAATTTGGTTCAATTCTATGCGTGACTTCATACACTTTTAGATGGTAGAATATTCAAAATCGCACATAAAACGCTGTTACAACGCCCCCTACCGGCAATTTTTTTCCAAATTCAGGGAGGACCTACCTGCCTTATCCAAAAACTTAAAATAAAATTTTGGTTCAATTCTATGCATAACTTCATATACTTTTGGATGGTACAATATTCAAAATCGCACAAAAATCGCTATTACAGAGCCCCTACCGGCGAATTTTTTCCAAATTCAGGGAGGACCTACCTGCCATATCCAAAAACTTAAAATAAAAATTTGGTTCAATTCTATGCATAACTTCATACACTTTTTGATGGTACAATGGCGCCAGACAGACGGACACACGGACAGACAGACATTTTCTATAAACATGATTTTTGGGATCTCTGACTCCTAAAACATGTAAATCCGTCGAAAACCGAAAGTCGAAAAAAATTTCGATTACAATACTTTCTTCTATTGAAGATAGAGAAGAAAGTAAAAATATATATGTATATACAAATAGTACAAAACATATTTCAATTTTAAGACTTACAGTACACGCTTTTATTTTATGTAAAATGACGTCATTCGCATCCGCTTAAAAATTCCACATTTACGATCCACTCTTAAACATCTACAGTAAAGTAGGCATAGGACGTCACTATCGCAAAATAATACACAAATACAGCAAAAAGAGGCCGTCATTAAAGAAACTCGACCGAAAAAAAAAAAAAAAAAACAAAAAAAAAACGGCTGTCTAATGATTCATAGGCCTTCATTAGTTTGTAACATTAATATGGATACTTAAATATAGTTTATAATAGTTCCATCTTTTAACAGAAATCATTCATTTATATGTTTTCAAAATAGCACGTATTTTAATTACATTTTCTCTCGGTTGTTATGAAAAAATGGCAACAAAAATGTATAATTAATATTTGGCACTTGTTAGTTATCCCGTCGACCAAATTACTGTCGCCAAATTGTAAGATTAAATGCCAATAATGTTTGATCGTAAATGTCACATTCACTTGACAACACGTGTTTACGTCATCAAGAGATTTTTATTTCGACCTTTATTTGTATTTTTATTAATGTTATACTAATTTATTTATTCTTTCGTTATTTAAAATAAAAATTATGTCAATTTGTATAATTTGGCGATTTATTTATTTTGGCGAATTTGGTCGACGGGATAACTAACAAGTACTAAATATTTTACAACTATTTTTCCTTTACTTTCTACTGAAATTGAGTACTTCCGTTGTCAATATTAAGCAAATGGTTCCAAAAACTACAAAAAAATCAATATTTCAAATGGAGATGCAGTTTTCAAACAAATTGCATTTAAAAGTGCTTTTTTTTCCCAAAACGACGGTATAAAAATTGAAAATGTGCGATGCTTAGAAGTTTAAAAAATGGCTATAGAGTATTTAATCGTAGTGCTTTGTTTTACGGCTGGCTTCTGTAAGGTAACGTTATTTTTTGAAGATGACACAAAATAAGCTGGGAGAAAGAAATAGCATACCGTACCGGGGGCTAATAAAATAATTGTTACTGTAATTAATACTTTCGCCGCCATTGTTAGCGCAGTAAACATGACCAGGCCCGGATAATACGTACGTACTTTTTTTTGTATATAAAACATCAAAGTCCTGAAACAATTCTATTGCAGCTTCCTCATCATCGGGTAACTGCCAAATGGTAAAATCCATCTCAGCGTCAGTAATAAATGTAAGTTATAACTTAAGTATTTTTGGCACAGATGCTGGTACTTGTTAGTTATCCCGTCGACCAATTTCGCCAAATTATATAAATCGCCAAATTATACAAATTGACATAATTTTTATTTTAGATAACGAAAAAACAAATAAATTAGTATAACATTAATAAAAATACTAATAAAAATACAAATAAAACGTCTAAATAAAAATCATTCGATGGCTTAAACACGTGTTGTCAAGTGAATGTGACATTTACGATCAACTATTATTGGCATTTAATCTTACAATTTGGCGACAGTAATTTGGTCGACGGGATAACTAACAAGTACCTAGATGTCATATACAGATGTCATATTGGCGCGATTTTTTTCTGACGCCAATGTCATATACGCACCAGGTACTTAACTCACGCCAAAGTGTCCTTATTTTGCTTGATGTGGTAACCCGGATGTTGTTGTTTATTTATTAATAAATTGTTTATTTACATTTATTTTCTTTTTTAAAATTATATAAATGTTTTGTTCTATATTTATTAATCAAACTTTTTTTTATTTCCCTTTTTAAAAACATATATGTAACTGGTATTCAAAAACGAGCTTTTCGCCAAATTGGCTTCGGAAAAAAGTCGCGCCAATATGACATCTGTGCCGTATTTTTGGGTACTTTCCAGTATAGGGGTGTTGGTGAGATAGAGAAAATGGTCTTGGCGAGAGAAGGAAATTTGGCAACCTTTTTACTGTCAACCTATTGACTTTTTCATGTACACAAGCAATATTTATTCAAAACTTTCCTCAATATTTATACAATTTAATATTTTTAAAAAAAAGTCATTTATCTAAGCATAAAAGCTCATTTGATTTGTTTTCAGAGCTTATATCATTTGGCAACAAATTTCACTTTCTGAAGGCCAAATTGCGCCCAGATTTAAAAAACAAAACCAAGTCCCCTATATTGGAAAAGAAAAAGCACCCTATTATCTGTATAAAATATAAAGGAAATATTTTATTGTGAGGTGCAGTGTCTGAGACGCAGTGGTGTTGGCGCTAATTTATTTATTTATTTTGAATCATTCTGGCAAGAAAACCCCAGTTTATGTGTACCATGCTTAGCTTGTGGAAACAGCATGTTAGTTTTATTTTATAAAATCACACTATTATATTATAGAACACACAAAATTTTTATTATAAACATACACAAATTATTTTATTATAAAACACGCAATGTTTAATTTAATATAAAACGCACGCAGTCTGTTAAATCCGGTTGCCATACGAAGCAAAATCGCCGGGTTTCCGAGGCATAAAATCGCCTTTTTGGTGCCAAATAAATACCCCGGTGCGTCTGAGGCATTTGTATCCCAATTTCTATAAAATTAATTATTATACCGTAAGGTACAATAAATTTTTATTTAACGTACAAATGAATAAAGATTGTTTTTCGGATTCAATAGACCGTTTCGACAGCCAAAACCTTACAACAATGAAATTAATCTAGTACTAAATTGCACTCGTTATACACCAATCGGCTGTGGATTGGATTAAGGAAGATTACTCCTTTAAATCATACCATGTCGTACTTAATCTACAGATTTAGTACGTTATAACCCTAATTCTACTGATATTGTTCATTTTGTTACTAAATACTGCCCTGAACTCCAATCATTTAGATTACTAGTATTAAAAAATGCTCTGACGAGCACCAAAAAAGGCTAATATGTTTTTAAGTATGAAAAAGGGTTTGACAAGTTCTTCTAATTGAGCATGAAAAAGGACAAGGGGTCCCTTCTTGGCTGCAGCTCACTGTCAATGCCAACTTTGAAAAAATCATATTTGCGCTTTTTCCATATAAAATAAATTCGTAGTGCTTTAGTAAAACTTTCCGTCGTGCTTTACATGTTAACTGCACTGTTCCACTGTTTTACTGCACATGCGTCTGCAATGCAACTTTGCACAGTGCACTGTGTATCATTATTTTTCTACAAATTATACTACACTGTACATTCCTATTATGCTTTTAAATCTCAGCGCACAATATCATTGTGCTTTTGTACTTCCGTATTAAAGGTGTATGCGTCTATTGTTCGTTTATAATTTGCATATGCACTGTTGTACTGCATAGTACATCTTACAGCCACAGCCTTATTGGATATAATTTCAATAATCAATGAATACAAATCAGTTTTCTGTACAGTTCTACACTGCGGGCGTGCTTGGTGGCACTGCATGAGTGTGATACGCTGCAGGAACTAAGATTTTTGGTACTATGTCGCCTTACATTCATATTTATCAGGCTGCGTCTTTACTGGCTGTGTCTTTCCACTACACATTTTTATCGTAACTGTGGCTGATTTTTTTTATATGAAAAAAGCGCAAATATGATTTTTTCAATGTTGGCATTGACAGTGAGCTGCAGCCAAGAAGGGACCCCTTGTCCTTTTTCATGCTCAATTAGAAGAACTTGTCAAACCCTTTTTCATACTTAAAAACATATTAGCCTTTTTTGGTGCTCGTCAGAGCATTTTTTAATACTAGTCATTTAAATTTTTTGATAATTATATATTGAATATAAATAAACCCGAGTTGCTTTTAAATATTCCCAATCCTTTTATCTTATTTCGCACAATAATGCACTATTTAACCAAGTAATGCACACTGTTTTAAGAGGTTCAAAGTTTTTTAATAAAATTCACGTTATTTTTATTCATAATTTAATTTACTTGGGCTCCCTTAAATATAATTAATATAATTCCTTAAACTGATATTAGTTTTTGTTGCATTAAAATATCTCAATTTGTTGATTCTCTCTAAACAAGTAATCCCTATTGGTTTACAATGGAAGTCTGTAGGTATTTGGCGATATATCGCCCAGTTGGCGACAAACTTGGTGGTATTTGGCGATAGAACAGGGTCCAGCCGATGGTAACCCCCTTATAGGTACGGAGATGCATTAAATGCTGTTCTATAAACAATGAGATGCATTTCATTCGAGCGTTGCCATTAAACAATTAACAAATAATCGCGATTTCTGTGACACATACGATAGAGTAATACGTAGATATATATAGATTATCGTGTCAATTGAAGGTTTAGGCCACATCGTATTGCTTAGCTATACCGGTTATACTAACATCGTTCTCATGCTTTGCTGCAATTTCTTTTATTGAACAGTAACTCGCTTAAGCTTCTTACTACTGCTATCACTAAGCACTTTTTCATTCTTAGAAGCCATAATGAGAGCTAATATTAGCGCAAACCTGAGTAAAAGTAAAACAAAAAGTTAATTTTTTTTACAGTAATAAGGGTACACAAAGCACTCCGATATTCACACCTTACTCCAAACTTGATTAATAACAACAGTTATGTGAGGGTTGCCAATTGAACTATTCGGCAGCCTTGGTCGTGAACCGGGATATTGCACGCCAACCGAGTCAAATTTTGATCATCGAAGTTGGGCATAAACCGAACTGGTCATAAACAGAGGTGGTCGTGAGCCGAGGTTCCACTTATATTTTGACCTATAAGTTTGCAAATATGGCATTATTTATATATTCAATGGCGATGATCATTAAGCATCTTGGTGACTTTGGCGATGAAACTCACCGATTTCAAAGTAACGTTCCGAAGTGTACTTGAACCGCCACAGATGTCATATGAACATTACGTTGACGCGATTTTTTTCTGACGCCAGTGTCATATACGCACAGGGGTACTTAACTGGTGCCAAAGTTTTGTTATTTTGCTTGATATGGTAACCCGAATGTTGTTGTTTATTTATTAATAAATTATTTATTTACTTTTATTTTCTTTTTTAAAATTATATAAATTGTTTTGTTCCATTGTTATTAATTAAACTTTTATAAATTTATTATTAATCCCTTTTTAAAAATATATATGTAACTAAAATTCGATTGGCCAAATTGGCGACAGAAAAAATATCGCGCGAACGTGGTGCGTATATGACATCTGTACCATACTTGGTACAACTAGATTATCCTGTCGACCAAAAAATTATCGCCAAACTATAAGATTAAATGACAATAATGGATCATATTAAATGTTACATTCACTTGACATTAAACACGATACACGTGTTTGTTACGTCATCAAATGATTTTTAATTCAAGTTTTGGCACAGATGTCATATACGCGCCGTAATGGCGCGATTTTTTTGACGCCGCCAGTGTCATATACGCACCGGGTACTTAACTGGCGCCAAAGTGTCGTTATTTTACTTGATATGGTAACCCGGATATAGATGATATATTAACGAGGTTTTCGCCAAATTGACGTCGGAAAAAAATCGCGCCAATGTGGAGCGTATATGACATCTGTGCCCAAGTTTTTATTAGTATTTTTATTAATGTTTTACTTATTTATTTATTCTACCGTTACTTAAAATAAAAATTATGTCAGTGTGTATCATTTGGCGAATAGTTTGGCGAAATTGGTCGACGGGATAATCAAGTAGTACCGTATATTTTTGCTGTACATTTTCGACAATATCTCAAGCAAAAGTACCTAAAGTTAAACGAAACCCTAATTATTTAAGGCACAGATGTCATATACACAACGGGTTTGGCCCGGGGTTTTTTTCTGACACCAATTTAACGAAAACCGCGTTTTCGAATAGCAGTTACAGATATATTTTTTAATTACTTTCTATTATTTTAGAAAGCAAATAACAATAAATGGTACTGCTTAGTTATCCCGTCGATCAAATTACTGTCGCCAAGTTGTAAGATTAAATGCCAATAATGGTTCCCATTAATTAATTAGTTGTAAGATTAAATGCCAATAAAACCATTAATTCGACGTTTTATTCGTATTTTTATTAATGTTTTACTAATTTATTTGTTCTTTCGTTATTTAAAATAAAAATTATGTCAATGTGTATAATTTGGCGAGTGGTTTTGGCGATTTATATAATTTGGCGAAATTGGTCGACGGTATAACTAAGAAGTACCCAATAAATAATGAAAGTTTAATTAATAACTATAGAACAAAACAATTTATATAATTTTAAAAAATAAAATAAAAGTAAATAAAAAAATAAATGATAAATAAACAACAATAGCTCAGTTACCGAATCAGGCAAAATAACGCCATTATCGCGCCAGTTATGTACTCTGGTGCGTATATGACATCTCTTCCTTATTTAAAATAGATGGAATGGTATTTTTTAAGGTATGCTTAGTATGTGAAGTATTTATATTACTGCATACCTATCGCTTGTGTAAGTCAGGATGTTATGATGATAATTTTAAAAAAACTTACATTTAGCTCCTGAACAGAAGCTTGGGATTTACCCTGTTTTTTTTCCCTATTAACTTGTTTGTGCTCCATTGTGTCTATTACTCTAGTTCAAAATATTAATCAAGAAAGTTTATATATATATTTATGAAAGTTATGCATTATCTGCTTAGGTTGACGTCGGTTTCAAAAATACAAAAATCTGTCAGTTGAATTTCAATTTTTATTGACTTATAAAAACAAAAGTACACGTGTTATCCTATTTAAAAATTATTGTACTGCTTTTTAGGGAGTGGCAACACGAAAGAAATTATTGAATTAGAAAATGAAAAGGAGAGATTTCTATAATTTTATGGAGACATTAGATAAGACAAATTCGGTTTTCTCAGCGACCGTCAAACATAAAACAATTTAAAAAAAACCTATTCTAAGTTTTAAGAAGAGGATCAAAATAAAACAAAAACGAAGTTAATCCATCCACTGGAACGTTAGCCACACTTTGTTGAATTTTGTGTCTTCATTTTTTCGTTTAAGGTTAAATAAAAAACTACTGAAAGCTACAATAATTTTTTAAATCCTATCAGTTTATTCGTCTCGTCGAGTTCTATCTTTCAAAATAAAAATCATTGTCGTATGCCAACTAGTTCGCCAGAAATTTAAGAAAGTCGTTTGCATTTTCTATTTCTTAATCATATTATAGCTTAACGCTACCGCGTTTGCTATGATATACAATAGAGTCAAAACACTGTTTTAAACATTAGTGTCGTGAAGGAAATTTTCACCTTGTTATTAATAAACTTTAAAATATACTTATTACTACTTAAAAGGTGACACAAACATATAAAAATATTAGGTACAGGTGTCATATTCGCCCCATATTGGCGCGATTTTTTTCGGTTGCCAATTTGGCGAAAACATCAACAGCATAAACAACATAATCCAGGTTATCACATCAAGCAAAATAACGACACTTTGGCGCAAGTTAAGTACCTGTTGCCTATATGATATTGGCGATAGAAAAAAATCGCGCCAATATGGGGCGAATATGACATCTGTACCAAATATTATTTGATGCAAACCTTAGATATTTCGAACACACACGCGTTCATTTTCAAAGGGAAAAAGGTGATTGACAATCACCTTTTGACAATCATGCCTTGAAAATGAACGCGTGTGTGTTCGAAATATCTAAGGTTTGCATTAAATAATATTTTTATATGTTTGTGTCACCTTTTAAGTAGTAATAAGTACATTTTAAAGTTTAAAACTCGTCGCATCATATAAGAAAATAGTTACAGTTGTGTGACTTCTTTGTGATAAAATAACAAAAGGATTAGTTTGTTTTACTTTATTCCGTATAATTTAAAACATTTATATTTATACAAAAAATCTTTAAGAATGAATTTTTGAACATGACCAGATACTCAATCCCCAAAATAAGCAAAGAAATAAATAAACACAATCTCTTAAACTTGAACAGTACTTGTGCTATCGATAAGTTACTTATTAGCGTTACATTCTCAAAATAAATTCAAAGCAGATGAAATTTAGAATAAATGAACATATGCCTAATTAGTAAAATAAATATAGAAAGAATGAAATTTAGATTAAATGAACACATGCCTAACTAATATTCCTCCTCTCCTTCTTCTTCACCACCTTCAGTTGAATCTAATCCAACTTCCTCATAATCCTTTTCAAGAGCTGCCAAATCTTCTCTTGCCTCTGAAAACTCGCCCTCTTCCATACCTTCCCCAACATACCAGTGCACGAAAGCGCGTTTGGCATACATCAAGTCAAACTTGTGATCCAATCTTGCCCAAGCTTCTGCAATAGCTGTAGTATTAGCAAGCATGCAAACAGCCCTCTGCACTTTAGCAAGATCTCCTCCTGGAACAACTGTGGGAGGCTGGTAATTGATGCCTACTTTAAATCCTGTGGGACACCAATCAACAAACTGGATTGATCTTCTACTTTTAATTGCAGCTATGGCAGCATTGACATCTTTAGGGACCACATCTCCTCTGTATAGCAAACAACAGGCCATATATTTTCCATGTCGCGGATCACACTTTACCAGCTGGTTGGCTGGTTCGAAGCAGGCATTGGTAATTTCGGCTACAGTCATCTGTTCATGGTAAGCTTTCTCGGCGGAAATCACAGGAGCGTAAGTGACCAAAGGAAAGTGAATTCGAGGATATGGTACCAGGTTTGTTTGAAATTCTGTTAAATCTACATTCAGTGCGCCATCGAATCGGAGTGATGCCGTAATAGAAGATACAATCTGGCCAATGATTCTGTTTAAATTTGTGTACGTTGGTCTTTCAATATCAAGATTTCTTCGGCTAATATCATATATAGCTTCATTATCAACCATGAAAGCGCAATCAGAGTGCTCCAGTGTAGTATGAGTTGTCAAAATTGAATTATAAGGCTCCACTACGGCAGTTGAAACTTGTGGTGCAGGGTAAACTGCAAACTCCAGTTTTGATTTCTTACCATAGTCTACAGATAATCTTTCCATCAAAAGAGAAGTGAATCCTGATCCGGTTCCTCCTCCAAAACTGTGAAAGATGAGAAATCCTTGCAAGCCGGTGCACTGATCTGCTAGTTTACGGCTTCTATCCAGAACTAAATCGATGATCTCTTTTCCAATCGTATAATGGCCTCTTGCGTAGTTGTTAGCAGCATCTTCTTTGCCAGTTATCAGTTGTTCAGGATGGAAAAGCTGACGATATGTTCCTGTTCGGACTTCATCTACTACTGTAGGTTCCAAATCAACATAAATAGCTCTGGGAACATGCTTACCCGCTCCTGTTTCGCTGAAAAAAGTATTGTAAGAATCATCACCTCCACCGACAGTTTTGTCACTTGGCATTTGCCCATCAGGTTGTATACCGTGTTCCAAGCAATAGAGTTCCCAGCAAGCATTACCAACTTGTACTCCAGCTTGACCGACATGTATACTAATACATTCACGCATTTCGATCCAAATAGGTAATAAACTTTGTCTCAGATAAAATATTTCTAAAGTGATAAATTCGTTTGAAACCAGCACTTAATTTTTTTTTAAACCGTCGAATAAAATGGAATTTTAGAAATGATGAATGCCACGACACGTAATAAAACTTACAAAATTATATCGCGCTCTAAATTTTAAAAAAAAAATTTATTAGGCACGCTAAAAATTAATTTTAATCATGGAGGTAAATAAGAGTGTAGAAGTTTTATAAATATTAGTATATGTATATTTTGCGCTAATGAGTATTTGGCTTTGATTCGTAGATCTCAGTCTTGTTAATTAGAATCACGGGCATTTTTTTAAGAAACAGTACACAGCAAATAAAATTCTCGGTATCCAAATATATAACAGATATTTTTGTAATAAAAAGTGACGTCATTTGCCGTAGAAATGTACCTTTTTTATTTGGAAAATTGGATTTTTTAAAATTATTTTTCGCTTGAATCAAAGTGGTGCGTTTTTTACTTGGAATCAACTTATAGTACGTACTAATCTACGTATATTCTCATTAAGTAACTTTTTTTTTTCCACATCTGAACACTTTGCATCTAATAAGAACAAAACCATAATTCCGTGAAGGACGAATGCTTCGGTTGTTGAAAATGACGTTCTCTTTTAAATGAAAACAAATATTTTCACTCATCAAATAGAATTAATTTTCTATGTTTATATAACAAAGATAAAATTTAATCAGGTTTGTTTCCATGGCTACCATTTACCAGAAAATCTCATTTTCTAAAGCCAGAATTGCGTCAAGCTTTTTTTTTTTTTTTTTTTTTTTTTTTTAAAGCCAAGGCCTTTATATTCGAAAAGTACCGGTTTTAGTGTACAACACATTATTCTATGTTGCTTAGTTATAGATTTACGAAATAGTCCAGGCAATAGGGAATTTTACCTAGCAAAATTAATGGTAGTTCTGGAAATCGGCTTACTTTATGTTTTTTGAGTCGCTGAATCCGAATTTGTAACTTCCCACCAAAATTTCCCCCGGCAACCCCCCAAATTTTGGTAAAAAGCTCCCCAAAAAAGGTTTTTTATTAAAAAAATGATTTTTTTTAATTGTTTTAGGGAAAAAGTATCTAGAAATTCAGAAAACAGACAAAATTTGCAACAAATTAGATATATGACATTATGACTTAGGATGAAGGGGAAGAGGGGATCTGCCTCGGAACATGCGCGCGGTGCTTTGTGGACTAAGTTGCGCAATTCCACTTAACCACTCACACGTTTACATTCGCCCTCCCATCTCCCCTCCGAACTTTCCTTATAAGGTTTACTTTAAGTTTTTTGGGTCGCTGAATTCGAATTTTTAACTTACCCCCAAATTTCCCCCCCCCCCGAAAACCCCCCAAAATAGTTGTTATTAACTTAAATTTCTTATTGTTTTAGGGGAAAAGCATTACGAAATTCAGAAACCAGACAAAATTTGCAACAAATAGGATATATGACATTATGACGTAGGATAAACGGGGAGACAGGGGGCTGCCTCGGAACATTCCTCGCGCGCTTTTCTCAAAAACCAAATTTTTTCGAAAAATCATTTTTTTTGGGGGGGGGGGGGGTTGCCGGGTGAAATTTTGGTGGGAAGTAACAAATTCGGATTCAGCGACCCAAAAAACATAAAGTGAGTCGAAATCCTGAACTAGTATTAATTTTTCCAGGTAAAATCCCTTATTGCCTGGACTCCTCCCCCTCCCCGCTCATCCTACGTCATAATGTCATCTATCCTATTTGTTGCAAATTTTGTCTAGTATCTGAATTTCATAATGCTTTTCCCCTAAAACAATAAGAAATTTAAGTTAAAAACAACTATTTTGGGGGGGGGGGGGTTCGGGGGGAAAATTTTGGGGGGAAGTTAAAATTTCTGATTCAGCGACCCAAAAAACCTAAAGTAAACCTTAAAGAGAAAGTTCGGAGGGGAGATCGGAGACCGAATGTAAACGTGTGAGTGGTTAAGTGGAATTGCGCAACCTAGTTCACGCAGCACCGCGCGCATGTTCCGAGGCAGATCCCCCCTTCCTCTTCATCCTAAGTCATAATGTCATATATCTAATTTGTTTCAAATGTTGTCTACTGAATTTCTAGATACCTTTTCCCTAAAACAATAAAAAAATTGATTTTTTTAATAAAAACCTTTTCTGGGGGGCATTTTACCAAAATTTGGGGGGGGGGGAGTTGCCGGGGGAAATTTTAGTGGGAAGTTAAAAATTCGGATTCAGCGACCAAAAAAACATATAGTAAGCCTTTTTCCAGAACTACCATGAATTTTTCTAGGTAGAGCCCCTATACGGTCTCTATTGCCTGAACTAAAAGTAAAGTTCTAAAATCAGGTGAATTCTGGTAATTAATATTGTCTTTTTTTAAAAGTTCTACTGAAAGAATTTTGATTGAATTGTCATTGTTAGATAATTTTTCAAGGATGGCATAGTTTAAAACAATCATTGCTTAGTTATAGAATTACACAAAAACATAATTTGCAGAACAAATAATAAAAGCTAGAGAACAGGAATTCTGCTTTTTCAGAATTTAGTGTCGCCCCCGGCATTTCCATTACTTCATTTTCTTCTGGTGGACTGGTGGTTTCTATTATTATGAAACAGCCATTATAAATGAAGCGTTTGGTGAAGATGAAAGAGCAGTCGTAAAAAGTTAGAACTCTGATTTTCTGGTCAGAATGGGAAAAAAAAATGGCCATAATTTTTTTTTGAAAAAAAAAAAATTATGGCCATAAATTATGGCCTAATTGCTGGAGGCAAAAAATTTATCACGGCTTTTGAATTTTTTGCGACAATAAGAAATAATGTTAAATTTTATAGGAAAATGTCCATTGATTCTCAATGAAAACAGCGAAATTTGTAATTATTAAGAAAAATATTTGAATCCTTCTATATATATAAAAAAGTTTTGATTTGGAAATGGACCGATGAAAATCTGCGTAGATATTCCCGGCAGATCGGCATCCAATTTGAATGCTGAAGCATGGCCTTTCTTCGTTAATATTAAAAAAACTGTTGCATACAAAAATATAAAAATCGGTAGTATTATAGAGAAATGTTTGATAAACACGCTGATGCAGTCAGTTTTAAAATTGAAGAATTATTTTAAGAGATATTTAATGCCAAATTTGGACAAAATCGTTCCATTAGAAAAGTTTTATAGGAGCAAAAACTGTACATAGGAATTCATTCATTTTTAGATTATTTTATGCGTCAGAATTTCCCGGTGTGCAGACTGCATTTAGTTTTTTAATTTGAATCATTTTTTGAGGTTTTATTTCTATTTTAAATTCAAATTTTCAGCATTTCGAGAGATATTTTATACATATTTTAGAAAATTGTATTAATTTAAACTGTTGCCAACTGTATAAACAGCGCAAACAATAATGTTTGCTGCAAATTAAAAATTTAATTTACACGTGACTATTATAAACAGAAAATATAAAAAGCAGGAACTCATTGAAAATTACGTCATAAAAACTATATTTACACGTGAATTTTAAAGACAATTGCACGTGAATTTTAAAGAAGTCTTAAATAGGAGAATTTACGTCACATTACACTTATTACGTAAAATGAACAAAAAATAATATTGCAAAACAGTTTAAAATTAAAAATTGCGTGAGACATTTATTTGATATTTTAAGATGATCATAATATTTCATTTCTAACAAAAGTATTTTTACGTGAATATTAAAAAGAGAAAGAAAAGTTTGGCGAAAATTACGTCAGATTATAATTGTCAGATTCAAATTATAATTCAGTCTTCCGAAATCTTTTTAAAGCCGATCAAATTAGCGTGCTGTTAGAGTCTGCGGTGTCTGAACGGGGGTTGACGAGTGTAGCTCGTAGGGGGCAGAGCCCCCTAGTAATTTAAATAAAACATAAGCCTGTGCTACTTTCTGGGTTATAATCCATCCATATGCCAAGGTATTTTATCATCCGTGTTTGATATCAGGCAAATGTTTTTTTACATGTTAAATTTATAATATCATTAGAATTAGTAAAGAATAAAAAATGAGTGGCATCAGGGACTAAAAGTTGGGAAGAAAAAATGAAAAAGTTATGATCTCCATAGACTTTTCTATGCTAAATTAACATTGAGAAGTAACACTGGAAATGTATAAGTAGCGCAATACTTAAATAATTGGGTAAGGTGAACGGAATTATGAAAGATATCAGAACCGTGGGAAGCTTTCGCAATACAATCTTTGAAATTTTTTGCTGATTGTTTTTCATTAATTTTTCGTTAACAGCACTTTTAAATAAGGAACATGTTTTCACGAAATTTGAGTGCAGCACTATGTCAAAAAACCGTTCAAAAATTTATCCGATGATATTCTATTCATCGTTATGCGTTTTATAACTTAATTACAAATTATTAAGTTAATTTAAGACATTTTCCCGTTAACCTTAATATTAACTTAATGGTAATTAGGTGATAATTCGTCAAATATTCTTTATAGTTACATGTATTGAAGTTACAACAGCCAGGGGCGTGCCTAGTGGGGGGGGGGTGACACCCCCCCACTTATTTAGAAGTGTTGGTAAAATTTAGAATAGTCGGAAAGTTAAGAACACACCCTGCAAAAAGTCTCCCGTCGTCAGTATCATTTCAATTCTCTGTTGTCCGTCTTTAAAGGGGAAAAGAAAGAACTTCTCACGGAAGATTGTGTATGATTCTGTGTGGGAGGGAGGGGTTGTCAGAGCGGAGGTGATAGAGAGAATCGCGTTTCTGAGAATTTGAGACTTTCGTTAAAGGAAGGGGGTGGGGGGGGGGGTTGTTGCAATCTCTATTCTAAGTTTTCCCATGTAGCATCTTTAATTGCTCCCTTCTGCTATGGACTGATTCTTAGAATTTGGTGACCTCTTGGCTCTCGATTTGGCGTTAGTTATTTGAGGTTGCTGCATTTAAAAGATGAAGTCAAGGACACAGAAGAAGAGCGATTTGCAAAAGTTTGTTTTTGTCGCATGATGACGGATAATTCAGTAAAAATTTTATGCCGACACTGTGATCGCGTACACACACATTTCACAGAAAAAATAAATTTATATCGCCATATAAGAAAATTTCATCCGAATGAAAACAGCGACCTCCAGAAAGGAAAACGGATTCAATGTACCATATTTCTGCATTTCTATTAGAGGCCTGCTTAGTCATATTCAAACAGATCATCCAGATGTAAAATTATCTTTTGAAAAGACCCCTGTATAGCCCCTCTCCCCCCCACCCTCCCAAAAAAGCCGGTTTTATTCTTCAAATTGTCATAGACACATGAATTTTGTAGACAGGTACATCTGGAATAGTAATCATGCTTAAAGTACGTGTTACTCTTTTTGTGAGTGGGTGGGAGCAACATCTTTAAACTTCATTCGTTGAAAATTCCAAAATCAGAGCATTTAAGCATCATCACTCTTCAGGTTGGTTCTAACTGCGTCCAAAATTTTTAGTGTCTGTGACTATTTGAAGACTCAAAAAAAAAAAAAAAAAAAAAAAAAAAAAATATTTTTTGTTGCAGGGAGGGGGGGGGGGCGGTAGACCATGTTCTCTTGAAATTTTCAATAAAAGAGTACTTAATCTTTCTTGAATCTTTCAAGAAAGGAATACTTTTGCATGATTATTATTTAGCTCTGCTTCATCTTGAATTCGGTTCAAAACGCCGACTTTGACAGTATTTTCTGAAAGCCTTTAACAAAAATAAATATATATATATATGTATATAAAATAATGGAAAACGTATTTCGATTATAAAGTTTCTGAATAAGAACACCTTCCAGTTTCATGAATTTCCGAACAAAAATGAATTTAAATATGTGTCAGAAAGTAGCTTGAATTTGAGAACAGCCTTAATAATAGTCGCATTTTTGGTAGAAGGAAAGCAATCAGGGGCTAATAATAAATTTTGCGGTTTGTTTACTATACTCCTATAGAAGAATTAAGTGACTGAATTGATACTATTTATTAAAATACGAAAAAAAGAATTGGTAAATTGTTTTAGATATGCTAAGTTTCTTATTATTCACCAAACTAGCAATACGTAGCCAAATCTTGTTTTGATTGCACACCAGGCAGATTTCTCCATAAGGAGCGAAGTTATATCGAGACGCTAGTATAGTATAGATGCTTCAGAGTTTACAGGCTTTCTTTGATTGTGTTTGCGATCGTCATTGAGTGAATAAATTAGTATTCTTCATCTGCGCTTTTATTTTTAACCGGATATTATATTATTTTTAATCGTTTAATTTTTAAAAATTACAATGAAAAGACAGAACCTTTCTTTGGCCTACAAGTTGGCCTTAATTATTCCAGTAACTGTGGCAAGTAATGAAAGAAGTTTCAGCAGATTAAAGTTAGTAAAAAATTACTTGCGTACCACCATGTCGGAAGAGGGACTGGATGAACTAATGCTATTAACCTGTGAAACAGACATAACTGACATGTTGGATTTAGACAGTGTAGTGTAGCTGGAAAATGAGCTATTCAAAAGGATAGGGGGGTGATAATTTAAAAATGTAGAAGGATAATTTTTAGTCTCTTATACTAATATATATCTTATTTTTAGCAAGCAAGATTTGTCTTTTTTATTTTAAAATTTATACACTTACATTACACAACAGCATGCGGTTTTATTTATAGAAGCATAAATTCCGAAGTAATAACATTCTTAAATTGTTACTTTTGAGAATTGGTTAATGTACGGTACATCCGTACACATTTCCTTTTAAATCGTAAGCAGAATCCGAATTAATAACAGGATTCTCAACTCTACTTATATAGTAAAATAATTTAAAAAAAATTACACATACTGAATAACAGCATTTAATTTCGACTGTGGTTAAGGAGAATGCAGGTAACACTTAAGACTTTTAGTGATTTTTATAAATTCACAGTATTGTAGAACAGTTGACTCCGTCGCTGAGGAGGGGGGGGGGCTACCACAAAGCTTTTCTCACCCCCGATCTTGCAGTCGGCAAAATTCAGTTCACCCCCCCCCCCCCCCCCCACTAAAACAGCCTTCGGCACGCCCCTGACAACAGCGGGTGGAGTTAATGACGCCCATCTTTTTACACCGTCGAATAGAAAAAAAATGTACTTTTAAATGCAATTTGTTTGAAAGCTGTATCTCAATTTGTTTCTGAGTTATTAATTTCTTTTGTAGTTTTTATTACTTTTTTGTCATAGTGGCAAAAGAAGTATCCATCTCTGTTGAAAGTAAAGGGAAATACAGATTACTGTATAGACCAATCAGAAAACGAATAAAATGCGGATTAAACTAATAAAAAGCTTCAGATATGCTTTTGATTTCCTACCCTGACGAGGACAATAACCATTTTTCCAAATGGTTAAAAAAAAAAAATCCTCCTTAAAAAATTGTTTTAAAAACCACAAAAAATGAGCACATTGCTACACGGTTTTCAAACAAACTACGATACAGATTTTTTTTTTAATTGCATAAGTACATTTTTTTCTTTATTCGATGGTGTAAAAAATTGAAAATGTGCGATATTTAGAAGTTAAAAAAAATTCCAGTAAAAGCGAAATTTAGTCGTCTGCTATTGCCAACATCAAAATAATATCAGCGTTACGCACTGACATGTTTGTCCTTTATAATGCTGATAAGATCTAATAAACGAACAGAAAAAGCATTAATATTTTTTCAGAAATACTACTTGCAAGGATTTCTTTTTATTAAGCAGCGACACAGCTCTGTTCCGGGGGGCTTCGGTGCTCAATATTTATACGCTCCGGTGATTTCCAACTAATATTTAGATATTCACTAAAAATTAAGAATTAGTAAGGAGCTGCTCTCCTGTGAGCTTCGGTGCAAATTAAGCACCGCGTGCAGCTAAACGTTTATTAGTAAAAATATCTTATGATACGAGCAAAAGTTGTGTGTGTGTGTGTATGTAAATTTTAACTTAAAACGGTTCTCACGATTTTGAATAAATTTTGTATTTTACCATTTTCGAGCATGGGAAGACCATTGGGGGTCACGTGTTCGAGAAAATTCAATTAGTGTGTCATTTTGGGTCATATTGGGTCAGGGTCAAGCTAATTATATCTAAAAAACGGCTAAATCGAATTTAACTAAATTTTACATCCAACCGTTTTTGGGCACGAGAAAACTATCGGGCTAGGTCACATGTTCGAGAAATTTCCCTTAGTGGGTCATTACGGGCACGGCCAAACTCGATTCCCTTATACGGCTTTCACAATCACCCCTAAGTTCCGGAATCGTTAAAGGGCTACTTTCGCCGGTGGATGGCGCTAATAACCACTGTAAATATTGCTTAGTAAAGGTTACTTTTATACATAAAAATAGAAGAAACACGCCAATATATGCGTTATAAAAGATACATATATAATATATGTATATTTTACCTCGGCGTTTTTTATACTACAAACGGAAAAACTGAAAGATTTAGATATAAAATAAATAAATAGAATGCTTTTAAGTAATTAAAGATATTTTAAATAAGACGTTGTTATTACATGAAAAAAAAAACAACAACAAAAACTGTCAGTTAATTTCTACATTTACACTTATTTCAAATCTTGATTACTTGAAACATTGAGAATTCTAAAAGGTAAAATACACAGTAAAGAAATCTAAAAATAATATTTACTAGTTTCACACCAGTAATAAGTATAAAGGTAGAAATCTCTTTTTAAATAGTCTTTTATAAGAATTCAATATCCATCTTAAAAATCACACCTAATCTAGCTGCAATTCCTGCTGTTACCGAAAACCCCCAAATTTCCGTTACAATTCATTAATATGGCGTGTGCACCGAATTCGATTATGAAAAATTCACTGCTTTTTTATGCTTCGTAGAAAGCGCAAGCAAATGAATTAATTAAAACATATATAATTTTTGCTCGCTTTCTTTTTTAAGATAAGCCAATGGGAAAGAAAAGGTGAAGCATTATTTAAACTATCTTTTTAAGATTTCTATATTGATTTCTGAACGTATATATCTACTAAAAAACAACTTTTCAAAAGTAAAAAAAAAAGCCAAGCAAAACAAAAAAGAAAAGAAAAAAGGGGAAAGTTGTGGCTAAAAAATAGTGTGATATCAAATTTCCAAGCTTATATTATGGTACTTATTTAACATTTTTTATTAAAAATTTACCATACGTAAGTCGAGTACCTAAGTATGCGTTGATAGAAAGCCTTTTCTCCTTTACTAAATACATCATAACGTGTTTCTGAAAATTAATTTTTTTTAAATTATGCATGATGGGCTTGGCGGCCATCTTTCCATATTTTACACAAATTTCTAAGCACACAAGTACATTGTTAAGATCGGAAATTCGAAATTGTTGCTAAAGCAAACATTTTATGCTTTTAATTTATGGAAATGAGTGCCTAGAAATTTGTGTCTTAAAATAAAGTTGAAGTAACTTCAGGTTTCATCTTATGATTCTTTTTTTTTCGGAGGGGGTTAATTAATTAGTTAAAGTAGTAAAAATCAATTTGTTTTTTTTTTTTTCAAAATAAAAGACAATCTTAATTTATCTGTCTGTATCCAAAACTAGAAGTTCAAAATTCTTAATAATGCAAACATATTACGAGCTTGTCTGCTTAGAAATTTGTGTAAAATATGGAAAGATGGCCGCCAAGCCCATCATGCATAATTTAAAAAAAAATAATTTTCAGAAACACGTTATGATGTATTTAGTAAAGGAGAAAAGACTTTCTATCAACGCATACTTAGGTACTCGACTTACGTATGGTAAATTTTTAATAAAAAATGTTAAATAAGTACCATAATATAAGCTTGGAAATTTGATATCACACTATTTTTTAGCCACAACTTTCCCCTTTTTTCTTTTCTTTTTTTTTTGCTTGGCTTTTTTTTTTTACTTTTGAAAAGTTGTTTTTTAGTAGATATCAGTCCTTTTTTTTAAACAGATTATATATAATTGAAATAATTCTACTCGCTAAAATTAGTCCTTGTATAGCCTTTATCAGCAGGGAACAAACACAATAGTATACATTTTGTTTACCTATCATTCATTTTTAGAGTAATTAATAATTTAAAAGTAAGGAAAGTCAATTTCTTCTTTCAAAGTATCAGTCTTTCTCAATTCATATCTCCTTAAAATTTTCTGTGAAGGATGAAAATTTAGTAAAAATCAAATAGAGTCAAAATAAAATACATATTTATAATTAGTCTGTCAGTTAATTGTTTGTTCTAACTTTTTTTTACTGACGGTTTTGCAAAATAAATTTACCTTTACAAATACCTACGGATAATCCGAGAATGAAGCCCCGCAGGCATCTAAAGAATCGAAGATCTGTCTAAAGAAGTAAATCTAGCAATTCTAGACATGATGAGGAAACATATTTGATAAAAAAAAATCTAAAAATTTAAAGATATAAACTGTACATCTTCATTTAGATCGTGTTATACAGAAAAAAGAATAAATATGTAATTTTACTCAAGTCTGTTTATCCTTACCTATTTGCATAAATGTGAGAATATAATTTCATATAAAAATTCCCGTAAATTGATTATCTTTAATAGTCTATTATTAAAGCCGCATAAACATTAGAATTAAATTTTTTCCAGTTAAAAATTGCCTGAAATCTATAGTCTTATCGTTCGTCAAATTTGTTTTATGTTTTTTTTTAATACCCAGACACCTTTTCTAAACTCTGACAAAAGATCACAGAAATACCGAAGTTATCCAAATACTTATATCTTTCTATCGTATTTCTTTTTTGAGGGGGGGGGGGGGAGGAAGAGCGCTTAAGAACTTCGTTTTGTTCTTAGAATTCTGAATTAATCATTGAAAAGATCTACCTACACAAGTCTTGTTGCAGAATTTTCATTAGCTAAGAGTTGCATCAACTTATACATCATGTGAATATATTAAATTACTTTTGTAAAATACTAGATGGGAGCCATTGATATTTTCAGAGCATTTGCCTACATTTTAAACTTAAGTCATTTACAACTATTCTTTCATTTTCTATACGAATTAAAGAAGTCGTTGTTTCCATGGCAACTGTACCTTTCACTATTGCTTGTTTGTTTGTTTGTTTGTTTTATTGAACACATATATATCAGATCACGTGGGGATCACGGCGGGATTTGAACCCGCCCCCACCTACGCTCTCAAGCGATTAGCGGCGTGGTGTCTTATCCACTCAGCCACGGTGGGCCACAATTGCTCTCTCTAATACCCAGATACTCAAATTTAACCAGCTGCGCTTATAATTATGCTCATAACAGAGTACATTTATATGTAAGAGTGGTGACATATGCACAGGTCGTGTACTCATATTCAAGTTTTTGTCCAAAGTACAGTAACTCAGTTTTCAGTAATAGACGTGGAAGATTTCGATTAAACTAACCAGAAAAGTTAAAAAACATTGCCTTTCTGATTTGATTTTATTCAAAATCGTCTCAACCAACCAAAGTTAATGTCCGGGATCCAGATAAATTTTTCTCTGTTAGTAAAATTAGATTAACCAATCAGTAGCCTCCATCCTTGCAGGCTTTTCGGTGTTTACTGCAAACATAAATTTTTTTTCAAAAATTCAGGCTTCTGATTGATCAGTCTCATCTCGCTAATAGCGTAAAATCTATCTTGATCCCGGCCTATTCAACGCCCTTTAAATATTCGAGAAAGCCTTGACACGTGTCAGGAAAATATCACACAAAGCAGGCAAAACAAAGAAGAAAAATCATTCATTGGCTCGTTGATATCCACGAGCCAATGAATGATTTTGTTCCTTTGCTTTGCCTGCTTTGTGTGATGTTTTCGTGACGCGTGTCAAGAATTTCTCAAATATCTAGGGGGCGTTGGTTTATTTCACCATCATGAAGATATGAAAGGAGAGGAGCAGACATGTCAATCTTCCCGTGTGAAAAACTACATAAAAAAAACGAGTTCTTCCTTCCCCCTTCTGCCCTTTTTTCTCTTGATTTTGACCGATAGCAGCCCATTTAGCAGTCTCTAGTGCAAGATGCCGCTATATATGGCGGACGCAAGGGGGAGTGTGTTAGCGTGACCAATGACATAATAGGCCAGTTCATGACGTTTAAAAGTCACACGGAGTTGGATCATCTTTACACGATGATTAGTACAAAGCAGTGCGCCAATTTTTTTTGTGTCCATTGCCGCGTGCAGATAATCAACTCCATGTGACGTGATGAGCTGGCCACACTTTAGGAACAGCTTCAAATGACGTCATCTATATCTACTTCGAGGCAAACGAAAAAGACAGGCTACCGCGGTGCTACAGCGTCTAGAATATATAGTGTGGAAATCCAATCAGTCGATCACAGCGATATCTGCAGGATATTTCCCAAAACTCCAAGACAATTTGGTCTAGACGCTGTAACATTTTTTTTTTTTTTTTTTTTTTTTTTTTTTTACGTTTTATTAACATACATCTGACCTGTGTGCTTGGCGTCAAACCCGCTGTAAGAATACCATGTTTACTTTGAAATTTGAAAATATATCGCAGATGTCGCTGCGATCTCTGGTTTCTGCGATCTGCCCTGGATTTCAGCGTCAGTGCACATTTAAGGGTGTATTCGAAAAAATATTTTTCCACCCTCAACAGCTCGAAATTTTCTGATACATTTTCAGACTCATTCTTAAAAGTAAAAATATGAAACTTGCTGGTGTGATTTCTGAAGACATGTTTAACATGCCGTGTGATTTCATTTTCAACTTAATTAATTAGAATTTGATTTTTAAACAATTATTTTCTCAGTATGACCATTTTTTTCATTCCCAGATCGCCCGCTTCGGAAAAATCGGTTCAAAACGCCAACTTTGACAGCGTTTTTTACAGTATTTTATGCATTTATCAAAAAAAATATTAAGCACAGCATATTATGTAGTTTCTAAATAAGAGAATTTCCCAGTTTGATGCGTTTGAGAGCAAAAATGAATTTTAAAATGAATCAGAAAATAAGCAGTTTGGATTGGAATACACCCTTAAGGGATACACTTCTTAGCGGTTCTTGGATAGCAAATTTCCACATTATGTATTCTAGACGCTGTAGCGGTGCATTACACATGTCTCTTTCTTCTTTAAAAAATATCCTGCAGATGTCGATGCAAATGACTGTTTGGAATTCGACATCGTTGTACATTTAAGGGATTCAATACTTCAGCACTTTTTTAAGTATTGCTCCGATAGTCGATTTCTACAACATATAATCTAGACGCTATAACGGAGCTATAGTTTCTAGAAGATATAGTTTAAAAATCGGCTTATTAAAAAGGTGTTAAAAAATTGTATTCCATAAATGTTGAACGAGGCTGAAAAACGAATGTCGATCACAGCGACATATGGTAATTCCAACGTAACTATTTCAAAAGAAAACGTTTTGCTCAAAGAAGATCTAGAAAATGTTGCTCCTATCGACAATTGTCATTCAGTATTTTTCAATATTTATGGGATTCAATTTTTAGCACTTTTTAAAGCATTACTGGAATAGCCTGTTTCCACACTATGACCGTGATCTAGGTAGATTTTTCTCTGTTATCGTAACGAGAATGACCAATCAGAAGCCAGAATTTTTGCTAACATTTCACTGTTTGCAAAAATATACCTGGATCCCGGCCTATATTTCTAGCCGCTATAACTGAGCTCAGGAATAGTACAGAAAGCAAACTCCGTATTTTGATACATTAAGGCCGGGATCTAATTAGGATCAAGTGTGTCTCTATAACGAAGTAGCGACATACGGCCAATAAATGTTTATTGGTAAAACTGATAAAAACAAATCGTTAAAGTTCTTTGTGGGCATGCCATTATCGTCAGGCTAATGCATGTTGAATTATGTCCCTAGTCTAATAGAGATCGTCCATGAGCGTATCTTCCAATGGAGGATATTCGAAATATGGGTTCGAGGCTGAAAAAGTCACGCGGTACCGGTAATGGAGGATATTCCATCTGCGTTTTGATCACGTGATCAAGGTAAAAACATCTAGCGTAAAGAAGGGGAGGCTCCGTAGACGTGTAATGTAAATCCCCGGTAGCCAATGAAACAGTTCATCAGGCAAAGCAGTAGCATCTTCCCTTCTTATCAGTTAGAAGTTCCTTGGGTAAATTACCGGTATCACGTGACTTTTTTCAACCTCGAACCCATATTTGGAATATTCTCCATTTACCCAAAGAATTTCTAACTGATAAGAAGGGAATCAGGAAACTACACTGTTAAAAATATCGTGAAAAATTACCTCTGTTCTTAAAGGTTCTCTATTTTCTGACCAATGAGAACGCTATATAAACGCCTATGAAGCGTTCTCATTGGTCATAATACAGATAGCCTTTAAAATCAGAGGTAATTTTTCACGATATTTTTAAAAGTGTACTACTGCTTTCCCCCATGAACTGTTTCATTGGCTAGCGGGAATTTACATTACGTAGACGGAACCTTCCCTTCTTTAAGCTAGACGTTCTTGCCTTGACCATGTGATCATAACGTAGATTGAATATCCTCTATTCAAGAAAGCGGATTGCCGTACTTTCGACAAAAACTTGAAATGAGCATGCCTCCTGTGCATATATCACCACTCTTATGTATAAAGGCTCTCTGTTATGGTGTTGTTTTTGATACAGCGCCTAGAATACCTAGTGTGGAAATATGCTATCCAAACAGTTCTAGAAATTTGTATCCCTTAAATGTGCGACGATACAGCTAAAATTTCAAGTGTCGATCGCAGCGACATCTGCGGGATTTTCGTATTACTATTATTACATTGTATAGACTGGCAATTTCTTGCAGTTGTAGAAAATATCCTCCAGATGTCGCTGCGATCTGCATATTGCAGCAGTATCATTGCACATTTAAGGGATACAATATTTTAGCGCTTTTTTAAGTATTACAGGGTTAGCCGATTTCAACACTATATATACTAGACGGTATAGTTTCTGAGCACTGTTGGTTAAATTTCGATATCTGTGTTTTAGAGTGAGCAATAGAGAAAAGTACTAAAACTATTGAAACAACAACTTCTTTAATATTGAAATGTATAGCAAGGGAGTTCAGAATCAATGCCTTAAATAGTTTCGAATATGCACTGTTGTTATGACATCAATACCCTTCCTGGTTGTGGAAATGCAAAATTGTGTTCAACATAATTGGCCGCAATCTAGATAGATTTTTCGCTGTTAGCGAAACGAGATTCATCAATCAGAAGCTTGCACTTTTGCGAACTTTTCGCTGTTTGCAGCAATGCAGGCTATTGATTCGTGAATCTCGTTTCGCTAACAGCGAAAAATCTATCTGGATCCCAGCCTAGATTTCTGTAAACATTGCACTTCATCCATGGCACTAAGAAAAGGATTCAAAACTTTTATGACATAGGCCGGGATCCAGAAACAGCAAAAATTCTCAAACATTCTGGCTTCTGATTGGTCCAACTCATTTCGCTAACAGCGAAAAATCTATCTGGATCTCAGCCATAGTTTTCTTCGATGAAATCTATGCAAAAGGATAATATAAAAGAATAGTATAAGACTTCTAAATTGGTTTGGCGGGTTTATCGCTGTTTGGCAAAATTTATAAACTTTAGAATTAATTAACAGTTTTTCGCTAATTAAGAATAGAAAATTTGTGTTTTTAAAGCTGAATTTTATAAAAGCACGTAGATTGAGTAAATATCTGTCCAAAAATGCAATCCTTACTGTTTTATGTCCATTATTTAAGTCTCTACCTCAATTGAAGCATAAGGTGTGACGAAGAAAATAAATTTGTCATTTTCAGTATCTCGACGTTATTTTAAAAAATCTATATCTCTGTTTATAATTAATTTATGAGGATGCATTTGATCTCAAATTGAAGATCTTTTCCATTATGTCCTAATGGTTTTGGTTTTATTTTTCTGCGATGATTGGTTCTTTTGATATGGGAAATTTTACGCTGGCATGTTTGGTCGATTTAACATGGAGAAGCTGTCTCCAGTATAATAAGCAGTTACGGTGTCTTGCGTTTTATTCTTGGCGTTTGTTTGTTTGGCGAGGTTAGCATTTTTTTTTTTTCAGCTTGGCTTGGCAGAACGACCGTCCTGCTTGATTCTTAAATCAATTAATATTAAGATGAATGCCTATTAAAAAAAATAAATAAATAAAATAAATACACTGTTTATTTTTTATTACTTACCCATCATAGGGTAAGTCTTATAATCGTTTTAAAAATCGAAAAAAAAATTTCAAGGGATTTACACGTTTCAAACACTGGAGATTCCGAAAAACATATTTTTAGAAAAAAAAATTTGTCGCCCGTCTGTGTGTGTGTGTGTCTGTAAATGCTCTATCTCCCGAACAAATTGAGATAGAGTCTTGAAATTTGGTGTGTACTTAGTATATAATAATGGGAAGAAGCTTATAGCATACCAGTAACCTCGATTATCCGGAACTATTTTTTTCGGACTCTCGAAATTTTTGTTCTGATAAAAGGCATATAAAAATTTTCGAAATTGTTTATTTTAAGGAGTGAATATAAGAGACAATAAAAAGACATATTTTGCATAAAGAATGAAGATCGGATAATTCGTTGTTGAGATATTTATAACTCCATTTTCCCCACTTTTCGATTTTTCATGACCCAGTATTTCATTCAAATTTCAATTCAAAGATATATTTTAATTGGAAATGAGACACTTAATCCGACGCAGTAAACTGTTGGTTAATATGATTATAATTTTTGGAGTTATAAGGTTGTTTCTTTTACGCATTTCGGTACTACGTGATTATTCCGTCGACCCAAAAACTATCGCCAAACTATAAGATTAAATGCCAATAATGGCTTATCGTAAATGTCACATTCGCTTGACATTAAACACGTTACATGTGTTTGTTACGTCATCAATTTTTAATTCGACGTTTTATTTGTATTTTTTATCAATTTTATTGACTTTTACTAATTTATTTGTTCTTTCGTTTAAAATAAAAAATATGCCAATTTGTATAATTTTGCGAATAGTTTGGCGATTTATATAATTTGTCGAAATGGGTCATTTTTGGGTCACTGTGTGTCAAAATAATTTTTAGAAAATGGCTCTAACGATTTTGACGAACTTTTGTATTCTATCGTTTTCGGTCACAAGAATACCATTGGGCTAGATCACATGTTCCAGAAATTTCGATTAGTGGGTCATTTTTGGGTTACTACGGGTCAAGCTAATTTTGTCTAGAAAACGGCTCTAACGATTTGGATTAAATTTTCTGTTTTATCGTTTTCGGGATCGAGAAAACCATTGGGTTAGGTCGCATGTTCAAGAAAATTTTGATTAGTGGGTCATTTTGGGTCACTATGGGTCCGGGTCAAGCTAATTATATCTAAAAAATGGCTCAAACGATATTGACAAAATTTTGTATAATACCATTTTCGGGCACGAGAAAATAATTGGGTTAGATCACATGTTCGAGAAATTTTGATTAATGGATCATTTTTTAGTACTGCGAGTCAAGCTAAATTTATCTAAAAAATGGCTCAAACGATTTTGTATTCTACTGTTTTCGGTCTTAAGAAAACCCCTGGGCTGTGTCACACGTTCGGGAAAATTAGGTTAGTGGGTCATTTTGGGAGTCATTTCAGGTCCAGCTAATTTTATCTAAAAAACGGCTTTAATGATTTTGACGAAATTTTGTATTCTATCGTTTTCGCTCAAGAAGACCATTGGGCTTTGTCGCATGTTCAAGAATATTCAATTAGTTGGTCATTTTGGGTCACAATGGATCAGGGTCAAGTTAATTGTATCTAAAAAAGCCTCAAACGATTTTGGCAAAATTTTTGCATTATACCGCTTTCGGGCACGAGAATATCATTGGGCTAGATCACATGTTCGGGAAATTTCGATTAGTGGGTCATTTTTGGGTCAGTAGGGGACAAGCTAATTTTATCCAGAAAACAGCGCTAACGATTTTGATTAAATTTGTATTCTATCATTTTCAGGCTCAAGAAGGCATTCAGTTACGTCGCATGTTCGAGAAAATTGATTAGTGGGTCATTTTGGGTCACTATGAGTCTGGGTCAAGCTAATTGTATCTAAAAAACGGCTCAAACAATATTGAGAAAATTTTTTATTATACCGTTTTTGGGCAAGAGAAGATCATTGGGCTAGATCACATACTCGAGAAATTTCGATTAGTGGGTCATTTTTGCGTCACTAAGTGTCTAGCTAATTTTATCCGAAAAACGGCTCTAACGATTTTGACTGAATTTTGTATGCTGCCATTTCCGAACTTTAGAAGACCACTGGGCTGGTCTCACATGCTTGAGAAAATTAGAGATTTAGGTCATTTTGGGGTCATTGCGGGTCAAGCTAATATTATCTATAAAACAGTTTAAACGATTTTGGCTAAATTTTGTATCCTACTGTTTTTGATTCCCAGAAGACCTTTGAGCTAAGTCACATGCTCGAGCAGATTTGATTAGTGGGGCATTTTAAGTTACTACGTGTCAGGGTCTCGAAGCCGCGAATTTGGCAACAGCCAATAAGTTGGCAATATTTGCGAAATATCGGCGACATTTGGCCGAAAAATCGACTTTCAAGATTACGAATACCTAAACACATACTACTTGGCGCCAAATGAAAGAATGTAGCCAAACTTGGCTATATTTGGCAAAAAAAATACATCAGAATAATAAGCATTATAAAGGACAAACATGCCCATGCGTAACGCTGATATTATTTTGATGTTGGCAATAGCAGACGACTAAATTTCGCTTTTACTGGAATTTTTTTTAACTTCTAAATATCGCACATTTTCAATTTTTTACACCATCGAATAAAGAAAAGAAAAAAAATGTACTTATGCAATTAAAAAAAAAAAATCTGTATCGCAGTTTGTTTGAAAACCGTGTAGCAATGTACTCATTTTTTGTAGTTTTTAAAACAATTTTTAAGGAGGATTTTTTTTTAACCATTTGGAAAAATGGTTATTGTCCTCGTCAGGGTAGGAAATCAAAAGCATATCTTAAGCTTTTTATTGGTTTAATACGCATTTTATTCGTTTTCTGATTGGTCTATACAGTAACCCTTTACTTTCAACAGAGATGGAAACTTTTGTTGCCACTATGACAAAAAAATAATAAAAACTACTACAAAAAAAAAAAAAAAAAAAAAAAAAAAAATAATAATAATAACTCAGAAATAAATTGAGATACAGCTTTCAAACAAATTGCATTTAAAAGTACATTTTTTTATCTATACGACGGTGTAAAAAGTAATATTGTGGGATGGCTAGAAGTTTAAGAATGAAATTTCATTTAGAATGGGTCGTCAGATTTCCAAGAAATCTGATGATGGAAAAGCCTTTTCCCGAACAGCCAATGAAATGCTTGGATCATGGTGGCTAGTTGAACTTTAGTTGCTATTGCAATGGAAATAATTCTGCCAGCGCCACCTAGTATCTGTTAACCTAAATGTCTGTTTAGAGGGACTGAGATGATGGTCAACCTCAGGGACAAATATATTTACTACAATATTTTACTATACAATCTATAATAATAAAGGAAAATTATATTTTCGCATACTGTATATATATATATATATATAAGGTATAAATATACAATAGCAAAAGTTAATAATATTTATAGAAATTTTTACAGCATACATTTAATATTGGATAATAAATTTACCTCGAAAAGTGCAGGAATAAACCTTGGGGACGGTAAGACTACCAATAAACTACCTGGGGACTTAAATGACGATTTCGTTTGTTTAAAGCTTAAAATCAATTATTTATGCATCATTATATGTCCATTTATTATTGGTGATTGTTATAACAAATGTTACAATTATATTTACATTTTTCAGTTTTTGGTTTTAGTATAATTAATGAAATATTATTGGCAGTGCACGCAAATTGTCCAATTTTCAGATATTGATCCATATTATCACTGAGATGTACTACAAAGCGCTTACTGTAGAATCTGGTTTGCATATAATTTATCGTTCATTTGCAGGGACACACAAAAGAATTTAGCTACAGTACCAGCTATGAACAATAGTTGCCGGAAGTGCGTTTTCAAATGTAACAATTTTTTGCATATTACTTGAAGTGTATAACTTATATGGGGCCATTCTCACAATCTTTTGACTTTCGGGGGAAAAAAAAATCTGGTGAAATTAAACTTGCTAAAATAACATTTTAATCTGATGGACGAATACCTTAATGATTCAAAATAAAGAAAAAAGGGTCAGCAGCGAAAAGTTTTTTATTTAACTGAGGTTTATGTTAAACTTGCGAGTTTAATTTTCCTTACGATTTTACCACTAAAACTTTTTATTTTCTTCTAAATTTTTACTGCTAATGAATTTCCCTAGTACCCACAGGACATTTAAATAAGAAATAATAACCATGTAGTATTTTTAGTACAAAATTTTGGTATAACACTGTCTTAAAGGGGTGTTAAAGAAGGGACGGTAAGGTAAAAAAAAGGGGACGGTATAGGAAAAAAGGGACGAAATGGGAAAAAAAAGGATGGAACGATAAGGAAAATTACCATCTATTTTAGTCAAATTATGTTAAGACTAACTGGTAGCCACAATTTTCATTGATTTTTAGAAACAGTTATTTACATTGGATTAAATAAAAAAAAATTATTAATTTACCTCGAAAAGTGCAGGAAAAAACCTTGGGGACGGTAAGATTACCAATAAAGCCACGGTACTTGAAATTGATATTTAAATGCTGATTTAAATTCTGCAGTAAATTTCCTGTCAAAGAATTATAGACATTCTTTTTCCAGCATACTTCTGCATGAGAAAAAGCTTGAAAAAAAAAAATTCTGTGGCTTCATCTGAAGTGATTTTCTGTATAATTTTAGAAGAGGGACGGTAAGGAATCTAAAACCCAGGGACAGAGTTTAAAAAATAATAACAACCCTAAAAATGCGTGCAGGTTAATTTTTTGCTACATATTTATATAAAACAATAGTTCTAGTTTTGGAAAAAAATTACATCGAATTATTTTTATTGAAACAGTTTTATACAGACAGCTCCAAACTTAAAAATCAGCATCAGGGACACGGGACGGTGTAGGAGTTTTCCTGGTATTTGGACCCCCAACATCGTCCAAAAACGTATTTATCTCGTTAATATTGTTATACAATCATGCAAAGGGATGTTCCCCAGTATATGAAATAAAAAAAAGACACAAGAACATGTACTAAAATAAAAATTATTATTCAGGGACATAAAAGTCAAAAGGTTGTGAGAATGCCACATATATATATCATACACAGAGCTACATAAATATTCTCAAGTACATTTATTTCTGTTATTGACGGAAATTGCTGAATGGGAATTTCATACTGTACTATAGTTAATTGAACTAAAGTTTAGTAGTCTATGTAGTATACAAACATATCTATAGGTCCTATACAGGGCTGTACAAAACAATTCGTATATTTTCCCGACTATTGATGGTAATTGCAGGAACAGGGTTTTTAATGTGTTATGCATTTTCTAAATTGTTTATTTAAACATCTTTCACCTTAGTAAACTGTACAGTTTTGTTACGGTATTCTGAATGTGTTAAAAAGTGTTTCACAAGCTATGCTAGACCCATGATTTTTCGTTCTTGTTTACTTCATGAAATATAGAAACTTTGAATAAGAGACCTCTTCATACCAAACTTTTATTTTTATGGAAACTAAAACATTCTTGACGTGTTCTTCATTTTTAAATCAATACAACAAAGTATATAGTTACTTATAAATAATTCTTTAATAATTACTCAATTGACTTTTGCGAATATAAGTCCTGATGAATCGTCCTGTTTTTTACTCTGACTATTCAGCGCTTATTATTAATAGCTAAAAAGATCAATACAATTTTCTTGAGAGTTCTGACGTCATGTGGTAAACTCTCGTGAAAATAGTTACTTTATTCAAAGAAAATCGATTTTTTTTTCCAAGATGCAGGACAAGTGGTCAGAATCAATAACCATAAATATTAATCGTTATCTAGAAGAAGATTAGAATTTTTTTTGTAAGGTTTCGTAATCTGTGTTAAGATATAACGCCTAAAAATAATAAAATAAGATCTCTCTCTCTCTATTTTTTTTTTCGGAGTGTAATTAATAACAGTAACAAATATTTTTTAATAAAAGTAAAAACACTTTAAAAAAAAAACACTGTTTTATAAGCATTCAATGGTCATCTTGAAAATACTGCCTAATTTTTTGACTTCAATTCACGTTTTTTCCCCAAAATTCCCCTTACAATACATTAATTTGGTGTGGGCAACCAACTCGATTATGAAAAATTCACTGTTTTTTTACGCTTATGGTAGGAAATTCAAACAAATAAAGTTATTAAACAATATATAATATTTGATTTTTTTTTAAAAAAAGAAAGATAACAGGAAAGAAAAAGTGAAACAATATTTAAGCTTTTCTTACGATTTCTGAATTGATTTCAGAAGGTATATCGTAAATTAATTAAAGTTTAACTATTAATTGATTTGTTTTATAAATCAATATTTAATATTGGCTTATTTTTTTAATACTACAAAAATACTACTCTCATCTTTTATTTATAATTTATTTTCTACTTTTAAGTCTTTAAAATGTTTCATAGTTGCAGTTTCACAGCGCTTTAGCCTATTTTAGCGAGCATTTGCGCGTATTTGGCGCATTATAAAATCCATTGTTTTTTTTTCAACTCCCCATACAATTGTTCGAGTTACAGAGAATATTTGGCGATTTATCACCTGTGGCGGACTTATTGGAAAATGCCTTAAAGTTAGTTTGTTAATTTATAATTAAGGATCGATCAAAACAGGTTTTTAAGACCGAAACCGAATTTCAGTAATCTTCCTATTTTCGGCCGAAAACAAAAATGGCCATAAAAAATAATTATTAATACTTACATAAATATACATAATTATTAATTAATTATACGTGTGGCCCAAGTTCGGTCTCTGTACCTCTGACCAAAACTTTTTATTTTCATACAAAATAAAACGTAATTAAATCATCTCACAAAATGATTTTCATACGAATTTAATCTAATTAAAAAATGTTTTAGATATACATACCTCGATTTATCTTTTATAATGATTTTTGTTAATGATCATCTGTTATACTAGAATATACTGTTATACTACTCTGTTATACTAGTTATACTATGCTCAAAGAGCATTCGAAACACTTCTGCGGTTTCAAACTAAAAAATTTCTATTTACTGTTAAGTCTGCAGCTTTTAACGAGCACGTGAAAAGCGTCTTCAAAGTTTAGTCTTATATGCATTTCCTGCTTTATATGTAATTTCATCCATGTAATATTGTAACAGTCATGACTGTTTATAATTATCAGTCAGTCATGACTGATAATTATAAACAGTGAAGCTCATAGCAATAAATTAAATTTAAAAAAATAAAAAAAACAGACTGCGTAAAAAGCGAACTAATTAATTATTTCTCATCTATGTGAAACTACTTTTTATATTACTTACCTATTTTTTATTGATGACTTTTAAGTTGTGTTTAATTGTTAGTTTGTATCTATAAACACTGTTTTGAGGAGGTCGAGGTCGATAGATGTCTGTGAAGGTTAGAGTTGCAATAAAGCTAGAGATTCTACCTACACAACTTCCAGGTTGTGTAATATTTAAACGGAGCTTCTGACTGTAAAATAGTCAATGAAACATCGTCTTCCTTTTGAAAGACCTATCCAATAATATGCCACTCAATAGGGTGCTTAAATTTTTTTTTTCGTCTCTACCGCCTTTTTGTATTTTACGGCCGCCATTTTGAATTTATAAAAACAAAAGCTTACCTATAACCATCGGACGATTAAGACGAATCGATAGAGACCCCATTCATTAAAATCCATCCATTCTTTGGGATGCTTCAAGGGTATAAAGGAATCCAATCCACATACCCAGATACGAGTGAAACACATAACCCTTCTTGGCAGTCGGGTAATAAAGGGTATCTCATTTGAGCCGATACAGCTCAAATCAATATGCGTAACTTTGAACATTTCCGAATAGTCCAGGGGAAATGTACCAAAAAAAGGGGGTTACCTTGCAAAAGGTCGGGTAAAAGATTTTTTTTTCTGAATTGTTTATAATGATGCCAACATGGAAAAACCAAGTTTTCTAACAAAATTTCTTAAGGCTAAATTTTCTGTCGCCAAAAAACAAGAAAATTTTGGGACACTTTTTGGTTTTTTTTAAAAATATCTCGAGATCCGTTGCCGTAGCATATTATTTGTCAGTTACAATATTAAAGAGGATAAAGTTCTCTACAACTTTCATATTTACAACTTTTTTATACACTCAATAGCAAGCGCAGTACGCCATTTCAAAAATAGGACAATTTTTTCAATTTTCTTAAAAACCGTGAAAAACGCAGTTCTGCCCCGATTATTCAAATGTTTCCCACGGATTTAATCGTGTATGTCAACTTCTATATATTAGTAGCAGTAAATTATGTGTTTCAGGGCTATAACTAGCCTTTTTTGCACCCGTGCCAAACATGGATTTTGGCGCCCCCTCCACCCTTCCCCCCTCTTTTAAAAAGAAAATTTACCACGGGAATTTTAATAAATCTCTAATAGCCGGATTTTGAAAATTTTAAGTGTGTTAGCATTAAATACGTAATGCTGAACTACGTAATCAGCTTTGCAAAATATTGATTCATGAAAACCTTGAAAACCGTACCGAAAGGAACCGAAATATATTCCGCTTTGAACAGGTTTCCGTCTTAGCAGGTATAATTGTTCATATTCTTTCTCTTGAAAAAATATATGCTTTTCTTTAAAGACCGAATTCCGTATATACAGATTTCATTTTCAAAGATTTTAAGGTAGTTGTCGTATTGAGGCGTTTAAAGTCACAGTTATATGAATTATAGGATTAAATTAGTCACACGAAGACATTCGCAAGATTACATTAAACCTATGGGAGTGTTCTTGACAAATATCTCGCTCGCATTTTGTTAATTTTAAATATATATTTTTTTTTTTTCATGGGATACCTGAGATCAATATCTAATGTTGTGCTTTTGTACTTTTTCGGGTTTGGTTGCTTTTTTAAAAAATATATTCGGACACTTTCATTTTTGGAAAACTGTTTGGAACCCGTTCTGAAATTTAAATGATCCTTTTTGAGTTTTAAAGCAATTAATAGATAATCTTAAAGTTTTACATATTTTTGCATGCTGAAATCATATAATCTCTTGTTATATTCATTGATATAAGTGAAAAAAAATTGACAATATATTTTAAAACTAATATTTTAAATAATTTTTATAAAACTAGTGATTTCAAATATTTTATTCACAGAATTTATAAATATTACAAGATATAAATGCATAATATTAGTCAGTGAAATAATCTGGTGTCCTTTTCATTGTAGCTATTTTATAAGGTAAAGGCATAAGGGTAAAGGTCTTTCATAAAAGATATTTATCTTTTCAGTCCCCCCCCCCCTTTTTTTTTATACGGAACTACAATTCAATGTTTGCGATCTTTAAAACAGTAAAACATTAAAACATATGTTATCAATAATTGGTAAATAAAATATACCATTGTAAGGGGGAATAAAATATGTTTTTCGCAAATTTTCATACCTGGGTGATTTTCAAACAAAGTCTCATGTTTTACTGTCCTTTCACATTTGCACAGAAAAATAGTTAAATATCATAATTTTAATTATTGCATTTTAACTATCATGTTTTTTAATGATAATTTACAGATATATTATTATTTATAAAAAATTTAAAAATAAGAAATATATTCTTTTGTAGTCAAAATATCATTACCGTAGGTTGTCCCAACAAGCAATTCATTAGGTAAAGATTTGGCAAAGTTCTATTTAAAACAGATGGTTATGATTTTTTAATACATTTTTATTTATTAAGATGCTACTAATGAAAAAAATATTTATTTTCATTAATTAAACTTAGGGGTCATCCACAAATGATGTCACGCTTGGACGGAGGGGGGAGGGGGTTCATGAAATTGTGACAGTTTGTGACAAGGGGGTGGGAGGGGGTAAGAAGAAGTGTGACATCACACATTTTGGTTAAAATAAAAGCATTAAAAATCAACAGATTAAATTTTTAAGTTATTTTGAAATTAAAGTATTTTGTGTTCATACAGTAAAGATAACATTTAAAGCCAAATATATTAAATTTCATTTCAAATTCCAAAATACTGCTGTTTTTAATTGTTCTTTCAATTAATATTTTATGAGTATTGTATATTAATTATGTTTTTTGTTGCAAATCTTAATCTCATTTCATACAAAATAAGCACACGAATCATTTTTATTATTATGCTCACAAATGTCGTTAAAACACATAGTTAAAAGTTTCAAAATAAGATTTGAAATATGATGTATAACATAGTACTTTCATTTTGAACTGCAAGTATATGTTTATGTAATATAGCGTGACATGTGACAAGAGGGGGGGAGGGGGTATGGTGAAGTGTGACACTTTGTGACAAAGGGGGAGAGGGGGGGGGTCAAAAATATTGAATAAAAGTGTGACATCATATATGGATGACCCCTTATTTATAATTCTTAATAATTTTTTTAAACCGTGTCCCAAGAAAGAGTGTCATTGCCATGCTTCTGACAAAAAGTTCCTCCGAATTTTTTTAGAGAACAGCACATGCCTTTTTATCATGACAAAAGTACTCCTAAGTCAACTTGTTATCAGTTTTAGGTGAACAGAGTAAATAGTTTGATAGTTTCAATAAAACAAGCAAAGACTTTGAATGTTTTGGTGAGTATTCTTTTGTAAGTCATTACCGTACCCAATTCTAATTGATAATTAAATGAACTTTTATTTCTTAATCTTCTTTCATTGTATGAGAAATAAAAAATCATTGTATGGGCCAGAAGATAAAATGGCTGCCTTTTATGCTTGGGGAAAAATAAAAATATTTTGCTTAATTTGTCATTACCGTGCTCACTTATGTCATTATACCAAGTGCATTAAAACTTAAAAATTAGTTTTAAAATGTTAAATTAGTAATTTGGTCTCTGCTGATGCTTGTATATTAATGTTTATGAGGTAAGGTAATTATTTATAAACAATTAAAACTTTCTGATTATTTCTAAAAATTTGATTTTGATATTTCAAAAGATGGACAGATTTTGAAAATGACCCACCTATTCCATTGATGCCTGGAAAAATATGTATGTATTATAAAAATTATAAAATTTATTAAAATTAAGCAAGAAATCTTTTTTAATTGAAACTATCGTGCCAATAAGTTACGATAGATTGAAAAATTCTTTTAAACAATGCTTTGAAATTAACATTGTATACACTTAAAGTTACTGTCTGAATATGAAAATTGTCTCATTCATCTACACTCTGTCCTACTTTTAAAATTACATAAATTTATTGCATATAAAATGTCTGTTGAGATGAAAATAAAGATAAAATTTTTAATATCGCATTCCTTTTCGCTTTGAAATTGTTTTGCCGATTTTGAAAAGCAGTTATCATTTCCTTATTACTTACCCATCATACGTAGTATAGGGTAAGTCTTGTAATTGTTTTAAAAATCGATTTTTTTTGACGGATTTATACATTTAAGACACTGGAGATTCCGAAAAACATTTTTTAGAAAAAACAATTTACTATATTGTTTATTCTAAATTCTATATTATTGAAAATATTTATTACTGTGCAAATAATAATTGAGTGTGCAAATAATAGATAATTTACTGCTACCAATTTTTAGAAATCGACATACACAATTAAATCTGTGGGGAACATTTGAATAATCGCGGCAAAACTACGTTTTTCACGGTTTTTAAGAAAATTGAAAAAATTGTCCCATTTTTGAAATAGCGTACTACGCTTGCTATTGAGTGTATAAAAAAGTTGTAGGTATGAAAGCTGTAGAGAATTTTATCCTCTTTAATATTGTAATTGACAAATAATATGCTAGGGCAACGAGTCTCGAGATATTTCCAAAAAATCAAAAAATGTCCCAAAATTTTGTTGTTTTTCGGCCACAGAAAATTTAGCCTTAAGAAATTTTGTTAGAAAACTTTGTTTTTCCATGTTGGCATCATTATAAACAATTTAGAAAAAAAAAAATCTTTTACCCGACCTTTTGCAAGGTAAAATGTACATTTCCCCTGGACTAGAAGGAAGAAACGAGATTTTTGGAATACAGATAGTTTTGGTGAGGCCGAATTTTTGCCAGCATTTTCGTCGAAACTCAGATTTTGCGCCGAAACCGAAACCGAAACCGAATTTTCAGTCGATCCCTATATTTATAACTAAGTTCTAAAAATACTAAAATGTTATATTGTCATTGGAAACACAGCTTTTTGTAAGTATTTTTTTTATATTTCTAGCATATAAGGGAGTGGATTAAAAATCGATTGCGAAATTCCATCTTTACATACAAAAAACAGGTTGGGTTAAATAAAATAGTATAAAATTCACTCTATTATAAGCCTTCAATTTTTATCCTAAAAAGCACGACTAATTTCATGATTGCAATTCATGAAGTTCCAAAAACTTTTCCGTCGCAATACGTTAATTTGACGTGGACCCAGATTATTGAAAATTCGCTGCTTTGATATACGCTTGATAGAAATCGTGAACCAGTGAATTCATTAAAAATTATAATTTTTGCCCTGTTTCTTGTTAGTGTTCGGTACTTAAAAAGTAAAAATGGAAGCATTATAAGATACTCGTGTCCGTCTGCCATATCCGTTTTTCTAGAAAACTATCGAATGTGAAAAGTTTAAACTTGGCAAAGTTATAAAGGCTATTGACCCACATATTTATAGATTATTAGTCATTCGCAAATATTTTTAGGAAAAACTTAGAGAGGCTAATTAAGTTGCTTGAAATAAATATATATATATATTTCCTAAAAATAAACTTTGGAAGTGATCTTTAGATGTTTTATGTAATGATAGAGGGCAACACTATTTCTGATCCATTAGTGAAAATAATGTATTTAATCTGTTTCAACCTTATTACACTGTTTATCTTAGCGTTTTGATTGTACCAATAGTATTTTGCTTAAATATTTTTGGCAACATGTACAAATCGTTTGTTATAACCTTTACAACATGCTGTATCATTGATGGCATGGTTGGATCTTCAATTGGTAATTATGCTTCTATTTTTAATCCATTTTAATCCGTTTCATTTTATATCTTATGTTATTTATGCTTTCTTTTTCTGGATTTATTGTGTACGGTAACCCAAATTTTGTCTTTTTTAGCTTGTTATGGCTTATGCAAGGATGACACCGTACATATTATTTGTGGAACTCAAGGTGCTTTGGGCCTGGTGATTCTGCCTTGGTTCCACAAATATTTCCATTTTCGAATGTTTACTATATTTTCAAATCCTTGTCTCACTTGTTGTGATGACTGTTTCAAAGAGTTTTATAAAGGTTAATACATTAATTTTAATTTGCTTAAAATTTCATTTATAAAATGTATATTCACAATTGTTGATGATAATTTGTATTGGTTTATAATAGTTACACATATATATATATATATATATAATAGATGTAGCTTATTTTAAATCTTTAACTAACTTCATTATCTATAATAATTATATCTTGCAAGATAACACATTATATTTACAACACTTTTCGGTATACCCCAAGGTGGCTGTACATTCAGTTTATTATCAGACTTATATTTATATCACTATGAACGTACTTTTACTAATAATAATCTACATTTATATCGTTATATTGATGACATAATTTTAATTGCCACTGATCAAACTAAAATTTCTCAATTTCCAGTAGATTATCCCACTAATTTGGAATTAACGGAAAACCTCTTATCTAATAATACAATCAACTTCTTAGATCTTAAAATTACAATAAAAGACAACAAAACAATAACAGAACAATATGATAAACGTAAAGAATTTAAATTCAAAGCTAATACATTTACAAATTTTAAATCTTGTCTTCATAATTCTGTATATCGAAATATAATACTTAACCATTTATGTAGAATAAAATGTTTATGTTCTTCTCATCTAATTAAAAATAATTTAAAAAAAACTGATTTATGATGCATTAAATCAAGGTTTTCCAAGGAAATTCATGTATTCTTTAATATACAATTAGTACTTACATGATCTTTTTAAAAAACAAATTAACACATGCGTAAACAAAATTACAAAAAAAAAAAACTTATAAAATAAGAAAATATTTATAGAAAAATAAAAAATAGTAAAATAATAAAAAATTATTATAAGACGGATGGGTGGGTAGATGTTAGAGTATGGAGGAGGGTGGTGTTGTCTGGATAATACGCAATGGTTAATTTATTAAAAGAAATGAAGGGGCATTTTAATTATAACTACATTGCTAATACACTTTTTATATGGAGGTTGATTCGATATTTTATATATATATGGTGACGTTAAATTTTTATTTCAATTCATATTGAATTTATTTAGCATAATTAATTTTTAATCAAGTTAACAATTAACTTGTTATTAATTGTTAGTCTTCTCGGGACAATATCATATTACTTTCTAATAGTATACCATCTTTATGGTGAATAATGTGCATAATAAGTTTATTTGACATAACTAATGATATTGTGGCCGCCCCTCCGGGTGGTTCCGAACCGACCCCTTGAGTGGGGGAGGAGACCGGAAGCTCGGCAGAGTTCGTTGTGTACGAATGCGAGGGGGCCGGATGGGGACGATTCGCCACCTCCTAGAGAGACCTGCGGTCGACAGGCCAAGGGTCCGGTGGCCACGGGTAACGGACGTTGTGCATGGGGCGTAGGGTCTTCGGACTCATGGTGAGTTGCGCACCCCCGGCAGCCGGGTTCTCTGGCCAAGCCGGATAGCGACGTTCCATAGGTCGATCCCGGTGCCGGTCTACGGGCCGGACGGTGTCGCCGGGCAAAGACTAGCTAAGGCGATAGGACCCCATCCACCAATTGACTAAGAGGGAGCCTGAAGTATGAGTGAGGGCTTTGTAGAGGAAAGTCCTCGGTGCTCGCTAGTGACGACGGGGCTCGCGGGAACGCCATGCAGGAACTCCCGGAGCAACCGAAGGGCGAGGGTTACGGACAGCGCCCAGGTTACTTTATGACTTGGGTGGCTCATCCCTCCGAGGACCACAGCTGGAGCAGTTGTGAGCCGACCCTTAGGGTGGTAGGGTTTGGCGGTGCCCCCGTTGACCAAGGAGCGGTCGCGTGGGGAGGCCAGTATGGATCTGGTTGCTCCATGTCGTGCCGTGACCCTTGGGAGGGGGTCGGCCGGCAGGTCCACCATCGAACACTATTCCCGCAGGGAAACGGGCCGGAGGCTCGCCGGTAACGCGGCGGCTCATCGTGCCTCAGGTGAACTCTTGGTCCGATCCAGGTCCTCCGTGTCTATGCGGTACCGGAGTTTGCCTCGCCTGGTGATGAGGACCTAGAGGTGTCTCCACCTAACTTTCGAACGCACTAACAAGGTAGCGGTCGGTCACTGCACGGGGTCAGGGGTCTTCGGGCCTGGGTACCCTCGACGGCCGTGAGGTAAGGTAGTGGTGGGCGGGCTTCTGTCGGCCTCCGCTGGCTTCTCTGTCCTAGGATGGAGTCGAGTCGGTGGGGGCTGGCGGGACTCCGTTCCATCCAACCCCCTAGCGAGGCGGAGTCTATTCCGTCTAGGTGGAGCTTTCCGTGCCCGCCTGGGGTCGCTAACGGCACCTAGTCTGGGCCAACTGGCTCCCGGCGTGATCCGCGAGGGGTTCCGTCGGTTGTGCCGGGTGGACTGGGCGAAGAGCCAGGAGCTGGGTCGCTTTACGGCCGGAGGGATTTTCCCCGTCCTCCCTGGTTTTCAAGCTAGGGGCTCCTCACTAACTTTCCGATCGGCTGGCCCACAAAAATGTCTCTGCCGGAAAATGGTATCTGATCTTGGGGGCCTGTCCGTAAATTAAATTCGGGTCGGGAAGCCTCGGTTCGGTCCGTGGGCCCAGCGTCTTTATAGGCGTCTGGTTCCTGCGATGGCTTGCGGGGTCTACCGGCTCGAGTAACCAAGTTTAGGGACCACTTGGTTTTCTAGCTGGGTGGTGAGGACTGTCGTAGCGGCCGTTCGTCTCTTCTTGGGAATAGCCGTCACCGTGTGCGCTGGGCAGCGGTGTCGGTTTGACCGGAGTTGGCGCGGGGTTCCGCTCTGTTGGAGCTTGTCTGGCGGCGACCTTCGGGACGCGTCGCGGGGCTTGTTTCACGGGTGGTTCCTTGTGTCGACAAATGGGCCTGAAAAGGGCCTGGGACCGGAAGATGGACCCCCCGTCTATAACTAATGATATTACAGTTTGTATTAAAATTAGGTTATTAGTATTTTATTATTCCTATATACTTTTTAATAATGTTTAATTTTGAATTTAGTATTAAATGATTAATTAATGGTTTTATGTGAATGGTAATCCCATATTCATATTCTTTAGTTTTTTATGGTTAATATGAAAATAAACCACACAATTTATTTGTTATAATTAGGCAATTGGGAAATGAAGATTTTGACACAATTATATCAACATCCATTTATTATTATTATTATTTTTTTTGTTCCTGTTCATTTTATTAATTATTTTTTTCATATTTAAAAGTATTTCTTATAGTTTATATTTTTATTATATATAATTTTTCATATATAATTAATTTAGTTTTATAGCATAATGCTATATTATATTATGATTGTTTTGAAGTTATTTAAATTTTCCGTATAGTTTAATTGGGTATGGTAGTAGAATATATTGTAATCATTCTATTAACATTGTATTTATTTAATATTTATATGAATAATGAAGTATAATATGGTATTTTTATATTAGGATTTGTTGGGATATAGCAATTGGTATATTATGAATGAATTAACTTATAATAGCATAAGCTTTGACATTTTGTTCATATTAGTTTCAAGTTAATATCATAGATGGCAGCACTAAAATTTAAATTGGATTCTGTCTGATGCTTCGAATAGAGTAATAATATCAATTTTTAACACTAGGTGGAACTTAATGTTGGCTATTTGCGATTTTGTAAGCTTATAGTTTTGGTAATTTTTACTTTAGTTAAGAAATTTAAAAAAAATTTAAAGTGTTAAGAGGTAATTCACTTATTATGTAATTATTTTCTATTTATATTATTTTAATTGCATTTATCACGGTATTTCAAAATAGATTAACTGTTTACATTAGGTTTTAAAATCGGCGTTAACTTAACTGTAAAAATAACCTTAAACTTATCGTGCTTTGGATACCATGTGCTGATGTGTACTTGGATAAAATAACTGGGATTTTATAAGATATTTAGTGTAATATTACTACTTTTCCTTGCTATTAATTAATTATTTAAAGGGTTGTATTGCTTTTTCTATTTCATAGCATTTAATTTTATTCTGTTTTCAGTTTGAAACCATTCTCTTGGTTATATTGGTCGTTTGAGTACAGAAGAAATTTTTTTTTTCAGCTTTTAGCTTTTTTTCTCACAGAAAACGACTGATTTTGCTTCTATAATTGAATTCTGTACTCTTGATAACGTAATTCAATATATAATTTTTTCAATTATTTTTATCGAAATTCATATTCTTCTTTTTTTCATTATTATTAATTCTTGTTATATAGTACAAGGGACTTTATTTTATACATAGTAGCTTGTTTATTATGTTTTTGGTATCCATTCAGTGTGTTTGGGGACACTGTATTGTTGTAAATCCATTCATACTATCACAATTATTGATGGTGGTCAGTAATGTTTAATTAATGGTTATATATATATATATATATATTGTTTGAAAGGTCTCGTAACAGCGAACTGAAAAATATGTTTGTTTTTATTTTAGGTGTTATATTTTTAGCGATATCGTCGAAAATGTACTCTCCCCCCCTCACCACCTATTTCCGAATCTACTGAAACTAAAATTCTAAAAAAAAAAAAAAGGGGGGGGATAGTAAGAGTTTATTGAAACCTTGCAGGAAAACTATAGCGACATACTTTTAAGAAAATCGCATTTTTTCGTTGCACAGAAGCTTCACCTTGCGGGCGCTCAGCGGGAGAATTGGTGGGGAGATTTGATGGGGAACTCTCGAGGTTCTTATCGACGCGGAATCATCCGAGCATTGTTCAGAGATACAGAGATTTAAAATGAATTCGAATTCTCTTACGACTATAGATAGTAATTGCCGAAATTGAGCCTTCAAATATTTTATGCGTTTTACAAATTGTTTATTTAGATGTCGTCTTTCCCCTTATTAAAAGGTGAAGTTTTGTTACAGTATTCTGAATATGTTGGAAAGTGTAACATAATCTACGTTTGACACATGATTTCTCTTTCTTGTTTAAACAGGATTGAAGCCTTCTTTTTTGTCATTCATTATTAAAATACAGTTCTAGGAAAGTGTTTTCTAGAAACTACTTATAATTATTACCCGGCAGGGCGGAAATAAACTGAAGTGATGGCTAATGAACCTAACAAGAGCAAAAATATACAATCTACATTATACAAGAGTCAAAATATTCTAGAATACAAACAGTAAACATATGAAAGGTTTCCTTTTCGTCTCAAAGTGATAGAACATCTTTCTGAGCTTTAATCCGTTGTACATTTTTTACGTTTTTAATGGTGTTATTAAGATATTTATTTTGTATCAGTTTATTAAAAGTAACTGTTATTATTGTTTTAAGTTTAGGCATGTATGTTGGTAGTAGTGTTGCCAGGTGTTCCGATTTATGCGGGGTGTCTCGATAGTCAGAGGCTCCAAGGCCTGTCCCGCGTAAACACTGAGCGGCACGTCAAAATTCTAGATTTTTAAAATGCATAAATTATTAGGTATTATTATTGTTCTTATTTTTTAGTACCATGCTATTCGCCAGTCTGCATCCAGTGAAAAATAACAAGTAATATAAAAAATTTGTTTTTAAAGTCAATTTCTACTTAGGTCATCAAAGAAAAATTTAATATAATCCCTTAAGATAATATTAGTTTTTGTTGCAATAAAATATCTCAATTTGCTGATTTTCTATAAGTAAGTAGGTTTGCAATGGAAGTCTATGGGAATTTGGCGAAAAATTAGAGATATCGCCAAGTTGGCGACTCATTTTGGTGATATATCGCCAAGTTGGCGACAAACTTGGCGGTATTTGGCGACAGAACAGGGTCTCCCCTATGGTAACCCCCTTATAGATATGAAGATGCATTAAATGCTGTTCAATAACCAATGGCCGCCCTTTTGTCTCCTATATAAAACTAAAATTAATTAATTAAAATTTAATTAATGAATTAATATTTGAAAAAACTGTATTAACATCAATTGTCATCCAGTACAAATTTAAAAAAATTATTTCAACTTTGTAGGGAATTTGAAGAAAGAAATTCTTGCATTTTTCTTATTTTTATTTCACAACACAAAAACAAATCTTGACATTCACGAAAACTTAACACCATAGGCGTAGAGTTATATGGGCCCGTGGGGCTCGGGCCCCTCCAATAATTTTTTCAGATGGGCTATATTTTTTTAAGCCAACTGATATCGAAAAAAACTCAGATTTTGGAATTTCATGCAATTTACAAAAGTTTTTAGCGTATAATGTTTTCGATGGATAATTGTTCTTTCTCGAAATTCGCTGTTTACTTTTATTCTTTGTAAACAAGTAAAACAACTGGAAAATTTTAGCGTGGCGTATGGGAAAAAACTAAGCACACTCCATGGTGGGTTTTTCTTCCTTCTTTGGACACTGGGCACACTTTCTGGGGAGAATTTCTTTTTCTAATTCGGCGTCGTAGACATAGGATAATAAATTCCCGTTTTTAACGGACAACAAATGGTGTCCGATATGATCTGATTAGAGTCAGGGTCGAAACTAGCCTTTTATGCACCCGAGGCAAACATAGATTTTGGCGCCCTCCTCCCTCTTCCACAAAATATATTTACAAAGAGAATTTTGCAAATTTTCTAATAGCCGACTTATTTTAAAATTTAAAATATGTAATCATAAAATATGTAATACTGAACTCCGTAATCTACAATGGCGGATCCAAGGGGGAGGTCACGGGGAGCATGAACCCCCTCTGAACAACAACAAAAATATTCTAAAGATCATTTTTTAAATGAAATATACAGTACAGTCCCGCTTAACCGAGTTTCCGTTTTAACCGAGTTATTTCTTCTGATGGACTGGTGGCTTCCATTATTATGAAACAGCCATTATAAATGAAGTGTTAGGTGAAGATGAAAGAGCAGCCGTAAAAAGTTAGAATTCTGATTTTCTGGTCAGAATGGGGAGAAAAAATGAGAGAAAGAAACATCTTTTTTTTCCCATTCTGACCAGAAAATCAGAGTTCTAACTTTTTACGGCTGCTATTTCATCTTCACCTAACACCTCATTTATAATGGCTGTTTCGTAATAATGGAAGCTGTCAGTCCATCAGAAGAAAATGATCAATTCCAAAGGTATAATCCTTCATTTGGCGCCCGGAGCACATGCCCCCCTGCCCCCCTTAGTTTCGGCCCTGATTAGAGCACAAATAAGATGGTTCGCCGTTTCCCGAACCTACAAAGAAAGTGGCTCCAATTTACGAGCTTTGAAGAACTCGGGAGGGAGGGGGGAGAGGATTTTGTTGCAAATGATGAAACTTTTAGGAATTTATTTTATTTAATATTTAGGAAATATTTAGGAAATATTTTAGGAAATATGAGCAGTTGCATGAAATACTTTTTATCTGCGCATGCGCGAACGATAACAAGGGTCATTCTACGTAATTTAATAGTCAACTCTATGGAGCAACTTATTAAAAAAAATCTGGTCAAATATCGTAAAAATTCAGAAAGATATCGGCTTTAAAGTGAGCAAATTTTTAGTTGTTCTCTAAAAGCAGCTGAATGTTAAGGGGTTTTTCACAAATTGTCATTTTTTATTAACTGGCTTTCAGAAAAAAGTTGGTAGTATTTAGTGAGTATCAATGAGTAGATTTGGAAAAAATGCTTCGATTTTGACAATTCTTTTGATCATGGTATAGGCTCGTTCTGGTGGTTATCCAAGAAGAACTAAAGCATCAATAAGAAATGAAAATTAAAAAAAAATAATAAAAATTAAAAATGACAATTTGTGGAAAATCTCTTTTCATTGAGCTGCTTTTAGAGAACAACTAAAAATTTGCTCACTCTAATGATGATATCTTTCTGAATTTTTACGATATTTGACTAGATTTTTTTTAATAAGTTGCTCCATAGAGTTGACTAGTAAATTATGTAAAATGATCCTTGTTATCTTTCGCGCAAGCGCAGATAAAAATTATTTCACACAACTGCTCATATTTCCAAAAATATTTAATATATTTATATTCCAATTGCACTATATTGTTTCTACTATATTTTGTCAATTTTTCTGAAACCGGCGTTAAATTTGGTTGAAAGCCCTGCAAATAAGCAAAAAACATGCAATATTTCTTTTAATTTTTTTAAATAAATCGCTATATCTCTATTAATATACGTGCTATTCTTACACAAAAGAATACACATATTTCACAATGTCTGTTTATTTATATTCGGTAGCGATAGATCATTTCATGTATTTTATTGCACAGGGTGATCCCAAGTATTGTTTTTTTTCTTTGATTTTTTGCTGGTCCCCTAATTGCCCCCCTCCCTAATCAAATCGACATTGCTAAATATGAGGTCATACCTGTTCTTTTCAATCCTGAAATTCCAGAAGAATCTGTCAAGTATATTTCTAAATATTCGACAAAATGTCTAAAATTGAAAGTTGCCCGTCATTAATGGCAATATAGTGTATATTCAGTTCTTATTCAGGCCAAGCAAGAAACCATTTCTCAGGCCCATTTTCTTTCATTAATATCATGCTGAGTAGAGACCGGGTCTAATTTTTTTCTGTAAACCCGGGCCAGGTCTAAACTTAATTTTTTTTTTTTTTCCGTGCCGTTTCGGACTGACATTTGATTCGATTTTCGTGATATTTCAAGCTTTTAGACGTTCATAAAAGTATCTATCTGTACAAACACAGCAGGGCCGCTTTTTCGTGCGCATACCTGTAGTATTTAAATTATACATTTATACACTAGCTAACTGACATGCCCGACGTCGTCCGGTCTGTCAAAAAACAGTACATAACACGAAAAAAAACTCAAAAAATCGCGAAAAATTAAAAAAAAAAGCTGCACGAATACCAAATAAATTTAAATGAAAAGAAAACAAAATTTACTATTTTGGGCTAGAAGATAACCGGATTCCTTTTACTAATTTGGAAAAATTGTAGCGAATCGCGAGAAAACTCTAAAAATCGCTAAAAATTCAAAAATCGCAGATGACAAAATTTTGTTATTATGGGCTAAAAGCTTAAAACAGGATTCCTTTTACGAGTGTAGAAAAATCAGCGCGAATTGCAAAAAATCTCAAAACAATGCATAAAATTTCGCAAAAAATTCAAAAATCGCTTTACGATTTCGAATAAACTTTATTGAAAATATAACAACATTTATTATATTGGGCTAAAAATTTGACACCCACTTCCTTTTACGAATGTCAAAAGATAGCAGCGGAACGTTAAACATCGCATTAAAAATCGATTTTAAAAAAATCAAAAATCTCAGAGGAAAAAAATTACTTCAGCGTGTTACAAGTTTGAAACGAATTTCTTTTATAAATGTAAAAAAAAAAAGGCACGGAACGGGTAAAAACGCTAAACATCGTGTTGAAATGCGGAGTTTTTTTTTTTCTTTTTCAGAAATCAAGGAAGAGAAAATTTGCTATATTAGGCTGAAAGTTTGAAACCGAAAAAATATTATGAATGCCAAAAATCGCTACGGAATATGAAAAAAAAAAAAAAAATCAAACAAACGCAAAAAAAGAGCATTAAAAATTCAAAAATCGCTGAGAACACAAATCACTATAGTGGACTAAAAACATTAATCGGAATTCTTTCACGAATGTAAAAAAAAAAAAAAAAAAACTCCATGGGATGCAAAAAATCGCTCCAAGTGAACAAAATTTACTACATTAGGTTAAAAGTTTAAAACCGAATTATTTTTACCAGTGTAAAAAAGTCACTGCGGAAAGCGAAAAACCGCCGAAAATTGCACTAAAAATTCCAAAAGTAGCAAAGGCCAAAAATTACTAAGAGTGTTCTAAAACATTTTAACAGGAATTCTCTCACGAGTGTCAAAACTCGTTGCGAAAAATCGCAAAAGCTCGAATTAAAAATTCACAAAACTTACTGTATAATGCTAAAAATTTGAAACCGAATTTCTTTTATCAATATAAAAAAATCGCTGCGAAACACGAAATAACGCTAAAAATCGGATGCAAATATTTGCGAAAAATTCAAAAATCGCTGTACGAATTCCGAATAAACTTTTTTGAAAAGACGACAGAATTTACTATATTATACGCTAAAAGATTTAAGTCTGATTTATTTTAATAATTAAAAAAAATTGCCTCAAACCGTGAAAACGTTAAAAATCGCATTAAAAATTACATTGAAAAAGTCTAATCAAAAAGTACGAAATCGGGCTTTGGGGTGCATAACTAAATACATATAGAGGTACAGTCGTGGAAAAAAACAAAGTAAACACCCCCTACTAACTCCTTAACAAATTATCGTAGACGAAAGTTACTGGTACCGAACGATTGAAAATAAAGTCTACTTTTAAATGCTGTATATAAATTTTGCTTAGGGGGCCATCTACATATCAAAACGAATCCAAACTTCGTTTTTTGCAATGGCAATACTCAATTTTAAGCAGATGTTTCAAAACTTCGGTTAAAACTATGCCTAGACACCAAATTTCAAGTCATTTGAATGATAAGTTTTTGAATTATAAACATTCAAAATTTAGTGCTTCTAATGTTAAATTACATTTTCATATTTTTATTTATATCTCCTGAAATTATGCTTCTAATGTGCTAATTTTTTGTGTAGCAATAATACTAATATACCCAAACATAAATACGTTGAATTTACAATTTTTATAATTTTATGATATGAATTATGAAATTAATATTCGAAAAAATTATGAATTGCAACCTAGAGTTTTTTTGATGGATTTAATTTTATTAAGTCCTGCTTTATGGAAATCCAAAATTTCACAATTTTCTTCCAAGTAGTTTTCAAATTATGCTTAAATAACGGCAAAAGGATGTTTTAAGGGGCCGTCTGTGATAGAAGTGACTCGATATTTTGAAATTTCTTCTGCTGTCGTGTAATCTAGCAGGCTTCATTGACTGTTTGAGTGGTGCCTTGATCAAGAAGGAGGCTCTCTTGGTCAACAATGGAGTACAGAACTTCAATTTGGATACAGCCCTTAAAATACGCTCGTTTTAAAATAATTAATTACTCGAAAACTTATGGTACGAATTGCATAAAAATTTGTTTTTAGGCTAATTGAAGGGTGTAGAGTTCATTTATGCTGTCAGAATTGTGTACTGCTATTGAAAAAAACAAAGTTATGGTTCGTTTTAGTAAGTAGATGGCCCCCTAAGCAAATTTTATATACAGCATTTAAAATTAGACTTTATTTCCAATCGTTCGGTACCAGTAACTTTCTTCTACGATAATTTGTTGAGGAGTTAGTAGGGGGTGTTTACTTCTTTTCTTTCACGACTGTACCTTCATACCAAACTTTGTAGCTCTGCGTGCAGCGGTTTTTTCAGAACATAGCCGACAGACAGACAAATTTCTTTCTTTATTATTACTAGTTGCGTAGCAACCCGTTGTGTTGCTTTTGAATTGCATGAGACAATCGATCTTTTTGCGGAAAATGAAATCTTAACTTTATTGTAAATTTAGAAAGCCATTGCAATATTAATTTTATTAAATACAATATTTCAAATAATAAGTTATATGTACAATTTAAGTCAAAACTTTCCCAATAAAAATGCACATATTCTATAACTTTATTTGCCTAGAGCTTTTCGCTCTTCCAAGATTTTGCTTCGAAATTCGGAGTTCGTAGAAATGATGTCATTTGGGTCAACTTATACAAAAATGAATTTGTTTGGACGAATTTATTCAGAAGCATTTTATATTTATGAATTAAAATAAATATTTAAAGAATTATTTTTTTTTCTCGCTAAAACTTTTCTCCTTTTTTTTCTCGCTTTTTCGCATTTTAAATGTCTGCTTCTGAAATGTTTTATAAGCCATCTTAAGGCAATGGTTGAAAATCTACTTTACGATTTTAAATTAAATGAGAATAACGTACGATGTTTTTTTTTTTTTCTTTTGATGTCAACAGAATTTATCTGAATGTTCCAGTCGAGAGTCGAGTTTGTGTTCCTAAAATGAACGGATTCCTGAAGCTTGAATATGTGTGAGTTCGTATTTCGTGAAATTTTCTTGAAAACTACAATCATTTTTTCACTATTTATTCAAATATACGTTAATTTCAATTTAAAAATGATTTCAAACAATGATACCTAATAATCCTTGTCATTTCCCCTTTTCTCTCTTTTATCCACAAAAATGGAGCAATTTTAGTTTCCATCATTACAGAAATGTCATAAAAAATAACGTAAAAATTTATATCTCGAAAACTAAACAAATTTTAAAATTCTACGACCACGTTTAACATCCTCAGACCCATGCGGATAACTGGCGTTAATTCGATGACCCAACATTCCATATTCTAGGAGGAGAAGCTGTGAAATACAAATGGACAGTCACTTTTTAATATAATAGATTGATGAAGTTTTAATTTCGCTATAAAAAATTAGTCAGGGACAAATGCTGAATTATTTATATTATTTTAAGTGCAAATGGCTTATTCCGTAATGGAGCCTGTACGCAATGGATATAGATTAAAAACATTATTCTTGAAAATTATTTAAAAAGACATAATAAATAAATCAAATAAAATAAAGTTTTCAAGAAAATTGCATTTGAAAGTAGAATTTTTCCCTATATAACGAAGTAAAAATTGAAGATGCGCGATGTTTAGAAATTAAAAAAATTGCTGCAGCAAAGATTGCAAATCCGACATTTAATCGTCAAGCGTTGCCATTCTCAAACTGACGTCAGCCGTACGCACGGACATATTTTTCCTTTATAATATAGATAGATTTTCAAGCGTGAAGTTCCGTTTGTCAGCTAAAACTTTGCATGTGAAAATGTATTCTTTTGGCTTGAGGGTCTAATTTCAGTACCGCGGAAGTACAAATTCCAGAAACTGATGTCTTTTAGATGTATTCGTGTAAAAATACATAGTTTTATCAAAGAAAAGGATTGTTTTCTTTTAAATATGGCACTTACTGAAGCATTACGCCAAGTGTCTCAAATTCGGTATCAGCCGAATGAAAATATATTGTAACATTAGCTTTATGAGCGGAAATGTTTTTTAAATAGTGACGTCATTTTCTGTTCAGACTTAAAATAAAGTTATTTTTAATTGTAATGAGTAAATGGTATCAATAAGGATAAATAAAGCCCAATATTTCTTTTTTTCTGCAACAGTGGAAATAATACGATTGCTACCATTTTGATGAAATTTCAAAAAATCTTTTCAAATTAAATTAAAAATATAAAAATAAAAATATTTAGAAAAATAGCTAGTGCGAGGACATCTACAAATGAACAGCTTTCAATTAAAAAAAGAATTATTAGCAAAATTGGTACAGTAGAAAGTTCAAGGAAGATGTCTAAAAAACTATCTTGTGTTTTCAATATATAGATTATTTTTTCTCTTTTACTTTAACAGTTGCCTAGCAACTCTATTTCATACAAATTACATTTAAAAGCACATATTTTTCCCAATTCGGCTCTAAAAATTTAAATTGTTCGACTATATCTATGTTAAATTCGTGCTTTTTTATATATTATTCTTTTATTTATTTATTGATGAAGCTTTAATTTCGTTGTAGAAAATTAGCGGGAGAGAAATTCTGAACTTTTTTTATGTGCAAATTGTTTATTAATATTTCGCAATGGAGCCGGCACGGCAAAATCATTTAATTGATAAATAACAACGAAATAAAGCCAAAACTCACTGGGTTTTATAACAGACGATATTTTTGACATAGCACGTATTTTAATTTCAATTTTTTTTTCGGTTTTTATGAGAAAATGGCAACAAAAATATACAGCAATCTACTATTTTCATAGTTTCAACCATGGAAGAAGGAATACAGTTCTAACTTCTAGTTCCAACTTCTTTGGTTTCAACCAATCAGATGCAGCTTTCAAACAAATTGCATTTAAAAGAGCATTTTTTTCGTTATACGGCGGCGTAAAAATTAAAAATGTGCGATGTTTAGAAGTATAAAAATTTGCAGTAGAGAAAATTACAAAACCAAAATTTTATTTCAAATTTCAAAATGTTGCCATTCGCAAAATGACGTATGCGTTACGCACAGATATGTTTGTCCTTTATAATATAGATAGATAGATAGACTAGCTAACCCGCCTGGCGTTGCCCGGGCCCATGATAATGCCCTTTAATAAAGCACAAATTTGTATGATTTTATATCTTTAATCCGATTTTCTCCGAGTTTATGTTTTTAAATGAAAAAATCTCCAAAAAATATTGATCTTTTAATGGTAAAAGCGCTCGTTAGAAATAATTTTCTGTTTTTCACACATAATTTTTTTAAAATAGTTTCTTTTGGTCCGAACTCTTTAAAATTTTTATCGTTATAAATATAACCGTTTCTGAGTGCGTGTAAAATTTTCGGGAAAAAATATTGATATCTACTTCTAAAAGAAATATGTTTTCTTCTTCCTTTTTACTTTATCTTTGCAGGAAAAAGTATTGGATTCAAGAAAATTTTCGACGGATTTACACATTTAGCGGTCACAGATCCCGAAAAAACATGTTTTTACAAAATGTCTATCTGTGAATCTGTCTGTGCGGTTGTATGTGGCACAATTTTTTTGGGGCGCTCTATCTTAAGAACTAATGCACGGAATTTAATAAAACTTCAGGTTCAATTAGTCCGTGATATAAATTGGTGCTGAATAGTTGTTGGTGCAAATCGCCCTAAATCTCAAGAACTAATGCACAGATTTTCATAAAACATCATTTTTTGCAAGTCCTTGATATCGTTTGGTGCTGATTAATTTTTGGTGTAAATTATCGCGGATTTGTTTAAAGAATTAAAATTAGTCTTTTAGAAAACATATTGCACCGGCGACGAGAAGAAGATCTTAGCTTTAAATAAGTATTTTTTGTGAATCGGTCTCTCTAAAATTGAGCCCTGAGTAAGCGTTGGAGAAAGGGAGAAAAAGTCGACTGAAAAATCTTTTTTCGAAAAAAATTTTCAAAGAGTTAAGAACCACATTTTTTTAACTAATTGCGGCGTTTGAGATGTAAATGTACGAACTATAAAAATATGTCATCCGTTTTTCCGTATTTTAAACGGCACGGCTGATGAACATAAAAAAAAAAAAAAAAAAAAAAAAAAAAAAAAAAAGCATTTAGTTCTTCATTCCTTCCCGCTCGAAAAGCAGGTTCTGGTCATGACGAGCGCGTCTCCGCCAATTTAAAGAAAAAAAAATTCTCTTTTTTGACGAATTTTTAATTAATATCTCGGCCAATTATCAAACAAGTAAAAATGTGAGCCTCGAGGGCATCCATACCTGCATTGAACTATTCTCATATAAATTTTCAGACCTCTGCGGCCAGTAAATTTTCCTAACCATCGGCAGTAAGCACACACAAACAGCGATCTTGTCTTTTATTATTAGATATATAGATATATTTATGATATATGTAGAGTAAAACCTGTCAAAACGGAACCTGTTTATGGCGTAATCCTGTCTTAAATGGAAACTTTTCATGCTCCAGAAGAAAAGATTGCTGTACAATTTTACTTAATAAGCTAGAAACTTGATTTAAATGGAATATTGTTTCGGTCGCTTACGATTGCTCTTACAAAGGTTTTACTGTATGGATATAAGGTTAGCCTGTGTAAACGGAACCTGTCTATTACGAAATCTTCTCCATTGGCAAACATTTGATGATCCCATCGAAGGGAACACTTTGAATTTTTACCTGCTAAGGTAGACGTAAACCTGAATAAAACGGAAACTTTCAGAGGTTATTTGTAATTTTGTCTTAGCAGGTTTTACTATTTTTGTATTCATTACATTGTAAATTAATTCCTTGTTTCAGGGGGGGGTGGACCCCCCCCCCTTGTCTGCGCCACTGGCTGAGCCCCTCCAATAATTTTGAAAACTCTACGCCTATGCTTAACACACAATGAAACATACAGTTCTGGTTTCAGAATCAAATTTCTCTAGTTAAAATTAACACTCTAATTAGTATGCTTTCATCACATGAAAGCCTTAAATTATATTATAAAAATATATCCCCTGCCTAAACTGGGTGCAGATAAATTAAATAGAATAAAGAAAGACAATAACGCAACAGGAGCAGCATGCTCCATACCACACTCTCAGAAAAACCAAACATCAACTAACTGATGGTGTCATAATTAAGATTTCACAACAGCACAGAATGCATAGTGCTGCCATCTGTCAACAAACAGAATAACTAAAACCTTAAATTTGATTCCTAATCAGTTTAGCACTGAACAAACTTGATAGGATAAATAATACGTATTTTATTAACGATTGAAAATTTGAACAAGATATATAAATAAATAAATATAGGGAGAGTGTGAACTAATAATAGGAATTGAATAAAATACAGCAAAACTTGTGCAGACAGAACATATCGATAACGGAAAAATATTATACCAAACAAAGAATACCATACAAATCTATATGTTTAGACGGAAACCCGTCTAAAACGGAATTTTTTGAGGTTCTAACGATTCTGTTATCACAAATTTTACTGTACAGTACATGGTTTAGTAAACCTTGTGTAAACGCAACTGTTTATAACTGAACTAGCTGACCCGCCCGGCGTTGCCCGGGCAGACTGTCATTGAAAAATATAACAGTGGAGTGGACTCCATAAAAAAAAGACTGAATAATATTTATTTATACTAAAAACTTGTAAAAAAATTAAATAAGAGCTAAAATTTCAAAAGTATAATAGTTACGTTTAAAAAATGAAACGGCCAGGGAAAATTATTGTACATACTTACTTTTAAAGAATGAAAAGGTCAGGAAGTTCTTACGGTTGAACCAAAATGGCATATCGGTACAAGGTCGAGGCTTGATATATGGAAAATTAAGATATGTGAAATGCTAATGTGCTGCATTGGCACAGATGTCATATACGCACCACGTTGGCGCGATTTTTTTCTGACGCCAATTTGGCGAAATCCTCGTTTTCGGTTAGACATAGAACATTCCAGTTACATATGTATTTTTAAAAGGGAATAACAATAAACAAAAAATTGTTTAATTAATAACTATAGAACAAAACAATTTATATAATTTTAAAAAAGAAAATAAAAGTAAATAAACAATTTATTAATAAATAACAATAAAAATAATATCCGGGTTACCATATCAAGCAAAATAACGACACTTTGGCGCTGGTTAAGTACCCCGGTGCGTATATGACATTGGCGTCAGAAAAAAAAACCGCACCAACGTGTGCGTATATGGCATCTGTGCCGATGCATTTTATACAACTTCATTATAAACGCAATTAAGTATATCTGAAGTAGGAGAAACAACAGTTATAGAGTCAAAAGATCTTGGATTTCCGAAGCAACGCGTTTGTGCATGCGACGGTTATTAAGCCTATTTTGGCGATCGTTTATACTCTGTGTTTGACGGCGTTCTCGATCCAATCTCCGATCTCGTTCTCGATTTTCTCTTCTTAATTCGGCTTCTTCTTCACTTTCAAGCATTCGCTGAGATCTTTTACGGGCATTTCTAATGATATTTTGAAGCTCCATAATTGCAACGAAAGAGCTAAACTTAAATAAACCCGATTTACCTCGGCCTAATTCCTGCCAAAGGACTTTTAGACAATAACCAATACGATGCGTTTCATTTGGACGTGGCCATGAAACAATTAACAAATAATCGCGATTTCTGTGCCACGTACGATAGCGTAATATATATATAGAGATTCCATTTTTAATGTAAAAATTTCAGAGGATATTAAAAGATGGTGAATGCACAAAGCCGCAGCGCAGAATTTTTTTTTTTTTATGCACGAAATACGTTAGTCGAAATTAACTAACTGTTCGTGTTCATGCAGGGCGAAGTGACGGTCGTATTCTGACGATGGCGCTTAAAAGAAAAACTAGTAATTCAACACCTGGAGAAAAAAGTCCTTCCGGCCAGTGCCGGGAGGAAGAGGTAGCTTTCATAATCCTTATTTAAAAAAAGCCAACTTATATCATGCAAACACACGAAGCTCAATTTAGTGGAAACCGAATATAGGAGATTCAATACTAATTTTTATCAATATAATGAATGAGAATTTCGCGAAATTAGTCAGCTTTATCCAAGCTGCTTTTATTTAAAGTAACTTATATTTGGCTGCCAAATTCGGCGATTTCTTAAAGTGCCTGTCATTTTAAGACAACATGGTGGATGAGGCTAAGCAGTGAACTTGGTCGAGACCTTAGTAATTGCTGTGCACATGCTCACTCACATCGGAATCGGTTAATATATAGGAGTGCTGTCGCATGCAAAAAATCAGATTTTTCAAAATGTCACCCACAATAGAAATTGAAACTGCTATATCTGAGCCATTTTTTAAGGTAAAGACAAACAAAAAATACTTCTGAATCCTTATATCAAGATCAAATACTTAAGAAAGAAACCTTTTTCAATTTCTAATTTTTTTGCACCTCACTTTAAATATATATATATTTTTTAATTTAATGGCCGCCATTTTGAAACAAGATGGCTGATGAATCTGACCAGCGAACTTGGTCGAGGTGTTGATGTATACTATCCACATGCCTTCTTACATCGAAATAGGCGAATACGTGTGTTATCGCGTGACAAATACAAGATCGTTTCAAAATGTTAGCCATGCTAGAAATTCAAAGTGCTATAAATCAACCATTTTTTAAGATATCAACAAAAGAACAAATTTTCAGAAACAAAAACTGCTCCGGAATCTTTGTATCAAGGCCAAACGCATAAAAAAAATCTTTTTCATTTTCCAATTTTTTAATACCTCACTTTGAATTAAAAAATTTTTTTTTTTTAAATGGCAACCCTTTTGAAACAAGATGGCGAATGAAGCTGGCCAACGAACTCGGTCAAGACATTGGTATGTACTATGTACAGACCAAGTTACATCCAAATAGGTTCATAAATACGCCTGTTATCGCGTGACAAAAATCAGGTCGTTTTAAAATGTCAGCCACAAGAGAAATTCAAAATGCTATTACTCAGCCATTTTTTTTAGATATAGACGAAAGAAAAACTGTTCCGGAATCTTTGTATTAAGGTCAAACACATACAAAAAAAATCTTTTCATTTTCCAATTTTTTGGTATCTCATTTAAATTTTTTTAAATTGCCGCCATTTTGAAACAAGATGGCGGATCAAGCTGGCCAACGAACTCGGTCGAGATGTTTGTATGTACTATGTACACACCAAGGTACATCCAAGTCGGTTCATAAATACGCCTGTTATTACGTGAGAAAAATCAGGACGTTTCAAAATGTCAGCCACGCTAGAAATTCAAAATGCTATAACTCAGCCATTTCTTAAGATATAGACGAAACAAAAACTGCTCCCGAATCTTTTTATCAAGGTCAAACACATAAGAAGAAAATATTTTTTCAATTTTCAATTTTTGGTACCACATTTCAAATTTAAATTTTTCTTAAAAATTTAAATGGCCGCCATTTTTAAACAAGATGGCGGGTGAAGCTGGCCAACGAACCCGGTCAAGACATTGGTATGTACTATGTATAAACGAAGTTACATCCAAATCGGTTCATAAATACGCCTTTTATCGCGTGACAAAGTTCAGGACGTTTCAAAATGTCAGCCACGCTAGAAATTCAAAATGCTATAACTCAGCCATTTTTTAAGATATAGACGAAACAAAAACTGCTCCGGAATCTTTTTATAAAGGTCAAATACATAAGAAAAAAAAAAATTTCCATTTTTAATTTTTTGGTACCACATTTCAAGTTTTAAATTTTTTTTAAAAATTTTAAATGGCCGCCATTTTGAAACAAAACGGCGGATGAAGCTGGCCAACGAACTCGGTCGAGACATTGGTATGTACTATGTACATACCGAATTACATCGAAATCGGTTCATAATTACGGGAGTTACAGTGTGACATAGGTCAGATATATATATATATATATATATATATATATATATATATATCAATTTTGAACGGAGGGTGGTTTCGGGGTCTGGGGGTCATGATCGATGAAAATATACCAAAATTTTTTGAAATCGCTTTCCTCCGAACGGCTGCAATAGGTAGCTTTTTTGTAAAGAAAGCTACCTAAAAGAAAACGGAAACATTTACATGAGAAGCAAGACATGAAATTATCAAGTTCCATGAAGGAGGAATGAAGACCTATTCAATCGCTTCTAAGACGACTGTAGGAGCAATTATCAAAAATAAAGAACGAATACTTGCTGAGGTGAAGAATTTTCCCCCAATGAAACCTGTGATGATTTGCAATTGACACGGCTTGGTTTCTGAAATGGAATCATTGCTGATAAAATGGTGTGAGAAACAGGTGATGGTCAAAAATTGCCCTACCGACCAAAATACAATAACTAATTAAATCAAATTATTTTTTTTTTTAACTGAAAGAAAGATTGAATGTGTAAAGAATTTTTCTTCGCTAGTAACGGATGGTTTCATAAATTCAAACAACGGTGTAATTTCCGTAGTATTTGAGCATCTGGATTGGCAGCAAGCGCTCATAAGGAAGCAGCCTTTACATTCCCCAGACATATAAAGAAGCTGGTAGATCAGGAGGGATATTACCCTAAGACTGTTTGTTTTCAATGTTGATGAAAAAAAGTTTTTTCGGGGGAAAAAATGCTTAAATAAACATACATTGTCGGGAGGAGAAAACGTTTCCTGGATTTAAAGTGTCGAAGGATAGATAAACCCTACTTCTTGGCGGAAATGCAGTTGGAGGTTTCAAACTGAAACCCCTCCTGATTTATTTTTCAGAGAATCCACGAGGTTCTTAAAAAAACAGAGGAGGAAGAAATTGTGGAATGAAAATTGGAAGTCTGAACTTCCAGTGATTTGGAAATCAAATTCCAAAGCATGGGCAAACATCTCATCGTTTGAAGATTGGTTTATTCAATATTTTATCCCAGAAACTGAGCGTTATTGAGTATCCCAAAATTATTTCCTTTAAACTTATGTTAATTATCGATAACGTACCCGGGCACTCGCCCAAAATTTTGAATTTTGACCCAAGAATAAAAGCTGTCTTTTTACCTCCAAATATCACCTGTCTACTTCAGTCCATGGAGCAGGGCGTGATCAAGACATTTAAAGCATATTATATGCGACGTTCGTTTGCCAATTTGAATGCAGCAATGAGAGAACTTACAGAATTGACAGTGAAAGAGTTCTGGAAGAAATTTAACATCTCAAATGCAGTTATATTCATGGGGTGAAGTTCGACAAAAAACAGTGAGAAATGCGGGGAAAATACTGTGTCCTTTTTCTTCACAAAGACTAAGAAGACGTCTGAAAAACGGGATACTGTATCCCTCCTTATTGATGAAATTGTCGAAAATGGAAGAGAGCTCAACTTAGAGATGGATGCTGAAGAAGTTGTTGAAATCACAAATTCCTCTGATATGGAATTAACTATCGACGAACTTATTGAATTAAAGAAACACAGTACTGTCGGAGAAATAGATGTTTTAAGCCTAGAGGTGGTGGTGGTAGGGGGAGGTTATGACGGTTGCAAAATTAACCGAAGGGCTAAACCTTATTGAATCTGGAATGAAGGTTCTTGTAGAAATTGATTAGGACGAGTAACAACAGTATCAACGGCTAAAAAAGGCTTAGAAAACTCACTCTGCTGTTACAAAGAGCTTCTTAGTAGAAAAAAAGGGAAATTTGTCGGTTCAAACTTCATTGAAGGATTTTTTCACATGCTCGAAGACTAGAATGGGGCAGCTAGAAGAACAATGAATTGTGAGTTAACAACTTATTGATTTATTCTAAATTCTAGCATTGCAAACGCATTTTTTTTTTTTTTTTTTGTTAAAGTTAAATGTATGTAACACAATTCCTAAATACAATAGAATATGTTCATTAGATTTTGGTGAATTTTTATTACTTATCCTTTTTTGCTTATCTAAATGCACCTCGACTTAAGACGTTTGCGATTTACGTCGCTAGTCTTAAAAGGAATTGCTGACATAAATCGTGGTATTACTGTATATAATAATAGATTTGAAAGATTTTGAAAATGTATATTAATATTTGAAAAAGAAAAATTTAAGAGAAAAATGAAAGAAGAAAAATTAAATAATGTTACTTGATTTAAATAAAAATTAAATTTAAAAAACATATATACCTATTCTATTTAAATAGATACCAAAAAAATGTATCACCCTGATTGGTGCCTTTTTTGTTAATGTGGATTTTGCTGTCTCCTTTACAGCTTTTCCTGCCCAAGCATGGTGAGAGTAACCCTGAACAGTGCTAACTTTTATTTCTTTCTGCATCTTTTTCTTTTTATAGTAGTTTTACAACTACAGCTATACCTTAAAATAGCAATTAAAGCCTTTGTGCAGGAATATTGAAATGCAGTAAACCAACGTTTAAAATGCACAAATAATGCCTGGAAAAGCAGCAAACAGCTGTTTCGAATCTACAGAGAGATTCTTCTTCAGTGCAAGAGAGGGAAAAAAGGATCAGCGTGCTAGGAAAAGCAAGGCTGAGCAAAATGATAGACAGAGACGCGCTGCCTTATATACCCTATGCGGGTAGCGAAAGCGCCAGAAACAACCAATGAGAGAGAAGCAGTGGAAACGACTGGGTGGACAAGTAGCGACATCTACCGGAAAAGGAGAGAAAATGAAACCAAAAAATAGGAAATTAAATTAACGCTTTCCAAATACTTGGAAAATCTGGAGTACTAGACAAGTCATTGACTAAAGAGTGAGAATTTTTAATGATGTGGTAAGCTTCCCAAAAATCAAGATCAAGGTTAGAAGAACATTTATGGATAATGGTGGCTGAGGAAAAATCGAACCTATGTTGAGAAGACCAAGAATGTTGAGCAATAGAAGAACGTTTGAGCTCCTGATTTTTAACATAACCTTCATGCTCTTTTAAACGAAATCTAAGAGCACGTTTAGTCTGGCCAATATAAGAAAGGCCACATCAGTCAGCAAGTTGCTAAAATCTTAAGAAGGTTTGATTTTAATGTTATTTTTTCTCCTGTTAATAAAATCACTTTTTCAAATCTCAAACACCCCATTGATCGCCTAGATAACTGGGGTATTTACCAAATCTCTTGCCAATGTGGCCTTTCTTATATTGGCCAGACTAAACGTGCTCTTAGATTTCGTTTAAAAGAGCATGAAGGTTATGTTAAAAATCAGGAGCTCAAACGTTCTTCTATTGCTCAACATTCTTGGTCTTCTCAACATAGGTTCGATTTTTCCTCAGCCACCATTATCCAAAAATGTTCTTCTAACCTTGATCTTGATTTTTGGGAAGCTTACCACATCATTAAAAATTCTCACTCTTTAGTCAATGACTTGTCTAGTACTCCAGATTTTCCAAGTATTTGGAAAGCGTTAATTTAATTTCCTATTTTTTGGTTTCATTTTCTCTCCTTTTCCGGTAGATGTCGCTACTTGTCCACCCAGTCGTTTCCACTGCTTCTCTCTCATTGGTTGTTTCTGGCGCTTTCGCTACCCGCATAGGGTATATAAGGCAGCGCGTCTCTGTCTATCATTTTGCTCAGCCTTGCTTTTCCTAGCACGCTGATCCTTTTTTCCCTGTCTTGCACTGAAGAAGAATCTCGCTGTAGATTCGAAACAGCTGTTTGCTGCTTTTCCACGCATTATTTGTGCATTTTAAACGTTGGTTTACTGCATTTCAATACAGCTATACCATTTATTAAGATTATTATCATTTAACTTACTTGACTTAAGTTTAAACTTAATTTTTAACTTTAATATTATCCAATATTTTTTACCTTTACTTTTTCTTTACTTTTCTTATTTTTTTCTTTAAGTAATTTTAAACTACAGTTATATTTATCCCAATGGCTCACAAATACATAAGACATTTCATTTATAGTCTGGGTGTTAAGCTGATCTCAGATAGGAAACACCTCAATGCTGTTCACATGTTCAGCACCTGTTCAGGTGCATGAAGTTCAAGTTAGACATAGTGTAAGATACAAATGATTCTGAAAAATAAATATAAATTAAAAAAAATAAAAAAACCCGACTGCGTAAAAAGCGAACTAATTAATTATTTTTCATCAATGTGAAACTATTTTTTTATATTACTTACCTATTTTTTTATTTACTTGTATTGATGTCTTTTAAGTTGTGTTTAATTGTTAGTTCCTATCTATAAACACTGTTTTGATGAGGCCTATAGAGGTCTATGAAAGTTAGAGTTGCGGTAAAGCTAGAGATCCTACATACACAACTTCCAGGTTGTGTAATATTTAAACGGAACTTCTGACTGTATAATAGTCAATGAAACATCGTCTTCATTCAGAAAGATCTATCCAGTGATATGCACTTAATATGATGCGTAAATTTTTTTTTTTCGTCTCTAACGCCATTTTTTATTTTACGGCCGTCATTTTCAATTTATAAAAGCAAAACCTGGTCTATAACCATCGGACGGTTAAGACGAATCGATAGAGACCTCATTCATTAAAATCCATCCAGCCGTTGGGATGATTCGAGGGTATAAAGAAATCCACATACCCAGATACGCGTGAAACACATAACTCTTCTTGGCAGTCGGGTAAAAAAATTGTTTTTCTGTATAAATAAAAATATATTTAAAAAATAAAAAACTAAAAATATGCTACATGTAAATAATATGAAAATATTTCAAAATAAATTTACAAAAATGTATATTTCTGATTTTGTCCTGAAATTATATAAACTCTATATTTGTTTTTATATAGTTCTTAAACAGAGAATGAATAATCTTTACGAAATTAAATTATGCAAAAATATTTAACTTAAGATTTCAATGGGTTTATTAAAGCTAAATTAACTGAGCATAACTTACAGACATATGAGCATGTTAAGGGACGAAAAAAAGAAAGAAAGAATTTACAAACATCATAAACAATATTTCATGGGTTCATAAGCAGGGTACAGAATACAATTTTTGCTAACTAATTTAAACTGTATATTTATTTTCGGTATAAAATAATAGTTGAAACGTTTTAATTTCTTAATAATTAAACATTAAGTAAAAACAAAATTTCATTCATTCAATTAAAATTATTTTAAATTTATATGTATTATTGAAAAAAAAGTCAATTTTCTTCAAAACATTTTTTTTAAAAATCCTTATAATACACTGCTCAAAACAATTAAAGGATATTGCAGTTTTAGGTGGATTTTGTATCTGGTAAACTGTTTAGCTGATTGATACATGGTCGACAGACATAGTAGGTTATATGAGAATAAATTACACATGTTTGGCAGAAAAAAATGCATTTTATTGCGCATTTGTGTACTAAAGGAAAAAAACACAAGTTGTGCATATGAGAAAAAAAGAATAGGAAAAGGTGTTTTCTTCAAAGAAAATCATTTTCGGTAGGGGGTATGGTTTCCACGGGCGGCCAGCAACGATGAACACCTTTGAGGCATGGACTCAATGAGGCTATTAATGACGAGTTGGGGTATTCTGCCCCACTCTTCCAGAAGAGCTCTTTCCAGTTCTTGGAGAGTTTGTGGGGGTTGTTGGCGGCCAGAAACTCGTCTTCCTAGAGCGTCCCAAACGTGCTCGATTGGATTCATGTCTGGAGAACACGCTGGCCATTCCATTCGAACGATTCCTTCCTCGAAAAGAAAATCCTCCACCAGGTTTGCACGATGTGGCCTGCAGTTATCGTCCATTAAAATGAAGTTATCTCCGATTGCTGCAGCGTAAGGGACTACAATAGGTCTGAGGATCTCATCCCTATATCGGCGACCAGTCAGAGCTCCATCTCGAATGATGTAGAGGTCAGTGCGCCCGTCAATGGAGATGCCACCATACACCAACACTCCTCCACCGCCAAATCTGACACTTTCGTGCACGAACGCAGGATTATTCCTACTGCCACGGTCCCTCCAGATGAAAATACGCCTATTATCCGGATGCACAGAAAAACGGGACTCGTCAGAAAACAGAATATTGCTCCATTCATTTCTCCTCCAGTTGACATGCTCGGTTGCCCGCTCCCTGCGGTCGCGACGATACCTTGATGTTAATCTAACACATACCATCGGTCGGCGAGCATACAGACCTACAGCATGGAGCCGGTTTCGGACAGTCTGAGTTGAAATCGTGGTGCCTGTAGCCGAGCGAAGGTGTTGTTGGAGAAGAGTAGCGTTCATGGTTCGGTGTCTCCGAGCTGTTAACGCTAAATACCGATCTTCATTGGGCGTTGTTGCCCGTCTACGACCTTGCCCTGGTCTTCGGCCTGCACATCCACTCTCCAAAAAACGGTTCCAGATCCTGGAAATGACACTTTGTGACACTCCAATGGCTTGCGCTACTTCGGCTTGAGTTTGGCCCCCTTCTAACCTACCAACAATTCTCAAAGCTTCTGAATCTGTCAAATGACTTCACTGAGACATCGTACTCATCGAAATAAAGCAATCACTGAATGCCGATCATCCTTGTCTTCATTCTCTTTTATCCAGTTGAAAGTCAAATTTCATTCGCTGCCGCTGAAGCGACGTTTTTGACGTCGAACTCAAAATTTGCATACTCCACAGTTTGAAAACCAGAAAAATTTGCATTTGTGATTCTCTTCTTCTATTTTCGGCAAAAAAAATTTCGTTTATATCTTTATTTTATATAAAACTTCAAATATCCTTTAATCATAGGCGTAGCGTGACCAGAAATTTTGGGGGGGCACCAAAGCTGTGCGAGTAAAAACGGCGCCCGGAGTAAATTTTCAATTTTGCGCCCCCCTTTCAATTTTGCTGCCACTTGCTACTAAAATGCTACAAAAAGCGACTATTTTCTGCAACCGGCAGCTATGGAGACTATTTTAGGCCAAAAATCATTTAAAAGCGACTATTTCATGAAAACAGGCTACTTTTTCTGATTTCAGCGACTATTTTTACTGAAAATACTCGATCTTTTTCTTCAAATCGCCTGTAAAGTCAACTTCCCAAATGCATTTTTTCAACGGTTGTTTGAGGAGGTACGCGATTTTTTCCGCGATGAATTGCAAAATTCGCGATTTTTTCCTCAATAAATTGACGAAAATAGTTATTTTTTTCGCTATCTTTTGCTACGATCGTTGAAGGAGATTTCGCAATTTTTCCTATTGCCAAATTTCCCGATTTTTTGGGGGCGATCGTTTCACGGAACTCAATTTTTTTTCCATGATCCTTTGCCACATTCTGCATTTTTGTTTTCGGTCGAACTCACGATTCTTTTTTCCACGATCGTTTGCCAAAATTCGCGAATTTTTCTGCGACAGATTGACGAAATTTTTTTTCCGCCACCATTTGTCGAAATTCACGATATATATATTTTTTTTCGCGACCGATTGATGGTAGACGCTGTTTGTTTCAGATATCATTTGACGAAATTCGCTATTCTTTTCCACGATAGTTTGGCAAAATTCGTGATTTTCTTTTCAAAACCGACTTACGAAATTCTTGATTATTCGCGCAATCATATTTGTTCAAATTCTCATTTTTTTACGCGATTATTTAACCAAATTCGCGTCTTTTCAGGGGTGATTCTGTTCTGAATTTTCCGAAAATTTAAGGCATTCGGTTCCGAAAATTTAAAAAATCGGTTATCAGTCCGAAAATTCGGTCATAAAATCTATCGCGAATTTCGACAAATGGTAGCCGAAAATTCAATTGCAACAATTGTTCAAATTTCTTAAAAGGATCGCAGAAAAAAAAAAAAACTAATTTCGCCAAAAAATTGCTGAAAAAACGCGATTTTCTTCAAGGGATCACAAAAAAACGAAAACTTCGTTAAGGGATCGCGAAAAATTACAAAATTCACCAAGGGATCGCAAAAGAAGGCAAATTTCATCGAAAGATCACGGAAAAATGCAAATTTTGTTAAAGGACCGCGGAAAAATGCGAATTTCGGCAAAGGATAGTGGTAAAAACGTGAATTTTGCCAAAAGTCCGCCGAAAAAACGCATTGGCGCCGGAAAGAGATTTCCCCCCTTTCTCTCCTCTGCTGTAACCTTTCGGAAATTTTGCTGTGATTTTCAGATTTTTTTTTCTTTTGCTCAGCTGTCTTTTTTGTCCGCGGCCATTTGACGAAATTTGCAATTTTTTTCTTGTTCGTTAGACGAAATTCGTAGTATTTTGTGCATTCTTTTGACGAAATTTGCGATGATTTTTCCGTGACAGAATGACGAAAATCGTCATTTGTTTCCGGAACCTTTGATAAAATTCAAGATATTTTTCCACGGTCATTTGAGAAGATCCGCAATTTTTTTCGACGACGAATTACCAAAATTCGCATTTTTTTTCTTCTGCCGATGGTTTCATGGAGTTTACGATTTTCTTTACCTTTGCTACATTTTGTGAATTTTTCTACGACTGATTGATGAAAATTATATTCGGCATTTGTTTCAGAGATTTTTTGACGAAATTCGCGATATTTTTTGCTCGACTTTTTGCGCTACTATTTGACCAAATTCGCGGGTTTTTTTTTTCTTGTCCGCGACAGTTTGACAAAATTTTCGATTTTCGTTCCGTAATCGTTAGGCGAAATTTATAAGTTGTTTTTTTTTTCCGCGACCGATGGAAAACTATTTCTTTTATGTGACCAATTGTTGATATCTGCAAAATCTCATGTATAATACACAATTACATATCTTTTTAAAACAGTAACTAATGAATGTTTTTAATATATTGCACAATAAGCACAACATTAATATCAATCGTACGTTCAGGGCCGAAACTAGCCTTCTTTACGCCCAGGGAAAACATGGATTTTGGCACCTTACCCCCTCCCCGATATCTCCTAATGCACAATAAAAGTTATCGACCTCAGGTACCCTAAGCAAAGAATAAAAAATAAATAAAAATCATCTATAATAGTTAAAATTAGAGCAAGAAATATGTAAACAACGCTCCCATAGGATTAACATTAGCTTGAGCGTTAAGAGCCTATACTAGTCACGCGAAGAAACTGGAACGCTAATGCTAAACGTATGGGAACGTTCTTTCTAAATTTTCTGGCTTGCATATCAATAGTTTTAAATGTTTTTTAGCTTATAAAAGCTGAGGTTGAATTCTAACCGGTTTAGTGTTTACTTTTCCGATTTTGGTTGCAAATTATTTTTATAAAGTTACTTTCACTTCCAGTACAGGTTTCGAAACCTAAAAGTATAGTAACGCTAAATATGAATCTAAACTATCCTAGGAAAATAAAACAACTAAAAATATTAAAATACAAGAGAGAAATTTGAAAAGAACGCTCCCATAGGTTTAACATTAGCTAGCGAGTTTCTTTGTATTTCATATATATATACAATTTTGTATGAAACGACAAACAAAACCATCATTTGGCGCCCCCTTCGACTTTGTTCTGGCGCCTGGGGCACATGCCCCTTCTCCACCCCTCTAGTTTCTATATTCTTAAAAAAACATTAAAAAAGCGGGTTACTATTCTATCTTGCATATATTTCAACATTTAGTTTTTAGTCATTGACAGTTGCCCGACCTCGCGCCCTTTGAGGCCGGATCTGGATGTAAAAAAAGTAATTTTAGTAAACGGCATGGGCGGCATTTTTCAGTTGTCACCTACTTAGAAATGGCAAAAGGACGTGAAATGTAATTTGGAAAGTAAAAGCAGGGATGGTTGCGGCTTTACTATTCATGGCGCCCTGGGTGAGGGTTTTTTTTTTTAATCACGGGCAGTCGCCCAAGCTCGCCCCATCTCTCTAAGACTGGATCCGGTTGGTTGCAAAAAACAATTGCTCCAAAAGTAATGCAAAAAGTAATGCACCAAAAGTAATGCAAAAAACAATTGCACCAAAAGGAACAGAGCAGCATTTTTCAATTTCCACCTAGGGTGGCAAAACGCCTAAAAATGATAAAAAGAAGAGAAACAATCATTTTGGGGGATAAAGGCATAAGCGACTTCATTAGCCATGGCGCCCTGTGGGATATTTTTACTGTACCACTGCAAACGCTATACTCATTTTTTTTCTTTTAAAGGGTTTTACTAAAGCATTATACTTTGTGCACTCCTTTTAGGGCCGAAACTAGCTATATTTCCACCCGGGGCAAGCAGGGAATTTGGCGCCCATCTACTTCCTCAGCTAAGTCAATTTACAAAGAGAAATTTTCGAAAGTTTCTATTTGCGGACTTCTTTTAAAATTTAAAATGTGTAACAGTTAAGACAAGATTCCATTATAGACACATTTCATTTTTCCAGATTTTACTGTTGTAGCATTACAAATAATTACAATTGAGGCACTTTAATGTCATAGTGATATGAGTCACATTTTTTTAGGATTAAAAAACTAAGATTTACTGTAGGCATAAAAATGAATTCCAGTATTGTAAAATATCTTCCTGTACTATCTACACCAATTTTGTGGAATTATCACTTATAACACTCTTCTTATTTATAGACTGATATGGCTACATACTTTCCTCAACCTAATGCTAATTTTCAAATTTTTGTGTGACTCAAAACAACAATAACAAAATTATTAAGTTTTTACTTTTTATTTTGTGAAATTTCGACCGCTTGGTTTTTATTGTCCCAGTCAGTCACCTGACCTCGCCTCCTCTAAGGCCAGATATGGTGATATGCATATAAAAAAGTAATTATAAGGAAAAGAATGGGGTTATTTTCTGTCTTGTATATTGTAGGCGAATCTTTTTATCTATTTGGCAATTTTAATGCACTTTACTCAGCTCTTCTTTTTTATTTTTCGGCTAAATTTTTTTACACAAATTTCACACGCACATATACATATTATATAAAACGGCAAACCAAATTTTCATCTGGTGCCCCTTCGCGTGGCGCCCAGGACACATGGCCCCTCTGTCGCCCTTAATTTCGTCCTTCAATCCTTCTCCCGTTTGTTTTTATTGTCTCGAGCAACCACCCGACCTCGCCCATAGCAAGACGGGCAACAAGAAAGCTGAACGCTGCTCAGGGAGAGAGATAAAAAAAAATAAACAGCCTTCATGAAATCTTTTCATTAGAACAGTCAGAGACAAACAAAATCATCATTTGGCGCCCCCTTCGCCTTTCTTTCTGGCCTCCGGGCACATGCCCCTCTGCACCCCCCTCCCTCAGGGAAATCGGTTGGCGTTTGGCAATTATCGGTGAGGGACAGTTTCACACACAAGAGAGGAGTAAAGACTGACCTTGGAAAATGTTAGTAATTCTCCTGACAGATAAAGTGATTTAAATGATAGAAGATAATGGTACATTTGAATTGGAGAAAGAAAATAGAAATTTTAATGCATTTGGTTCTTCATAAAAAATATTCTTTCAAAAAAAAAATCTTCATTTGGCGCCCCCTACGCTTTCTGTTCTGGCGCCCGGGGTTCAGAAGGTTGGGGGGCACATGCCCCCCCGTGCCCCCCCGACGCTACGCCTATGCCTTTAATTGTTTTGAGCAGTGTAGTTCTGTGCAAAAATTCAAAAAAGTAATTTTTAAAGAAAAAACACCTGCTAAGCTAGCATTTACTTAAAAAAAAAAAGAAAAAAAAATTATATATTTGATTTCTTTTCCCCAAAATTTTCTTGTTTATGATAAAACATGTGTATTATGCATAGTCGTGAGAAAAAAAAAGGAAACACCCCTACTAACTCTGCAACAAATTATTGCAGAAGAAAGTTACTGGTGCCAAACGATTCGAAATAAAGTCTACTTTTAAATGATGTATGTAAAATTTGCTTAGGGGGCATCTACATATTAAAACGAACCCAAACTTTGTTTTCTTCAATAGCAATACCCAATTTTGACACCATAACTAGATTCTACAACCTCCAATTAGCCTAAATCCAAATTTTATGAAATTAGTATAAATTAGTTTCCGAGAAATTAATTATTTTTAAATGAACATATTTTAGGAGTTGTATCCAAATTGAAGTTCGGTACTGATTGTTGAAATGATACAGAATCACTATGTCATTTCTATTAATGTATTATTTCTTGCCAATATAAACATCTCATTCGCTTATTATGTTTCGACTATTGCCGGCCCAAATGTTCATTAAAATGAGTAAAATATATATTTTTCAGATTATGCTTTTCTGGATAGAATAGAAGGCCCCTTAAACCGTCATTTTAACGTTTTTTATTCTTAATTCGAAAACTATTTGGAAGAAAAATTTGAAATTAAGAATTTGCATAAAGCAGGACATAATAAATAAAAAATCTATGAAAAAAATTATAGGTTGCAATTCATATTTTTTTCTCGAATATTAATTTCATTATTAATATTATAAAATTTTTAAAATTACAAATATGTTTGGGTTTTTTAGTATTGTTATTAAAGAAAAAAATTGTCACATTAGTATTATAATTTCAGGAGATATTAATAAAAAAATGAAAATGTAAGCTCTAAATTTTAAATGTTTATAATTCAAAAACTTATCATCCAAATGAGTTAATATTTTGTATTTAGGCATAGTTTGAACTGGAGATTTAAAATATGGTGTCAAAACTGGGTGTTGCCATTGAAAAAAAGAACAAAGTTTGGTCTGGTTTTATAGATGGCCCCCAAGCAAATTTTATATACATCATTTTGAAGTAGACTTTATTTCCAATCGTTTGGTACCTGTATTTTTTCATCTATTTTAATTAGTTGCAGAGTTAGTAGGGGGTGTTTACTTTTTTTTCCGCGACTATACCTTATAAAACAAGCACTTCATACACTTGCAGTAAGGAATTTAATTTTTAATGAAAACTAACCGTTGAACTTTTCGTTTATTTCGCGACAGTATAACAGTAACGACAATCAGAAGTTTTCAATTCGGTCATTAAACAAACTCGTAGAGTGACGAAATAGTTTAATTATTGATAAAACTAATCGGATTATGTATTCCTTTTAATGTTTAATCTTATTTATTTTCTGTTTTTATACGGGCGTGAAAAATATGAATATTTTTATAATAAAATATTTGTTGTAAATATTAATCCTATATATTAAATATTCCATTAAAACAAATTGTTAAACACATTAAATTTTACATTAAAAAAAAAATATATCCACTGTTTCAGAAATGAATCTCTTTTAGAATATTCGTAGTCTTCATCCTTCATTCCTTGCTGCGCAAGGAAATGGATAACACCCAACACACGTCCAACAGTTCTCGAGCTTTTCGAAGGACATTCCTCTACTGTGCATATTATTGCTTTTTCCACTGCAGGAATTCAGCAATATCTTCCAGCGCCCTTATCACGCCTCGAGGCATAAAATGATTCACTCGCGCACAACTCCCGATGAAGACACCCAAATGTTCAGCGATCCGGCAGATTCTTACTTGAGAATCGTTTCATGTAACATCCTCTGAATAGCCGCTCCATTTCCTTAGCATCGTACATAAAATGCATGTCGGCAAGATCCGCAATGGGGTAACAACGCATGTTGCTCGAAATCCGTGCGGAGAATGACGATTCAAGGCAGCGAAATTCTTTTATCCACTGAACTTAATAGCGCCCTCTACCGCCTCAACGCTGCATTTCCGCACCCACATTCCTATACGAAATCTGCTTACTAACGTCCCCTCTACCTGCCTTTACATTTCTGACATATAATTTTGAAGCACCCTGTATACGCAGCTTTGGCGAGAATCACACTCAGTATTTTCATAATTAGCTCCATCAGTTACTCAGCTCTGAGTAGGAAGCAGATCGACACTTTCATTTGATCGCTATACTGTGGTTTGATTAACAATAACGATTTACATACTCTGAAATATTTCTGACACGATATGTATAAATTTTAAATTATATCTTAAGGAATTTAAATAGATAACAAACTACTACTACTACTACTAACAATTAAATGTGAATTGTATAGATTACGTTTAGAAATGTAATATGATATGCTTTTTCTAATTTATTTAAATAGCTTCGGAAATATTGCTTTTTTCCGACTACTGATATTTGATTTTTTCAACCGAAATATTTCGTGTTAAATTTTTCAGTTCTGAAATATAAATATCATTGTTATTTGTTTATATTCGTTATATTTGTTTATGTATCTTGTTTGTATTCATCTGCCCTTTACTTAATTTTATTTTTTAATTTAATTGTATTTTAAATTTACCTCATTCTTTTCCCCTCGTTTCTGGGAACAACTTGCGAATTCGCCCAGACCGGAGTCCGCTATCTTGTTTCTTTGTTGGTCATTTATAACCACTTTAATTTAACTACATAAACGACAACAAACATAAACAACAACAAAAATAAATAGCAACAAAAATAAATAAAGAAATCCAAATAAAGAAATTTAAAATCTGCGATGTGCGATGATCAACAAAGAAAGAAGATGGTGGACTCCGGGCGAATTCCGCAAGTAGTACCCAGTTGTGGATGCAAAAGGTGATCACCAACAACTAATTTTTTTTTTAAATCCGTACTTTGAAAGATATTTACTGATGCATGAACTTGAGAAACCTAAGGAAATCAATTTAATAAAGACTTTCATAAGGGGGAGGAGCTTATACGACTTTAACGCATTGCCGACGGCAATTTTTATCAAATCTGAATTTTAAAACGGTAGAAGGTCCTCCCTGTTCTGAAAGTCTTTTATAAATTGGTGTTCTAGATAGGTTTCCAAAGTTTATGCATCTGTAAATATCTTTCAATGTACGAATTTAATATAAAATGTCTTACAATTTAAAAAAAATATGGACAACATGATATAAATGCATTTTCTGTAAGATAAATGCACGATAAAGCCACGACCATATAAAGCCACGCCCTTTGTCCATGATGTTTTTTGAATGAAAACGAGAATTCTCGTTTCCCGTCGTGAATATATTAAAACACAGATTTCGGAAAAACATACTGTCGCTAATGTGTTAACACATTGCCGACGAGCAATTTTTATCAAATCTGAATTTTAAAACAGTAAAAGCTCGTCCCTGTTCTGAAAGTCTTTTGTAAATTGGTATTCTAAATAGGTTTCCCAAGTTTATGCATCGGTAAATATATTTCAATGTACGAATTTAATATAAAATGTCTTACAATCTATAAAATATGGACAACATGTTATAAATGCATTTTCTGTAAGGTAGAAGCCACGCCCTTAATCAATGATGTTTTTTTGAATAAAAACGAAATTCTCGTTTTCATGAATGTGTTAATATATCCCCCCCCCCCCCCCCCGAAATACCGATTGGAATGTTTTCTTTTTAATGAGTTACATTTACTAGACCCATACACATTCCAGAAATTTTTTTATTCAAAATTATATCCTTAAACATAAAAATCATAGATATGTTCATATTAAAAATATACTAATTATGACATACATTAATTTTTATAAGGAAAATATCAGCATCATCAAAAATATATCTAAATGAATTTACAGCTGATTACTGTCAGTAGTTTTCGAGATAAAGAAAAAATTTTCTTTTGCCGGCCGAAAGGATTAATAGGAGCATTTAATTTGAAGTGTTTACTTATTATTTGATTGAGTTTGTTCTTTTAACACGTTCACGCCGGCGCCGATATTCATGTTTTTCGCTGCGAGACGGCGCGACGCTCGAATTCATATTTCGCTTCGTCTGGCGGTGCGATACTGTCGCTTATTCAGACACTGTATGTAATGACCCGCCCCTCTCATATTTATTCAATTGAACTCGAATATAACAAGCAGAGTTGATTGTGAATGTCGGAAGTTCGTATGGAGTAAGAAAATTACTTAGAGACATGATTTTATTGCCTACATATGTACGAATTTAATATAAAATGTCTTATAATCTAAAGAAATATGGACAACATGATATAAATGCATATTTGTAAGGTGGAAGCCACGCACTTAGTCAATGATATTTTTTGAATGAAAACCAGAATTCTCGTTTCCCGTCGTGAATGTATTAAGTTTATAATAATGAATTGTTTTTACTATTGAATTTTCGATTATTGGTTTCGAATATTCAAGTGTGACCCACCTGTCGTGCACGCCATCTTTCACATAGTGGGGTGTGACCCATATGTCACGCCTTCTATGGAAACAGTAAAGCATGACCCACCAGTGATGCACGTCGCCTGATGTGACAGTCAAGCGAGACACATCGGTGGTGCACGCTGCTTGATGGAACAGTCGAGCGTGACCTACCGGTGATGCACGCCGGCGTGAACGTGTTAATGTTAATTTTGTTATTATTATTATTAAATTTCTTTTAATACTACATTGGATTTTCTTAATGTTTGGCTAATATTATAAAAATAAATATTAACTTTAAAATGCAAAATAATAAAATAAAATGTTAGAAATGTCCATATAATTTGTATAGCTTTATTACATGGTTGTTATAAAAAGATTATGAAAAAAAAAACCATGTTTTCGTTATCTAGTTGAGTGGAGGGGGAAGGGGGCGTGTTTATGAGAAAAGGGGGTACTCCGCAATGAAAAGCCTGAGAGAGGTGTACGTGAAAGAAAAAAGGTTGGGAAACGCTGCTCTAGTGCCATAACATTAACAACCAAAGGATAACGAAAACAGGACATTTGTCCTTTAGAAGACAATATCTTTTACAGAAAATTCGGCTTGCAGTTATTGTTAACACATTCTCGAAGGAAACGAGAATTCTCTTTTACATTCAAAAAACATCATTGACTAAGGTCGTGGCTTCTACCTTACAAATAATGCATTTATATCACGTTGTCCATATTTTTTTTAGATTGTAAGACATTTTATATTAAATTCGTACATTAAAAGATACTCACCGATTCATAAACGTGGGAAACCTATCTATAGTTGAGGCACGTTTAACTAGTCAATGGGTACTATGCTACGCCAGCCTTTTTACTAACTTTGGCGTTGTAGGATCGCCGGATTTGGCTGTTTATCGTTGTTTGGGGGAATGAATTTGAGCGAGTTCATGTTACCAATTCTTTTGTTTTTTCATGTTCCACGCAGATTGTTCCGTATTCCTAAAAGAATTTCGGTTCCATTGTTTTAGCCTAATGTACTAAATTTTGTCATCTGTGATTTCTGAATTTTTAGCGATTCTTATGCGATTTAATGTTTCTTTTTTGTTTTTGTTTTTCGCGGCGATTTTCTACATTATTAAAAATATATCCAATTGTTAACTTTTAGTCCAATACAATAAATTTTATCCTTTTTTCAATGAAGTTTATTTGGAATTCACGTACAGCAATTTTCGTGGGTTTTTCTTTTTCTTTTTTTTTTTTTTTTGGGGTTTGCGCTACGATTTCTCAACATTCGTCAATTGAATCTAGGGGTCGATCCAGGCAAAATTTGGTGCCAATTTAGGGCCCTTTCACAAAAATCTATTTAATATAATGGGCCCCTTCACAAAAATAAGTTTAATAAAATGGCCCCCTTCACAAAAATAAATTTAATAAACTGGGCCTTCTCACAAAAATGAATTTAATAAAATGGGCCTCTTCACAAAAATGAATTTAATAAAACAGGCCTCTTCACAAAAATGAATTTAATAAAACAGGCCCCTTCACAAAATTCCTTTTAATAAAATAGGCCAGGCCCCTTCACAAAATTCCTTTTAATAAAATAGGCCAGGCCCCTTTCGTAACAATCTTTTTCATAAAAACTGTTTTAAAATATGTAATTTGTAAATAAAACCAGGTCACGAAAAGCAAAAACTTTAGCAAAGGGGATTTAAAGAAGTTTTTGTTAATAAATTCTTGGTTCGAATTTGAGTAACTGGATTTCAACTTTCATTACAAAATGGTATTTTTCACAAAAATATTATAAAATTCACAAAAATAACTTTTACTTTTTACACAATGGGCCCCAAGAATAAAAACCTGCATCGACCCCTGGAATCCTATTTTTTTCCAATGTAGAAATTTTTTTATCCTGCTGTTTTTGAAGTTTTAGTCATTTATAATGCTATTTTCAGCGATTTTTCGCGAAGATATAAAATTAACGATGATTTAATGTACAAAAATATTCAGAAAGAACTAATTTATAAGAGAAAAATTGTGTTCAGACACCCTCCCACCCAACCAGAAAAAAAAGGACAGGAAATTTTATTTTAAAAGTGCGCGAACAAAAATCCTATCACATAAAATTAGCTAGCAAGAAGCTATATCATATTAAATTAAACAGTTTTTTTTAATACATTTAATATAGAATTTATTGTAAATTACATGAAACGTGTATAAAATAAAAATTGTTTTCCCCTTATTTTTATAATAAAAATAAGCGGTCTTCGCTGATTTGTTTGTAATAGAAATCTTCTTCGGAAAATCATAAAAGAAAACTGGAATTAATATTTTTAGCTTTTCTTTTCTAAATCAATTATTATTTAGTCCCAGATTTGAAAGCTTTCATTACAATAATAACAGTAAATAAATCTACCGGTGTAATAAACTCATAGTAATAAATGCTAAAATTCAAAAGCTGTGCAGTGTTTTATTATGAAGCCGAATAAAAATGTTATTGATATATATGTTAACATTTTAAATAAAGATAAAATTCTTATTATTTAGCATTCAATTTTTATGTTTAAAACAAAAGAAAAATTTGAAAATAATCTAATTATATCCTTACAAATTTTATTCCAATTTCATATTTAATATAAATTTCATCCTGAAAATTATTATAATATCACTTTTTTTCAAACTTATCTATTAAAATAGAAGGAAACACACACACACACCCTCTCACAATGTTCGTACAACACTTTACTCACAATTTTTTTTCTCACAATGTTTACAAACAAATGCACATTTTTAGTAGCATTGAAGAAATTGTTTTAAACTAATCCAATATATTTAGATATTTTGCAATTTCGTTTCCAGTTAATTGATTTATGTCAAATTAAATTATAATTTAACTTATCGAATCAAATTAACTGTATGTAAATTTATGTATCAAAATATAGTATGCATAATAAATAACTGGTGAATTTTTTCTTGTTTTTGTGTCTAAAATACTGTTAAAATATTGAATTTGTTATGTTTTTGTTGGTTGCTAAAATCTTACATAACTTTCAACATAATAAATTTAATACTTAATAATAAGACTTGTTACAGAAAACGTAAATAATAAAAAAAGAGTAGCTGGATTGCAATTGCAGGTTACATGTTAAAAACAGGGCGATACGAATGATCATGAGAGATCACAAGATACAACCGCGAAACCGGGAAATCTGTAACAACAACCACTAGCTGTTGCCACTAATGTTCACTAAAAGTTTTTCACAATATTGTTGCCACATGCACACAAATAAGTTTTTTTATAACTTTCACTGCCATCTGGTGGATGATAGAGTTCACCACAAATTTATATCATTGTTTAAAAGACAAAATAAATTAACTTCTGATCAATTCTTTCTAAGTAAAATAAAAATAGTTTAAACTTCTGTATGCAGAGGGATGGAAATTATATCGTGAATGTACTTAAGAAAAGATGCATTAAAAAAAAAAAAAAAAAGAGGTTCGTTTTAATTCACACAAAAGGTAAATTCTTGTTATTTTACATATTCTTTCCATATGCTTCATATTTATTTGAGGTGAAATTGTCTAATCCACCAAAATTTTCTATCCAACGCGATTGTCCAGTAAATTAGATAAATAAATAAAAATCCATTCTTAGACAACAATTGCTTGTATTTAATTTACCGGAAACTAAGAAAAACTGTTCGATTTCAAATCCCTTCAAATATCATGCCTGCAAGTATCCTGTTTTTACATTTAAAAAAGAGCCTTAAAATATAAAGTTCTTGAGCGGGAAAAGATAATTTTTTTGAGAACAAACAGCCTTACAATAAAGAGCTTCTTTTATTCGTTTTAATTTGCAAAAGAAAATTTTCTTTGTTATTTTAAATGTTTCATCCATATGTTGTGTATGTACTTGGGGTAAAATTTTCCGAAAAATTCGAATCCACCGAAAATTTTTCTCTATATGTAATAGCTTAATAAAAGAAACTTTTGATTGGACATCAAAAATCTACAATCTCTGATAATAAGAAGAGGCAATATCTATTGACCATCACCCCGCACAGCTCTGTTGGGGGTCTAAGGTTGCTAGTTATTTGCGAGCACCGCGCCAAGTACTCGCCAAAAACCTTTCTTGCGAATAAATACATTTCCTTGATTATTATTAGATATTTATCATAAAAATGAATATATGCAAAGCTCAATCGATTTCGATTAATGAGTCAATCATTTTTCCTGTGAAAATGAAGAAAAAAAAGAGATTTAATATGCCAATTCTTTCATATTCAGTACAGAACTATTTATTGTCGCGGACTTACACTCCTCTCTAGTATAATCACCATTGACAACTTAGGTCTTCCTTAGGTATAGAACACAAATTTACAAAAGACTTCGGCAATGTGTTAATATATAACAATAGACTTCTCATATAAGTGGACTCAAAACTAGTAACCCTTTCTTAAAACAAAGATCGCTGCCCACCGTCACGAGATTGCGGGCAGAGGAACGCGCCAAACCGGTTTTCCTCCTGCCAAAATCTCCTCGGAATTTCCTTCAGGATTCTCGTCAAAACTTTATTGCGTTCGCGTTTCTCCTAAGTTGATCGCACCGCACTTTTCCTTTGCCTTTACAGTTCTTTAATAACTTAACCACCACAGTACTCCCCCCCAAGTGCCTGAGGCACTAAGGTCAGAGATACCGTGTGTTAAAAAGAACACGACGACCGGAACGAGTTGTCACAACAGTCTCTGGCATTGGGTCACTACAGGAGGTCGAGGCAGTTGTTTCTGGCGTTTGTTGTGGCGCGGGCAGTTGCTTGGTAGGTTGTTGTGGCACGGGCAGTTGCTCGGTAGGTTTTGTCAGGAGGTCAGAGGCCTCCATGAAGGCGGGTTTTAGTCTGTCAATGCTGATAACAGACTGTCTGCCATTCATGTCGATGATGAAAGTCTTTTCTCCTCTTTGCACTACACTAAATGGGCCATCGTAAGGAGTTTGGAGAGATTTCCTTACAGCATCATGCCTCACAAACACGTGAGTGCATGTTGTCAGTGATGGGTGAACAAAAACAGCTGTTTTGACATGTGCAGAAGTTGGAGTTGGTTTGAGGGAAGTCATGGTGTTCCGCAATGTTTGTAGGAAGTCATGAGGTTGAATATCGATTTTTGGATGGTCAATCAGTTCACCTGGGAGTCTTAGTGGTGCACCATAAACAAGCTCAGCACTTGTGCAGTTGAGGTCTGCTTTAAAGGAAGATCTAAGTCCAAGCAAGACGATGGGGAGTGATTCCGTCCATTTTGATTCATGGCATCGAAGTGCTTGCTTTAGGGAACGATGTAATCGCTCGACTAAACCGTTGCTCTGTGGGTGGTATGGTGTTGTGCGGGTCTTCTGGATGCCCAACCTTTTTGTTAAGGATGAGGAATAGATTGCTCTCAAACTGGCGGCCTTGGTCTGAAGTTATGAGAGTGGGGATTCAAAACCGTGAAATCCAATTTGCAACAAAGGCTTTTGCAATCGTTTCGGCACAAGTGTCAGCAATAGGAATTGCTTCAGGCCAGCGTGTGAAGCGATCTATGCAGGTAAGCAGGTACTGAAAACCATCTGACGGTGCTAGAGGTCCCACGATGTCAATGTGCACATGGTCAAATCTGCAGTGAGGTAACTGGAAACTTTGAAGTGGGCTGGATGTGTGCCTAAACACTTTTGCCCGTTGACATTTCACACAACATCGAGTCCAATTGTTGATATCTTTGGACATAGATGGCCAGACAAATCGAGACTGGATGAGTTTTTTGGACGCCCTAGTACCTGGGTGCGATAAGTTATGCAGGGCTGCAAAAATGCTTTTGCGGTAAACTTTGGGTACATAGGGTCGAATGGAATCACAGATACTGTCACAATAGATACTTAATGTTGGAGTCACTGAAACAGGTTTTAAACGAAGAGAAATTTTGTCATTATTTAGTAGCTCTTGCAGCTCGACATCATGTTGTTGAGCTTCTGCAATCGTAGTCAAATCAATTGGCTGAACATGGACAGAACTTATTCTTGATAAGGTATCTGCCACTACGTTGTCAGAACCAGGGATGTGTCGAATGTCTGTGCAAAACTGGGAAATAAAATCTAGTTGTCTGAGCTGACGTGGAGAAATTGCATCAGAATTTTTTGTAAATGCATTTGTTAAAGGCTTATGGTCAGTAAATATTATGAAATTTCTACCTTCCAGGTAATGCCGAAAGTGCCTGACAGATAAATAGATAGCGAGAAGCTCTCTATCATATGTGCTATATTTAATTTCTGTTGCACTCAGTTTACGGGAGAAAAATGCTAGTGGCTTTGTACCACTTTTAGTTATACAATTTAATGCTGCCCCAACAGCAATGTCGGAAGCATCAACCATTAAGTGGAGTTCATGGTCTGATGCCGGATATGCAAGGGTTGCTGCATTGGCTAAGTCAGATTTACATTGATTGAAAGCAAGAAGTGCCTCGTCTGTCCAAGGGACAGGACGTTTGTCATTTTTCTTGCAGTCACGAAGTAAATTGTTAAGGGGTGCTTGTTTTTTAGCGGCATTTGGTAGAAATCGTCGATAAAAGTTCAACATCGCAACAAAACGCTTTAATTGAGAAAGTGTCTCTGGTTTTGGGAAATCATTTATGATGGACACTTTTTCAGGGAGGGGTTGAACTCCTTCCGGTGTCACAAGACAGCCAAGGAATTTTACCGAGGATTGTCCTAGAACACATTTGGTGGGATTGATTTTTAGGCCATGTAACGCCAAACGGTTGCAGACTTGGTCAAGATGTGTAATATGCTCGGCTTCATTAGCAGAAGCAATTAAAATATCGTCATAATAAGGTATACAAAAATCCAAGTCAGATAATACCTCATTTATGTACCTCTGGAATGTTTGTCCAGCATTGCGTAGGCCAAAAGACATGTAAACAAACTCAAATAAACCAAATGGTGTTGTGATAGCGGTTTTTTGAATGTCAGGTGGGTTTACCGGTATTTGGTGATATGCTTTGGTCAAGTCTATGGTAGAAAAAATAGTTTTGCCAAATAAAAGTTGTGTGCAATCATGGATATGCGGTACGGGATACCTGTCGGGTACAGTAACAGAGTTGAGGCGGCGATAATCACCACAGGGACGCCATTCCCCATTTGGTTTTTCCACCATATGCAGCGGACTAGCCCACGGGCTTTTTGAGAGTCGAATTATTCCCTGAGACATAAGGTACTCAAATTCCTGCCGTGCTGCGCGTAACATATCAGGAGATAAACGTCTTGGCTTAGAAAATACAGGTGGACCTGTCGTTTCAATATGATGAAACGTTATCAAATGTGAAGACGATTTGGATGGCGTAGCGTTTATTATTGTTGGATATTTTTAAAGAATTTTTTGAAAAAGAGAATCGCCAAAAGCAAAAGATATGTTAGAAATTTCAGCGCTTAAAGTAGCAGAAGTGGCAGCAGAAGAAATTTGAGTGGTAGCATCAATTAATTTATTGTTTCTGGCATCAACTAAGAGGTTAAAATGCTTTAAAAAATCAATTCCTATAATTGGTTGACGTACATCTGCAATAATAAATGGCCATGTGAAACTACGGCGTAAATTGAGGTCAAGCGTGAGACGTTTAGTGCCATATGTTTTTATCGTTGTACCATTTACAGCATAAAGTACCAAATCATTTGATATTGTAGGCTGAGAGACAGAATTCTTTGGAAGAACTGAAATATCTGCACCAGTATCGATCAAAAAATTCATGTTTGTTTTAGTATCGGCCAGGAGAATACGTTGGAGGTGGCGATCACGATCCTGGCTTTCCGGCGATCGCCAATTTAGTTTTCCGTTGATCGGAAAGAACAAGGTGGGGAACATTTTCGAGCGTTCCTGCCAAAATTGGTGTGATAAAAACAATTGCCATCACTTGGCTCTTTATATTTTTGAAAACGATCACGTGATTTACTCCGTCTTCGAAAATGATTGTTTCGCGCTCTGTCATGCGTGGCATCGCGTTTGTTTACTAGATTTGTCAACTCGCTGACTTGTTTTGTTAGTTGCGCGATTTGGAGTTCCAAAGTGTTTGAGGATTCCGGCTTGAGAGAACTTGTAGCATTTATTGCTGGAGTGAAAGTAAATTCGTGAATTTTATCAGCAATTGTTGCTAACTGAGTAAGGTCTTCATTAAGGGCGGCAAGAATAGACTGAGTATTATTTGGGAGTCTCCCTAGCCATAAAGATTTCAGCAGTGGCTCGCCAACAGATGTGCCCGCCAAGGCGCGCATGCGCGTACGCAATTGAGAAGGTCGTTGATCGCCAAGTTCAAGACCTTGAAGCAAGGTGCGGATTCTCGATGTTTCGCTTTCTGAATGAGAAGCAATTAATCGCTTTTTTAGCTCCGTGTATGGTTCATTCTGTGGCGGGCTGACTATTATGTCGCTGACAGAAGTCAAAACATCGGCATCGATTGACGCAATAACATGGTTAAATTTGGTTATTTCCGATGTTATATTAGCCAAAGTAAAATTCGCTTCTAGCCTAAGAAACCATAAAGTTGGGTTAGATTTCCAAAAAGGTGGGGTTTTTACCGCTACATGAGCTATTTGGTTATTCACTCCGTCAGGTGGGTCCAGCATGATTAGGCAGTTTAAAAAATTTATGCACAAAGAAAATAAGGATGAAAACATAAAAATTTACAAATTAAATATATATATACAAGTTGAAATTACAAATTGATTGAGTACGTTAAATAATTGATATTCAAAATTTCAAGACATGTTCCGAAAATATTTTGGGGTCGTAGAAACATGGGTGCAACAGAAATAAATATTAGCAGAATGTCAAAAATAACGCGCGAAAAGTATAGTTTACTAAAAAATACAAATAATTTGGAAAGAAAAGCTTACCGATACCACGTTAGAAATCACATCTTTTAATATGCTAGATACGGCGTGCTCAGCTCAGACACAAGCTCTGTCAGCTTATATTCCCTGAATTTTTACTGAAAATATTCATCGATTTCCATATCCAGGACAATAAAAATACATGCCTTAGGAAAACTACAAAGCTTTAGCTTGAATTAGATGGCGATGCAGGAAGATTACTCCGCTCGATCAAGCACTAAATCTGCGATCATTATTGCTGCGCGTTCAACACGAGGTCACCAGTGTTATGTTTTTGTTGGTTGCTAAAATCTTACATAACTTTCAACATAATAAATTTAATACTTAATAATAAGACTTGTTACAGAAAACGTAAATAATAAAAAAAAGAGTAGCTGGATTGCAATTGCAGGTTACATGTTAAAAAATCCCTGCCGGCTCGGGCCTACAGGCGGAGGTAGATTTCGAAGTTAAGTACTAAATTAACCAACAAAATTTAAATCAAGATTAGAGATAAACCCAGTTCCTCCACTAAGAATGAGCTCTATGGAGCTAAACATTTTGTGAAAATTTTAATATACACGAATACACACACGCATGCATATGGAATAGGTTTAAAAAATAGCTAAAGCAAATTCAGAAAACCTCAAAGTGATAAATAAGTTAATATTTCCATAGTCGGGTTTTTATCATGTTTGAATACGTTTCTTCAAACTCACATGACGTTACATATTCACCTGCTGAGGTCCATTTTATTTCCAATATGACGCAATATTTTGTTGTTGTTTTTTAATTCGTCAAACTATTTATTTCATTTTGAGTTTTCATGCGGAAATCTTGCTCTAGGAAACTTATGACGTAATATTCAATTTGTTTTCAATTCGTCAAACTATTTATTTTATTTAATTTTTCACGTGAAATTCTCGCAAAAGAAAAGCAATTGTTGTAGCGAGAATTTTATTGCTTTTTTTTTAATTGTTGGCAACTGCAATAACGAAAAATATTTATTTTTTCTGTTATTGTTGTGTAAGAGCTGATTTTATCGGAATCATGTTAAGATGGTATTCAAATTTTTGAACCCTCCCCATTTCCATTCCCTTGGTCCGATTTTACCCATTTTCAATCCCCGCCGAGATATTAGCCATCTCAAAGTTGTTGGCGAGTTTGAAGACGATCCGTGCATAATTGCGACTTTTATCGTGCGGACAAAATTTAGTACATACATACATACATACATATATATATATATATATATATATATATAAACTTTTTAGGTGGGGGTGGTTTTGGGTTCCTGGGGTCCTATAATGAAAAGTTATGAAGGAATTTTTCAAAAGTCGCACCATGGTAACGACTGCAATAGGTAGTATTTCTTACGAAATCTACCTAAAACAGGGCGATACGAATGATCATGAGAGATCACAAGATACAACCGCGAAGCCGGGAAATCTGTAACAACAACCACTAGCTGTTGCCACTAATGTTCACTAAAAGTTTTTCACAATATTGTTGCCACATGCACACAAATAAGTTTTTTTATAACTTTCACTGCCATCTGGTGGATGATAGAGTTCACCACAAATTTATATCATTGTTTAAAAGACAAAATAAATTAACTTCTGATCAATTCTTTCTAAGTAAAATAAAAATAGTTTAAACTTCTGTATGCAGAGGGATGGAAATTATATCGTGAATGTACTTAAGAAAAGATGCATTAAAAAAAAAAAAAAAAAGAGGTTCGTTTTAATTCACACAAAAGGTAAATTCTTGTTATTTTACATATTCTTTCCATATGCTTCATATTTATTTGAGGTGAAATTGTCTAATCCACCAAAATTTTCTATCCAACGCGATTGTCCAGTAAATTAGATAAATAAATAAAAATCCATTCTTAGACAACAATTGCTTGTATTTAATTTACCGGAAACTAAGAAAAACTGTTCGATTTCAAATCCCTTCAAATATCATGCCTGCAAGTATCCTGTTTTTACATTTAAAAAAGAGCCTTAAAATATAAAGTTCTTGAGCGGGAAAAGATAATTTTTTTGAGAACAAACAGCCTTACAATAAAGAGCTTCTTTTATTCGTTTTAATTTGCAAAAGAAAATTTTCTTTGTTATTTTAAATGTTTCATCCATATGTTGTGTATGTACTTGGGGTAAAATTTTCCGAAAAATTCGAATCCACCGAAAATTTTTCTCTATATGTAATAGCTTAATAAAAGAAACTTTTGATTGGACATCAAAAATCTACAATCTCTGATAATAAGAAGAGGCAATATCTATTGACCATCACCCCGCACAGCTCTGTTGGGGGTCTAAGGTTGCTAGTTATTTGCGAGCACCGCGCCAAGTACTCGCCAAAAACCTTTCTTGCGAATAAATACATTTCCTTGATTATTATTAGATATTTATCATAAAAATGAATATATGCAAAGCTCAATCGATTTCGATTAATGAGTCAATCATTTTTCCTGTGAAAATGAAGAAAAAAAAGAGATTTAATATGCCAATTCTTTCATATTCAGTACAGAACTATTTATTGTCGCGGACTTACACTCCTCTCTAGTATAATCACCATTGACAACTTAGGTCTTCCTTAGGTATAGAACACAAATTTACAAAAGACTTCGGCAATGTGTTAATATATAACAATAGACTTCTCATATAAGTGGACTCAAAACTAGTAACCCTTTCTTAAAACAAAGATCGCTGCCCACCGTCACGAGATTGCGGGCAGAGGAACGCGCCAAACCGGTTTTCCTCCTGCCAAAATCTCCTCGGAATTTCCTTCAGGATTCTCGTCAAAACTTTATTGCGTTCGCGTTTCTCCTAAGTTGATCGCACCGCACTTTTCCTTTGCCTTTACAGTTCTTTAATAACTTATTATTTATTTTAGCTTTTAAAACGACACTTATTTGTTGAATATCTTCTATATTTACGTTTATTTTATTGCGAGAATGAAATCCGAAAGTTGTCAATAAAGGGATCACCCCATCAAAACTACACCCTCTTGGATGAAAGCGGAAACATGTTGGATTTTTGATTCAACATCTCTCTTCTCTCCGAGAGAAAAACGACTCAATGGGTGGGATCCGCTTTCTATGAGTCAAGGTCAAGTAATAAAATGTTACTGCAGCATAAGATTTTTAGGTCAATAATATGACCTATACTTTTTTTTCAAAATGTTAGTGGAAGATTAAGGAGTTCTTTTCAGCGTGTTTAAATTAAAGTTTTTATATTTGGTATTTTTCTATACAATATTTATGGCAGGAGTTGAATTACTGAAAAGTTTAAATGCATAAAAAATCATTAACGCATGAGACAAATTCCTTTTCTAAATATACAGTATTTAGTCATAGTATAGTATATGCTAAACAAGTTACTATAGTAGAATATTGTAAACTAACAGGTCGCTAGGATGGTCGATGTTTCCAAACGGACCTTTTATCAAACGAAATACAAGGTGGCCATAATTAAACTGCCAGTACTCAGAGTGCTCTGTAGCGCGATCTAATTGAGAGAATGACGCCAAATTTTGGAAGAAGATTAAACAAGACGGGGGACGAAGGATTCCGTGAAAAAAAATAGCTCCAAAAGTCACCGCTAGGGGAATATGGGGCGATGTGTAACAGAAAAGAGATTTTCTAAAAATGCAGAATCAATACTGACATAAAATTAACTTTTATTTAGCAAATTTAACGGCTTTAGTATTCATTCTGAATTTTTTAAAACTCTTATTTTCTGTTACACAACGCCACATATCTCTCTAGCGGTGACTTTTGCAACTATTTATTTTTTCGTGGAATCTTCGTCCCCCGTCTTGTTTAATCTTCTTCCAAAATTTGGCGTCATTCTCTCAATTAGATCGCGCTACAGAGCACTCTGAGTACTGGCAGTTTAATTATGGCCACCTTGTATTTCGTTTGATAAAAGGTCCGTTTGGAAACATCGACCATCCTAGCGACCTGTTAGTTTACAATATTCTACTATAGTAACTTGTTTAGCATATACTATACTATGACTAAATACTGTATATTTAGAAAGGGAATTTGTCTCATGCGTTAATGATTTTTATGATTTCTTACAAAATTTGGCGTCATTCTCTCAATGGACCTTATGCACGCGACCTGAGGTCGAGGCTAAAATTCGTCTGCTGGCGGTATTTACTGGCGGTGTTTAGCACAGCAGTCTATGGAGTGTGAGTTATTAATGCTTGTTTGTTAAAAATATCGCAAAAGAATTCTTTGATGCAACAGCATATACTTAATATATTGTAATCTAAATTCAAAATGTTGTTCTGTATGCGAGAAAATTCCCTAAGTTTGCAAATTTTTAGTTAAAATGTATGCACTCAACCTGGGTCAAGGCTAAAGTCGTCTGCTAGCGGTGTTTGCGCCTGCGCATACTGGTATTCTGCCGGTGCAGTAACTAGAATAACAGCTCATCATACCGCCAGCTCTGGCGTCTGACGCCACCTGAATAGAGTCCATTAGATCGCGCTACAGATCACTCTGAGTACTGCCAGTTTAATTATGGCCACCTTATATATCGGTGATTTTGACTTTGAGTTTTAAAGCAATATGGACTTTTACCTGGAATATCGTTCAGCATTCGTGAAAACGACAGGAACGTCACTACACTATTATATTTTCTAATCTATCAAACAAAATTAGGATTACCAAGTACCAAATCTTTTAGTTGATCATTTACAGGAGGAATTGGTAAAGAAAGACAGAACGATATGCAATATACTAAAACCATTCCTGAAAAATTATCTAACTAACAATGCAACATCAAAATCCTTCCAATAGAACTTTTTAAAAAGGCTAACCTTTCAGAATCATCGCCACCTCATTATAGAACTTTCTCCAATAATTCTATAGCTGAGCAACATAGAACGATATGCATTAACCATTCCTAAAAAAATTATCTAACTAGCAGTGCAAGTCCGATTAAAATCCATTTAGAAGGCATCTAAGAAATCTAATCGGGCAGTAAGAAATCTGCACCGATCCGAATTTATACTTTCTCAATATTAGAATGACATATGAAGACAATATATGAAGAATTACAATATATCTTCAATAGAAGAAAGTATTGTAATCGAAATTTTTTCGACTTCCGGTTTTCGACGGATTTACACGTTTTAGGGGTCAGAGAGCACAAAAAACATGTTTACACAAAATGTCTGTCTGTCCGTCTGTCCGTGTGTCGCCATTGTATCATCAAAAATTATATGAAGTTATGCATAGAATTCAACCAAATTTTTTTTAAAAGTTTTTGGCTATGGCAAGCAGGTCCTCCCTGAGTTTGGAAAAATCCGTCGGTATGGGGCGCTGTAAAGCCGGGAACCCACATGCGGAAAAATACGACGGAATTGGACAGCGGAACGGCAAATTGACCCCATATTTGCCGCGTACAAATGCGAAAACGCAGCGGAATTGTAGTTAAACATGTTTTAACTTTTCCGTTTTCCGCGACGGCATCTGTAGAAATCAAACTAAGTAGGTTTGTCACAGACATGCGCAGTAGTTAACGCGGAAGCGCCAGCGAAAAACGCAAGTGCGATTCTCATTTCCAAGTCGGAAATTTGGTGTAGCGGAAAATTTGCCGCTGCAGATTTCCGTTTATATTTTTCCGCATGTGGGTTCCCTGCTTAATAGCAATTTTTATGCCTTTTGAATACTGTAGCATCGAAATGTGTATGAAGTTATGCATAGAATTGAACCAAATTTTTTGTGTATAAACATACATGGCGATACCTTCTTGGCCATGGCAAGAAGGTCCTCTCTGAATTTGGAAAAAATCCGCCGGTAGGGGGCGCTGTAATAGCGATTTTTGTGTATTTTGAATATTGTACCATCAAAAATTGTATGAAGTTATGCATAGAATTGAACCATTTTTTAAAAAAGTTTTTTGGATATGGCAAGAAGGTCCTCCCTGAATTTAGAAAAAATCCGCCGGTAGGGAGCGCTGTAATAGCGATTTTTGTGAGATTTTAGAGCATTTTGAATATTTTACCATCGAAAAGTGTATGAAGTTATGCATAGAATTGAACCAAATTTTTTGTGTATGTTTTTGGCCATGGCAAGAAGGTCCTCCCTGAATTTGAAAAAATTCCGTCGGAATGGGGCGCTGTAATAGCGATTTTTGTACAATTTTCAATATTGTTCCATCGTGTGTATGTATTCCCCAAGTGTATGAAGTTATGCATAATTCTAATAAAAATACTAATAAAACTAATTAAAATGAAATATTGAAATGAGATAGAAAAAAATTTTGGGATTGACAAATACAACTAGTTTTTTTTCATTAGATTCGTGCAGTCTTTGTAGTAACTCATGCTACTTTTAAAAGTGCTTGAGTCCCTCTCCTTTTTACGTCCCTGAAGAAAATATTTACTTGGGTTTTTCAGTTAGCGACAACCACAGCCCGGCGCGATTTTACAAAGCATCACGTGTACAGCGATTGAAGACTAAGTCGAATGATAATTGGTGGGTTGCCCCAAGGCATTGTAGGAGGGGCTTCGTTCACTGAAAAAGGATTTCTTTCACTTCGTTGAAGATTCATAAAATAGACTTTGCATATTCATATTTGCTTTATTGTTCATGATGCTTTTGATATAATAAACGCGTCCAAAAAGAAAAAAAAAATATTAACTTATTCATTTAAAAGAAAACAATCCATATAATATGAAGCAGATCGAATGAGCAATCAAATATTTCAACTCTTGCATTATCTTTTTTACTTTCTTCTATCTTTACAAGAAGAAAGTATTGGATTCATGAAAATTTTCGACTTCCGGTTTTTGACGGATTTATTCGTTTTAGGGGTCAGAGATTCCAAAAAACATGTTTTTACAAAATGTGACTCTGTCTGTCTGTCTATATGTGACACAAATTTTGTGGGCGCTCTATCTCAAGAACTAATGCTCGGATTTTAATAAAAAATTATATTCAGGTAGTCCCTGATATAGATTGGTGCTAATTAATTTTTTGTGTAAATCGCCCAGTACGTGGCGCTGCTATGCTGCATTTTGTAGGATTTCCACAATAGCTCTATCTGAAGAACTACTGCACGGATTTTTATAAAACTTCAGATTCAGTTACTCCTTGATATGAGTTGGTACTGTTTACGTTTTGGTGTAAATCGCCCAACAGGGGGCGCTGCTGTGCTGCATTTTGCAGGTTTTACGCTATTTTTGCAGTAGCTCTATCTCAAGAACTAACACGCACATTTTCATCAAATTTCAGATTTAGTTAGTCCTTGATATGAAATTATGCTGATTACGTGTTGGTGTAAATCGCCCAATAGGTGGCACTGCTGTGCTGCATTTAGAACGATTTCCTCAATAGCTCTATCTCAAGAACTAATGCATGGATTTTCATCAAACTTCAGATTCAAGTATACCTTGATTAATATTTCTGCTGATTATGTGTTGGTGCAAATCGCTCAACAGGTGGCGCTGCTATGCTGCATTTGTCATGATTTGCGCAATAGTCCTATCTCAAGAACTAATGCACGAATTTTCCCCAAATTTCATATTCAGTTAGACGTTGACATAAGTTGATAATGATTGGGTTCTGGTGTAAATCACCCTATAAGTGGCGCTGCTATGCTGCATTTTGCTGGATTTGTACGATTTCAGCGATAGTCATATCGCAAGAACTAATGAACGGAATTTCATCTTTTTAGAGTCCTTATGATGAGCATAGATTTCCATTTAATTTTTGCAAAGTGATAACCAATTTTGAAGTATTGACATGTATGAGATAGAAGAAAGTTTTGGGATTGGTACATCCGACAAGTTTTTTTTTCTTTTTAAAGAAAAATAAACTAATATTTTAACTGAAAAGGTAAATGAAAAATAATTTAAATTTGTACCGTCTTGTGCAATATTTTTAAGGGGGGGGGGGGGGTTACACTTTTGCATAATTTCGTGATGTATAGCAAAACCTTACATAAATTTTAAAAATAAACATTAATATTCTTCTACATATTTCATTTATAAATTATTATATTATTTTAATATCTATAAACTATTACTTCTGATTTTTAAATAAAATTTAGTTAATTACTATTTTTGTAGAAGCAGCTCTTATTCGGAATTTTATTTCATAGTATTATATTTTTTGAAACTGTTGTATAAAACTGACATACAGATAAATTGATATAAATTATGCAGTTTTAACATTTTCTATTTGAGGGAGGTGGGGAACTCAAATGACTTGTTAACCTTCCTACCGCTTTGCCTACCGTGAATGGGTCTAATCGACCCATTTCTATAATTCCTTTTATAGGATTCGAACCAGAAAATTTTTTGTAAAGTAAGATAAATAAAAGGCAACGAAAACTAATATAAATAAATACATTAAATAGTTTTAAAAGAAAGTTCTGATGTGAAATGTTTTTATTAAGGTTGAGTAAAATTTCAACAGGGTAAGAAGATTAAAGCATCACTTTAAATCAAAAGAGCATAAAAAAATTCATGTAAATTTATTTTTAAAAATATATTTATATTATTTTTTTTAGTTTCACAGCAAATAAAACCTTGCATACTTTCATATATTCACACAAAAAAATTAAGTGAAATAAAGCTCATTCTGAAATCAAATAATTCAGTTGGCTATAAGAATTATTAACAAATTGCCTTGCATTAAAAAAATATATACACTATATGGCCAAAGGTGATCGGCCACTTGCGATTTTAGACGTTTTGTAAAATATCCAGAAAACTACATGAGGAATTATCCCGAAACACCAGGTGTGTAAACAGAATAGTACAGGTCATACATTTCAGTGAGGATTCTTTCCCGAAACTCCATAGGGGACCGTCAACAAATTGAAAAGAACGAATGTCTTTTGGATAACCCTGTAAAAACTAATGTAGCAAAAGCGTTCAAACTGTAGATTATGATTAAGTGCCTTATTGTAACAAATTGTGTCCATTTTTATGAGGATAGCATGTATACTTGTAGAGAAATTAAAATTTTTATAAAAAGAATCCTAAATTTTGCCACTTTCTTTTGCTTATAATTTGTAGAGTTCTTAATATGAAAAAAGGTTCACTTCAGAAAATATGACAAACAACATCGTACACAACACCCTGTAATCAGAATTAAAAAATAACAAAAAATGTATGAAAAATGAGCAAGTTTACTAAATAATGATTCACTGTGCATGCCCGAGTGTAATCAAAATATAATTTGCATAATGTGTTAGCTAAATGTATAGTGCAACTTTTGTGAAAGTCTCAAAAACAGTTTGAAAAGTCTGAAAATTATCGTTGACAGAATAAGCTAAAAATCCGTTATTTCCAAAAGGAAGCAAAAAGTTGAGGGGTTGTATCCAAATACAGTAGTACGTGCAATATTGTGTATGCTATATTGGCGCTAATTAAAGGATATATGGATACATCCCCTCATCTTTTTGCTTCATTTTGTGAGCAACGGATTTTGAGCTTATTCTACCAACGATCATTTTCAGAATTTTCAAGCAATGTTTTTGAGTTATTTACAAAAGTTGTTCTATACATTTAGCTAACACATTATGCACATTATATTTTGATTGCATTTGGGCATGCGCAGTGAAACCTTATTTAGTAAATCTGCTCAATTTTTTATACAATTTTTGCTATATTTTAATTCTGATTGGAGGGTATTGTGTGCAATGTTGTTTGTCGTACTTTTAGAAAAGAACTTTTTTTTTTTTATATTAAGAACTCTCCAAATTATAAGTAAAAAATTTGGGAAAATTTTAGACTGTTTTTATGAAAACCTGAATTTCTCTTCGAGTATACATGCTATCCTCATAAAGATGAGCACAAATTATTACAATAAGCCGCTTAATGATAATCTACAGTTTGAACGCTTTTGCTACATTAGTTTTTACAGGGTTATCCAAAAGATGTTCGTTCTTTTTTAATTTGTTGACGATCCCCTATGGGGTTTCGGGAAAAAAATTTTCGCCGAAATATATGACCTTATACTATACTGTTTACACACCCGGAGTTTCAGGTTAATTCCTTATATATTTTTTTAGATATTTAACATAACGTCTAAAATCGCAAGTGGCCGGTCACCTTTGGCCATATAGTGTATATATAAGGTAGAAAATAAAATAGGTTTTTGAAGTAATTTAAGAATCTTATTAGGTGACGAGTCAATTTTCATAATTATTTTCATGCATGCCATCTATTATCGAGATTCAATATTAACAACAAATGTGAATTTGAAAAATCTACTAAAATAAAGTAAATATTATAAAGAAAAAGAAACAGCGTATAAAGACACAAATAAAATATGTTTAAAAAGCACACAGCTGTTTCAAAACCTCTAAGGTTTCATCATCAGTGGTTAAAATAAAAAGTAAAATTAAAACACTGTGTAAAAAAAAGAGGGGGGGGGGGACAGAGAGTCAGAAAGGCGTACCTTTCAGCTCTACTGCCAACGGTGAAATGCGACACACGGCTGACAAACAGCTACGGAATCGATCTCACGCGCATACACAGAGAGGCCAATCAGAATCACCCAGTTGCTCCGCAAGAGTTCAGACTTAGAGGAGAAAAAGGGGGGGGGGTAGGGAGTGCACAGAACGAATTATAGAAAATTAAACCATATCTTTGAAAAATTGGGCGTAGTGGATAAATCGTTAACCAAACTGTTTGAATTTTCCATATGTGATAAGCTTATATGGAAAAATGAAAATGATGGAAAAATTCAAACAGTTTAGTTAACGATCTATCCAGTACGTCCAATTTTTCAAAGATATGGTTTAATTTTCTATAATTCGTTCTGTTCACTCCCTATCCCCCCCTTTTTCTCCTCTAAGTCTGAACTCTTCCGGAGCAATTGGGCGATTCTGATTGGTCTCTCTGTGTATGCGCGTGAGATCGACTCCGTAGCTGTTTGTCAGCCGTGTGCCGCATTTCACCATTGGCAGTAGAGCTGAAAGGCACGCCTTTCTGACTCTCTGTCCTGTCCCCCCTCCTTTTACACAGTGTTTTAATTTTACTTTTTATTTTAAGCACTGATAATGAAACCTTAGAGGTTTTGAAACAGCTGTATGCTTTTTAAACATATTTAATTTGTGTCTTTATACGTTGTTTCTTTTTCTTAATATATTGGCACAAAGTACAATCCTTTCCCACTTTTTATAAATATTATAAAGCCAGTATTGATAAGTAAATATTTCTAATTAATATTGGCAGCAGTAATAATCAATTAAAAATGTACAATTGAAAAAATTGATCAAGCTATGGTTTTGAAAGAAAGTAACTAATAATTCAGCAATATTTTCAAAAAAATTTTAACGTTGTATATGTTAAATACATTTATATCCTTCTTAAAAAAAAAAAAATCATGTGCTTTCTTTAAGTCTTTTGTAGTTATTCATTTTTCAATCATTCTAAAAGTAATCATCTAGATCAGGGGTTCCCAAACTTTTAGGCGGACGTGCCACTAGATCGAAGTTCATGTTTCTGCGTACCACCAGATAACAAACATTAAGCTAATTCATAAAAACCTGTCTAAAACGGAACATTTCTCCATATTTTTGTACTTCTGTCTAAGCAGATTTTATTATATTTAAAAATGCTTTATTACTAATGAAGATATTTCATGTATGTCCACTAGTTTCTTAATTAAGTCACAGTTGGGAGAGCTAAGTTCAAGATTTCTATTTGCATCACATTAAAGTCAGCTACTTTCACGTATTATGGTTCTGAAGCACAATAAAATCGAAATGATCTATTTTTGTGTTCGTCATTTATAAATAATCACCAGCAAGAGTTCCTTTAGAATATTATTATTGGCAATCCGATTATATACAAAATGTACATTACTTACATATTTATAGATGAAACATATTTAGTTGCTTTGTTCCTTCTAGAACCCATGATTCTAAATACAAGTAAAATTCCAGCAACTATTTTCTTCTATTAAGAAGCTACAATAAAAAATAGCATGTTTTCATGCTTCGAGACCAATTTCCTTTTAAAAATTAAAACAACATTTTTTCTATTTTAGAAGACCAAGACAAAAAAAATGCAGTCTACTTGCTGCGTTCACATTTTCATCATTACTATAAAACTAAAGCACAAATGTTTTTTAAAACAGTTCTCTAGTAGGTCACGTGGCATGGCACCTCCCGTCTGGCCGAAAGAGGCCCGCACAAGAGAGTTGTGAAATATTCCACAAACTTCCCCCCGATGAACAAGGGTTCATCTAAAAAGGGATTCAAAATAATTAAAGTAGAAAAAAATTATTCTAAAACAACCTCAATAATATTATACACAAATACGATACAAATCAAAATACAATACTTACATACTGGACTTCAATAAAACTAAACTAAAGCAATTTAAAAATTTGTTGACAGGTTTTTGCAACTAAAAATGGAAAGAACAATTTAAATCTATACAAATTATTCTAGAATATTCAATACAAAAATTAAACTAAAAATTAGAAATATTAACAAGCAAAAAACTTTTTTTTTTTTTAAAAGTCAAATGAAAGTTTTGAGTCTATTAATAAAACAATTCAAAGTTTTTTTTTTTGTTTTGTTTCTCAGTTCAAAATTATGCAAAAAATTAATAGGTCTTTTAATGATGGAATTATTTGTCTTCTGTTCACAAGACACTTCCCCCCTTTTTTTAAATCGCTGCCCGCAAATACCCAACTTCCACGAAGTTCTCGGTAAATGTTCATATGCATAAGAACCACATCATCTACTTTAAAGTCAGAAGTTTTATTCTGGTCAGTGTAGTGAGCAGATTGTAAGTTGAGAAGATACTCATTTTTCAAGCGCTTCCACAAATCATTCAGAAGAGTCTTGCGTAAACTGAAGCATTTCACTAAAGATTCTTTGGTTGCTGGTAAGATTAAATCGTTCACTTTTGTAGTTGGGAAATACAAGATTCGTTTTAGAGGTGCTATAACTTGTTGACCATGGCGTACGTTAAATTTCTTGCAGATTGTACATTTGTTCAGGATTGATTTCATGCATTGTCTGGATCTTAAAATCCAAAACATTTCACGAGTTTGTACTAGTGTACTGGACACTCCTGAAGGAAAAACTTTTTCATGTGCATCTTTTACAATCAACTCAGTAAGCTTATGTTTTGAAGGAAGCACAGTAGGATGCTTTTCATAAAATGAGGAATTAGACTTTTGTAACCGTCCTCGTACCAACAGCAAACCTTCCTCTGACATCATAGGATTTAACTGTAGAAGATTCGTCTCTCTAGGGATAATCTTGTTACATTTCAAGAATTTCATAACTTCAAGAAAACTTTCTTCCTGCACTAGTTTTAACCAAAAACTTTCCGCATGTAACATTTCCTCGGCTGATAATTCTGAAAAATCTCTTTTTTCTACCTTTACTTTGGTGTTTGAAATAAATCTAAATACCAATGCAGTTATTCGATACAATTTCTTTAGGGAGCTATACTTTTCTAGATTAAAAATTGGAATTTTATAAGCGGTATTTGTTTGAACAACACAAGAAATGGTTGCTGATTTTCGAGACTTCACTTCAGAAATATCAGGTAATCGTGGTGCAGCACTTTTAACCCTAGGCTACTGATTTTCGGGAAGGGAAAGAAATTCAGGACCATACCACCATTTTTGAGAATTTATTAAATGCTTCACAGAACAACCTCTCGTTATTAAATCTGCGGGATTAAGTTTCCGTCACATAAACTAGGATCAGACAAATTATGAATTTCAGCAATTCGATTACTAACAAATGGTTTCCATTTTTCTTTTGGCTCTTTAATCCAACGAAGACCAATTTCTGAATCAGACCAAAAAATAGTATTATTTAATAGGATAATGTTTGTGATACATTTTGCCATTCTGGCATCAATAAGTGCTCCCATGAGTTCAAGACGTGGCAGAGTTAACTTCTTCAAGGGAGCAACCCTAGACTTAGACATTAGAAAACTAGTTTTAAATTTATTTTTAGAAATGGGATACCGTAAGTATGCCACTGCACCATACGCATTAGGGTTAGCATCAGTGAAAATATGCAGTTGGAGATGCTGCTTTTCCATGATCAGATTGCTAAAATAATGCCTGGGAATTTTCAAGTGTGCGAGATACGTGATTTTTGAAAGTCAATTTTGCCAATTATTTTCTAGTTCACCAAAAAACTTTCATTCCATGATATTCCCAATACCCATAATTGTTGTAAAAGGCATTTGATACGAATAATAAAAGGGGCAATAAATCCGGCTGGATCAAACAACATAGCTGCAATTTTCAAAACGTTCCGTTTTGTACAAGAATCATTGCTTAAATATGCTAACAATGGTCGTAATTCTAGTCCCAAATTATCTTCTATATTGTTGTAGATCAATCCTAAAACTCAAAATAGGTATGTTTTCATCATCCCATTTTTTCCTAAGCTCCTCAGAATTACTTTCAAATTTTCTTAACTTCATACCCCCTTCTTTCAAAATATCAACAGCTTCTTTAGATAAGTTAAAAGCTTCTAGAACATCGTTATCTCCTGAAAATAAATCATCAACATAAAGAGAAGAATTTAGCATTTCAAATGTTTTCTTGTGAGAGTTTTTATATTTATTAATGTGGTGCTTAACCCCTTGAGGGGCGGTGGGATGTATTATATCCCCCCTAATTTAAACAAGATTCGCACCAGAAACTTTTAACTAAATTTTATTTTTTACTTTCCGGGGGGGGGGGGGGTTCAAAAATTGTTTTTCTTTATTTTAAAATAAATTTTTCTGGTGAGAATTCAATATTACAGAGACACCATTGCTTGCCCCTCAAAGGGTTATTAGTACAAGCGAGGATAAAGGGACTGCAGGTGACACCAAAAGTAGCTCTGGTCATTCTATATGGTACTACGTTTTTATTCTTATCAAAATCTTCATAATATAAGGATCTAAGATAATTGCGATCTTCCTCGGATATAAATATTTGTAAAAGAGCTTTTTTCAATATCAGCCGAAAAAGCAATTTTATGTAAACGGGATTTCAAAATTATATCTAAAACATTAAGATTCAAGTTAGGACCATGATTCAAACATTTGTTTAATAATAGAGAATCAAAATATTTAGAAGAAGCATCATAGACTATGCGCATTTTTGTTGTAGTTTTGTCGTCACGGAAAACAGGTCTGTGTGACATGTAATAGGAGTTATTGGAATGTTTCTCGGTGCGTAATTCTATTACACCCTCATTAGACTGCTCTAGCAAAATGGAATTATATTCCTTAAGTAAAGAATCATTTTTCAGGAATTTATTTTCTAAACTGGAAAACCGCTTCTTTGCTATTTCAAGATTATTTCTAAGCAATTCCAGATAATTTTTCCACAATAATTTTGTTTCATAACGCCCATTTACGAATTTTAAATTTTCTTTAAATTCCTTTATTACCTCAAGATCGGTGATGTTCTTTTCATTGCTTTCAGCAATGCCAATTGTTTCGAGATCCCAAAATGCTTTCAGCTGAGTATTTATATTTTCAACTGAAACACGCAAACAAGCTACTTCTTTTACATTCGACTCTATCTGCCCTTGCACCCTATGAGCGAAAATAGTTTCTGCAACGTATAACTCTTTTGTCAATTTTCCCCCGATTCCCTTTAATATTTTCCGCAAAAAGTTAGACCCTAGCAAAATATTTATTTCCTGTTCAAGACCTGTATCAACAGGCTTATAGCCTCTTGTTCTCATTATCTCTAGAAGTTCTGGTTCTAGAGTTTTTACAGAAGCTCCAGTTATATTATCCACTACAAGAGCTTCGACCTTTATCCAGTTGATAGGTTGCACAACACTGGATAATTCAAGAGCAACAACTTCGTTGCATGAAGTTGCACGAATGCATACGCGTGTGTTGCACTTTCCTCGCGAACAAAAAATAAATAAAGTTGAAAATCAAGAGGTAATTTCACAGGAAATGAGTCATATAAATAAATGATGTAATAAATCTAATTTGGATGTTTCGGTTCCAGTATTTCAGCCTTTCTCAGCTAATAATCAAAACGATTTATTTTCAACGACATGTAATTTGGCTAATGAGTTAAAAGCTGTGTTACTTAGCACATTTGTTTGTTTATTAAAATATGAATTGGGTAATTTTCATGAAGTACGTTGTTTATTAGATGTTGGCGCGAACTCTAATTTTATGAGTAAAAGGTTTGTAGATAAACTTAATTTGAAAAGAGAAAAGACTAACATTTCTATTTCAGGCATAAATAATTTATCGCTAAATATCAGATCTAGGGGTAACATAACTGTTTCAAATACAGATAAGGATTTTCATTTAAAATTAGACTTTTTAAACGCTCAGAAAATTACAGAATTTACGCCGTCTTGGCCGCATGAGACTTCTATACCGTTGTTAAATAACATCAAATTAGCCGATGAAAAATTTAATGTCCCAGGTCCGATTGATTTGCTTTTAGGTGCAGAAAATTTCTATGAATTTTTAAGACCAGGTCAAATTTATCCGAAAACATTAAATACTAAAATTGTGTTACAAAACAGTGTTTTCGGGTACATTGTTAGTGGAAGCCTTCCGACTAGGGGTGAAGGTAATATACATTGTGGGTTAATAACAGATAATTTGGAGTTAGAAAAAGTAATTAGGGAGTTTTGGGAAATAGAAAACATAGAGAGAGAGTCTCAGATTTCTAAAACTAAGGAAGCAGAAATTTTTGAAGAGCATTTTCTGAAAAATTATTCTAGAACTGAAAATCGACAATGCATGGTGAAAATGCCACTAAAGGAAGATCCGTCTTATCTTGGCGAATAAAAAAAGGCAATTAAAATTTTAAATTCATTATGGAATCTCTTAATTAGATCATCTAAATTAAATGATCTTTATAAAGCATTTACGGAAGAATATTTAAATATGGGTCACATGGAGGAAGTGATAGAATCTGAAGAGCCAGAAATCACTTATTATATTCCTCATCATTGCGTGTTCCGTAGAGAATCAAGTAGCACACCATTACGAGTCGTGTATAATGCTTCTTCCTTAACTTCGACAGGAAAATCATCAAACAGTTTGCAGTTTAACGGAGGAACAATCCAAGATGAGTTATTTTGTATAATGTTGCGATTTCGAAAGCACCAATTTGTTTCTGTATAAGATATTAAAAAATATATCGTATGATATTAATACATCCGAGTCAAAGATATTTATTACGAATAGTATCTAAACCTGAGGTGAATGAGCCAGTAAAAGTGTACAAGTTATGTACTGTGACTTACGGTACAACTAGGGCGCCTTTTTTAGCTACAAGAACCTTAATGCAATTAGCCAGAGACGAAGGAAATGAATTTCCTTTAGCTGCGAATGTGTTGTTGCAGGATGTTTACATGGATGACATCCTGACAGGGGCAGATGATTTAGACACCGCTAAAGAAATTCAACAACAGCTGATATCTTGGTTAAATAGAGAAGGCATGAATCTCCATAAATGGGCAGTAAATAATTTTTCTCTTTTATGTAATAATTCAGAATCTGAATATTCTTTTTCTAATGACACAAAAACTTTGGGAATATTGTGGAAACTTCAACCAGATTGTTTTGGGTTTAACTTAATTATCGAGCAAAGCAGATTATACACTAAACGAACAGTTTTGTCACAAATTTCTAGAATATTTGACCCTTTAGGTTTGATAGGTCCAATAATTACAAGGGCAAAGGTGTTTCTGCAAACATTATGGTTGCTGAAAATAGACTGGTGTGATTATCTCCCAATGAAGGAAAATAAGGAGTGGAATGACTGTCTTACTTCCTTAAAGAGTCTGATCAGTACCCCTAGATGCATTCTTATGGATCAGTCTATTTGTGTAGAACTTCATGGATTTGCCGATGCATCTGAAATTGCTTATGGAGCGGTCATTTACGTGAAATCTGCTAATATTTTGGTGATTCTGCTGTTAAGCTGCTTACTAGTAAATCTAGAGTAGCTCCTCTAAAGCATGTCACCATCCCGCGTCTTGAACTTTCTGCTGCAGTCCTGCTATCTAAGTTGATGAAAAAGGTGTTAAGTGTTCTAAAACTAGAAGTTTCTAAAACTTATTTTTGGACAGATAGCACCATTGTACTTGCATGGTTAAAAAAAAGAGTCCAACGATCTTAAGACATTTGTAGTAAATAGGATATCGATAATACAAAGTTTAACTTCGGTTGAACAATGGCATTACGTACCTTCCAAGCAAAATCCTGCAGACCTTATTTCTAGAGGTATAGATCCCATCAAGACTCAACAGTGTGAACTGTGGTGGTTCGGTCCTGCATTCCTATAACAGCCTGAGGTGGTTGAGTGTCCTGATAGCAATTCTGCTGAAACCAATGAGTTGTTTTTGCGTGAATTAAAATCACAATCAGTAACTCAAGTATGTGACTTAGTTAACACTCTTGAACCTTTAGACATCATTAATAACTGCTCTTCGTTCATCAAACTACAAAGAGTAGTGGCATGGTGTAAGAGATTCATATATAACTGTAGAAATCCTTTGTATTCTACAACTGGAACTTTATCAAGCAGTGAACTCTCTCAGTCCTTATTGTGCATTGTAAAGAACATTCAAAGGACTTCATTCGTGAAAGAAATGCAATGTTTAAAAAGGTGCTATCCCTACAATAGCAAACTGACAAATCTGTGTCCATTTTTAGGTATCATTCGTATTGGTGGTAGACTGAAAAACAGTAACTTATCCGAACACCAAAAATATCCTATGATTATACCTGCTAAACATAATTTTACTTTTTGTGTTATTAATTATTTTCATGTTTTATATTTTCATACCGGCTCAGAAACAACACTGTCCCTCATCAAAAATCAGTTTTGGATTTTATCTGCCAGAAATGTAATTCGAAAAATTATTTTTAATTGTATTATTTGTAAGAAAATCAACTCTAAAATTTCGCAGCAACAGATGGCTGATTTGCCAGAGTAACAGTGTCCAGAGCATTTGTTCGGTCGTGTTTATACTTTGTATGTTTGGCAATAACTTTTATCGTCTGCGTTTGTTTATACGAGTTCATAGAATGTTTTATTGTGTTAAGGTAGCCATGAGCGGCTTATCTTGTGATATTATTTAATAAATACAGTGCACCGGAGTTTTGTTATTTTGAGTATTAGTGAGCCTTTTAATATGAGCTATCATTATGGTCCGCCGAGCAACGAAGAAGCAACCTGGGATTAAATACAACGAGCTTCTAAAATCAATCGAATTTATTTAAGTTGATAGAAACGCCGACATGAATGATAAGTGCCGACAGAGTTCCGTGCAACGAAATTCGTCAAAAGCTTATCGAAAAGTAAGTGAATGTGATTTTTCTTATCTGTACTGTTATATACATATATAAAACAATGTTTAAAGGCGCTGAAAAAGAAGATTTAAGGCTTATAGCCACTGAAATAAATATAAATATTAACGACAAAATGACAATTGTGGATTTAAACGATATTATTGAAAACAGTGAAATGTATAAAAATAAACGAGATTTTGTGACAGAAATACCAAATACTATTATTGAAAATCGTAAACATGAGGAGCAAAAGCAATTTAATCTGGAAAAAATGAAACTTGAAAGATAAAAAATGAATTAGAACTGGCTAAAATTAAATCTGAAGCTAAATCTAATATTAGTGAGAGTGAAATAAAATTAGACTCGTTAGATCAATTGATAAAAACTATTCGAACTTTGACTGTAAAAATTCCTATATGTTCTGAAGGATGGAGTGCTTTCTTTTCTTCTTTAGAACGAGTTTTTAAGACTAAAAATGTTTCAGAACGTAAAGCAGAAATTCTGTTAAATTTATTAGGGGATAAAGCATCCAACATAATAACTTACTTACATGATAGGGATATCGAGAATTATGCAAAAATAAAAGAATTAGTGTTAAAATAATTTCAACCTACACCTTATTTTTGTTAAGAGCAATTCAGAAAAGCTCTCAAACAACCAAATGAAACTCCTGTACAGTTTTCTTCACGTCTAACGACAAACTGGGAATATTATTTAAATTTAAGAAATGTCTCCAATTTCGAGAGTCTAAAACAACTTACAGTATCGAATAAATTATATCAAACATTAGATAAAGAAACAGCTTCCCACACTAGTGTGAGACAAGGAGATAAATGGTTTTTACCAGAAGAATTGGGACGAGAGATTGATTTATATTTCACATCACGCGGAAAATCTCTTACTGAGAATTTTAGTGTTAATCGTAAGTATACTAACTCCAAAAGTGTATCTAAGGTATTTTTATCAGATGTTAAAACATTAAGTTGTGTTTTTTGCCACGAACATCACACTCTTTCAAAATGCTCGCATTATCTAAAATTACCTGTCAATGAAAGGGTGGACGTTATAAAATGTAACAAGCTATGCCTTAATTGTTTAAATTCACATTAAGTTGCAAATTGTCCATCAAAGTCCACGTGCTTTTGTAAAAAACGTCATAAAAAAACTATACATTTCCCAAAAACAAATAACAGCACATACGTGAAAGATTATGTTTCATCGGAACAAAATAAACAAGGGAAGGTAAATGTGGAAGAATGTTCAGATTCTAGGCCAACAAATTATGGCACATCAACCTTGAACGCTAATGCTGAAGAGTTCGTCCAGAAAACCTTTATTAGTAACTATTCGAATAAAAAGAACAAAGTTTTACTTTCAACTGCAATATGATTAGTTATTGATGAATCGGGATGTAAATATAGAGTAAAATGTTTATTAGATGTAGGCAGCGAGTCTATTTTTTTATCCCGCCATTTAATAGAGCTAATGCATTTAAAAAAGGAGAGAGCAAACAGTGTCAGGTCTAAATGCTGTTACCTTGGTAATAAATCATAAAGTTAATGCATCAATATGCAATAGAGATGAAAGTTTCGTGAAAAATTTAGATTTCTTGGTAGTTCCAAAAATAACTGCAGATTTAACGTCTTCGCGTCCAATTGAAATCTCAATACAAGATTTACCTAACGTAAAATTAGCAGATGATAGTTTCAATATCCCAGAACATGTAGCTATGCTCTTAGGAGCAGGGATTTTTTATGGGCTTTTGAGACCGGGACAAATTCCTGTTAATAATTCCGATCTTATTTTGTAAGACACAGTTTTTGATTTTGTTGTATCGGGAAGTTTTCCGACAGAGAATGAAAATAAAGTTCATTGTGGGTTTATAAAGAAAGAAACTAATCTAGACAAGACACTCAGAAAATTCACGGAGATAGAAAATATCGAGGTTGAAAAACCAAAAAGTAAAGAGACTTTAATTTGCGAGAAACATTTCGTAGAAAATTATACACGAGAAAAAAAGGTAAATAAGTTGTTAAAATACCCTTCAAAAGAAGATCCAGCTATTTTAGGCTCAAAACAAATTATTAACTTAAAACAAATCCCAACGAAAAAATTAAATTCTTCATGGAATCGTCTAGCAAAAGATCCTGAGTACTTAAGATTATATTCAGATTTTTAAAAAGAATATCAACTGTTAGGCCACATGGTTGAAGTTAACGAAAGCGAGGAAGAAAATGGATCCTATTACATTCCCCATCTTGGAGTGTAGAGGAATAGATAAAAGTATGTCAACGCCTTTGAGAGTTGCATTTAACACGTCATCCTTAACAACTAAGGGAAACTCACTTAATTCTATTCAATATAATGGAGGTGTAATACAAGATGATTTATTCTCAATTATGGTGAGATTTAGAAAATATATCATCGCTTTCACTGCAGACATTCAAAAAATGTATAGAGCAATCTCTATTCATCCAGATCAGAGGAAGCAGCAAAAAGTTTTATGGAAGTTTAGAGAATGGATTGAAGGGAGATGATAAAAATATCTCGGTGACTCAAATAATCAGAAGGTTTCTCTCTATTCTAAAAAAAAGTAACTACCGCTGTCACCGCTGCCGCCGCCGGTTTTGAATTTTTTGTGACCGGAGGTCTTTCTTCGTTAATATTGAGAAAAATAATGCATACAAAAATATGAAAATCAGTGGTTTTATACAGAAATGTTTGATAAACACGCTGATGCAGACAGTTTTCAAATCGAAGAATTATTTTAAGAGATATTTAATGCTAAAGTTGGACAAAATCGTTCCACTAAAAAAGTTTTATAGCAGCAAAAACTATACATTGCAGTGTAATCATTTTTAGATCATTTTATGCGTTAGAATTTGCCGGAGTGCAGATTGCATTAATTTTTTTATTTTGACTCATTTTTTCAGGTTTTATTTCTATTTTAAATTCAAATTTTCAGCATTTCTAGAGATATTTTTTACAGATTTCAGAAAATTGTACTAATTTAAACTGTTGCCAACTGTATAAAATGCGCAAGCAATAATGTTTGCTTTGAATTAAAAATTTATTTACACGTGACTATTATGAACAGGAAAAAAACTTTCAAATTAGAATTAAATAATTATGTATAAAAAGCAGGAACTTATTAAAAATTACGTCATAAAAAGTATATAAGTGAATTTTAAAAGAGAAAGGATATTGTAAAGTAATAAATTCATTAAATGCGTTAGAAGTCTTTGGAGAAATTACGTCATATTTACGTCACATTATAGTTATTACATAAAATGAACACAAAATAATATTGCAAAAAAGTTTAAATTTAGAAATTGCGCTAGACATTTATTTAATATTTTGAGAAAATATTTTCAACTATTTTTGTTAGGAAAGCGCAAATAATATTTCATTGCTAACAAAAGTACTTTCACGCGATTATTTAAAAGAGAAAGAATAGCTTGGTAAAAATTACGTCAGATTAAAATAGATTAATTTAAAATGTCTCATTTAAAAGAACTTTCTTTTCGCTTTGTTAAAAAATACCAGGAGACAAAGACTCTGTTTACTTAATTCCTTTTATATTAGCTGATTTTGAAATGTTGTTACACGTGTCTACGTCATCAAGTTATTTTTATTTCGACGTTTTATTTGTATTTTTATTAATGTTGTACGAATTTATTTGTTCTTTCGTTATTTAAAATGAAAATTATGTCAACTTGTATAATTTGGCGACTGGTTTGACGATTTATATAATTTGGCGAAATTGGTCGACGGGATAATCAAGTAGTACCGCCGCGGATTTGGCGTTAAAATTCCCCAATCAAAGAGAAATGAATAGAAATTCGTTTATAGGGAGATCGCCACTGTTTTTTAAGTTATAATTCAATCTTTCGAAATATTTTTAAAGCCGATCAAATTAGCGTGCATTTAGAGCCTGCAGTGTCTGGACGGGGGTTGGCGAGCGTAGCTCGTAGGGGGCCGAGCCCCCTAGTTGTAGAAAAATAAACTTTATTAACATAACAACACATAGTCAAATATTCGCCATCGTCACTGACAGAATAATCTGCCGCTCTCTGCAGAGTTCGAATGTACTGCGTCACGTGACTTCAAAAGCTCTCCGCAGAAAACGCGGGGGGAGGAAATGCGCCTCACTGCTATTGGCTGGCTCCTCGCGTGCGCGCGAGAGAGAAATAGCAGACGGCTACAGAGTATGCCCCCAGTGACGAAGTCGCGATTACAAAAAGGTAGCAATTAATAAGATACATAAGAAAGGTCTTGAATAAAATTAAAGTACATATGATGCAAAAAAAAAATAGAAAATATATTATGCATTACATGAAAAACAATACTTTTGAGAAGGAAATAATATGCACACTATAAACATCAAATGTTTTAAACAATATAATCCGTAACGAGATGTTTCGGAAAACGAACTTTACGACCAGATTTGGTGGTAGGGTGTTCAACAGGAGTAGTTGGAAAATTTATGGGCTCATTTTGTTTTTGAGGTTGGGAAGGTGAAATAGAATCTGCTAATTGATACGCAGGTTTAATGCGATCAATAGATACAGTACAGCGCTTCCCGTTTAATTCCAAGTCAAACGTTTTCTCAGACCTGTCAATCACTCGATGAGGTCCTGTATAAGGGGGTGATAAGGGAGGATTGACTTTATCTGATCTAAGAAACACGTGTGAACAGGTTTTTAATGAGGGATTGACATAAATTTTAGGATTGCCGTGCATTGCAGTGGCAATGGGATTTAACTTTCTCATTTTTTCAGTTAACTCAGTCACGTATGTAAGAGTAGGTGGTTGATTTATAGTTTCAGTGTTAATGAGATCAGAGGGTAGTCTGATATTTGTGCCATAAACAAGTTGAGCACAGGTCGCTTGGATATCATTTTTAAGAGCAGTGCGTAAACCAAGTAAGACAATGGGGAGGATTTCAGTCCATTGAATTTGATTGTGAGCTTTAAGAGAACTCTTAAGATGGCGATGGAACCTTTCAATAAAACCGTTAGACTGTGGATGGTATGCTGTAGTTCTGATGCGTTTACATCCTAATCTATCTGTAAGCTCTTTGAAAAGAGTGGACTCAAAATTTCTACCCTGATCAGTAGTGATGGTAACAGGGGTTCCAAATCTGGAGATCCAACTGTGTATCAATGTACGAGCAGTTGTTTCTGCAGTCATATCAGATGTGGGTATAACTTCGGGCCATCTCGTGAACCTATCAATGATGGTCATGTAATACTGATTGCCATCGGATGATGGTAAAGGTCCGATAAAATCAATATAAATATGGGCAAAACGAGCATCAGGTTCAGAGAATGTACCGATTGGCGATTTGGTGTGTTGAAAGATTTTAGCTTTTTGACATTTCGTACAGCTGCGAACCATAGATTTTATATCCTTACGCATACCAGGCCATACAAATCGTTTAGAAATTAAATCTAATGAAGCTGAGATACCTGGATGTGAGAAATAATGCAAGGTTGAAAAAACTGATTGTCGCATACTTTTAGGAACAAATGGTCGAGGATGTTTTTGTGACATATCGCAATATAAATGTACATCTTCGAGTGGAAAATAATGTTTTTTTAATTTTAATGAAGTGGTGTCAAATTCGAGAAGTTGTTTTAGCTCTTCATCATTTGTCTGAGCAGTGGCAAACTCTTTAAAATCTAACACATTAGGAGAAATTGAATCTATCTCAATTCGAGATAATGCATCGGCCACAATGTTGTCAGAGCCTTTAGTATATCTAATATCAGTAGAAAACTGTGAAATATAGTCTAAATGTCTCAATTGACGTGGGCTACATTTATCAGGGTTTTGTTGAAATGCGAATGTAAGGGGTTTTTGGTCTGTATAAATAATGAATTTCCGACCTTCTAGCATGTGTCTGAATTTTTTTATAGAACAATAAATAGCAAATAATTCACGATCATAAGTAGACCAATTTCTTTGAGATTTATTTAATTTACAGGAATAAAATGCTATTGGTTCCCATTGGTTTTTGGAGAGTTGCATTAAAGATCCACCAATTGCGACATTGCTGGCATCGACCCATAAGCTTAGCTGGGCGCCAGGAATTGGATGTCGTAATAATGTAGCTCGAGCTATAGCTTCTTTTGAAGCAGTGAAGGAAAGAATGGCTTCATCGTTCCATTGCAATTGCTCAGTTTTGTTAGCATTGGAACGGGGATGTTTTTTCGTATTTTTGTGTCCTTCTAAGTATTTAACGAGTGGAGCTAAAATATCGGCAGCTTTGGGAATGCACCGTCGATAAAAATTGAAAAGACCTAAGTAGCGTCTTAGTTGAGTTAAGGTAGAGGGCTGGGGGAAATCTAGGATGCATTTTACACGATCAGGTAAGGGTTCAATTCCTGCAGCTGAAAGTTTGAATCCTAAAAAATCGATAGTGGATTGGCCAAATTTACATTTATCAACATTAATACACAGACCATACTCTTTAAGTCTAGAAAACAACAAGTCAAGGTGTTCTAAATGTTCAGTTTCATTATTTGATGCAATTAGAAAATCATCAAGGAATGCGTAAACAAATCCTAAGTCACGAATTACGTCATCAATAAATCGTTGAAAAGTTGAGGAAGCGTTACAAAGGCCGAATTGCATACGAGTGCTTTCGAAAAGTCCGAATGGAGTGCAAATCGCAGTTTTATGTACATCATCAGGATTTATGGGAATTTGATTGTAGGCTTTTACAAGATCAATGTGACTGAAGATTTGTTTACCATGTAATTCAGCAGTGAAATCTGCGATACAAGGGATAGGATATTTTTCTTTAACAGTTTGTGCATTTAGAGCACGATAATCACCAACAGGTCTCCAATCGACAGATCCTTTCTTCGGCACCAGGTGCAAAGGCGAAGAGTAATTACTTTTAGAAGGTCTCATATGACCGAGTTGTAGCATGTGCTGAAATTCAGCTTTGGCAATTTTTAACCGATCTGGAGCTAGCCGTCTAGGCTTAGCAGCGACTGGAGGCCCCTTAGTGTTTATATAATGCACAGTATTATGCTTAACCGGTTGGTTAGGATCCGGTAATTTCGTGATTTCAGGAAATTTAAATAATAATTTACCATATATATCATTTACAACATTGGGTTTCACAGAAAATATATTACAAGTACTTAATATAGCAGGAGCTTTTAAATTAGTAGTGGAATCAATAAGACGACGATTCCGTAAATCAAGTTTTAAATTAAAATTATGCAAAAAATCAGCTCCTAAAATAGCACATGAAACATCACAAATATAAAAAGAATATGTAAAATTTCGGCGTAGGCCTAAGTTGATATTAATACATTTACGACCATATACATTAATTTTTGTGCCATTAGCAGCACGAAAGGTTTGGAGAACAGGCTTAGTTTTGTCATTTTTATTCGCGGCCACAAGTGAGGCATCAGATCCAGAATCGACTAGAAAACACATACCTGTATTTCTGTCTCTAACGAAAAGGCGACGAGAAGGTGCTGGGGAGAAGTCCGTCGCCGCTACTCTTCCCGCTTCTGGTTTTCCGAATAAGAACAAGGCGCTAGGCACTTTTTTGCTTTTTCTTGATATTTTTGGTGATACCAACACATTGTTGCATCCCTATGGCGGGACTGAGAACGATTTCGCTGATGGTTATCACTTCTAGATACACTTCTTGAACGACGAAGATGAGCGACCTCTTGGCGTAATGCTTGGATTTCTTTTACGAGCATATCAATGGCTGGTGGTGTCTGAGATTCAGTTGTTGGTGTTCGAATCGAAACAGAACTAATGTTGGAAGGCGTTAATTCAATTATTCTATCAGCAATATCCGCCGCTTTATCTGGAGTAATTTTTTCAATGGAAGCTAGAATCGTTTGCACAGTGGTTGGCATTTGTTGAGTAAACAATTCTAGAAGAAGATCGTCACTGATATTATGGCTTTCAGCCCGTCTTTTCATTAATCGAAGTAATTCAGTTGGTTTTCTGTCACCCAGGCTTTCTCCAGCTAGCAGTTTCCGTATTTCTAAAGTACGACTTTCTCCGCAACGTTCGATAACTTTTGCTTTCAAAATCTGATAAGGATCAGTAGGATCAGGACTCATAATTATATCTCGAACCATAGTAGCAGTAGCAGGCGGTAGATGCGCTACAACATAATTATATTTTGTTTTCGACTCAGTGATAGCTTTAGGAGTAGCTAGTTCGAATGTGCTTTCCAGCATATGAAACCATAATGTAGGGTCCACAGGGATATAGGGTGGAATGACTACGGCAGATGTTTCAGCAGTTGCCATTTTGCTAGTTAAACAAAACGTTCCATGAAACAGTTGAATAGTTCGACGTTCTATGAAATAGTTGAAGGTTCAAAAATCCGCGGTCACCATTTTAGAGAATGGATTGAAGGGAGATGATAAAAATATCTCGGTGACTCAAATAATCAGAAGGTTTTGTAGAAAAATAAACTTTATTAACATAACAACACATAGTCAAATATTCGCCATCGTCACTGACAGAATAATCTGCCCCTCTCTGCAGAGTTCGAATGTACTGCGTCACGTGACTTCAAAAGCTCTCCGCAGAAAACGCGGGGGGAGGAAATGCGCCTCACTGCTATTGGCTGGCTCCTCGCGTGCGAGAGAGAGAGAAATAGCAGACGGCTACAGAAGCAAGGTCTTCGAGCCAATTAAAATTTTTGAATTAACGACAGTTACTTATGGTACTGTTAGCGCACCTTTTTTGGCTATGAGAACACTACTTCAATTGTCTAGGGATGAAGGAAGCAAGTTTCCTTTAGCAGCACCCATACTGAGAAAAGGCATGTATATGGATGACATTCTATCTGGAGCTGATTCTTTAAGTTCTGCATTAGAACTCCAAAATCAATTAATAGAAATTTTAAACAGTACTGGAATGTTATTACATAAATGGTGCAGTAATGCGCCACAACTTTGTCAAACAAATGACAAGATATACCCCATTGGTGATTCAGAAGAATCTAAGACGTTAGGTGTTTTGTGGAAATTGAAAAAAGATTATATTCGAGGTTGGAGTAGCACAGTTGAAGTTTATTCCAACAGAGCGAAAAATGTCCAGACCAGCGATCGAACCTGGATACTTGGCGTGCCGTGCCAATGCCTTACCTGTTAGGCTATCCGGACAGATACCTGGCTGACATAATTCACTCTTATTAGTTGGACTTGGCTGCGAACTGCAGCGCTAGTTTCATTCATCCGAGCTATACAGGCCTAACAGGTAAGGCATTGGCACGGCACGCCAAGTATCCAGGTTCGATCCCTGGTCTGGACAATTTTCGCTCTGTTGGAATAAACTTCAACTGTGCTACTCCAACCTCGAATATAATTTAATCCAGTTGAAAAAAATATATATATATTCGTTCCCTTCATTATGAAAAAAGATTGTTTAAGTTTCAACGTTAAAATTTATAATGATGTAAATGTCACTAAGAGACAAGTGTTATCAACTATATCAAGTATATTCGATCCCTTAGGTTTAGTATATCCTGTTATAATTAAAGCAAAAATATTTATGCAGAAGTTATGGTTATTACAATTAAATTGGGATGATTTGCTGTCGGAGAAAAAGGCTAAGGAATGGAGAGAGTTTTCTGATACCCTACAAATAATTAATAAATTTGAGATTAGTAGGTGTATTTTATTGAAAGATGCAATTATGATCGAGTTACATGGTTACAGCGATGCATCTGAAGCTACCTATGGTGCGGCAATTTACTGCAAATCAGTAACAGAATCTGGTCAAGTGTCTGTAAATTTAGTGGCATGTAAATCCAGAGTTTCTCTCTTAAAGCAATTAACTGTTCCAGAACTTAAGCCTTGTGCAGAAGTTTTATTGACAAAGTTTATTAAACGAGTGATTTCTGCGCTCAAGATTAGTGTAAACAAAATCTTCTTATGGTCCGATTCCATGACAGTATTATCCTGGGTTAAAAAAGAACCATACTTTCTAAAGACATTTGTTGCGAATAGGATTTCTACAATACAAGAACTAACTGAAGGAATGCAGTGGCGACATGTTACATCTCAGCACAACCCTGCTAACCTTCTAACGAGAGGAGTTAATCCTGATATGCTATTCCCGAATGAGTTATGGTGGAGTGGTCCATTGTTCCTAAAGGAAAAAGACTATCCCAATACAAATATCCCTGCAGCAGTTAATTCCAATGACTTTTCAAACGAACTTAAAAATATTAATATAAGTGACTTTAAAAGCATATCTGTTTTTACAATTTCTATTAATTCTTTTGTGCATGATATAATTGATTTAAGTAATAACTATACAAATAATTCGTATTTTAGGATTTATTTTCAGGTTTCTTAGTAATTGCAAAAAAGAAAAAAATGAGGGTCCTTTGGACCTCGAAAGATCAAGAAAGCAGAAAGTTTTTTGTTAAAAATTGTTCAACATGAATTTTTTTGACAAGGAAATAAAATCCTTGCAAAAATCAGGTAATATTAATAATAGCCAGGTAAAAAACCTCTATACATTTCTTGATAAAGAAAGGTCTTCTGAGGGTAGGAGGTAGCAGTGTTGAATTCAGGGGGTGGCCCGAGGGGGACATTTCCCCCGGAGGAATAAGTTGTACCCCCCCCCCCCGAAGATTTGAGATTTTGCGCTTTCAATGGTCAAAAAGTGCAATTTCCCCCCCGGAACTCCATAATGTCCCCCCCCCCCGGAGCCACAGAAATCTCTCCCGGAGAAAAGTGTCTGAATTCAACACTGGGAGGTAGATTAGCGAGCAGTAACTTAAATGCTAACCAAAAATTTCCAATTTTACTACATAATAAAAGTAAACTTACTCAAATGATAGTAGAATACTTTCATAAACTGTGTTTACATTTAGTTTCACAAGCTTTACTTTTCAGTTAAGACCCCACTGCAGTCACGGACAAAAAAAAATCAAGATGGCCGCTGGCATTTTAGCTGAATTGAAAGGATGGTCTAAATTCAAATGATTGACAAGCGAGCTCTTCCAATCAGCAAATAGAATACTCTTGGATCATTTCCAATAGGTTTCAGGTGGTCTAAGAGATTTCTTTTTTCAACTGTCCAGCGTAGATCAAAGCCGTATGTTTTGTGGAGAATCTGGATAACGCTGAAAGCCGTAAAAAGAATTTTAATCTGTTTATAATAAGGGTGAAAAAATTAAAGCGATTTGACTTTCAGAAAATAAATGATTTTTTTATTCAGATATATTTCTTTTTTTTTAATCATCAAGTTCATTTTACAGCTTTTACAAACATAAAATTGAAATTAGCGCAGTATAAAAACTATTTTATTTCACATAACGAAATTACATTTAAAATCAAGGGGGGAGATATTGAATGAGGGGGGGGGGGAAATACCAGATACAAATATTCTAAAATAACTATCTTTTGTGGGGATTCTCTTTAGAACATGAAATTTATCAAGAGATATATAAAAGCTAAACAACATTGAAGGTTAAAAATAAGATGTTCATAAAATTAGGAGAGAAAAGGTTAACCAAATAAACTGTATATTTTGTACTGTAGAGGGGTGGAGGGGAGAACGGAAAATATTAATTTTGAGGAGAAGGGGGGTGGGCTGTACATCTAAATCCCAGCGTAGTCATTTATAGGTATAGTACATAATTTATTGTTGTTAGCACTAAAATATATGACAGAAAAAATAAAGTTTTCCAAATATTCAAAACTTTGTGTGATGTTAGCAGAAAGGTTTCAGGCGGAAGAAAATTTAGATTATATTTTATTTTTACAAGTAAGTTATAAAACATAAAGGAGTTTTCACAATTTGAAATTTTAAGTGCATAGGAGTGAATTCAGGTGTGTGTGTGTGGGGGGGGGGGGGGGAGATTTCTGTACACTAAATATTTTTTAAATGATGCAGACAGTTAAGAATGTTTTTTGTAGCGGTTCGTAATCTAAATAACAATAAAATACTTTTATTTTCATTTACATTTTTTCATTTTAAACACTTTCCAAGAAAGTTGAAAAGTGTTTATGAATTGGGTTTGTACGTCCGTCTGTCTGTCTATCCGTGCTCTAACTAGCGTAAATATAGTCGGATTGCCATGTAATTGATATACGATATTGAAAATCATCATGGTATGTTCGGTGCGCCATTCATGGTTCATTTACAGATGCACTCAAAAGTATTCGCTACATTATGGTCTATGTGGGGGGGGGGGGGGATTATTTAGGATGTATTTTAATAGTGTTACACAATGTTAAACACAGTTAAATTTATGTACATTGAGACACACTTTAAAATTGTTACTATAGACTATGTTATGTGTAATGCTTAAAGTACGAGTATAGGGGACTCAAAAGTATTCCGTTATGTGAAGAAATATCGTTTGCGGCGTATTTGATTGATATTACTCTGTCACAAAGATAATGAAATTGATATGAATTTCTGAGGTGTCCTTAGCCTACTTTCTGTACAACATGAGCATTTAACAATTATTTACGGGGTCAGACAAAAGAACTTGGTTCAATATGGTCTACGAGAAAAACTGTTTGTAGCGTATTTTGATCACGTTACACTATTTCAAACATGACGAAATAGATACACATTACTTTGATTTACTACAAGATGCTTACATTCGAATATGGTCTGCATTTCATTTAGCGTTCATTTACAGGGAAACATAAAATATTTTGATACAATACTGTATCCGATATAGCTATTAAAAATTAATGCTGAAAGTACATTTTCAATTACAGAATGCGTTTTTAAGTTTAACTAAATTTTTGCACACTACGTGGTGTGCACATATTTTACAAACCCTATACAGGACCACACAAAAGAATTCGTAACCATTGCTGAGAATGAGTATGAATTTCTTAAAGATGTTAGGTTTTTTTTAGTTATAAATGGTCAAGCTCAACTACATTTAATATGCTTAGAGATGTTTGTATCATACAAATAAAATCCTATACAGGGATATTCCAAAAACTGGATACATGGGCCGCCGATAGAAAATAATTCCTGCAAGTGTGATTTCAGTAATTTTGAGCATGATTTTGCCTGAATTAGATTTCAGCTTAATACTGTTTGACGTGTATAAAAATCTGTATTCTATATACAGAAATGCACAAAAGAATTCAAGTATGTTTCCGTCTATTAGTAGAAATTGCCGAGGGTGAATTTTCAACTGTTTTATGTATTTTCTTACAAAACTAAATTTTAACATAGTATGTAGAATCTGTACAAATATATGCAGTACAAATATATCATATACACTGCCTCATATGAGCTGCATATATCATATGAGCTGCATATATCATATGAGCTGCACAAAAGAATTGGAGTACCATCCAGGTTATGGGTGCAATTGTTGAAATCTGCTTTTCAAACGTGTCATAGGTATTACAAATGTTTAGTTAGATATCTTCTTTACTTTATTAAACGGCGAAGTTTTGTTACAGTGTTCTGTAAGTGTTGGAATGTATCGACGTAGACGCATGATTTTTCTTTTTTCTTTATGGACATACTCGGTTCAGTCGATTACTCAGGCACCTTTGGTATCTACGTTTGATGGTTCTTTCTGAGCTAGTCGGAATAAAATGATTTCGAAAGGTTTTGAGAATTTACTTGCACGTTGACGAGAAACCACAATATTTTCCTTACAAATATCTCTCTAAAGACATTTTCCTTTGAAAAATACAGTTAAAAAGTTTTTTATGCACAATTAAATGTACACCTATCGCTTTATTGTTAAAACTTTCGTACATAGTTGAAATGATTTAGTTAATATTATAGATAATAAAGATTTATAATTAGGGCGAAAAAAAAGTAAAAATTAAAAAGTTTTAAAGACTGTAAATTAGATTTTTTAGCTTCATGAGTTGAGGGTAAGACAAATCAAGAAACAGATTTTTTTTTTTTTTTTTTGGGGGGGGGGATTTAATAGATGACCGATTATGTAACTTATTAAAGATTTACAAATAGGGCAAAAACATTGAAATTAGGAGTTTTAGAGTCTTTAAATTTTATGAGCATGGAAATAATGGGGGGAGAAAAGAAAACGTCAATTTTATATGGGGGTGGAAGAAATTATATAATCGATTATTTATTGTTCAATATGAAACAGATAAAGCTGAAAATGTATTAAAAAAAGACTTTCAAAGATTTTAAACTTAAATAAGGGAACGAAAAAAAGGGGGGGATTTTATTTGATGACTTATTTACTAAGACTAAATTTTGTGTTCTTGGTAAGGGTAGAGTCAGAGCAAGCGTCAATTTTGGTGGGGGAGGAGTATAGTTATATGATTATTTATGATTACAATAAATTAACAGATAGAGTACAAAATGTTTTAAAAAAAGCAATGACTTTTAAGGTTAAAATTTTGTGATCTGAGGGAAAAAAAAGAGGAATTAGCAGAATTAGTTCTTTTTTTGCGGGGGGGGGGGGGCGGAAGTTTATCGGCGACTTATTATTTACTTACCTTAGAAAATATTTACAAATAAGTTAAAAAAAATAATAAACGAAAAAAATTAAGGACTTTAAATTTCAGATGCTTGGTAAGAGGGAGAGGCGAGGAGGAAATACCAATTTCAGTTGGGGTTGGGGGGGGGAGGAGAAATTTTTATGATCGTTTGTTTATTGTTAAAATAAAGTGGCAAATTGAGCAGAAAAGATTTAAAAAAATTAAAGAGTTTTAAAGGGTTTTTATTTTAAAATATGGGTACCGTGGATGAGGGAGCAAAAGGGAGAAATGACATTTTCGATGGAGGCAATTTACAAGAACTTTTAATGAAATGAATATGGTGAAATAAATTGATAACGAAATTTATGACTGACTATTTATTGTTAGTTTAAAGTAACAAATAAAACAGAAAATTAAAGAAAATATTAAGGAATTTTAAAGATTTTAAACCTTGATACTGTAAGGGGAGCAAAACGGGAAACGAAATTTCGGAAGAAGGGGAGACAAAGAGTGCAAGATGTTTGGATAAGAATATGGTGTGCATCGAATTTATTGTTCATTTACAGGGAAACATTAGGGATGATTGCTGATAGTGAGTTTTAAATTGTGATATGTTTGATTTATGATCAGTTATGGTATAAGTTAAGTTAAACTAATATTTTTGCACAGGCACATAGGTGGTGTATATGAATTGCATAGAATATAAAGAGTGATCAAAGGGCTCCAATGCGATGTATCTCATGAGGGTTGTCGAAAAATGTTAGAAAAGTACCGGCATTACTATCAGCTAAATGTCCTGTCGGCTAATCGTCTTTTCGGCTAAATGTCCTCCCGGCTAATTGCCACGTTCGGCCAGTTGTCTGTCGGCCAATTGTCTGTATTGCTGAAATTATTGCTATTCCGTTCCATAGACACTACACAAAAGATTTCATCAGTAGTACCGAGAATGACTATGAATTACTTAAAGATGTTTTTCAATTTGATTTATGCATTTTCAAGCTCAACTACTTTTAGTATAGATGTTTGACCCGTAGCCGGTCGCAGACATTTAGCCGACAACCAAATAGCCTTCAAGACATTTAGCAGATTGCAGTTAGCTGAGACGTGCATTTAGCCGATACGTACATATAGCCGACAACACAATTAGCTGAAATTTACATACAGCATACAGGACAATTGATCGAAACGGACATATAGTAATAATTTAAGCAATACAGACAATTGACCGACAGGCAACTGGCCGAACGTGGCAATTAGCCGGGAGGACATTTAGCCGAAAAGGCGATTAACCGACAGGACATTTAGCTGATAGTATAATTAGCCGGTACTTTTCTAACATTTTTCGACACCCCTCATGAGATACATCGCATTGGAGCCCTTTGATCACTCTTTCATATTATGTACCTCCCGTTCCCCCTCCCCCAATTTGTATCACCGGGAGCATTTTTCTGACTTTTCCGACATCCCTCAAGTGATATATCATTGGACTGGGCAGCCCTTTGATCACTCTTTCATATTATGCACCTCCCGCTAGGTTACAGTTAATTTGCAGTTTGGTTACAATTGCGATTAGTTACTCTTAGATTACGGTTAGGTTATAATTAAGTTACGTTTAGGTGATAATTAGATTACACTTAAGTTACAGCTTGGTCATGGTAAAGTTATGTTACAGTTACATAACGTTTAGCATATGATTAGGTTATAACTAGGTAAACGTTATTTACAGTTAGATTATGGTTAAGTCCCAGTTAGGTTACATTTAGGCTACAATTAGGTTACTGTTAGGTTTTAGTTTGGTTACGGTTACTTCATAATTAGGTTACACTTAGGTTACGTTTAGATTATGGTTAGGTAACTGTTCGGTTATAATTAGGTTACGTTTAGGTGATAATTAGATTACGCTTAGGTTACAGCTTGGTCATGGTAAGGTTGTGTTACAGTTACATTACTGCTAGCATACGATTAGGTTATAATTAGATAAACGTTAGTTACAGTTAGATTACGGTTACGTCCCAGTTAGATTATATTTAGGCTACAATTAGGTTACTGTTAGGTTTCAATTAGGTTACGGTTACTTTATAATTAGGTTACCGTTAGGTTACGTTTAGATTACGGTTAAATAACTGTTAGGTTACGTTTAGGTGATAATTAGAATACGCTTAGGTTAGAGCTTGGTCATGGTAAAGTTATGTTACAGTTACATTACAGTTAGCATACGATTAGGTTATAACTAGGTAAACGTTAGTTACAGTTAGATTACGGTTACGTCCCAGTTAGGTTACATTTAGGCTACAATTAGGTTACTGTTAGGTTTCAGTTAGGTTACATTTAGGCTACAATTAGGTTACTGTTAGGTTTCAGTTAGGTTACGGTTATCTTACACTTAGGTTACGTTTAGGTTACAGATAGATTATAGTTACGTTACAGTTTGGTATTGGTTAGGTTACAGTTACGCTACAGTTAGTTTATGCTTAGGTTATAATTAGGTTAAGATCAGGTTACATTTACGTTACAGTTAAGTCGGATGAATATCCTGTCGGATGAATGTCCATGTCGAATAATTGTCCTCTGTTGGCTAACTGTCTTGTCGGCTAACAGTCGCTGTCGGCTAAACATCCTGTCGTCTAATTGCTGTCTGCTAAATGTCCCGTCGGCTAAGTGACATTGTAGCATATAAACAAATAGGGATATGACAAAAAACTGGATACATGGCCGTCCATGGATAGCAATTCTTAAGCTAATGTTAGCCTTAGAAGTGTGATATCAGTAATTTTCAGCGTATTTATTTCTGAATTAAATTTCAGCTCAGTATGTGGCGTGTATAAAAATTTATAAGGAACATACAGAGCTTCACAAAACAATTGAAGTACGTTTCCGTCTATTGTTAGGAATTAATAAATGTGTATATTCAAATGTGTTATGTGTTTTTCTAACTGAACTAAAAATGTAGGAAAGGGTTCATAATCCATACTTGACACATGGTTTTCCTTTCTTGTTTTATTTATTTTTCAATAATTCATCTTCTTATGTTTTTGTATTTCTCAGTTGCAATAATCATGATTTATAGGGTTCCGTACTTAAAAAGTAAAAACGGAATCATTATAAGATCACTCCTGTGTCTGTCTGTCACAGCCATTTTACTCGTAAACTACGGAACGTGGGAAGTTCAAATTGGGAGATGTAATAAAGACTATTGACCCACATATTTACAGATTATTAAACATTCACAAATATATGTGGGAAAAACGTAGAGGGGATAATTAGGTTATTTAAAGAAGAAATATATTTTCTTTGTGTATCGTTTGGGGTATCGGTTAAAAGATTCCGTAACGCATAACTCAAAAATACATTTCTTTTAATTTTAGATATTATATTTTCAGAGATATCGTCGAAAATGTAGTGCAAAAATGTGCCCCCCCCCCCCCATCTATTTTCAAATCTACTGAAACTAAAATTATGAAAAAAATTAGAGGTAGTAGAGGTTAATTTAATACTCGCAGGAAAATTATAGCCCTAGGTGGCATAGTTTTTCATAAAATCGCATTTTTCTGTTACATACAGATTTCTATTTGCGGGCATTCAGCAAAGGTATCGAAGAGCGCTAAAGGTACCTGTCGTATCAAAAGTATAAAAGCATTGTTTATAATGATTTTCGAAAAAAAATCGTCCGTAATTCGCCGAGATATTAATACTCCTGTCCCTGACGGCGAAGACCCTAACGAGCTAATGCTAATCCGATGGGGAGGAAAAAGTAAAGAAAGGTGCGATGTAGAGACGGATCTCGGCTATATAATGTCAAAAAAAAAATTTAAAATATCGAAATACAAAATAGATATTAGAAAAATCCTTCCCTATACGATTAGCATTAGCTCGTGATTGTCTTCGCTGGCAGGGGCAGGAGCCTTAACCCTTAAAGACACGGTTGGTTTGGACATACATAATGGCAGAGGCGGCGTACTCTATATACCATCGGTTTTTAAATACTAGATAACAACTTTTAATGATATATATGTGTAATGCAATACCCAGTAGCAGCATAAAAGCAGTAAACGTCAAATTGTTAAAAACAGACCAATTTAATTATAATTAATCGCATAAATACTATGGGATTCGCGACTAGTTTCCGTTGAGTGAATCTCTCAATACGCCTCCCGTGACTTTAAATGATAATTAAAGACCTATTTGAAAAAACGCGGCACGGACACAGTCGAGTTGCATCTTTGCGACCTCCTTTCGAAGCGCGCGTAGTACAACGCCAAGTTTAAACTTTGAACAAGGATTTTATTTCATCTACACTGTAAAAAGAAAAATATTTCTATGTTGAATTTAGTTTTATGAAATGCCAAATGAAATTTAAATATGCAGTACTTTTATTGTTAGTACCAAATTAAGTTCACCATATGCAGATTAAGATACGTTTAAAAAAAGAATTATACAAAATAACAATATTTAATTTTATTTCGGCTTCATATCTCTTTGAACCTTTGTGGTATACTCAATCATACTTTTCTAATATATACAGCTATACCCAACTCTACGTTGTATAGGTTTTTACAAAGTTTCATTATTCTTTTAAATAATACAGTTAATAATTCATATATTTATTGTACGGAACTCTCTGAGCGCGAGTAATACTCGTACTTGACCGTTTATTTTATATACAAGCTATATGCATTGGTCTGCCAAGTCGTATCTTGGTGGAAACCAACTGCAGAACATCAATTTAGTGGTTGATCCGCAGGTTTACCATTGTGTTTTCATGCACCCAAACTTCAATATTTTCATACATTTGGGTGCTGCAAAATACAATGATAAACCAATCGATCAAAAACTAAACTCCGGTGTGCAGGTGTTTTCTATCAAGATATGACTTAGCAGACCATTTGCATTTTAATATGCTAATTGAGTTCTATCTAATCCTAAAATTTCAGCCTTCAACTTGATGAGCTGACGGTCTGTGCAATTGCCACCCGTCGAACAAATCCCTTCCTGTGAAATCTTGTATCACTCTTTAGGAATCTGTGGACAGGCACAAAAACATCCTATCTGTGTTTTTATACCTAGATTGTGTATAAAAACCTTTTTTAATTCATTACTCTGAATTTGGAGATTTTTGTAACAAATACAGCTGTATTTTTTTTTTTATTTTTTTTTTTATTTTTTTTTACAACTGTTTGAGAAAGACTTTGTTTTTATTTTCTCTGAAAACTGCTTGGATTTTTCATTACATTGATATGCAATTCTGATAATGAATTTCATAGAATTCCATTTCAAAGCAATATTTCGAATTTCTTCCAATTTTACCAAAGCATTCTTTTTCTTTATCAGAAATCAGTGAAAATAAATTTATTTTTTCTGCATCTTTATCTTTAGACTAAGTTACAATTTTATTTTCCCCGCATTGCTGATAGAGATTTTTTTTTTACCTTGTCAGTTGAAAGCTCACAGTCAAATATCTCCAGATATTCTCCATCTTCTTCCTCTACTTCCCAGTTAATAATCAGGAGGAGTTGCCGTAATATCCTTTACCAATCTGTGTCCTATATCGGAATTTGGTAAATTAGCAGTGCTTTTAGTTTATAGTCTTTACTTGACCTTACCGATCATGACAGTGTTAAGCTATCATTCGTTGTTGCTAAGAAACTGTTTTTACTAGTTTATAAATTAGCTTGGTAAATTATCACTGGTTTTACTTTGCAGCCTCTACTTGAACTTGCCGATCAAGACAATGGTAAGCTGCCATTCATTGGTGCCCAGAAAATGTTTTTATCAGTTTGTTAAAAATGTCCTACTGACATTTTCTACGTATATAACGCAGACTTTCACAGTGATAGACTTGTTGATGACGGTATTATCCTTCTCCTATAATTCTTGAAAAGCTAATAACAAATTTACTAACTGTTGCTTTGTGAGCCTTAATTTCCTCTCTAATCATTTTATAAAATTGTGTGATTGAATAATGAATTGTAGTAAACGAAAGAATGTGCCATTACAATACAACATGAAATAAAAATGTTAACTAACGCAATCTTTAACAGGATACCAATGTAAATTGAAAGTAAAGATCGAGTGTTATTAAAATTCATAGTAAAAGACCAGAGAAGAATCTATTACCAAATTCCAATTTTTGGGACGGATGCAAAAGTTTGTCGCATATTGTTGATGGAAATTAAAGAAAATGTATTTCGTGTAAATTTCAATTCCTAGCAGTTACATAATTAGCGCTCATCTGGCTAAAGAATCGATGTATTTTCTCAAATCTTCCAAAAAATGAAATATCTTATCCTCAAAATGTTTTGAAGTGATCTAAATAAACGGTCATACGACGATGCAAGTTTTGGAGAATGGTTCTTGGATTGAAGCATTTCATCTCAATTATAACAGTTTGTGTCTGAAGTGGGCTAGATACATGTGGTCTAGCAGTCTTGTTGGAAAACAATGCCTAATTGTTGATTGTTTGAAGCTGCTTCTAGCGGATTGCTTGATTTAATTCACTTAATTATAAACAGTATTTCTGCAAATTAATGCTGTATTTTCTACGTAACATCTATTAATAAACAATTTTCTTGTCTCACTGAATGCGAAGAAAAATCTTCTGTAGGTAGGAACTGACTTTTGCTTTGATTAAAAGGCCTCTTCGATGTAGTCATCAATGTAGTCTAAATAATTATTAACATTGCTACTATTCCTTATATTCCATGAATTTCGAAAATAATCTGAAAATAAAAACTATGCGTAAATCTGGTTTTTGAATAATGTAGAATAACGTTGTTTTAAAAATATCGACATGTTTTGTACAAACTGAGTCAGGCTAAAGTTTTAGCTTCATAAAACGTATTTTTTTTTTTTTTTACTGCTAATTGTACTGTCAAGTTCCAGGAACAAGAAATTTCCCTCCGAGGAGACCTCTACTTTCAAATATTTAGCCAACAAAGACTTATAAACTGATACAATCAATTATGACTCGTATTCAATCATAGAGGCTTGCTTATAGAAAAAGTTTCAGGCCGAAATGTGCTGGATCGAACCGTAGCTTACGATTTCACGAGGATGAAGTAGGCATACTTCTATTACAAATTTTTTAATTTTTTTTTTATCCTATTTAATAACTTCAGTTAATTAAGACAATAATAACATTTTAAAATAAGTGGTAGAAATTTGTCTGATTTGCCTCCATTAGAACATCGCTTATAGATCGAATTTGGCAAATTCAAAAGTGGAGATTTTATTATGATTTTATCACATATATATACTTTGCAATGAAATGCTAATTTGGGTGGACTTTCTGCTGAAAATTCCTTCATGAAAACACTTCATTTATTAACATAATCAAATTAAACCTCGTGAAATTGGTCTCCTTCTTCACGCCCCCCCCCCCCCCCTCCTTTCTTTATCATTTTATGAGTTTCTCCATCTTCACTGTTCGATTTTTTTTTTTCAAAAGAAGGTAGTGCGGATGGCCCACTGCCTTTAGTAATGTGGACTATGGTGATTTCAAGTTAAGTTAGAAAACTTAACCAATCTTCTGATTTTCATCAACGTCTTATAACGGTGGATTAAACATGAATTCGCCATTATTCACCAGAGATGAAACAGCAATCTAAACAATGTGAAAGAGCAGCTGAAATTGCGCCAAAGAAAGTGAAAACGGTTCCATCTGCTGGAAAAGCCATGGATACGGTTTTCGGGAATTCACAAAGTGTGGTGATCATAGAGCACCGGCAAAAAGGTAGAATCGTCACCGGACAGTGTTATGCATTTCTACGGGACCAATTAAAGAGTGCTTATTCCGACAAAACGTCTATACCTGAGCAACAAATACGTGTTCTTTCACCACAGCAGTGCTCTTGCACACATGCTTGTAGTTTTTGCTACGAAAGTCAATGACCTACGCTCTGTAGTGCTTCCACATGCACCGGATTTTGCTCCCAGCGATTATTTCCTTTTCCCAAGCCTGAAGAAATGGCTCGGTAGTCGGAAATTCACTTCAAAATATGGGGTTAAAGCAGAGACCACCACTTCATTTCCAAAGTTAGATAAGGCATATTATGCTAAAGATAATAAAAAGTCGGAAACTCGTTGGTTTAATTTTTTTTAAGTTGTAAGGAACTACGTTAAAAAAATTAAATATTGTCAAATTTTTTTCATTTTCTTTGTCGGGCTAATAACCTTTCGAAACACACTCGTATCGATATCAAATTTTATTTTCCCTCAAAAAAAAAAAAAAAAAAAAAAAAAAGGCGGAGTTCAAGAAAAATGCGGGTCCTAGTTGTAATTAAAATTCGACCCCCTCATGCTGAGAACATGACACTATAAAACTTGGTAAGACGGAAACATAAACAATAGGTGCTAAATACCTTTTTAGATGGGTTTTTTGCGTCTTTGCAGATACAATTGCAGGGTATTTTTAGGGGAATAATGAGAATTCCGTTTAAACCAGGGTTTCGTTACAGCTAGGTATCAGAAAATAAATTTGTTACCTAGCAGACATTTATAAAATGTAATATTTTACCATACAGTCTCCTTATTTTCAGTTTAACATTATTATAGTTATGATTAAATTTTCGCGTTCCCTTTGCGTTACAAAAAATATCTTTAGATTACCTTTGAGAACACATACAACACTGTAGAAAAAAAAAAAGGATCAAAATACGGAAATACTACTGGCAATCTAGACGCCAGCACTTAGACCGGAATTTAACGGATTTTTTCTGTAATTTAAAGGGAAAAAGTTCCGTTAAAATACGGAAATAGTACTATCGTCTAGATTGCCAGTAGTATTTCCGTAATTTAATCCTTTTTTTACAGTGTAGTGACGGGAAAAAAAAATGTAAGCGCTAATGTTAAGTCTATGGGAGCGTTATTTTCAAATATCTCGCGTCCTTTTTAATATTTTAAAATGATTTTTTTTTGCATAGGATAGCTGAGAACGATCTACAACCGGGCTGTTTTTTACTTTTTCGGTTTTGGTTAGAGATATTAAAAAAAAAAAAAAAAAAAAAAAAAAACTTATACTTTCGGAACTGGTGGAATCGGTTCTGAAGTTGAAACTATCATAATAAAAGAAAACTGAAACTAAAATCGAAAAAGTAAAACCTAGCCTGGTTGTTGATCGCCCCCAGCTATCCTATGCAAAAAAAAAAAAAATCATTCAAAAATATTAAAATCAAAGCCAGAAAATTGAAAATAACGCCCCCATAGACTTAAAATTAGCATTTTCATTTCTTCCCGTGTCTGAAGTGGGCTCTTGGAAAAAATATGTTACGCAGGACAAATTTCGCATTTTCTTAGACTTTTAAAGGTATATTGTACCCATAAAAATGACAAATATTAAAAATAATAAATATTAATATATTTTTTTAAAGTTTCGAACAAATTGATCAACTCTTTTAAAGTTAACAATCTTTAAAACTTACAAATTTTGAGTTCTTGTTAAATCTTAGTAAATTTAAATTGTTCAAAATTAGGAAAAATTAAAATAATAAAGTCATCAATAATGTTCTTAGGCATGTTTTAAAGGCATGAAAAATATGCTAAAAATTAATATAATAAGAAAATGAATAATACAGATAAAAATCAACTTTCAGGAATTTCTGCCAATTAACGGAAGTGTATTTGCATTCTTTTGTACAGCCCTTACATTAGCAACAAGATTTTATATACGTCACATGTTAAGATAAAATTTATTCCAGTATAAACATGCTTAAACTACTTAAATCGCACTTCCAGAAATTATGATCCATAGGCGTGCATGCATACAATTCTCTGGATAGCCTTGTATATTATTATATTTAGTTTTTTCTTTCGGAACCGGTTGGAATCCATTCTGAAGTCGAAACTATCCTAATATTAAAAAAAACTAAAACTAAAATCGAAAAAGTAAAAACTAGCCTGGTTGTCGATCGTCCTCAGCTATCCAATGCAAAAATCTATTAAAATAAAGCGAGAAATTTGAAATTAACGCCCCCATAGACTTAAAATTAGCTTTTTTATTTCTTCCCATGTCTGAAGTGGGCCCTTAAAGAAAGATGTGTAATAAAGGACAAATTTCGCATTTTCTGCGGCTGTTAAAGTTGTACTTTTTCGTTAAAAATAACAAATATTAAAAGTAATAAATATTAACAATATTCCTTTAAAGTTGATCAAAACTTTCAAAGTAAACATTCTTTAATACTTACAAGCTTTAAGTTTTTGTTAAATCTTAGTAAATTTAAACTGTTCAAATTATTGAAAAATTAAAATGATAAAGTCATCAATGGATATTCTTGGGCTTGTTTTAACGGCATGAAAAACATGATAAAATTTAATATAATAAGAAAACGATTAATGCAGATGAAAGTAAACTTTCAGCAATTTCTACCAATAACCGGCAGTATATTTGCATTATTTTGTACAGCCCTTGCATTCGAACAAGTTTATATACACGCAACATGTGAAGATCAAAATTATTGCAATATAAACATGCTTAAAACAACTGAAATCGTACTTCCAGAAATTATCATTCATAGGCGCGCGCATGCATCCAATTCTTTGAATAGCCTTGTATATTATTATATTTATATTTTACAAACAGTTTCTAATTATAGTTGAACTTGAAAATGTAGAATTTAATTAAAAAAAATTAGCAATTCACTCTCATTCTCAGCAATTCTTCCTAGTTCTTTTGCGTAGCCCTATACACGGTCTATAGAAATCATATATATAATCAAGTATTAAAACGGATATCATAGGTGAAAACTCATTTTTAGCAATCAACTCTAATAGAGAATACTTCGTATACAGTATTGTGTCCAGCAACTTTTATATGCCCCTGTAAATGAAATAAAATGTGATTCACATCATATTCTAATGTAAGCATCTTGTAGTAAACCTCAGTAATGTATATGAATTCCATCTTGTTTGAAATCGTGAAACATAACTAAAACACACTTTGCAAGCAGTATTTTCTGTAATAAAACTGAACTCATTTCTGTGACCCTGTGAATGAATGATAAATGCTTTTCAACCCCTTCAGAAAGCATGTTTTACTGCGCATCATAAATTCATATCAATTTTATTATGTTGTAACAGAGAAACGTTATTAAAATACGCCGCAAACGTTTTTTCTTAATAGGCCATAATATAAAGAAATATACTTTTAATTCCCCTGTACACGTACCGAAATCACCCACTCGTGGACAGCCAACCTTTACGCATAGGAGCTGTGCACTTAAATAAGGTGCATAATTTTTATGTTAAAATTGTTTTACATCATTAAAGTACACCGCAAATGATTTTTCCCATATAGGCCATAATATAAAAGAATACGCGCGATCTGATAGTAATTAAAATTCGACCCCCTCATGCTAAAAACGTGACGCTATAAAACCTGGTAGGACGGAAAAAAAACAATGAGTGCGAAATACCGTTTTAGGTGGGTTGTATCCGTCTTAGCAGATACAATTGTAAAATATTTTTAGGGGAACCATGAAAATATTCAATTTAAACCAGGATTGCGTTACATTTACGTATTGCAAAATAAATTTGTCAGCTGACAGACTTTTATAAAATGCTATATTTTACCTTACAGTCTCATTATTTTTAGTTTTACATTATTACTAGGGGGCTCTGCCCCCTGCAAGTTACGCTCGCCAACCCCCGTTCAGACACCGCAGAATCTAAAAACACGCTAATCTGATGGGTTTAAAAAATATAAGAGAAGATTGAATTATACTGAAAAAAGCTGTGCGGATCTCACTGTAAATGGGTTTCCATTCAATTCCATTTGATTGCAAAAATGTAAGGCCGAATCAGTTGCTGTTAAGACATCCAATGGTTATTTTCGTTTTTGATTAAAGAGGATCAGTTAAACATTTGAAAAATAGCTGAAATAAAATGAATTAAGTATACAGAGTCTTTGTCTCCCGGTATTTTAAAACAATCTCTATAACAATAGCCTAAGTCATGTGACTATCATCAACAGTTTCGGGCGGGCCATTTCGCTTTTTATACTCTAGGTGCCATTTTGGTACTTTAATGTTAGCCATGCACAGGTGATAAGTCGCCAAATATTATTTTATCGCCATCGTTTCATCTATATTATAATAGTTCAAGTCAACAACTGTCATAAACAAATACGGTCTGATCCCTTCGCCTTTCATATGAAACTTTGGCACAGATGTCATATAGGATATTGGCGCGATTTTTTTCCGACGTCAATTTGGGAAACGCATCAACAGCATAAACAACAACATCCGGCTTGCCATATCAAGCAAAATAACAATACTTTGGCGCCAGTACCCGTTGCGTATATGCCATTGGCGTCAGAAAAAAAAAATCGCGCCAATATGGGTCCGTATATAACATCTGTACAAAAGATTTCCATTTTGGTTAAAAAATCAATTTTTTTTTTTCAAATAAAACTATATAAAAGTTGTCATGGTCACAAAGAATTCTTGGTACTGTTACGCTAGCCGGGTGCAAATCTCGCCAATAGCTTTTTTTCAAATTGCCAGATAGCATTTTTTTTTTCGAGCGGTAAATTAAAACATTGATTTGAAGTTGAAATTAAATGTCATGGTTTGTTGCATTATTGGGAAGAGTTCCATATTGTGTGCTGGTTGGCGCGATTGGCGAATGAATCCAAAATGGCGTCAAAAAGCCATTTTTAGCGTCTTATAATTTTTTTCAGGATGTCGGAAAAACATGGTCTTTAAATATTTGTAAATATATATATATTTAATAAATCTTATGTATGTCACATGTTAAAAAAAGTACGATGTTTACACAGATAGTTTTATATATATCACGTATAGAGATATACCTTATACAAATATAGTATATATACACCTATAAATAAATATTATGTACTTATATTTTATGTATTTATTATATTTATTATACATGTCAAATTAAAACAAAGTTATATATTTTTCCGAAAAATATAGGCTAAATGCAAAAAAAAAATACGCAAAAAACATATGAATAAAATTCATTCCAGAAAAAAAACAACCTCAAAGGCTGAAGATCGCAACGACATCGATTCATTTAACGCCAAAAAAAAATCTCGCCAAAAAAACCAGCACACAATATGGAACTCTTCCCGCATTATTTAACATTTGGCCAGATGTCACATACGCACCGCAGATTTGGCGTGTTTTTTTTTCTTTTTTGCAAAAATTTGGCGAAAACCTTGTTTTCGAATAGCAGTTACATATGCATTTTGTGTATTACTTAGTTATCCCGTCGACCAAAAATCTATCGCCAAACTATAATATTAAATGTCAATAATGGTTGATCGTAAATGTCACATTCACTTGACTTTATGTAAGTTACACATGTTTACGTCATCAAGTGATTTTTATTTCGACGTTTTATTTGTATATTTATTAATGTTATACTAATTTATTTGTTCTTTCGTTATTTAAAATAAAAATTATGTCAATTTGTATAATTTGGCGATTTACATAATTTGGCGAATTTGGTCGACGGAATAACTAAGTAGTACCGTATCATAATATTAAAATATTTATTTGCTTAAAAGACGTTATAAAAACACATTAAAAGTAAATTAAAAATTCATATTATAAATATATTTTATCTATATTTACAAAATATAGATTTTTAATTTAATTTTAATGTGTTTTTATAACGTATTTTAAGCAAATAAATATTTTAATATTATGATATGATTCGTAATGGACGTAATTTTGATTTACTACTCGCACTTATTTACGTAAGTAGTACCGTATTTTTAAATTATTTTCTATTATTTTCAAAAGGAAATAACAAAAAAAAAAATAATTAATAACTATAGAACAAAATAATTTATATAATTTTAAAAAAGAAATAAAAGTAAATAAACATTTATTATTAAATAAACAACAATAGCCGAGTTACCATGTCAATCAAAATAATGCCATTTTGGCGCCAATCAGAATCTTTCGATTTGGCGAAAGATTGTTCAAGTAAATTGAATTATAAATAAAAGTAGCACGATACGTTTTTTGGCATATATTTAAGGGAGGCCAAACTGGTCGCCAAATTAATTTAAAATAACCTTTTCTGAAATAAGAAAAAAAATATCTGTTCTGATTAAAATTTCAGTTGCCATCATTAGAAAAATGTACTTAAAACAAGTGGGTAAGTGTGATCACAGATCTCACAGAGGGTTTCGTTTAATATTCTTTTAAAACACTTTATCCTTTTGTGAAATCTGTTAGTTCCACATTTCGCAACCAGGGGCGCACTCTATTCTACACAAACCTCTATCCAAAGTAAACTCCGTTTTACAACCTATGCGTAGGTATATTAGTCGAGGGGATCGGGTCTATAGCACCCGAGATAGGTAGGCGCCCCAGGAAATTGCACGGAACATTCTTTCATAAGCTTTTTATTATGTGCTATGAACTATGTCAAAGTTTCCAGCAGATCGACTTGTTAGATTTCATAATTTTAACAAAATTGCGTTATGTTAGTTGCAAATTCCACCACCAGGGAGCGCACACTATTCATAACAAAAGTGTATCAGATCGAAACTCTGTTAATCAACCTATCAGTGGATGTGTTACTGAAGTTGGTGGCGGCCTTAAGCGAGAAATTAAGAAATTTGCTGAAAGTACTATTCGGAAATAGTGGTAACTAAAATTTTGACATTTTTATATTTCATAAGCAGCACGTGTCTGAGTATATCATAGTGCTCAAAAAACGACACCTAAAAAGGTCGTAAACGCTATTTTTTAAAAAAGAAATCCAGCGCCCCTCCCCCGCCCTCCCTTCACAAGAAATTGCATGCACCATTATTTTATAAGCTTTTTATTATGTGTCATGAAGTATCTTAAAGTTGCAAACGGATCGCCTTGTTATATTTCCTAATTTTAACAAAATCGCGTTACGTTAGTTCCGCATTCCACCACCAGGGAGCGCACTCTATTCTTAACAAAAGCATATCTGAACGAAACTCCTTTGCGCAATCTCTCCGTAGATACATGGTCGGGAGGGTGGCGGTGCAGTCTTAACCAACAATTTAAAACATTTTCTGCGATAACAAACGCTAAGATTTAATAAATAAATCTAGTCCCCCTCCACTCCTCGAAATATCACACTCCATTCTTTTTTACACTTTTTCTTATGTGTTATAAAGTATCTTAAAGTTTCGAAGACATCGAGTGGCGGTCTTAAACAATAATTTAAGATATTTCCTGAAATTGCTATTCGGAAATAGTGGGATGAACACTTATAAACCTATAAACTTTTTCATATTGAATAATTAATACTTATCTCATAGCGCGCCGTCGAAACACACCACGCAAATTGTTAATTTCCCAATTTAAATGAAATCTCCGTTAAAAAAGCACGTGCCTCCATCTTAATCTGGCATTTGATGGAAATAAAAGGAATAAAATAATAATTAATATCTCAGCTCGTAATGAAGCAATCTCTTTGAACCGGGTATGTATGGAATCTGCGAGAAATTTCCAGCCCGGATGTCAAAAAATTTAATCGAAAAATTTAATATTTAAAAAGTTTAAATTTCGTATTAGACTATCCTCCCCTTAAATTTCTCCCGCGCCGATATGTCGAGAAATGATGACAGTTGCCTTCCGGTGAATGGAAATCTGTTTTCATTGTTTTTAAAAACACAGAAATTAAATTTTTATCGATCGATTTTTAGTGGATTTTTTGCGTTCTATCCTATGCAGAAATTTGAAATTTATACCAAAATAAAGTAGAATTTTTTCCGCGTATTTCTATACCTGTTACGAATTTGTACGACCGATATTTCGGCAGATCCAATTTTGCTTTTTGAAGGTCCACTTCATTTATTGCTTAAAGTACTCCGTGGTAACCCTGCACCAGCTGATTTGACGGAGCATCCGCCGAGTTTACTGGCAACCATTAGGAGAAACTGGGGAGGATTTCGATAACGTGCATTTTCACCTGCATTCAAAAGGTTGATTGGTTAATTTTAGAATTTAATTAGCCCGTAATTAGGTTAATTACCAACTTTTTCAAAATTTTATGATTTGTTGTTTGATGTGAGGTGTTCAGCTATAAGTACCCAAAATTTCAAGTCTCTAACATGTATAGTTTCTGAGAACGGGCTCTGTGACGGACAGACGGACAGACAGACAGACAGACAGAGGAGCGAGACGAATAGGGTTTCGTCAGATGAACGAAACCCTAATTAGAAAAAAATTAATATTTCGAAAACTAATTCGAATTTAAAAGTTCTAATACCAGCTTTGAGAACTGCAGATCAATACGGATTTTTGGTGTTAATTTCATCGCAATGTATTCCATATTTTAGGAAAAATAGCCGTGAAACTGAATCAGTCGTTTCAAAGAATCGTTTCATAAATTCGTTTCATTAGGATTTTATATATATAGGGTAGATATTTAAAGATAAATTTTCGCGTTTCCTAACCGTTACAAATAATATCTTTATGTTTCATTTGAGAACCCACACTAGTAACGGGAAAAAAAATGAAAGCGCTAATGTTAAGTCTATGGGAGCATTATATTTTCAATTATCTCGCTTCCTTTTAAACATTTTAAAATTAATTTTTTTGCATAGGATAGCTGAGGACGCTCTATAACCGGGCTAGTTATTACTTTTTCGATTTTTGTTTCAGATATTTTTCTTTAAAATTACTTTTACTTTCATATCCGCTCTAAAATTTAAACTATCCTATTATATATAAAAAAAACTATAGCCAAAATCGAAAAGTAAAAGCTAGCCTCACTGTCGATAGTCACCAGATATCCTATGCAAAAAAAAAAGAAAAAAAAAGAAAAAGAAAAAATCATTCAAAAATATTAAAATCAAAGCGAGAAATATGAAAATGACCCCCCCCCCCCCATAGACTTAAAATTAGCGTTTTCATTCCTTCCCGTGTCTGAAATAGGCGTGCATGCATCTAATTCTTTGAATAGCCTTGTATCAGGGGCGGACTGGCCCACCCCGCTAACCCGCGATCGCGGGGTGGGCCAAACGGGTATAGTGGGCCAAAATAGTATAAATTTTCCGAATTTTTTTTTCAACAAAACTAAAAAAAAAAAAAAAAGAAATATTATTAAACTCATTTTTCTTTTCCTTTTTTTCTCCCCCGTAAAGCGTCTTTTTTTTTTTTTTTTTTTTTTTGATCTGATAAGTTTAACTGATAACTTCCCTCTCCCATCAGCAATCTTCGGAAGATCTGTGCAAATTATTCATTTTGCATAGTAGCCGAGAGATTTATACTAATAAAAGAAAGTTTCGCTCTCTATGCGCGCGTGTGTCTGTCTGTTCGCGATGGCTAGAGAAATCTACCGCACTTAGAAGTCTGAAAATTTAGTTGAGGATAGTCCAAGACAGGAACTGATGCACCTGAGACTCAGATTTTTAATTTTTTTAAGGCCGGGGCCCCTTAAAGTTTTTATGCCCTAAATTGTTAATAACTTGTCCCCATTTTATCCGATCTTCATTTTCGGACCATATCTCCATTTAGTTACTCGCCATTTCTATATTCCAGTTAAGACCCTAGCCACCTGGGGGCCGGTATAGGGCCCTTTGAAGTTTTTCGCCCAAGAAATTGTCAATAAAAAGCTTCCTTTTAATCTGATCTTCATTTTTCGGACCCGTATTCCATTTAGTTATTATCACGTTTCGATATTCCAGTTAAGACCCTGGGGCTCCTAGGGTCTGGTAGGGCCCGGTCCAATGCTTCTGGGACTTTTTGCGCGGCATGCATTTTTCACCCCTTAATTTTCTCACCTTCTCAGTGCATAATTTTAAAGTTGAGCCTTGGACTCTTCTTCCCGGACAAACACCCTCATATTTTTATCGGCACCCTAAGGCGTTTTTGTAAGCATTTTCCCAATTTTTTGCGCATTTGTTTAAAATATACCGCATGTTTAATTTTGACTAAATGAAGTCTAAAGCGCTAAGTACTAAGACATTTTAACACGTTTTCATGTTAGTGCCCTGCTGTTAATTATCAGGCACCTTCGACCGCTTGCGGGTGCATCCTTTCCTCGGATTCTAAGCCAATTTCAACGAGATTTGGTTCATTCAACTTATATTACAATTCAGCTACTTTCTGCATTAGGAAATTTTATCTTACACTTCAGTTACCAACATTTTTGACAATAATGGTGCATTATTTTTTTGGGCTCTATGGGATTGATTACCACGAAGTTTGGCTCATTTAACTTGGTTTTCGATTATCTCCGACACAAACGGAGTACTTCCGGTATATGCTGACTTAGGTAGCCGAGACCCAGGTTCGTTCGGAAAGAGGTTTATTGGGAACACACTAGACGCTGCGAAAGGCTATGGACCCCCGAAACTAGGTTAATTTAACAGATTTTCAAAAGATATTTAATCATACAAACTTGAGTTTTGTTTAAGGTTATTATAACTGGACATCGCCAGGCGAGTCAGCTAGTAGGAATAAAGTAAAGATCACACATGGTCAGGGAAGGGAAGTTGTTTGGTGGGATGAGTATGTGTGCGGACATTTGCGTAGCAATAAAAGATAGTCAAGGCTTAGCTCGCAAATCTAGGGATAATCTACAGATCAAGGATTTTGGGAGGCAAGGATTAGCTTACAGAAAATGCACGGTCATTTAACACAGGCTATATAGAAAAGCCAAAAAAGAAGATTTTCAGAAAGAGTATGAAGAAGGCTAGAGTAGAGCAGAAAGAAGAACAAAAGGAAAATCCTAACCGGCAGGGAAGAAGTTCGTTGATTACATTCCTGTCCGTTTTATCTCATTTGTAAATAACTTAATTGATCATCTCGCCATTCAGGTTCATATAAACATTACCGATGAAGTAAAACAGTCAGGTTCATTCAGTATTGAAGTAGATTTCACACAAAATATATCGGTAATTGAGGAGTTGGTATTTTGCGGTTGTTATGTGCAACATGTTAAAATGAAGGTTAGGCTTTTAAAATTGGTTGATGTGCCCAAAACAACAGGGTAAGCCCTCTACTTCCAACTAAAAGAAAAACTTCTTTTTTTTTTAATTTAAACTCCCTTTATCATAAATAGTTGGCACTTCTTTGGATGGTGCAGAAAATATGTGCGGGAGATATAAAGGTCTGCAGGCACGACTGGAAAAGTACAATAAAAATATAGAGCATGTGCATATCAATACCCATGCTGTATATTTGTTCTAAATTTGATCCTAACAGATGGAACAGAATCTTGCAAATTGACAACGGACTTCTTGGTCTTAAAGTAAGCTACAACCGTGTTTAGCTCAGAATCATCTAAGCGAAAGAAAATATGGATATCAGTGAATAACACTGAGCTCCCTGCTCCATATATAATATGAGTTCTTATTCGGCGGTCAAAAGTTTGCAAGGCAAAGGTAAAAAATTGTCCACTTAATCAATGTTGATATAAGTATTCTCCTTTACTACTATCTTAATTTATCCCTCTCTAATTAAGTTACACTTATCAAATTAATAAATGATTCTCTATACATGTAAGGGACTGCTATAAACAACATTTTTTGCCCTGAATGCGAACTAAAACCTTCCGCGCTGACCACGGGAAATCATGTTGAAAAATAGGAAGAAATATCTGTTATATATGGAGCTCACTAGGGAAGAACCCCAACTGCCAGATCGGAATTTTATCGAGATTGGTTCGTTGGATAGCTCTTAACATGGTGATCAAGGAAATGTAAACTACCCGTCCGAATGCAACTGGTGAAGAGTTGTACTGAAGAGAGATGAATTTCTGTCATTTATTGATTTCTCCAGGTCGCTAGCTTTGCAGGAAAGACACTCTATGTGGTAGAAAAGACAGCTTACAGTACAGTTATGTAACTTGCTGCCAGTGTAACGTTAGTGAAGGTTCCACGTTCCTTCTAGTATGAAACAGAAGATTGTGACCACATTTTCACAATCATATATAACTAATTGGACTGCACTAACTTGGAGTATGTTTTAAAGAACATTACGAACTAACTTCTCGCCCACGTTCGATGATGAGATAGCCTTGAAACGGCTTTCGCATGACGGATATTCAATCCGTTTTAATCTTATTATAATTAAGAAAATATCATGGTGATATGAGGGTGTTTCTTCAGACTTAACAATAAGCTTTCTAATTTAAACATTCATTTAATTATAAGTTACAAATAATAATAAATTAACAGGTAAGAAGTTAGCCGCGACGTTAGCTGTGCGACATACACGTTTTCGAAGCCGCTGATTAAGTAGATGGAAAGCGTGTGTAACAACCGCGGAGATCAGTCAGCAACTGCCTCTCTTCTCTTCTTTTCAAAAAGTCTTTTGGAAGTAGCGTATGTGGCGCCATCTGTCGCCTATTGCTAATAAAAATGTTTGTTTATTATTTTATAACGACGGAAAGCACCTCAGATGACATGCGTCGGTATGCCTTTCAAAAGACTTTAATTAGAGATACGAATCAAATCTTTCGATCAGTTAAACAGGCATCCTTTAACTTAACTAATAACATCTGTGACAACTGCGAAACACCTCCTTTCATTGTGCGTACCTGGTATTTGAAACTCTCGTGCTTCAGCCATTTCTATTCAGAAATGCACTACCATCCGTGCAGTTACTTTTCCCAACAAGCATAAACTATCTTCTCTGTAATCCGCCAACTCTCTTTTCTACCATACAGAGTGTTTTTTCTGCATAGCTAACGACTTGAAGAAATCAATAAATGACAGAAATACATCGGCCTATAACTCTTCACTAGTTGCATTCGGACGGGTAGTTGTATACATTTCCTTGATCGCCATAAGAGCTTTCCAACGACGTCACTCTCTACAAAATCTTGATCTGGTAGTTAGGGTCCTTTCGTAGTCAGCAGTGAATAAGGAGTCTGTACGTGGGAATAAACTTCTTTGCCGATTATAAAAAGTAAAGGCTACTAGATGTTGGAGTAAGGACCGAGCACATAATAGCATATTTGACAAGTCTTCAAAAGCTTTTAAAAATCGACATAAGTTTTTACCTTTGCTTAAATGCCTACAAGCTATCCCCGAAATTTACGATTTTCCGTCACATGCATCTTTTTCAGCAAGATCACTGATTGATAATTGGTACAATTTTCAGTATATATTAATAACAACCATTTTCAGCGACCTATTCAATATATCTACTCCCACATCGAGGTATCTTCAGATAAGCGGCCTAAACTATTTAACTGCTACTAACAAAGTCCAAACCCTGAAATCTAATCTGGTACACAAAAGAAATAATTTTGATGTGATTCTGGTTGGTTGGTTGTGTTTATGACGGCCAATTATCAATACGAGGGATATAGGCCCTAAGGAGGGGGGGAGGTGTTTCCAAGGGAACCTAACCCGTATTTACGCAAGGAAATTCAAGTTTCGAAGAAAACTACGAAAAACTCCGAACGATTAGGCCGACGGGCGCGATTGGGTTCGAACCCAGCACCTCCCATCTACCTTTGAGAGCAGAACTTCCCGGCCACTGGTGGGGCATTGATATGGTTCTGAAAAATCCTTTTGAATTTGCTGAATCGCTTCAGAAGCAAACTAATATAAAAACAGTACTCCAGTGAAATTGAAAGTTTTCTACTGGAAAAGAGAATGTCTGCGAAACGTCGATGTACTGAATATTCTCACGATGAGACAAAAAGTATTGTCGTACCATCTTCAGAAGTATTTAAGGTAAAAATTTATAATGTCATCTTAGACTCAGCAGCTGAATGCACGATTTACTGGAAATGACTTGCTCATGAAAGACATTGCCTGGTTCGATTTCCATCGCTTCAGTGAACTTAAATTGATAAATGAGGTTTGAACTTAAATTGATAAATGAGGTTGCTGAAGAAGCTGTTAGTACTCTGTCTAGGTTGGCAAAAGTCCGAAAGGCTATGTCAGAAAAAAGTTTCTGCAATTTCTCCGCTAAATAATTTATATGCTGATTATAATCAGTCGCTATTGCAGTAACAATCTCGACGTAGCGAGCTCTGAGCTGCTTACAGCAAAGAAACAAGCGATTCAAATCTCAGAAAATATGACAATCTCTGTAAAGTTAATGAGAAATGTAAAAAATGCCTAGCTTGTGCATTAGAATTGTTGTGCTAGTTGAATGCCTATGGTCGTATTTATTCAACCTTGATGTAAATACTTATAAGAACATATTCACTTTATCATGCACTCAAATCTCTTGTGAATGAGTGTTCTCAATACTTAAAATTATAAAGAACCGTTTGTGTTGATCTCTAGGACAAGAAATGTTAGATGATTTTATCCAATTCAAAGTTGAACGATCTTTTGATTACGGTTATGAGAAGAAAATAAGGGTTACCTTAAGTTCTAAAAGAATTGTCCATCAGATATCTGATATTCTAATTAGTTAATAATGAGGGTATAAAACAAACTATTCAATTTTCATGTACAATATTGATATTTTAAACAAACATTAATCAATTTACTAAGTCTATATGTGTTGATAATTTCAAATAACAGAATAAAATGTACAAATATAATGATATTTCAAATAACAAATTAATCAATGTATGTGTATCAATTTTAATCTAACTCTTTCCGGTCAATACTAATACTTTCCAGCATAAAATCTACGTACAGAAAAGTCTAGTTTTTTTTTTTGACGGCATAGTGGTTAGCATGTTAGCCTTTCACGCAAATGGTTGGGTTCAAATTCCAGATGAGGCATGGATGTTCGTATGCGTTTTCAATGTGCATAGGTTAGGGTCAGCGGTGCCCTATTCACGTTGAGAGCGCCTGCACAAGTAGCCATCTTCTATTCTAATGATACGGATATGCAGTTGACTCCCCATTAGACCAAACAGTATTTTTTAATACAAAGAATAAAAATATCTGACTGAATTCTCATAAGCAATTTCAAAAGTTTTTATTTATTATGTGTGCACCCTTTAATTGTTTAAAGTTTACATATTAAAAAATAAATAAAAATTAAACAAGGTAACATCCCCCCCCCCCCCCCCAACAAGATTTTTATTCCCGGTGAAATTATTACGAATTGAAAATAAACGATTACAAAGATGCTAATATGTCTCGAATTGGAGTTAAGTCATCTTCATAGAGTTGGAGCAAAGGGTAGTGTTGATAGTCAGTATTCAAACATTTTAACAATGGAGTTGTCGATTGGTGGGCCAATGCAGAAATCTAGCGGGGTGGGCCAAACTATGCCAGTCCGCCCCTGCCTTGTATATTATTATATTTTTATTTTCCAAACATATCTTTCTAAATGTAGTTGAATTTGAAAATAAAATTAATCAATTTCTCAACAATTCTTCCTAGTTCTTTTGCGTAGCCCTATACGTAGTCTATCGAATTTATATATATAATCTAGTATGCAGAAATTTAGTTAAAAACGTATATCATAGCTGAAATCTCACTTTCAGCAATCATCCCTAATAGACAATACTTCATATGCAATATTGTATCCAATATCTTTTATGTGCCCCTGTAAATTAAATAAAATGTGATGCACATCATATTATAATGTAAGCATCATATTGTAAACCTCAGTAACGTATATGAATTCCATCTTGTTTGAAATCGTGAAACATAACTAAAACACACTTTGCAAGCAGTTTTTTCTGTAATAAAACTGAACTCTTTTCTGTGACCCTGTAAATGAATGATAAATGCTTTGCTATCCCTTCAGAAAGCATGTTTTACTACGCCTCATAAATTCATATCAATTTCATTATGTTGTAACAGAAAACGTTATTAAAATACCCCGCAAACGTTTTTTCTTCGTAGTCCATAATGTAACGAAATATACTTTTTAATTCCCCTGTACAAGTACCTATGCTCTTCAATAATGGGAATAAATTGTATGTTTAAAATTGTTTTATGTCATTAAAATACACGCAAATGTATTTTCCCACATAGACCATAATATAAAATACTTTTGAATGTCCATGTAAGTGAAGTATAAAATATTAAAAGGTAATACGTATTAGAAAAAAAAATTGCTAGCTGAGTATTTTTATAAAATGCTATATTTTATCTTACAGTTTCATAACTTTTAGTTTTACATCATTAAAGTTAATGATAAATTTTCGCGTTTCCTAACCGTTTCAAAAAAATATCTTTGCGTTACATTTGAGAACCCACGCAGGTTACGGGAAAAAAATGTAAACGCTAACGTTAAATATATGGGAGCGTTATTTTCAAATCTCACTTCCTTTTTATCTCACTTCCTTTTTAACATTTTAAAATGATTTTTTTTTTGTATAGGATAGCTGAAGACGATCTACAACCGGGCTAGTTTTTACTCTTTCGATTTTGGTTTCAGATATTTAAAAAAAAAAATACTTTTAATTTCGGAACAGGGGTGAATCGTTTCTGAAATTGAAACTTTCCTAATATATATATACTAAACTAAACTCTGCGGCTATACAATCCATGAGGATCAAGGCCGACAGTGCCCATCTCTGTTTTCTTGACCCTAGGCCCGAGGTGCTATACAGCATGCGTCCCGGCCAGGTGGTCAGCCTAACGCGAGACCCTCAGTGTTTAGTTCCCAAGCAAGCTTGGTACTCATTTTATCGACCCCAAAGGGATGAAAGGCTGAGTGAACCTTGCCCAGTCGGGAGTCGAACTCTCGACCTGCGGTGCGGCAGTCAGATGCCCTGACCACTACACCAATATATATATATATATTGGTGTAGTGGTCCATATATATATATGAATTCCATCTTGTTTGAAATCGTGGCACACATATACATATATATATATCGAAAACACATATACATATATATATATATATATATATGTGTGTAGTGGTATATATATACCAATATATATATATATATATTCAGAACATGAATACTCAAATGATAATTACTTTTTCAAATCACATTTTTAATAAAATTAATATCAATTCTATAATTAATGATAAAAATTGTTTTTTTCCTATCAATAATCTTAATATATCAAAAACCTTTAAATATCCGAATACAATTGGGAGAAAATTTTTTAACTACAATACATTTTCAAAAAATACATCTGCTGCAAGTATTTTTCCGTGTAACTGCAAAGACCCCACTCTAAAAAAATACATAAACAATGATCATGGACATATAATCACTGGAAATCTTGATATTGTTCATGATTTTAAATTGAAACAACTAATGGGTTATGGTACTAAATATAGACTTCCATCTAAATTTAATGTTAAATCTATTATCAAACAGTTTACATATGATATTGATATTTTTATTTATAAAATTTCTATCTCTTATAATAAGCCTATTGAATATTTTAATCAATGGAAGATATTAGTAATTGATAAATTAACTATGACTTTAAAAAATAATATTGCTGATTTGGTTTCTATTAATACACAGCATTATTTCCAACAAATTACTAAATTACAAAAAAACTTCGTTATTACATATGTAGACAAATCTCCTAACAATTATGCTATTATATGTAAATCATATTATCACCAACTTCTTACAAATTCTATTTCTTCTAATAAGTCTTTTCAAAAAACTAATGAAAATGTTATTGTAAATAATCGTAAAATTCGAAGTTATTATAAACTTTTAAATATTTTATCTACTAATTTTAATTATCCATATTTAGTTCTTATTCCCAAATTTCATAAAACTCCTATTAAATTTAGGACTGTTACTATTGGTTGTAATACATATAATAATAAAGCCAATACACTTCTCTTAAAAATTCTTAATCAAATATATGAACTTACTACAAACAATGATAATACACATTGTATAAAAAATAGCTATCAACTTGTTAATATTTTAAAAAATCTTCATTCTGTTTGTAATATAACGACATATGACTTCAAAGATCTTTTTAATAATATAGACCTATTAGATTTACATAAAATTATAAATGCATTATTTAAAAAGTATTATAAAAAACTGGAATTACCATCTAATATAGATATTGCATATTTTAAATCTTTAACTAACTTCATTATCTATAATAATTATATATTGCAAGATAATACTTTATATTTACAGCATGTCGGTATACCACAAGGCGGTTGTACTTCCAGTTTACTCTCAGACTTATACTTATCTCATTATGAACGTAATTTTACTAATAATAATCTACATTTATATCGTTATATTGATGACATCATTTTAATTGAAACTGATCAATCTGCAATTACTCGATTTCCAGTTGATTATCCCACTAATTTGGAATTAACGGAAAACCTTTTATCTAACAATACAATTAACTTCTTAGATCTTAAAATTACAATAAAAGACAATAAAACAATCACAGATTTATATGACAAACGTAAAGAATTTAAATTCACAGTTAATACATTTACAAATTTTAAATCTTGTCTACATCATTCTGTATTTCGTAATATAATACTTAATCATTTATATAGAATTAAATGTTTATGTTCTTCTCCTCTAATTAACAATAATATAAAAAACTAATTTATGATGCATTAAATCATGGTTTTCCAAAAAAATTCATATATTCATTAATATACAATTAGTACTTTTCTTACATGATCTATAAACACAAATTAACACATGCGTAAACAAAATTACAAAAAAATTATAAAATAAAAAAATATCTATAAAAAATTAAAAATTGTAAAATAATATAAAAAAAAATATTATAGGTTGGTTGGGTGGGCAGATGTTAGAGTACGGAGGAGGGTGGTGTTGTCTGGATAATACGCAATGTTTAATTATTAATAAAAAAAAAAAAGCGGGGCTCTTGTATTATTACTATATTTTTGTTATGTATTTTATGTGGATGTTGATTTGATATTTTATATGTAAATTGGAGATTTTGATTAATATTATAATTAGCTTAATTATTCATTAATCTAATTTACAATTATTTGTTATTAAATTTTAATTTACTAAGGACAATATCATATTAATTACTAATAGTATGCCACTCTTATAGTGAATAATATACATATAAATAGTTTTAATATAAATATAGTTATACTGTATGCATTAAAATTGGGTAATTATTTTTATTATTATTCCTCTATTCTTTTTAATATTTATTATCGGTTTAATGTTTTTGAATGTCCCACATTCATACTTTATGGATTTTTATGGATGTCTGAAAATAATCCACATTCTATATTTGTGCTTTTTAAGTAATGGGATTTTAAGTATTATTTAACCTTCTATATACTTCCACATGTTTTTTATTTCCTGTTCATTTTATAAATATCTAATATATAATTCATTAAAAAATAATTTATTATTATTTTTAATAATTATTTATATTAATTATTACTGAATTTATTTTGTTTTATAGCATATAGCTATATGCTATATATTATCAATGTTCTAGCATTATTTAAACTCTTAGTTTAGTTTAAATAAGTTAGCTAATAGAATATATTGTATGCTTTTTAATTTTATTAACAATAGTTTTAAATACATTGTGTGATTTATATTAGGTTTATAATTCTCTCTATATAAGGATTTGTTTGGTTTTGCTGTTTAAACAGTTATTTACATTCAAAAGCTTACAAATTTTTATCTTGCGATAGTGTTTAATATAATTAATAATAGATGGCAGCACCAAATTTGTCTCTTTCAGATTGCTCTAATTTTTAATTTTTCTAGCTCCATTTCAGTTATAATTTATACACCAGGGGGTATTTTTAGCTAAATTTTGACGATATTGTTAAACTGTTATCTATTAATTTAATAGTGCATTTTAAATAATGTAATTAATATCTATTTATTTTATATTAGATTAAATTTGTTTTACAAGGTATTTCAAATTTTATTTCAAAATGTATTAACTGCATCCTTTGGTATCATTTACTGTGATTTCTTAACTGTTTTATTCACCTTAATCTTTTTGATATACTGGTAGACATGTGCACATGGATTTTTGTAAAATACTGAAATATTAATAGGTATGGTGTTTATTATTTATATTTTATATCCTATAAATATTTAAATACGTTTTATTGATTCTTCCATTTCATATTATTTGTTTCTATTCTGCTTTCATTTTTAATCAATTCACTTGATTTTAGTGGTTGTTCGGGCACAGGGGAAAATTAATTTTAGCTTTAGCTTATTTTTCCCACAGAAAACAACCATTTCGCTTATATCATTGAATTCTGTGCCCTTGATAACGTAATTCAATGTATAAGCTTTTCAATTTTTGTCGGTGTCCACTTTTTTCTTTTTTCTTCCATAATAATTCTTATAAATTTTTTTTTTTTTTTTTTTTTAATACTTACAGCTTTAATTCATAATAATTGACGGTGGTAGGTTATGTTTAATTAATGGTAATATATATATATATATATATATATAATAAAAATCTAAAAAGTAAAATCTAGCCTGGTTGAAGATCGTGCTCAGCTATCCTATGTAAAAACATCATTCAATAATATTAAAACAAAGCGAGAAATTTTAAATTAACGCCCCCATAGACTTCGTTTTACTTTCTCTCCGTGTCTGAAGTGGGCTCTTTAAAAAATATATCTGTTACACCGGACAAATTTCGTTCTCCGACTGTTAAAGGTGTACTGTCCCCTTAAAATTAATAAATATTAATGTAATGAACTATAAAAATATTTCTTTAAAATTTTGAACAAGTTGATTTACAATTTTAAAGTTAACAATCTTTAAAACTTATTAACTTTAAATTCTGCTGATTTTTAATTAAAAAAACTGTTTTTCGAACGTAAAATGTTAAATTGTCGAATATTTTATACATATACAAGAATAGGAGGCTTGAAAACCAGTCTCCTGGCCAGGCCACAAATATGTTCTAACAAATTATGACTTCGTAATTATTTGTTAACTATTTTAACTTAAAAAATAATTTAAAAAATACTCGTCTATTTTTTTACCATTTTACTTAATAAACTAGGACTGAAATTTGATTCCTTAATAACTTCTATATGTTGTAACTCCCTCTGTGCGGTTCTGAAATTGTTTATATAAACGAAATGTATAATTTCCTTCGTTATTCATAGAAATATAGAATTTAAAATATTTCATTCTTTCAAGAGTCTTTTGTTGAAATTAAACAATAATTTTAGAAAAAAATAAATCCAAGGTTTGAAATAGGAATGATCTATTTTAACACGATACAATAATCCAATCACAATTAAATCGCTTTCCATTTGCTAAAGTGTTTGGATACTAGCCAATCATATTTTTAATAGGCGTGGTTTTCATCGTCTTGGTAGAGGCGGAGAGCATAACATTACGAGGCCATTTTTGACACATTTTTCATCAAAATCTTTGCATATTTTGCTCAGCCTAATTGTAGTAGAACTATTGAAAGCATGTTATTGGAAAGCTTAAACTCTATATTTTCGTTGTTATTTTTAAAATTTTCCTGAATTTTGCTGATATGAATGTTATAAGACTAAAAAGGACACAACACCTCGAATTTCACTGGATCCTAAATTGACAGGATCCTGAGAATTAAACTACAACGAAAATCGGAAAAGTAAAAAATAGCCCGTAAACAGATAGTCCTCAGCTATCCTGTGCAAAAAAAATCATTTAAAAATATTAAAAATCAAGCAAGATATTTGAAAATATTGTTCCCATAGACTTATCATTAGCGTTCGAACTTCAAGCCGTGACTAGTGTGGCCTCTTAAGGAAGACGTTTTGGCTTTTAAATGGTCGTGCAATATGTAGAAAAACAATTCATAATTGTAGTGTATTTCATGTTATAAATATTGTAAAAAATTTTCATTTTTTTTTTTAAAGCAGTAGGCTTTATAAGATATTTTGAGTGTAAATATGTAAAATTAAGCTAATTTCTGTTTGATTGAATGTATTATGTGTTTATCAAAGAAAATATTTATACAAAAATGTGTTTTGAGTGTGCATATATGTTATTTGAGTTATTTAAGTGACATCCATTTTATCCAGAAGGCTTGAGTTTTATTTTGATAAAATTGAATTTGTTAACCTTTAAATACTTTTAAAATAAAGTATTTCTGAGCTATTCTTTGAGATAAAATATGAGAAAAGAAATAAATTAAATTAAATTAATTAAATTAATTTAAAACAAATTTAATTTGAATGTTAAATGTCATGAGTGTACATCATTACATAATGAATGCAGAATTTTAGAGTAGAGCTATTTCTGGGTAATGATGGAATCATTAGAGTAGTAAACATAAAAACACAAAGTGGTGTTTTCAAGAGACCAATTTCAAAAATTTGTCTGTTAGCCATGGAAAAATGATTATTATCTTTTATAATTTGTCAATTTATTGTTTACTAGTACGTGCTGTATTATTTGTTTAAAATTTAAAGTGCAATAATGTATTATAATTTCGGTTGAATGAAAATCATTCAACGGGCGCCGGTATGTTCGATCGCATTTATGCTTTGTATTTTTGTCAATAACTTTTATCGTCTGCGTTTGTTTATACGAGTTCATAGAATGTTTTTTGTGCTAAGGTAGTCACGAGCGGCTTATCTTGTCATATTATTTAATATATACAGTGCACTGGAGTTTTGTTATTTTGAGTATTAGTGAGTCTTTTAATATGAGCTATCAGCATTTATGCGTACTGGATTGGACTACTGTAATCCTTTTGAGGTAAAAAAATTCAACAGGTAGGAGTAAACAGGTAAAAGAGCTTTTTATTTGTATTTTTGTGTGTTTTACTACAAAAGCCTTGCACTTTGAAATCATCAATGATTTAACAAGTGCAGCGTTTTTAGCAGCGCTTAAACGCTTTATTGCGAGACGAGACAAACCTTCTGATATATTTAGTGATAATGGTGGAAATTTTGTTGGTGCCAATAAAGAATTAAGATCAATTCTCAGATCTTTATTTAAGGATAAAAGTGGGGAGGAAACTCAAAATTATTTAGCTAATGAAGGAGTTACTTGTCATTTTAATCCCCCTTCAACCCCTCTGTGATGTCGATCACATATTTTTGTCTTAAATTCCGTACGAAACATTAATTATTAAACTTCATAGCTTTTTATCAGTGACTCATTTTCTTCTGAAAATGAATCCATTTTCTAACATTAAACATTCTTTCTTTTTTTTGTATTTTTTTTAGTTCTTTAGAGAAGGCAGAGAAATGATTGTAAATTATTTTGCAAACTGTTACTTGGTTAGTAAATAATAGATGCATTTAATTTCCTGGTGATAGATTATTATTTGGTTTACTTAAAGCTATAATAATAATTTAGTAGCTCTAGATGTAACGCATTTCAAGTAATCTGTTTATATTAATCTCACGCCGGATAAATCAACTGGTATCATTTCTTTGTGCAATTCAAAATTACGTTATGCATTAATTATAGGATAACTTGTAATTTCCTTTTATGAAAACCAATTCATAAATCAAAAAGAATAATTTAAGGTGTCAGTTGGTTATAGAATCTGTTTTTATTACTCTTAATCTAAATCATTTAATGATTTATTGAAAATGTTGTTCGATTATTTGATGAGGTAATAAATTATATGTCATCAGATTTATTTCACTGGGATTTTTCATTTTCGCCAAATTGTGTCTTGTTTTTATGTTTTAGTGAAAATTTGGCGTGTTTTAGCTGATGTTATGCCAAATGAACAAAAACTGTAATATACGGCTTTCGAGGCAGAAGATTCTACAAAATTTGTATAATGTAACAGTGACACCTCCCTGCCTTTAATTTTACCTGGCCTTACGGCTGGGAATTTGTAAAGAATCGTCAAATAAACGAAAGTTGTTCGTGCTAGATGGACTGTGTGTTAATAATTAAGTTGAATTTCCTAGATCCAGCAAACCAAAATGTTTTCAGCTTTAATTCGCCACGGGATCCGAGCTCATGGATTGGGTCCTTGCGGGAGCAATGTATCTACCTGATGCTTTCGCGGTTTTCTCCAAAAATTGTAGGTATGGGGATTCTTCCCTATACCACACCCTCACTTTGGAGGTTTATGGGAGGCAAGTGTTAAATCACTTAAATATCATTTAAAGCGTGTTGTAGGTAAAACTATTTTAAGTTATGAGGAACTCTTGACTCTCATTATTCAAATCGAAGCTGTTCTTAATTCTCGTCCACTCTGCCCTCTTTCAAATGATCCAAATGATGTTGAAGCTTTGAGACCTGCTCACTTTCTTATTGGCTCATTTTTAATGGCCTTACCTGAACCGAATTATACCGAAATCCCTATAAATAGGTTGAGCAGGTGGCAATTAGTTCAGAAATTGACACAACATCTTTGGAAAAAATGGTCATCAGGATACTTAAATAACTCTTAAATAGACCTGAATGGCATAAAGGAAGGGTAGAGATAAAAGAGGGAGATTTAGTATTGGTAAAAAATTCTGATAATTATCGCTCTTTAAAATGGCATTTGGCACGAATTGTTAAAACTCATCCAGGCCAAGATGGTATAATTAGAGTTGTACCTTTAAAAGATAAAAAATGGCACATATATAAGGCCAGTGGCAAAAATTGTTGTTTTGCCTTATGTGAATAACGCGACATTAACTTCTTAAATTCATACATTTTATGTAACTAAGCAAAAATTTTTGTAGTGCAGTGTATTATTGCATTCTTGTGTTTATATTTGTAAATTTAATATTTCATTTAGTGTATGTGCTGAGAAAAAAATTGTATTATTCAGAATGTATTCTAAATTGATATCATATTTATAGTATTGAATGTTTGCAACATTGAAGGCCCGGCGGTATGTTGCCGCTAGAAGCGCTCTCTATAAAAATTGTTTAAAAACTTGTGAGTTGGACTCGAGACGCCGATCCGAGGAGTAATGTAAATATCGGTTCTCGATCATTTTTATTGTGTTTGAGAATTAAATTAGTGATACAGTCAGCAAGTTTTTTTGTGTGTGTTGTTTGTAGTGATTATTTGAGACAGAGCTGTTGGCGGGACCAATAATAATGGAAGCCATCAGTCCATCAGAAGAAAATGATCCATTCCAAAGGTATAAGTTCGATTGAAAAAATCTATTTAATATATTGAGCAGAAAGAAGAGGCTACAACTGCATTTTTCATGAGACTAATTGAATCACATAGCTGCCAATTTGTACAGTTTTGTTACCTCTAAAATTTAATACAAATTTTTGCCATATTTAATCGTTGACAATTGTTAGATTTCGGCGCTTGAATTAAGCAAAATTTACTGGTAAGTTTTAGTGGTAAAAAGAAATCTTAGAAATTGGTAGCTATGCAGTAGCGTAATACTGCAGCAAAATTGATATTCAACAAACAAAAAACTATTAAGGGCTTTTTCAAATAAACCATTTCATTCTCCGGTTTTCTTAAAAGTAACGGAAATGTACACCAGAGAAATGTTACTAGTATCATAAAAATGAATGAATTAACTGGAAATTTATATTTCATCTCCTTAGTTGGTGACGATTTGGGCTTAGATGCCTTATGCTCCCTCAGCCGTTGTTTTGAATTGTTTGGCGATTTTTTGTGGCGTGTTGGCGGTTTTATGGATATGGCAACCTCGATATGTGGAACCCCGTGTGACGTGTGTCTTCTGACGTGTTGTGTTCTGGCAACCCTTGAGAAGTGGTGGATTTTGTGGATGCATTTTGATATCGTGTTGTATCGTTCTGTCTTTTTATTTTTATGTTAAATTTATTGGATGTATTTGACTGACTATGGTTTCTGTAATCCGTTTAAACTCTTTTGCTGAAGTAATTAAGAAATATGAGGAAATTCTGACAAGAAAAGTAGGTTTCTTTATAGTGTGTCAATGCGTATTCATAAGCCTATTTTGGAAAATGACGGTGATGTTATGAGAGAGATTTCGTGCTGGAGCTTTCAAGAAAGCAGATGTCTTTTAAGGTATGTTGATAATTTTATGTATATTTTGCTGCTTTAAGAGTTTTTTACATTTTGAGATTGCTACAAAGCGAGAACGGCTGAATTTTGAGAATGCTACACCGCGAGAACTGCTGAATGCAGTGATGTTTCTTTTCGGTTAATGTGCGTGAAGCTCTCATACAAGATTACTGATTGCCACTTCAGCGAGTTTCGTTTTTATGTATATTTTGCTGCTTTAAGAGTTTTTTACATTTTGTGATTGCTAGAAAGCGAGAACTGCTGAATTTTGAGAATGCTACACCGCAAGAACTGCTGAATGCAGTGATTTTTTTCGGTTAATGTGCGCGAAGCGCTCATACAAGATTACTGATTGCCACTTTAGCGAGTTTCGTTTTTTATGTATATTTTGCTGCTTTAAGAGTTTTCTACATTTTGAGATTGCTAGAAAACGAGAACTGCTGAATTTTGAGAATGCTACACCGCGAGAACTGCTGAATGCGGTGATTTTTTTCCGGTTAATGTGCGCGAGACGCTCATACAAGATTACTGATTGCCACTTTAGCGAATTTTGTTTATTATTTACATTTTATTTTCGTTAAGCGAAACATGCGTATAAACCGGTGCTTGGCGACATTTACTACTTGGCGGAAAAGGGGTTTTCACGCCAGAAAAATTCCAAGATGGCAGCCGTGGGAACTTATGACGTCTGTTCCACGATTTGTGTAAATCCGGTTTATCTGAGTCTTTTGCTTATCAGAAGTGAGCTTGGTCCATATTAACTCGGATAATCGGGACTCTACTGTATTTGAACTTCAAAATAGCTTTTGTGATTTACAAATTGCCATATAGTAAGAAAAAAAAAGTTTTGTTAGAAAAATGCATTTCTTACCCTGATTGAATTTTTTTTCTTCTAAAATTTAGTTTTGAAAAGTAAATTTGGGGTCTCCTTTGTATTTCAGTAGGTAAGCACGATCTTCACGGGCCTATTCGGTAAACAGGCCCTGCCTGTATGGCCTATATAAATTGTACAAACCAAGAAATATGCAAAAAAATAGGTACATTTAAAAACGTTTACCAGAACTGAAAGCGCACTTCCAGTAATTATCGCACATAGACAATGCTGTAACCGAACACTTTTCATTATTTTGTTGTAATTAGAATTAAGTTGTAATTAGAATTAAACAGCTTCGCAAACGTTATTTTCAAAATCAGGCCCGTGAATAGAATTCTCAAAAGGGAAGCCTTTTCTTAACCCATTTGTGCCTGAATTTTTGTTTTCTGAAATCTTTTGGTAAAATTACTTTAAAATGTTGCAAAATGAACTGGAAAAATACTAAAAGAAATTACGCTAAAATTTTAGGTAGTTTCGTAAGAAATACTACCTATTGCAGTCGTTACCATGGTGCGACTTTTGAAAAATTCCTTCATAACTTTTCATTATATCAGCCTAGGAACCCAAAACCACCTTCACTTAAAAAGTTTATATATATATATATATATATATATATATATATATATATATATATGTATGTACTAAATTTTGTCCGCACGATAAAAGTCGCAATTATGCACGGATCGTTTTCAAACTCGCCAACAACTTTGAGATGGCTAATATCTCGGCGGGGATTGAAAATGGGCAAAATCGGCCCAAGGGAATGGAAATGGGGGTGGAGGTTAAAAATTTTGAATACCGTCTTAACAAGATTCTGATAAAACCAGCTCTTACACAACAATGACAGAAAAAAATAAATATTTTTCGTTATAGTAGTTGCCAACAATTAAAAAAAAACAATAAAATTTTCACCACAACAATTGCTTTTCTATTGCAAGAAATTCACGTGAAAAAATAAATTAAATAAATATTTTGAAGAATTGAATACAAATTGAATATTACGTCATAAGTTTTCTAGAGCAAGATTTCAGCATGGAAACTCAAAATGAAATAAATAGTTTGACGAATTAAAAAAAATATATATATAAAAATATCGCGTCATATTGGAAATATAATGGACCTCAGCAGGTGAATATGTAACGTCATGTGAGTTTGAAGAAACGTATTAAAACATGATAAAAAAAAAACCGACTATGGAAATATTAACATATTTTAACACTTTGAGGTTCTCTGAATTTGTTTTAGCCATTTTTATACTTATCCCATATACATGCGTGTGTGTATTCATGTATATTAGAATTTTCATAAAATGTTTAGCTCCCTAGAGTTCAGTCTTAGTGAAGGAACTGGGTTTATCTCTAATCTTGATTTAAGTTTTGTTGGTGAATTTAGTACTTAACATCGAAATCTACCTCCGCCTGTAGGCCAGAGCCGGCAGGGATTTATACAGTACAGTATTTATAAATCCCTGCCGGCTCGGGCCTACAGGCGGAGGTAGATTTCGATGTTAAGTACTAAATTCTCCAACAAAACTTAAATCAAGATTAGAGATAAAACTCAGTTTCTTCACAAAGAGTGAGCTGTAGGGAGCTAATCTTTTTGTGAAAATTGTAATATACACGAATACACACACACATATATATGGAATAGGTTTAAAAAATGGCTACAAAAAATTCAGAGAAACTTAAAGTGTTAAAATATGTTAATATTTCCATAGTCGGGTTTTTATCGTGTTTTAATACGTTTCTTCAAACTTACATGGCGTTACATATTCACCTGCTGAGGTCCATTATATTTCCAATATGACGCAATATACATATTTTTTTAATTCGTCAAACTATTTATTTTAAGTTTTCATGCTGAAATCTTGCTCTAGGAAACTTATGACGTAATATTCAATTTGTTTTCAATTTGTCAAACTATTTAATTTTACACGTGAAAATTTTGCAAAAGAAAAGTAATTGTTGTGGTGAGAATTTTATTATTTGTTTTTTTTTTTAATTGTTGGCAACTGCTATAACGAAAAACTTTTATTTTTTTCCTGCCATTGTTGTGTAAGAGCTGGTTTTATCAGAATCATGTTAAGACAGTATTCAAAATTTTGAACCCTCCCCATTTCCACCCTCTTGGGCCGATTTCGCCCATTTTCAATCCCCGTCGAGATATTAGCCATCTCAAAGTTGTTGGCGTGTTTGAAGATGATTCGTGCATAATTGCGACTTTTATCGTGCGGACAAAATTTAGTACATACATACATACACATATATATATATATATATATATATATAAACTTTTTAGGTGGGGGTGGTTTTGGGTTCCTGGGGTCCTATAATGAAAAGTTATGAAGGAATTTTTCAAAAGTCGCATCATGGTAACGACTGCAATAGGTAGTATTTCTTACGAAATCTACCTAAAAGAATCATGTAAAAGTTTCATCTAAAAAGAAATAAAGTTTGTGCTGAATTAATTCACGTGCATGTACAACACTCTTGACCATTTTCCTTTGGCGTTCTAACAGGGTATCTTTATCAGTATTTTCACTGAACCCAATAAAATTGATTAACTAAATTTAAATACTCTTCAATATTTATAGGGGACTTAAATATATGTTGCAGAATTCATATGATCTAAAAAATAAATATCCCCATATTGCTCTTTTTTAGAAACATTCAGTTGATCGCTTCGTTCAACAGTTAATCGTGAGTGTACTTCACTGACGAAAACACTGGGAATGTCAAATAATCTCTGTGAATAAATAAAAGTACTATTTCTCTTCTTATCTTATCTTCTACATTTAAACATCCAAGTACTTTTTTTTTTTTTTTTTTTTTTTTTACACGAAGTATTTCTTTTTGGTTTATAGTCAAATGAACAATATCTGAAATTTATTTCTCCTGTTTAATAGTCAAAATTGTGAATCCCTGTTCGTTTTTTTTCTTTATCGCACTTTCATATATATGACATTGTACACTCTTTATATATTTATTAAAAAATCCGGAATTCTTATTATTGATAAGAAAATAATTAAATTTCATTATTTAATTAGATAATTCTAAAAAGTTAAACGAAGGATTCATCTATATATAATAATTATTTTATTATGTACTCTGAATCAATGAACAGTCTTTAATCTAACTATAATGAAATTGAAAACCTATCTACATCGATGCTTTTTCTATTCCTTTCAGCGTCATTATAGACAGGTTTCACGGTACTAGTTTTAAAATTATGCTAGAATTTGAATAAAATCTGAGCAACAATAATAAATAAAAATATTATTTTTGAAGTGTAATGTTAAAGTGGATGTTTGAGATTTTTATTATTATTACACAACAAAAGTGCTGTAAGTAAAGGACAGTTTAGTTATTTAGTATTATAGTTAAATGAAAAAAAGTCATACATTTAGAAAGAAAAAGGAAAGAAAAGAACGTGTATATTCATTAAAAGAGCAAAAGAAATAAATATTACATAATAAATAATGAACATGCAAAATAAATAAATATTATATGGCAAATGATTTGAAATAATAATAATTATAATAATGAATTAGAATCTTATGGACAGAAATAATAAAATAAAATAAGTAAACGATGATATTCTATAAAGTTGCCTAGTATATATTTCGAAATACAATGCCATTCTTAAGCATTTACAGAAAACGAAGTTCTCTAAAGGCATTCGACTTAAAATACGGTAATCCAGTTGACAAATAGTCTGCCTAACGCCTATTGTGTGTGTGGAAAGAGGGGGTGATTGATAAACGCCTTCTTTAACTCCCAGTCTCGAGAAGTGGGGGGAAGCACAAACGCGCAAACGCGCTCATAACCATTTACAACTAGAATATTTTGACCGCCTATAAGCGCTTATGACCATCTACAAGTACAAAAGTCTGACCGCCTATATGCGGTTATGACCACTTTCAAGTACCAAAGTGCGACCGCGTATCTGCGTGCATGACCACGAAAGGGTTAAATCGATATGAGAAATTTCTTACAACCCTTCTCTACAACCAAAAGGATTTGAAGCGTTTTCATCTGCCCTCAAAAGATGAAATTCCAAAAACAACAACAAAAAAAAATTCCAAAGGAAGGTGATAATCGACACCCTAGTCGTGACACTCTTGTCACATTTTCTGAAGATTTTAGAAATTTGATGGCTTATTTTCAGAAAATCTGGAGAAAAAAAATTAATTATTCTTCCATATTTTCCAAAAAGTAAGCCGTCAAATTTCTAAAATCTTCAGAAAATTTGAGTTTAACGTAGTTTATACACTTTTTAACAAAATCCAGTTCACAAATTTGAAACATCCAATTGATAATTTTTCAAATTGGGGTATTTACAGGATATCTTGCGAATGCAATATAATGTACATTGGTCATACGAAGCGATTCTTTAAGATCCGTTTGGGGGAGCATAAAATTTTTGTAAAAAATTGTGACATCAAACGTTCCGCTATTGCCAACCACTGCTCGTCCAACAACCATAATTTTAAATTTTCGGAAGCCTCCATAATACAGAAATGCTCATCAATTTATGATCTTGACTTCTGAGAAGCTTATCACCTATGAAAAAATTCAAACAGTTTAGTTAACGCATTATCCAGTACGCCCAGTTTTTCAAAGATATGGTTTAATTTTCTATAATTCGTTCTCTTCACCTCTCCCCTTTTTCTCCTCTCAGTTTGAATTCTTCCGGAGCAATTGGGCGATTTTGATTGGTCTCCCTGTGTGTGCGCGTGAGAACTACTCTGTGGCTGTTTGTGAGCCGTATGTCACATTTCGCCGTTGACAGTAGTTCTATAAGGTACGCCTTTCCCGCTCTCTGTCTCCCCTCTCCTTTTTACTCAGAATTTTAATTTTACTTTGGATTTTTAAGCACTGATGGTGAAACCTTAGTGGTTTCGAAAGAGCTGTATGCTTTATAAACATATTTATATTTGTGTCTTTATACGTTGTTTCTCTTTCTTAATATATCGGCACAAAGTCCAATCCTTCCCCACTTTTCATGAAATAACTATATGTCATTCTCGAATACGGTCGAAAAATTGGAATGAAACAGGAGTGGGGGTAGCAACAATATTATTTTCACTGTATAAGAGCTATAGCAATAACCCAATCCAATGATATATTTTTTTTACATCTTTAGGGGTAAAAAGTATCCTGCCAAGCAATCTGTCTTCATTTGATGGTGACCGTATTTTATTTGGTGCTTCAGCTAACCTTTAACTGATGTTGACGGTCTCTCAGACCGCGGCCTTTTTCAATTTTTATAGTTTAACTTGCAATTTTAAATTTAACTACAAACACTACCGATATTTTGTTCCGTTTGGAACTTTAGTACTATCACCAGATACTTTTGGATAGGTGAATTTTAATTATAAGAGTCCTGTACAAAAAGTTTAGTACAAAAACACCATCCTATAAGTCAATTGTGCCTTTTATTCATCTTTCAATGGAGCGGTCTTACAGACCGCTTCACACTAGTTATGTGACAATTACTGTGACATCAGTTAAAGATTAAATACTTTATGACGTCGTCGCTTTCTGATAATGAAATCCAATTTCCCAGTTTGATAGTGAAATCGAATAGCTAACCTTCTTAAGAGAAACTGTATTTCACGATCAACTACAAATATCACATGTTGATTTTCTTATTTGTTTACATATTTTATTTGAGAAAATGTACGGTCATTGTTAATACGAGTAACGAATTACAAACGATCTTTAAAAGTGCTATTACATAAGGCGTCGAAATTGCAACTACTTTCGAGCGACACGATGTTAACCTATGGCTTCAAAAAGAGTTGCTCGAAAGACAAGTAAATTTTTAATGTTGGAGTAATTTTGTCGCCTATTGTGGTCTTCGAAAGGAATGAAGATAAATGTCGAGTGGAACAGCCAATGAAAGGCTTGGAAAACAGAAGAGGGTAATTAAATTGGTAAATATTATAGGGTAAAATATTTGTAAAACTAACGAGGGAGGAGCTTTGATTTTTGTATCACCGCAATATTTGCCGTTTTTTTGTTTTTATTTATTTTTTTTTTTAATTTTTTTGTATTTATTTGATAAAATGTAAAAGTTCTAAATACGGGAATATGCATAATATTTGTAACAGTATAATATGCATAATTATATGTTTTGTCTAAATTTATATAAAATAAGCTTTTAAACTGTATATCATATACTATAATTAGTATTTTAGTATTTTTATGAACAACCAAAAAAAATATCTGGGAGCACGGCAGTGCGTCCGCCAAGTTCGCACAAGCCGAAAGCTACCTTTTCCTGAACCATTTTGGCATGCTTTTCACCAACTCATAACGTCGTTTTAGGGAGAGATATAGAATTTTTTCTTTTGTAACATGCTCGTATGATCAAACTGAACTAAGGTTCCACGATTTCATGTTTCTGTATTTAGTAGTTTTCGAAATATTAAATTCCGAAAAAGCGCTTTTTTGTCACTGATTCACTTCGCATCATCAAATAACTAAGGTACTTCTAAAAGTCGTAGAATCATGAAATTTCACAAGTAAGTCGGGTTTGTAGCACAATTAACCAGAAAAATCTGAAAACATAGAATTTCCGCCTCTAAACCCTTAAAACAGGGGGTGTTGATTTGGCCGTAAACAGTTCCTTCACATTCAATTGCGCCAATGTTGGTCGCCAATACTCGATTACAGAGTTTTGAAGGGGTCACGTAATTTCAAGCAGAATAAAACTTTATATATATGCTTTTCCAAAGATGTTTGTTAAATAGAAAAAAATGAATATACCTAAAAATTTTAATCAGTATAGGTTATGAATATGATATATTCACGATATTAAAACAATAAAACATTTAACAAAATATAACCTCAATTCGGTATGTTTCCGATATAGTAGCCTTGGCGAAATAGAGAAAATAGCCTTGACGAGAAAAGAAATTTGATAATAACGTATTTTCTGGCAACCTATCTACTGTGTCATATACACAAGCAATTTTTTCCATATGTATACAATTTATTTAATGTAAGGAACCCGTTTATTTATTTTTATATACCAACATAAATAATTTGTATATAAAAAACAATATTTTATACATGTATAAATAAAATATTTATATGTATATAAATAGTACATATATAAATAACATAAAAGTTCATCAGGTTTGTTTTCATAGTTGTTTATATCATTTGGCAACATATCTCAGTTTCTGAAGTCCGAATTGCGCCAAGATTTTTAAAAAACGCCAAGGTCCCTATAGTGGAAAAATATCCTAATTCTCATATGAAAGTTTAAAAATCTGCTTTTAATTAAATGAAATGTGTAACTAATAAAACTGTCTTTAACGATGTGCGACAGATGCGGTGTCCGAAGTCCGCTGCTAATGTTATTATATTGTATTATTAGCCTACTTACTGTTAATTTATTGTTAATTTTAAATCTGTAAAAGAAAGATTATAGTTATAGATCAGATATGTTGGTTGCCAAAACTCGATTACAGAAAATTAGCCTGAGTTATAAAGGTGTTACATGATTTCAAGCTGAATGAAATTTTATATGCTTTTACAAAAATCTTAATAAGGCAAATATTTCAGTTTATCTGTCCATATGTCTATCTTTTACTTCCTTAAAACAAATTTTATTAAAGACCGGTAGGCGTCTGCACAGATCATCACCTCATCGAATTGACGGCTGAAATTTTAGGACTACTTAAAAATCGATTAGCGTATTAAAATGTAACTGGTCTGCCAAGTCCTATCTTTGTGGAAACCACCTACAGACCCGATTTTACCGGTTAATTGGTGGATTTTCCATTGTGTTTTCCTGCACCCATTCCTCCATGTTTCCATACTTTTGGATGCAGGAAAATACAATAGTAAACCTATCAGTCACCCACTAAAATTAGGTCTTCAGGCTGTTTCTACCAATATATGACTTAACAGACCAGTTGCATTTTAATGTACTAATCTAGTTTTAACTAATCCTAAAATTTCAGCTGTAAACTCGATGAGGTGATGGTGTGTGCAGACGCCTCCCGGTCTGTTATAAATGTCGGAATTCTAATCTCAGTAGCACTCTGGTCAATCTGGCAAATATCCCTACTATTTATGGAACACTATTCCTTTAAGTGCGTTTTAGTAATGTTAAAGAACTTTATACATATGCATCATACATATTATACATATGCATATAATACGTAATACATTTGCATCATACATATTATAGGTATGTGTATAATAAATGATACATATGCATCATTATGACGTCAGAACAAACAAAACATTTTTTGTCGCCAAATTTGAGAATTGACATGATATATTACCAAATTTGGTAACACTTCGCTAAATGTCGCCAAGCCTGGCGAGTATTTGACGTTTGTGGCTATTTTTCAATGAGTTAATTATTAATGCGAGCCATCTATTTATATTTTTCCGCATATCATCTGAATAGTTAAATAATATAACGTACGAATATTTCCAAAGTGCCAGTAGTTTCGTCACTGCACAAAACCTCTGCTATTGTTAATATATTGTACTGTTATTATACTTACTGTGACTATGTTGTTAAGCTTTACTCTGCTGAAACCTTTGTATTATATAAATAGAATTTACGGAAACTATTAAAGCACCGAAACTGACAATTCTCCTTATGATTATTATAATTTTATAACATGTAACCTGTTAATCGATATGTACCGTTAGAAGGAATCTTCTATAATCCGGTTCCTCGCATTTTAGTTTTCAGGTTTCGAATAAAATTAGGTAAATACTCAAAACCATGGCAAATCGGCTAGTTCTTCAACACGATTAGATGAGAAGAATGATAGATTTTCAAATGGATCATAGCAGTGAGCCCGTAGGCCTTCTATTCTTCCGTAATCGAGTCTATTGAAAAGGTTAGCATGAAACAAAAAGATATTAGCATCAATATGGTTGCAGATATTATCAATATTATTATTAAATGCAGATATTATCAAAGGATTTAATAAGAATAATTTCACTTGTACCTAATCGTATCAGTTAAAATACAGTAATAAAATACAATTAGAAAAGATTACTTAATAAGATTAAAAATTTCCGCATTAGAGAACGAATCGTAACTGATAAGGAAACATGCATAAGTGAGTTAAGAGATATTTGTCATGAAAGAATGAAATACATAACAACACAAAATATATGTTGTGCTTCCATGATCGTAAAGAGTTCTTGATTTCTCTATCAAAAGCTTCCGACTTTTCGAAAGAATGGGCAAGTAAATTAAATTATGAATAACAGTAACATGATGCAACGTTTAATATGCAATTAATAGAGTATATACTGCTTGCTAGAGGCGGCTAGTACTTTAATATAAAAAGAAATAAAGTATGAATTTATAAAGCTCAATAAAATAAATTTAGGTATTTTTATGCTAGCCGGGCGCGAAATGGCAAATCGCCAAATACTGTCCCTAACTCTATTGCTCATATTGCATTTATTTTATTTAAAAATATAAACTTTTCAGTCATCTCATTTAAAATAGATGCATTTCCCTCATTTTATTTAATAGAATATTTAACATAGAAATAAATAAATAAATAACAAATAATAACATAAACCAAAATATTTTATTTGAAAAATCAAAGCATTGTTTCTAATTTACACATGTGAAAAATGAAAACTTCTTTTGGCGAAAAAACTAAATGCTAATTAGGAGATTTGCTCCCGGCTAACATAAAAGTACTGAAATTTAAGTTTTTTTATATTAATATAGCTTAGAAAAACATACAAAAAATAGTGATATCCCAACAAAAAGTTTTCGGTAAAAAAAAAAAAAAAAAAAAAAAAAAAAAAGCGCCAAGTTCTCCTTAATGTTTCGGCCAGAAAAAGTAGTGATATCTGAAGTTCGCACAAGGGCACAAGTTAAAAGCCAAACATACCAAATCTTTCATTGAAAATGGCTTCCTGCGACTTGGCCGTTAATGCCTTCGAGAGGGTTTTTCAAATTTTAAAGTATGTACAAATGAGCTACATGACAACTACATTTTTTGATTATTTTAGGCATTTTGTGGCACAAAGTACAGAAATAAAATACACATTTAAAAAAAGTAAACCACTTCAGTCTATTTAAATGCTTAGAAGTTAAATATAACAAAATACTTGTATTCAGAAGGTAATATCCCTAATTGCTAAAACATAATTAGTATCAGCTTTTAACAGTTTATAAATCGAATACCTTTTAATGTATGCAAACAAACTATAATAAATGTTCAAACGAAAAAAAATCTCTTTCGTCAATGCACAAGATTTCAATATTATACAATAAAATATAATGTAACATATTGTGAGATTTGAAGAAAGTAAATTTTCTTTTATTTCTTAGGTTTTACGTTAATGACTTTAGCTTTAGACCGTACGAAATGTCAATTAAACCACATGTGGACAAAATGATCTGTAATCAAAACTATTGTTTGTTGAAATTGATGGTATTTATCAGAAATCTGTTACTTATAATGTCTTTATGTGAATTTGCCTCTTTGCATACTAATATTAATTTTAATATTTAAATAATTCATAAATGCGAAATTTCCAATCATTAATTTTGAAATGCTGTAGAAGGCATTAACAGTCAAGTCGCAGGAAGCCATTTTCAATGAAAGATTTGGGATGTTTGGCTTTTAACTTGTGCCCTTGTGCGAACTTCAGATATCACTACTTTTTCTGACCGAAACATTAAGGAGAACTTGGCGCTTTTTTTTTTTTTACCGAAAACTTTTTGTTGAGATATTTATTTCCTTACAGAGACTAATAACATTATAAGTATTACGAGCCATGCTATTTATATTTCTGGCCTAGTAATGAAAAAACAAATATTTATGATCGACATTGGATTTATTGCTTTTCAAAGTATTCTCCATGAAGATCAATACACTTTTGCATGCATTTGAATAAATTTTCGAAGCACTGTTTCCACTCCGATGCAGTGTTGCCAGAAGGATACTTTTTTAAAATTCAGATTTCTTGATTGGCACCACTTTTTTGAAATAGTAAATTTCGCCTTATTTAATGACATATTAACTAAGGCGAAAACAAGGGGAATTTTGCCATTTCAGAAAAGTAGTGCCAATCAAAAAATCTGAATTTAAAAAAGTAGCCCGTTGCCAACACTGCTCCGATGTAGGTAACTCCAAAACATGCGTTTTGAATGCATTAACCGCTTCTTTGGGCGTCGAAAATCCTTATCCACGTAATTTATTTTTAATGTGTGGGAATAAAAAAGTCATTGGATGCCAAGTCAAGGCTGTATGGCGGATGACCCATCAATTCGATGTTTTGGCCTTTCAGAAATTCCTTTGTTTCAGCCGATTGTGTGAGAGCTCGCATTGTCACGATGAATAATTATTCGCCTGTTCCTCTGCTTTTATCGAATTTCTCCGAAGACTTTTTGAAAAAAAATGGTCGTGTACCATTCAGAATTGATTTTCCTGCGTTGCCCTAACGCCACTGTCGCTACGTGACCGGTAATGGCGAAGAAACAGGCAACCATTTGCTTCGATGTGCTTCTTCCTCGAACAACTTTTGTTGGATTTGGTTCATCTTGGAAGACCCATACAGTCGATTGCTGCTTTATTTCCGGCTCATATGCATAGATCCATGATTCTTCACTTGTGTAGATGTTATACACAGCCTTTGATGAACCTTGAACGTATTTTTTCAACATTTCCTTGCGCCAATCGACACGAGACTTCTTTTGAGCGTTTGTCATATTATCTATCTATTATATATATAAAATCCAAACTGAAATTTCGTTCCGAACATCTATATTTCAAGTTCTACCCCATGGATTTTGACGGAACTTATACTGTTAGATAGGTATCGTTTCAGGGAAGGTTTTAAGCTATAACACATCGTTCTACGTAGATTAGTTATAGAATTATGACGGAAAGTTCTGTTATTTTGGACGATAAGGTTACCATTTTATTTTTTGGCAAAATTTATCGTTGATAAAAAAATTGAAATGGTTCTACATCTCGGAAAAAAATTGTTACTAATTTTATTTAAAAGAAAAAAAAGAGAAAAAGAAAAACAGTTTTGACGGATGGTATTATTATGCAACGAAAATATCGAATTTAAACATGAAAGGGGATGTTCGTGTGAAAGTCGCCTATACTCCGTGGTCGAAAGACTTTAGGAAACTCGGAATGGCAACAGCCAGAGTCAGAGAGAGACGAGGTACTTTTCTTGAATGGTGTGTTCGAACTCTCTCTTGTGAAATATGTAATCTGAATATTATCATTATGTTATATTATGTGTGCGTGTGTTGTAACTGTGTAGTCTTATGTAAATAGTAAACTTAATTAATCATATCCCAGCTTAGACCTCTCTGCTTTGATTATATCTTGTGTTCTTTCTTCATCAATACCGTGGAATACCGAACCGGGGCCATCATAATGGCGCAGACGACTAGGATGGTGATCCTACAGCTTTTAAAAATCAACAGCGGTGTTACTGCAGCATAAAATATTATCGTATAATAAATATTGTGGTTAAAGAAAGAAAGATGTGCCTCTAATCTAAGTGAATAATATTGCGTCGATAGTATTTGATTCACAGCAACGAGAGTTTGATGGCTGGCCTAGCTATCATACAGGTATTTTTTTTTTCTTTCCTATCGAGAGCATACTTTAAGTATATGTTAGTAAAATATAGTTACTTAATGTGTATATGTTTTATATTATGTTTCCAAACAACGGGTTAATATTTATTCAATTAATGGAATAAGCATGGTATTTTATCAGTAATTAAGTTTGAAAAGTATACTTAAGAATTATATTTTTATGGTATATTTCATAATATGAATGCAGAATTATGTATCATGATTGTTAAATTGATCGAATGTTCAGATAGAATGGTGTTTAAAAAATAACTATGTTTAGCATGAAAGTTTAAATTCTGTTATTTAAATAAATATTCTCTAGTTATTGTGTTAAAAAAAAAAAAAAAGAAAAGAAAAAGAAACATAAAAATGAGTTAAAATTGTCATTTTAAAAGTTCATAACACGTCTGTCTATGAAGCTATTTATTCTCTAAGAATAAACTTTGCACAAGAATAACTAAAAGTGTTACCTAAGTAAATTATCGTTTGGAGAAAAAAAAAACCAGATTTATTTCAAATGTTTTTTTATTTATTCTTTTATCTTTGTGATTAAGAAAAAAAGGTGCTATTTCAAAGTATGTAGAGGAAGTGGTTTTTTTTTTTGTTTGTTTGTTTTGTTACGTATTATTCTGGAATTCTTTGAAATGACTCATTCAGATTAAATATGAAATAAAAGTTGTGTAATCTTTGTTCAGTGAAACTGAGATGTATAAATTTGATTATTACGGATTGGGTTGTTTATTTATTTTTTTAATTGTGGCAGAATATTAAGCATTTGTTTGCTTTGTTTTTGTTGTTGCTTATTTTCGATTGACTAATTGAAAGGAAATATAGAGATTTAATTTGAGTTTTAAATCAAAATAAAAGAAAGATTTTCATATCTTGGATAGAATTTAATTTAATTAAAAGGTGTTAATTTAATATTGAGATTTATAAATATTTGGTTCGTTTTGAAATATAATTTAGTAAGAGATTGAAGTGTTAAAAGGAAAATTGTTAATGTATTATGTATTTTTGAAGGATGTATTTAAAAATTAATACGCAAGGCATTGACAAATTCTTATTTTGTGAGAACGCAAATATTTTATTTTATTTTTTTTTTAACTTGACATATTGGTAAAAGTATATTTTAATTATTGCAAAAATTGTTTTCTATATATATATTTTTTTGTTATTATAGCGCAAATGTGTTTTAATTTAGTCAGTAATACTAATATAAGTATTTAAATAAAATAAATTTCATTCAATTTGAGGGGTTATTTACAAAAGAATGTTCAGGTTTAAATTAAATTTGGTTTAAGGCGTTCTTAGGGAAAGTTCCAATTAGGGTAGAAACACTGTTTGAATATTGCTGATTACTTCCAATTTATTTTTCAAATATGGCGTTTTTAAGCAAAGGTAGTAGAAAAGAAGATTTACAAAAAGTAGCGATTGAACTTGGAGTTCAGGATGCCGAAAATTTAAAAATTATAGATCTGAAAAAAGCTATACTAGAAGTGCCGGACTATGAAGAGGAGTTTGTTAAGGGATTTTTGAGTTCTGTAATCGAGGACAGGAAAAAGAAAGAGGAAAGGGAGGAGCGAAATGCCAGGGAAGCTAAAGAAGAAAGAATACGGCAAGAAGAAAGAGAGGAGCGAATTGCCAGGGAAGCGAAAGAACATGAACTAGAAATGAAAAAACTGGAACAATTACAGAAATTTCCGGAACAAAGAAATGAATCAAAAGTTGAGATAGCTCCAAAAATTCAATTAGCACAGATTGTCCCGAAGTTTGATGAAAAACGTGATGAGATGGGATTATTTTTGATAAATTTTGAAAGAAGAGCGGAAATGGCACAAGTACCAAAGAAAGACTGGGTAGCTTACCTATTGGCAGTGTTACCGGTGGAAATTGCAAATATGCTAGCTAGAGAACCCCCGGAAGATGCAATTAATTACGATTTTGTAAAAACTCTTATCTTAAAGCGATACAAGTTAAACAGTGAAAAATTAAAACAATGTTTTTACAAACATCACAAAACACATGAAAAATCATGGAGAAATTATACACAAGAGCTTTTGAGTTATTTTACCGAATGGATCACAGAATTAAATATTAACACTTTCCAGCAATTAAAAGACTTAATAGTAACCGAACAATTAAAATTCCGTGTGCCTGTAGAAATAAGAGAACATTTCTTAGAAAATTGGCTCACATTTACCACGCCGTTAGAATTGGCAGAAAAACTTGATGATTACGAGAGCATTACCGACAGTTTTAGAAGAAAAGAATTTCCAAAGAAAAATTTATCTAACTCTCGAAATCAAAGTTGGAATAATTACAGTTCGGAATCAAAAAAAGATATGAGAGATGGTAAACCGAAATTTGAACCCAAGACTGAAGCATCTTTCGGGGTGCAACGAGAAAAGAGAGAATTTCGCGCAAAATATACCTGTTTCGCATGTGGTAAGGAAGGGCATGTAAAGAAGTATTGTTTCAAATTGAATACAGCAAAACAAGATGGAGGAAAAACTTCCAAAAGCGATCTTGAGAAAAAGGGTCTAAATGCAATTTGTTTGAATGTGAATATTCCGGTGGAAGAAACAGATGGGAGACTCCTTAAGGTAGATCTAGGAATCGGTAACCAGAAGTTTCAGGGAATCATCGATAGTGGTGCGGAGATTACAGTGCTGCGGAAGTCGGTGGTGCCGGAAGAGTATTTACAGTCATATGGAAAAGTATTCTTGAGACCCGCAATAGGGAGTCCTGTAGAAGCAAAGCTTGTTTCCATTCCGCTCACTCTTCGGACAGAAGATGAGGTTATTCCGTATGTACGAGTACAGGTTGCGGTAGTGGAAGTATTACACGAAGAAGCTTTGACCACTCCCAAGGTTTTCGCTCTGTTAAAAGAACAGCAGAAGTTGTATTTAGGGGATGAGGTAGATATCACCCCGGTTGAAGAAAATAAAGAAAAATCTGTATTCAATGTGGAGGGAAGGTGTCCAGAAGGAAACCTGGAAACAAATCTAAATAATGAAGATGAAGACAAAGAAGCTTCAGATTTGGAACTGATTCCTACTCCGGTCGAGGCAACTGTTTTGCCCGAAAATGTTGGTAACGAGGACCAAAAGGAAAGTTGTTCCGTTTCACAAGCGCAATTGTTGAAAAAGGAGCAATTGGCTTGTTCTACATTAGAAAAATGCTTTGAAGATGCAAAACGGCAGAAAAATAATTATTGGGTAGAATCCGATTTGTTGTATCATAGAGGCAAAGTTGGAGGACAAAATTATGTTCAACTTGTAGTACCTGCCTGTAGAAGACAAGAAATTTTGAAATTAGCACATGAAACACCAACTGGTGGGCATTTAGCTGCTAAGAAAACAAGAGATAGAATTGCTATGTCGTTTTGGTGGGAAGGAATGCCAAAAGAAGTAAAACAACTATGCGCAGCTTGTCATGATTGTCAAATGCGCAGAAAAACAAAAGTAACTGACAGAACACCTATTGAAGCGGTCGGAAGACCAGAACTCCCATTTCAAGTAGTAAATGCAGATATTTTAGGACCAATTGAGCCGAAGTCTTCTCGAGGCCATCGGTATGTTCTGGCTATTATGGATCAACATAGTCGTTGGCCTGAAGCAGTCCCTATTAAATCGTTGACAGCAAAAGCAGCTTGCGAAGCGTTTATTGAAGTTTTTGTTAGGACTGGAATTCCTAGAATGATTTCAGCCTTTAACATGGAAAAAATTAAACTTGTGGATGAAATAAAAATGCAAAATGTAGAAGAAAATGTAAAATCAAGAACAATTGAAATACTTGGAAGTTTACTGAAAGAGAAATATTCTGACAAAAATGTTATTAGTGAAAATTTTCCAAAAATAACATGTAAAGTCTTTATTAAGTATTATGAAATTAAAAGAGAAGAAAATTGGAAATTTAAAAGAAGATCTATGATTGAGCAAGAAGTTATGGATGAATCTGTAACAATTGAAAAAATGTTTGACTTTAATGAAGATTTTAATATTGTCAAATATTCGGAAGAGAATATTGAGAATGAAGATGAGATAGAAACTAAATCAAAGACTCTGGAGCGTGTTAATCGTGATTATGAAGTCAAAATGGAAGAAGTTGAGGAAGATCTTACTTACAAAAATAAAAAGATAATTGGTACGATAAATATGAGAAAAAAAATGATGAAAAGCATTGTTTTGAAGAAGAAAAAAGATCTAGAAACAAAAATTTCCATGAAAAAAAGAGAATTGAAAGATACTGTTGATTCAGTTAAAGGAATGAAAGAAAAAGGTATTCAATTTTATCTTAAGTTGTATTGTAGTATCCTGGAGACTCTAAAAATTGAGAAATAAGCTATAAAGTATGATATTAATTCTGTTCAGAAGGTTAAACAAGAAAGCAAATACAAAATTGACACTGAGGGTAAAGAAGTTATAGTTTCCTTTAAGGACTTGAACCTTGCAAAGCCTTTGACAGATCTGACCAGAAAAACTGTTCCAAATGATATTCCATGGTCGGAAGATGCTGAAAAGTCGTTCAATAAGTTAAAGGAAAGCTTATGTGAAGTTACAAACCTTTATACCCCAGACATGTCCAAACCGTTCGAAATAAACACCGATGCTTCCATATCGGGTATTGGTGCCTGTTTAATGCAAAGGGACAAAGACGGCATGTTAAAGCCCATAACCTTTGCCAGTCAAAAGCTTACTCTAACTCAATCAAAGTGGAGCACAATTGAAAGAGAAGCATATGCTGTAATCTGGGCACTTGGGAGATTCGAAATGTGGACTTATGGAACCACCATAATATTGCATACGGATCATAATCCTCTAAAATACTTAACAGAGGGAACTCCTAAGAACGCTCGATTACAGAGATGGTCGTTGGCACTATCTCGCTATCAGGTTTCTATTGCTCATAAACCAGGAAGTTCTAATGTCGTAGCAGATGCTTTATCTCGCATTTATGAGTAGGAAAAAAAATCTGTATATATATATTTTGTATTATTTCATTATTATATATTGTATAATGTGTATTTGTAATATGTGTATTTTTAGTATATAGTGTATAAGAATTCATATATCTTAAGTAGTTTAAGTAAATGCTCTCGATGGGACAGGTGAAGGACTTTTTAAATAGAACTTTTTAATTAGGACTTTTGATAGGACTTTTTAAGTAAGACTTGTGTTAAGACTTTAAAGAGTAGTTTCACAGTGTGGGACACCGTCCAACATGTAGAAACTGGAGGGAAGGTGTGAAAGTCGCCTATACTCCGTGGTCGAAAGACTTTAGGAAACTCGGAATGGCAACAGCCAGAGTCAGAGAGAGACGAGGTACTTTTCTTGAATGGTGTGTTCGAACTCTCTCTTGTGAAATATGTAATCCGAATATTATCATGATGTTATATTATGTGTGCGTGTGTTGTAACTGTGTAGTCTTATGTAAATAGTAAACTTAATTAATCATATCCCAGCTTAGACCTCTCTGCTTTGATTATATCTTGTGTTCTTTCTTCATCAATACCGTGGAATACCGAACCGGGGCCATCATAGTTCGTAATGCTTAAAAATTTATTCAATATGGAAGATTGCAGTTTATAACTATATTTGGCACTTTATCTCTTGCGTCAGGTTAAAAAAAATACATCAGAAAATTTGATAAGGTAATATCTGTGACAATTTTATTTTTGTTTTTGATTTTTCTAAAATTTACTATTTATTTTTATTTAACTCATCCATCATGTGACTTGCAGAAAAAACTAGCAGATGTAATTATAAAAATGACGGTACTTGTGAGTTACGTATTGATCTTTAAGACTTCATTTTACCGCCAAACAATTTAATTTTACGCCAAAAATGCATATGCGTGGCATCGGTTTGAGCGACCTTCACAATATTGTTTATTTTTCAAGTAGACGGCAGCATTTTTGGAAAAATCTAATTCTACCTATTTACATATATATATTTCAAATGGAAATTTCATTCCGGCTGCTTAGAACTCGAGTTCTGCTGAACTTACACTGTTAGATAGGTAATTTTTCAGGAATGGTTTTAGAACATAACACGCCGTTATTAGTTGCTTGGTATTGAATTATGGTTTAAAGTTCTTTAATGAGATGAACCTGATAATGAAAAATTAGCCTTTTTAAAAGATTTTTTGCCGAATGTATTTCAATGGAACTTGGATTGTTAATTAGATAATTTTCCAGGGAAGGTTTCAGTATACAACATGTCCTTCTACGTTCATCAGTCATACAATTTTAGGGAAAATTCTGTAATCTGCTGAACTCAATTATCACAATAGACTTTTCTAAAAGTTATAAGAAACGGTTTTTGATAGAATTTGCATTGTTAGTTTGGCAATTTTTCAGAGATAGTTTTAGCATATAATACATTGTTCAACACTGTTTACTCATAGAGCAATGGGGTAAATTCTGTAATTTTCCAATATAGGCCCCTATGCGAGGTGGAAGAAATGGGCTTGGCGAGAGAAGTAAAGTTTTCATGCAAGTTTTCTGTTCAATATTTTTTCAATAATGTCAATTGTGCCAATAGTAGGAGAGCTGTTGAACATTTTTGAGTAGGCATTTGAGGCACCCTGAAAATTTGTGCAACACTTCTTTTGTAATGCCTGAATACAAAATCGAATGTCTGGCTGAAGTATCGCGGCCCAAAAACTGTGCCAGACACGTGTCAAGTGCCATTTGGCACTTGACACGTGTCTGGCACAGTTTTTGTGCCGACTAAAGTGTCTGTCATTTTCAAAATATTTTTTTCTAAGCATAAATATTATTCTGCCTCAATCTCAGTGTGCCTCAAATACCTTTTTTGGGTAGTCAAAAAATGGCACTTGACACGTATCTGGCACAGTTTTTGGGCCGACTAAAGTGTCTGTCGTTTTCAAAATATTTTTTTTAAGTATAAATATTATTCTGTCTCAATCTCAGCGTGCCTCCAAATACTCTTTTTTTTTTGGGTAGTCAAAAAAATGGCACTTGAAACGTGTCTGGCACAGTTTTTGGGCCCCGATCCTTCAGCCAGACATTCGATTTTGTATTCAGCCTTTACAAAAGAAGTGTTGCACAAATTTTCAGGGTGCCTCAAATACCTTCCCTAAAATGTTTAACAGCTCTTGGACTACAAGTCGAGAAAGCACAGCCGTAAGCATCCTTTTCTGGAAGCAACTCAGGGTACTTTTGACAGTCCCATATCCCTGCGCTGGAATTTCCCAGGAACTTGAAACTTTGTTTTTCTAAAAGTACTCTTCAAGCGGAAGCAATTGTTTAAATTTCCGCGTTTCTATCTGTTCTAGTTCAGAAAATATAAGAAATCAAAGTTTCGCTTTTTCGACACTGACTGACTGACTCACCGATCATCAAAAATCTGAGGTACATCCTGTAGCCCTAGAAATTTGAAATTTGGTAAGAAGGTAGTATTTGGGATACAAAGAAAGGAAAATTAAAAAATTCGGAAAATTCGAAAAAAAAAATCGAAAATTTTTTATCTTCCGTAATCGGAATTCTTGCCAATACTGTTGCTCACTGATTATCAACACGATAAAACGCAGTTTGTCAACTAAACCATCGGTTTGCCAACTATACTAAATCGAGCACGAAATAGCTGGGTCCTGAATACAGTAAAATTCGTTTTAATTGACTAGAACAAATAAAGATACTACTTGATTACCCCTTCGACGGAAAAACTATCGCCAAACTATAAGATTAAATGCCAATAATGGACGATCGTAAATGTCGCATTCACTTGACATTAAATACCATACACGTGGTTGTTACGTCCTCAAATGATTTTTAATTCGACTTTTTACTTGTAGTTTCATTAAGGTTTTATTAATTTATTTGTTTTTTCGTTATTTAAAATAAAAATGACGGCAATTTGTATAATTTGGCGTATTGTTTGGCGAAATTGATCGACGGGATAATCAAATAGTACCCAAATAAAATTAATTTATTTTACCAAATGTTAATTTGGTGAATTTAAATATTTTATAAACATTCTGCAAATATGCTAACATTTCTGATAGATAACTGCTCTTATAGTTTTGCTATAATTAACATCACTACCATATTATTCTAAACATTGCTATAGTTTGATGCAATGGCAATAGACCATGGAGCAAAATTAGCAGCAGTTTTAAAAGCAAGAGAATTTTGCTGTCAAACTTACCTCATATTTACAAAATAGTTCACATTTGCTGCCAAACTATTGACGTAGACAACAATTGTTGAAGAATAATAAATTCAATTTTTATAAAACATGGAGAGTGGCACTCAGGATATGACTAACATAATCGTATACGTAAAAAAAAGTTTATTTTTTTTAATGGCAATACAAACTTTCCTGCGATTTAAAATTTTTTTAAATATGTTTTTTAAGTACTCAAATTATCGTTTTGGAATTCAAAATCAAAATTCTACATTCCCCTCTCCCCAGAAAAAATGACATATTGGAAAGAAATCAATTATTTTTATATTTAAAACTTAAACATCATCACTTTTGCATCACTATGACGTCATTTTCTATGACTTTTTACTTTCAACCGTGCTAAGACTACGAACGGTAAATATGAATCTCATCAAAAACATCTCATGTAAAAAAACGCCAAGTCTCCTGACTCTTTGACCGTAAAAAGCTCTGAGATCATGTGTAGAGTCAAGCTTGGCTCTCTTATTAACTCTGATATTTTAATTCACAAATTACTCCTAGTTTCTACACCTTTAGTTAATGATTATTTTGTGACTTGGCAATTACGTAGCACGAGAATGTAAAGACTGTTGCTTACATTTTAATATTAACATTTACTTATAAAGTATTGCATAAAATAGTTTCTATAAGAGCACTGAACGTATATGTATTTGTAGAATGGAAATAATTTTACATTACATTGTAAGCCCGGATGCGAAAACTCTCTACTGGTCAAGCTTGATGTCCGGAGTTTTGGGTGATTTTCTTCCTATGTAACGTGAATACGAGACAGACCCCTCTTTTACAAAGACCCCGAATCGGTGCATCCCTCCTTCAGGCTTCTATCCCTCGCGTTCATATTCAGCCTTAATCAAATAATCTAATCCCAATTCAAAACATAGTAAAGTGTTTACGTAATAACTTTCCCGTGCTGCGTAATTGTCAAGTCACAAAATAATCATTAACTAAAGGTGTAGAGACTAGGAGTAATTTGTGAATTAAAATATCAGAGTTAATAAGAGAGCTAAGCTTGGTTCTACACATGATAGACTTTTCTAAAAGTTATAAGAAACGGTTTTTGATAGAATTTGCATTGTTAGTTTGGCAATTTTTCAGAGATAGTTTTAGCATATAATACACTGTTCAACACTGTTTACTCATAGAGCAATGGGGTAAATTCTGTAATTTTCCAATATAGGCCCCTATGCGAGGTGGAAGAAATGGGCTTGGCGAGAGAAGTAAAGTTTTCATGCAAGTTTTCTGTTCAATAATTATATAATTTATTTACTATAAAGAAGACATTTATCTCCTTTTTTCTATAAAAACAGAAGTAAATTGTATATAAATAACAAAAATATTAACATTCATGAATAAAAAGTTTATATATAGGAATACATATTTTAAAAAGCTTAAAGTTCATTTTATTTGTTTTCATAGCTGTTCATATCATTTTGCCCCAAATCTCACTTTCTGAAGACCGAATTACGCCAAGCTTTTTAACATCTAACAGTACCCATGGATCTTAAAATCAGGAAAATTGGAAAGTAAATGTAGTTTGTAAAGTATGCATTAATTAAGGAGATAAGTTACGTAATCGAGACCACAGTCAATTGGCATATTTGATACGGATAAGTTACATAATTGAGTCTGCAGACAATTGGCGTATGTTAACGGGCATGGATTGGCGCACAAGGAAAAGGTTTAAATCGATTCTGTGTTTTTAAAGCGGACCTATTCTATAACCGAATTTACACAGATTTGGCGTAATTTGAAAGAAAGTTTTTTGGAGACAGTTTGCTACTTTTATTATATACCAACACCACACCAAATTGTATGCTATTGCGCCATTTATTTTAATCCTAAACGTGCAAAGATTTTTTTGGTACTTTTCCGGCGTAGGGATCTTGGCGAAATACAGAAAATAGCCTTGGCGGAGAAGAAAACTTGGAAACATATTTTCTGACAACCTATTCACTGTTTCATTTCATATACACAAGCATTTTTTTCTATGTTTATACAATTTATTTCACATAAAGATGCTATTTATCTAATTTTATATAGAAACAGGAGTAATTTGTATATAAAAAACATTAATAATATACATATATAAAGAAACAAAAAATTTCATCAAGTTTGTTTTCTTAACTGTTTATATCAATTGGCAACAAATCTTATTTTCTAAAGCCCGAATTGCGCCAAGCTGTTAAAAAAAAAAAAAAAAACGCCAAGGCGCCTATAGTGAAAAAGTAGAAAATTTAATTTCAAACTGTGCCAAACAATGTGGCTAGCTATTTATTGAACGCGAATTTCTTTTGGCTTTAACTATTATTTAATCGTAACACTGTAAAATATTTTAATTTACTATTTTTTAAAATTGAAAGTATTTTTATTATTAAGTAAAATTAATTTATAACTTCAATTTTCGATGATTAAAAAATGAAAATGTTTACTGCAGTGCTAAGAGGCACTTAGAATTTCATGTGCGTAGTTTAAATTGCGATTTTGAAAAATAAATTATTTTATAATATCTGAATCCACAGAAAATTGGCTCATTTTACGGAGAATGTTTTGGTACAAAATGAAATACATTTGTTGCAGACATAATCTCAAATACTCGCCGATTGAAAAGTCTTTAAAATTATTCAGCAGAGACAACGAGAAATAACTTGCAGTTTCAAAAATTTTAAGAATCAATGTTCTTATCTATCTACTTCTGCTTCTAATTCGTCCCGGCTGCATATAACTTGAGCTCACCTGAATGGATTTTGATGAGAATCGAAATGATAGTTAGATAATTTTTCAGGGAAGATTTTAGCATATAACATATCGTTCTACGTTGCTTATACATAAAATTATTTTTTAAAGTTATATAATCAGACGAACCCGATTATGAAAAAATTAACCTTTTTAAAAGATTCAGCCGAATTGATTTCGATTGAATTTTCACTGTTAGTTAGATAATTTTTCAGAAAATAATATATACTAAAACGGGTATAGTATATACCCTTCTGCATTGTTTAATAATAGAGATGTGGTGGAAAGTTCTATAATCAGTTGAACCCGATTATGAAAGTTTAGCATTTTTAAAAAGTTCTACCGAACGGATCTTGATAGGAATTCCATTGTTAGTTAGATACCTGTTCAGATATGGTTTTAGTATTTCGCATATTGTTCTACGTTGCTTTGTCATAAATTAATGGCGGAAAGTTCCATAATCATGTGAAACAGAATATGAAAGATTAGACTTTTTCAAAAAGTTCTAGATGCCGGATATTGATAATACTTGCTTTGTTGATTAGACAATGTTTGGGGAAGTTTTAGTTGATTGCGTATCATTCTACTTTGCTTAGTTATAGAATTATGGAGGAAAGTTCTGTAATCAGATGGACCCCAATATGAAAGATGAGCCTTTAAAAAAAGTTTTATTGGATGGATTTTGTCCGTTTAATTGTTTGCATTATTAGTTAAATAATTCTTCAAGGTTTGTTTCATTATATTGCATATTGTACTATCATTCTTTACTAAATCCTACTGTGATTGATCAACTAAAGTGGTTAAGAGTGGTTAAGCTGAAAATTTGTCTGCACATTAGAAAATATAATAGCACAATGGCGTTCATTTCGTTTTCAGCAGTGCGAAAGGCCATTCCAGGTAAGGTTCCATATTGCTTTAAATCACAATGTCAAATTCACTGATACATTTTGTTTGATTCAAGGTTCGTTTGGATAAACAGTCCAGCGTAGCGGGCATAGCCTGCTAGTGCGAGATACAACTGCCAACATTTTTTTTTACTCCCAAATGTTCATGTAGTATCTTATTGATGCTTGTCATACTAATGTCCAAAGCCCCCCTCAATCTCACGGTATATCGCATGACGACCTTGCTTTATCAGTTCACGCACAGCATCGGCATTTTCTGGCACAACAACCGATTTTGGACGACCTTCACAGAATACGTCCTGGAGCGAACATCGAACACGATTGACTACTTTATACCAATTTTTTACAGTGCTGTAGGATGGTGCTTTATTGCTGTCTTAAAGAATTAAGTTCATGGAAACACTCTTGTCTTGACAATCCGTCAAAAGTTATGAAAAATAATCGCACGAAAATGTTCACGAGTCAATTCCATTTTTTTGCGCAAGATGAATTTTTCAATTTACTGTAAATAACATAAATCAAGCTAAAATAGCAAATCGTTCTGAAGAATTTATGGTTAAAAATATCAAATTTTCAATTGGAATCGTCTGCGGTTTCCTAGTAACACTTCCTGTTGCCAAGGTCAGAAATATAAATAGCAACCCTCGTAATAATAACAAACTAAGAATAATCGCATTTGAGGCTTAAAAATAATTTGTTTCATAATCATCTTGTAAAGGACTTTACATAAATAACTGTTCCCTAAATGGCTAATAAAAATAAGTATCCATTCGTGCCTAACGCCCTCTATTTTGTACGTTAGAAAAATGCATAAAAAATAGGCTTGAACATATAATTTCACAATTAAAAAAAAATGTATTTCAAAGAAATCTGCAAGCTAAGATAATGACTTATTTATTTGGATCCTTGGTAGAAAAAACGCAAATAAACTTATTTTTTATATTTCGCCAGCTTGAAAAATGAAAAATCTATAAACTCCGAAAAAAAAACCCTTCCTTTTAACAAATAAATATCAATTTTATGCTGTCATCTTTCGGTAATTGATAAAGACATTTATAAATAATTATTTCATACAATTTTCATGTTAAAAAAGAGAAGAAAATTATAAAAAAAAAAAAAATTTAATTATGAAGCGTCCCAAAAATGGGACGCTAGGCATACATGGGTTAAGTTTAAATAATAATAATAATAATAAATACTATCTTGATAATTACACATAATTTACTCTAATTGCTCACTAACTAAATTAAGTATTAAATTAATTGTATATTGATTTATACTTCTTATACCTAAATTTACGCTATCCGCATATCATCAAAATATCTGTTACGTACGGCTTATTCACGAGAACGTTAACACAGTTGCAATTTAAACCTGAAACCAAGTGGCACTACTTCAATGTATCCCATACGTTACCCAAATAAATTAAATATATGTGAGAGTTCGCCTTTCTTTGAGAATTCACCTAAGTAAATAGTAAAGTAAGGTAAGCTGGGGTAACTGGACCCACGAGGTAACTGGGCTATAGACTATTTTATAAAAAACCGTTGATGTTTTTTAAGTTTTAGCTTTTGTCAACATTGCACCCACATTTCTACTTCTTAAAACAACGTGTGTCAATTCAGTCATAACTCTGCCTTTGCTGCTGTGGTAGGCAGCCGAAAATTTAGGTTTCTTTTTTTAAAAAACAACGTCCATTTGTTTGAACTTCCTCGGCTTTTTATTAAAGTACGGTAAGTACTTTCATTAAACAATCTTTTTATTTAAATATTAGACACATAAATACATTAATATTATTAGGTATCTATAAATAGTTACTTCATGTTTCAAATGTAAAGCCGGTGTTCCAGTTACCACATAAATTTTTCATGAATGGGGTAACTGGACATGTATCAGGGGTAACTGGACCATATGGGATCCAGTTACCTCAACAGTTATAAATATCTTTTTGAGTTTCTCTAACTACGGGAAATTAATTTCTCCGTTGTTTTTTTTTGCTTGCAATAAAGAAAATTACGTAATACCTTATTAAAATTACATAATAAAATTTTAAAAAAGCATGTTGGGGATATCAAACCAAATTTCTTAAGTGCGATAGCTATATCTCGAAATTTTACGATACAGATGAAGAGGCGTACATACATAAGGCAAAGTGAGATTATTAGAAAATTATCGAAACGAATAAAAAATAAAAAAATAGTTCTGTTCGATATAAAGATATGGTTACATTCTCCACAGGTTTATTGGGCATATCGAACTTCCATTGTGGTAAATAAAAAAGAGAATGAGATACTTAAGTACTTACGTAGCCGTTTGTTCATAGATTGATCTTGTTATTTTTTCCCTTAAAATACCCATGTAACACTTTTATACTTATTATCTATACTAAAGTACATAAGTACAGTCGGACCTCTATTTAACGAACCTCTATTTTGCGAATTTCTTCGTAAAATAACCTCCAAATAGCGAAGTGCATTCTCTATTTAACGAACACTTTTTTTGTGATCAAAATTTTTTTTTTCTCCCCATTTCTCAAAATATTTCTGGACATTTCAAACTTATTCTTTCTGTTAATGCATTTTATGATGTTCAATGGCCTTGAACTGGTTTTACCAGACGCCTTCTTTGTCAGCAGTGAGAACTCGGTAAGTACGGAGGACGAAGATGATAATCTCTTAGAGTAACTTAAAAAAATGTGGATACAGTGAGAAAAAAAGAAGAAATTAACCATGATGTGCTGATTAATGATTGTATTTAATTCTGCAATTGAGACCTCGGAAGCACTATCCGAATTGGATATTTTCGACAGTGTGAAAAATAAAAACAATACAGCAATGAATTGCGATGAAGACGAATATGATGATGATGGAAATGATCATTATGCAGGAATTAACAAAACTTCGTATGATGAAATGCTAAAATCATTTGAAATAATCCGACGCGGATTATAGTTAGAAGAAAATACGTATGAAGGGGTTTTTGGTGCATTGCAAAGATGCGAGACAGCACTTTTTTAAATAAAAAACTCAGGCAAAATTAACATAGTTTTTCAGAAATTAAATTTAAGGACGCATATATTAATGTATGGTTAAAATTATTTGGTATAATAATAATAAATACGATAATGTCATTAAAATTCGTTACTTTTAATGTAAAACTATTTACTTTAAACAGAAAATACAGTATATTCCCGGATAATGTTTTGTTTTCCTTGCAGATTTCGAAGATTTAAGCACATAGAAAAAATGAATTGATGGTAGATATTGATGGGTAAAATAAATAAAACAAATCGATATAATTTATTAAAAAAATATGATTAATTACTTTTAGTAAAAATATTTAGTGTTTATGAATTTAAAATCTGTTTTATGTAGTTTAAAATATTTTAAAAGGTGAATCTCTATTTAACTAATTTTCCATATAACGAACATTTTCCCGGGATTTAGCGACTTCGTTAAATAGAGGTTCGACTGTACTTACTTAATTTTTATGATTTTTGTATAAATATATCTAATATTTTCCCTTTTAGTGCTTTTTTTAGACACACTAACAGTAAAGGTTTTTCTTACAACGTTCCTTAGTTGATATATAATTTACATGATCTGCCTGGTTTCAATTTTTTTTTTACTTGTTTACACTTTTTCAAACATGACCTGATATCCAATATTGAAAAAAATCCCTGCCGGCTCCGGCCTACAGGTGGAGGTAGATTACGATGTTAAGTACTAAATTCACCAACAAAACTTAAATCAAGATTAGAGATAAACTTAGTTCCTTCACTAAGACTGAACTCTAGGGAGCTAAACATTTTATGAAAATTCTAATATACATGAATACACACACGCATATATATGGGATAAGCTTAAAAATGGCTAAAACAAATTCAGAGAACCTCAAAGTATTAAAATATGTTAATATTTCCATAGTCGGGTTTTTTTTAATCATGTTTTAATACGTTTCTTCAAACTCACATGACGTTACATATTCACCTGCTGAGGTCCATTATATTTTCAATATGACGCGATATTTATATATATATATATTTTTAATTCGTCAAACTATTTATTTCATTTTGAGTTTCCATGCTGAAATCTTGCTCTAGAAAACTTATGACGTAATATTCAATTTGTTTTCAATTCTTCAAAATATTTATTTAATTTATTTTTTCACGTGAATTTCTTGCAATAGAAAAGCAATTGTTGTGGTGAAAATTTTATTGTTTTTTTTTAATTGTTGGCAACTACTATAACGAAAAATATTTATTTTTTTCTGTCATTGTTGTGTAAGAGCTGGTTTTATCAGAATCTTGTTAAGACGGTATTCAAAATTTTTAACCTCCCCCCCTCCCATTTCCATTCCCTTGGGCCGATTTTGCCCATTTTCAATCCCCGCCGAGATATTAGCCATCTCAAAGTTGTTGGCGAGTTTGAAAACGATCCGTGCATAATTGCAACTTTTATCGTGCGGACAAAATTTAGTACATACACATATATATATATATATATAGATATAAACTTTTTAAGTGGGGGTGGTTTTGGGCTCCTAGGGTCATATAATGAAAAGTTATGAAGGAATTTTTCAAAAGTCGCACCATGGTAACGACTGCAATAGGTAGTATTTCTTACGAAACTACCTAAAAACAAATGCATGTGGAACATAGGCCCTCCTTGTCCACTTGCCCCATTTTTAAGGGGCAGCTGGACCCATGGGGAAAGAATGATTAAAAAAAAAATATTTTTATTTTATTTTTAAATATTAAAATGCGATTTTGAACATTTCTGTCTGATAAAGAGAACCTAACTGTACACATTTACAATATTTCAGATTTTAATTCAAATGAATGCCTTTTGAAGCTGAATTGCTAGAATCGCCAGAGTCACATTCTAAAATCGTGGCCCAGTTGCTCCAAGGTTGGTTGGTTGGTTGATTTTTGACGGCTAATTATCTGCACGAGAGATATAGGCCTAGGGGGGAGTGCCCTTCGTAGGGGTCTTTCTAAGGGAACCTAACCCGTATTTACGCATGGAAATCCATGGCTCGAAGAAAACTCCGAACGATTAGGCCGACGGGCGCGATTGGGTTCGAACCCAGCACCTCCCGTCTACCAGCTTCGAGAGCAGAACCTCTCAGCCACTTGTGGGGCAGTTGCCCCAAGTAACATTTAAAAAAAGAAAACGCTGAAAAAAAAAAAAAAATCGAAATTTTTCTTATGAAAAAATGTTTTAAATGCCAAGCCTAACAAACAGGAAAAGCCTTGAAGCGCCAACCCTAGTAGAAATAGTTAAAAAAAGAATAGAAAATGTCGCTGGTCGAATGTGCCACATCAAGTGAAGTGGAGTACGCTGAAAGTGCCATTGATAAGATGCCCGACGAATGGCGGCCATTACACAACTCGATCAAGTTGTTATTGTTTACATCAATGGGATATTTTTAAGCAAGGTGAAAAATATTAAATATATAAATAAAAGAAATGTTTACAAATGATAATATCAGGTATTTAACACTAAACGAAAGGAAAATACCTACATTTTAAAGTGTTGAACTAAGAGCCCAAAAAGGAGTGAAGTGGAAAACGCTGTAAGTATCAGAAGTAGGAGTTTTTCTTTTTTTCGCTCTCTTGAAAAATTTCCTCTTTTGGACTTTAAGCGTTCTCCATTTTTAGTCGTCAATTTATGATCATTACTCTCATGAAAGCAAAAATAAAATTAAAACTCGGCCGAAAAATTCAAACCCTGATACCAATAATATGTATTGACCAAATGCACAAAAATAAGTCAAAAGTTATTTTTAAAAAGTATGATAAAAGAGAAAGAAAGAGAGAAATAAAATAGGTGGAGTTAAATGCCGGAAACCAATCCCTTGTGCTCAATCTTATTCAAAATAACTGAAAATCACAAATTTTGGTAAATTTAATTCAGATTTTATTAATTAGATGTAAATATTGTTTTTTTTTTCCTTCAAGAAAACATTCTCTTTAAAGGTGGTTGAAAGATTTCGATCTTTACCTCATTAGTTTTCATTCCCATAAACGTATTTTATCAGAATAAATAGATAGAGGTAATCAATATTTCTGTTATCTGATTAAGTTTTTTTTACCAGTGATTTATTTATTTATTTTTAAAAATGGGTACTTTTCGGTTAGCCGGGTGCCAGTGTTATATATACATATTTATATACACACATATATGTATATATACATATATATTTACATATATATATGCGAGTATATATACAATATGTGTATATGTATATGTATATATATGTATATTTACATACATGTATGTATATAAATATGTATATATAACACTGGTGCCCGGCTAACCGAAAAGTACCAAAAAATGTAAGTTTTTTTTAACCAGTGATTTATTTATTTTTTAAAAAACTGTAATCATTTAAAACTTTAGTTTGATTTTAGTTTTACAGATGGCAGCACCAAAACTAAAATTAGCTAACTTATAGATGGCACTAATAGATGGCAGCACTAAAGGCACGTTGCTCTTCAAAATTTGTCAAGAAATATATGCTGATGATGCTACCATAGAAATAATATAATTGGGAATAATTTAATTGAAAAAAGAAAGTAATTTGTTGATGTATTTATTAAATTTTAGAATAATAATAATAATGATGTAATAATTTTATTAAAAATATTATTTTACTATATAATAATAATTATATTGGATATCAAAACCGTACCTGGAAAAATAATTCGGAGGAGATTGAGGTTTAGAATTATGTTCTTGTCTTATTTTTGATTTATTTTTTACTAACTGAATGGAGCGTTTTGAGTCTTTATTAAGATTTATTTTGAATTCAAATAATTCAATTTAATATAATTGCAAAAGAAAATTTAAGTCTTTTTCATTGCAAATATGATTCTTCGGTGACGTATGACGTTAGTGTCAACCAAATTAATGTTTAGAATTTTCCAAATATGTTTTCAAATGCTTTATTGCGAAAAATGTTTCCTAGTAGCATACATCTGGACATCTTAAGTTTGTGGCATTTTAATTTTCACTGCATTCTTCAAGAAGTTGGGCTAAACAAGTCTGACGATTTGTATCAAACTTTTGTGACATTCTGATTTTTCAGAGTCCAAAAAATTCGAATGAATTTTAAGGATTTCTGAGAAAATGCATTTATTTTTTTCAAAATGCTAACGGAAGCAAACAATAAAGATGTGCTAGTGTAGAATTTTGATTTTTGAATCTTGACCGAAATCGATTTTCTAATCTTGACCATCTTGAATCAAGATTTGGAAATTCTTTTTATTTAATGACAAATTTATAGTCATTCTGACAGAAATTTCTGAGGAAGATGAAACCCTGGTCACTACCAACGTTTGAAAAAGACCGTAGTATACCACTTCACTAACTCCCCTTGTAAGATCCAAACAGAGCCGTGCAAAAAGGGGGCGAAGGGGCAGTCGCCCCGGGCGCGAAAATTGAGGGGGCGCCAAACTTATACTACAAGTATCTTTTTCTTCTTTTTTGTAAATAAAATTGTATATTTATATATTGGGAATTTTTTTCCTTAATGAAAGTACGCACAGTCGTGGAAAAAAAAAAAAAGTAAACACCCCCTACTAACTCCTGAACAAATTATTGTAGAAGAAAGTTACTGGTACCGAACGATTGGAAATAAAGTCTATTTTTAAATGATATAGATAAAATTTGCTTAGGGAGGCATCTACATATTAAAACGAACCATAACTTTGTTTTTTTCAATAGCAGTACAAAATTCCGACAGCATAAATGAACTCTACACCCTTCAATTAGCCTAAAAACGAATTTTTATGCAATTCATACCACAAGTTTCTGAGAAATTAATTATTTTAAAACGAGCGTATTTGAAAGCCTGTATCCAAATTGAAGTTCGGAACTCGATTGTTAACCGAGAGAGCCCTCATCTTGATCAAGGCACCTTAAGAAGTCAAGGAAGCCTGCTAGATTACACGACAGCAAAAGAAATTTCAAAAAAGTCCTTCCGGCCAGTGCCGGGAGGAAGAGGTAGCTTTCATAATCCTTATTTAAAAAAAGCCAACTTATATCATGCAAACACAAGAAGCTCAATTTAGTGGAAACCGAATATAGGAGATTCAATACTAATTTTTATCAATATAATGAATGAGAATTTCGCGAAATTAGTCAGCTTTATCCAAGCTGCTTTTCTTTAAAGTAACTTATATTTGGCTGCCAAATTCGGCAATTTCTTAAAGTGCCTGTCATTTTAAGACAACATGGTGGATGAGGCTAAGCAGTGAACTTGGTCGAGACCTTAGTAATTGCTGTGCCCATGCTCATTCCCATCGGAATCGGTTAATATATAGGAGTGCTGTCGCATGCAAAAAATCAGATTTTTCAAAATGTCACCCACAATAGAAATTGAAACTGCTATATCTGAGCCATTTTTTAAGGTAAAGACAAACAAAAAATGCTCCTGAATCCTTATATCAAGATCAAATACTTAAGAAAGAAACCTTTTTCAATTTCTAATTTTTTTGCACCTCACTTTAAATATATATATGTTTTTTAATTTAATGGCCGCCATTTTGAAACAAGATGGCTGATGAATCTGGCCAGCGAACTTGGTCGAGGTGTTGATGTATACTATCACATGCCTTCTTACATCGAAATAGGCGAATACGTGTGTTATCGCGTGACAAATACAAGATCGTTTCAAAATGTTAGCCATGCTAGAAATTCAAAGTGCTAAATCAACCATTTTTTAAGATATCAACAAAAGAACAAATTTTCAGAAACAAAAACTGCTCCGGAATCTTTGTATCAAGGCCAAACACATAAAAAAAAAACCTTTTTCATTTTCCAATTTTTTAATACCTCATTTTGAATTTTAAATTTAATTTTTTTGTAAATGGCAACCCTTTTGAAACAAGATGGCGAATGAAGCTGGCCAACGAACCCGGTCAAGACATTGGTGTGTACTATGTACAGACCAAGTTACATCCAAATAGGTTCATAAATACGCCTGTTATCGCGTGACAAAAATCAGGTCGTTTTAAAATGTCAGCCACAAGAGAAATTCAAAATGCTATTACTCAGCCATTTTTTTTTAGATATAGAGGAAAGAAAAACTGTTCCGGAATCTTTGTATTAAGGTCAAACACATACAAAAAAAATCTTTTTCATTTTCCAATTTTTTGGTATCTCATTTAAATTTTTTTTATTTTTTAATTTTTTTAAATGGCCGCCATTTTGAAACAAGATGGCGGATGAATCTGGCCAACGAACTCGGTCAAGATATTTGTATGTACTATATACACACCAAAGTACATCCAAGTCGGTTCATAAATACGCATGTTATTACGTGAGAAATATCAGTACGTTTCAAAATGTCAGCCACGCTAGAAATTCAAAATGCTATAACTCAGCCATTTCTTAAGATATAGACGAAACAAAAACTGCTCCCGAATCTTTTTATCAAGGTCAAACACATAAGAAGAAAATATTTTTTCAATTTTCAATTTTTGGTACCACATTTCAAATTTAAATTTTTCTTAAAAATTTAAATGGCCGCCATTTTGAAACAAGATGGCGGGTGAAGCTGGCCAACGAACCCGGTCGAGACATTGGTATGTACTATGTATAAACGAAGTTACATCCAAATCGGTTCATAAATACGCCTTTTATCGCGTGACAAAATTCAGGACGTTTCAAAATGTCAGCCATGCTAGAAATTCAAAATGCTATAACTCAGCCATTTTTTAAGATATAGACGAAACAAAAACTGCTCCGAAATCTTTGTATAAAGGTCAAATACATAAGAAAAAAATATTTTTCCATTTTCAATTTTTTGGTACCACATTTCAAATTTTAAATTTTTAAAAAATTTTTAAATGGCCGCCATTTTGAAACAAAATGGCGGATGAAGCTGGCCAACGAACTCGGTCGAGAGATTGGTATGCACTATGTACACACCGAATTACATCCAAATCGGTTCATAAATACGCCTTTTATCGCGTGACAAAATTCAGGACGTTTCAAAATGTCAGCAACGCTAGAAATTCAAAATGCTATAACTCAGCCATTTTTTAAGATATAGACGAAACAAAAACTGCTTCGGAATGTTTGTATAAAGGTCAAATACATAAGAAAAAAATATTTTTCCTTTTTTAATTTTTTGGTACCACATTTCAAGTTTAAAATTTTTTTAAAAATTTTAAATGGCCGCCATTTTGAAACAAAACGGCGGATGAAGCTGGCCAACAAACTCGGTCGAGAGATTGGTATGCACTATGTACACACCGAATTACATCCAAATCGGTTCATAAATACGCCTTTTATCGCGTGACAAAATTCAGGACGTTTCAAAATGTCAGCAACGCTAGAAATTCAAAATGCTATAACTCAGCCATTTTTTAAGATATAGACGAAACAAAAACTGCTTCGGAATGTTTGTATAAAGGTCAAATACATAAGAAAAAAATATTTTTCCTTTTTTAATTTTTTGGTACCACATTTCAAGTTTAAAATTTTTTTAAAAATTTTAAATGACCGCCATTTTGAAACAAAACGGCGGATGAAGCTGGCCAACGAACTCGGTCGAGACATTGGTATGTACTATGTACACACCGAATTACATCGAAATCGGTTCATAATTACGGGAGTTACAGTGTGACATAGGTCATATATATATATATATATATATATATATATATACATATATCAATTTTGAACGGAGGGTGGTTTCGGGGTCTGGGGGTCATGATCGATGAAAATATACCAAAATTTTTTGAAATCGCTTTCCTCCGAACGGCTGCAATAGGTAGCTTTTTTGTAAAGAAAGCTACCTAATATCTAGTCACTCCTGTTATAGACGGCCCCTTAAACCATCATTTTGCCGTTTTTGTAAGCATAATTTGAAAACTACTTGGAAGAAAAATGTGAAATTTGGGATTTCCATAAAGCAGGACTTAATAAATCTAATTCCATCAAAAAAATTGTAGGTTGCAATTCATAATTTTTTCGAGTATTAATTTCATAAATCATAATTCATATCATAAAGTTATCAAAATTGCAATTTCAGCGTATTTATGTTTGGGTATATTAGTATTATTGCTACACAAAAAATTAGCACATTAGGAGCATAATTTCTGGAGATATAAATAAAAATATGAAAATGTAATTTAACATTAGAAGCGCTCAATTTTGAATGTTTATAATTCAAAAACTTAGCATTCAAATGACTTGAAATTCGGGGTCTAGGCATAGTTTGAACTGAAGATTTGAAATATTTCGTTAAAATTGGGTATTGTCATTGAAAAAAATGAATTTTGGATTCGTTTTAATATGTAGATGCCCCCCTAAGCAAATTTTATATGCATCATTTAAAAGTAGACTTTATTTCCAATCGTTCGGTATCAGTAACTTTCTTCTACGATATTTTGTTGAGGAGTTAGTAGGGGGTGTTTACTTTTTTTTTTTTTCCCACGACTGTACATTTTTCGTTTCAAAGTTTTTACATTGTCCTTTACCTCACATCGAAATATAAATTTGTGAATAATGATTTCTTTCTTTTCAAAATCTGTTTTGGTTCTTTGTCTTAATCTCTTTTGTTAGCTTTCTCTTTTCTGAGTATGTGCCCCCCACCCCCCCACTTGTGGCAAAAACATTATTCTCAAAGTAGCAAGCGGTTTCTTTCTTGTAATATGAAAGGGTTCCAAACTGTTACAATGTACTGTTAGATACATTTTTTCTACATCCATTTTCCAGATCCACTTTGCCAAAATATAAGTGCAATTTTGTCTTATTTTATTTAGTTTTTTGGAATTTCTGAATTAAAATTAAACTTAAAATTTTAAAATAAACGCGAAATATCTATTCAATTGAATTTGCTTTTGTTGCTGAACTTTTCAATTTTGTGACACCTATCGCAAAGAAAAGTTGGGAAAGGAGTGGGGGGCGTCAAATTTAAACTTTCCTCCGGGCGCAGTTTTCTCTTCGCACGCTGCTGGATCCAAAAATGAAATGCTTGTCTTTCTTTTGGTCCACACCTTTCGTAAAAATACGCCAATCGTTAAAAAAATTAGATGTATTCAGAAGCAAAACATCCGTATTTTATTCTTTAAAAAATATTCATCTTAAGTTTTATATATATTTTTAGTTGATATGCATAAATATTTGAAGCTACTCCATTATCACGTGTGGTCTCCGTAAAAATAAACTGCTAGGAAATTATAATGAGGTGTTGAAATAAAGTCTAGTATTTCCTCTTTCAAAAATTGTCATCCTATCATACATGATTTTCTTACACAGACGCTTTAAAAATTGAAAGAAATACTTGCAGATATTTCTGGTTTATCTTTATGGTCTTAAAATTTGGTTACAAATTGTTTTTTATACTATAAAAATGAAAGGTTTTAAAGAATTCTGTGTTGCCACAAAAATACATCCTGTTTTTTTGAAAAATAAAAACTTAAAATATTAACAAGCAATAAATAAACAGCAAAGGAAAATTATATGTAAGGTGTAGATTATTAAACATTTTTCAATATTTTCAGGATACTGTAAGTGTTTGCCTTCATCGTTTAATGAGGCAAAAGAACATATCGAAACTAGAGAACAGGAATTCTGCTTTTTCAGAATCGAGTATTCCTTCCCTACCCCCGATGGAAAAAAAAAAGGAGGGGAAAGGAAGGGATGAAAAAAAAGAGGCCTGTTTTCTCCCAACAGTTTAAAAACTGAAATATGTTTTGTACTATCTATACTTACATACATACATTTAGGTAGCTTTCTTTACAAAAAAGCTACCTATTGCAGCCGTTCGGAGGAAAGCGATTTCAAAAAATTTTGGTATATTTTCATCGATCATGACCCCCAGGCCCCGAAACCACCCTCCGTTCAAAATTGATATATATATATATATATATATATATTACCATTAATTAAACATAACCTGCCACCGTCAATTATTATGAATTAAAGCTGTAAGTATTAAAAAAATATTATAAGAATTATTATGGAAGAAAAAAGAAAAAAGTGGACACCGACAAAAATTGAAAAGCTTATACATTGAATTACGTTATCGAGGGCACAGAATTCAATGATATAAGCAAAATGGTTGTTTTCTGTGGGAAAAATAAGCTAAAGCTAAAATTAATTTTCCCCTGTGCCCGAACAACCACTAAAATCAAGTGAATTGATTAAATATATATATATATATATATATATATATATATGACCTATGTCACACTGTAACTCCCGTAATTATGAACCGATTTCGATGTAATTCGGTGTGTACATAGTACATACCAATGTCTCGACCGAGTTCGTTGGCCAGCTTCATCCGCCGTTTTGTTTCAAAATGGCGGCCATTTAAAATTTTTAAAAAAATTTAAAACTTGAAATGTGGTACCAAAAAATTAAAAATGGAAAAATATTTTTTTCTTATGTATTTGACCTTTATACAAAGATTCCGGAGCAGTTTTTGTTTCGTCTATACCTTAAAAAATGGCTGAGTTATAGCATTTTGAATTTCTAGCGTAGCTGACATTTTGAAACGTCCTGAATTTTGTCACGCGATAAAAGGCGTATTTATGAACCGATTTGGATGTAATTCAGTGTGTACATAGTATATACCAATCTCTCAACCGAGTTCGTTGGCCAGCTTCATCCGCCGTTTTGTTTCAAAATGGCGGCCATTTAAAATTTTTAAAAAATATTAAAACTTGAAATGTGGTACCAAAAAATTAAAAATGGAAAAATGTTTTTTTCTTATGTATTTGACCTTTATACAAAGATTCCGGAGCAGTTTTTGTTTCGTCTATATCTTAAAAAATGGCTGAGTTATAGCATTTTGAATTTCTAACGTGGCTGACATTTTGAAACGTCCTGAACTTTGTCACGCGATAAAAGGCGTATTTATGAACCGATTTGGATGTAATTCAGTGTGTACATAGTACATACCAATCTCTCGACCGAGTTCGTTGGCCAGCTTCATCCGCCATTTTGTTTCAAAATGGCGGCCATTTAAAATTTTTTTAAAAATTTAAAATTTTAAATGTGGTACCAAAAAATTGAAAATGGAAAAATATTTTTTCTTATGTATTTGACCTTTATACAAAGATTTCGGAGCAGTTTTTGTTTCGTCTATATCTTAAAAAATGGCTGAGTTATAGCATTTTGAATTTCTAGCGTGGCTGATATTTTGAAACGTCCTGAATTTTGTCACGCGATAAAAGGCGTATTTATGAACCGATTTGGATGTAATTCAGTGTGTACATAGTACATACCAATCTCTCGACCGAGTTCGTTGGCCAGCTTCATCCGCCGTTTTGTTTCAAAATGGCGGCCATTTAAAATTTTTTAAAAATATTAAAACTTGAAATGTGGTACCAAAAAATTAAAAATTGAAAACATATTTTCTTCTTATGTGTTTGACCTTGATAAAAAGATTCGGGAGCAGTTTTTGTTTTGTCTATATCTTAAGAAATGGCTGAGTTATAGCATTTTGAATTGCTAGCGTGGCTGACATTTTGAAACGTCCTGATTTTTCTCACGTAATAACAGGCGTATTTAAGAACCGACTTGGATGTACCTTGGTGTGTACATAGTACATACAAATATCTCGACCGAGTTCGTTGGCCGGCTTCATCCGCCATCTTGTTTCAAAATGGCGGCCATTTAAAAAAATTAAAAAGTAAAAAAAATTAAATGAGATACCAAAAAATTGGAAAGTGAAAAAGATTTTTTTTTGTATGTGTTTGACCTTAATACAAAGATTCCGGAACAGTTTTTCTTTCGTCTATATCTGAAAAAAATGGCTGAGTAATAGCATTTTGAATTTCTCTTGTGGCTGACATTTTAAAACGACCTGATATTTGTCACGCGATAACAGGCGCAATTATGAACCTATTTGGATGTAACTTGGTCTGTACATAGTATATACCAATGTCTCGACCGAGTTCGTTGGCCAGCTTCATTCGCCATCTTGTTTCAAAAGGGTTGCCATTTAAAAAAATTAAATTTAAAATTCAAAATGAGGTATTAAACAATTGGAAAATGAAAAAGATTTTTTTATGTGTTTGGCCTTGATACAAAGATTTCGGAGCTGTTTTTGTTTCTGAAAATTTGTTCTTTTGTTTATATCTTAAAAAATGGTTGATTTATAGCACTTTGAATTTCTAGCATGGCTAACATTTTGAAATGATCTTGTATTTGTCACGCGATAACACACGTATTCGCCTATTTCGATGTAAGAAGGCATGTGGATATTATACATCAACACCTCGACCAAGTTCGCTGGCCAGATACATCAGCCATCTTGTTTCAAAATGGCGACCATTAAATTAAAAAAATATATATATATTTAAAGTGAGGTGCAAAAAAATTAGAAATTGAAAAAGGTTTCTTTTTTAAGTATTTGACCTTGATATAAGGATTCAGGAGCATTTTTTGTTTGTCTTTACCTTACAAAATGGCTCAGATATAGCAGTTTCAATTTCTATTGTGGGTGACATTTTGAAAAATCTGATTTTTTGCATGCGACAGCACTCCTATATATTAACCGATTCCGATGTGAGTGAGCATGTGCACAGCAATTACTAAGGTCTCGACCAAGTTCACTGCTTAGTCTCATCCACCATGTTGTCTTAAAATGACAGGCACTTTAAGAAATTGCCGAATTTGGCAGCCAAATATATGTTACTTTAAAGAAAAGCAGCTTGGATAAAGCTGACTAATTTCGCGAAATTCTCATTCATTATATTGATAAAAATTAGTATTGAATCTCCTATATTCGGTTTCCACTAAATTGAGCTTCGTGTGTTTGAATGATATAATTTGGCTTTTTTAAAATAAGGATTATGAAAGCTACCTCTTCCTCCCGGCACTGGCCGGAAGGACTTTTTTTTTTTTCATCGGGGCCGACACTATATTCTGAAAATGCAGAATCCCTCTTTTCAAGTTATTTTTCTTTTAAGTTATTTGAGCGTGATATTCGTCTCATTGAAAGAAAATCAAATTTCACAGTACATGGGATATTCAAATTAAGTTAATTTCTCGATAAGATAAATCAGGAAATGAAATTAGCAATTTATATACACACTAGATAATAACCGTTAAAACATGACGGTAAAAATTTTCGGTAAAGATTCCACAAAAAAAAAAAAAAAAAAAAAAAAAAAAAAAGATGTTCATAACATCATTAAGATGCCAGAAATTTTTAAAGTGTATTTTTTATCAATGATTAAAAGATATGAAAATCTCTCTTTTAGGTAGCTTTCATTACAAAAAGCTACCTATTGCAGCCGTTCGGAGGAAAGCGATTTCAAAAAATTTTGGTATATTTTCATCGATCATGACCCCCCGACCCCGAAACCACCCTCCGTTCAAAATTGATTATCAATATATATATATATCTGACATTTGTCATACTGTAACTCTCGTATTTATGAACCGATTTCGATGTAATTCGGTGTGTACATATTAGATACCAATGTCTCGACCGAGTTCGTTGGCCAGCTTCATCCGCCATTTTGTTTCAAAATGGCGGCCATTTAAAATTTTTTAAAAAATTTAAAATTTGAAATGTGGTAACAAAATATTGAAAATAGAAAAATATTTTTTTCTTATGTATTTGACCTTTATACAAAGACTCCGGAGCAGTTTTTGTTTCGTCTATATCTTAAAAAATGGCTGAGTTATAGCATTTTGAATTTCTAGCATGGCTGACATTTTGAAACGTCCTGAATTTTGTCACGCGATGAAAGGCGTATTTATGAACCGATTTGGATGTAACTTCGTTTATACATAGTACATACCAATGTCTCGACCGAGTTCGTTGGCCAGCTTCATCCGCCATCTTGTTTAAAAATGGCGGCCATTTAAATTTTTAAGAAAAATTTAAATTTGAAATGTGGTACCAAAAAACTAAAAACTGAAAACATATTTTTTCTTATGTATTTGACCTTCATAAAAAGATTCGGGAGCAGTTTTTGTTTCGTCTATATCTTAAAAAATGGCTGAGTTATAGCATTTTGAATTTCTAGCGTGGCTGACATTTTGAAACGTCCTGATTTTTGTCACGTGATAACAGGCGTATTTTTGAACCGATTTGGATGTATCTTGGCGTGTACATAGTACATACAAATATCTCGACCGAGTTCGTTGGCCAGCTTCATCCGCCATCTAGTTTCAAAATGGCGGCCATTTAAAAAAATTAAAAAATTTAAAATTTAAAATGAGATACCAAAAAATTAGAAAATGAAACAGATTTTTTTCGTATGTGTTTTACCTTAATACAAAGATTCCGGAACAGGTTTTGTTTCGTCTATATCTAAAAAAATGGCTGAGTTGTAGCATTTTGAATTTCTATTGTGGCTGACATTTTAAAACGACGTGATTTTTGTCACGCGATAACAGGCGTATTTATGAACCGATTTGGCTGTAACTTGGTCTGTCTCTGTACATAGTACATACCAATCTCTCGACTGAGTTCGTTGGCCAGCTTCATCCGCCGTTTAGTTTCAAAATGGCGGCCATTTAAAATTTTTTAAAAATATTAAAACTTGAAATGTGGTACCAAAAAATTAAAAATTGAAAACATATTTTCTTCTTATGTGTTTGACCTTGATAAAAAGATTCGGGAGCAGTTTTTGTTTTGTCTATATCTTAAGAAATGGCTGAGTTATAGCATTTTGAATTGCTAGCGTGGCTGACATTTTGAAACGTCCTGATTTTTCTCACGTAATAACAGGCGTATTTAAGAACCGACTTGGATGTACCTTGGTGTGTACATAGTACATACAAATATCTCGACCGAGTTCGTTGGCCGGCTTCATCCGCCATCTTGTTTCAAAATGGCGGCCATTTAAAAAAATTAAAAAATAAAAAAAATTAAATGAGATACCAAAAAATTGGAAAGTGAAAAAGATTTTTTTTTTGTATGTGTTTGACCTTAATACAAAGATTCCGGAACAGTTTTTCTTTCGTCTATATCTAAAAAAAATGGCTGAGTAATAGCATTTTGAATTTCTCTTGTGGCTGACATTTTAAAACGACCTGATATTTGTCACGCGATAACAGGCGCAATTATGAACCTATTTGGATGTAACTTGGTCTGTACATACCAATGTCTCGACCGAGTTCGTTGGCTCGCTTCATTCGCCATCTTGTTTCAAAAGGGTTGCCATTTAAAAAAATTAAATTTAAAATTCAAAATGAGGTATTAAACAATTGGAAAATGAAAAAGATTTTTTTATGTGTTTGGCCTTGATACAAAGATTTCGGAGCTGTTTTTGTTTCTGAAAATTTGTTCTTTTGTTTATATCATAAAAAAATGGTTGATTTATAGCACTTTGAATTTCTAGCATGGCTAACATTTTGAAATGATCTTGTATTTGTCACGCGATAACACACGTATTCGCCTATTTCGATGTAAGAAGGCATGTGGATATTATACATCAACACCTTGACCAAGTTCGCTGGCCAGATACATCAGCCATCTTGTTTCAAAATGGCGACCATTAAATTAAAAAATATATATATATTTAAAGTGAGGTGCAAAAAAATTAGAAATTGAAAAAGGTTTCTTTCTTAAGTATTTGACCTTGATATAAGGATTCAGGAGCATTTTTTGTTTGTCTTTACCTTACAAAATGGCTCAGATATAGCAGTTTCAATTTCTATTGTGGGTGACATTTTGAAAAATCTGATTTTTTGCATGCGACAGCACTCCTATATATTAACCGATTCCGATGTGAGTGAGCATGTGCACAGCAATTACTAAGGTCTCGACCAAGTTCACTGCTTAGTCTCATCCACCATGTTGTCTTAAAATGACAGGCACTTTAAGAAATTGCCGAATTTGGCAGCCAAATATATGTTACTTTAAAGAAAAGCAGCTTGGATAAAGCTGACTAATTTCGCGAAATTCTCATTCATTATATTGATAAAAATTAGTATTGAATCTCCTATATTCGGTTTCCACTAAATTGAGCTTCGTGTGTTTGAATGATATAATTTGGCTTTTTTAAAATAAGGATTATGAAAGCTACCTCTTCCTCCCGGCACTGGCCGGAAGGACTTTTTTTTTTTTCATCGGGGCCGACACTATATTCTGAAAATGCAGAATCCCTCTTTTCAAGTTATTTTTCTTTTAAGTTATTTGAGCGTGATATTCGTCTCATTGAAAGAAAATCAAATTTCACAGTACATGGGATATTCAAATTAAGTTAATTTCTCGATAAGATAAATCAGGAAATGAAATTAGCAATTTATATACACACTAGATAATAACCGTTAAAACATGACGGTAAAAATTTTCGGTAAAGATTCCACAAAAAAAAAAAAAAAAAAAAAGATGTTCATAACATCATTAAGATGCCAGAAATTTTTAAAGTGTATTTTTTATCAATGATTAAAAGATATGAAAATCTCTCTTTTAGGTAGCTTTCATTACAAAAAGCTACCTATTGCAGCCGTTCGGAGGAAAGCGATTTCAAAAAATTTTGGTATATTTTCATCGATCATGACCCCCAGACCCCGAAACCACCCTCCGTTCAAAATTGATTATCAATATATATATATATCTGACCTTTGTCATACTGTAACTCTCGTATTTATGAACCGATTTCGATGTAATTCGGTGTGTACATATTAGATACCAATGTCTCGACCGAGTTCGTTGGCCAGCTTCATCCGCCATTTTGTTTCAAAATGGCGGCCATTTAAAATTTTTTAAAAAATTTAAAATTTGAAATGTGGTAACAAAATATTGAAAATAGAAAAATATTTTTTTCTTATGTATTTGACCTTTATACAAAGACTCCGGAGCAGTTTTTGTTTCGTCTATATCTTAAAAAATGGCTGAGTTATAGCATTTTGAATTTCTAGCATGGCTGACATTTTGAAACGTCCTGAATTTTGTCACGCGATGAAAGGCGTATTTATGAACCGATTTGGATGTAACTTCGTTTATACATAGTACATACCAATGTCTCGACCGAGTTCGTTGGCCAGCTTCATCCGCCATCTTGTTTAAAAATGACGGCCATTTAAATTTTTAAGAAAAAATTTAAATTTGAAATGTGGTACCAAAAAACTAAAAATTGAAAACATATTTTTTCTTATGTATTTGACCTTCATAAAAAGATTCGGGAGAAGTTTTTGTTTCGTCTATATCTCAAAAAATGGCTGAGTTATAGCATTTTGAATTTCTAGCGTGGTTGACATTTTGAAACGTCCTGATTTTTGTCACGTGATAACAGGCGTATTTTTGAACCGATTTGGATGTATCTTGGCGTGTACATAGTACATACAAATATCTCGACCGAGTTCATTGGCCAGCTTCATCCGCCATCTAGTTTCAAAATGGCGGCCATTTAAAAAAAATTAAAAAATTTAAAATTTAAAATGAGATACCAAAAAATTAGAAAATTAAACAGATTTTTTTCGTATGTGTTTTACCTTAATACAAAGATTCCGGAACAGGTTTTGTTTCGTCTATATCTAAAAAAATGGCTGAGTTGTAGCATTTTGAATTTCTCTTGTGGCTGACATTTTAAAACGACGTGATTTTTGCCACGCGATAACAGGCGTATTTATGAACCGATTTGGCAGTAACTTGGTCTGTCTCTGTACATAGTACATACCAATGTCTCGACCGAGTTCGTTGGCCAGCTTCATTCGCCATCTTGTTTCAAAAGGGTTGCCATTAAAAAAAAGTCCTTCCGGCCAGTGCCGGGAGGAAGAGGTAGCTTTCAAATTCCTTATTTTAAAAATGCCAACTTATATTATTCAAACACAAGAAGCTCAATTTAGTGAAAACCGAATATAGGAGATTCAATACTAATTTTTATCAATACTAAATCATTATGAATGAGAATTTCGCGAAATTAGTCAGCTTTATCCAAGCTGCTTTTATTTAAAGTAACTTATATTTGGCTGAGATGTTGATGTATACTATCCAGATGCCTTCTTACATGGAAATAGGCGAATACGTGTGTTATCGCGTGACAAATACAAGATCGTTTCAATTTGTTAGCCATACTAGAAATTCAAAGTGCTATAATCCAACCATTTTTTAAGATATAAACAAAAGAACAAATTCTCAGAAACAAAATCTGCTCCGGAATCTTTGTATCAACGCCAAACACATAAAAAAATCTTTTTCATTTTCCACATTTTTAATACCTCATTTTAAATTTTGAATTTAATTTTTTTTAAATGGCAACCCTTTTGAAACAAGATGGCGAATGAAGCTGGCCAACGAACTCGGTCGAGACATTGGTATGTACTATGTACAGACCAAGTAACATCCAAATCGGTTCATAAATACGTTTGTTATCGCGCGACAAAAATCAGGTCGTTTTAAAATATCAGCCAGAATAGAAATTCGAAATGCTATAACTCAGCCATTTTTTTAGATATGGACGAAACAGAAACTGTTCCGGAATCTTTGTATTAAGGTCAAACACATACGAAAAAAATCTTTTTCATTTTCCAATTTTTTGGTATCTCATTTTAAATTTTAATTTTTTTAAATTTTTTTAAATGGCCGCCATTTTGAAACAAGATGGCGGATGAAGCTGGCCAACGAACTCGGTCGAGATATTTGTATGTACTATGTACACATCAAGGTACATCCAAATCGATTCATAAATACGCCTGTTATCACGTGACAAATATCAGGACGTTTCAAAATATCAGCCACGCTAGTATTTCAAAATGCTATAACTCAGCCATTTTTTAAGATATAGACGAAACAAAAACTGCTCCCGAATCTTTATATCAAGGTCAAATACATAAGAAAGAAATATTTTTCCAATTTTTAATTTTTTGGTACCACATTTCAAATTTAAATTTTTCTTAAAAATTTAAATGGCTGCCATCTTTAAACAAGATGGCGGATGAAGCAGGCCAACGAACTCGGTCGAGACATTGGTATGTACTATGTACAAACGAAGTTACATCTAAATCGGTTCATAAATACGCCTTTTATTGCGTGACAAAATTCAGGACGTTTCAAAATGTCAGCCACGCTAGAAATTCAAAATGCTATAACTCATCCATTTTTTAAGATATAGACGAAACAAAAACTGCTCCGGAATCTTTGTATAAAGGTCAAATACATAAGTAAAAAATATTTTTCCACTTTCAATTCTTTGGTACCACATTTCAAATTTAAAATTTTTTAAAAATTTTTAAATGGCCGTCATTTTGAAACAAAATGGCGGATGAAGCAGGCCAACGAACTCGGTCGAGACATTGGTATGTACTATGTACAAACGAAGTTACATCCAAATCGGTTCCTAAATACGCCTTTTATTGCGTGACAAAATTCAGGACGTTTCAAAATGTCAGCCACGCTAGAAATTCAAAATGCTATAACTCATCCATTTTTTAAGATATAGACGAAACAAAAACTGCTCCGGAATCTTTGTATAAAGGTCAAATACATAAGTAAAAAATATTTTTCCATTTTCAATTCTTTGGTACCACATTTCAAATTTAAAATTTTTTAAAAATTTTTAAATGGCCGTCATTTTGAAACAAAATGGCGGATGAAGCTGGCCAACGAACTCGGTCGAGATATTTGTATGTACTATGTACACACCAAGGTACATCCAAATCGGTTCATAAATTCGAGAGTTACAGTATGACAAAGGTCAGATATATATATATATATATGGATATATATATATATATATATATATATATATATATATATATATATATATATATATATATATATATATATATATATATATCAACTTTTGAACGGAGAGTGGTTTCGGGGTCTGGGGGTCATGATCGATGAAAATATACCAAAATTTTTTGAAATCGCTTTCCTCCGAACGGCTGCAATAGGTAGCTTTTTGTAATGAAAGCTACCTAAAAAAATTAATTTAAGGTATTAAATAATTGGAAAGTGAAAAAGATTTTTTTTTGTATGTGTTTGACCTTAATACAAAGATTCCGGAACAGTTTTTCTTTCGTCTATATCTAAAAAAAATGGCTGAGTAATAGCATTTTGAATTTCTCTTGTGGCTGACATTTTAAAACGACATGATATTTGTCACGCGATAACAGGCGCAATTATGAACCTATTTGGATGTAACTTGGTCTGTACATAGTACATACCAATGTCTCGACCGAGTTCGTTGGCCAGCTTCATTCGCCATCTTGTTTCAAAAGGGTTGCCATTTAAAAAAATTAAATTTAAAATTCAAAATGAGGTATTAAACAATTGGAAAATGAAAAAGATTTTTTTATGTGTTTGGCCTTGATACAAAGATTTCGGAGCTGTTTTTGTTTCTGAAAATTTGTTCTTTTGTTTATATCTTAAAAAATGGTTGATTTATAGCACTTTGAATTTCTAGCATGGCTAACATTTTGAAATGATCTTGTATTTGTCACGCGATAACACACGTATTCGCCTATTTCGATGTAAGAAGGCATGTGGATATTATACATCAACACCTCGACCAAGTTCGCTGGCCAGATACATCAGCCATCTTGTTTCAAAATGGCGACCATTAAATTAAAAAAAATATATATATTTAAAGTGAGGTGCAAAAAAATTAGAAATTGAAAAAGGTTTCTTTCTTAAGTATTTGACCTTGATATAAGGATTCAGGAGCATTTTTTGTTTGTCTTTACCTTACAAAATGGCTCAGATATAGCAGTTTCAATTTCTATTGTGGGTGACATTTTGAAAAATCTGACTTTTTGCATGCGACAGCACTCCTATATATTAACCGATTCCGATGTGAGTGAGCATGTGCACAGCAATTACTAAGGTCTCGACCAAGTTCACTGCTTAGTCTCATCCACCATGTTGTCTTAAAATGACAGGCACTTTAAGAAATTGCCGAATTTGGCAGCCAAATATATGTTACTTTAAAGAAAAGCAGCTTGGATAAAGCTGACTAATTTCGCGAAATTCTCATTCATTATATTGATAAAAATTAGTATTGAATCTCCTATATTCGGTTTCCACTAAATTGAGCTTCGCGTGTTTGAATGATATAATTTGGCTTTTTTAAAATAAGGATTATGAAAGCTACCTCTTCCTCCCGGCACTGGCCGGAAGGACTTTTTTTTTTTTTCATCGGGGCCGACACTATATTCTGAAAATGCAGAATCCCTCTTTTCAAGTTATTTTTCTTTTAAGTTATTTGAGCGTGATATTCGTCTCATTGAAAGAAAATCAAATTTCACGGTACATGGGATATTCAAATTAAGTTAATTTCTCGATTAGATAAATCAGGAAATGAAATTAGCAATTTATATACACACTAGATAATAACCGTTAAAACATGACGGTAAAAATTTTCGGTAAAGATTCCACAAAAAAAAAAAAAAAAAAAAAAAAAAAAAAGATGTTCATAACATTATTAAGATGCCAGAAATTTTTAAAGTGTATTTTTTATCAATGATTAAAAGATATGAAAATCTCTCTTTTAGGTAGCTTTCATTACAAAAAGCTACCTATTGCAGCCGTTCGGAGGAAAGCGATTTCAAAAAATTTTGGTATATTTTCATCGATCATGACCCCCAGACCCCGAAACCACCCTCCGTTCAAAATTGATTATCAATATATATATATATCTGACCTTTGTCATACTGTAACTCTCGTATTTATGAACCGATTTCGATGTAATTCGGTGTGTACATATTAGATACCAATGTCTCGACCGAGTTCGTTGGCCAGCTTCATCCGCCATTTTGTTTCAAAATGGCGGCCATTTAAAATTTTTTAAAAAATTTAAAATTTGAAATGTGGTAACAAAATATTGAAAATAGAAAAATATTTTTTTCTTATGTATTTGACCTTTATACAAAGACTCCGGAGCAGTTTTTGTTTCGTCTATATCTTAAAAAATGGCTGAGTTATAGCATTTTGAATTTCTAGCATGGCTGACATTTTGAAACGTCCTGAATTTTGTCACGCGATGAAAGGCGTATTTATGAACCGATTTGGATGTAACTTCGTTTATACATAGTACATACCAATGTCTCGACCGAGTTCGTTGGCCAGCTTCATCCGCCATCTTGTTTAAAAATGACGGCCATTTAAATTTTTAAGAAAAAATTTAAATTTGAAATGTGGTACCAAAAAACTAAAAATTGAAAACATATTTTTTCTTATGTATTTGACCTTCATAAAAAGATTCGGGAGAAGTTTTTGTTTCGTCTATATCTCAAAAAATGGCTGAGTTATAGCATTTTGAATTTCTAGCGTGGTTGACATTTTGAAACGTCCTGATTTTTGTCACGTGATAACAGGCGTATTTTTGAACCGATTTGGATGTATCTTGGCGTGTACATAGTACATACAAATATCTCGACCGAGTTCATTGGCCAGCTTCATCCGCCATCTAGTTTCAAAATGGCGGCCATTTAAAAAAAATTAAAAAATTTAAAATTTAAAATGAGATACCAAAAAATTAGAAAATTAAACAGATTTTTTTCGTATGTGTTTTACCTTAATACAAAGATTCCGGAACAGGTTTTGTTTCGTCTATATCTAAAAAAATGGCTGAGTTGTAGCATTTTGAATTTCTCTTGTGGCTGACATTTTAAAACGACGTGATTTTTGCCACGCGATAACAGGCGTATTTATGAACCGATTTGGCAGTAACTTGGTCTGTCTCTGTACATAGTACATACCAATGTCTCGACCGAGTTCGTTGGCCAGCTTCATTCGCCATCTTGTTTCAAAAGGGTTGCCATTAAAAAAAAGTCCTTCCGGCCAGTGCCGGGAGGAAGAGGTAGCTTTCAAATTCCTTATTTTAAAAATGCCAACTTATATTATTCAAACACAAGAAGCTCAATTTAGTGAAAACCGAATATAGGAGATTCAATACTAATTTTTATCAATACTAAATCATTATGAATGAGAATTTCGCGAAATTAGTCAGCTTTATCCAAGCTGCTTTTATTTAAAGTAACTTATATTTGGCTGAGATGTTGATGTATACTATCCAGATGCCTTCTTACATGGAAATAGGCGAATACGTGTGTTATCGCGTGACAAATACAAGATCGTTTCAATTTGTTAGCCATACTAGAAATTCAAAGTGCTATAATCCAACCATTTTTTAAGATATAAACAAAAGAACAAATTCTCAGAAACAAAATCTGCTCCGGAATCTTTGTATCAACGCCAAACACATAAAAAAATCTTTTTCATTTTCCACATTTTTAATACCTCATTTTAAATTTTGAATTTAATTTTTTTTAAATGGCAACCCTTTTGAAACAAGATGGCGAATGAAGCTGGCCAACGAACTCGGTCGAGACATTGGTATGTACTATGTACAGACCAAGTAACATCCAAATCGGTTCATAAATACGTTTGTTATCGCGCGACAAAAATCAGGTCGTTTTAAAATATCAGCCAGAATAGAAATTCGAAATGCTATAACTCAGCCATTTTTTTAGATATGGACGAAACAGAAACTGTTCCGGAATCTTTGTATTAAGGTCAAACACATACGAAAAAAATCTTTTTCATTTTCCAATTTTTTGGTATCTCATTTTAAATTTTAATTTTTTTAAATTTTTTTAAATGGCCGCCATTTTGAAACAAGATGGCGGATGAAGCTGGCCAACGAACTCGGTCGAGATATTTGTATGTACTATGTACACATCAAGGTACATCCAAATCGATTCATAAATACGCCTGTTATCACGTGACAAATATCAGGACGTTTCAAAATATCAGCCACGCTAGTATTTCAAAATGCTATAACTCAGCCATTTTTTAAGATATAGACGAAACAAAAACTGCTCCCGAATCTTTATATCAAGGTCAAATACATAAGAAAGAAATATTTTTCCAATTTTTAATTTTTTGGTACCACATTTCAAATTTAAATTTTTCTTAAAAATTTAAATGGCTGCCATCTTTAAACAAGATGGCGGATGAAGCAGGCCAACGAACTCGGTCGAGACATTGGTATGTACTATGTACAAACGAAGTTACATCTAAATCGGTTCATAAATACGCCTTTTATTGCGTGACAAAATTCAGGACGTTTCAAAATGTCAGCCACGCTAGAAATTCAAAATGCTATAACTCATCCATTTTTTAAGATATAGACGAAACAAAAACTGCTCCGGAATCTTTGTATAAAGGTCAAATACATAAGTAAAAAATATTTTTCCACTTTCAATTCTTTGGTACCACATTTCAAATTTAAAATTTTTTAAAAATTTTTAAATGGCCGTCATTTTGAAACAAAATGGCGGATGAAGCAGGCCAACGAACTCGGTCGAGACATTGGTATGTACTATGTACAAACGAAGTTACATCCAAATCGGTTCCTAAATACGCCTTTTATTGCGTGACAAAATTCAGGACGTTTCAAAATGTCAGCCACGCTAGAAATTCAAAATGCTATAACTCATCCATTTTTTAAGATATAGACGAAACAAAAACTGCTCCGGAATCTTTGTATAAAGGTCAAATACATAAGTAAAAAATATTTTTCCATTTTCAATTCTTTGGTACCACATTTCAAATTTAAAATTTTTTAAAAATTTTTAAATGGCCGTCATTTTGAAACAAAATGGCGGATGAAGCTGGCCAACGAACTCGGTCGAGACATTGGTATGTACTATGTACATACCGAATTACATCCAAATCGGTTCATAAATTCGAGAGTTACAGTATGACAAAGGTCAGATATATATATATATATATGGATATATATATATATATATATATATATATATATATATATATATATATATATATATATATATATATATATATATATATATATATATATATATATATATATATATCAACTTTTGAACGGAGAGTGGTTTCGGGGTCTGGGGGTCATGATCGATGAAAATATACCAAAATTTTTTGAAATCGCTTTCCTCCGAACGGCTGCAATAGGTAGCTTTTTGTAATGAAAGCTACCTAAAAAAATTAATTTAAGGTATTAAATAATTGGAAAGTGAAAAAGATTTTTTTTTGTATGTGTTTGACCTTAATACAAAGATTCCGGAACAGTTTTTCTTTCGTCTATATCTAAAAAAAATGGCTGAGTAATAGCATTTTGAATTTCTCTTGTGGCTGACATTTTAAAACGACCTGATATTTGTCACGCGATAACAGGCGCAATTATGAACCTATTTGGATGTAACTTGGTCTGTACATAGTACATACCAATGTCTCGACCGAGTTCGTTGGCCAGCTTCATTCGCCATCTTGTTTCAAAAGGGTTGCCATTTAAAAAAATTAAATTTAAAATTCAAAATGAGGTATTAAACAATTGGAAAATGAAAAAGATTTTTTTATGTGTTTGGCCTTGATACAAAGATTTCGGAGCTGTTTTTGTTTCTGAAAATTTGTTCTTTTGTTTATATCTTAAAAAATGGTTGATTTATAGCACTTTGAATTTCTAGCATGGCTAACATTTTGAAATGATCTTGTATTTGTCACGCGATAACACACGTATTCGCCTATTTCGATGTAAGAAGGCATGTGGATATTATACATCAACACCTCGACCAAGTTCGCTGGCCAGATACATCAGCCATCTTGTTTCAAAATGGCGACCATTAAATTAAAAAAAATATATATATTTAAAGTGAGGTGCAAAAAAATTAGAAATTGAAAAAGGTTTCTTTCTTAAGTATTTGACCTTGATATAAGGATTCAGGAGCATTTTTTGTTTGTCTTTACCTTACAAAATGGCTCAGATATAGCAGTTTCAATTTCTATTGTGGGTGACATTTTGAAAAATCTGACTTTTTGCATGCGACAGCACTCCTATATATTAACCGATTCCGATGTGAGTGAGCATGTGCACAGCAATTACTAAGGTCTCGACCAAGTTCACTGCTTAGTCTCATCCACCATGTTGTCTTAAAATGACAGGCACTTTAAGAAATTGCCGAATTTGGCAGCCAAATATATGTTACTTTAAAGAAAAGCAGCTTGGATAAAGCTGACTAATTTCGCGAAATTCTCATTCATTATATTGATAAAAATTAGTATTGAATCTCCTATATTCGGTTTCCACTAAATTGAGCTTCGCGTGTTTGAATGATATAATTTGGCTTTTTTAAAATAAGGATTATGAAAGCTACCTCTTCCTCCCGGCACTGGCCGGAAGGACTTTTTTTTTTTTTCATCGGGGCCGACACTATATTCTGAAAATGCAGAATCCCTCTTTTCAAGTTATTTTTCTTTTAAGTTATTTGAGCGTGATATTCGTCTCATTGAAAGAAAATCAAATTTCACGGTACATGGGATATTCAAATTAAGTTAATTTCTCGATTAGATAAATCAGGAAATGAAATTAGCAATTTATATACACACTAGATAATAACCGTTAAAACATGACGGTAAAAATTTTCGGTAAAGATTCCACAAAAAAAAAAAAAAAAAAAAAAAAAAAAAGATGTTCATAACATCATTAAGATGCCAGAAATTTTTAAAGTGTATTTTTTATCAATGATTAAAAGATATGAAAATCTCTCTTTTAGGTAGCTTTCATTACAAAAAGCTACCTATTGCAGCCGTTCGGAGGAAAGCGATTTCAAAAAATTTTGGTATATTTTCATCGATCATGACCCCCAGACCCCGAAACCACCCTCCGTTCAAAATTGATTATCAATATATATATATATCTGACCTTTGTCATACTGTAACTCTCGTATTTATGAACCGATTTCGATGTAATTCGGTGTGTACATATTAGATACCAATGTCTCGACCGAGTTCGTTGGCCAGCTTCATCCGCCATTTTGTTTCAAAATGGCGGCCATTTAAAATTTTTTAAAAAATTTAAAATTTGAAATGTGGTAACAAAATATTGAAAATAGAAAAATATTTTTTTCTTATGTATTTGACCTTTATACAAAGACTCCGGAGCAGTTTTTGTTTCGTCTATATCTTAAAAAGTGGCTGAGTTATAGCATTTTGAATTTCTAGCATGGCTGACATTTTGAAACGTCCTGAATTTTGTCACGCGATGAAAGGCGTATTTATGAACCGATTTGGATGTAACTTCGTTTATACATAGTACATACCAATGTCTCGACCGAGTTCGTTGGCCAGCTTCATCCGCCATCTTGTTTAAAAATGGCGGCCATTTAAATTTTTAAGAAAAATTTAAATTTGAAATGTGGTACCAAAAAACTAAAAATTGAAAACATATTTTTTCTTATGTATTTGACCTTCATAAAAAGATTCGGAAGCAGTTTTTGTTTCGTCTATATCTTAAAAAATGGCTGAGTTATAGCATTTTGAATTTCTAGCGTGGCTGACATTTTGAAACGTCCTGATTTTTGTCACGTGATAACAGGCGTATTTTTGAACCGATTTGGATGTAACATGGTCTGTCTCTGTACATAGTACATACCAATGTCTCGACCGAGTTCGTTGGCCAGCTTCATTCGCCATCTTGTTTCAAAAGGGTTGCCATTAAAAAAAAAAAAATTAGTTTAAGGTATTAAATAATTGGAAAATGAAAAAGATTTTTTTTATGTGTTTGACCTTGATACAAAGATTTTGGAGCAGTTTTTGTTTCTGAAAATTTGTTCTTTTGTTTATATCTTAAAAAATGGTTGAATTATAGTACTTTGAATTTCTAGCATGGCTAACACTTTGAAACGATCTTGTATTTGTCACGCGATAACACACGCATTCGCCTATTTCGATGTAAGAAGGCATGTGGATAGTAGACATCAATATCTCGACCAAGTTCGCTGGCCAGCTTCATCAGCCATCTTGTTTCAAAATGGCGGCCATCAAATTAAAAAAAAATTATATTTAAAGTGAGGTGCAAAAAAATTAGAAATTGAAAAAGGTTTCTTTCTTAAGTATTTGACCTTGATATAAGGATTCAGGAGTATTTTTTGTTTGTCTTTATCTTTAAAAATGGCTCAGATATAGCAGTTTCAATTTCTAATGTGGGTGACATTTTGAAAAATCTGATTTTTTGCCTGCGACAGCACTCGTATATATCAACCGATTCCGATGTGAGTGAGCATGGGCACAGCAATTACTAAGATCTCGACCAAGTTCACCTGTTAGCCTCATACACCATGTTGTCTTAAAATGGCAGGCACTTTAAGAAATTGCCGAATTTGGCAGCCAAATATAAGTTAATTTAAATAAAAGCAGCTTGGATAAAGCTGACTAATTTCGCGAAATTCTTATTCATAATGATTTAGTATTGATAAAAATTAGTATTGAATCTCCTATATTCGGTTTCCACTAAATTGAGCTTCGTGTGTTTGAATAATATAAGTTGGCTTTTTAAAAATAAGGAATATGAAAGCTACCACTTCCTCCCGGCACTGGCCGGAAGGACTTTTTACAACTATGCTGGGGACCTATACGAATACAGACAACGGATTCCTTTCCAGAGGATTAAGTTTTGAGATCCAAACAAGTCGAGAATTATACTAGAAATCAGCACGGGCCGGAATTTCAGGCCCGGGCTCGGCCCGGCCCGAACGAAAGCTATCTTGGCCCGGCCCGGTGTACAAATTAAAAGTTCGGCCCGATCCCGGTCCGTTTATATTTTCACAGTTCACGGACCGGCCCGTTGTAAAAATCAATTAAATCAGACAAGATCCTGCCCGACTCAATTTCTACAAAAAATTCAGATTTTCCTCATATACAACTAAGATTCTTTTAAAGAATCCTGCATACATATTTATGGGATAATTTTACATTATATTTTAAAATTACGATGTGTTCGCAAGACGGAAAATACACAATAGCAACATTAATGATTACTTAAAAAATTAATGTAGTTTAGAATAAAAGAAAAAAAAAAGGAGGCTTAAAAACATCATAACTTTTGCTGTATAATAAAAAGTAGATTTGTGAAAATATCTCTCTATCATTTATTAAGTTTTTTTTTTAATTCCAAAGGAGCTACTTTCTGACATATTTCTGAATTCATTTCTTTTCGGAAACGCATAAGATTGGCAGGCGTTCTTATTCAGAAACTATGTAATCGAATGGCGTTATCCATTTTTTGATAAAGGCATCATATCTTTTAGAAAATACTGTCAATGTTAGCGTTTTGAATGTAATTTCCGGAAGCGATAGCATGGAAAAAGAGAGAAACTTGCAGTCACGTGACAAGAATCCCTTATATCTCGATAAGTAATTTACTTACCAAAAATGGAAAACGCTATTCGATTCCAAATCCCTTCAATAGTCAGGCCTGTCAGTTTTATGCCTTTACAATTAAAAATTAGTTAGAAAATGTCTCAGATAGTTTCGAGTTGTTGAGCAGTGAATTTAAGAACCATCTTAAGGTATATTTCCAAAGGTTTCGTCAACAGAAGTTCATTATCGCTATTAATATTTTTACAAAATATATTGCCAGCCCTACACAGCCTGAGAACAATTAAATCTAGCTCGCGACCATCTCGACTATATGTAAAAATAAATAAATAAATAAAAAATTCAAGCTTGATTCCTGCCCGTGTGAGTCTGCTGAAAAAGTTAAGCCCCGGATCAGACACCATGCAACTGTATACTTATTCTCGCGAAAGTCATATTAATTGAAAAGGCTAATAATTTATCGGTTTCGTTTAAATTTTTATATTGGGCCAGTAGGCCCGCCTAATTTTTTATCGGGCCGGCCCGGATCGGCTTGGCTCGGCAGGCTCGTTCAATTATTCGTTTATCGGCCCGGCCCGTTGAAAAAGATGTCCTAATTCTGCCATTTAAATGTTCGCCTTCATTTTGCTGGCCCGTGGGCCGAGCCGGGTACGGGCCTCGGGCCAAGCCCAGGTCCGTGCAGATATCTAAATTGTACGTCAAACGTGGCAAATGAGGTGCGTTCGTACCATAACTGGTTTTATAAATATTCAGATCTTGGTGCAAGAGCTGTTGTACACTTATGCAAAAAAGCATGAATACAAAATTTATTACGATTATATATATTAAATTCTGTAATACGGAAGTCCTATGACTCCATAAACGCAGTTACTTGGTCTCTGTATTTTTTTGACATGGCGGAAGCCAATGATAGAACATGATGATATGGGATCCTTCGCGATCTTTTTAACCCTTTGAGGGTCAAGTAGTTGTGTTTCTGTACTGTTGAATTACCACCGGAAAAATTGGAAAATTTTTATATTTCAAAATAAGGAAAAGCAATTTCCCAGCTTTTTTTCACCAAAGTTATAAAAGTAAAACTTAGTTAAAAGTTTCTGGTGCAAATCATAATTAAAATTAAGTGGGATATAATATAGCTCACCGCCCCTCAAGGGGTTAACTTGGGCATTTGAGGAACCTCCCAATTTTTATTAAAAGCTTCCTTGCCATTCGACTTATTCAAGCTCTAGGGATATAGTCTAGTTTTTATGTGCAAGGAAGAGTGTTTACTCCAGTGTAACAGCCTGAGTGTTACTCTTTTTGAAATCACAGGGCTACCGCAGGTGACTATTTTTTAATTCTATTTCGTACCACTTTTTCAAAACAAAAATCTTTCACATACGCTTTGATAACAATTGCGAGAGAAATACACTACAAAATGCATTTTTTTTTTTAAATAGCGGCACGAACAGAATATAAAAATAGTCGCCTGTGGCAGCCTTGCAATCAAGGACATTCTTAATCAACTACCTTCATCAGCAAAAAGAGATTTACACGTTGAAGTATTATGTGTATATGACAGGATTTTATTGATTTTATTGAGAGACAGATACAGATTGAAAATAAACGTATTCTTAATTGTATAAATAAAAACGTTTTGATATGACAAAACTTCTTGTGGCATCTTTGCAGATATAGTGATCGGCATCCAAATCCTGAAACCTTTATTGGATCTTCTTCAATTCCGGTTGTGGTCAGTTTCCGTTCCTTAGGTCTACATTTTGATAATAAACTAACCTTTTTATTAAAGGTTTTATAATTACAGTAGAGTCCCGATTATCCTAGTTTCCGCTTAACCGAGTTTAAGCTTTAACAGAGTTATTTTCTTCTGACGAACTGATGGCTTCTATTATTATGCAACAGCCATTATAAATGAAGTGTTAGGTGAAGATGAAATAGCAGTCGTAAAAAATTAGAACTCTGATTTTCTGGTCAGAATGGAAAAAAATGGTCATAATTAAAAAAAAAAAAAAAATTATGGCCATTTTTTCCCCATTTTGACCAGAAAATCAGAGTTATTCTTTTTACGGTTGATCTTTCAGCTGCATCTAACACTTCATTTATAATGGCTGTTTCATAATAAAAGAAGCCACCAGTCCATCAGTCCATCAGTAGAAAATGATCCATTCCAAAGATACAAGTTCGATTAAAAAAATTATTTAATACTTTGAGCAGAAAGAAGAAGCACCTGCAATTTTCACGACACTGATAGAATCACATAGCTGCCAATATGTACGGTTTTGTTACCTCTAAAATTTAATACAAATGTTTGCCATATTTAATCGTTGAGAATTGTTTGTTTTCAGCGATTGTATTAGGCAAAATTTACTGGTAAGTTTTAGTGGTAAGAAAAAACCTTAGACATTAGTAGCTATGCAGTAGCGTAATACTTGAGCCAAAAAGAAAGAAAGAAAAAAAAACTACAGCAAAACTGACATTCAACAAACAAAAAACTATCAAGGTCTTTTTTAAAAAAACAATTTCATTCCCCGTTTTTCTTAAAAGTAACGGAAATGTACATCAAAGAAATGTTGCTAGTACCATAAAAATGAATGAATTAAGTAGTGAAAATTTATATTTCATCTCCTTAGTTGGTGACGATTTGCGTAAATCCGGTTTATCCGAATTTTTTGCTTATCCGAAGTGAGCTTGGTCCATATTAACTCGGATAATCGGAACTCTACTGTATATACAAATTGTGAAAAATTGCATAATTTGCTTAAAGAGATTTCAACCACTTCTTGGAGCCGTACCGCTCGCCTTAAAATATATCGATCTGTGGTTCGTACTAAAATTGATCATACTTGCCAAGCCTATGATTTAGCACGTAAACCTGCTCTAAAAAAACTTGACATTGTGCACCGTATCGCACTCCGTGTTTCCTTTTGTGCATTTCGTACATCTTCAATTTTAAGTTTATATGTTGACTGCAATGAACCAGTACTCCATTATATCAATCAAAAGACCTCTTTTGACTTACCGTATATTTCCGTGTATAAGCCGAGTATACGACTTTTCAGTGAAAAATCGTCCAAAGTCGGAAACCAGTATATAAGCCGATGTTAAACAAACGTGGTGAAAAATTCAAAGAACTAAAAATTAACATTTTTTTTTTTTTTTTTTTTTTTTTTGCATAGCTATTAGAAAAAAAATGCACTCTCCGAAATTATTGGTATCTCCTAAAGACCTTCGGTTGATCCCGGCGGCCTTACTTCTATTCTTCAACACTCGGGCGAGATGTGAATGGATGTCATCTGGGGATGCGGCTGTGACAAATGGCGGTAATTGAAAAAAAAAGTTGACATCGTTGCTATTGCTGAATGGGTGAAAGAAGCTTGACTTGAATTATCACAAGAAATGATCGTCCGACCTCTCAAAAAAATTTTGCATGAGTAATGCGATGGATGGAACTGAGGATGATGCCATTTTTGAAGAAGATGGCGATGATGATGAACTAGATACTGACGGTATTTATCCTGATGTACCAATAAGAGAAAGCAATTTTAAGAAGTTGCTTGGAAATTTTGGTAATGATTTGGATAGGAAAAGATGATTTGTGACTTTTTTCATTATAAAAGAAAGGAATATTAAAATATTTTTAGACATTTCTAGGTATTTTTTACATTCCTTTTTTTTTGTTGTTGTTAAGTTTATTTTATATTTATCATTCTTTTTATTTTAGAACATCAAATTTGTAAATTTTCTTAGACTCGTGTAAAAGCCGACCACACCCCTACTTTCGAGCCAAAGAAATTTCCAAAAAATTCTCGGCTTATACACGGAAATATACGGTATATTACCGGATCCTTTCAAGGCCATCCGCCACATACCTTTTCGGAAACTTTTCCGAAAATCAATGGCAGCAAAAGAAGCTATGTTTTTTGTAAATGCTTCTCTAAATCTCTGAAATAGATTACTGAAGTTTCTTCGGAATCGTGTGTTGTATTGCTTGTTGTTAATTATATTTTCCCAATTTAAGAAATATCTATCTTTTTACAGCGTATCTATATGTAATGCAAATCTTGTCATCACGATAGCGTCTAAATACGGAACCAATTCGAACCTAAGTAGGACAATGTATGGATCTTTCCATCAGGGTAAAGTGGGGTTAGACACCGCGGTGGGACAGATGCCGCAGAGATTGTGTGGAGGACACTAGCGCTCCCTAAACCAATTTAAGAAGTTCTTAGTGCTCCTCTGTGGTGTGTACTGTGTTTCATATGTTTCCACCGCTTAATCGTCAGTATTTACATATTTATGCCAGTTTTTATGGTTTGAACTTGCGTGATAAGTTGCTAAAATTATTCTAATAAAGTTTTATTACATATTTTAAGCCAAATAAGCAGAGATTTTATCCCAAAACCGATTGCAACTGTAGACTAGATCCTCGTAGAATACAAACACGTGCTTGCCTTTCTCTCGCGTCGCTCACATGACACAAAATGGCGGCGCGGCATCTTACCCGCCACTATGGGACAGATGCCGCACCGAGATTGAGGGACAGATGCTGCGAAATATATTATTGTTTTTCATTTCAATAAATCCATCACTGCGATTTTAGTAGAACTTACATTTAAATGAATGTATATTAGCGCATTCTGCTACTCATCAAAATATTCTCAGCAACAATGTTGGTTCACCATATGTGAATGAGGAAAACGTAGGCCGTTTATAATCCTCACCATCTAAACTGTTAAACAAAATATCTCCTATGCCAATGGTCAAAAGACCTATACAGCCAAGTAAGAGAAAGCAAAAGGATGCAAATATTACAAACACAGAGTTTATAAACAAGAAAAAAGAAGAAGGAAATAAAAAGCAAAAGAAACTAGAAAGCGTCAAAGAACGACAGCTTGGCGGGAGTAAAATGTGTACAAAAAAAGAAGGGAAAGATCAATCCGAAAACACCTTATTCGAGGAAGAAACTAAAACATGAGTCACCTTCCGTCAATGAATAAATTACATTCTGATGGCAGTATTGGATTGGAATTTGATGAATCTGAATGTGCTGAGTGTCTGAAGTATTACCAGGAAACAAAGTCTAAAGCGAACAAGATTCAGTGCATCAAATCCAATGCGTGGCTGCATGAAAAATGCTCACTTTACTTTTGCAAAGGGAAGTGTGATGTGATTGTGGGTGAATGGAAATACAGAATCAAAGAATGAGAGGAAAGGTAAAAAATAAACAGACTAGGGTCTAAATAGAAAAGAACATTAAGTGCAAACTGCAATGTTCGCCTGGATGTAAACCAGTGACTTATATATATTTTTGTAATTATGCTGTCTATTGTTTCTAGTAATTATGCTATCTATTCATGTAAAATCAATTTTTTTTTCTTTTCATTTTCATTTTTTGTCTTAAGATTTATTTTTTGAGCTTTCACTTTTCCATTTTCGCTAAACTATTCAAAATTTTGTAATATATATAATTTTTGTAAGTTTACTGTTATTTATTTTCATTTTAAGTAGTTTGAGAAAATAAAAATGTGATTTGCTTGAAAAAAAAACAAACAAAAAAAACAGCCTAGCTTTTTTCTCAATGTGGCATCTGTCCCATACCCCATGCGGCATCTTTCCAAGCACATAAAAAATGATGTTAAGAAATGACGTTTGGGAAAATAACTATGCCTACTCTATTAAGAGGGTTTTAACTTGTTTAACATAGAAATTAGATTCTAAAGGGTTTGATTAATGATTTCTGGTACTTAATTTGTTGTTTTTTGCTTTATTGTACATTTTAAAAAGTAAAACCGCAGCATCTGTCCCCATTTTACCTTATCTTGGATGAGTTCGTTAACTAAGTATGTATTTCTTATACATATTTTGTTTATAGGAGCACACAAGAACAAACAACAACATGCAAAATTTGTCATCACGATAACGTTTGAAATACTGAACTAATCTGAATTTAATTAGGGTAGTGCATTGATCTTGCTAGTATGTCAAATGAGTTAATCAAATATGTACCTCTTATAATTTCTTGACAGGGATACACAAAAGAAAATCATTGCAACATTTGTCATCACGATAACGTCTGAAATACTGAACTAATCTGAATTTAATTAGGGTAGTGCATTGATCTTGCTAGTATGTCAAATGAGTTAATCAAATATGTACCTCTTATAATTACTTGACAGGGATACACAAAAGAAAATCATTGCAACATTGGTCATCACGATAACGTCTGAAATACTGAACTAATCTGAATTTAATTAGGGTAGTGCATTGATCTTGCTAGTATGTCAAATGAGTTAGTTAATCAAATATGTACCTCTTATAATTTCTTGACAGGGATATACACAAAAGAAAATCATTGCAAAATTTGTCATCATGATAACGTCTGAAATACTGAACTAATCTGAATTTAATTAGGGTAGTGCATTGATCTTGCTAGTATGTCAAATGAGTTAGTTAATCAAATATGTACCTTTTATAATTTCTTGACAGGGATACACAAAAGAAAATCATTGCAAAATTTGTCATCACGATAACGTCTGAAATACTGAACTAATTGGAATTTAATTAGGGCAGTGCATTGATTCTGGAAGTATGTCGAATGAGTTAAATAATCAAGTATATTACTCTTATAGTTCATTTAAAAAGACACAGAAAGGTTTTGATGACATATGTTAATAGTTTGAGTTATATTACGGTCTACAACGGCTTTAAAACTATGATTTCAACAATTTTTTAACATTTTTGATATAATTGCAATATGATAATAATATTAATTTGTTCAATTATAGTTGGTAAGCCTAATTTGAAAATTTCTCTAAAAATTACCTTTCTGACAAAAAAAGCTAATTTAGAAGGAGCGAGATCAATTTCCTTAATTTGTATTAAATCACATTGTACTTTAAAATAAATAAAATAAAATAAAGAAAAGTACTCAATAATTGCTATAAGTGATAAAAATCAATTTTAAAAGCAAAAATACTTTTATTTATTTACATTTCGACATGTTTCATTACATCAGACGGCAACATTCTCAAGAAAATAAAATGATAAAAATATTTTCGAAAAAAAAATTCAAATTGAAAAACAAAAACAAAAATCACGCGAACGCAAGCATAATGAAATTAATTGATAATGAAAATAAGAATAGAAATTTGTGAACTTGAATTATTTTATATTATTTTTTCCTTATTCTGTATAGCATTTCTTTCCAAATTTTAGGAAGCTCCATGGCAGCTGAATCATTACAAATATTCTTATTGCGTAAGAAGATATCTATTGATTCTCTGATATAGTTTATAATCAATCTACTCTTCCGACTGAGAAGGAAGGACTTTTTCTTAAGATACATACATCAGATTTAATTCAAATTAAACAAACGGGTTTTACTTCCGTTAAACTCGATTTTAAAAAATCTAATTTAATATGGAAAGAGCAATTTGACGATAAAAATAAAAATATAATTATTTAAGTACAACCTACTATCCAAATTTGGTTCTAATCTGTCTAATATTTTGGGCGTTATCGAGATGACACTAAGCTGTAACATATGGTGATACTAATAGACCGGGAACCGGCAGTACAAACAATCACCTCATCGAGTTCATAGATGAAATTCTAGGATTAGTTAAATTTTGATTCGCATATTAAAACGCAATCGGTCTGCCAAGACATATCTTGGTGGAAAACATCTGAAAATCCGATTTTAGCGGCTGACTCGTAGGTTTACCATTGTGTTTTCCTGCACCAAAAAATATGAAAACATGGAGGACAGGGAGCAGGAAAACATAATGGTAAACCTACGAGTGAGCCGCTGAAATCGGGTTTTCAGGTGTTTTTCACCAAGATATGACTTGGCAGACCGATTGCGTTTTAATATGCGAATCAAGATTTAACTAATCCGAATTTCATCCGTGAACTCGACGAGGTGGTTGTCTGTGCTGCCGGATCCCGGTCTATAAGCTATGATATATTTTCGACGCTGAAATGAGGTTCAAACTTAAGTCATTCAATGAATACTAACGATATTCTTTTAATATGCCTGACTTACTAAAGTAAACAACCCCTAAAATTTTAATGAAATGAAGAAATTTAACATATTTTTAATAATGAACTGAAAATATTGCCCCTTTGATCATAATATTATTCGGATTTTCAAAATACCGTTACTTCCGAACGGATAACCGAATCTTCTTGATTAATGAACTTATCCAAGATATTTGCAAGATTCACACTGTCCCAATTCGTTACAAATTGGCTCAATATTTCGTATGTTTTAACCCGTTATGTACTGAATTATGAATTCATGAAAAATTTATCTTATAAAGCATTTTTCGTGAATTGTTTAAACTACATTAGAAGATTTACATAATCATTTAATAGATTTTAGGAGGATTTTAGAAGGATTGAAGGATTTAAGAGGACTAATGAAATTCGAATTTATAGGGATTTTGTGCAATATTTATAACTCCACTCAAATCTTTTATTTTAAATATTTTTCTTAGTATTTTGTATAATTAGGAAATGTACAAATATAATGTTCTTACAATAGAAATGTAGAAATATTTCCGAATTGAAAATTCCCCCTCCCTCTCCCCAACGCCAGGAAAGCTGAAAAGATGCAAAGGCAAAAGAAATCATCCTTTTAAAAATATTTTTGTTTAGTGTAATCCATAATGCTTTTGGAACAAGATAAGGTAATGTATCTATAACTTGTCCTAATCTGTATTACAACTAATAGATATATTAAACAAAATTTATAACAAGTTATTTTAATCGTACTTATAAGTACCGTCAGTAGATAAAGGATTAATATAAGCGAATATTATAAAATTGTTCTCCCTTAAAAAAAAAAAAAAAAGAAACTAATATTCTTTAATAAAGGCCATTAGAACATAGTAACATGCATATAACATTGTTTTGAGCTTTAGTATTCATTCTTTACATCTCATTAACTTTTTCATTATTAACAGCCCAAGAAGCATGGAAAGATTTTGCATAATCTTTTGATAATTTCGAAAAATAATTTTAAATTTAATCCTCAAGCAATTTAATTGGGGGAAAATAATTCAAGGAAAAATGTGGCCTTGACACTTTTTTTTCTTTCTTTTATCTCGATGAAACAACTTTTGCAATATAAGATCTCCGATCTCGAGAGCTTTCCTGATGTTGCCATTACAATTATTAATATATTTTCTTTATTTTTTTTGTTGTTGCATTTAATATATTTTTAGGAGACGCTTTTGAATTTATTTACCCTTCCCTCTTGCGGCCTCGAAATGAGACCAATGGAGATTTAGACTGAACCAGGCACACCCTTCTACGTAAAATCCTTGAATTGTTGAGCTGAGATGTTCCGGGGGCACATCTCTATGTGTGTGCATCGTCTGCGTCCTTCAAAAGAGGGCGGAGGGATGGTGCGTCCAAATCCTGGCACAAAAAATTTCGGGCCTCATTGTAAGTCTGTGCATCAATCTCTATTACCACACTTCTGGTTGAAGAAACAAAGAAAAAAATCGGTTGGGGAGTGGGGAGGGGGAGATGACGTTCGTAAAGATATATGTTAAATGTTATTAAAAAATTATTAATGTAGTAAATGCATCCGATGAAATAAAGTTTTCCTGCTTAGTGAAAGATAAAGAGGCATTTTCAATGCTAGAGAAATTAGTTTATTGTTCTGATTCCTGGTTCTACTTCTCCGTTTAATTAATTTTGTTTAATCATTAATAATAATTACATCATCGAAATTTTTACAGTAGTGTATGCCGTTATATGAATTCCTGCTAATGAATTAATCTAATTAGCTACTTTTATGAATGACGTCTTGAAGGTAGAATGCAATAGTACTTGTACTTTGAAATTTACTTTTTTAAGATTCAAGGTGTCCCGGAACTTGAGATGCAAACTTAGAGGGAAGGTACAGTAGGAATCGGGCAGGATTTTTACATCAGTCTTCAAGCGCAGGACCAGGGCCGAAACTAAGGGCGAAAGGGCCGAGGGGGTATGTGCCCCGGGCGCTAGAACGAAGAGGCGCCAAATGAAGATTTTGTTTGTCGATTTTTCTCATATCTATGTTTAGCACGGTATTGTTAAAATCATCCTGTCTGGCGTATGACAAAGCATAGAAGAAGCTAAAGATGACATGTTACAAAGATCCTGTATAAAGCGGAATGTTTTTCGATTCTTTTCGATTCCATTTTCGAGATTTTAATCAATCAATATTTGACAAAGCCAAGGGCGTATCCAGCTCACCATTTAGAGAGAGGTCATGGATTTCCTTTTTTTGGGTGGGAGGGAAGCACATCTTGTTATGAGAATTTTTTATATTGAAAGCTATTCCCAAATCCAAACTAACTACTTTTCTGATATTTTCGCGAAGTCATTTTCATTCGTAAATACAAAAAAAAAAAAAAAAAAAAAAAAGGTATTAATATTCGTAAAAATATATAATTTACCGATTTTGTTCAGATACCAAAAAATTAAAGAATTTCCCATTTTCTTATAAAGGCAAAGATACAATCAGAAAATATTGTCAAAGTTAGCTTTTTTAGCCAAGTTTTACGGGTTGACAGCCACAGAAATGTCGTCGTAAGGGAACAATTGGCTCTAAGTGAAAATCTTGCTTAGAACAATGAGATTTGGGCTCATTTATTAGACATCGGTAGATTTTGGCCAGATTATTATAGATGAGACATCTTATAAGAGAATATTTGAAAGGAAAACTGTCTGAAATATCGTACTTCTGTATATCGTAAAACACTTGCAAATCTGCCCTTTCAAACTACGTGGTACTGAAATTATGAATTTTGTTTCTCACTTCCTCTTATTCGTAGTCAACAGAAAACCACAGCTAAGTAAGGGTTTACTCTGCGAGCAGAAGCATGATTTGGGTAGTGGTAGCTTGGTATTTGTTTTAGCCTGATGGGCCATTCCATGAAAATATGGACAAAATGTCCTGCACGTGACCCTTATATAAATACCTATATCTATTAATTTATAATTTGTTAAAATATAAACTATACATTAAAAATAACAAAACCCCCTAGATTTTCATATTATCATAGTTGTTTTAGTTTGAGTATACAATAGCATTCTTAAAAACAGCAATAATATGTACAGGGTGGCTATTAAATACTGTTACTCTCCAAAAAATACGAATTAATTTTAATCGCTTGGTAAAACAATTTATTTCTCCATTTTAACGTTTGGCAATCTTCTATTAGTGTAGACGAATTTTGCTATAAAGCAAATATTTAAAATTATTTTAAAGAGGGAAGCCAAAAGAATGATGATTAAACAGCTCTTTGATCGCAGATTTTCCGCTGGTGAAATCTTTAAGCAATTAAAATGCCTTGATTTTATTGGAACATTTATATATAGAACTATAAATCGATTATTGGATGCTAATAGCTATATAAATATCGATCTAGGCCTGGAAATCCACGATCAGTTCGCACACCAGAGCGCATCAAAAGAATTCGTGAAAAGGTGTGAAGAAATCCACAACGTTCTGCAAATTTAATGGCTGCAGAAGAGAACGCGAGTCGCAGAACTGTGCAAGTTATTATAAATGAAGATCTGGGTTATGTCCCTTATCGCAAAAGAAAAAAATCAAGGTTTGACTGCAGCACAAAGAATAAAAAGATTACAAAGAAGGAAGAAATTGATGAAGCGGCATGGCAGGAAAAGTGTAGACAGAATAATATTTTCTGATGGGAAGCTATTTTGCACTGAACAGTGTTATAATGCTAAAAATGATGTCGTATATTCAGCAGCCCTCGAGGATATACCCGAAACCTTTCGAACTGTTAAACGCTTTCAGAACAAGAATTCTGTTATGGTTTGGGCTGCAGTGTCAAACAATGGAAAATTGCCTTTGAAGTTCATCGATAAAGGGATAAAAATCAATGCGAATATTACAAACAGGACATATTGGCTACACATTTATTGCCACAAGCTGAAAGGTTATATCCCAAAAAGAATTGGACATTTCAGCAAAATTCTACATCTTCGCACCAAGCTAAATCAACACGGGCTTGGCTCCCTGTCAATTGTCCAAACTTTATCATGCAAGAAGATTGGCCACCTTCTTCACCGGATCTAAACCTTTTAGATTATTGCGTCTGGAGGATTTTAGAGGCTAAAGTAAATAGCAACAAACACAGAAGTTTGGACTCTCACAAAGTTTCCATATTGCGTGAATGGTATCGATTACCTCTTAAAATGATTCGTGCCGCAGTCGGACAATGGCATAAGAGATTATTTTTAGTAATCGATACAGATGGCGGTCAATTCGAGTAAAATTTTTTCCTGGTAAACTTTCATCTCTGATGTTCATCATATTAGTGTAGTTATCATTTTCTTTTTTATATCTGTAAAATAAAATGACTGAATATTTTTAACAGTATTTAGTAGCCACCCTGTAGAAATGCTGTCCCACAAGCGTTATATGGAATGGCTTTTTAATAGGTTTAAAAATCTCCACGTTTTTACCTTAGATCTAAGTAATCTGCCCGTTATCTCTGATAACGGGCATGAAAAACGGGCCACGAAAAGCGGACAAAATGTCCTGCGCGGGACACTTACTGAAATACCTATATCTATTAACTTATAGGCTATTAAAATATAAACTAAACATTACAAAACAATAACAACAGCAACATTTTCATATTAGCATAGTTGTTTCAATTTGGAGATATAATAGCATTGTTAAAAAAGCAGTGATAAGTAGAAAATCTGTCCCACACGTGACATGGAATGGCCCTGCTGAAAGATTCAGTCTTTCAAAACAGGCTACATTGCTTAACTTTTATGATTATTAATATATATATATATATATATTACACTGTGAAATGTGGCTTTTGTATTAAATTCCAAAATATTTTGCCGTATTTCTTGAATTTCTTTGAAGTTTTCCGTTTATGATATGAAGCGTTGGGGATATTATTCATAATCATAGAGGCAAATTCGAGGAAGATCGAGGAACTTGCCAGTCGTTAATTTCTATATTCTTCTATTCATATACTCATATTTAGTCCATAAACTGAGAATAGAACTCACGCTTAATATTCGAATGACATAAACGGACGATAATGACAGTGGTGTATATTTAAACTGTTGGTTTTCGAAATTTGTGTTTTCCTTGTTCGCTGTTAATATCCACAGCGTCTGAATCTATCAAAACATATTATATGAAAAGATATTCCTGAAAGAGGATTAATACTCGCTATTTTCTCACGAAGAATATTAAAAACAAATTAAAATGTGTTAAAAAACAAATCTATAGGGGAAAATATTATTTTAAACAGAGAAAACGTTATTTTAAATTGCATATAGAGAAGCTTGGGAACCCCAACTGGCATGAGGCTCTGGGCATTTGCCCCGTTTATGGATACGTCGGCCATGACTGCACTGGTTATCAGAAACCGACTATGATTTTTGGTGACTCTAGATACTGACTTTATATGGGGCCCTCATTTGCGTAATAAGAAATGTGGTGAAGTGAAATAATTTTCATGCGTCTATGTCTCACATATTTTTAAAGGCACGTTTTTAATGCTATAAACAGTACTAAACAATTTTGTACAGCTCTTAAAAATGGGCTTCATTTCACATATTCTTAAAAAAAAAAAAGAAAAGAATGGAGAGTTTCTGAGAAATGTCTAATTTTTAAAATAACACGGTATCGTATTTATAGGATGCCATGCGAGTACACAGTGACATGATCCATTCATAATAACATAAAAAGACAGTGTAAAAACCTTTTGGATCCTACAATTGATGAGCTTTCTAAAATAATGAGCTTGGATAGTACCGTTGTATTGTACCCTTAAGGCTGCTAGTCATTCAGTTTCCGAATTCCCCTCGGTAATGTTATGTCTGTGGGCGTTTTCTGCAATCTTATATTTAAAATATCCCCTCAAGATATTAATATTTTAACTTCTTTTTTCTGTGTATTCTTCTTAAAGGATGCCTCCTTTTTTCTCAGTTCTCAAAATATTTCTAAAATAAAGACTTAATTTTATGTGAAGTGCTAAAATTTTACTCCCAGTACGTCAACTTTTAACACATAAAATATTAAACGTAGATTTTATAATATATTGACAACTAAGAAAAAAAGGGACATTCTTTAAGAAGAGAACACTGAAAAAAGAAGTTAAAAATATTGATTTCCCGAGGAGATATTTTAAATATAAGAATGCATCAAACGTTCATAGACTTTGCATTACCGAGGGGAATTCGGAAACTGGGTGACTAGCAGCCTTAAGTCTGAATCGGCTCAACGGTTTCCAAAAGGAATTAGAATTTTAAGAAAAGCCCTGTGCCTGTACTAGAGTCCTACACGGGTAGGGTTAGTCGAAAATGCTGCTTAAAGTGAACCCAAAATACTAACCGAATCTGAAAATTATGCTTAAAGTCACCCAAACCCGGCAAAAAAGGTCAATCCGCAACCGGACGCAATTTAACCCGAATTCGAAGTGAAAGAAAATTAACCTATCATGGAAGACGGTAGTATTCCGAGTGACGCAGCCTTAAGCCTAAAATCGTATCGTATCGTATCGTAGAATTCGTAGATGGCGGAACTCATATATACAGCTAACTCGACATCAAAGAAAATGCGAAAAGCCGCCTGTTAATAACTCATCAAATATAGGTCCTATTGTTCTGATTTTTTTAAAACAGTCTTATATCTGCAGTCTAATCCTATTCTGAATTTTTTACAATTCTACGTGCAGTATATTTTCATATCTGTAAACCCATTTTGAAAGCAATTTCGATGGTGTAAGTTTGTCTTTTTTTTTTCTCCGAAACGGTCTAGATTTTTTTAAAAACATTAATATATAAAATGAATCTGTTTTTGACGAAGTGGATAAGACTAACCTAGTATCTAGGAAAACTCTTAATTTTTATATAATCCGCATGAAAAAATGGACTTCTTAGGATCGCGGATTACATGTTATTCTATGGGCTAGCAGACAGAACGTTGCACATCGGTTCTGCGCGGTTTAGGTCACAGTTAAAAATCTGAATATTGGCAATAAATCTTTTTTTAAACTACGAAAACAGTTTATTATGTGCTTTAAAATATTTAGACTGATTTTTTAAAATGGAGCAGTATTTTGTAATTATAGGTATTTTATTTCATTGTTATTCATAGTAAGTAAACATTTTTTAATGAGAAAATATTTCACATTTTAAAAAAAATTCTCGTATCGAAATTCGATATTTATCGAAAATTCTCGTATCGGAATGAAAATTCATCGCGTTCGCCATAAGACTTCGCCATGTATCACTACGCGATACGCGAAGTTGACTGAAGAAATAAGAAATATCAAAGATCTTGAAATGGTATTCCAAGGGGAGAAAGTGAGTACAATTTCTAATTATCCAGACAGCATTCTTTGCAACCGATCCTTTCTAATCAGTATAATGTTCTGAATTGTTTTTATTTTCAACAATACTTATAACTGTTTTCCTTACAAAATAACGTTCATGTGTGTCATAGGTATTTCTTGTGATATGTGAGTGTAATACAGATAGATTACTAATTTAATTTTGAGTTTTCTTTTAAAGAAATGAAACAAAATCTTTCATTTTTAAAGAACGCACAATTTAAATAAAAGGTATGACGAAATCAAAATTAAGATTTCCAATCCCGTTTATAAAATGATTCATTTGCGAATCGTTTCTAATAATATTATAAACGAAAATTGACTTAAAATGACATCTTTCGTTTATTTATTTATTTATTTTTTTTATAACTCTTTTCAGCTTCAAAAATTAAAGCATCGTAGTATTTTATTTTTGTAAAATTTAACCTAAAGGGGAAGAAAATTCTTATTGCCGTTTATCTCTGTAACAAGACAAAAAAAAAAAAAAAAAACCAAACACCTGAAGCATTTCTTTTAGGCTAATTGATTACAGCCATGGGTGCAAGACCTTCAGTCTCAGGACTGATTTGAGTCTTGGACATATTTTTGACTGATAGTAAATTCTACTTTATATACTTAAATTATCACGATTAGCTCAAAATGAACCATTTTATCCTGACTGGTTGTTTTGAGCTCCTAAAAGTAAAAATTTTCACCATGATACTTTTCCTTATTTAGTAATTAAAGTTTATAGATAAATAAGATAAAACAGCTTTTTTGCAAAAGTAAGATACTTGTTTTTGTTTAATTTTAAAGTTAATATGCTTAAAAGAAAGCTTTAAATAATTTACTTTTAAAAAAATATAAAAGTAGCCAGCTCCCTTATATGGTATTTATGGTAATGAAGTATTATTGTAAATAAAAACAATTCAGAACATGTTACTATTTATAAAAAATTGGTTTCACAAACTTTCATTAGCAGCTGCATTGTAGCTGTCATGATAATTAGACTTTGTATAAACTAATAAAGTGATTACTCAGTAACCATTTCAATTAATATATTAATCTGCCTCGCATCTTAAATTAAATATTAAGTTTTTATTCTTCTTTCATTAAACCATCCACTATTCTTTAACATTCCGCATATTCCAATTACAAAAACTCTTTTTATCAATTCCACCTGTACACTGGAGGGTTGCCGTATCACTTACAGAGTAGCACATTTATCGCCTCGTTGTGCAATAGCATTTGAAAGATCACCACACTAACATAAAAAAGTAGCAATAAAAGAAAAACAAAATTAATCCGTTGATTGTAAAAAACCCTCTCCATTCTCGGTCGGGGGAGGAACATCACAAGAAAAAATAACCTCGCGAAATTTGACAGTATGTCATGGGGGGGGGGGGGGGGATCCAAAACTTCATGAAAATAGTTGTAACTTTTCTAATAAACATGTTTCATATAACATATGGTAGTAATAATCAGTATATCTGATGAAAATACAAGTAATTTTTTAAAATAAACTATTTAATGATTTTTTTTTATCCCTATTTGGGGGGGATCCAAAACTTCATGAAAATAGTTGTAACTTTTCTAATAAACATGTTTCATATAACATATGGTAGTAATAATCAGTATATCTGATGAAAATACAAGTAATTTTTTAAAATAAACTATTTAATGATTTTTTTTTTATCCCTATTACTGTATTTGATTAATAGTAGTTCAAGAGCCATAATTTTATATTGTAAGATCCTTAAAAGCACTCTGCAAGCAGTCCTTGTTCAATCACAAAAGCCTGCCACTAAAAAAGTTTAATGCAGAAGATGTAATGTATTTCTCAGATATAAACAATGAATTTTTCAGCTAAGAAGCACATGTATTTTACAAATATTGCTATTTCTTGGAACACTAAATATGATACATTATCGCCTTTAACACATTATTTTGGAGTAATGAAAACATTGTTATTATATTAAAATTTTTTGTAAATGAGTGTTATAATCAGAGCAGCTCATGACAGGTTTTTCTTGCAGCACTAAAATGCATGCTTTCCAAAAGTTTTTAATTTTTGTCTTATTTAATGGAAGAAAATTCTGCTAAAAATAAGGCAAAGATTTCATTATTAAAAATACTGAAAAAGAATAAATTGGCCAGCCATGCATTTAGTGTTCCCAAAACTGTCAGTCATGATTTACCACTGTTTATAATGAATTTGCCCAGGCATATTTCGATGTTATATTTCAAGGTAATATCTTTAAGGTAATTTAATAATGTGTGATCTATACCTATTATATAAAATATCATAATTTGAACATTTTCTGGTTCCAAGGAATGTAATTTAAAGCATGTATACGAAGTAAATTTAATGATGTATGAAATATGATCTATATAATGCAAAATTCTATAATACGCACAACTTCTCATACCAAGGTGTGCATTATAAAGATCTTCTACTGTATTCATATGTAGTTCACACATCAAAAACCTTAAAGATTTAGTATCTGTAACAAGAGGACATTATTACAACTTTATATTTTTTTCATTCTGTAGCACAAATTACTCAGCTTAGAATTTGCCAATCAAAACATTGCCATCTTGATTTTTTTCCACTGTCTTTATTTACCTCAGAAGTGATTAAGATTTTTTTATATTGTAAATCCTAAAGGTTATAATAGCAAAAAAGCATCTTTAAGCCCTTGGGAATGAGCGACCGGTAAGGTGAGGTAAGGCGACCGTTAAGGTAACCACTTAAGGTGTTCAGAATCCTTCATTATTCTCACCACTTATTTTTAATTGTAAAGTTTACCTTCTTTAATGGGAGCATTTCTGTGATTCAATTACAGAAAATTTTCTGTTTTTAAAAACCTGTAGTAAAAGGTTAAAAATTAACCAAAGGGCTCTTGTCGTGAAGGGGTTAAACATCTTGAATTACAGTGAACTTTAATAACCCTTGGCTTTAATTGCCAGTACTCTTCAAATTGAGCTATCTGTACCCCAGATAGCTCAATAGTATCTGCTATCCCAGCCAACACAATATTCGCTCAGAACAACTATTATCATGACATCAATTGATTGTGTGAAAAATAATTAAAAGTGTACATGATTATATATTTTATTATTAAGCAAAAGACTTTGCAGATCCGATGTTCTAAAAAGCTTTAAAGATTGAAATCTCTAGGCTGGAGTGGGAAAGTGGTAATTTTGAGGAATAGGAGAATAACTTATATAGAAGAATTTTCTGTATAAAAATAAAGATTTAATTTTTTTTAATGTTGGGGAGTAGGGGTAGGGAGAAGAGGTGAAATGTACAGTCGTGGGAAAAAAAAAGTAAACACCCTCTACTAACTCCTTAACAAATTATTATCGCAGACAAAAGTTATTGGTACCGAACGGTTGGAAATAAAGTCTATTTTTAAATGATGTATATAAAATTTGCTTAGGGTGCCATCTACATATTAAAACAAATCCAAACTTCATTTTTTTCAATGGCAATACCCAATTTTAACGAGATATTTCAAATCTCCGGTTCAAACTATGCCTAGGCACCAAATTTCAAGTAATTTGAATAATAAGTTTTGAATTATAAACATTCAAAATTTAGTGCTTCTAATGTTAAATTATATTTTCATATTTTTATTCATATCTCCTGAAATTATGCTCCTAATGTGCTAATTTTTTGTGTAGCAGTAATACTAACATACCCAAACATAAATACGTTGAATTTGCAATTTTTATAATTTATGATATGAATTATGAAATTAATATTCGAAAAAATTATGAATTGTAACCTAAAATTTTTTTGATGGATTTAGATTTATTAAGTCCTGCTTTATGGAAATCCAAAATTTCACATTTTTCTTCCAAATAGTTTTCAAATTATGCTTAAAAAACGGCAAAATTATGGTTTAAGGGGCCGTCTATGATAGAAGTGACTAGATATTTTGAAATGTCTTACGCTGTCCTGTAATCTAGCAGACTTCATTGACTGCTTGAGTGACGCTTAAGGTGCCTTGATCAAGAAGGGGGCTCTCTCGGTTAACAATCGAGTACCGAACTTCAATTTGGATACAGCCCTTAAAATAAGCTTGTTTTAAAATAATTAATTTCTCGGGAACTTATAGTACGAATTGCATAAAAATTTGTTTTTAGGCTAATTAAATGGTGTAGAATTCACTTCTGCTGTAAAAATTGTGTACTGCTATTGAAAAAAACAAAGTTATGGTTCGTTTTAATATGTAGATAACACCTTAAGCAAATTTTATATACATTTAAAAGTAGACTTTATTTCCAATCGTTCGGTACCAGTAACTTTCTTCTACGGTAATTTGTTGAGGAGTTAGTAGGGGGTGTTTACTTTTTTTTCCCATGACTGTACATTAGGGAAGTTAGTGCTTATTTATTTATTTATGTTAGTGAGCAACAAATGTTGCAGATTTTTTTTTTTTTTTTTTCAAACTAATTTTTGAAAGAATTTATTATTTAGGTAAGCTGAGAGGTAGGTGCAAAAGCAGAAGTGGAATCTTCGGAGCTCAGGTGATTATTTTATATGATTTATTATTATTGTTAATAAAGAATTTTAAATAGGGATGGTGAAAGATTATTTTATATAAAATTAAAGAATGTTTAATTTTTTTGCACTAGGAATGAGAAAAGGGAGAAGCAGAAATTTGTAGTTTTGGATTTAATATAAATGTATAGAATTACTTTTATAAGTGAGCGATGATTGTTACATATATATATAAAGGTTTAAAGAGTAATAATTCTTGTTATTTTTCTTAACAAAGTAATTTTTTTATATAGTAAAATTTAACATAGCTTTTTATATCTCTGAAGCAAACCAACAGAAATACCCTCTAAACATGCATGTTGTACATTACTTCCATATCTTACCAAAGAGTTCTTATAAAAATCTCATTGCACGGTGCTCTTTAAAATTGAAGTATGGCCATCCTTTTTTGTGGGGAGGGAGGGGGGAGAGATTGAAGGTGAATTGAAATCCTGACTATGAATTCTTTGTATTGGTCTTTAAATTTTTTTGTGTGTGTTTATTGTTTTATTTATTTTTTTCAATAACCTAAAAAAAGTAATGATATCAATACAAAAACCCTTAACGGGTTAAAAGTTTGTGACGCAGCACTTTATCTTATGCTCTAAGAATTTTAAATATGGAACTTAAAAATAATGATATCAAATTTTGAGTGACGCTATGCTATTAATTATAATCTCTCTATATATTATTTATTTCATCTTTTTATTTTTTTATAATCGCATGTGCAAAAATTATGTTCAATTTAAAAAAATGTATAAAAGTTTATTCATTGATGCTTTAACATTTACACCTCTCATAAATTCCAAGTATGAGTTCTAAAAGATATGATATCAAAATTTTAGTGACGCTTTGATGTGGCTTTAAACGATTTGTTTTAAAATTAAATTTAAATTATTTTTGTTTTGGCTAAGATATATTCACACATCTAAATAATAGTTTTAATTTTCCAATATACTTTAAATATGTCACTTTCACTGAATTTATATAATGCATTTAAATGTATTTATTTGAATAAATTGATTTATCCTTTGTCCAATGCTATTAAAATTTAAAATAAGATTTGCGTAAATAATTTTTTTGCGTCATTGTATCCAAACTAAGTGAAATGTATTCAAATGGATACTATGAGGCAAAAAAATTATTTATGCAAATCTTATTTTAAATTTTAATAGCATTGGACAAAGGATAAATCAATTTATTCAAATAAATACATTTAAATGCATTATATAAATTCAGTGAAAGTGACATATTTAAAGTATATTGGAAAATTAAAACTATTATTTAGATGTGTGAATATATCTTAGCCAAAACAAAAATAATTTAAATTTAATTTTAAAACAAATCGTTTAAAGCCACATCAAAGCGTCACTAAAATTTTGATATCATATCTTTTAGAACTCATACTTGGAATTTATGAGAGGTGTAAATGTTAAAGCATCAATGAATAAACTTTTATACATTTTTTTAAATTGAACATAATTTTTGCACATGCGATTATAAAAAAATAAAAAGATGAAATAAATAATATATAGAGAGATTATAATTAATAGCATAGCGTCACTCAAAATTTGATATCATTATTTTTAAGTTCCATATTTAAAATTCTTAGAGCATAAGATAAAGTGCTGCGTCACAAACTTTTAACCCGTTAAGGGTTTTTGTATTGATATTTTAATACAATTATAGAAGAGTAATCTTCAATTATCTCTCTAGTATCAATTTTATCTTATTTTGAAAATTAATGAACACATATGCAGTCATTAATATTCAAATATGTAATTATTTTCATTAAAAAATTATCCAGGTTTTTCTTTTGAAATGTCATGTCAACCCGAACCCACCCGAGAGCAAACCTCAACTCGAACCCGATCCAGAAAAATATTAGCGTTAAGCCGAATTCTGTTGGAATCTGGTTAGATCCGAATCGAGTAAAATCGGGCAACCCGACCCGATGCAAGACTAGTCTGTACCCGATGTGATCGTGCTTTAATCTGACTCTACTATTTATGATTTCTTAGAGCGTAATGCAAGTATTCGGTTTCCTATATTTATTTTAAAATACTAGGGAGCTCGACCCCCTACGAGCTACGCTCGCCAACCCCCGTTCAGACACCGCAGTTTCTAAAAGCACGCTAATTTGATCGGCTTTAAAAATATTTTGAAAGATTGAATTATAATTTAAAAAACAGTGGCGATCTCCCTATAAACGGTTTTCTATTCATTTCTCTTTGATTGGGGAATTTTAAGGAAAAATCAGCTGCTGTTAAAAGATACTATGACTGTTTTCCTCTTTGATTAAATAAAACCAGTTAAACAGTTCAAAATAAGCTAATATAAAATGAATTAAGTAAACAGAGTCTTTGTCTCCCAGTATTTTTTAACAAAGCGAAAAGAAAGTTCTTTTAAATAAGACATTTTAAGCGGGCTCTCATGTCAAGCACATGTCAAGTCGTTTGTTTGTTGTTCAATAAATAAATAAATAAATAAATGAAGGATATTTTAAATGTATCGTAGTCGCCTCGTGGCGTGGTCGGTAGCGAAAGCTACTGTCACGGCGGGGGCCCGTGTTCGAATCCTCGGGTAAGACATGGATGTAATTGTGAATGTCCCATTGTTGTAATATAATATATGTAATGGAAAAATAAAAAATTGTTGTGACTTGGTGTTGTTTCTGTATAATAAGGATCATTCGAGGCGACAGCCATAGTAGCTATAGGCCCCAAAGCATCCCACTTCGGTGGACTTCAAATGTCAAAATGTATCGTTTTTAATCTCACGCAATTTTCACCAAACTTTTATTTCTTTTTTTAATATTCACGTGAAAATACTTTTGTTAAAAGTGAAATATTATTTGCGCTGTCCCAACAAAAATAGTTGAAAAGTTTATCTCGAAATACCAAATAAATGTCTCGCGTAATTTTTAAATTTAAGCTGTTTTGCAATATTATTTTTTGTTCATTTTACGTAATAAGTGTAATGTGACGTAAATGTGACGTAATTTCTCCTATTTAAGACTTCTAACGCATGTTAATGAATTTATTATTTTACAATATCCTTTCTTTGTTAAAATTCACGTGTAAATGTAGTTTTTATAAAGTAATTGTCAATAAGTTCCTGAATTTTATACGTAATTATTTAATTCTAATTTGAAAGTTTTTTTTTTCTGTTTTTAATAGTCACGTGTAAATAAATTTTTAATTTGAAGCAAACATTATTGTTTGCGCTGTTTATACAGTTGGAAAAAGGTTAAATTAGTACAATTTTCTAAAATAAGTAAAAAATATCTCTCGAAATGCTGAAAATTTGAATTTAAAATAGAAATAAAAGCTCAAAAAATGAGTCAAATTTAAAAAATAAATGCATTCTGCACACCGGGAAATTATAACGTATAAAATGATCTAAAAATGATTAAATTCCGATGTATAGTTTTTGCTCCTATAAAACTGTTTTAATGGAACGACTGTGTCCAACTTTAGTATTAAATATCTCTTAAAATAATTCTTCGATTTGAAAACTGTCTGCATCAGCGTGTTTATCAAACATTTCTCTATAATACCGCCGATTTTCATATTTTTGTATGAAATATTTTTCTTAATATTAACGGAGAAAGATCTCCGATCACAAAAAATTCAAAACCGGCGGCGGCGGTGACAGCGTAAGTTACTTTTTTTTAGAATAAGAGAATCCAGTATTCACAAAGCAAATGAATGGAAATGGTCTTTTCCCTCCTATATTTGATTTGTTATACTAATTAAAAAGCATTTCATGAATCTCTTTCGATTTCACTTTTGAATTCTTCAGAATAAATTTATGCGTGGATAAAGTTATGAGGAAACATTATGGAATTTGAGATTTCTACCTGAGATAAAATTTTACTGTCAAACCAGACTTAAATATTTCTTTTGTATAAGTATTTAGCATTCTTCTTCTCCGTTATAACCGTAATATAAAGTGATTATGTTTTTTTTTTCTTTTATTCATCTGCAATACTCCAAGAAAGAGTATAAACGAGTTTTAGACCGGGAGGAGTCTTGTCTATTAATAAATCTGTCTACGAATAGCTTCACAAAATACGTAAATTTATTTAAAGCCGAAACAGAAGTGTAAAACTAAGTGATTGTGTAAAACTTAGTATAGATTCAACTTCCAATTCTAAATACCAATTAATCTAAACAAAAAGTTACTCTCTTTTATTTCCCCACTCACAATAAGGTTAAGCAAAGGAGAGATTTAATGCTATGGGTAAATTGAATGAGTTTTTAATGGCAGAATTTTCGCTCTCCCATGATATGTTAGCGATAGGCGAAGGCGTTGTACTTCAGCCATATTTTGTCATTTTAATTTTTAATTAAAATATGTAAATATTGAAATATAACGCTGTTTGCTAATTATTTATCATGTTCTGCTTCCCTCATAATTTTTTTGAACTGCAATTTTAGGCCTACCATAGTTTTTCTTCTCTTTAAAAAAATAGTAATTTTAGAATCAAGATACAACACCCATGTCGCACTTTGGCTCTTAGGCATGTTGTACCATGGATGCATGGACCATGCATCATTTTTCTATAACAAATGATAGAATTGACAGAACATTATGATGTATTTGAAATAAATTTTAGAAGTGGATTTAATAACGGATTTGTCATAAATACATATTTAAAATTGTTTCAAATTAATATTAAACAGAAGCTGTAAGTTAGAGGGCGAATGGGGGAATAATTCCAACCACAATAGATATCAATTGAATTTTAACTGTTTTATTGCATTTATATATATATATATATATATATATATATATATATATATTATACAGGTTTGTTTTATCACTATGCAAAATCACAGAAAAAACAAGTTGGAAATTGCACATCAACGTGGCAAATGAGGTGCGTTCATACTATAACTAGTTTTATAAATATTTTTTGTACCGCATATTGTACTGAAGGTATATTTTAATGCGCTTCATAACTGCCTATCAATTTCATTCTGTTCGAAAGGCTGTAACATCATTAAAATGCACTTGAAATCATTTTTTCCCATTGGCCGTAATGTAACGAAAAATTTTTGACTGTCCCTGTCATTAAACTATACATCCGATTTTCATAAAATTTGAAACGACGCGACAAAATTTTATAACAATTATATATTTAAAGTTTCAGACCATTCGGTTGGGTAGTTTTTGCTCTGTTGTATGCGGACGGACAGACAGACAAACGGACTGAACGTCAACTATAGGTGCCACGTATTTATACAATTACGAACGCGCCTAAAAAGAATTGCATATAATGCTAAGATTATTTTTCAAAAGCTGATAGTGTACCAGGAAATATATAAAGAATTCTCCTGTCTCTTTAAAAAAGACTAGGTTCTGGCAAAATGCTATTGATTTGATCACGATTGAAAACCATTTTCCTCAAGTATGAATTCTATTCTATTGCTATTAAAACACTTCATGGACGCAACAATAATCTCTTCTTCCCCAATGTCATCATTTACGCATATTTTCTGTACACAAGTGATGTACATACAGAGTTGAGTTTTGAATTCCTTCCACCCTCTAGCCGCGGGTACTTTTTCAATGGGTTACTTTTTAGGTGTGTTCGTAATTATATAAATACGTAGCACCTATAGTTGTCGTTCAGTCCGTCTGTCCGTCTGTCTGTCCGTCCGCATATAACAAAGCAAAAACTACCCAACCGAATGGTCTGAAATTTTAAATATATTATTGTTGCAAAATTTTGTCGAGTCATTTCAAATTTCATGAAAATCGGATGTATAGTTTAATTACAGGGACAATCAAAATTTTTTAGTTACATTACGGTCAATGGAAAAAAAAAATATTGCAAGTGCATTTTAATGATGTTACAGCCTTCCGAATGGTCTGAAATTTTTAATATAAATAATTGTTGTAAAATTTTGTCGACTCATTTCAAATTTTATGAAAATCGGATGTATAGTTTAATTACAGGGACAGTAAAAAATTTTCCTTTACATTACGGCCAAGGTAAAAAAATTATTGCAAGTGCATTTTAATGATGTTACAGCCTTCCGAATGGTCTGAAATTTTAAATGTATAATTGTTGCAAAATTTTGTCGACTCATTTCAAATTTTATGAAAATCGGATGTATAATTTAATTACAAGGACTGTCAAAAGTTTTCCGTTACATTAAGGCAAATAGGAAAAAAATGATTTCAAGTGCATTTTAATTACGTTACAGACTTTCGAACAGAATGAAATGGATATGCACTTATAACGTGCACTAAAATATACATTCAGTACACTATGCGTGCAAAAAATTGTTATAAAACTGGTTATAGCACGAACGCACTTCATTTGTCACGTTTGACGAGCAATTTCTAACTTGTTTTAAATTAGGATTGTTTGATTCCCACCACTTTTTTGAAGTAGAAATAGTAACTTTATTTAATTACAGATTAAATAATGCAAGAATAAGCCAAACTATACGCTTTTAGAAAAAGTGGCGGGAATCAAGCAATCTAATTTTAAAAAAGTAGCCCACTGGAACGCGAAAATAGTGCTTACCGCGGTTGGAGGATTAATGATACATAAGGAAAAACTTTCCTGACAAATTTTCATTTACAGTACATATACATTTAACGTCTGAATTTAAAAACCATTAAAACACCAAATAAAATAAATTAAGACAGACTTGAACACAGTTAAAAAATAAAATTTATAAAGAATATACTTAAAAACAGTTAAAAATACAATATGTAAACGTTTCGCCAAGCGACACGCAAAGCATCATCAGTACAAAAATAACCATTGCATTTCAAACGACAGAACAAATCAAGAACTAATATAACTAACTTTAACTGTTCTTGATTTGTTCTGTCGTTTGAAATGCAATGGTTATTTTTGTATTGATGATGCCTTGCGTGTCGCTTGGCGAAACGTTTACATATTGTATTTTTAATTGTTTTTAAGTATAGTCTTTATAAATTTTATTTTTTAACTGTGCTCGAGTCTGCCTTAATTTATTTTATTTGGTGTTTTAAATTTTCATTTGTTGTCTTTTTAACGAATAATATGTAATTGTGTTGTACTTTGGACCTGTTCAAGGTACAACACTATTGCAATGTTCAAGGTAGAAAGCTTGGTGACTTGAAAAATAGTAACTTCTTACCATTTTCTAGCTAGGCTTAACATGATTTGAAATCCATGTTCATTGCACTATAAATACTCTTTTATGTATAACTTTGAATTTAAAACAAAAAACTGTTGATAACGAGATATAATGAAAAGTTCCAGCTTTAAAAAAATTACTTTTTGGTGATTAAATCTTTTTTAACAATTGTCTACAACATACAGTAGTGGCCAAAATTGTGGACATTTTTTGAACTTTCTATGTTTTATAACTTTGTGTGCTTATAGAATATATTAATTTTCACTTAAATGCAAATGTTTATACATCAAATTCAAGGAAATTTAATGTAGAGTTAAATAAAGAAACATAATTAAAATATTTGCATTACAAAAAAAGTTGCGCTTACTTTAGTCTGAAATACAAACTCAATTAGTCATGAATGCTGAAGTGAATAGTAATAAAAGCTTCCTAGCCAATCACAATGGTTGTTCTGAGAACCAATTAAATGTCAATAACTAAACTGTGGTATATTTTTATTTGTAAAAGCGGTATTTTACTGGAATGAATTTTGCAGATAGATGAATACTAGTGTAACTAAATAGAATTATGTTTTTTTTTTAATGTTTCTATTTTTTCTTAACGCAAATAATTTAAAACAATTTCGTCAACAACAAGAACTGATTGGACACCTACAAAAAGAAACAGAATTGTCATATTGAGAGAAAATGGTCTCTCTTACGCTGAAATTGCAAGACAGGTTGGTGGATCAGTCACTTTATCTGGCGTACGAAATTTCTGCTTACGTTATGAAGAAACTGAATCAGTGATAAATAAGGCAAGATCAGGCCGAAAAAAAATGCACTGACAATAGAAAAATAAAAAGGATACACCTCAAATATTGAAGAATGTCATCAGATGCTGTTAGATGTGAAATGAATGCAATGGATATTTCAGTTAGTTCAAGAACAATAAGAAGAAGATTAGCAGGTTTTGGACTGAAAGGTAGAATTCCGAGGAAAAAACATTTTTAAATCTTCAGCAACGCAATAAACGAGTTCAGTGAGCAAAAGAACACAATAATTGGTCAGAAAATCAGTGGAAGCAAATAATCTGAAGCGATGAGAGTAAAATATCGCTCTTTGGTAGTGGTGGGCAAAAATATGTGAGACGTAGAGTATATGAAGAGCTGCATCCTGATTGCATTGAAGCAACTACAAAGAACCCAACAAATGTCATGATTTTGGCCTGTATGTCAGCAGATGGTGTGGTCTGCATTCAAGTGATTGATAGCATTCTGAATGCAAAAAAAAATGCATCGAAACTGTCCTGGAACCAAAATTGATACCTTCCATCAGGGATCTCTTCTCCAATAAGGCACCATTTCTCTTTCAGCAGGATTCAGTTCAGCTCCATGTCATACGGCAAAAATATGCAAAGAATGGTTTAAAAATAAAAGCATACAATTATTAGATTACCATGGCCAGGAAACAGCTCAAATCTGAATTCTATAGACAATTTGTGGCGACGTTTGAAAATCCTTGTAAAAAAAAAAAAAAAAAAAAAAAGCGTCCATCTAATAAAACGCAACTTATTGAAGCTATAATTAATTCTTGGCATCATGTGATTAAAAAGGATGAATTGCAAACACTAGTTTTCTCATTGAAAAGACGCTGTGAAGCTGTAATAAAAAACAAGGATTATCCTACTAAATATTGGATGCGTAAGTGCAACTTTAAAATACAATGAAATCTAAGATAGATCTTATTTTTTGTAAGCGTAACTTTTTTTTTATAATCCAGCTATTTTAATTATGTTTTTTAAAAAAAATTAAATTCTACATTAAATTTCCTTGAATTTGATGTATAAATATTTGTATTTAAGGGAAATTTATTATATTCTTCAAGCACATAATGTTATAAAACATGAAAATTTCAAAAAATGTCCACAATTTTGGCCACCACTGTATGCTGACAATATTAAAAAACCAAACCGCTAAATGAAATATAGTGCTATATCTCAAAACTACATTGATTAGATTTATACAAATCAAATAAATAGAGCTAAATGTAGGTCCAATGTACATATATGTTCAAGGTACTACACTTTCCCTTTGTATTATTAACGTATAGAATAGCGTTAGTATTAGCGGCAGTTCTATGGCAGAATGTACGAAAAATTACAAGTTTTTATGCCAGAACTTTCACTCTGACACGATAATTTTGAAGTATTCGCGATAATTTCATTATAGAAATGTTCGAAAAATTAGATGTACGAGTATAAGAGAAGAGTTTGATAATCAAAAACAGCATTTCAAATTCGCATCGATTTTCTGGGAACATATAAATGCTGATAGCGGTGATTACAGACCGTTGATTTTTTTCGATTTTCACAGCTTAATCTGTAATTTTCCGTTTAATTATAGATACTAGTGAAGTTTTATTTCGTTTGGAGCCTTAGTGCTATCGCTAGAAATTCTGAATAAGTGAATTTTAATTATAATAGTCCTCTACATAAAGTTTAGTACAGAAACGGTATCCTATGAGTTAATTGAGCCTTTTATCCATTATTTCATGAAGCAGTCTGAGAGATCACTCACAGTATCTACGCGAAATTTTTTGTCACATCAATAAAGGGTTAATAAAGTTTCTAATATACTGTGATCTTAAAAAAAATAATTTATAATTTAAGAAGAATTTAGAAGATTAACTCCCGAGTTCACGGTTCTGTTAATTAGTTGCAATTCGGGTATCTCCTTCAATAGAAATCTGAAAAATACATTAAATTCGGTAATGCCGCGATCACTATAACACATGCATGTGCGCTTCGCGCAGGTGAAAATAAGTACTGAATGCAGCCGAATGCTGTATATAAATATTAAAAACACATGAATTTCATTAATGCTGTGGTGATAAAATCTATGTCCCTCTTTCAGGTTTAAAAAAAAAATTGCATTTGGATTTTTATTCTATCCTCTATTTCACTGCACTCTTTTAAAACTTTTGAGTTAGGAAAAAAACACATTTTCACAATTTCGAGATCCAGATTTAATATAAACGATTTAAATAGCAATAATAACTATTTTTATGTTCTCAAAATTACTTCAAAAGATTTATGAACCTACTCTGGAGACCCGAAGATATTTGCAATCTAAATTTGCAATGGCAGCGTTCTTTTCCAATTTCTCGTTTGTATTTTAATACTTTTAAACGATTTTTTTGTGTGTAGGATATCTAAAATCAATGTCTAACCAGGCCTTTTCGTACTTTTTCGATTTTGGTTGCATATTTTATTTCTGAGGACACTTTCGCTTTCGGAAAATTTTCCTATGAGAGAGATTTTTTTTTTAAATATTAAAATGCAAACCAGAGATTTTAAAAGAATGCTCCCAAATATATTGAACAGGCGTATTCAAGGTTTCACCTTCGGTTACGCTGATGAAGATAGATGAAAGTGAACAACACTTATCAATATTCCAATGATCGTTTCACTAGATTACAGGAAAAGAATTATTTCAAGGATGAAACCATTCGTTACATAATTTTCCCATCTACTTTCCCCCCTTGATCTTAACCTTGAATGCTTTCTCTAAAATTTGTCCTAAACTCATCTTTTATATTCATTGGTCATTTTCTGGACTTACGAAACCCTTAATTATAGAAATGTATTTATATTTTTACAACAAAGCATTGTTTGCAAATTATGCATGCAAATGGCCTGCTTTATATCATTGGCAAAGAAAAAATATAGACATCTAGCAAGAATAACATTATTTATTGCGTTCAAGTTTTAGTCTTTATTAGCTTGCATTTGTCAAATAGGATAGTGTTTAATTAATGTGATTTTGATAGTGAACTCTTTTGTTAATATTTGTCAAGGTTCTTAAGAAAATATTAGACAAAATGTTTTATTATGTTTCGTGACAGTTTTGATAACTAGTGAATTTTCTAGTATGGATGTCATTTATTCATTTTTGAAAGATTCACCTTGAAATTAAAGAACAGAGTTACAGACTAAAGATACACTCTTTGTGTATTTTCTTTGTTTAGAACTGCAACTTCACAAAAAGCGTACACATTTTTTAAAACTTACTCATCAAATGTTTGTCTCATTAATTATCAAACTTGCCCGAGTAGCAAGCTAATATTGTTTCAATATTGCATTCATTGGCAAGTCATATTGCTTTAATATTGGAGTGTTTCTATTTTTTGCCAATGTTGGAAAGAAATATTTTGCTAATGTACTAAATCCATTTTCTACCATATTGGCTTTGCATTAAAAAATACAGGTTGGTGTAAAAGAAGGGTGTACACATTCAAAGTGTTATAATTTTTTATTTACATATGATATTAAAACACGAGTTTAAACGTGTTCATCCTTGGATTTGTACATTAGAGGTAAGTTTATTAGTAATTGTTTAAAGGATCTATCAATAATTTCTTACGTACTCTCCAGACATCTTCTTCAAATGCTTTTTGAAGCCCTATCTGCATTTGCAGTTTGCGATTTTTCTTTCTTTAATAGTCTTCCATATAAAAGAATTAGATGAAATATAAACAAGAAAATTAGTTAATTATTAATGAGGAGGTAGAAATTTTTTTTAAATAAATAAAAAAATTGAAAAACCTTTCCTCAAAAGTACGAAAATATCTGCTTTTATATCAGATTCCAATTTAGGTGGCATAATTTGTTCCTAGAAAAAACACATATATCCTTCTATATATAAAAAAAAGTTTTGATTTGGAAATGTACCAATGAACATCTGCGTAGATATTCCGGGTTGATCCGCATCCAATTTGAATGCTTAAGCATGGCCTTTCATCGTTAATATTAAGAAAACTGTTGCATACAAAAATATGAAAATCGGTGGTATTATAGAAAAATGTTTGATAAACACGCTGATGCAGACAGTTTTCAAATCGGAGAATTATTTTAAGAGATATTTAATGCTAAAGTTGGACAAAGTCGTTCCATTAAAAAAGTTTTGTTTGAGCAAAAACTATGCATGAGAATTTAATCATTTTTAGATCATTTTATACGTTATAAGTTCCCAATGCGCAGATTGCATTTATTTTTCTTATTTGACGCCTTTTTTGAGGTTTTATTTCTATTTTTAATTCAAATTTTCAGCATTTCGAGAGATGTTTTTTACAAATTTTAGAAAATGTCATTAATTTAAACTGTTGCCAATTGTATAAACAGCGAAACAAGTTATCATATCAAATATTTCTTCAAATTAAAAATTTATTTACACGTGACTATTACAAACAGAAAAAAAAAACTTTAAAATTAGAATTAAATGATTACATGTTAAAAGCAGGAAAATTACGTCATAAGAACCATATTTACACTTGAATTTTACGTCATATTTAAAATGCCCAAAAAATATGGTAAAACAATTTAAATTGAAAAATATATTTGCGCGAGATATTTTGAGATAATCTTTTCAACTATTATCGTGAATTCGAAGACAGCGCAAATAATATTTCCTTCTAACAACAAAAGTATTTTTACGTGAATATTAATAAGAGAAATAAAAGTTTGGTGTAAATTACGTCAGATTTGAAACGATACATTTAAAATGAATTATTTAAAAGAACTATCTTATAGAAAAAATACCGGGAGACAATGACACTGTTTACTTAATTCATTTTACATTAGCTTATTTTCAAATAACTAATGTGTTTAATTAAATACGGAAACAGCCATTGTATCTCTTAACAGCAACAGATTTGGTCTTAAAAATCCCCAATCCAAGAAAAACGAATGGAAACCCGTTTACAGAGAGATCGCTACTGTTTTTTTTTTTTTTAATTTTAATTCAATATTTTTAAAGCCGATCAAATGCGTGCAATTAGCGTGCTTTTTGGATTTTGGTGTACCGGAACGGGGGTTGGCGAGCGTAGCTTGTAGGGGGCAGAGCCCGCTAGTCATTTAAAAGATAAAAGTTAAATGCTTTCAATAACATAAATAACTAGAATGACGTGTTTGCATTTTCAAAAGAATGATATAGCATTGCATTCTAAAAAGAATTATGACAGAATAAATTTTATCTTATCTGATAGGGTCAGGTGGGGTAAAATAGTTATAAAAACAGCCCAGTTTTCATTGAAACTTAATTTGCAAGAAAATTATTAACTGAATTGGTAAAATAATGATATATAATATGCAAGTGAACTTCCCTCACAAAATTTGAAGAACTGTTTCACAAAAACATGCAAATTAGTACTAACAATGCTATTTTAAAAGTTAGTGTCAATTAACTTTCGTCTTTGTTCATTGCATTTAAAAAAATCAATAAACTTCAATTTCTTAAAAAAAAAGAAAAAAAAAAAGAAAAAAAAAAAGGGAAGACTGCAATTCGAAATAAATTTGTTAGCTGATAGTAAAAAAGAACACACGTTATAAGATTGAAAAATCAAATCTAAACAGTAAATTCGTGATACCACTCCAAAGAATAACATGCAGAATAATACACAATTTCAACAGAAAGTTTATTTGTTTTTATTAATTGTTGATAGCTGGCGCCAAAATAATATTTATATAACTTAAATTTTATAAAGTTTATCTCAGATTCAATCCTCATTTTTTAAAAACATGCATAAAGAAACCTGTAATAAATCTTTTATCACATATGTAAATTGCAACTATTAATTGCATTAACATATTTTTTTTTCTCAAATTCTTTTATAAAGTTACAAATTTGTTTTCCCTACAAAATACAAAATTTCATTTGAATTGATATATATACACGGCATTATATATTCCTATAATTCATTTTTTCCCAATGACTTCAGGATTCAAAGAACTTGACAAAAGAAATTTTCTTTTTTTATTTTAACTACCGATAGACGGCACCAACAAACACAGAATACAGCTATATTCACTGAACACTATGAAACGTTCTCATTGGTCAGAAAATAGATAGCCTTGAAAAACAGAGGTAATTTTTCGCGATATTTTTAACAGTGTATACTGAATTCAAACGGTAATGTAATGAATAAATATAAACAAAAGGGAAAAACGTATTTCAAAATATTAATATGCTTTTGCAAAATATTATATAATATAATAATATCACGATATATATCAAAATATATATCTGCCTATATATATCATCAAACCCTGCTAGTAACAATTATTATCGTAACTTCAAGTAAATTCTGTGTGAAAATTATAATTAAGACTTACACAAACTTAAGGTAATAAACGCGAATTCATTAATCTCTTGGAAAATAATTCTTTATTTTATGGAAGTATGGAACTGTTGCTGAATGTCTGGTAAAAGTTCACTAATTAATTGAACTGGACGATGGTTATGTCATAAAAATGTTTTATAACCAACTTTGTGCATGCGAAGTTCTGATTAAACATCCACTTACGCAGATAAATCTCCTCGAAAACGATCATTCGTAACATTCAGCAATGATGAGCAGCAAAGAGAAATTCCCGCAGGAAACACGTGTACTAAATGCTAATGAAAAATTTTAAATTAATCTTGGTACAAAGCAAATTAATTCTAGAACAAGTGTCCAGCTATCAAACCTAATACCAATTTTTTTTAACACAATCAAACTGACTGGTAAATTTATCATACGAATTGAATATTTCCAACTGAGCGAAAAATGCCCAGGCCGGGAATCGAACCCAGATCCTTGACTTACAAGGCCAATGCTTTTCCGTTTAAGCTAATTGGGCCAACATCCAGCCAGCATATTTCGCTCAGATAACCTTATTGGTAAGAACATCTGGTCTGTCATGTAGACAGCTCAACAGAATAAACCGCAGGTAAAGGACCTCCATATAAACGATGGAAACGTAGATGAACTATTTTTTAACACAATCAAACTGACTGGTAAATTTATCATACGAATTGAATATTTCCAACTGAGCAAAAAATGCCCAGGCCGGGAATCGAACCCAGATCCTTGGCTTACAAGGCCAATGCTTTTCCGTTTAAGCTAACTGGGCCAACATCCAGCCAGCATATTTCGCTCAGATAACCTTATTGGTAAGAACATCTGGTCTGTCATGTAGACAGCTCAACAGAATAAACCGCAGGTAAAGGACCTCCATATAAACGATGGAAACGTAGATGAACTATTTTTTTAACACAATCAAACTGACTGGTAAATTTATCATACGAATTGAATATTTCCAACTGAGCGAAAAATGCCCAGGCCGGGAATCGAACCCAGATCCTTGGCTTACAAGGCCAATGCTTTTCCGTTTAAGCTAACTGGGCCAACATCCAGCCAGCATATTTCGCTCAGATAACCTTATTGGTAAGAACATTTGGTCTGTCATGTAGACAGCTCAACAGAATAAACCGCAGGTAAAGGACCTCCATATAAACGATGGAAACGTAGATGAACTATTTTTTTTAACACAATCAAACTGACTGGTAAATTTATCATACGAATTGAATATTCCCAACTGAGCGAAAAATGCCCAGGCCGGGAATCGAACCCAGATCCTTGGCTTACAAGGCCAATGCTTTTCCGTTTAAGCTAACTGGGCCAACATCCAGCCAGCATATTTCGCTCAGATAACCTTTTTGGTAAGAACATCTGGTCTGTCATGTAGACAGCTCAACAGAAGCCAAGGATCTGGGTTCGATTCCCGGCCTGGGCATTTTTCGCTCAGTTGCAAATATTCAATTCGTATGATAAATTTACCAGTCAGTTTGATTGTGTTAAAAAAAAATAGTTCATCTACGTTTCCATCGTTTATATGGAGGTCCTTTACCTGCGGTTTATTCTGTTGAGCTGTCTACATGACAGACCAGATGTTCTTACCAATAAGGTTATCTGAGCGAAATATGCTGGCTGGATGTTGGCCCAGTTAGCTTAAACGGAAAAGCATTGGCCTTGTGAGCCAAGGATCTGGGTTCGATTCCCGGCCTGGGCATTTTTCGCTCAGTTGGAAATATTCAATTCGTATGATAAATTTACCAGTCAGTTTGATTGTGTTAAAAAAATAGTTCATCTACGTTTCCATCGTTTATATGGAGGTCCTTTACCTGCGGTTTATTCTGTTGAGCTGTCTACATAACAGACAAGATGTTCTTACCAATAAGGTTATCTGAGCGAAATATGCTGGCTGGATGTTGGCCCAGTTAGCTTAAACGGAAAAGCATTGGCCTTGTAAGCCAAGGATCTGGGTTCGATTCCCGGCCTGGGCATTTTTCGCTGAGTTGGAAATATTCAATTCGTATGATAAATTTACCAGTCAGTTTGATTGTGTTAAAAAAAAATAGTTCATCTACGTTTCCATCGTTTATATGGAGGTCCTTTACCTGCGGTTTATTCTGTTGAGCTGTCTACATGACAGACCAGATGTTCTTACCAATAAGGTTATCTGAGCGAAATATGCTGGCTGGATGTTGGCCCAGTTAGCTTAAACGGAAAAGCATTGGCCTTGTAAGCCAAGGATCTGGGTTCGATTCCCGGCCTGGGCATTTTTCGCTCAGTTGGAAATATTCAATTCGTATGATAAATTTACCAGTCAGTTTGATTGTGTTAAAAAAATAGTTCATCTACGTTTCCATCGTTTATATGGAGGTCCTTTACCTGCGGTTTATTCTGTTGAGCTGTCTACATGACCGACCAGATGTTCTTACCAATAAGGTTATCTGAGCGAAATATGCTGTCTGGATGTTGGCCCAGTTAGCTTAAACGGAAAAGCATTGGCCTTGTAAGCCAAGGATCTGGGTTCGATTCCCGGCCTGGGCATTTTTCGCTCAGTTGGAAATATTCAATTCGTATGAAACCTAATACCAGTCTAAAAACGCCCTTTTAACTTCAACCCTCCACGGATTCTACTCTACCAAAATAATCGAATGCAAGATTACGATTGTCGATCCATGTAACAGAAACTTATACAGAGAATGCATAGGTTTGTATCTTTGAAATGAACCAACAGAGAACAAAGTTATTTAATTTTACAGCGTGCAAATTTATGTATTACTCAATTTTGTATTATGATTCAGATTCGGTAAGTGACTTCTAGTGTATACCTCTTCCATTAGTGGAGGGAGAACTGATATATCATATTTGCATCTGACAAAAAAATTACTTGCTCTTTATTGCATTTAGGATTTTTTAACAGTCGATTAGATGAATTAAAAATAAAGTGTTTGTTTTTTAACTATGCCTTGTCATTCTTTCTAAACATAATAAATATGTAATACATATAGCACTATTGCTTCAAAAGTACCATAACTCAAAAATTGGGTTTTTTGAGTTATGGCTGCCATTCGGGTTGGTTTTTACGCCTCTACAATTTTCTTAAAGGGCCAGATAGTGCACTGAAAATCCAGGCACCGGGTGGCAGTTGTTTCGTTTCTTATGTCTGCAAGGTTACTATCTAGAAAAGTAAATTTTAGTTGTTCTAGTGATGTCACTAAGAAGAACTATGTATATAATAATATTATTATTAGTGACATCTTCTTAGTGGTCCTTATCTAGATCCATATCTACCGTATCTACCTATGGATCTAGATTCATATCTACCACTTTCTGACACATTCACAAAAACACTTTCAACGAAAAGAATCCATAAAAACACAGAAATTATATTGGCAAACAGCAGATTTTATTTTATTTATTTTTTATTTATTTTTTACAATCTAAGAATAAAATATATTTAATATTCTTTTGTTTAATACATTCATAAAATTTCTCTCCCCTCCCCCCCCAACAAAAAAATAATAAAAAATCTCATCAATTTTCTGTTATCAAATAATATATATATATATATATATATATAGTATATATATATATCTATATTTAGCTTTTTTTTCTCACAGAAAACAACCGATTTGCTTATATCATTGAATTCTGTACTCTTGAAAACGTAATTCAATATATAAGTTTTTAAATTTTTTATCGGTATCCATATTCTTCTTTTTTTATTCCATATTAATTCTTGTAATTATGTATAAGGCAATTTATTTTATACATACAGTTCTATATTATAGGTTTGTGGTATCCATTTTTATTGTCATTTCACAATATTGCGGTTTTTGATGATGGTCGGTAATGTTTAATTAATGGTTATATATATATATATATATTTATTTATTTATTTATTTATTTATTTATTTATTAAAATGTTAATTCTGTTTTATTGCACATAAATATGTATTTATCGTTAACGGTAATGTAAGACTTTTTCATAGTGCATTTTTGAGTGCTGTCTATTTATCTATCTATCTTACATATCTATCTATCTATCCATCTATCTATCTATCTATCTATCTATCTATCTATGTACACATAAATTAAAAAAAAAAGTTATTTTGCACTTAAGGTATTGAAAATAGAAAACTCTTAAGTATATTGCCGGGTACCATGAGATTTGGTTGTCTATAAACTATTTTTAAAAGTATAAATAAATAAATATATAAAAAGGTTTTCTAATTTTAATATAGGTCGCTACAAACTTGATAGTCAGGTCCGCGGTCGTGTCACAACCTACTCACCCCCCCCCCCCTTCTTTATGGTCTGCCTTGCCTACAACCTTCATTAAAAAAAGCGAGGGGAGTCTACTGAAATCAATGCTGAATAACATGGAAAGTTGGATAACCAAATGTCCAACGATCGAGGCTTTGCTATAGTATATTAGCCACCACATTATTAAAACTTCATACTCTTTTAAGAGCTACATAGAGAGAGCTACTTTAAATAGCTGTGTCACATATGGAAACACGAATAAAATATTAGATAGAAAACCCGACATTACTAATGTTTTCTATTCATTTAGCGTCTTTAAAAACTATTTTTGAGATTTTAAAGTCATTTAAAATCTGCATACACGAATAAAATTTCTTTATATAAGACTGAAAACTACATTTATTACTGTAAAGGAAACAGACGCTTTCATAAGTCGGTCTTGAAAGATAAGGCAGATTTGAATTCTGCCAAGTTGAGTTGTTCCAAAAATAATACTCAATGTCATATTAATTAGCTGTTCTTCAAAGGTCAAAATAGTATTTCAAAAATGCAAAGCCACTTCCATTAATACAAATTTTAAATTCAGAAAGAAAATGTCTTAAAAGTGAATGTGAATGTGTAAGGAAAATAGTATCTTACACTAATATAAATTTTCAGAAAATTGGTTATTAAAATGGCTGCAATGCGAATTTATGTTACTATAATGTAGTAGTTCTATTGTACCCCGTTAAGACGATACCTGTGGCATAGAGTGCTGCATGGGATGGATCCAAATCCGAAAGGCTTAAATCCGAACACGATATTGCAGTCGTTCTGATATACCCAATAAAGACGATACCTGTGGCACAGGGTGCTGCATGGGGTGGATCCGAATCCGAAAGTTTTAAATCCGAACATGATAATGCAGCAGTTCTGTGATACCTAGTAAAGACGATACCAGTAGCATAGAGTGCTGTATGGGTTGGGATCGATCCCGACAGGTTTAAACCCGATAGCCCGGCCCAAAACTGGAAATGAAAAAAAAAAAAAAGCATAATTAAATGCCATTATGAGAGATATTTACAGATATTAATTTTATATTCCCGATATTCAGTCACATTTGGACTATAAATTTCATTTACTATGAAGTAAATTAAATCTATACAAATTGAATACTTTCAAAGTTATCTTTATTTTATTCTAAAACAACATTCTGAGCTTTTTATTATTGTAATAAAAAAAAGGGCATATTCGCTTCAAATATTTTACACAGAAATGAAAGTAACGATTCCGATTTATTCAGTAACTCAAGAGGATTAACAGTTTACGCTACATTTTTGGAAATGTTTACGCTATGGACTGTGACGGTTCTGATATTTTTTACAGTGTACTTTGAACCCAACCAGTGAAAAATTAAGAGTCAATCCGACAAACCCTACTCAAAACCAACCACCAGCAACAAATCTAGTCATCTTGATCGAGTTCGGGTTTAAATCGAATAACTAGACTCTATGCAAGATTCCATAGTGACATTAATATCTTTACTCATGTTAAATTTACAAGATGCTTTTATAATACGTTTCTATTTTTAAAAAAATCCTTGCCGGCTGGGCCTACAGGCGGAGGTAGATTTCGAAATTAAGTGCTAATTTCAGCAACAAAAACTAAATGAAGATTAGAGATAAACCCAGTTTAGCAAATTTAAATGGCCGCTTTTGACGAGTTTTTAATCTCATTTTTTTTTTTTTTTTTTTTTTTTTTTTTTGTAAAAGCTGGTTTTATTATCAGAATCATGTTAATAGGATAATTTTTTCTTCATTTTTGCTACAAGAGCCCTATCAAAAACTTGTCAATATAAAAGTTGTAGATAATATTCAGAAGATTTATAATAAATTCAAGCAGATTTGATATCTTGTGAATTGACGAAGTTATGAATTTTATTTCTTCCTCCATCCCCTCCTTTTTTTTCGTTTTTAATTTTTTTTTAGGTAAGAGTTGTTCCTATCAAAAACTTGTCGATACAAAAGTTTTAGATAGTATCAAGAAGATTTGCAAAAAGTTTTGGTGAATTTGATATCTTGAAAATTGACGAAGTTATGAATTTTTTTCTTCTTAAAATCCCATTTTTTTCGCCCCTTGAGCCCATTTTTAATTCCATCAAAGATTTCGATTTAGAAGCAGCTGTCTTACCTTTATTGTCTTACTGTTTGTGTTTTGTGGCAGTGGACCGGGCAACATTAATCATTGAGTTCACAGTCTCAACATAATATGACAGTAGTTTAGCAGCACTTGATTTACGTTTTTTTTTTACTGTCGACAAAACCAAGAGCGTTTTTACATATCCAATAAGTGAAACTGAACTTCTGACACTTTATAATTATTTGTTAGTAAAAATCGTAAGAATTCCTAGTGAAAGCGATTCATTACGTAGATGTTTCAGATTCTGGAAATAACTATAACACGTCAAGTAAGTGGCATTACAAGTGAAATATCTGTTAGTCAACACAAAAGTTTAATTCAACTAATTAGACAACTATGTGAACGCTTGCCGATAGATATGGACGTTTCAAGGGAAGAAAGGCTAAACAATTCCCAAAAATTTGCATAAGAATGATTAACACTACAGACAATGATAACAACTACTAGCAAAAAATAATAAATACGGGGCAAAACTCATATGTTAACTTACAAACAATATGTCAGCAAAAGCAGCAAAACAACAGGAACAGGGACATCCAAACTTAGCACCAACTGATGAGGATTACGGAATGCCTGCTCCGGAGTAAAGTCCCCACCACTGTCAACAGCGTCGGGACGAGCCCGAACAACATATATTTAACTGAAAAAGAAACCGAAACTGACATGGGAGACAGTCCCTGTATAAAGAACACAACAGCCAACTCGGTTGAGAAATACATTATGATAATAAAATACTAAAATTAAGCAAATAGACTAATAAAACCTTTAGGACATTAACAAGTTTTACAACTATTAAAATAAATAATCATTGTTTAACGTTTGATATACAAGTTAAAGTAAAAAAATATATTACAATTCATCAGACATACAAGTAAAATTACATAAATACATTTAATACAATTAAAAAGCAAACGTTTCGAGCTAAATTTTAGCCCCTCATCAGTGCAACAAAACATTCAAATGACACACAAAACATTTAATCAATCTACAGATATGCAATTATTAAAGTCATTGTCGTTGGATCCTTCTATCGTGATTACCAGAGCCGACAAGGGCCGGATGGCTGTGATTATGGATAAGTCCGCTTTGTTAAAGCACATGAGTTATTGGATGATGTTTCTACGTATAAAGTTTTAAGTAAAGACCTTACACCAAGTATTCAGAAGAACTTCAATGCTTTACTTAGCGACCTAGAAAAAAAGAAAAAACTCCCCCCGGATACAGCTAAAAAATTAAAGTGTTATACTGGCATTGTTCCGGCTTTTTATGGTTTACCCAAAGTTCATAAAACTAATATGTCTCTCCGTCCAATTATAGATTATACTCGTTCACCTGTCTATAAATTGTCTAGTTTTTTATCGACATTGTTGAAACCTCTAACTTTGGAATCCATTTACTGTCTTACATCAGCTTATCAATTTTTGGACTGTCTTAAGAGTTTCCGTTTTCCACCTAACTACATGATGGCTTCATTTGACACAGTGTCTATGTTTACATCTATACCGATTGATTTTGCTTGCGAAGTTGTCCAGAAAGTATGGCCTAAATATAATATGGACTCAAGTCTTGACATTTTGGACGTTGTTGATCTTGTGAGATTTTGTCTTACATCTAATTGTTTCATTTTTGATGAAAAATTTTATAGCCAAGTTAATGGAACTGCTATGGGATCCCCAATTTCCGTTAGAATAGCTGAAATAGTAATGCAGTACATTGACTATGAAATGATGTGCCTTTTAGGCTCTAAGGTCTGTTTCTGGAGACGTTATGTCGATGACGTTTTTTCTTGTTGCGAAGCATGAGGATTTGAATGAAATTCTACAAACTGCGAACTCTATCTGTCCAGCAATCCAATTCACTGCCGAAATCGAGACTGATCGCAAATTACCTTTCATCGACATTATGGTTGAAAGAGTAGAGAATACTGATTTTCAGAAAGTTTTAACATCTGTATACCGTAAGGCGACAAATTCTGGGCATTATCTAAATTTTGAATCTATGAACCCACTCTCCCATAAAATCGCAGTCGTTAGAACTTTAATCCACAGAGCTAAAAGTTATTGTAATACTGATGCAGCCTTCCAATTTGAAAAAAAAGAAGATATTTAGTGACTTAATTCTAAATGGATATCCTTTAAGATGGTTAAAAAGGATTTTTTCTGAGCATCGCGTGTCATCCTCTGTAAATTGTAAGGCTCCCGCTATTTACATATCTCTACCCTACAACAAATATCTTTCTGAAAAAATCTCTAGCCTTTTGAAGTCTCATAACATCAGTACATCATTCAAGCCTCAAAATGTTTTGAAAAACTTACTTTGTAAATCTAAACCTAAAATTCCCTCCTTACTAAGAACCGGTTCAATTTACAGTATCCCATGTAAAGATTGCGACTCAGTATATGCTGGGCAACATATAACTATGATATGTTCCCGCACCATGTTGGTTAAATCAAAGTAAAATTGCGTAATTTGTTATTTCTGTTTGTATAAATATTTTTTATAAAATATAATTATGAGTGTAAAATTATAATGTTTATATATTTAAGTAAAATAAGAGTGTAAGTTCATACAAAAATTATTAAGTTGATTTTAAATAGTAAATATATATTTTTAAAAAATTGTTGTATTGTAAAATGAATGTATAATATTGAATGGAGTTCGGATCTCAGACAACAACAATACGCAGACGCCATGGTGTCGTTTTATGACAAGCCAATGGAAAGTGGTGTATAATTAGAAATCGTAAAATCATAAAAACGTTGGAATCAATTTATGGCCTCAATAAAAGTGTTGGGATAAATTTATGACTTTTCAGACCACCCAAACTTTAAGGCAGATAATAATATTAAAGTATATGTAAGGGGCCATTTGCAGACTGCTAGCTAATAGGCCTATCGAAGTATAATAAAAAATCTTCTCACATCCAATAACAGTGGACTAGACAAAAATAGTTCCTCCCACTGCAGGAGCTGGTGTGCAAGAAGAATAAGTTTTGAAAAAGGCTAGTCTGAAAAAAGATGTAGAGGATGCAAGAGCTCTCCTGAAAGCCCGTGCAATGAGTCCCGTAAGCCCTAGTAAAGCCCAGGCGAGATGGACATGTTGGAGCGAGCCTAATCCAGCCTAATCAAGCCAAATTGAGGATGCGTTCCTGATGACACATTGCCATGATCCTAAGCAACGCAACAACTCGGAATTAGATAAATAAAGGCCACCATCCCGTATATTAAAAGAAGGTACTATTTTAAACATTTTCTTTTACCACTTAAGATCATATAAAAAAATCTTAAAAAATACTTTTCTGATATTTTATGGTAGAGAGTTATCTGAGATCCGACCAAACCAATAATTAAATAAGATTAAGGTAATTTTAAAAATGAAAGAGAGTATTTCTTTTAGCAAAAAGAAACAATTATAATAATTAGAGTACGTGAAAATATTGTCTTTTTTTTTTTAAAAAGATTAAACATACTTAAAATAATGAGAAGCAAACAAAAGTGTTGTTTTCTATTTTTTGAATTAATATTATGTTTTTTTTGTAAATAGATATGTTCAATGTAAATAAAATATTTAATCAAGTTTTAAAAAGTTTCTGTAATTATTTAATTAATAATATTTAAAGTGTGTCAATTCTTTTTTTACAGCTTAAATTTTAGTTTAATTCATAAGTGGAAGAGTTCGTCTAAATAATTCACAACGCAAACTCTTAATTTTATTCGTAATTATTCAAATTTAATAATTACTTTTTGACGCGAATTATAATTTAATTTTATTAATGCTTCGCGTTGCTCTTCTACTAGAATGTAGGTAAATACGATCACTTATATTATTTAAATTTATCTAAGGTATATAAAACTATATACCAATTTGCTATGAGGTTGCTTGGATGATTTGGACCAATTAACAATTTTGAATATATTTAATAAAAAATAAACAGGTGTAATTATCTGTCCAGCATCCCCCCTTCATTAAGTAAAATGGTGCTCTGACTCAGGAACGATCATCTGAGGTCATTAGATAGTAAAATGGTGCTCTGACTCAGGAACGATCATCTGAGGTCATTAGATAGTAAAATGGTGCTATGACTCAGGAATGTTCATCTGAGGTCATTAGAAATAATAATAATAATAATAATAATAATAATAAAGGAAAATAAATTTAAGTATTATTTTAATGTCACAATTTTAAAGATATTGTAGGTATGTAAGTTTAATTGATTAAAATTTTATTAAAATTAATTTTATTATTGTAACAATACTGACACACATATAATAATTTTATATAAATAAAATGAATAATATATGTTAGTAAAAAAAACAAAAAGGAAATGAAAAAAATAATTCTGGGATTTATAATAGGTAAATTTAGGAATTACAATTTTGTTTTTTTTTTCTCTCTTTTCTCTTGTGGTTGGATCTCAGTTACCATTGAAAAATAATGGCATTCACATCACAGATGACACATTTGTAAAAATAATTTTTTTTTATATAATGTATAAATAATAATAATAATAAGAATAATGAGTAAAATTTTATAATATGTCTGATATAAAAATGATTGAAATGTCAATAGATCATGATTTTTGAAATTGTATCACCTTGATACAAAAGAAAATTTATGAGTCGTACTACGAAGTAGTAGTACAATATTTACAAAAATAAGATTGTTTTTTCTGTAGAAAAAGACAGATATTTTTCTGTTAAATGAAATTATGTTGTTTTTTATATATATTATAAATATTTTAGGGGTATTTATGTGTGTAAAAGAATAATCTACAAAACAACTTCATCTCCTAAGAAATTTTTTTTAAATTTTAGTGTTGTTGTTTTTATGTATTTATGCAATTTAGAATATTTTCATACATATGTGGTAATATAAAAAAAAAAAAAAAAAAAGTATGATAAACAGAAACATTCTGTTAAAAGGTTATGCCCAACAATAAGCGAAAATTTAAAAGGAGAAGTGTAGATTTAAATACCTCTGGAGTTAAAACCAGAGGACAGAAAAATAAAATTATTTCTCTAAATTATTCGCTACAAAAAACTAAAAAGAATACAATGACTCAACCTAGTGTTGATACGCTGTTGAATTGTATCCCCGTCTTTGACGGAAAGAAAGAGTCGAATATTAAATTTTTTTTGAACGAATTCGATAATCTAATTAAACAAACGGAATTAGAGAATGTTTCGAAACTAGCGCTCTTGAAAACGAAATTAGTCGGTAGTGCTAGAGATAAATTAGCTAACGAAGAAAATCTTAATACAGAAAAGGACTATGGTCAATTTAAAGAAAAATTAATCGATACTTTTTCTACTAAAACAAGTTTTTCTGCGGCTCAAAGCAATTTTTTTTCTCTTAGGCAAAAACCTGCGCAGGCTATCGCTGATTTTATCAGTGAATTCAATGCGGCTGCAAAACTTTACCTAGATAAAAGTGGCCAAAATATTGACAACGGTAATGGTAGTTTATTTGAAATGATAAAATTCACAAGATTTTTAGAATCAGTTAGGGCAGATTTAAGTTTGGACATTCGAAGAATGGCGCCGAAAAATTTCAACGACGCATGTAAATTTGCGAAACAAATGGAAGATGCATACAATCAAGTTGCATCAAAGGAAATTAATTCGATTACAAAAACCTCCACTGAGGAAAATTTGGACAAATTGTTAAAATTAAATATGGAAAGCGCGGAGCAAATTAAAATTTTGACTTCCGAAATAAACAATTTGAAAATTAAAACAAAAGACACTGCATCAAGCAGATGGTGCGAATTATGTAAAAAAAATTCGCATACTTTAGAAACGTGCTGGTACAAAAATGATAATAAAAATACTTATAAGGATAGCAGAGATTTCGCAGGTCGGCATTTTAATAAAAGGTACTCTTATAATGGACAGTATCAACCGAGAGCGAATTTTAATCCTAGATTTGTTAACCCAAACCAGCAGTGGCATTTTCAATCTTATGCACCCACAGGTGGTTACTATGGATATTCTCCATATCCCCCACCCCCACCAAATTACTTCCCTCAGCATGTGCCATACAGGAATAGTCAACCTCAGAGTCATGCCAGTTATTATCCAAATGAGGATAAAAATGAGAATTTAAAAGAGAATGCTCAAAAGTATCCGAAAAAGTATAATAAAAAGGGTAAAACTGATGATCAAAGGGACAAGTAAGGGATATGAATTGGTATTAAAAATAAATCAAAATGCATAATTAATCGAATTTCAAAATTTAAAAATTTTCAAAATTTAAAAATAAATTTTTCTCTTTTAGATAAAAAAAAATTTGACACAAAATTAATAACTTGCCTTTTTAAAATTCAAAATAATAATAAGAAAGGATAGGAACATGGGAACGCCAATTTGTCTCAGGGTTACAATATTGAGCAAATGTGCAGGGCGCACCCGAAAACATACTTATAAAATTATGTAATGTGCTTCACAAAACTTCACTGGAGCAGTGAAATATTTATCTCCAGGCGAAAGTTATATATATATATTTTTTTTCTTTTCGAATATGAATTAGAAAATATAAAATCTTAACAAAGCCAAATAACATTAAAACTTAATTAATTTCATAGTAAATAATCTTGGAGTAATTTTCAAAAAAAAAAAAAAAAAAAAAAAAAAAAAAAAAAAAGAGAGAATTTTTTTCTGTCTTCTATAAGGGTAGCCTTTGCTAATAGCCTTACAATTTAGATGACAAAATTTCAGAATTACTCTTTAAAATGAGTAGGTGTAAGCTATAGGTTCAGGGTAGTTAGAACAGCTTTATAGCATACTCATATATATATTTTTTTCTTATATAAATATATGGTTGACAAGGAATAAATTATTAGTGCACTCTATATTAGGATAGCGGTCAGCTATAAGCCTAAACATAATAAAATATACAAAAAGTGCTAAGATTTATTCCGGTAGTTCAAGTACAACTTATATGCTAAAGTCTAGAATTTAGACAGCAGGGATAAGTTTTATGAACAAAAGTGTTATAAAAAAATTTAAAAAAAGGATTTTGGTGTAGCACATTGGTTTTTAAAAAAACATATATATGTATAACAATGGACAAGGCAAGTTATTTCAACATGATTGCACACAAAAATAATAGTAAAAAAAAAAAAAAAAAAAAAAAAAAAAATACACAAATAAATAATTGAAGTAAAATTAAAATTTTCTCACCAAAGGCTTTCTGTATAGGGTACAATTTTGGCCTACGGCTGGGTATGCACCAACACCAACAAAATATTTGTAGAAAAATTATTCACAGATACATCAATATAGTCATCACCTAGGCATAAATTTCAGGATTCTTGGCTGAAAAAGGAATCGAAGAAAAAATTAAGTATGGTATAATTACTAGATGTTATGCTCAGAAACAATAAAATTAGTAATATTATATTGTAAAAAGCAGCATTTTGAGTTTTCTTTAGGAAAATTTTTGATTTTTAGGTTTTACACATTTATGGAGTGTCTAGCTCAGTGTTTAGTTCCTAGATTTAATAAAAAAAATAATAAATAAAAATATAAGTTCGTGTTGTTTTCAAAATAAATAACAAAAGGTATAGCAATTAGCATTTACAGTTAAAATTTATGGAATTTTCAGCAAAATTAACATTAGACAAACATAGTTTATATTATATTTAACTTGATAAGCTAATTTACTTTTATTAACGGTATTCAATTAGAATTAAAGTAGGCTTAAATTCAAGTTAAATTAATTAATAACATTGTTGTAGTGTAAAATTTTATGTAAGACTATTATATTTTTATTGTATATATAAAAATATGCAAATTTAACAATTAATAAAATGTATTAGCAAAATTATTTAATATAAATATTAAATGACATCTTGCTGAAATCAGCTAGAAATTAGATTTTTTTTTAAATAAAATATTTTATAAATTTATGTTAGTTTAGAATTTAAGCATTTTTTTTTCTCTTTACTTTCCCTTAGAATTAAATGCAATTCTAAATTAAACACATATAAATTTACATAGTATTGATAAATTTGAGTGTGTGAGTTCATAAATTTTTTTTTTATATAATTTGGCCAATTTAACATAAGAAAACAAAATAAATAAATAAATATATTTATATATATTGGCCTTATTTTTATTAAAATAGGTAGTATGGCTTAATAAATTTATTTACTTAATTTTTTTTATAGTACGTACAGTAATTATTTTTAAAACTTGATCTATAAAAAAAATTGGATGTGGTTGTTTGTGAGTATACAAAGATTTTTTCTGCTGGCAGAAATTCTTTGGTTCGGCCGAGTACTCATGGGTTACTACATACGATGTTACGTAGTAATTATCATTTACTTTTGTTTTTTTTTTTAAATTATACAAGTGTATTAAGTACATTTTTTTTATAATTAAATAATAATTATTAATGTCGGATTAATAATAATAATTTATTATCTTTTATTTTTAAACATATCATTAAATTTTAGACAGTAGAATTCACATACGGAATGTTAATGATAAATAAAATTTTGAATAAATAAATTTTTATTTCATTCAGTAAAAAAATAAATAAATATGAAAATTTAACAATCTTTTAAGATAGAATTGTTGGCTAAATAAATAATAATTTAAGACAAAAAAATTGTTCTCTTCTTCGTCAATGGCATTTTCTGACAACACTATTTAATAGTATTAAATGAAGGTGAATTTTTAAGGTCAGCGTAATGCATATTTTGCATTTTGGAGAGGCCGTAGAAGTCATTTTTCCGTGTTGTTTACATTTTAATAGTAAACAATATCATGAATCAAAATTTGTGTTTGTTAAAAAGGTCTAAAAATATACAATGTAATCAGTTAAAGAAAATTATATGCATTTTTTTTTAATCCTGAAAGGCAATTTGGTTTAGTTTAAACCTGAATGCATAAAAAGCCACCCTCGCTTCAGTTCCAGTACGAGGCAGGAGAATTCCGATGATAGAATCGCCATTTTTCCCCTGCAAAATAATAAAAAAAAAAAGCAGAAGGTTTACATTAGATACGATACAAATACATACACTGTTTATGCATAGATTATGTTTAAAATTACATACAGGCATGCACAGTGAGTTAAGAAGAAAGTATATCAAGAAATTATACTAATTAATAAGGTAATTACAAGCATGAAATGGTTTTAAATACTTACTTTTTGAAGTCGTAAAATTTTGTCACAGCACAAATCATCTCGCAGAAAGGGATTTGTAGCTGACCAACCCCTCGTTTCGAAAGAATCGGGGACGTTCAAAACTGGTTTTATTCAATCCTCCTTCTTCTTCTTTTTTTTTTTTTTTCTCTCTTTCTCGTATCGGGTAAAGTTGGAAAGCATTGCGTAATGATATATTAAAGGAGATGAATTAGCTTGTACATTTTGACAGATCATACATGTTAGAAGTAACAAATAAATAAAATAATGTAACAAGTTTGTATACAATATTTTTCTGATTATAATTTGAATACATCAGATTAATTATGTGAAAATATAACATGTCATATTACAAGCATTGTATTTACTTTTATTCAGTATAAAATGTGTTTTAGATAAAACACTGTGTCATAAGGTTGTATGTGATGAAATAATATGTCAAATGCGTATGCCATTATTTTTCTTATAATGAGGTTTATTTCGGCATATTAATTTCAGACAAAATTATAGCTTTGAATGTATTTTGGGCACTTAAACTGTAAAGTTACAAAATTAGTAAACATGTGTGTGGTAAAGAAAAAAGGCTTCGAGAAAGACGTCTGATTGTCAGTACAGAGGTCTTCTATAAATGTGAATGTCAACAGACAACTATGCTATCATGTGTTGAACTTTCTGTTATGAAACAATAGAAGAACTTCTTATAAAATATACCAGAACCATTCATAATTGAACTTTACAGTCTTCGCTCAAAAACTGTGTAGATACACAGTCATACGGACACGTACATTCCTTCAAGCTTTACAAAAAAAATAAAACCAGCAATCAGTTTTTATTTTTTTTTTTTTCGATACCGGGAGAGATGCTGGGCAACATATAACTATGATATGTTCCCGCACCATGTTGGTTAAATCAAAGTAAAATTGCGTAATTTGTTATTTCTGTTTGTATAAATATTTTTTATAAAATATAATTATGAGTGTAAAATTATAATGTTTATATATTTAAGTAAAATAAGAGTGTAAGTTCATACAAAAATTATTAAGTTGATTTTAAATAGTAAATATATATTTTTAAAAAATTGTTGTATTGTAAAATGAATGTATAATATTGAATGGAGTTCGGATCTCAGACAACAACAATACGCAGACGCCATGGTGTCGTTTTATGACAAGCCAATGGAAAGTGGTGTATAATTAGAAATCGTAAAATCATAAAAACGTTGGAATCAATTTATGGCCTCAATAAAAGTGTTGGGATAAATTTATGACTTTTCAGACCACCCAAACTTTAAGGCAGATAATAATATTAAAGTATATGTAAGGGGCCATTTGCAGACTGCTAGCTAATAGGCCTATCGAAGTATAATAAAAAATCTTCTCACATCCAATAACAGTGGACTAGACAAAAATAGTTCCTCCCACTGCAGGAGCTGGTGTGCAAGAAGAATAAGTTTTGAAAAAGGCTAGTCTGAAAAAAGATGTAGAGGATGCAAGAGCTCTCCTGAAAGCCCGTGCAATGAGTCCCGTAAGCCCTAGTAAAGCCCAGGCGAGATGGACATGTTGGAGCGAGCCTAATCCAGCCTAATCAAGCCAAATTGAGGATGCGTTCCTGATGACACATTGCCATGATCCTAAGCAACGCAACAACTCGGAATTAGATAAATAAAGGCCACCATCCCGTATATTAAAAGAAGGTACTATTTTAAACATTTTCTTTTACCACTTAAGATCATATAAAAAAATCTTAAAAAATACTTTTCTGATATTTTATGGTAGAGAGTTATCTGAGATCCGACCAAACCAATAATTAAATAAGATTAAGGTAATTTTAAAAATGAAAGAGAGTATTTCTTTTAGCAAAAAGAAACAATTATAATAATTAGAGTACGTGAAAATATTGTCTTTTTTTTTAAAAAAGATTAAACATACTTAAAATAATGAGAAGCAAACAAAAGTGTTGTTTTCTATTTTTTGAATTAATATTATGTTTTTTTTGTAAATAGATATGTTCAATGTAAATAAAATATTTAATCAAGTTTTAAAAAGTTTCTGTAATTATTTAATTAATAATATTTAAAGTGTGTCAATTCTTTTTTTACAGCTTAAATTTTAGTTTAATTCATAAGTGGAAGAGTTCGTCTAAATAATTCACAACGCAAACTCTTAATTTTATTCGTAATTATTCAAATTTAATAATTACTTTTTGACGCGAATTATAATTTAATTTTATTAATGCTTCGCGTTGCTCTTCTACTAGAATGTAGGTAAATACGATCACTTATATTATTTAAATTTATCTAAGGTATATAAAACTATATACCAATTTGCTATGAGGTTGCTTGGATGATTTGGACCAATTAACAATTTTGAATATATTTAATAAAAAATAAACAGGTGTAATTATCTGTCCAGCAGTATATATTGGCGAAACTGGTTGCACTTGCGCCATTCGCCTTGCCGAGCATAAACGTACTTACAAATCTTGAAACCTACAGTCTAAAATTGTACAGCATTCTTTAGATACCGACCATATCCCAGATTTCGCGAATATGAAAGTTATCAGATCCGGTTGCAATAACATTAAAAGTAGAGTTTTTCTGGAAGGTGTGTTCACTCGTCAGCAAACGTTGCCGATAAATGAATCATGTGCACTTCCTCCTGAATACTCAGCATTGTTTAAAAAATTTTTTATACTTTATTTAATTTTAACTGCTAATAATTTTTAACTGTAAACATGATATATATTTTCTGTCATTTGAATGTTTTGTTGCACTGATGAGGGGCTAAAATTTAGCTCGAAACGTTTGCTTTTTAATTGTATTAAATGTATTTATGTAATTTTACTTGTATGTCTGATGAATTGTAATATATTTTTTATTTTAAGTTTTGCAACGTTTGTTATGGCACTAATTAAAAGAATGGAACTAGACCTTCGTCGGTCTAGGAACCTACTTCGGGACCCAATCAAATCATTTTAATCTCCCTTTTTAGCATGGGAGAAGAGAAAGGGAAAAAAAACCAGCTTGAATTTAGCACCTATTGCTTGCAGCGTCATCTATTGTTTTAAAATCAAACTAAATTCGAGAATCACGCTAAAAAAAACTCCCGATATCATACATAACACTCCTGCAAGAATTTTTAAATATCTGTCACTGTTTGCGAGTTATTGAATTTTAAAATCAGTCAGTCCTTTTTAGTACACCCGGTATTTGCAGTTGTGGCCAGCGTTTTTAAATTAAACAGATTTTTTCTCTATTACTTGTTGAAGATAAATTCTGAATATAAATAGATGATGTACAGGGAAACACAAAAGTTCTCGTTTACATTTCCCTTTATTGTTGGAAATTGATGAAGGGGAATTTTAACTGCGGTATGCGTTTTCTAACGGAACTAAATTTTAGCATACTATGTATTATATGATAAATTTATAGACCATACACAGGGCTGCACAAAAAATTCACACTTTTCCGACTATTCATGGTAATTGTCAAATTGTGTTTTTAATGTATTATGCGTTTTGTAAATTATTTATTTAGACATCATTTTTCACTTTATTAAACTCTGAAGTTTTATTCTGAACATTCTGAACGTATTGGAAAGTGTTTCATAATCTATACTTGACGCATAATTTTACGTTCTTGTTTAATCACGAAAAGTTGTCATGAGGATTATTTAGGATTATTACTTCTTTCTATCTAAGAAGATATTTTTAAATGAGAAAATTAATCTTTAAACAATTTTAAAATGCTATTGAGTATTTTCTACTGCGTACTTTCAGCATCGTGCTCCGGCTCTGCTGACACAAATTTTTTCGTGCTCAGGAAGGCTAGGGCTCCGAAAGAAAAGTCCGTAACAAATCCCTCCCTTACTTAGATTATATTTTAGGTGCGTTAGTAACGGAAGCAGGACGTTTCGGTCCCGACACTTCGGTCCCGCCATTTCGGTCCCGCCGTTTCGGTCCCAAGACATTTCGGTCCTGAGACACTTCGGTCCCAAGACATTTCGGTCCCGAGACAATTCGGTCCCAAGGCATTTCGGTCCCGAGACATTTCGGTCCCAAGACATTTCGGTCCCGAGACACTTCGGTCCCGAGACAATTCGGTCCTGAGACATTTCGGTCCCGAGACATTTCGGTCCCAAGACATTTCGGTCCCGAGACATTTCGGTCCCGAGACATTACGATCCCGAAACAATTCAGTCCCAAGACATTTCGGTCCCTTCTCCAGCAAGCTGAAATTTTGTGCACTTGAAATTGGTGGCAATTTTATAGGGGACATTGTAGAGTTTTTTAAATAAAGGCCTTAAAATTTCAGTAAACACACACAAATTTCGTATGGTAATCATTTTAAAAAACAAGGGGGGGGGGGATTGAGATTTTCTATATTTTAGTGTATCATAAGTATAAGGGTCTGATAAATTAAGACATTTATAACTCGATCTATAATTATCGCAAAACACTCATATTTTGTATGGTAAACGTAATCTTTATAAAAGGAGGGACATTATCAAATTTTTTAACTGAACTCCCTAAATTTTAGTATAACTCGAATATAAGGACTCGAAAACGCAAACACTTATAACACAGATCAAAATTGTCGCAGCCCACACAAATTTCCTATGATAATCATAATCGTTTTATAAGGCAGGCGGGGGGGGGGGGGCTCTGTTGACTTTTTATATATTTTAGTGTATCTTAAGTATAAGGTCCTGATAAATTAAAACATTTATAACTCTCTCTGTAATTATCGTAATCACACTCATATTTTGTATGGTAAACGTAATCTTTAAAAAAGGAGGTACATTATAAGATTTTTTAACTGAACCCTTGAAATTTTAGTATAACCGAATATAAGGGCTCGAAAACCGCAAACACTTATAACTCGCAATCAAATTGCATGCAAATTGCGTCCCCATGCAAATTTTATATGGTAGAAGTAATCGTTTTCAGGAGTGGGGGAAGAGAGAGTTCTGTGGATTCTTTATAGAAGCTCCTCATATTTTAGTCTATCATAAATATAAAGTCCAGACAATTTAAAAATATTTATAAGTCGAGCTTTAATTTTCATATGCAAATGCCCATGCCAAAATGCACATATTCAATTGTATATAATTTGCACACTATGTGATTAATAATGAAAAAATCTGCAAATATTTTTACAAATCTTTATTTTATCCTATTATTTAACGGCGCATCAATTTTAAATGTATTGCATTTTACATATTTTTTAAAAAGGGGGTTCTTAACATGGAATTGTGATAAAGACACATTATTTTTTAAATTCTGCACCGGAACAGACTAGAACTTTCTATTTTATTTTAATAATTATTTTAATTTACTATTTTTTGAAAAACTATTTAAAAGTTTGCATTAATCTTTTTACATGTAACAATAATATTACCGCTATTTCTACCGGTGTCGAATGACAAGTTTAAAAATATTTTTAATTTTGAACCACTTCACCGTTTGCCCCGAGATAACTCGGGGATAAAAGCACTTTTTCCCCATACCTGTCGACGGTGAAGTGGTTTTCAACAATTACAAATCCTTTTAAATATATTTAAGACTTTTATATGCTTATTACATTCAAAAACTACGAGCACAATAAACATAAATCAAAATTTTAAAATTTCTATTGTCATAAAATATTCTTTTCGTATTTAAAATTAATTCTGTATTTCAAATATTTCTTTGTTATTTATTTGACTTATACACTATGACGCAAAAGTTTAGACAATGAAGAAATTCTTACATACTTTGAAAAATATTTATTCAATTTTCAAATCACTGATTGAAATTAATGTGCTGTACATATAAACAATATTTATAACAAAGAAAAGTGGAATTGTGCATATTGCAATAAATTAAATGGTAACAAAAATAAACTGCTGTCTCAAAAGTTTAGACACAAATTAAATAAAATCGAAATAAACAATTTTTAAAACCTGGTAGCGCATCCATGCTTATGTATTACGTCATATACACGAGATTGCATGGAAGAAACTAAATCTTGCATAGTTTGTGGATCGATATCGTACCATGCATTCTCAATAGATGTCTTAAGTTCCTTTTCAGAAGAGTATTGTCTAGCGTTGCTATAAACTTTGCGACACATGATGCTCCAAAGGTTTTCTATAGGGTTAAGATCTGGGCTACATGCTGGCCAGTCGAGAACTCTTATATTATGGGAATTAAACCAAGATTTTGAATGTTTTGCAGTGTGAATTGAAGCATTGTCTTGCTGAAATTCCCACTGAGGACCCCCTAGAAGCTCAGCAAATGGCAGTAGGTTTTCTTCTAATGTCTGTTATAATGCTGTGAAATTTGACGACCACTGGTGAAGGTCAGAGATACTTGTCCATTATAGCAAAAGGCTGCCCAAACCATCACCGAGCCCCCTCCTTGTCTGCGACTAAAAAAACGTCGAGGTTCCTTCCGCAAGTCATGCCAATACGATAAACAACCATCTGGACCATCCAGATTCCACTTTTTTTCATCGCTAAATATGACTGACTGCCATTTCTCTCCATATGACATATGCTTTCGAGCCCACATAAGTCTTTGTAACTTATGATGTGGTTTCAGAGCTGGTTTCTTCTGCATTTTGCTATAAACGATTGTTCCTTTTTCCAAAATTCGTCTACGAATCGTATCCTTTGATACAGAGAGTCCCGATGAGCTTTGAACTCCACGTACGCTCATTTGTTGAGTACTCGCTAGTCTTTGTATCAGGCGATCCTCTCGTACATTTGTCACACGTGGCCTCCCAGACCGACATTTTGCTTTATATTCGGAACCACTCGATAAAACTCGATAAATAGATTTTTTTGACCTATTAATAATAGCAGAAATTTCAGAAACGCTCTTCCCTTCACCTTTCAACTGCCAAATCCTTGAAACCTCATTCACTTGAATTTCTTTAGCTCTCGGCATGTCGACTATGAAGCGCAATCGTTTGCAGAACTTAAGTACTCCAAATTTGTGACATCATCGATTCTAAATTTGCATATGCCAGCGAATATTCAAAGAAATTTAGAATAGTGTCTAAACTTTTGCGACAAGCACATTTGAATTTTTATGAAAAAAATTAGTATTATAGCAAATAAAACGACTGTCTTTTGTACATAGCATTTTAAATCAGTTTTTGAATATATTTACAGGTTTTTGTAATTCTGACGTCATAATTCTACATTTTAAAGCTGAATGACGTCATTGTCTAAACTTTTGCGTCATAGTGTATACTTAGAATTAAAGCAGCCTACATGTTTTAATATGACAAATAAAAAATAAAAATGAAAATACTAAAAAATAACATAAAATCTCAAAATAGTAATGTATAGTGAATCACTTTTACGTAAAATTTCATTTTAAATTAAGAAATTTTATAAATATATCACAATGAAGAAATTTGGAAATTTAGAAAACATATTTGGCTTTTCTTGATATCTATATGTTATTCATTCAAAAGAATATTATACATGTATATATATATGTCAAGTGTAGATGTCCTGGCTTCCCCCATTTGATTATGCTAAATAAAGATCCAGATAGAAGAATTATTCTACTCGCGCTCTCTTTGTTCTAGTCAGCCGGCGCTTTTCTGTGGCCACACGACATTTTTCATCTTTAATGGCTTAAAAAAACCGGGACGACATGCAGTGGCGTAGCCAGGATTTCGTTTCGGGGGGGAGGGGGGGAGGGTCCAGAATTTTCCCTTCATGTTATATATATAGTAAAACCTGTCAAGATGAAATTGTAAATATTGGTGAAAAATTCCGTTTTACACAGGTTTCCGTGTTATTTGGTGTATTTGTATAGTATTCTTTTCCGTAGCACTATGGAACATTTATGTTTAAGACAGAACTCCGTTATAGGCAGGTTCCATTTTTAAAAGTTTTGTGTATTTAGAGAAATATACTTATTTATATCATATGAATAGAATAAAACTTGTCAAAATAGTAATTGTCTATAACAGAATCCTGTCTTTAACGTAAGCTTTACATGGTCTTAATATGAATTGCGATACAATTAAATTTGCTGAAAACCTGTCTGAAAAGGGGATTTTCACCCTTCTTTAGTGAAGCATAGTGAAACCTGTGAAAGCGGAATCGTTCTATAACGGAATCCTGTCTCAAACGGAAGAGTTTCAGAATCCCTGCGAAACGAACAATAGATCTTATTGAGGTAGTGTATCTTAGAAGTATAATTAATTACACTTCTTTACATGGAAGCCTGTCTAAAATGGAGCTTTTTACCAGTGCTTGGAATCTTGTCTTGACTGTGTATATATGATAGAAGTATTTCGAATAACTTTAAGAATTTAGGTATATCCTTATTTAATTTCTTAATTTAAAAAAAAAAGCATGGATAAAAAATATAAGGCCAATCTATATAACTGCAACTAATAATACATTCAAGTTACATTAATATTTACCAGTGAAAAAGATTCACTTATGATGTAAAAAGCTGAGCGCATACTGAAGAGTTAAATTTAATTAACCCATTCGCTGTCATTCACGAGTATACTCGTGGCTTTAATTTATTGATTGCTTTGTCACCACTATTTAAAAAAAAAAAAAAAAAGCCTCATTTATTGGCAGAAATTTCGCTGTATTAGTAAAGCGAAATTTATCTTTCTGAATTTGTGCTGGCAAACGACCTTCAACAAAAAATTTGAAAATTCTTAGTTTTGGCAGCGAATGGGTTAAATCAAGTTTCATATTACATAACATTTGCCTACAATAAAGTTAGGGCCAAGTGGTTAAGTGTAAAAAAGCAATTTTGATGTTTAATTTCTTGCCATTGAATTAAGAATTTGTGCTGTAATAGATATTGGATAATGATTTCACATAAGTGTCAATCGCATGAGCCGTTCATGCGATCCGCCACGCTCCCCATGGAAATTTTTGAGGTAACCCAGATAGCATGAACATTAGCAGAAAGTTTGATTTTTTCTGATATTATCTTGCCGTGACAAATTTGAATTGAGAATTTCGCAGCAAATCTCCCGCAAGGTATACCATCACCCACTTGCATGTGTAGTTTGTTGTGAAACTGATGACAAGACTGTCTTTAATTCACGAAAGTGACGAAAGCAAAAAATCTCTCTGTTGAGAGACTCAACAACAATGAGAATCAGCACATACGCAGAAATTGCAGAAATTTTATTCGGTAGGCACCGTTTTTTCTAAACGCTATACTTATTAAATACCAAAAAAATGCTCGAAATGAAAAGTACAAATATTACCTAAACTTGTTTATGGTGATAAAACCTATGCATGCGCCTTCTGACGGCGCTTTCGCATCAATAGACCTGATCAGGTCTATTGACCCCTTCGAAGGGGTTAAACTTATAGTGTGATATGGAAAGGTTACTACTTTGCACTAAGTTTGCAGTATTTTTGATTACTTGTTTGCCGTTAGTTTGCAGTAAATTTGATACAGCATGAATTTAACTTGCACGACAAGTTGAAAACACTCATAGTTATATTGTTAAGTAAAAAAAAAATTCAAAAATTAAATTGTTTTTATTAAACGTATTTATCAATTCAAAATTATTTTAATTATTAATTGTTTAGATAACTAATTTATCAATTGCTTGTTAAAAAACTATTACATGAACTATATAATAGTTTTTATAGGGTAAATGCAAATATATATTTTTTTAATTTTCGGTTATTATAACGTTATTAACTTCATTAGGATGTATAAAAGTGATAAGGGTTCTGAAGATAAACATGTTGTTTATTCATTTATTAGTTAGCTTATAATATTATTTTTGCTCTTTAATTATAATTAATTAATAATTTCTTACTTTTTGCGAATTGTAAATTATAACTGTACTTAAAAAATTAAAATCTGCATAATATCACCTAACACTGTTAAGAGGTATTTTTACGTATTTGTACAATGTTGCATTATTATTATTATTATTATTATTATTATTATTATGTTTAATTAATTAATTAATTATTACTTAGACTTTATGTTTTTGGCTGATTTTTCAAAAAATTCCTATATTATTTTTTGGAAATTATAAATTAAAACTTTTGAATAAAAACTTTAAGTGCTATTAATAATTGCTACTAATAATTGCTATTAATTAATTCTCAAAAAAGTTAGGAATTTTAGTATAAAAATTAAATAAATATTTTATTAAATATATTTTTTATTTAATGTATCCTTAATTTATTAAATTAATAACATTATTAATATACATTACATTTTTTTACTTTAAAATAAACTCAATACATAATACATTTTATATTCAATTTATCATATAGTAGTTATAAACTGAAATTTATCTTTTACATGTTTATTTATTTTATATTTAAAGTCACCGAAATTTAAAACTATTAATATAATTAATAATAAAACTAAAATAAAAAATTATTTATTTTTTTCTGGGAAAGTGGGAGGAAAAGGGTAATATTAAAAATCAATAAATAAACGACAAATACAAACAAGTTGGAAATTGCTCGTCAAACGTGGCAAATGAGGTGCGTTCGTACTATAACTAGTTTTATAATTATTTTTTGCACCCCATATTGTACTGAATGTATATATTTTTTTTTTGTACTCCATGAGTGCATAGCCTGTGACATCATTAAAATGCACTTGCAATAATTTTTTCCCATTCCCCGTAATGTAACGCAAAACTTTTGACTGTCTCTGTAATTAAACTATACACCGATTTTCATAAAATTTCAAATCGCCCGACAAAATTTTGTAACAATTATATATTTAAAATTTCAGACCACTCGGATGGCAGTAACATCATTAAAATGCACTTGCAATAATTTTTTCCCATTGGCCGTAATGTAACGGAAATTTTCTGACTGTCCCTGTAATTAAATTATACATCTGATTTTCATAAAATTTGAAATGGCTCGACAAAATTATGCAACAATCATATATTTAAAATATCAGACCATTCGGTTGGGTTGTTTTTGCTCTGTTATATGCGGACAGACAGACGGGCAGACGGACGGACTGAACGACGACTATAGGTGCTACGTATTTATATAATTACGAACGCACCTAAAAACCTTAGTTTTGTCAGTTAAAAATTGAAAATAAAATTAATTAAAATAATACTTACACTATTACATAAAATAAAAAATAATCATCTTATTACAAAGAAATAGGTCCAGTTTCAATAAAATTAGTTCACAAGAATCGTCTGCAATGGATGAGAAGACTATTAAAAATGCAACCAATAATTATTTTTAAAAAAAATGAAGCAGTGGGTGGAGTTTTCTGACAACAAAATATTTTTCCTGGCGCACCTAATTACCAAATCACTATTGCTTTCCCAATGTTTATAATGGTAAAGTAACTTATGAAAACAAAATTATAACTTTGTATTATAAAAGTAATAAGAAAAATTAAATATTTTTGCTTCAATAAATATATCTCATTTCTGAATTATTAAAGGAGAGGATGTAGAAGAAGGATTTGAGAAAATATTTACCTACAATAGCTTATAAGTGTCCAATTGAATTATTGAAGACATTTATTATTAATCTAATTGTAAGAAGGAGAAAAAATAAGAACAGTTTTTTAAATTATTTAATTAATGATGATAATTTAAAGGTTCTAAAAAACGTATGAAAACAACCAAAAAATCATCTATGGCAGTTTATAGTATATATAAAATACCTAATATTAATAACAAATAATAAAGCTTAAAAAATCCATTTTGTTAAATAATAATAATAATAATAAGACAATGTCCCCTGTAAAATTATATCACATTGTTCAATCAAACAAATTTTCAGCTCGCTGTGATTTCATTATCACGAGTTATAAAAGTTTAAATTTATCGGACTGTTATATTCAGCTTTTTTTTTTTTTAATTTGGGAGGTGGGGGGTGTTAAAAAAATTTAAAAAGGTCCCAAATAATGTTTAAATTACAGCGTTTGGCGGCCCACGACAATTAGAATACGAGTTATAAGGTGGTGGGCACCGAAATGACAAGGGACCGAAATGGCTAAGGACCGAAATGGCCAGGGACCGAAATGGATGGGGACCGAAATGGCCAGGGACCGAAATGTCTCGGGACCGAAATGGCCAGGGACCGAAATGTCTCGGGACCGAAATGTCCAGGGACCAAAATGTCTCGGGACCGAAATGGCCAGGGACCGAAATGGCCAGGGACCGAAATGTCTCGGGACCGAAATGTCCAGGGACCGAAATGTCTCGGGACCGAAATGGCCAGGGACCGAAATGTCTCGGGACCGAAACGGCGGGACCGAAATGGCGGGACCGAAGTGTCGGGACCGAAATGTCGTGTACCCTTAGTAACTATATAAATACGTAGCAACTATAGTTGTCGTCTGATATGTCCGTCTGTCCGCATATTATAGCGCAAAAACTACCCAACCGAATGGTTTGAAATTTAATGTATATAATCGTTGCAGAATTTCGTCGAGTCATTTCAAATTTTATGAAAATCGAATCAAAAGTTAAAAAGATATTAATACAAGCTTTCTTCATTCTATTAAATCCTATCATACGCAATTAATTCAATGACATCCGATGATAGGTAATGATTCTAGGTTGCCATGGTGATGACATCCTATTTAAGAAGGAGTCCTATTATTTCCGTATTACTGAATTTAATATATGGAATTGTAATAAATTTTGTATTCGTGCGTTTTTGCATAAGAGTGCAACAGCTATTGCACCAAGATCTGAATATTTATAAAACTCGTTATAGTACCAACGCAAACCATTTGCCACGTTTGACATCCAAGTTCTGACTTGTTTCTTTCCTCTTGCGATAGCTTAAAAAAAAAAAGGAGCCAAAATAATAATTAAAAAAAATAAATTCACTAGCTATTCCTTTTACCAAATTAAAAAAAAAAAAAATAGTAGTGATATTTCCATAATCAAATTCGGTGACCACGCCAAATTAATGTATTGTACAGCTATTGCACCAAGATCTGAATATTTATAAAACAAGTCATAGTACGAACGCACCTCATTTGCCACGTTCCACGTACAATTTCTGACTTGTTTGTTTTATAATATTCTTTACTATTAGCATTATAACACCTACAATCTTGGAAAATCCAACTTGTTCGGGGTAAAGATTCACGGTTTATGAAAACTTTCATCAAGGTCTCCTTAAAACTTTCTCCGCTCCTCAAGCATTCTTGAAAAAAATTTTTTGAAGCATCCACAAGTATCACCCCAAGAAGGCCTTGCGCAACCTAATGAATAAAGCAGTTCTTTTTAATGACAATCACACCACATTGTAGAAAGAATAAAAATAATATGCCAATACCTCTGCCGACAGGTATATTATTTTTGTCGGGTATCTTTAATAAACGGGGGCTTATCACTGAAGGCCACCTGTCTACGGCATATTTCAAGAGCACATCCTCATCTAGTGTGATGCTCCACCCGTTAAAATTGGTGCATTCTAGAGAAATTATCGGCCTTGAAACTTTTGTTTTCAATACCGAGTTTTCCTGCTTAGTTATTGTATATAAACAGGAATATGTCGGGGCTTAAAATTATATTTGCATATCTCCAGCAGTGAGTAAAGCAAGTCATCTTCCAAAATGAACTTCTTGGTAAGTTCTCACTGTGCGGTTATTAAAATATATATATATATATATATTCTCTTTCATAAGATTTAAATTTTAACTAAATTAAATTTTAAATGCATTTTTTTTTTTTACAATTTCAAATATTTATGTGAGTGCATGGTATGTGAAATATAAATGCGTTAGTTGTTTTTATTTCTCAAAATTTTAAAATTTTATCAATTATGAGGTTTATTGTGTGAGAATATGAAAAAACATAATGAATAAAGCAGTTCTTTTTTATGACAATCACACCGTATTGTAGAAAGATTGAAAATAATCGTGGTCAAACTTATTTAAAAATCTTACAAATCAATACAAATGATTCATAATGTAATGTATCGTTTCATGACTAGAAATTCTCGATCAGTTTATTACTTTACCTTATTCGCATCATTAGGATATATATATTTCTAGTTTAAGAAAAAAAAATGACTACCTATTCGTTCTAGATGAAGGTGGTATATTTTTAATTATGCTTAATAATTAGACTTAATTACAGAAATTCATTTTTTTAATTAAACGCAGTTTTAGAGGGTTTTCTTTTTAAGAAATCACCTTTCAGGTAGTTGTTTGTTTGTTTAACTTCATACCGGAATAGTTAATTCTTGTCCTCTACACTATAATAATTTCCAAAATTTTAAATTTAATGTCTTCTTTTAAAGTTAAATTTATTTTAAATGTAATACCCTAACTAAAAAAAAAGAATTAATCAGATATAAGAAATATCACTTTCATCAGCAAATTAAGCATAATAATCCATATATAAATCTTAATTTTACTCGAATTTATTGACATTTTAAGTTTTATCTATATAAATGTCTATTTATCCAAGAACAATTAAATCGTGTTAGAGTGTTTTAATCTAATAATAAGCATTTTTCCCCGTCATGTATGCATAGTATGCTTTTACTTTAATATCATTCGTGAGATAAGAATTAAATATCTAAAAATGGTACAGTAATACAGTTAGATCGTTTATAAATATCAGTGCTTATGAAAGACAATAATACCATAATCTAGCAAAAGTTATGCATGGAATTCCGTATGAAAGTGACAGGGGTGCCGACTTTTCAGAATTTAGGGGGGCGGGGGACAGCGTCAATCGAATAGATGAAGGGCCAGTCTGTTTTATTATTTACCCTTCATTATTTTCTAAAAAGGTCTTAAATAAAACAATAAATAAAACATTAAGAAGTTTTACGCAAACTGTCTACGTGTTTTGGTTTCATTGAAGTCTTTTTCAAGACAAAGGCAAATATTCTACAGTTGCATGATCTATAATACAATAATTTGAAACGCTATCATTCATGTTTTTCGTGCAAAAGTAGATTCTTCTCATTTGTCTTGAAAAAGTCTCCGGTAAAGCGCAAACATTTTTTGTAAGTTTGTGTAAAACTTTTTGATGTCTTATTTGCTCTTTTGTTTAACTCCTTTTTGCAATTAATGAAGCATATTATCTCTGGTTGTTCGTTTTGATATTTTTCCACCATAAAGGCCCTTTTTTTTTTTAAAGCTTGGCGCAGTTTGGCCTTCAGAAAGTGAAATTTAATGCAAATGCTAAACAGCGTGAAAACAAACCTGATGAATTTTTATGCTTGTTTATGTATGTTCTCATATATACGAGTATATAAACATTATCTATATTATTTTTTATATACAAATTACTTCTGTTTGTATATAAAAATAGATAATTGGCTTCTTTCTATTAAATAAATTGTATAAGTATTGAAAAAATTGCTTGTGTACATGAAACAGTTAATAGGTTGACAGAAAATGTGTTGTTAAATTTCTTTCTCTCGCCATGGCCATTTTCTCTATTTCGCCAAGGCGGATTTCGCCAATACTGGAAAAGTACCTCCTCATTATTTATTTTGCATTTTGAAGGGGAGGATGTGCCCCTTCTTTACCGACTCCCCCTCGTAGTCGACGCTTATGAAAAGTGACACAATTTTTTAAAACCTTGTTTGTAATTTTTTTTTCCAGTTCGCCGTCCTTGTTCTTGTCGCCTGCCTGGCTGTCGCTTTCGCCCAGTGGCCCTACTACAGCACCTACACCGGTGTTGCTTATCCTTATGCCTACCACTATTCTTACAACCCAGCTGTTTCATACGTCTGGAAGTGAATAAGGTGAGATATTGGATATATTTTTTACAGTGAAAAATTACTAAATACTAAATATGCCACTGGCATCTAGAAAATAAATTGTGGCTCTAGAAAAAATAGTTCCATGTTATCCTTATAAATTCTAGTTCCCTTTGCTAGTGAGTTCTACTTATCCCTATTAAAATTCAAGGGCGTTTCCCTATATTATCGTGATCAAACTTATTTAAAAATCCCTGCAAATAAATGCGAACACAAGAAGTGAGTTTTAGTAGATATAATCCTAGTATATGAATTAATTCGAGAAATCAAGTGATAATTCCTCGCAATTCAAACTATTCATAATATAATGTATCGTTTCATCACCTACAAAACTACTGACCAGAAATTCTCTATCATTTCGTCTATTCAGTTTATTTCTTTACCTTAATCGCATAACTCAGAAATCTATATTTTTAGTTGAGGGATTTAGGACTACCTATTCGTTCTAGATGAAGGCGGTATATATTTTTCTTTCAGTGGAGCATATATACCCTTATTAAATACAAAATACATTGAAAAGACTGGTATAAGAGTAACGCTTTTAGTTTGGAAAACATTCTAAACTACCAGCTATCAGAGCAAGACATCAGACCCGCATTTGTTATTGTAAATATAAAAAATCTTTTGATTTATTTACGATCTTGGAGGAAAGTGATACTGTTAAAGAACAAATTTCTTGTATAAAGCTAATTTTTGAGATTTTTAGAAGATGCCAGGTATTTTTCTAAAAGTAGTACCTCTTTGACAAAAACTACCTTCCAATTTGCTATTACTTGTGATGCATTTATATATTCCTTATATTTACATACCTGCCAATCTTCCGGTTTTTTCAAGTGAAATAAACATATTTTGAACCAGAAATTTTATTTAATAAATAAAATCAAATGTGCACCACATAAAAACAAAACACATTATATTAAATAAAGTTTCTGGTTAAAAATTTGTTTATTTGATTTGAATAAAAATAAACGGTCAAGTGCGAGTATTACTCGCGCACAGAGGGTTCCGTACAATAATATATGAATTAGTAAGTGTATTATTAAAAAAATACCGTTACTAAAAGAATACTAAGACTTTGTAAAAACTATACAACGTAGGGTTGGGTATAGCTGTATAGTATACAGGGTGCAAAGGAAAGTCCCTTTAACCTGAAAATACTTGCGAACGGAAAGAGTTACAGGTATACAAGTGAGGTAACGGTACAGTAAAGCGACTACGCCCGACCTAATGCAAACGACAGCAGCACCCCTAGTGGCGAAATTTGGAAGATAGCCATTACAAATCGAAAACGAAAAGAAGTCGAACAAATTTTCCAATTAGAAAGTTTTAAAGCATCAATTAGTACGAAACGACATTTGGTTCACACAGATAAGATAAATCGTCGCCTGCATACCCAAAAATGTCCGAAATCGATGAGCGACGATTCTACTTTGCCTAATCACATTCCGGAAATGTAGCAGTGCACAATTGCAGATTGTGACGTTGTACTGTGCTGTAATGTCTGTAAAGATTTAATTTCCAATGCATTTAAAATTTTAGAATAACCCTGTCAGGGCCAGAAGAATTCTATTCATAAACTGATTAAATAATTGACTGACACCAGAATATTCAAACGAATTTCTCAGAAAATAAAAACCCGCTAATTTGCACTTTCATTACAAAAGCAAAATTTTATTAAAATATTCTTGGTGCCATTTGTCAGTTTTGGAATTAAAATTAGGTAGCTAGACCGTCTACCCACCGCCCTTGAAAATTTTAAATCTATGTCGTCGTATTGAAGAGGCTTGCAATAGACGTTCCATGCTGAGAAATGTGCTTGCAGAATTACTCTCACGAATACAAACGTGTATCGTGAGCAATGGCGAACTTTTAGAACATACTGAATATTAATTTTTTATCACTGTGAGACAGTTTGTCTTTTTTTGTGTGATGTTATCAAAATGTATTGAGATAAGTACGTATTTATAGCATAAATTGTGCGTATTTCTTCATACTTCTGACTATTCCATTCAAGCGTTTACACAAAATGGAGTGCATCGATTTCGGACATTTTTGGGTAAACAGACGAAGATTTATCTTATCCATGTAAACCAAATGTCGTATTCTACTAACTAGTTGATGCTCTAAAACTTTCTAACTGGAAATTTTGCTCCATCTCTTTTCGTTTTCGATTTGCAGTGGCTATCTTCCAAATTTCGCCACTAGGGGGCGCTGCTGTTGTTTTCATTAAATCTGGCGTAGTTGCTTTACTGTACCGTTACCTCACTTGCATAGCTGTAGCTCTCTCCTTTCACAACTGTTTTCAGGTTAAAGGGACTTTCCTTTGCACCCTGTATACTAGAAAAGTATAAATGGATATACCATGAAAGTTCAAAGATATATGGAACCTAAATAATAGCAAATATAGCTATTCTGTATATTTGTTATTATATACCTATATCTGCATATAGGTTTTTAGTTAACCTTTAAAGACATAGTAGGTGTATTGAGAGAGCCACTCAATGGAAACTAGTCGCGAATCCCATAGTATTTATGTGATTAATTCTCATTAAATTAGCCTGTTTTTAACAATTTGACGTTTATTGCTTTTATACTGCTACTGGGCATTGTATTACATAAATATACCCTTAAAATTTGTTATCTAGGCTTTAAAAGCCGATGGAGGATAGAGTACGCCGTCCCTGTCATTATGTATGTCCAAACCGTCCGTGTCTTTAAGGGTTAATATCTTGGCTAATTACCGACGATTTTTTCCGAAATTCACGATCAACAATGCTTTTATACTTCTGCTACGATAGGTACCTCCTGGTCTGTTCAACACTTTTGCTGAAGCCCGCAAATCGAAATTTGAGTGTAACGGAAAATTGCGATTTTCTCAAAAACTATGTGACCTAGGGTAATCGCTTTAATTTTCCTGCAAGGTTTAAATTAATATGTACCACCTCTAATTTTCTCATAATTTTAGTTTCATTAGATTCGGAATTAGATGGGGGGGGGGGGGGGACATATTTTTGCACTACATTTTCCACCATAACTTTGAAAATATAATACCTAAAATTAAATGAAATATATTTTTGATTTCAGCGTTATGAAAGCTTTCATACGATACCCCACACAATATACAAAGAAAAGATTTTTTTCTTCAAGTAACTTAATTAGCCCCTCTACATTTTTCCTAAATATATTTATGAATATTTATTAATCTGTAAATATGTGGATCAATAATCTTTATTACTTCCCCCAATTTGAACTTTCCACGTTGCATAGTTTACGAGTAAAAGGGCTGTGACAGACAGACAGACAGACACAAGAGTGATCTTATAATGGTTCCGTTTTCACTTTTTAAGTACGGAACCCTAAAAACCTCGGAAAATTAGCAGTCATGCGCTCATTTCGAATGACAGTTAGTTTTAAAATATAACGAATAATACTTTCAATTGACTGAAATATAAAAGCATGATCTTTACGGGCAAAAATGAAAATGAGAAATTGTTTAGAGTTTATTTTTTAATCATAATTTAACCATAAAAATATCTTTAAAGAATGCCTAGAAACTTTCAATTCTGTTAACTTTTATTTATTAGCATCTCCTCTGAATATAATAAATATTTTAAAGCAAAAAGCATGAAAAAATATCTATGAATCACTAAGGCTCAATCGTTGTTAATCATAATAGATTAATAAATGCTAGTAGATTAATGTGAAAATGTATTAATATTAATATGCACTAATATTAATGCGCTTATTTATAACGTTGACATATTAACCCTTTATCTACTGAGGGTACTTATAAGTACCATTAAAATAACTTGTTATCAAATTCATTTAATACATCGATTAGTTGTAATACAGTTTAGAATGAGTTATAGATACATTACTTTATCTTGTTCCAAAAGCATTATTGGTTACACAAAACAAAAATATTTTTTAAAAGGATGATTTCTTTTGCGTTTGCATCTTTTCAGCTTTCTTGGCGTTGGGAAAGGGAGGGGGGGATTTTTCAATTCGGAAATATTTCTATATTTCTAATGTAAGAACATTATATTTGTACATTTCCTAATTCTACAAAATGCTAAGAAAATTATTTAAAATAAAAGATTTGATTGGGGTTATAAATACTGCACAAAATCCCTATAAATTAAAATTTAAATAATCCTTCCAAATCCTCCAAACTTTCTAAAATTTATTAAACGATTATGTAAATCTTCTAATGTAGTTTAAACAATTCAGGAAAAATGATTTAGAAGATAAAATTTTCATGAATTCATAATTCAGTACATAAAGGGTTAATATGTGCCTGCTGAGATTCAACTTCCGTTTTGACAGTCAAAATACAGAGTATAGGTTCAGAATAGTATCTGTTCGAAAAAAGTAATCAATTTTAATATTAACGATGCATGCTTGCTTTTGTTAAATTATGAAATAATGCTAGTAATCTGAAGTTTAATGCTTTTTAATTATTAAAATATAAAGTCGCTTCCATTTTATCTTTGATTATAGTTCAAAGTTTGGTTAAAAACTGCATGATCAGTTTAAAAAGCTGTTTGAGAATTTTTTATTTTTTTCCATTCAAAATCTGAAAACTTCTTAAACGACAAATTTTACATTTTGAAAATCATTTCACATTTTTAAAAATATAATAAGTAGAGAACAGGAATTCTGCTTTTTCAGAATTTAGTATCGCCCCCGACATTTCCATTACTTCATTTTCTTCTGGTGACTGGTGCTGCTCTTTCATTTACACCTAACGCTTCATTTATAATGGCTGTTTCATAATCAGTGTTGAATTCAGAGGTGGCTCGGGGGTGGGGGGGGGGACATTCCCTCCCGGAGCAATGAGATGTCCCTCCGGAAGATTAGAGATTTTGTGTTTTCAATGGTCAAAAAGTGCAATCCCCCCCCCCCCCCCAGAACTCTATAATGTCCCCCCGGAGCCACAGAAATCCATCCCGGAGAAAAGTGTCTGAATTCAACACTGTTCATAATAATAGAAGCCACAAGTCCTCCAGAAGAAAATAACTCGGTTAAGCGGGACTCTACTGTACTGCAAAACATATTTCAATTTTAAGACTTAAAGCACACGCTTTTATTTTATGTAAAAGGACGTTATTTGCATTAATGTAGATACTTAAAATTAAATATAGTTTATAATAGCTCCATGTTTCATCATAAATCATTCATTTATATTTTTCTCAAAATAGCAAAATAAAATAGCAAAATAGCAAAATTTTCTCAAAATATTAACAACTTGCATACAAATATTGTATGCAAGGCGAATGTTTCCCTCTGGAATAATTCCCATGTATTAATATAGTTTCTATCGATGCTGGATTTAATTATGTTCCGTGCTTGCCCCAGTTCTGTGGCTCACGTTGAATATTCCATCTTGTGCTGCGTTTGTAGCCTTGCCAACATATAATAGTGAGAAAATTTCCGTGCTGGGTATCGTTTCAAGTGGTTTAGTCGGTAGAACGTCAGTGCGCTGTACTGATGGCCCGGGTTCGAGTCCCGGCTTGGAATCTTTTTCACTATGTTGGCCTTAGCTCCTTTTAAGCAATTACTTTGTACTTTGAAATTTGATTTTCATTTGAAATATTCAAATACAGTTTTCAAAGAAATTGCATTTGAAAGAACATTTTTTTCCCTTATTCGGTGGTGTAAAAATTGAAATTGTGGGATGTTTATAAATTTAAAAAATATGCATTAAAAGCGAAATTTATTGGTCAGGTGCATTTATCATCAATATAAGGTCAGCTTTAATCTCTGTTTCCAACATAGTTGAAAAGTGTTTATGAATTCGATTTGCCTGTACGTTTGGAAATATAGTCGGTTGCCCGTTGTTATCACTCGTAAATATGCTCGGAATGACATGTACTTTTTAAAACTTTCCAACATAGTTGAACATTGGTTATGAATTCGGTTTGTTTGTCCGTGCTTTAACTCGCGTAAATATAGTCTGATTGCCATGAAATGGATAAATGTTATTGGGGTTTACTTGTTTACTACGAAATGTTCGGTATTGAAAATGAAAGTGAATAGCATTTTCGGTTTATTTACAGAGCCACTCAAAAGAATTCCGTTACTTTGCAGTCTATGGGGGAAAATCGTTTGCCATGCGTATTAATGATTATTAAAGTATTTTAAACATATTGAAATTGATATATGGGGAATTATCACAATCTTTTCACTTTTAAGCTCCTGAATAGTAATTTTTATTTTAGTACATATTCTTGTGTTTTTTTTAATTTCATATACTGGGAACATCCCATTGCATGATTGTATAACAATATTAACGAGATAAATAAGTTTTGGACGATGTTGGGAGGTCCAAATACCAGGAAATCTCCTATACCGTCCCGTGGCCCTGACGCTGATTTTTAAGTTTGGAGCTGTCTGTATAAAATTGTTTCAATAAAAGTAATTCGATGTAATTTTTTTCCGAAACTGGGACAATTGTTTTACATAAATATGTAGCAAAAAATTAACCTGCACACATTTTTACGGTTGATATTATTTTTTTAACTCTGTCCCTGGGTTTTAGATTCCTTACCATCCCTCTTGCTAAACTTACGCAGAAAATCCCTTCAGATGCAGCCACAGATTTTTTTTCAAGTTTTTTCTCATACAGAAGTATGCTAGAGAAAAAAATGTCTAAAATTCTTTGACAGGAAATTTACTGCAGAATTTAAATCAACATTTAAAGATCAATTTCAAGCATCGTGGCTTTATTGGTAATTTTACCGTCCCCAAGATTTATCTTTATTACCCTTTTCGAGGTAAATTAATTTTTTTTTAATTTAATCCAATGTAAATAACTGTTTTTAAAAATCAATGAACATTGTGGCTATTACTTAGTCTTAACATGATTTGCCTAAAAATAGTGGTAATTTTCCTTACCGTCCTATCCTTACCATTCCCTTTTTTTCCATTACCGTCCCTTTTTTCCTATACCATCCCCTCTTTTTTCCTTCCGTCCCTTCTTTAACACCCCTTTAAGACAATGTTATACCAAAAGTTTGTACTAAAAATACTACATTGTTATTATTTCTTTACTATGCAAATTCATTATAAATAAAAATTTAGAAGAAAATAAAAAGTTATAGTGGTAAAACGGTAAGGAAAATTAAACTCGCAAGTTTAACATAAACCTCAGTTAAATAAAAAATTTTTCGCTGCTGACCATTTTTTCTTTATTTTGAATCATTAAGGCATTCGTCTATCAGATTAAAATGTTATTTTACGAAGTTTAATTTCACCAGATTTTTATTCCCGAAAGTCAAAAGATTGTGAGTATGCCCCATATATCACTGAGGTGTACCAAAAAGTTTCTACTATAGAATATGGTGTGGATAGAACTTATCGTTAAATACAGAGACACACATAAGAATTTGGACATAGAAGCAAATGAGCCATAATTGAACTATTAATTGGACATAGAAGAAAATGAGCCGTAAGTGAACTATTGAAGCTTGCGAACAATAATTGCTAGAAGTGCATTTTCAGTTGTGGTATGCGCTTTTAAATTTAACTTTTTTTTTTTTTTTTTTTTTTTTTTTTTTTTTTTTTAACATTACTTGATGTGTATAAATTCTATAGATCATATACAGGGTCACACAAAAGTTCTCAACACCATCCGTTTATTGTCGGAAATTGCTGAGTAGAAATTTTCAACTGTGCTATACGTTTAACTAAACTAACTTTTAGCTTACTATGTAGTATGCATTTATATCTGTAGATCATATACAGGGCTGCAAAAAAATCATATTTTAACGAATATTCATGGTAATAGCCGGAATCGCGTTTTCAAATGCGTTATGCGTTTTCCAAATTGTTCATTTAGACGTTATTTTTCACCTTAGTAAACGGTGAAGTTTTGTTATAGTATTCTGAATATGTTGGAAAGTGTTTCATAAGCTATGCTGTACGCACGATTTTTTGTTCTTATTATGAATTGATGAGGTTCGCCATAGAATGATCCCTATTGAAAATGAAGTGTATAGCATTTATAGTTCATTTGTAGGGAGATAGAAAAAAATTCCTTGCATTGTGATCTACAGGGGAAAATCGTTTGCGGTGCATTTTAATAGTGCCATGATACTCTAAACAAAATGTAATTAAAAAGGATTATTGAGGTGTGCTACATCATATTTTTTATAGATTATGGAGTGCGTAGTATATATCATTCGTTTACAAAGGTGCACAACAGGACTGACTTTGATGGATATTTTCGGGAAGTGCGTTTTCCACTGTGGTATGCATTTTTAAACTTATCCAATTTTGAGTGTATTACGTGGTGTGTATAAATTCTATAGATCACATACATGCTTAGACGAAGGAATTTGAATGCATTAAGGAATAGGTAAAGAATTGCTGAACATGGATTTTTAATAAGTTATGAGTTTCTTTAAATTGTTTTTTTTTTTTTTTTTTTTTTTTTTTTTTTTTTTTTTTTTTACATATATTATTTCATTGTATGAAAAAAAGGTCCCTTAATAATATTTTGTCAGTGTTTGAAAGTATTTCATAATCGGTGCCTGATACGTGATGTTTCGTTCTTGTCTTGTCTCTAGACACGCTCAATTTAACTAGGGATTTACCCTATTTGTAATTGTAGACTGGGCGAAAATAATTTTGAAATGTATATTTCCGAACCTTATTTAACCTTATGCATATACTGTCTGAATGAAATTCATTCTGTTTCAGGGTATTGGCCATCCTAATGCTTTGACGCCGGGATTATGGACTTAGATTGAAGATGTGGAACTGTTTTCTCTTTTCCTATTTCACCATTCTTTGTCCCGAAATTTCTCTATGTCGAAGACTCTTGCTGTAAACTTTTAAGTGTCAATTTAAATAAAAAAAATGACAAAAAATGCCTTGTTTAATATACTTTTAACAACTTTTATTTGTCTTCGTTATTTATGTAGAATGACCACGGTAAATATTTTAAAAGATAATTTCAACGTTCAGATTTAGTTATTATAATGCAGATATCAATAATTCAGAAAAAAATATAGAGCGTATCTCAACTTGAATATACGTTATTTGGATATCCCTATAGTTAAAATGAGGACGTAAGTTTCAAAACTCGCCTTATCCAGAAAATCAAATTTTGGGAAATCGCGAAAATCCTCCGACTGCATCCATTGGTTTACAGTGTTTTTTCGATGCAGGCTTATCAATAGAATAGATTGATAAAGAAAAGTCGATTTTTTAAAATTTTAATAAGACGAGTTTTGAAGCTCACGACCTCAAATTTACTAAATGACAATGCAGGAATAAAAAATATGAAAATAGCGAGGACTTGAAATGAGAAAGCTTCTGACAATAATACTAAATATAGTAGCTACTAATTTTTTACAATGAATAATTTTAAATTTCTGTATGATTAATAATGAATTGTATTTGGTAATTACAAACTGAGTGAAAAAGTAATGTAAACCTGAATAATAATCAAAAAGACACTCAATTACTATCAATATATTTTAGAAGATAAATGCAATAAATTTTTAAATAAACAATTTTTACAAAGTAAGCATATATCCCAGTAGATTGTATAAAAAGTTGTTTTGTTTTATTTTTAAGCAATTAGGGGAGAATAGCCAAATTTGGACCATTTCACTTATTTGAGGTGTAACTAACTTCGTTTTTGAAATATCTGCAAAATATCACTACACGTGGTCAATCTATTCATCTACTAACAAAATAAATCTTTAGAACACATTCTTTTTGAAAATCTTAAGTTTTATTTTAATTTGAAAAATTTCTCAAAAGTGGTCCAAATGCAGCGACTGGCAGCCTAAGTTGGACCCCCGATCTTCTAAATTGGACCAAACAGTATTAGGCTGTTTTAATGAATAGGGAATATAACTAATTTTATTAAAAGCAAAGTTTGTGATTAATTAAACAATCAAACAAAACAACAGCAATGAAATATAATGATATCAAATGCCTGAAAGTAATATTTGGCAATCTGAACACTGAATCATTTCTGCTATTTTATTTTTCTTAGAAATTAGGCAATTCCAATCATCACGGTCTTGATTTTTCTTTTTAGATTCTGAATCATTAGACATCTTTTTTGCAACAGAAGTTTTCTTTACCTTATGTCTGTAGTTCTTTCCCTTCATCATTTTCTTTCCAATTGAATTACGCCTGTTTTTCAAAATTTGATGTTCTAATTGCTTTTGTGATTTTAGAGCTTCCTTTTTTTCCTTTTCATTTTAAAGTTTACTTTATATGGCGAAGATGTTAACACAGCTGTTTTTTGGCTTCCTCTGTACTTAGGCTTAATTGATTTTGGCAAAGGAGGTAACATTTTTAATGATTCTTTAGCTTTTGGGGGAGGCGGTTGTAGCTGCAGCCTTCTTGCGTTTCAATGGTAATACATAAAAAAAAAAAAATAGTGTCCAAAGCGTACAGCCCTCGAAATTCATTACTTAGTTTTCAAATTTATGATCGTATATCTGGTCCAATTTAAGCAACTCAAATTGGTCCAATTAAGGCATCTGCGCCATTTTTAAAAACAAATAATCTCAAGACTAAGAACAAAAACGAAAGGAAACAAATCCGTGTGAAAAATAAGCGCAATAAACACATGAATTTAGGTATGTATATAAAAACATAACAACTTACCTAAGTTTTAAAGTATTCTCTTACGTTTAGTTAGAAAAAATTAGATCGAAACAGCTAAATTTTAATTTTTTGAAATTGTCTGAAAACAGCATGTGGGAAACGGGTTCTTCTTCTAATCATAAATGATGTCATTCTGATGAGTAGGATTTCAGCGATAGATGGCGTCTCTTTCTGTAATTAATGGCAGAATTGCAACGATCTATTTAAAGCGGCGGTCTAAATATGGCTACTCTCCCCTATGCACAAGATTTTATGCTTAATATTCTGCAACATAATAATATGGCCTCCTTTCTGCTCTATATCCTACACCTTTTTTCTTCGGAAGCGATATAATGCTATTTTTCTAAAACATTGTGATTTTTTTAGCAAAACATTGTTCTAAGAACATTTTGTAACAGATCTAGTCTCTGAGTGCTCCCAACTTGAGGAACTTTTAAATTTAAAATAGCTACCATTATTTCATAATAATAAAATTAGCTTTATTTATTACATGATTTCGTGATTAAATAAACCCACAATTATTAGTCGGAAAAAGTGGTAGATATTTTGAATTGAAAAAAAAAATCCCAAATAGGAAAACATTGAGATTACGTATTTTATGGAAGAAACGCCGCACCCGTCGTAAACGCCGCACTCCTCAAAATTGGTCTAAATAAGCTTAAAAATATCGTAAACGCCGCACCCGTCGTAAACGCTGCACCTGTGGGAATGCTACTTTTGTCGACAGTGTCTCAATGACCTAGCTTTAATCAAAGTTTTCTGAACAGTGTAGGGTGCCTCATTTTTAATAATTTAGGATTCTAAAATTTTATTTAAAATATTTAAATCAGGTTTTAAATATTTTTATTTTATTTTTTTTTAATTAAGGGGATGTCAATTGGCATTAAAACCATCCAGAGCGCGTGACGCGGACCCTCTCCTTAGGCGCTCCACATTTTTTTAAGTGGCCGTCGTCGCAACTTAGCACGCTTTTTACGTCGCATGCACTTTAGCCCTTTTTCAGCTTCTACTCCAAACCCTCAAACTCTGAGTTGTCAATATCTGAGTGGAAGAGTAGTAAATTTTCTTTGACCGCATGTATGCTTCAGTATCATCATCCGAAATGTCACAGTTTTCATAATCGGTAAAGTTAGAAAGTTTCGCGTTGTTGAGCAGGGGACTTGAGAACAGTCTTATAACAATATATATTCATGGGATCAATGAATTTTTATTTTATCTCAATTTTACGCGCGCGAAAAAAAAAAAAAAAAAAAAAAATCGTAAACGCCGCACTTGATAAAAAATTAACTTTCAAACTCGTAAACGCCGTGGCGTTTCTTCCATAAAATACGGTACGAACTTTTAATTAAAGTAATTTTGGGACATCATGACATGCCCGGTGGGCTAGAGGCAGAAGTCCAAAGTAAAAAATTAGGTAAAGGTAATCAAAACCTATCAGTATCACCTTATATATCCTTTCCCCCCTTTGTAGTTAAGCATATTTTACTTCCCGAACATATAATATAAAAAAAGAATTGTAATAATGTGTTGTGTCTTGTGTGTCAATGTGTGTGAGAGAGAGAGAGAGGGAGAACACGATGATACCAAATAGATCGGGATTCGGCTGCACATACCATCACCTCATCGAGTTGACGGCTGAGATTCCAGGATTAGACAGCAGTCGATTGGCCTATTAAAATGCAACTGGTCTGCTAAGTCATATCTTGGAGGAAAACACTTGCAAACCCGATTTTAGTGGTTGATCGACAGGTTTATCAGTGTGTTTTTCTGCACCCAAAGGTGTGAAAACATGGAGGACTGGGAGCAGGAAAACACAATAGTAAAACTACCAGTCAACCACTAAAATCGAGTTTTCAGGTGTTTTCCACCAAGATATGCCTTGGCAGACCAATTGCATTTTAATAGGTGAATCAAGTTTTAACTAATACTGAAAATTCCGCCGTGAACTCGATGAGGTGATGGTATGTGCAACCACCTCGCGGTCTAAGATGTACTGCTGACTGAGCTCCCATTTGGCGAAATATGTTATAGACTAGTGTCACAAAAACTGTAAGTGAATAACTGGTCATGGGATTTAGTATTAAATCCCTTTTTAAATGATTTTCCGACCTACTGCATAAGAGAAAATCATTAAGGGCAGTCGGAATCCCTATACCTGTCATGTTAAATTAATGTACCTTTTCTCATAAACTACTTAAGATATGGACTTGGCATTTTTTTAATGCATAAAATAAACAATTCTTAATAATCTGAAGTTAAATTTATAATTAAATAAAGATTAGATATTTTTTCAAAAAATCTGAAGTAGAAACCACATTAAAATTTAAAAAAACATGCAATTTTTTCAAAGATAATGATAATAATAGAAAAAGTTCTTTTTATGAGTTTAAACAATTCACCTCAGATTAAACAGGGACATGTATAGAATGTTCAAGCAAAATTTCAAAGCATAATGTATAATAGTTTTTTCAAAAAGGTACATCGAAGTTAAAAAAAAAAAACAAAGTTTAAAGTAAATAAACGCATTAGTAGTAAAGTAGATAAACAAACAGAATTACTACAAATTTTTCAACTTCTGGTTGCCGTAGAAACAAAAGTAATATATCAGTAGAAAGAGGAGAAATGGTAGATTCAAAATATTAAAAAATCGAAAATTCGAAGTATTTTAGGTTTTGACTTTCCAGCTGCCCTTAAGAAAATGTGAAGAGTATAAGTGATAAATACGGTGGCAGTGTAATCAAGCATTAGTATCGCAGAGGTAATGCCTCCAGTTTCAAAATGGAGGTCTTAGCGTTCCAAGACAATCGATTCCATTGTGTCAAAAATTTATTTCTGCAGCATGAGCATTTTGGAAGATTAATCGTTGTTGTATACTAGGTCTACCTTTCTGTAAAATAATGTTAGTACAATGTTAATTTTCCAAATATATTTTCATCAAGGGTTAATAATCTCCGACTGTTTCCATCATCGGAGTAGCTGGACGAAGCTTCGGTCGGGGAATCTTGGATATCAGGGTTTTTTTTTTGGGGGGGGGGGGGTTCTGCGGGCAGCGCAGAGACGTAAGACATCCCTGTTCGGTTGACCGTGTCAAAAATTTATAAAAATTGAAAAATCCCCCGCTCTCCCCCCCTTTTTTTTACTGTATGGACACTCTATTCTATGGTAACCCTTTATGCCCCGACGGTTTTTATAAGTACCATTAAAATAATTTGTTATAAAATTCATTTAATACATCTATTAGTAGTAATACAGTTTAGAATGAGTTACAGATTCTTTACTTTATCTAAATTTATAAAAATTGAAAAATCTCCCGCTCTCCCCCCCTTTTTTTTACTGTATGGACACTCTATTCTATGGTAACCCTTTATGCCCCGACGGTTTTTATAAGTACCATTAAAATAATTTGTTATAAAATTCATTTAATACATCTATTAGTAGTAATACAGTTTAGAATGAGTTACAGATTCTTTACTTTATCTTATTTAAGGCTGTTTGTTCTCAAATCCAAAAGGGCAACTTCCTGACACAAGTTTTAATTTATTTTTGGTCGAAAATGCATGAAACTAGCTGGTGTTGTTGTTCAGAAACTATGTCATCAAGCTATTTTTTCCATTTTTTTTTTTTTTTGCAAACGCAATAATTTTTCAGAAAATAATGTCAAAGTGGACGTTTTGAACCGAATTTCCGCGCAAAAGTAAAAAAAAATCACTCAAGAGCGGGCGAAAAACGTGTTTGTCACGTGATCGAAATTGCTTATAACTCAATGGGTAATTGATTGAACAAAAGATGAAAAAAAAAAAACAGTTCAATTCCAAATCGCTTCCATGACTAAGCTTTCCAATTTTATATCTTTCTGTTAAAAAATGAATTTGTAAATGTGTCAGAACGTTTTGCGCGTGTTGAGCAGAGCAGTTAAGAACAGCCTAAAAAAGCATTATTGGTTGCACAAAACAAAAATATTTTTAAAAAGATGATTTATTTTTCATTTGCATCTGTTCAGCTTTCTTGACGTTGAAAGATTGCGGGTGACAAGTTTCAGTTCGGAATTAGTCCTATATTTCTATTGTAAGAACATTGTATTTACACATTTCCTAATTCTTATAAAACTAGGGGGTTCGGCCCCCTACGAGCTACACTCGCTAACCCCCGTCCAGACACCGTAGACTCTAAATGCACGCTAATTTGATCGGCTTTAAAAAGATTTCGAAAGATTGAATTATAATTTAAAAAACAGTGGCGATCTCTCTATAAACGGATTTCTATTCATTTCTCTTTGATTGGGGAATTTTAACGCCAAATCCGTTGCGGTACTACTTGATTATCCCGTCGACCAATTTCGCCAAATTATATAAATCGCCAAACCACTCGCCAAATTATACAAATTGACATAATTTTTATTTTAAATAACGAAAAAAAAAATAAATTAGTACAACATTAATTAAAATACAAATAAAACATCGAAATAAAAATAACGTGATGACGTAGACACGTGTAACAACATTTCAAAATAAGCTAATATAAAAGGAATTAAGTAAACAGAGTCTTTGTCTCCTGGTATTTTTTAACAAAGTGAAAAGAAAGTTCTTTTAAATGAGATATTTTAAATTAATCGTTTTTAATCTGACGTAATTTTGACCAAACTATTCTTTCACTTTTTAATATTCACGTGAAAATACTTGTGTTAGAAATGAAATATTATTTGCGCTTTACTAACAAAAATAGTTGAAAAGTATCCTCTTAAAATATCAAATAAATGTCTAGCGCAATTTCTAAATTTAAACCGTTTTGCAATATTATTCTGTGTTCATTTTATGTAATAACTGTAATGTGACGTAAATATGACGTAATTTCTCCTATTTAAGACTTGTAACGCATGTTAATAAATTTATTGTTTTACAAATTCCTTTCTCTCTTAAAATTCACGTGTAATTATAGTTTTTATGACGTAATTTTTAATAAGTTCCTGCTTTTTGTACATAATTATTTAATTCTAATTCCAAATGTTTTTTTTTTCTGTTTATAATAGTCACGTGTAAATAAATTTTTAATTTATTTACGCGTATAAATATTTTTTTTTTTTTTTTTGAAGCAAACATTATTGTTTCCGCTGTTTATACAGTTGGGAACAGTTTAAATTAATATCACTTTCTAAAATCTGTTAAAAATATCTCTAGAAATGCTGAAAATCTGAATTTAAAATAGAAATAAAACCTCAAAAAATTAGTCAAAATAAAAAAATTAAAGCAATCTGCACTCCGGCAAATTCTAACGCATAAAATGATCTAAAAATGATTAAATGCCTATGAACAGTTTTTGCTCCTATAAAACTTTTTTAGTGGAACGATTTGTCCAACTTTAGCTTTAAATATCTCTTAAAATAATTCTTCGATATGAAAACTGTCTGCAGCAGCGTGTTTATCAAACATTTTTGTATAATACTACCGATTTTCATATTTTTGTATGCATTATTTTTCTTAATATTAACGAAGAAAGACCTCCGGTCACAAAAAATTCAAAACCGGCGGCGGTGACAGCGGTAGTTACTTTTTTTTTTAGAATAGAGATACTGAAAAAAAAAAAAAAAATTAAATTAAATTAAACATTTGAGTGAAGTTATAAATATTGCACAAAAACCCTATAAATTCAAATTAAATTAATTAATTTTAATTGGCAAAATCCCCTAAAATTTATTAAATGATTGTGTAAATCTTCTAATGTAGTTTCAAAAATTCACGAAAAATATTTTAGAAGATGAAATTTTCATAAATTCATAATTTAAGACATAAAGGGTTAATAACTAGAATTCTTCAAATAATAATAATGGATGATTTATTTACAAAATATTTACATTAACAAAACACTGTTTACAGGCTCGGATATAGGGTTATTTCATGGTAACTTACGTTACATTTACAACAATTTACTTCAGTAATTTTAGTTATATAACACGCACAAAAAAAAAATATAATATTAAAAATGTAAAGTTGACATGATTTTTAAATTAAACCTATTCAAAGCGCAATTTAGATTTAATTACCTAATTTTAGTGTTATTTCTTGATTTCTGGCATAGTTGTATTTATTAAGGTAACTGACATTGCTGAAAAAGGAATGTAAGTTACCACAAAAAATGTAATTTTCCTTCTCATTTTTTAGTTAATTGTCATCCAAATTGACCTTTGGATAGGTTTAATTAACAAATCACGCCAACTTTACTCTTGAATATTTCTAGTGTTATATTACTAAAGTTACTGCAGTAAATTTTTTTAAATGTAATGTAAGTTACAATGGGATGACCCTTTAGCAGATCCTGTCCAATGTTAAGTTACACGTTAAGATATTATCTACTTACTTGGTGATATCATTAAATTACAATCTTCCCTTCTAAATTTACCGTACTCAGCTACGCTTATGCAACGGGATAACTACTCAGGTCTCTCCCCCACGCTCGTATATAGGTACTCTTCGCCTCCACTAGAACAATATTCTACAGCAGAAGTGAATACTTTTTCTAAAACTACACGTTTCACGTCCAATCCAAGAGTGTCCACTGATTTTTAACTCTCCCTCTTCTTCACCGCGTCTTCTCCATTAAAAAATCTTGGAGTCACTACCTTTTAGATTTACCGTATGATCTACTACCCTGTAAAATCAAAGACAACTCACGTGTATTCTATCGACTCCTTCGTTAAATGAACAACCATCCCAGGAAATTCTTTTTTTTTTTAATCAACCTTTCTTCTCGCTATTTTGCTTTCTATTCTTATCCATATTCTGATATATAAAAGATAGCCTTCTGGCATTCCTTTTATACAATAGAGCTTTTGATACAATACAAATATGAATACAATGGTACTCATTTTAAACTCATAGATAAGAAGCATGTATCCATAACTCCAGTACGTAGATAGTGATACAAAGATAAATAAAAAAAAATAAAGATAATAAAATTAATTAGCACTGATCTTCATTAGGTATATGTCTTATTAAAGCCAGAGACCTGACACTCGTTAATATATATTGGTTTCTGAGGTTTCTAAAAATAAAGAAAGCTTTTTGAAATCGTGGATAATGCGGAGGAGGCCAGTGTCGGTTTTAGCCCATGGTTATGTTATACTAGTATTTTCCTAGTTTAAGACACATTTTTTTTCCTTCAGTGCATATAAAACTAAGTAATGACACGCATTATGGGAAAATTAACGTATTTTTTTAAATCTCAGTAGATGTACCTATATTATAAAGGACAAACGTGTCCGTGCGTAATGCTGACGCCATTTTGACATTTGCAACAGCAGAACATTAAATTTAACTTTTATTAACTTTTATTGCAAATAACTTTAATTGCTTTTAATATCGAATATCGCACATTTTTAATTTTTACACCGTCGAATAGAAAAGAAAATGCAATTTGTTTGAAAATTGTATTGTAATTTGTTTGAAAACCGTATCGCAATTTACTCAATTTTTATTGTTTTTAAAATAATTTTCAAGCGCGATTTCAAAAGATAAATCTGTTTGCACTTAATTTAATATAAATAACATAGTTCAACATTTGTTTCCGGCTTATATTCCATAACGAAATTTAAACTTTATCAATATAAAAATAAAATAATAAAATATAAGTAAAACACAAATTTAAGACATGTAATCGAACCACGCTTAAACCACTGACATTATCAGAATAAAAAGACTAGCGACCTTTGGCGATTTCTTCGACTGTTAATTTCCAGAACGATGCCAATACGAAAGTATCGCTTTTAACAAATTTCAAAAACCTCCCTAAAGCGACCACATTCCGTTCCAATAAAAATTGGTTGCTCCGAGAGGTGATCTCTTAATGGAGGTCCTGTTTAAATCTATATTTTAATGGTTGAAAAAAGGTAACAATTAACGTTACTAAAATTTAGTTTTCACATTAGAAAAAAATATAAAAATTTAAGTATCAAAACAAAAGTTAATTACATAAGTTAATTATTGCAGAGTTTAAAAAAATGAATACATTGACGTTTGCTTTGATTTCACGATTTTATTTTTTATAACTTTTATTTCCAAGTCCTTTCGAAGTTCAGTAAATAAATGCAATTTTTTTTTTGGACGGAAAGAGATAATGACGATTTCGTTAATTTATCTATTTCTTTGAGGGTTTCCTGACAGAATAGGGCAAGGGAGTTTATTAACCTCCATTCTTAATTTGTCATCAGAGTTAAACCCATTGTCTGAAAATGCACAAAGGGGTTAACACTTAAAAGTTACCGGGAAAAAAATCTAAACTTACAAGGAAGGTCTCCATACGGGCATATTCAGAAAAATCTGAAAAAATTACAGAGTGTTCGTCTCATGTTGATATATATGTTTATAAATTTTTTTTTGGCGGAACCTCGATAGAGCGTTCGTAAAAAAATTCTGAAATTTTCGTTTATTTGGCGATTTATCATCGGTTGGCGATGAAATGAAATTTCGAAAAATACTTTTTCATGTCGAATATTCTTTAAGATAAAAATATTTCATATTGAACTTGTTTAAATAAATTTAACTTAAATAACTGTAGTTTTGTCAGTTTTAGCTTGATTTAGCTATAGTTTTGTCATATATGTATTTATAATGAAAGTTAAATATCAAATTTTATGAATTAAAACAAAATTAAAATTGTTTCATTATCTCAAATTTAAGTCCAATTGAGCGCTGTCGGTTCAATTTTGTTGCTATGGAAACGACGAATTCCTTGGTTTGAAATGAATAACTGCTAAATGAATCTTGCCTTTATTTTGGAATACGCTTAAATATATGAAAGTATTTTTTATAGATGAAATTGTTTTTAAAGTAATAACATTAAGTAACAAGCAACATAAATATGTAATACGAAAAAAATGTATTTATTAAACTCTCTCATTGTTTATGTTTAAATTCATTAAATACTTTTTACACGCATTCTAAAGATCAATTAACAAACAATTTTCAGATGCATTAAAATCGTTTGCTTTTGGCGAGGAAAAGTACTGCTCGCCAAATCGCGTGACGCTTTCGTCTTTCCGCGCCAAATACTCGAAAGTATTTTTTTTTTTTTTTTTTTTTTTTTTTTTTTTTTACAGACTTTCTACTGTAATTCCGCCGCTAAATTTGACTGATCCTTTATTACATACATAAGTAGTTTAATTGGTATTTTTTTCAAAATATTCTGAGTATGCCCAGTATGGAGACCTTCCTTGTTAGTTTAGAAGTTTGATGAATAATGCGCATCCCGGAATTATTTTTCTAATAAAACTTTCTTCAAGCGACCAGGAAAAAGCGGAATTTGTTTCATTTTCTTCAAAGAAATGGGTCGCTCATGGAGGGAGTTCAACTGGGATGGTATCTGAATGGAGGTAAATTAAGTGTTGAGCCTATGGGAATAAATTTTGTTCCATGAAAAAATGGTCGTTCAGGGAGGTGGTCGCACAGGGAGATTTTACTGTATATGATTTTCACCTATATCCTGTAATCCGTGAAGCTCGGGTCGGAACTCCTTGTTTTTTTAAAGTCAAAGATTATCTACCACGTCGGAGAAATTATATTCCAACCAGAATCTAATTTGCGTTACGATTTAATCTTGCTTTTTTTGTATTTACATAAATAAAGGCCAGACTCATCAATTACCAAAGAATACGAGTATATCAAGGAGGAAAGCGTACATTCACGATTCTTTAAAGCTACTGCAATTTCTTGATGAATTTGAAATATAAGACTTTAAACAAAGTATAAAGAAAAGGGCTATAAATACAAAGTAATAAACAATAATATCGTTTAACAATTTCTCACGATATTTAATTATTTTAAATAAATGCTAAACAATTTCAATCAATCAAAATAAAAGCCTTGAAAAAAATAAAAAACAGTGAACTCGTTTAAGATCATTAAATGCATTCGACAGGACAACGATGAATAGATTTCATTTTTTTTTTTTTATGAGTCATTAGTTTTATAAGTATCGCTTAGTTTTCTTTGAAAATAAATCCCCTTCTGTATTACAATCATTTTTAATTTTTTGAAAAATCTATCTATCTATATTAGAAAGGACAAACGTATCTGTGCGTAACGCTGACGTCCTTTTGCGAATGGCAAAACTTCACGATCAAATTTCGATTTTGAAATTTTCGCTACTGGAATTTTTAATCTTCTGACCATCGTACATTTACAATTTTTAGAACGTCGCATAGGGAAAAAAATCTATTTTCAAATGCAATTTGTTTAAAAACTATCTTAATTGACTGATTTATTACGTTTTTTAAAATAATTTCGAGCATGATTTTTTGTAATTAATCTTATCACGTGAAAGCTTCAATACATAATAATAATAAACATTTTGTGCATAAAGCAACAAAAATTGTTCATCATTTATTTCTGACTAATTTTCCATAACGAAATTAATACTTCCTTTATAAATAAGTGAAAGAATAATAACACAAATAATTAAAAAACAAAACAAAAAAAACACAAATTTAACATGCTTGTAATCGAACAATTTTAATTTTTAGACAGCAAAATAGAAAAAAAAACCCTTTTCAAATGGAATTTGTTTGAGGCACAGTGCATCTCAGTTTGCCGATTGTCTATGGTTTTAAAAGCAATTTCCAAGCATAAAATATTTTTAAATTTATGTCTATCGTGTGGAGCTCGATTACGAAAGATTAATCCGTTTGCCTTTTAGACAACTTAAAGAGTTCCTCATTTTCTTACGGCTATTAACCCATAAAAAAATAAATAAAAAAATTCCTCTATGAATAAATAAATAAAATAACATAAATAAAACACAAATTTAACAGACATGTAATTGAACTACGCGCTTAAAGCTCAGAATATAAAAGGATGTCCCAAGTAGCAAAATGTTGGGTTAATAATTCTTAGCATAAGGCTAATACGTAAATATCGCTTTTAATAAATTTCAAAACTTTATTTAATTGTATAATTCATATTTTTCATATGAAAAATGATTTTTTATTGTTAGTGGGCAATCTAGGAAATATACTGCATGTAAAATAATTATTGGTTTTCAATTAAAAACAAAATGCTTTCACCTATATTCTGTAACCCGGGAAGCCCGGGTACAATCCCCTAGTTACTAATAAAATAATGTTTCACTCTGTGTGTGCGTGTGCAGTGGCGCCAAATTATATGGGCCGCGTGGGACGCAAGCCCATCCAAAGATTTGATCTCTCCACCCACCCAATTTCCACTGATTTATATTGTTATTAATTTATTTATTTAATCGCTGAAATAAAATTTCATTTTATTGACGTTCTCAAAATAACTTTGCTACAAAAATAGCAAGGGCATCAATTAGATTTACAGGAGCACTTGAAAGCCCTTTCAGAAATTGTATAATTAAATTTTTCTCGGAAACAAATTCTTTGCATATTTTGGCACCTGCTTTAATGTATTGAATCGATAACGCACAAAGGTGACTAAAATTATGTTTTTACTTTCTTTTATCTTTACAAGAAGACAGTACTGGATTCGTGAAAAGCTTCGACTTCCGGTCTTTGATGGATTTAAATGTTTTAGAATAGGGATGCACAACCTGTGGCCCGCGATGGGCTTACGTTTGGCCCGCGAACTTCGTCAATTTATAACTGCAAAAAATTGACAATTATCATTATGGACAAAAAAAGTTTTGTCCATAGGTCGCAAGTAAAAAATCGTGAATTTCATCAATTTGCCGCGGGAAAAATTGAAAAATTCGTCTGTCAGTTAAGAAACATGAATTTCGTTGATTGGGTTGGAAAAATCGTGAATTTTGTCGATAGGCGCGGAAAAAATTGCAAATTTGACCTATCGGGCAAGGGAAAATCGCGAGTTTTGTTGATCGAGATCGGAAAAATCGAGAATTTCGTTGGTCCGGCACGGAAAAATCGCGAATTTTGCCGATCAGACGCGGAAAATCGCAAATTTCATTGATCGGGTACGAAAAAATCGTCAATTTTGTTGATGATGCGCGGAAAAATTGTAAATTTTGTTGATTGGCTGCGTAAAAATCGTGAGTTTCGTCAGATATGAGAAAAATTCGCGAATTCCGTCAGTCAGTTAAGAATCACGAATTTCATTAATCGGGGGCGGAAAAATTGCAAATCTTTTCTATTAGGAGCGGGGCAATCTCAAATTTCGTTGATGGGCTGCAAGAAAATCTCAAATTTCTTTGATGGGCTGCGAAAGAATTGTGTGTTTCGTCTGTTAATTTCGTCAATTTGCCGCGGAAAAAATGCAAAATTTTTCAGTCACTTAAGAATCGCCAATTTTGTTGGTCGGGCCCGAAAATAATCGCGAATTTCGTTGGTCGGGCACGACAAAAATCGCGAATTTTGTCAATCGGGCGCGAAAAAATCGCGAATTTTGTCGATCAAGAGCGGAAAAATCGCAAATTTCGTTGATCATGCACGAAACAATCGCGAATTTTCTCGATGATGCGCGGAAAATTGAAAATTTCGTTGATCGGCTGCCTACAAATCACGATTTTCGTCAGTTTATTGCGAGAAAATAGCGCGAATTTCGTCAATTTGCCGCGGTAAAAAATTTCAAATTTCGTTAGAGTCAGTTAAGAATCGCGAATTTCGTTGATCGGACGAGGAAAAATTCGCGCATTTTGTCAATCAGGGGTGGACAAATTGTAAATTTTGCCAATCGAGCTACAAAAAAACGCGAATTATGTCGATCAGGCACGGAAAAACGCGAATTTTGTCGACCAGGTTGTGGAAAATTGCGAATTTTGTCAATCAGGTGCAAAAAAATCGCAAATTTCGTTCATCGAGCGCAGAAAAATCGCAAATTTCGTTGATCGGCTCTTCATCCCCCTTCGTTCATAAAGTTAAAATTTTTTTTCGGCACTAGCCTATGTTTGTTCATGCTAGCCTTAATGCCTATGTTTTTTAGCACTTTTAAATAAACAAAATTTACTTCCCCGAATAAAGTCAAGGAATATTATCAGTCCTTCTAAATAATACTTGCTATATTTCTGTTATATATACAAACGTAAACTGTTGATATATCCTTGCCAACTGAATTGGATATGTTGACCGGGTAGGGGAACCTAGAGGGGTGGTAAAACTAACCCTCCTCCCCTCTGAAATCCTATTTTTTTATCTGTTTATAGGCCACAGATCACCTTCCAGAAGTAGAATTCTCCCTGTGTTACTGTGTTACTCTACAACCCAGAAATTTTTATAAGTGACCCTTCTCTTAAAAAGGTTGTGCACCCCTATTTTAGAAGGTCCTGAATACGATTTGACTATTTTTAGAAAATGTCTGTCTCTATGTGACAAAAATTTATCGGCACTCTTATTTTGGCGCTCTATCTCAAGAATTAATGCACGGAATTTAATAAAACTTTACATTCATAAATTGGTGCTGATTAGTTTTGATGTAAATCGCCCAACAGGTGGCGCTGCTATGCTGCATTTTTTTCGATTTCCGCATTTGCTCTATCCCACGAACTAATGCACAGATTTTCATCAAATTTCAGACTCAATTAGACGTTGACATAAGTTGCTGCTTATTGGGTTTTGGTGTAAATATACCAAAGGGTGGTGTTGCTATGCTGCATTTTTCATGATTTACGTAATAGCTATATCTCAAGAACTAACGCACGGATTTTCATCAAACTTCAGATTCACACTCTAAATAAAAAACTCTATCGCAGAGTCAAAATATGCCTAACCTCTTTAGAGTGACTTTTTTTCCCTTTCGGCGAAGCTTCCATATGACTCGATTTCAGAGCTACCGATTCATAAAATATACTTATTTAAAATTGAGACCTTCTATTCGACGATGTATTTGGTTTTGAAAAATACGAACTTTAACTTTTTCGAAAAAATTCGCAACTGCAGGTCACTTCGCGTCTCCTGGAGAAGATCTTTTTTCTACGCTAAAAGTAACTAAACGTCGTCGGTATTTTCACGCAATCCTCTTAGAGCATCTTAGCAGATCGGATTTACATCATCTACAAAAATTTAGAAACGTTCGGTAGATAAGAAAGTAGAAAAAAAAAATCTGAGAAATTTTCGATGAAAATGCTAAAACGTGGACTGTTTTGGCGCGGCTTCGCTCGGCTTCTACTCATGTTTTCACCACTAAGTATGGATATTTTTTCACAAAATTTTAAATATGGCTTGGATACCAATTTGTATTTGTAACCTACAAATTATCTGTGCTTTTTTATTCTGGAATTATTCTTATTTATTTTAGTCTGCTTTTTAAAATGAGGCTTTGCTTTGAAAGGAGTTATCCAATTAATGAAATAATAATTAATTCCTATTCTTAAACTTGTAATGAAGCGATCCTCATGAAATGCATATATTCATAATCAGAGAAAAAGTTACACAAGGTTGCATAAAAATTAATTCTATAAACTGAATATTTAAAAAAAATTATAAGCGTTCAAAAAGATCCACTACACAAAGGCGACACTCGTCTACGTTACAAACACCTGCAATGTTTTGTGAAATATTTCTCCAAAATCAGCATTTCTTTTGAAGAAAATAAAAGTAAGTTTTTATAAATAGATTTTTCATGGTTTTTTTTTACTTTTTGTAACAATACTGGAATCATTTTTAGAATTTCTGAAAGGGGAATTTTCTTTTGCGTCTGGCTGTGCAATTTTCAAATTTTTAGGCCTTCTTTAAAAAGGCCCAGTACATTTATCGCCTTTAGCAACCTTTAATTCCAGCAAAACCTCGGTATCTCTTCGAGTTGTTCGAAGAAATTATCTACGGTTTGGGGAAAATCTATGCTTTAGTTGAATTATGAAAACTTTTCCATTCTTTTAATTGGGGTTTTTAATTAATAACTCAACTAATTATTAGAAATTTAAAATTCTGAGTCTCAGGTGCATCAGGAGACACTTTGGGCTAGCCTCACAAAAATTTTTCAGCCTCGTACGTGCCATATATTTTTCTAGCCATCTCACACAGGCTGACACACGCACACACACACACACACACACATAGCGAAACTTTCTTTTATTAGTTACACATAGATTAGGAACTTTGCTGTAGATTAGAATGTATCTACAGCTAACTTTTTTGTGCAATTGCGTATTAGATTGGATATGTGCTATTGAAAGAAAATTCTTAAAAATACTATGAAGATAAGAAATCACAAGTGAAAGTCACTTGCTTCTGTACTCGTTGCGGCAGCACGCATTTTTGTATCTGGGATAATAAAAATTAATTCTTTTGAAACAGGTCATGCCTTCTTCCCTTTCTATGGTGCTTTAAAAAAGTTTTTTCTAATGATGCTGGTAATTGTCAGAAATAATTTAACATACTATAACTTTGCTTATCTATAGCTTATTTTTTCTATTGTGTTTTAGATTTGTTGTTATTATTTTTTCAAAACTTTTACTTACTTCCATGTATGAATTTTTTAGCAGTAGATAAACACGGAGGAAATTACGGAGGATTTGGAACCGATTTTCTTTCATTATGCTGGGACCGGGTCAGGCTTGGTTTTCATTTTTTCCGAAAAGGCCTGAGCCTTTCTTCTTTCCCTCAAACTCGGTTGGGTCGGATCATGTTTTTTCCTTCAGATACGAGCTCGGCAAGGCCAGACTTTTTCTTTCGGCCGTGCCGACCTGGAATTCAGCCCCCCCCCCCAAATCTGTGTGGGGCTGGCATTTTATTTATTTATTGTAAAAAGTATAATGATGTTGCACATTTGTATAAAGAAATCTTTAAAAGTTTAATTTCGTTTAATAATTTACAGAGAAATACTTTTAGAAATCTCTTCTCTCCCTCCCCTTTTGTAGAGCATCAAAATTATGATTTTCTTTAACCATCTTTTTCTTTCATTCTTAATTACATTGATTTTCTCACTGAAGCTTCATATGAATGTGACACTCTATGTCAATTTTTTTAAATGAGTGTTTATGAATTAACGTAAGTGTTTAAGTTGTCACTGTTATTCCATATTTCACGAATTGCTGATATAAACTCTGAAAATTAAAATCTATTCACATGCAGGTGTACTTTTTGAAGAATTTTAATTGTAGAATAATATTGTAATAGAAATATCAGCATGTTTTTTAGAGATTAAGTCTCCCCGGGCCGGACTGAAACCGCATTTTTAAAATTTCATAACGGAAATTGTCGGGCTTGTTTGGAACTTTTAGCTTTTATACCAGGTCGGGACTGTAAAGTTTTCCACAGAGCCGAATTTTTAGATTTCATACCGGGCCGGATCTGTCCAATAAAGCTTTTGTGCAATGCAAGTTAATCCCGGGCCTGAAAATTTCGGACCATGCAAAATATGAATATTTTAAAATGAAAACTTTATATATCGTTCAGTTTAATAACATAATTCACAAGTATTATTTAAAAATGATATAGAAATCATGTTAAGTTTAAAAAAAATACAGCAGTGAATTGACATTCAAAAAATACCGTATATACTCGTGTATAAGTCGACCCCCCCCCCCCCTCAATTCTTAAGCAAAATTTTGAAAAAAATATGAATTTTCGTGTATAAGTCGAACCACATTTCTGGTAGTACGTTGAAAAATAATTTGTAATCGACGATAAAAAAAAAAAAATAAATTTTCATTAAATTAGTAAACGTTTTTACGTTTTTAATTAGGCTTTTTTTTTAATTCAACGTTTTAAAACTGTATAAGGATGTAAAACCGAAGAAGCTTACACTATTTTGAAACCTATTCACATCAATTCAATGATACTTAAAAAGAAAAAATTCTTTAAAAAATCTATTCAAGCCTTATTTACAAGAGTAAAACAACTTCTTAGACAGCTAAAATATAGTACTTCTTTGTATTGTAGGACTTGGAGAGATATCTAGAAGCATTCTCAAGTTGAACTCTTTTTAAAAAGGGGATTAAAATGTTGAAAACAATGCCCATGTATTGAAGGGAATTCTGTCCCAAGAGAAAAATGGGTGCAGAACAATTACAGGGACATTATTGTTGAGCTTTTTTTGTCAATCACTGGGAAATGACCACTGTCCGCTTTTATCTCCCATGTGATTACATAAAAGACTTGCTCATTCGCCGATTGTCTGCGATTTTTTTTTTTTTTTTTACTTTCTCGTGTATAAGTCGACCCCCCCCCCCCTTTTTCAACTCCCAAATTTTGTCTAAAATTCTTCGACTTATACACGAGTATATACGGTATATAGCTTATATTTTAACAAAATACTGCTTATACACTCTAATATATTCAATTTTTTTTGCAACCCCCGTAAAAAAAAAATATATATATTAATGTTACTGTAACCATTGTTTGTGCAGAATATATTACAGAGTTTGTCTAAAAACAAATAAAATTTTTATACTAGATCTCGGAGAATTTTTACAAATGTTAGAATTTAGATAAAAGATTGCTGGTAGAAGGATAAACAAATTAGCAGTGCGATTTTATGAAACCCTTTTACTACGACCGCATTTTCCTTCTCTTTTGAGAATAAAAAAACCTTGTAATTCTAAATTGTTTTAAAATTCCATTTGCCTACCTTACAGGGCCGAAACTAGCCTTTTTGGCGCCCGGGGCAAACATGAATTTTGGCGCCCCCCTCCACCTCTCCACCACAAAGTAAATTTACAAAAAGAATTTTACTATCTAATAGACAACTTATTTTTAAATTTAAAATACATAAAACTGAACTACATAATCAGCTTTGTCAAACATTGATTCATTAAAACCTTGAAAACGGAATCGAATTGCATTTTAATCTGTTTAGACTTTTTTTTTTTTTTTTTTTTTTTGTATAGGCTAAATGAGGTCGATATCTAAAAAAAAAAAAAAAAAAAAAAAAAAAAAAACTTTTTACTATGAATTTTACTTTGTGCATTCCCCCTCCCGTTTGTTTTTATTGTCCAGGGCAATCATCGCCCATGGCAAGACGAAAAAAAAAAACAAAAAAACAAAACAGGAAGCTCAATGCTGCTGAGCGGGAAAAAAACAGCTTTCATGCAATATTTTTATCTAATAGAAAAGTCAGACCGAGGGGTCGCTTCGCGTTTGGTAGTTAACCGTAGCGAACAGTGTCCCACAATAGAGATTGACCTTGAAAAACGTTAGTGATTCTCCTACATAGGAAGTTATTTAAAAGATCATTATACTTTTGGAATGGAAAAATGAAGAAACCCTATTAGAACAGCCTAAGAGCCTCTGTCTTATTCATTTGCAATTTTGTATTGTAGGTGAATCGTTTTACTATTTGTAAAGTTTAATGCATTTGGTTCTGTTTTCCTTTTAAATTTTTCGGCTACGAGACATTTTTATACAAATTTTGTATATATATATACATTATTGCATCAAACGTCAAACAAAATCTTCATTTTGGCGCCCCTTCACCTTCTGTTAAAGCGTCGCCCGGGGCACGTGCCCCTTCTGCCCCCCCTAGTTTTGGCCCTGTTACCTTACATTCTTCCGCAATCATCCCCTGTGACATGCATATATGCCAAGATAAAGTAATAATTCTGCTACGTTTTCGAGTTGTTGTGTCCACCCTGTTCCTAAAAAGAATAACAATTATTGCATAATATGGTATGCTAGACGAAACAACTGACCAAAACACAGCAAATAATATAGGGGAGACTGGGGAGGGTTGACCATAGGGGTGGCTTGACCTACCCTTCAGTTTTCATAGTTAAAAGAATTTCAGAATTTTGTAAATAGGTGACATCCAAAGCTACTGAAATGCTCAAACAATAGTCTTTGTATCATGAAGATAATTGAAACAGGTGTGGAAAAATAAGTTGTGGAGCGTTTTCAACTTAAAAAGTGCATCATTAAAAAAAAAAAAAAAAAAAAAAAAAAAAAAAAAAGTAAGATTTTCTCAGGTGAAATATATCTTAGAAATTTAAGAAAGTATGTTTTAAGTAATGTAGAAGTATTGAGTTTTCACTCTAGGCATAAAAATTGTACAGCAAATTAAACCAAACATAACCATGTGCTATACTTTTTAAAGGGGCTATGTGGGAAGGCTTGACCCAGTCAATGTGGGGAGGGTTGACCAGATGGTCAAAGCTTCTTAATTAAGTGTACTTGGAAATCCTTTTATTACACACTGTACTTAATGAAGGACTAATTTTTATATTTCTAAAATAATGTAAATTTATTCTGTAAAACTGAAGTAAATTGGGGTGATTTATAGAAAGGAAAATGTTTAAAACCGATTAAATGAAGATGAGGAAAATTGCTATAGAAGCAAGAAAGAATTTAATTAAATATAAAATGGAAAGTGGATAGGAACTTTTATTTCACTTAAATAGTACCCATATTAGGTAAATAAAAAGAATGGAAAAGACTAAAAAGGATTAAATCAGCAGCCTTAAGAAATGTTAGGTATTCATCAATATGCAGAAAAACATAATACTTTAGGAAGGTATGTAGACAAATTTCACCAGGATGAACAATTTAGATGAAGCCAAATTATGTGGCAACTAGTGTTGCCAGGCTGAGTGTAAAAAAAAATGGGTGTTTAAAACTTATAAACTAATTTGACTTATATTGTTGATGCGATGAGTAGGCCTTCTTAACCTAGTGTAGTTTGCCCATGTAAGATTCCAATATGATAATTTTGACCTGATTCAATAGTTAATTTATACCTGAATTTAATTTCCATTTAAAAAAGATAAAAAATTCATTCTCACATAGAGAAGTTGTGCTACACACAGACAGAAATTTTACAGTTTTCGCAGAAATCAATGACTATTCCGTTCGCCTTAGCAAAAAAAATCTCATTAATTAATCTATTTTCAAAAGTTCACAAGCATTTCATGAGAGATAAGTTCATTTCTCTATCTCGTCAATGACCATGACATAGTATCTTCAATAAAAAAGAGATTTTTGAAAAAGAAAAAAAAAGATGATAATTTTTCTAGAAAATAGTCTTCGAAGCCTACTTTTTGGCATTCACACTATTTATTTATATCACTCATGAATTCAGGATATATTTTTGCTATATCATATTTGATCCCAAAGCCATTATACAGGGTGTTTCTAAAAGAATATCGGGGTTTTAACGCTTGGTAGTATTTATTACATAAAACTTAAAATTATAATTAATAGATAGAAGGAAAGAGCAACTCAAACAGTTTAACGTACAAGCTTACAAGTATTCAATGTGAGCACCTTTCGTCACACGGCACACCTTAAGTCGATAGCTCAGTTCTTCCCAAACACTGATTAGTATTTGTGGGGTCATTGTTGCAACAGCTGCCACGGTCAGCTGGTAGTGGAGGCACATATACACGATCCTTTTCCTTTATGAACCCCCACAGATAGAAATCACATGGTGTCAGCTCGGGTGAGGGTCTGAACGGAACTTCTTTGCTAATCAACGTTTGGGAAGAACTGAGCTATCGAATTGATGTGTGCCGTGCGACGAAAGGTCCTCACATTGAACACTTGTAAGCTTGTACGTTAAACTGTTTGAGTTGCTCTTTCATTTTATGTATTAATTATAATTTTAAGTTTTATGTAATAAATACTACCAAGCGTTAAAACCCCGATATTCTTTTAGAAACACCCTGTATATTAAGCCTGCGAAAATAAATGGAAGGAATTCAGCAAGTTGAAAATAACACTTTCTTATGACTTATTTTCTTTTTGCGTACTAGAAAAGAAAATGAGCTGAAAATTCAGAAAGAGAAATAGCAAAATATTAATCAAGACAAAGATGCGTAACTAGGCCAAACGTGTACTCACAAAACGTGTTATTGAAAACCCACGCTTCTTTAAAGTCAGTGGGATGGATGGACCGCAAGAAAGGTTTCGGCTGTTGCTTTATAATAATGGAGCATAAAAATTACTAGTAGCTAGTTTTTCTGTTTCGAACTTCTTAGTTTGGCAATTCCCGTCAGGAGAGCAAAGTGGCGCTTGAGTATGCGAACAAAATTTATATACCGGGTGTTTCATAAGTTCGGTGCGAAAGTAAAACGCGATTAAAAAAAGATCTATGAGTCGGAGAGACATGCAGTTTGCAGATAAATATTCAGCGAGGTATGGGATTTTGTCTGACACCAGCAAAAAATTAGTTCAAATTCTCGACAAATTAGGGCGCTACTTCAATTAATTCAATGGAATAATTCCATATTGCTCACAAAACGCAAGATTTGGTTACAAAAACATTAGAGAATACTATATGTACACTTTTTTTGTACCCAAATCTTAAGATGTGTGAGCAATATGGAATTATCTACATCAGCGTCCTCTTTTGTTGAGAATTTGAACTAATTTTTTTGTTGGTGTCATACAAAATCCCATACCACGCTGAATATTTATTTGCAAACTGCATGTCTCTCCGACTCATAGATCTTTTTTTTTATCGTGTTTTACTTTCGCACCGAACTTATGAAACACCCGGTATAGTGCCCATGCTTTAAGACAGAAGAGCTTTGCTTGACCCTGAAAGCTTTCATTCAACTCCATTCCATTCAGAATAAGAAAAGGCATGTTTACAAACAACCCCCCCCCCCCTCGCAACACTTTTTTGTCAGTTGCACAAATTCGTCCTATTCGAAACGAATCAGATCGTCTTTTACGCTTGTGACGTCAGTTTTGTTCTGAGTGACGTCAGTAGGCCTGTGCGAAAGGGGTAATCACCCCGGGCATGGAAATGGAGTGGATGCCAAAATTATACTATCAACTGTTTTTTTTTTTTTTTTTTTTTTTTTTTTGTAAGAAAAAAATATACATACAGTGTGGTACTAAAGGTCATGTCCAAACGGCACGTGTGCGTGTGTCAAATCAAGTCATGAGGAGCAAGAATTACATAGGAACTGGGGATCGGAAACGCGATCGTGACGGTGCAATTGCATCATGACAGTGACGCAAAGAAAAGATAACAAACGGTGTAAAAAGACCTTTATTTTACAAAAAACTTAATCGAAGTATTAAATACAAACGAAAAATGTTTCAACTCATAACAAGTGCTCAAAATGTGCCTCATTAGCCGTGATGCATGTTTCAAATCGATGCCGCATGGAATCGCGAACACGTTCCAATCGGCCTTGTCCCATGGTCACCGCGATCCTCGGACATAAACTCCCTGGATTTCTAACGCTGGGGATTATTTTAAGTCTCTGGTGTACGATACACCCGTTCCATCGACCATGGACCTCGTGGTACGGATCGCTGAAGCGGCGGCACGTGTCCGAGAGACTCCTGGCCAATTATAACGTGTTTGCGATTACATGCAGCGCCGATATGAAGCATGCATGAATCACGGGTAATGGGGCACATTTTGAACACTTGTTATGAGTTGTAACATTTTTCACTTGTGTTTTGTACTTCGATTACGTTTTTTGTAAAATAAAGGTATTTTTACAGCGTTTACTATCTTTCTTTGCACCACAGTCGCGATGCAATTGCACCGTCAAGATCGCGTTAACGACCCCCAGTTCCTATGTTATTCTTGCTCCGCATGACCTCACACACCCACACGTGCCTTTTGCACGCAACCTTTTGGAACCACCCTGTATACATATCAGGAATTTTTTCCAAATGAAATTACTTATATTTTTCGCTTCAAAGTTATTGCACTGTCGCTTACCCCACATCCAAAAAGAAATTTCTGACTAAGGAAAAGATATCTGACAACATAAAAGAAAATCACCTAATATATAAGATAATAGGAGCAGAAAACTTGAGTGGTAAAACATGAGTAGCATTTTAAAATTTGTGAGAAAACTTGTTTTTCAATTGTTTTATAAGAACAATACAAAAATTTATTTTTATCGTTAAATTGGTTATTTTTTAGAATTACTTTAATAATAATGAAAAATAAATGTCCAAACATTTTCTTTTGTATACTGAATCTGCGAAAGAAATTTATGGAATGACTACTGAATTGAAATAATGGAAATATAAATACGGTTATAAAACTAAAAATAATTGTATGTTTTGAGTTTTTGTAATAGTATTTAAGTTCGTTGAATTTTGTGTAAAATCAAACTGCTGAACTATACACAGTACTTCTTTCTTCGGGCGTTTTACACGGTGTGTTTTAACGGTGCGAGTGACAATGCTTTTGAAATCTACGACTTGATGTTATATTTTAATACATGTCATGTTATTGATTTTGCAAGTGAGAGATTAGACAATACTATGGTGAATTTGACATCATTAAGATTAAAAATTGCTATAATAACATCAAAGCAAAGCTTTTCTTCACCTTTTCCTGGTAGTAAAATAAAGTGATGACATAGTTCTAAGACAAAAAACCAATCATTCATTAAATTATGCAAGAGTCTTCCTACCACACCCTTCTTTTATTTATTTATTTTTTACTTCCAGTTTTGGGGATAACCTTGAATTAAAGCACATCTGCCTATTTAACATAAAAATAATTAAATAAAAAATAGCTCATCTGAATAGTATATATAGAGAAGTTTGGAAGAAAAAGGTATTCATTCTTGTCTCAGTCAGAGAAAAGAAAGTTCTTGTCATCATGCAATACTTGGTAAGAGATGCCATTTTGATACCTATAATTTTGTAAAAAAAAATTCTATATTTCAGAATTTTGTTATAAAATTTATTTTATAAAATATTGTTTAATAGCTTAAAGGGTCTCAGGACTCTTAAAGCTTCAAAATTTTATTTTTTTTAGACGTTAAACTCCTATCTTTCCTGAACATTTTGATATAATTGTTTCCCTAAAATTCCCATTAGAACAGAAATTATGGCTTTTAGAATTATACCCGCTCCCGAAACTTTGAAGTCTTTTTCCTCCAAATGAGGTTTTTGGGTCTAACGCGCACGATATCTCAAAAACTTCTGAGTATTTTTTCATGAAATTTTCAAAACAAATGTTTAATCTTAGTCTGTATAAATGGAACCTAAAATTTAATTTTTATTGTTCAAAAAAATATTTTTTTTAGGTGATTATACTGTAGAATTTTTCAAAATTTTGTATTAGTTAAAACTTTGTATTAAAAATATAAAAATGCTTTAAATACAAGTTTATTTAGGTTCAGGGTAATTATTATAATCTGAAGCATAAGTAGGCACCAAATTTTTATTATTCTAGCTGCAATATTTATTTTGTAATCCTGTGCGTAAGCTGTTATACCAATTTTCTGTTCGTCAAATGTCTGACAGTTTGGAGGCTTCTATAAATGCTAATTATGCATCTTGCAGTTTTTTAAATACATGAAATGAAAGAACGTACTTATATCTTTCAACCCAATAAAAGTTGTGTTTTAAAATCATATGCATTTTAAAATATTAAATGTTGAAAATGGTCTCTTTTTCTCATTTTTTCCAATTTAAGAGTCCTAAGACCCCTTAAGAGACTACTTCAGTCAAACGAAAAGACCCGTTCGCCAATGCTAATCCTATGGAAGACATTTATAAAGATATCTCGGTGGCATTTCAATATTTTTAAATGATTTCTTTTGCATTGAATAGTTGAGATCGATCTGTACAAAGGCCGTTGTTTACTTTTTCAATTTTGTTTTTATGAGGACTCTTTCATTTTCGAAACCGGTTTCGAAAGTAAAAGCATCCTCATAAAAAATATCTGCAATCAAAATCGAAAAAGTAAAAAACGGCCTGCATACAGATCGATCTCAACTATTCAATGCAAAAGAAATCATTTAAAAATATTGAAATGCGACCGAGATATCTTTATAAATTTCTTCCATAGGATTAGCATTAGCGAATGCGCCTTTTCATATGACTGAAGTAGCCTCTTAAATACTATTAATGAAGAATTCATCAGGAGTACTTAATTAATGTCATAAAATATGCCGTGAATAACTGTTCTTTTTTTTATGTATTACGAATAAAATGTTTCAGTTTTGTAAAATGGCTTAAAAAGCTATATAAACTTCTAAACACTTTCCCCAAAGTTAATAACAGATTAATAATAAGAAAAGTATGTTAATTTTGCTTAAGGGAGCCGGGAAAGCCCTATCTCCGCCATGTTAAATTCACTAACTTTATGTACCTTTTTCTCAGAAATGGTGAAAGATAGAGGTCTAAATTTTTTAGAGTAGTTAAAATAACATGATTTACGTATTTTAACAGACCATTTTCTTTCGTGAAACTCAAAATTAATTATTAATTATTTATTGAAAGTCATTTTTAAATTAGCATTTTTGGTAAGATTTCACTGCCTAAAATAAATAATTCTCAACAAATCATTAAATCCCCGTGTTAAAGTATACAATATAACATAATATACGTATTAAATAAAAATCTGAGTTCTTAAGTTTAATAGATATTGAAAAAAAAAGGAACATAAACATGAAAAATCCAAGTTTTGAGAAAAGTCAATTAAAGATTTAAATGGTCATTAAGTTGTGAAGTACTCTTAGAAAGAATGAATAATTTTAACTTTATTTTTTTCAAAAAAAAAAAAAAAAAAAAAAAAAAAAAAAAAAAAAAAAAAAAAAATTACGGCCATTTTCTTTCTTCCCATTCTGACCAGAAAGTCAGAGTTCTAACTTTTTACGGCTGCTCTTTCATCTTCACCTAACACTTCATTTATAATGGCTGTTTCATAATAATAGAAGCCATCAGTCCATCAGAAGAAAAGGATCCATTCCAAAGGTATAATCCTTCATTTGGCGCCCCTTCGTTCTGGCGCCCGGGGCACATGCCCCCTCTGCCCCCCTTAGTTTCGGCCCTGTAGGCATTATTAATTATGAAAACTATTAAAAGCATTATAAAAATTATTATATCGTTAAATAGTTGTTATTGTGCTGTGTAAATGCTTTAAAGTAAATACATAATTTAAAATTATCATTTTTTTTTTTTTAGCAATTTTTGTTATGTAACTCAGAAGTGATATTATGACATTATGTCCAACAAAAACATAAATAAATTTTTTCACTATTTTTCTAGTGGGTAATTAACAAAAATTGATTCAAATATAATGTTTTCCGAACAAGATAAAATACCATGCATGAAAAGGTTAAAGTAATACTTATGTATATGTATAAATTTAACAATTGAATTTTTTTTTCCTCGTTGATCTTTTTTGATGATTTATTTATTTTTTAGTAACATATAACGAAGTAATGTTAACGAAAAATTCATCTGCTATCGCAAGTATTAACCCATATTGGACCACACCGATTAAATATTTAAAAAAAAAAATTAAAACTCCAATTATATCATTAATATGGTGTAATTAAATAGATATTAGAAAAATTTTGTAAAAAAAGTTTATAATTTTTTAAGTATCTAGTTCTCCTATAAATAGGACATATTAGTAGGACACATAGTAAGGACATATAAAATGCATACATAAACTAATTTTATGAGCAAATATTTTATTTTACTTTAAAAATACTGTTTATGTTGAACAAAAATACTCTATGATTTCTCCAATAAAAAGATAACAATAACGGTAAAATTCTAGATTATAAGATCACAATTCTTAAAGAATTTTTGAAATAGATATTTTTGAATTAAATTTTAATTGGCTACTTGTTTTTTTTTGTTTATATGTTATACTTTTATGTATTTTAAAGACATCATAACAAAATGCATCCAAAAAATCCTTACCAATTTTATTTTTAAAAATGTTTTATTAGCTGTCCTATTTATAGGACAGCTGTCCAATATGGGTTAATGTCGGATCTGAGAGGTTATAAAAAAATTTAATCATGTCTGGGATTTTAGTTATATAAAGTGTGGAACATCAATGTTCATGATATTTAATAGTTTTCAGAAGTTTTAGCAGTTCATCCACAAGTTATTCGGTTCGAAATCATTATTAATTCTAACTAACTGATTGTTTTCCTTGTGTTTCAGTTTGCTCTCCTTGTCTTGGTCGCCCTTGTGGTGTGCGCCTTGGGACAGTACGTATACACTGGATATCCCTATGCATACAATGCTTACAATGCCTACGGTGCCTACCCCTATGCTTATAACTATGGCGTGTACAACCCAGCTTTGAGCTACCTCATCAAGAAATGAAGAGGTTTAGAAAGATGGTAAGTCACTCTAATTTTTTCTTTTCTTTCTATTTCATGAAATATAAAACGATAATTAAAATGCGTTTTACAAAATTCTTATTAACTACCAAAGGAAAGAAATCTAATGTAAGTATAATAATATAAATGAAGAGCTCAGATGATAAAGGTGGCAAGTGACACAATCATCATTTTGTGAAAATAAGTTTTAAAATTCCAAATATTTATTTGCATTTATTGTCAAATGCCTATTTTATCAATTAAAATCTCTTTGAGTATAATTAGGTTAGTAGTAAATTGACAGAGGCTAGAGGAACTTCAAGTTAACACATTGAGTTAATCATTAACTAATCCAATTTATTTTTATTTTATCCCATACCACCTTTATGATCTGAGCTCTTCATATAATAAAATGAAATAAATATAGCATAATATATATTTACTAACAACAGATTCAACCATAATCATTTTGCTGCCGTTATTAGCAATTTTATTGTCTCATACGTTTATTACATTATTTATATTATTCGATTTTTTGTTCATTTTTTTATTACCACTCTTTTTTATAGGAATCTTACGTAAAGCATAATTTTATGACTACTTTTGTTTTACATATTTAAAATATTGTTTTGTCCAACAGACTTAATTTTTCATGCAAATTTTTTATAATGCAAATGTCGTTAGCACCTTAAAATTTATTTTTTCGTATAACTACCTTTTAAATAATTTGTTCGAATATTAAATGCACGATTAGTGTTCAGATTAACATTATACGAATGTATAAACCGTATACCTTCTGGATTTTTCTTAAGCTGCTTATACCTCCTGTTATCAAGTAAAACTATAGCCGTATACTCTCTGTGCATACCTTCTGCCCATTGCCCATAGCGTATACCCGCTGGGTTTTTAAAGACTACACAACTGGTTCGTGTACAGTAAAAATTATATCAGGATAACAAATAAAAAAGTAATTAAGAAAAAAATCTAAAAATTTGCAATTTTTCCAATATGATTCCTCTTTATTGTGCTAAATCTTGTTGAATACATTATTTAAGAATCCAAAGCAATAAATGATTTAAAGGACTGATTTAAAAATCGTTCCATATATTTTAGTTTAAACTGTATGATACAAGCAGATACAAGAAGTTTGAATTTTTTTCATTTGGATAGTTGATTTTCATTAATGAAATAATAATTCTTAATTCCTTATTAAAAAAGTTTTAGTTCCTAAACTTTAATATAATACGGATTTTATGCCAATTTAATAAAGATTAAAAGAACAAACAAACAAATAAATTGTTTTATAGTTTCCTAACTTAATATATTTTTTTTTTATTAGAAGAACATTTGCTTTAAAACCTGGATGAAGATTAATTAAATAGACCTTTATAATTGAAGAGATTAGTGAAATAAGTTATTACATCACATTTTCTCAAAATTCGTTTTAGTACATGAATTAAGGTGTTATTAGGCAATCTATTACATATTAAAACTAAAATACTATGATTCTAATTAGTCTTGAAAATGTTAGACATTAATTTTTGTATTTAATATTTTGTTATTTAATAATTTAAATATTATTTATATTTTTTGTATTTAATAATTAAATGTTAAATTTAGTATCACCTGTTAATATTTCAAACGTGTGTTACAAGGAAAAAAAAATCAATAAAATTTACACCGTAAAAGCTTTTACTTAAATTTTCTTGAAATTTAAGTTTTATTACATATCACCTTCTTCTACTAATCTCTTCAATTATAAATGCCTAAACAGGAAATCGTATTTATTATGCGTATAATAAATTAAAAGTATATTTAAATTAAAAAAGTCGGTGCACATTATTAATTTTTCAAATTATTCTGAACTTTTGTATCTCTAATCTTCCATATCTATGTCTGTAAGCAACGCTGATGTCATATTACAAATGGCAACAAATTGACCAGAAATTTCTCTTTTACTGCATTTTTTTTTTTTTTTTTTTTTACTTCGAAATATCGCACAATTTAAATTTTTACACCAGCGAATAAGGGGAAAATGTACTTTAAAATGAAATTTTTTTGAAAACTTCATCTAAATTTAATGATTTTTTATAGTTTTAAAATAGTTTTTAAGTAATGAATATCTTTAAATCTGATTAACCTGCTTCTAGTTAAAACACTGTAAATAATTATATACCTGTTGGGGTCGATGCATGTTTTTTAGGCCCATTTTGTAAAAAACAAAAGTTATTTTTGTGAAAAATAATATTTTGCAACGAAAGATGAAATCCAGTTGTTCAAATTCGAACCAAGCCTTTATTAATAATAACTTCTTAAGTTATTCCGCTAAAGTTTTCCTTTTTGGTCAACTTGTTTTGTTTGCAAATTATACATTTTAAAACCGAACAATATAAAAATAATTAATGAAGAGTACGTTTTTTTGGAATGGAATTTTCTGAAGGAGTCTATTTTGTTAAGTGGAATTTTGTGAAGGAATCTGTGTTATTAAAAAGGGAGCCTGTTTTGTTAAATAGATTTCTGAGAAGGGGTCCTAAATTGGCCCGAAATGTTTCCTGATCGACACCTACCGTGTAATGTTAGATCATCAAATTGTGAAATGAAATTAAGCCTTCACATATAAATAAATAAATAAATAACGAATTTAACAGATATGTAATCGAATTACGCACTTAAACACTGAAATAAACAGAATCAGAAAGATTGTTATAAATAGTAAATTGTTTTTCATTGACCTCTGGCTTGTAGCTAATACATAAGTATCTAAAATGCCTATTGTTATCGTCGGTGGGCAACATAAGAACATATACTAAATGTAACAAATTTATTAGAGTTTTCAGTTAAAAATTATTTACATCTACGTTTTTTTACACCGGACAGTATATTGGCATCTTTAACCAGAGTAGCTTGGTTTGAATCGCCTAGCGTATATAAATATTAAAAATAATATTGCAGGCATCTTTTTTTCTTTTTTTTTTCTTTTTTTCTTTTTTTTTTTTAATCAAAATTAATAAGCATCAAAGTCAGTAATTTTCTTTACTTCATTACTTCATTTATAAACAGAATGTACATTTTTTTCAAATGATAAAATATTAAACATGTTTCCTCAGTTAAAATTATTAGATATATCAATCATTAAATTTAAGAATATGTTACTAAACTGAGTAAAATTTTTACTGATATGAGAGTAAGCTATTTTAAACAATGCCGTCAACCAACGCCAGAGTTTAGGAAGAACTATACAGTTGAAGCCACTAGAACTTCCATTAAAAGGGCTTTCACATATTTTTTTTTACAAATTGTCTGATAAAAGTGCAATATTTAGTGTAACGAAATAGGAGAAAATAATCAGAGAGTTACAATTCAAATAGCACACTTTTAAGTTTTAAATCAAACTTTTGTTAAAGCTTCTATAAATAACAAATACGTCATTTAATTATTGTAACTTATAAAATAAGAAACCTCAGAAAGAGTCATTTACTTAACGAAAATAATTATTTAAATTTTTACAAATTATGTAATCGTACTTATAACGCCTGATAACTTTTTGCTGTTTGGCCATAAATTATCTATAGGTCAATTCCACAGAAAATCATCATTTTTTTTTTTTTGGGGGGGGGGGGGAATAAAATTTATAATATGTTTAATTTAAGGGTATCATTGGAAAACTTGATATTTTTATATTCTATAATATAAAATCCTAATAAAAAGGCATTGATTGTAAATTACTGTTTACAAACTAAGTTAAGTACCATTATTGTCTTTGTAAAGTCATAATGTTACGTCAGTTATATAATAAAAGTTACGTCAGTTACACGCATAAATGCCATTTTTATCTTTTTTATTATTCAGAAATTAATTAAACAAGTTACTGTTATAATTTGGCATTATTTAGTGTTGTTGAGAACATTAAATCACCTTTTTTAACGGGATAGTTTTGATAATTTTTACACTTCAATGAAGGCAGATTTTTTTTTTTTTTTTTTTTTTGTATATTTTATGTTATGTCAGTTACAGAATTTTGAAATGCAATTTGTATTAAGTCCTTAATATAAGGGCATTAAGTCCTTAGTAAGAAATACTTTAAATTGTAAAAAAATTTCTAGCTTTATTAGTAAATTTTCTACATAGTTTTGAAAACCAAATTCGATGATAAAATGTTATGTCAGTTACGATGGAATTGCCCTATATACACTATCTTGGACTGAAAATAGCTAAGACTCAAACTTCAGCACTGACCCATGATTTTAATATCCTAGCAAATAAATTACAAGGAACACCAAACTACGGGCGACAATTTGTAAAAATAATTGTGAAAAAAAAAAGTATAATGATGCTAAAAAACAAACAAACACAATATACGTTTCGAATGGAAAAATTTATCAGTATTCGTCAGATATAAACATCTATAAGCAGAATGCAAGATATTAAAAGAGAACTATGCATAATTTTATTTTTATAATGCCATATCAAAAAATTTATTTTCATATTTATACTCATGTCTATAAAATTCCAATGTCTTACATTTGACTAGAGTGAAATGAATGTAGATAGTTTTAAGTAAGAAAATATTCTTTGAAAATTAATGAATAAAATATATTTTAACTAATCCAGTAATATTTTGTTGGTTGAATGTTAAAAAAAGAATTATTATTTGTTTGAGGTTAATCTAAGCGTCAAAATATCAAAATTTATGTCGATGTCATCATTACCATAGCTCTAAGTAAAATGAGTTATTATCGGTTTCCTAACAATCAGTAACGTTTTGTTAGATTTACAAAAATCGATAAAATAGCAAAGAATTATTCTGCCACGAATTAAAATCGAGTAGTCTTATTTACACTTATAGAAATAGGCGTTTTATTTTAAATTCCGTTAAAAAAAATCAAAATACTCAACAACTTCGTAAAAAAAAAAAAAAGAAAAAAAAATTAGAACTAAATTACAATTAATAAATTAAACTACTATATTTTAAGCAACCGTCAATATGAAAGTAACCGTTAACATTCTAACTTAGTCTGAATTATATACGTATGAATAATAATTACAGCCAAATTAAAAATTTCATGAACTTAAAATGCGTTGGAAAACTTAATTTGTGCATTTTTAAAGTTTAATACTTTTCAGTTTTTTTTCTCAATCATACTGATTGGCAAAGATATCATACGAATTAAATTTTTCCAACAGAGCGAAAAATGAATCATACGAATTCTATTCATATATCTTTGCCAACCAGTATGATTGAGGGAAAAATAGTGCATCTATGTGCCCATCATTCAATGGAGTTCCATTACCTGAGATATATTCAGTTGAGCTGTCTATGCATGGCCAATAAGGTTATCTGAGTGAAATATGCCCGCCGGTTGTCGGCCTAGGTAGCTCAAACGGTAGAGCATGGCCATTGTAAGTCAAAGTTTCTAGATTCGAGTTAAGTATTGGGCATTTTTTCATTCAGTTGGGAAAATTCAATTCGTATTTAATGAATTTCTAGTAACCTAATTTGAGATAAGTAGGGTAAAGTGCCCATATTTCGTCCCCCTTAACTTCTCCGCTTCTGCAAAAGTGGCGCTACTAATGACGCAAGGCACAGGGTACGGGAGGTAAAAGGGGTCAGTGTTGAAAGTTTCGTTCGCCAAGAAAATTACATAATAAAATACATAAATTAAAGACGGCGAATTTCCTATTTTTAGAAGACCCGATTTCTTATTAAGTCGTTAGTAGAACGTTATTTACTGTACTGTAAGAATTTATTTCTTATTCATTGCATGTATTTTACGTTGTTAAGAAGCTGACAGTAGAATACAGTGAGTTTTAGGACGCTCAGTTCATCTTACGGGAACTGAAGCTCCGTCATATTGGGAAGTAGCGTGGTCCTAATTTCGTCCCCCTTGCAGTTCTTATTTTCGTCCCGGGGACGAAATTAGGAATGCTTTTTCATGACATTTTTTTCAATTTTTTTCCGCATGTTTGGATGGCTAATGTTTCGTTATATTATTCTTCCACTGATAATTAGTACATTTTTTTGTGCCTTGCTTTAATGTAAATTAAATTACTTACTCACTTAGAAATAAATTTTGATTTAGTTATAAGTTAAGCCTCGGCGTATTGAATTTTTTTTTTTTTTTTTTTTGGGGGGGGGGGGGCGAAATTGGGACCATTTTTTTTTCTTTTGCATTTTTTAGATACTTTTGAAAAAACAATATTTCGCATTGTTAAAATTTTTTTGTACGACATTTGCCTATGTTTCTATGTGCGTGGTTAGTTCGTCTATGTAAAATCCAAATTTGGTAGATTTTCACTGAAAATTACTGCTTCCAAGGGCCTAAAAGTGACTAGGGGACGATAATAGGGCACCTTACCCTATATCAATTATAAGCTGTTTATTTAAAAAACCGCACATTACAAACCAAATATTGAAAGAGTAATCTCACGCTTTGAATTTTAAATTGGTGTTTTATTATCTGCTGTTTATTTATGTATTTGTTTATCTATTGCAGAACTACATCTGAAAGCTCTTTGGTTACTGATACGGCTTGAATAAGACAAATAGGAAAACTGGACTGGATCGAGTTAGATGACACCTTTCTTCCCAAAAATTCCTGCAACTTACGAACAAATTCCTATTCTTTCAAAATTATGTACTTCCTACTTTCTGTAAAATAAACTTTTATATAAAAAAATCATTGTTTTGTTTTTGAAGCCTGTTTATAAGGTAAGGCGTATGTGAATAACGATAAATTTATAAAATGTCAAAAGGAGCTTTCCAAAATGCTCATTTTTTGTTGGATATATGGTTTGCATGGATTTTACAGTTACAGAGAGCAATGTATCTCTCTAAAATAAAAAAATTCTAAAGGAAAGGATTTTAAGTGCAAAATTTATCAAAACGGAATATTGAGCAAAATTCTCTTTTAAGATATTCGCAATAAAAAGGTTTTTAAATTGCACATGTTAAGAAAAAAATATTATATTCTATGGATTCAAATATTTTGATTTTGTATTTGAACTATAAACATTTTGATTTTATCTAGAACTTCTTTTAATTTATTTAAATATGTATTTAAGATTAAACTATAAAAAATTAATTGTGTAAAGAGCCTGGAAGACATGAAAATGCATTTAACCCTTTATCAACTGAATTATGAATTCATGAAAATTTTATCTTCTAAAGCATTTTTCGTGAATTGTTTAGACAAAATTAGAAGATTTACATAATCATTTAATAAATTTTAGAAGGATTTTAGAAGAATTGATGGATTTAGAAGGATTAATTAAATTTTAATTTATAGGGATTTTGTGCAATATTTATAATTCTACTCAAATCTTTTATTTTAAATATTTTTCTTAGTATTTTGTTGAATTAGGAAATGTACAAATATAATGTTCTTACAATAGAAATATAGAAATACTTCCGAATTGAAAAATTCCTCCCCCCTCCCCCTCAGCGCTAGAAAGTTGAAAAGACGCAAAGGCAAAAGAAATCGTCCTTTTAAAAATATTTTTGTTTTGTGTAACCAATAATGCTTTTGGAACAAGATAAAGCAATGTATCTATAACTCATTCTAAACCATATTGCTATTAATCGATGTATTAAATGAATTTTAAAACAATTTATTTTAATGGTACTTATAAGTACCGTCAGTAGATAAAGGGTTAAAATACCGGGTGTCCCAAAAAATGACTGATGGATTTTAAAATTCAATAACTGACAAACGGTGAAAGATATTAAAAAAATTCTTGCAGGAGTGTTATGTCTGATGTCAGGAGTTTTTTTTTACAGTGATTCTTGATTTTAGTTCGAATTTCAAACAATAGATGGCGCTGAGAGCAATAGGTGCTCAGCCCAGACCCGATTTTTGGTATTTCAGGATCCATTCAATCCATTTTAATCTCCTTTTTTCGCATGGAAAAAGATAGAGGCCGAAAAATCGAGCCTGGATTTAGCGCTTATTGATTGCAGCGCCATCTATCTGTGCTATCTGTAACTAAAACTGAGAATCGCAGCATAAAAACTCCTCTCATCTTACATAACACTCTTGCAAGAATTTTTTTAATATCTGTCACCATTTGCAAGTTATTGAATTTTAAAATCCATCAGTTATTTCTGGGACACCCGGTAAATTAAATATAATGTATTTGCATAACATTTGCTTTTTAGCCTTGTATGAAAGCGAAGCTGGATAAAATATTTTTATGAAGAATAGTCAAGGCGTACATTCCTGATAACTAGAAGATTCGGTATTATCAATAACGCAGTATAACATTCTGGAAAATAAGTGTATTTTCTTCTTCAACATGTTAATATGTTACTCGTAACAAATTTAACTCTTTATCTACTTACGATACTTATAAGTACCATTAAAATAACTTGTTATAAAATTCATTTAATACATCGATTAGTAGTAATACAGTTTAGAATGAGTTATAGATGCATTACTTTATCTTGTTCCAAAAGCATTATTGGTTACACAAAACAAAAATATTTTTAAAAGGATGATTTCTTTTGTCTTTGCATCTTTTCAGTTTTCTTGGCGTTGTGTGTGTGTGTGTGTGTGTGTGGGGGGGGGGTTTCAATGCGGAAATATTTCTATATTTCTATTGTAAGAACATTATGTTTGTACACTTCCTAATTCTACAAAATACTAAGAAAATTATTTAAAATAAAAGATTTGAATGGTGTTATAACTATTGCACAAAATCCGTATAAATTCAAATTTAATTAATCCTTCTAAATTCTTCAGTCCTTCTAAAATCTTTCTAAAAATTATTAAATGATTATGTAAATCTTCTAATGTGGTTTCAAAAATTCACGAAAAATGTTTTAGAATATACAATTTTCGTGAATTCATAATTCAGTACATAAAGTGTTAAGGAAGGTACCGAATATTAATTGATGCATTCGTTCGAAATTTATACCTGACAATATATAAAGCAAAGCATAACCGAATTTTGTAAAACTTTATTGTTGGTAAAAATCCCACCATGGTAAACACGAACGAAAAATCATGTGCCAAACATAAATTATTAAACACTTTCCAACACTTCCAGAATACTTTAACAAAACTTCACTATTTAATAAGGTGAAAGATGATAAGTAAACAATTTGGAAAACGCATAGCACATTTGAAAACTCAATTTCAAGAATTCAATTCAGTTATGTAAATAAATTTTTGTGTGTCTCTGTAAATGAAAGATGAATGCTATGCACTTCTATAGAAAACATCTTGTAATGCCTTCCATGATATATATCATTTTCAATATGTTTTAAATAGTGTAACATCACTACACACTGCAAATAGAGTGCAAATATCTCTTTCCTATTGACCGTAATTTAACGGAGTTCTTTTGAGTGTCCCTGTACAGTAATCCTTTAACATTCGCGAGTTTTGATTATTCGCGAAATAAAAAATGAAGGACATTTCAGCATTTGCGAATACTTAACTTGGTTATTCGCGAATTTTGTTTTACAAAGAATATTTTTTTACAAAGTAAACTCGCCATGTTTCCCAATTACATAAACTATTTGACCTTTGTCAGATGCATAGTACTGTATAACCTAAGTTACGAGAATTTTAATCCTTGTACTGAGGCAAAATATAGACTAGAAAACAGGAATTCTGCTTTTTCAGAATTTAGTGTCGCCCCGATGAAAAAAAATTATATGTATATATATATAAATAGTACAAAACATATTTCAATTTTAAGACTTAAAACACACTTTTATTTTATGTAAAATGACGTCATTCGCATCCGCTTAAGAATTCCACATTTACGATCCACTCTTAAACATCTACAGTAAAGCATGCATAGGATGTCACTATCGCAAAATAATACACAAATGCAGCAAAAAGAGGTCGTCATTAAAGAAACTCCACAAAAAAAAAAGGCTATCTCATGATTCATAGGCCTTCATTTGTTTGTAACATTAATATAGATAACTTAAAATTAAATATAGTTTATAATAGCTCCATGTTTTAACAGAAATTATTCGTTTATATTTTTTCAAAATAGCACGTATTTTAATTACATTTTCTTTCGGTTGTTATGAGAAAATGACAACAAAAAGATATAATTGCTATTTTTCAACTATTTTCCCTTTACTTTCTACAGAAATGGAGTACTTGAGTTGCCAAACTTAAACAAATAGTGCTAAAAACTACAAAAAAATTAATATTTCAAAAATCAATGGAGATACAGTTTTGAAACAAATTGCATTTAAAAATACTTTTTTCTTCCCAATAGATGATCTAAAAATTGAAAATGTGTTACGCTTAGAAATTTTAAAAAATGCTATAGAGTATTTAATTGTACAATGATACATCTGCTTTGTTTATTGCTGGCTTCTGTAAGGTAACGTTATTTTTTGGACACAAAATAAGCTGGGAGAAAGAAATAGCATACCGTACCGGGGGCTAATAAGTAATTCCGAGAAACCCGAAACATGACTTGATGCTAAAATCCTAAATTTTCTAAAATTTAAAATTTTTATTGCAAGTAGAAATTTTTCTGCAAAAACTGTATAGGAATTCTCAAAGCTTCAACAAAAACTTCTTGAGAAAGCAATAAAATGCAATCCTACACTGTTGAGGAGTCTTAAATTTAAATTGTTTATAATTATTCAAATTTATTTACAGCATGTACTTTTTAATGCTTAATAAATGTTTTTTTACGTTTCAATTGCTTTTTTCCATTTAAAAAATCATAAGACCCAACCCCCTTTTATTCAAGGAAGGTAGTCTCAACATTCGCAGAGGTTTCTGCGAAACTAACCCTCGCGAATGTTAAGGGATTACTGTACGCGAATTGTTAACGATATACCCTTCATTTTCGATACCAAACTTGCTATATTTAACCTCAATAACATAGTATATAAATTGCGTGACAATCCGAATACATGTACGCGAGTTAGAGCACTGACAGATGACAGGCAGACAGACAGACAAACGGAATTCATAAACACTTTTCAACTTTGTTGGAAAGTGTTAAAAGTGTATGCTTGATATTTAGCCATAACAACAAAAGAAAAAGAAAGAAAGAAAGAAAATAAAAATCTGTCAAAAAGTTAAATTGCGTTTCTCACCATTATGTTAAAATGGCATTTAATAGAGTACGAATTTAATGCATTATTTCACATATTTCATACATAGATAATTGCTTAAACGTGTTATCAAAGCAAGATATCTTTAGCTATAATGATAATGTTATTGAAGGAATTTAAATAATATTCTTTGACTGATCTCTCTTGTTATGAGAATGTCAAAGCAAAATAAATTTTATTTTTAATTTTATTTTAGAAAGAAATTTTTTTCAGCATTTTGAAATAGTTTTACTTTGGATGTAATTGTAAGAATATTGTAATTTAACCCTTACACAGGCGGTGGGATAATACTTTCAACTTTATTTTAATTATCATCTGTTAGAATTGTGCCAGAAATTTTGAAAAAAATATTTTGATTTTATCATGCACGTAAAGAAAAGCATTTTTTGTAATTTTCAAATAAATTTGTTTGTAGATTCTGGTGGCAGCCAATCATTTCAACGTTTCAACAAAAAATTAATTTACCCATGTAAAGATTAGACAATGCTTAAAAAATAAGAAAGGAATTATAAGTCTGTTTTTAAGCCAAACACGCTACTTTGAGCTACTAAGAAGAAATTGCATAAAAGCCTTTCACAATCCAATTTAGATACTAAATAGTTGAACATTAGCGCCGATTATCTGAACACCAATTAACCGAACTTTCAATTATCCAAACAGCCTATTTCTCTTTAAAAAAAAAAAAAAAAAAAAAAAAAAAAAAAAAAAAAAAAAAGAACTTCAATTATTTAAACAGCCTATTTCTCTCATTTTTTTTTTTTTTTTTTTTTTTTTTTTTTAACTGAACTTCCAATTATCTAAACACCCTATTTCTCTCATTTTTCGGGTAAAACTCTTCACACCTAATGTTACATCTGTAATCCAACCGATGGATCAAAGTGTGATAGAGACATTCAAACGACTTTATAGAAAGCAAACGTTAAGAAGCTCTTTTTATCAGAAGAAACATAAGAGCCTGATTCCGAAGATACCCTAAAAATTTATTTGAAAGATTGTTGTATAATGGTAGCTGATTCCTGCGATCTAGAAAAATCCTCAACATTAAGAAAGGCTTGGGATCAAAATTGTAAATAAGGGAAAAAATGATAGTCGATCAGAAAATGAGGAATGTAAAACGATAAAGGAGGTGTGAAGAATCCTAAGCTATGAAGAAAATGAAATTAACGAGTGGTTAATAGTGATGTACAGTCGTGGGAAAAAAAAAGTAAACACCCCCTACTAACTTCTCAACAAATCATCGTAGAAGAAAGTTACTGGTACCGAACGATTGGAAATAAAGTCTACTTTTAAATGATGTATATAAAATTTGCTTAAGAGGCCATCTACATATTAAAACGAACCATAACTTTGTTTTTTTGAATAGCAGTACACAATTCTGACAGTATAAATGAACTCTACACCCTTCAATTAGCCTAAAAACGAATTTTTATGCAATTCGTACCATAAGTTTCCGAGAAATTAATTATTTTAAAACGAGCGTATTTTAAGGGCTGTATCCAAATTGAAGTTCCATACTGGATTGTTAGCCCCTTACTTGATCAAGGCACCTTAAGCGCCACTCAAGAAGTCAATGAAGCGTGTTAAATTACAGTACAGCAGAATAAATTTCAAAATGTCTACTCACTTCCATCATAGACGGCCCCTTAAACCATCATTTTGCCGTTTTTTAAGCATAATTTGAAAACTACTTGGAAGAAAAATGTGAAATTTTTGAATTTCCATAAAGCAGGACTTAATAAATCTAAATCCATCAAAAAAATTGTAGGTTGCAATTCATAATTTTTTCGAATATTAATTTAATAATTCATAATTCATATCATAAAATTATAAAAATTGCAAATTCAGCTTATTTATGTTTGGGTATATTAGTATTATTACTAAAAAAAAAATTAGCACATTAGGAGCATAATTTCGATCGATATAAATAAAAATATAAAAATGTAATTTAACATTAGAAGCACTAAATTTTGATTGTTTATAATTCAAAAACTTATCATTCAAATGACTTGAAATTTGGTGTCTAGGCATAGTTTGAACCGAAGATTTGAAATATCTCGTTAAAATTGGGTATTGCTATTGAAAAAAATGAAGTTTGGATTCGTTTTAATATGTGGATGACCCCCTAAGAAAATTTTATATACATCATTTAAAAGTAGACTTTATTTACAATCGTTCGGTACCAGTAACTTTCTTCTACGATGATTTGTTGAGGAGTTAGTAGGGGGTGTTTACTTTTTTTTTTCCACGACTGCGTACATGAGCTTGGCTATCAGATTTTAAATGATGATGAGATTGAGGCTGAGATTCAAGATGAAAAACAAATTGAAGAAAATGAAAACCATTGCTCTGAAAATGATCCAGGCCCATCACAGAACGAAGTCTTTAAATGTGTGGAAACAGCTATGAAATGACTCGAACGGCAGAAGAACGCTGTTCCTACCCAACTAACAAATTTAAGAAGAATTCGAGGTATGGCAGCATTGAAAAGAATGTCTTCCTTAAAGCAAGCTACAATCGAAAGCTTTTTTGCTTAAATTATAATCTCTGGAGTTCAGAAAATGATAAAAAGAGAAAAAGAAAATTTTAAATGGTAAAAAGGTTGGGGAAAAAATAAATAAAAAAAAGCAATTTAACAAATTACAACGACCATTTGGAAAGTGATTTTTTCAAAGACTAAAATTTAAGACATAAAAAATCGCACGGAGTTGATCATAAATTACGTACGCCATGAATTAAACATTAATAGTGTTATTACACGTAAAAATTCCAAGCGACAAAAATCGCCTGCGACTCGTATTTGGTGTGAAATATTTATATGTATTCATTCCTGTCCTATTATTATTATTATTATTATTTTTTTTTTTTTTTTTTTTAATTGGCTTATTCCATTTTTCTTTTGCACGTGAAAATTTTACAAATAAAAATTAACTCTTTGGCAGAAATTGTAATTCATTTTCTTTCATTTTCATTAGTTATCCACCTGAAACTTACGTATTATCCAAGCATTTCATTGGCTGATCGGGAAAAGGCTTTTCCATCGTCAGATTTCCAAGAAATCTGACTACCAATTTTAAATGAAATTTCATTCTTAAACTTCAAACATCCGACAATATTACTTTTTACACCGTCGGATAGAAAAAAAATGTACTTTTAAATGCAATTTGTTTGAAAGCTGTATCTCAATTTGTTTCTGAGTTATTTTTTTTTTTTTTTTTGTAGTTTTTATTACTTTTTTGTCATAGTGGCAACAGAAGGTATCCATCTCTGTTGAAAGTAAAGGGAAATACAGATTACTGTATAGACCAATCAGAAAATGAATAAAATGCGGATTAAACCAATAAAAACCTTCAGATATGCTTTTGATTTCCTACCCTGATGAGAACAATAACCATTTTTCCAAATGATTAATAAATAAATAAAAAGCAATTTTTAAACATGCCAGCACTAACTGATGCTATTTGTCCTAAGCCTGGATAAAGTACGAAGGTTTTAGTATAGCCAGGAACATCTCTTAAACTGTCTATCCATTTATCCGAACCAGAGTCGTCCCCGACTTGTTCGAAAAATCGGCGCTCTACTGTATTTTAAAAATTCCATACAAGAATAATGAAAGTGAAATTAAAAAATAAATAAAATTTTAAAACAATAAAAAAATGTTCAGCCAATAATCAACTTTAATTAAATATGTATCAAATTTATGAGAAAACTGAAAAAAAAAATAAAGTAGCCTATTATTTTCTAAACGAATATGATCATCTAAATATTTTATGCAAGAGAGAGGAAATTAAAACAATTTCACGTATGTGGAAAAATATTTTCTCAAAAATGTGTTTTCGAATTAACTCTTACACTGTAAAAAAAAAAAAAAAAAAGTCTATAAAGTTACTAAATTTTTTCTAGGAAACTGGGATTCCTAGAATTTTTTATGTAAGGTCAACAATAAAAATTCATGTAACAGATATACTTTTGCACTGTAAATCAAAAAATCTGTAAAGTTAGTAAGAATTTTTTGAGGAAACTGGGATGCCTAGAACTTTTTATGTAACTGCATCGAGGGTTACAGATAAAATTTTAGATTACTGTAATTTTATCAGATTCATTTGTAAAGCTACAAATTTCTGTAGCTTTACAAAAACTAGTTTTGTAGATTTATATATTTTTCTGTACAGTGTACAGATAAAATTTTTGTAATCGTGTAACTTTACATCTGTAGAATTGTACATTTTTTTATACAGTGTACAGGAGTTTTTTTTTTTTTTTTTTTTTTTTTTTTTTTTTTGCAGTGAACAGGGCCATAAGGTTGCTAAGAGCAAATATTAGTATGTAACTGTTTATTTCAGTTTGTTTTGACGTAAAATAAATAAAAATCATAAGGAAAATACACAACAATGTGTAGTTTTTTTATGGGAAATATTTTTTTCCAATGTACTATAAAGGTAACACAAATTACAGTTAGGCTTATTATGCAATCTCTTTTATTTATTGGTTTATTATAACAAAATGTTAACTATTATTATAATGCAAAATTATGAAATAAAATCACTATACAAAATTATGTGTTAATTATGATATTCTGCGAAGCAATTTCTTTTAGTTGTGAAGCAAAGATGGACATTGCACATAGTACATATATTATGCGTCCTATTTTCTATGCGGCGTTTAGCACAAATTGCACTTCTTTTACGTAATTGTGTTCGGCATGCGTTCTATTTTGACATTCTGTATAAAAAATGCAGATAAGGTTATAAATAAATACGTGAATCACCAATTTTAAAATGGAGAAATATGTTTCCCTTAGTCGTGAAAGGAGTAAAAAAAATGAGAGATTAGGAATAGCATATATTTTGAAGAACTAAAGTAAATGGAGTATAATTTACTATTCAACTATTGTTTTATTAACAAAGTAAAATATATAGATTATTAATGTTAATGTAATCTCTTTTATGTATCACTAAATTACCCTTTATGTAATTTAAGTAAATGCAATTTCGTCACAGATTTTTCAAAATTTACTGAGCATATATACAGTATTCAGACTAAAGAAAATTATTCGTAGAATTAGAAAGATATGACGCTTTATATATTGCCTTTTGAAACTAAAATTTCATTTGCATATCTAAAAAATGTCCGATAGTGATTTCTGAAATTATAACCTTTTGTTTATGGGTCTTCAGAAATACGTAAATGGTGTCAGTCAAAGCTACCATTTTGACATGTTCCTTTTGAGCTATTCATCTGAAAAGTGAATTACTTTTTGTTTTTAAAATTTTACAAGAATATGCATTCGCAGATCGTCATTACGTAAAATTGAGTTTAATATATTTTTAAATGTAGTAAAGGGATATAAAAAATCATTTGTCTGACTTTGAGATTTTAAATGGAGATTAAAATAAAAATGTGGCTTCCATTAAGACAGTTTACATTAAGGTCCCTGGTCTGTAGCTCCGCTACTGCTTAAGGCTCTTGTCCCTGCTGGTGAAGGCACTCACGAGCTAATGCTAATCCTATGCGGAGGGATTTTTCTAATATCTTTTTTGCATTTTGATGTTTAAATATATATATATATATATATATTGCATTAGATAGCCGAGATCCATCTCGACATCGCACCTTTTTTACTTTTTCGATTTTAGTTGCAGATATTTTTTAGAATGGCACTTTCATTTTCAGAACCGGTTTGAACACGGTATGGCACATGAAGAAAATTTTATACGTTAAACTACTTAAAGGTGTATTTTAAGCTAACTGTCTGGAACACATTTAATCTACAAAAATATATAAAATACTGAATCAGTTACTACAAACTTTGTAAAAAGCATAAATGCAAAATGCACAAGAAAAAGGAAATGAGTAAATGAGCCGTTCATTTTGAAAATGGGGTAAATTCTGAAAAGGGATTATTAGTTAACTATTTAACAACTAACTTTTAGTTAAAGCTAAATCTTATTACAAATTAACAGAAAAAAGTTATATTTTTAATCAGTTCACAATAAGTATCTTTTAACGTCAGTATAATTTTTTTACTAGTCCTTTAATTTGGTTAAAAATGATTGAAATGCGTTGATTTTCAAAGTGCAATCTCTAGAAATGTCATAAAAGGAACATAGCCCACTTCCGAAGTCAACGGCTGAAAAATAAATTTGTTACGGCTCTAGTGCAGGTCTCATACACAGAAAATAAATGTATACTAGCTGTTTAACCCGTTCTACGCACGGGAGTTCGTGAATTTAATTTTAAAACCACAATTAAAAATAACTATTCGATTTAGAAAAATATTTTTCTACTACTGTGCATTTTTTAAAATGAAATTTGATTTATCATTTTACTATGGCAGCAGACGATAAAACGATATCTTTGGAATAAGGGAATAAGTGGAATAAAAAGTTTTGTTGATCTTAAAATTACACTATGGGCAAATTACTTAAAAGATGATAAAATATTTAAAAAGGTGTTAAATTACTTTAATAATTCTTAGTACTTTCAACTATATACGTAGCCTTCGTCAGAGAATACAAAAATAAAAATACTGTTATTAGCGTCTTATTTTCAAATTTCACGTAGTTGGTGTCGAAACGAGTGAATATAGTTGAAAGTACTAAGAATTATTAAAGTAATTTAACACCTTTTTAAATATTTTATCATTTTTTCAGTAATTTGCACATAGTATAATTTTAACTGTTTAAAGATGAATTTAGCATTCTTTTTATTTATATGCTGAAGTTTTGTTGATGTTTGTAATAAAATGTTTTTCTTTATTTTTTTTAAAGTAATAATTAAGCGCAATTAAATAATATCTAATTATTTGCATGTGAGGTAAAAGAATTACCGCAATATCCACTACAGCTTCTTAGTATTACAGCGTGGCGTACGTTATATGTATATCTCACACTGGTTAGAACTCGCGCGATTACGGGTTGAACATAAAAAAGGAAAAAAAATTAGTCTAAAACATAAAATAAAAAAAAAAAATCTTTCAAATGAAAATCAAATTTCAAATTATTTGCTTAAAAGACGCAAAGACTAACTTAGTGAAAAGATTCTATGCCGGGACTCGAACCCGGGTCATCAGTATAGCGCACTGACGTTCTACCGACTAAACCACATGGAACGATACCCATCCTGGAACTTTCCCCCTATTACAGGTTGGCAAGGCTACAAACGCAGCACAAGATGGAATATTTTTCCGTGAGCCACCAACATGGGGCAAACACAGACACATAATTAAATCCAGCATCGATTGAATCTATATTAATATTTGAAAAATTTTCCAGAGATATTTGGGTATCGTTCCATGTGGTTTAGTCGATAAAACGTCAGTGCGCTACACTGATGGCCCAGGTTAGAGTCCCGGCATGGAATCTTTTTCACTAGGTTGGCCTTTGCGCGTTTTAAGCAATTAAGAGAAATTTGATTTTCATCTGAAATATTTTATGCAAAGTGAATGTTTCTCTCTGGAAAAATTTCTAAATATTAATATAGATTCAATCGATGCTGGATTTAATTATGTGTCTGTGTTTGCCCCATGTTGGTGGCTCACGGAAAAATATTCCATCTTGTGCTGCGTTTGTAGCCTTGCCAACCTGTAATAGTGAGAAGTTCCAGGCTGGGTATCGTTCCATGTGGTTTAGTCGGTAGAACGTTAGTGCGCTATACTGATGGACCGGGTTCGAGTCTCTGCATGGAATCTTTTTCACTAGGTTAGCCTTTGCCCTTTTAAACAATTAAGTTGAAATTTGATTTTCATCTGAAATATTGTATGCAAGGCGAATGTTTCTCTCTGGAAAAATTTCCAAATATTAATATAGATTCGATCGATGCTGGATTTAATTAAGTGACTGTGTTTGCCCCGTGCCGGTGGCTCACGGAAAATATTCCATCTTGTGCTGCGTTTGTAGCCTTGCCAACCTGTAATAGTGAGAAGTTCCAGGCTGGGTATCGTTCCATGTGGTTTAGTCGGTAGAACGTCAGTGCTCTAAACTGGTGGCCCGGGTTCGAGTCTGAGGTAATTTGGCAGAAAACAACAAAACTCTTTATGCCATAAAGACGAATTCAATTCGTACTGTCTCATTGCTTTTATAAAGTTATTATGTGAAAAACATATTAGATACAGAAAAATACGTATTTGATAAGCTAAAAGAATGCGAGATAGCTTATTATTAAATAAAGTTTTTTTAGGCTCCACCCATATGAAATTTATCCCCTTTTAACTAATAAGAAATATATGGTATGGAGTGAGAGGGGTATCGTCATTTTAGAGATGCTTCGATGGGGCGTGGTCAATGAAAGGTTGGGAACCATTGGTCTAAAGTAAGTAACCCTCTCATGAGGTTGAGTACAATAAAATTGCATTCCTTGCAGGTGTATTTCAATGTGTTAACACTCTTATTAAGAATAAACGGGAAATCATAAATTGCCACATCTACATATAAACCTAATATATACTATCAGAGAAACATTTTTGCCGTGCTAAGATATAGAATTTGGAATATAAATGAGGATTAAAAGCCCTGCCGGCCTGGCACTACAGGCGGAGGAAGTTTACGAAGTTAAATATACCAATTTCACAAAAAAAAAAAAAAAACTAACTCATGATTAGAGATGAACTCACTTTAACAGTTTTATCTGGCCGCTTTTGACGAGTTTTTATTTCATTTTTATATAATAGCTGATTTTATCAGAATCATGTTAAAAAATACTTTTCCGTGCTCAACAGCTCGAAAGTTCTGGCACATTTTCAGATTAATTTTTAACAGAAAAAATATGAAACTTGCTGACATTGATTTTTGAAGAGATTTACAAGCGACCTGTGTTTTTATTTTTCGTTCAATTAATTAAAACTTGATTTATAAACAATTATTTTCTCAGTAAGACAATATTTTTCGTTTCTAACACAATCGCTTCGGGAAATTCGGTTCAAAATGCCCACTTTGACGTCACTTTTTGAAATATATTCTGCCTCTATCAAAAAAATTGATCATTACGGTACATTATATAGTTTCTGAATAAGAGAATCTACCAAATGGATGCATTTGAGAGCAAAAATGAATTTAAAAATGAGTCAGAAAATAAGTAGTTTGGATTTAAATACACTCTTAATACGATGATTTTTTTCTTCAACCGCTATGTATTTTTAATTTGTTTTTGCTGTAAGAATTGATCGTAGCAAAAACTTGTCAATATAAATGTTCTAGATAATATTAAGGAGATATATAATAAATTCATGCGGATTTTGTATCATGTGAATTGACGAAGTTATGGATTTTTTCTTCTTCAACTTCCCCTTTTTGTTTTTGTTTTTGTTTTCGTTTTTTTTTTTTTTGCGGTACGAATTGATCCTATCAAAAACCTGTCAATATAAAAATTGTAGATAATATTAAGAAGATTTATAATAAATTTAATTGGATTAGATATCTTGAGAATTGGTGAAGTTATGAATTTTTTTCTCACTAAGACCCTATTTTTTGCTCCCCTTGAGCCCATTTTTAATTTTATCAAAAATCTGTGATACATAAAATTTTGGCCCAATTTTTAGAAGTAATAAAAACTTTAAACTGATTTGATATGTACAAAAATTAAGAAGTTATGAGGTTTTTTCCCCTTTTCACAAAACCCCTCCGTATTTCCATCCCCTTGGTCCGATTTTGCCCATTAACGAACTAGACCGAGATTTTATGCCCTTTGATTTTATGTATCTAATCAGAATGAGGGATGAGCGAAGCACAAAGAAGATTTATAGTGGTAATTTAATTGGGAAAAGAAGTATTGGTAGACCCAGGAAGAGTTGGATAAAAGAGATAGAAAAAGATCTTGCAGAAAACCAAATTATAAATTATAAAGTAAAGGCCAGAGATCGGAAGGTCTGGAGAAGTATATTGAGGGAGGTCAAAATCCTACATGGATTGTAGCACCATTGTGGTAGGTGATTTTATGTATCAGTTAGGAAGAGATTTGTACAGAATTATGGAAGTTATCGTGTCCAGAAGAAAGTGATATACATATATCTATAGATAGATAAAGTTTTTTACTGAAGGTGGTTTTTGGTTCTATGGGTCATGATCGGTGTAAAAATCTGCGCTGATCTCGGTGATCTGCAAAAACTTTTCAGAAATTCCAACATACGGGAGAATGTAATAGGTAGTATTTCATACAAAATCTACCTAAAAATGGAAAACGCTGAAAGTCCAAAAGAGGAAATCTTTCAAGAGAGCGAAAAAAAAAAAAAAAAAAAAAAAAAAAAGAAAAAGAAAACTCCTCTGGTACTTACAGCGTTTTCCACTCCACTCCTTTTGGGCTCTTAGTTCAACTTTTTAAAGTGTAGGTACCTTTCTTCCTTTCATTTAGTTTTTAAATACCTAACATTATCATCTGTAAACATTTCTTTTATTTATTTATTTAATATTTTTCGCCTTCCTTAAAAATATCCCGTTGATGTAAACAATAACAACATGATCTAGTTGTGTAATGGCCAGCAGTCGCCGCGCATCTTATCACTGGCACTTTCAGCGTGCTCCACTTCACTTCGCATGACGCATTCAACCAGTGACAGTTTTCTACTCTTTTTTGAACTATTTCTACTAGGGTTGGCACTTCAAGGGTTCTCCTGTTTGTTAAGACATTTTTCCGTAAAAAATGGATTTTCGATTTTTTGGTACTTTCAGCGTTTTTCATGTTTAGTCTTCGAATATTTGAACTAACTTTAAATATGTAAAGAAGATAAAACTCCCGTTGATTAAATTAGATGAATTTTAGATTTCTTTTGCTTTATCTCCTGATGTGCCACTAATATGAAAGTACCTCTTTTAAAAAATCCAAAAATTTTATTTGAATACATTTTTGTTTTTTCATATAGCTCTTTGATGTTTTAGTGGGCTATCTAAAAAATACATTAAACGTAAAAAAATCTAGAGCTCAGAGTTTCCCCTATGTTATGAAACTTAGGAATCCCGGGTTGGATACTCTAGTACAGTGGGTTTCATAATGATAGGAACACCTATTAATTTTGTGATATCCTGGCAAAAATTCATAAATAATTATCAGAAAACTCCATTCTCGAGAAAAATGCAGTAATTTTACATAATACATAGTTGTAAAAGAAATATCAAACTTTAAATTTATTGAAAATATGAATTATCTAAAAAAATGATGTTGCAAAATGATATGAACATTGATCGAAATCATCTCTAAACGAGCATGGAAACTGTACAGGAATATTGAATACCACTCCGAGAAGAAGAAGCCGTAATATGCAAATTAGTTTGGCATATAAAGATAGTTCGTCGACTAGGAAATTTCCAAACCTAATTGCAAAGTGAGTTCTAGAAGTATGGGTAGTAAAAGCGCTTTAAAACCCCTTGAGGGGTGGTGGGATAAAATATATTCCATCTAAGATTCTCACCAGAAAATTTTAGCTAAATTTTATATTTTTAACTTTGGAGGAAATTCAAAGAAAAATTGCTTTTCTTTAGTTAAAAATAAAATTTTTTGATAAATCCGGTGAGAATTCAATATTTAGTAACATTTTTGCTTGCCACTTAAGGGGTTAAGTGGTTTTGAGAAAGGTAAAATTGTGGCTTTTAAGGATCAAGGACTTTTGGTCAGAACTATCGCAAAAAAAATGAAAAGATCTCCAGGTGCAATATTAAATTTTCTTTGATTAAAAGAGGATTATGGAGCAAAAAAATTTCCAGGACGTCCGCCAAAGCTGCCCAAAAGAGAAAAAAGGGCCATTTTAAAAAGAATGAGCAATGGGAAAACAACTTAAGGTGAACTTTCAAGAGATCCACTGATAGCAGTGTCAAAAGTACCTTGTCTAGAGTATTCAATAGCACTAAGACGATGAGGTACAAGAAAAAAAAAGTCTCAACAACGTATGACTAAAATGCATCAGCAGAATCTCCTGGATTGGACAAAAGATCACATGTCCTGGAAGTTAGAATATGAAAGAGTAATATATTTCAATGAAACAAAATTCAATTTGGATGGTCCGGATGGTTATTCTTATTATTGGCACGATCAGCGCAAGAAACCAGAAACGTTTTCAAAACAGCAGCAGGGTGGAGGTTCACTCATGATTTGGGATGTTTCTGGATTTCATGGTAAGATCTACATTGCGTTTCCCTCTGGCAGAGTGCAATTACCTACCAAGATATACATGAAGAAAACTTGCTGCTATTTGCTGAGGAAATTGGCGGACCTTTCTGGAAGTTCCAACAATACAATGCATCCGTCCACACGGCAAACAGCACTTGGGAATGGTTTCTTAATAATGGTGTACATGTAATTCCATGACCACCTGTTTCTCCTCATTTAAATCTAATGAAAAATGTATGGAGCCTACTGGTTAGAGCTGTTTACGCAGATGGAAAACAATCTGCCACAATTTCAGAATTAAACGCTGCTATCATCTTCCACTGGAATGAGATCGATCAAAATATATTAAAAAGCTTGGTCCACTCCATGCTTGATAGCGTTTTTACATTAATTAAAAGATCTGGTGCATATACTGGATATTAATATATATTTTTGACTAGTGTTCATATCATTATGAAATACATCAAAATGGAAAAATGCAGTTTATTTTATATATAAATCGCTTCTATTTTTAACATTAATTAGACTTCAGTTTGTTTTGTAACATTTTCTTCTTTTTTATGCTTGAAAAACTGGGTGTTCATATCATTTTGAAACCAGGTGTATTAATAAAAGCTTCGTTTGATGAGAAATGGCAAAGAATTTTAAATTTTAAAAATTTAAACAACGGATATTGCAATGCATTTCGTAGGTGCAAATATTACAATCGTATCTTCGATTCTCAACATCATATGTCTGAGAATTGAGATTTTCTGCAACGAAAAAAATCGAAATCTCTTCTAGATCCCTGAAAATATTTTTAGATACATGCGTACCCAAAAATTAGAACTTGAAAAAAAATTATTAAATATATTATTAAATGGCGATGTGAAATAAAGTGAAGAATGAAGAATACTTTTGATAAAATTTTATTTATTATTAATAAATTGTTTTGCAATTTTTACGAAGTATCTATTTCGTTTATTATTGCGTTGCTTCCTATATTAATTAAAATCTTTGTGAGCATTAGGTCTTTTCAAATAGTAATTTAACAGATGGTAGAGGACCACTGATTATGTTCAATCATAGGATTAACTATTTTTTTCTGTCACATACCACCTTTATCATCTGAGCTCTTCATATGGTTTTACTCAACTTTCTCCTGAATAATATTTTGAGGCATCTTTTATTTCATATATCGTTTATTCCATACGATGATAAAAAGAGGAAAATTCATATTTTAATAATAAATTAAAAATCTATCTCTTCTGGGTGATACAACTGACGCAGCAGAAGGAAAAATATATCTTTAAAAATATAAATAAAAAAATATGTATAAATCTTAGTCTTTCTAGTGCGCAAATAAAAATTGAAAATAAAGTTGTTTTCTGAATGACATTTATTTTAACGAGGTACATTCAGATGAGCAAAAAAGAATAAGTAATAAAAATTCCCCATAATCTAATGAACATATTCTATTGTATTTAAGGATTATGTTACATACATTTCACATTCGCAAAAAAAAATGCTTTTGCAATACAAGAATTTGGAATAAATCAATAAGTTATTAACTTACAATTTATTGTTCTTCTAGATGCTCCGTTCGAGCCGAGCACGGGAAAAAATCTTGCAATGAGGTTTGAACTGACAAATATTTCTTTTTTTTAGAAGCTCTTTGAAACAGCAGAGGGAATTTTCTAAGTTTTTTCTAGCCGTTGCTACACTTTGCTCGTCTGAATCAATACTTTTAAGAACCGTCATTCCAGCTTCAGTAAGGTTTAGTCCTTCGGTTAACTTTGCAACCTTCATAGTCTTCTCCCTTTCCATTTCCACTAGGCTCAAAATCTTCATCTATTTCTTCCACAGTACTTTGTTTCTTTAATTCGGTAAATTCGTCGATGGTTAATTCCGGATCAGGGGATTTTATGAGTTCAACAACAACTTCAGCATCCATCTCTAAGCTGAGTTCTCTTCCATTTTCGACTATTTTATCAATTAAGAGAAATATAGAATCACAATTTTCACGTTTCCTTAGTCTCTGCGAAGGAAAAGGACACAGTCTTTTCCAAGCATCTCTCATTTATTTTTACTGAACTTCATCTCGCATGAATCCCCTATGACTGTGACTGCATCCGAGATGTTAAGCTTCTTCCAAAAGTCTTCAAAAAAGTTCAAAGTGCGGTTTAATTAAGGAACAAAACTTTTACAGGCCAGGCGACGTAAATTCGAGGTGACGTAAGTCGAGGGGACGTAAGTCGGGGGACTACTGTAAATGTATTGTGATCCTATCTGTAACTGAGAAGTGTTTTGTAGCTGCAAATTTTCTGTGAAACATTTTATAAGAGGAGAAAAGCTAAATCCATGTAAATGGTTGAGAAAATAACCACATTAAAAATATTTAGTTTCGACTGTTTCGCTGTGCTTACTGAATGTGATTCAGCAAAATATTTTGTGTGAAAAGTATCGTATACTTTTATTAGTTGACGAATTAAATAAATTTTATGTTGCACTTTCTTTGATGGGACTTAAAAGTCCCGTCGGAACATAAAGGGTTAATAAAAAAGGCAATGTGTGAACTTGAATTATTTTACTCTATTTTTTTTTAATTTATAAAGCATCTCGCTCCAAATTCTAGGTAACTCAAAGTAGGCTGAATCATTGCTTATATTCTCGCTGCGCATATATTGATTCTTGGGTAATAGATGGGAAATAACATCTTGATGAATAAATTATTCTAAATTTTTTTAAATCAATCTGTAACTTTTTTTGTTAGGTAATCTGGCTAAAGCTGTATTTCTCTTGTTGTATTTGATATCTTAAGTTAATCTTATCTTTTAAGTTAGTCTTTTTAGGGTTCCGTACAGGGCCGAAACTAAGGGGGGGGGGGGCTGAGGAGGCATGTGCCCCGGGCGCCAGAACGAAGGGGCGCCGAATGAAGGATTATACCTTTGGAAAGGATCATTTTCTTCTGATGGACTGATGGCTTCCGTTATTATGAAACAGCCATTATAAATGAAGTGTTAGGTGAAGATGAAAGAGCAGCCGTAAAAAGTTAGAACTCTGATTTTCTGGTCCGAATGGAATTTTTTTTTTTTTTTTTTTGAAAAAAAAAAAAAAAAATTATATATATGGCCATTTTTTCCCCCCCATTTTGGGCACACGAGGCTTGCCCGAACGGAGACACTCGATTTTTTATTTGTAACAACTGTAACTCTGATGATGATATCGAGTAAGATAGAAGTTACTCAATGGTAATGTTTTATTCATTCATTATTTTTATATCTGTATAATTTAGAATTTACATTGTAAGGCGATGACGCATTTGTTTAAACTTATTGGTAATAATGAAATTGATTTATCGTTACTGCGTGTCTTATTTGAGTATAATTTAAATTTTTATAAAGAGTGTGCCAACTTACCCCATAGGCATAGGAAACTTGCCCCGTGACGGGGTAGGTTGGCGCACAATTTCCCTTTTACTTTAGGCTTCCGCTAAACATAAACTACAAAAGCTACAAAACTCAAAACTCCGGGTATTTATAGCCCATTTCCTGTTCTTTAGAAGTACAGTTAAAGTTTTATAAAAAACTTAAACAAAAAATGAATAAAAATCAATAACTAAAAACTGTGCCTACTAGCCCCGGTCTCCCCTAGCAGTTCAACAATCAAGTACCGAACTTCAATTTCGATACAGTCCCTAAAATAGCAGGTTCATTTTAAAATAATTAATTTCTCGGAAACTAACCGTACGAATTTCACGAAAATTTGGATTTAGGCTAATTGAAAGGTGTAGATGTAGAATCTATTTATGATGTCAAACTTGGGTACTGCTATTGAAAAAAAAAACAAAGTTTGCATTCATTTTGATATGTAGATGGCCTCCTAATCAAATTTTATATACATCATTTAAAAGTATACTTTATTTCCAATCGTTTGATACCAGTAACTTCCTTCTACAATAATTTGTTGCAGAGTTAGTATGGGGTGATTACCATTTTTTTCCAAGACTGTACACAGGGGCGTAGCTACAGATTATTTTTTCGGTGTGTGTGTGTGTGTGGGGGGGGGGAATTCAAAATTTTCCCAACTTATAATTCAAAATTTTCCAACTTGAAGGAAATTGCTCTATTTTCCAACTGAAATGATATGTGCAATGTTTGTTTATTGATAATGATAGATACTTATACGTAAAAAAAATTTATTTCCAAGGAAAAATACTGAAAATTAAAACATAAAAATTATAATTATTGGTTCATTCAGTGAAAGTTTTTGTTTTCTATTGTACACGAGTCATAATCATACTTCATATTAACCTTTAACTGATGTTACCGGTCTCTCAGACCCCTGATTTTTTCAATTTTAATAGTTTAACTTGCAATTTTCAGTTTAACTACAAACACTACCGAAATTTTGTTCCGTTTGGAACTTTAGTACTATCACCAGAGACTTTTGAATAGGTGAATTTTAATCATAACAATCCTGTGCAAAAAGTTTAGTACAAAAACACCATCCTATTAGTTCATCATGCCTTTTATTCAACTTTCGTTGCAGTGGTCTCACAGACCGCTTCACACTAGTTATGTGACATCAGTTAAAGGTTAAAATAGCCTCATGATATTTGGAGATTTTTGAGAAAGGAACAAAGTTTTGGAGGAAATAGATTAGAGAACTGTTGAAGGACAACAGTAGAAAAATTACTATTATTAAAAAAAAAAAGGCTTTCAAAAATCTGGAATTTCCCAACTTGAAGCTCAAATTTCCCAAGTTCACATATATTGGTGGGGAGGCTCCCGTCCCCCATAACCCTCCATCGTGACGCCTCTAACTGTACATAATTTTTATAATTCTTAGCATATCAGGAAGTGAGCCAAAATTCGACTGTAAAATTCCATTTTTATGTATAAAAACCAGGTTGAGTTTAATAAAAGAGTGTAAATAAACTCATATTTTATGTTAAATCAAGTCAATTATTGAAATTGAGCTGGGGAAAATTTTTATTCATAGGAGGAAGAAAGAATAAAAGTATGTGGTATTTTTGGCAGACGATGTTGCTAATTGTTTATCGTATCAAAGAAGAAAAATATAGATTTATTTTTGTTACTTTGCATGCTTAGTTTAACTTGTTTATTTTTTGTTTATTTTGACACACCCTTTAAAATGACGCCCTTCAATCACTTTCGTAGCATTGTCCTTCATATTTTCTTTTAAGGGCACATTTTAGAAAGGTTGGCGTTATTTCCTGTTTGAAAACATCAGTATAAAAGGAGGCTGAGAATCGATATTTAGCATCTTTCAATCTCCATTGAGTAAGAAAGGCTATTTTCAATCATGCAGTACTTGGTACGTAAAATTTTGATATTCGTTTATAGTCATAGTTTCGTTAGGGAATCTACAATTTTGAATATTTTATAGTTGCTTATTTATAAAAAGGTGTATTTTAGTGATATTCAAGCCTTTTTGAATAGCGTTTATATTTATATATGTAGAAAAAGTCATTTATTTATGACATTTAGCGTAATATTTTTTACTCAAGCTGTGAAACATTTCTATTAAGACATTGGCAACCTCCAAGCTTTTCTTGTGAAATGCCCGACAGTTTTGAGCGTTAAGAGAAACGCCCTGCTTGCTTTTTCTTTCATATTCCTCTCTCACTAAACAACCTCACAATGAGAAGACTTTTTATACCACAGATTTGATGTGCATATATATGGTTTGTACACGGAGGGTTTAACAGATGAACTCGGATCATAAAGTGGATCAGGATAATTATCGTCATGTTAGTGTTGCAATAAACCAACACATTGCTGAACTTCATAGATGTAGTTGTATTCATAATTAATTAAAGCTATTCTTTTATCGGGTGAAATAGACTTTTATCTTGGCTGAGATTTTTTTAAATTTAAGATGCAATTCAGTTGTGTAAATTTTCGTACGTAAACAGAAATTTATGAAATGGTAATTTATCATTTTTAGAAGCTTTATCAGAAAGATAATAAACATCCTATATATAAAATAAAATTCGATTCCATTTAATGTAGAAATACTCATAAAAGACTTAAATTTTTACTAAAGACAAAATCCGTTAGAATTTGTAGGTACATTTTAGATATTAACTTATGAATCATTTTGACGAATCAGTAAATACCATCAAAATATTTGTTGTATGGTAGATTAAATGCAAAATATTTTTTAAAATATATTTATGCGCATTAATTACCAAATGATATGTTAATGCAATTCTAATTACATGGTTATTTGATGCCCAATACTTTGTACTTATTGATTTACGGATAAAATATATATATAAAGTATAGCAGAACATATTTGCCAAAAGAGTAAAATTCTAACAAAATAAAAAATTTGTTTGAAAAAAAAATCTTGAAAAACTGTCTGCCACTATTGTTTGGATACAGCTACATTATTCTAAAATATTTAAGCGGATTCACACATCTTAAATCTTTTTTTTTTTTTTTTGGGGGGGGGGGGGGATAGGTTTTTCTTCTTTCGATTCCTTTAAAAGTTATTTTTTCTTAACATTATGTGAAAAATCCTGAGCACTCCTAAATCTACAGTTACAACTGTAAAATTCTACAATGGTATTATCAATTGAATGTTAATTTTTAAATAGAATTTTCTCAAGATGTTAATTTTTTAATTTGCGCATTTAATTTCATATCTTTACTTTCAGTAGATTGAAGTTATAACTTGCACGAGTTCAATTGCATTTTGAGAAAATTCAATTTAAATACAGTAAAACTTGTCAAACAAAACCTATGTAAAACAGAGACTACCTTAAAAGAAAACGTTTATGATTTCGCTTGAAAGAATACAGTGTAATTAATGAAAAGAGATGATGATGTATCTGCTAAAAGAGAAACCTATCTAAAACGGAATTTTCTGCCGGCCCCTTGCGATTCCGCCTTATCAGCTTTATTGAATATTGTTACACTGCAAATATAATCATGGAATTTAATAACTGCATCTATACAAAATTTGGTGTTTAGGATATTCCTACGCATATTGTTCAGAAAAAAAAAAAAAACTTTCTGAATAATTCAGAAAACAACTTGCGTTTTTAAAAATTTTATATATAAGGGATATCCTTCCTTTAAATCGAAGAATGTTTTTAAAACTTAAAGCTTTGAAAAATACAGTTTTATTTTTAAAAATATACTTTGCTAAATTTAAAATTCATTTGGATAACAACAGATAGCAATATATATATATATATATATATCTTTATTTTCAGTTTGCTCTCCTTGTTTTGGTCGCCCTTGTGGTGTGCGCCATGTCCCAGATCTTACCCTACTACGGTGGATATTATAACACTCATCTGACGTATCCCTATGGCTACGGCGCCTATGGTTATGCTGGTTACAACCCTGGTTTAGCCTACTACTACAAAAAATAAGAAATCTTTTTCGGTAAGTTTATGTTATATATTTCTTTATAAATCATTTATTCTAAAGAATTCCTGCGATAAAACTTTATAAAGTATATACTTAAATGTGGTTTTGGCCTGATTTTTCAAATTTATTCTTTAACATTGTTAAAAAGATTAAAAGAAAAAAAAAAAAAAAAAAAGCAGGGTTTTTATTCATAAATGTTTACTGTTATAAATATATACCTAATTTTAATACATAATTATAATAACTAATCTTAGTGATATTTATTATTATGATACATAATTTTTCATATTAGTAGCATAATTCGTAATTCTATCTTGTAATTATCAGTAAATAATGAAAATTTTTACTGTACAAATATAATAATAATAATTAATAAACACATAAATAAAAATTTTATACTATCTTCTAAGCATATATATATATATTCAATATTAAGCGTATTAATGTTGTAACCAGATGAGAAAGTATTAGCGTAAGTATTGTGTAGTAGTGTAAGTAGTGTGAGAAAGTATTGTGATAAATCACAGAAAGTAATTTCAAATTATTAATAATTTGTTGAATATTTAAAATAATAAACAACAAATAAACATTTAAGAAAATGAATACACGTATAAATATTAAACTGTATTATAATTTATTTATTTTTAGAAGGATTTTTAATTTTCAGAACAAATTATATTTTAAAAATTTTAAAGAAAATTTCTGAGTGAAATTTTTTTGCTTTTGGCTCTTTGCTTTTCTAATGCAACGACCTTTTTCCAGTCAAAACTCATATTTTAAATTATGATAAGTTAACCAGAAAATTGTAATTCTGAATAAGTATTTGAAAACAAAGTAAAAAATAAAACGTTTAAAACGATAGTGTAAGAAATAGAATTGTTTTATATAACTGCTTACTATTATTTAATAAATTAAAAGAGTTTCAGTACTACATATATTCACATTGTTATTTTTTTTAATTGGTTGTATATATTAAAAAAATAATAATAAAAAGGTTGTGGAAGCTACATGATGTTATTGCTAATTTACCTTATTTGCTTAAATTTGTTTAGATATTTATTTTTTCATTTATACCAAGTTATTTAATTATACGTTCATATATATCTACTATTTATACTTTATACCGATGTATACTTTGATATTATTGTCCAAGAGCCGACAGCACAAAACCTATGTTATCAAGCACAAGAAAAAAACCTTTATTTTATGGGAGAGTAGAAGTAGGGGAATCCAATGGTCCATGCCTGCCGGAAGTGAAGTGGTGCATAAACCAAAAATTAATACCACCAGTGGTTGACTCGTAGATTTATCATTGTGTTTTGTTGGGATAGGTGTTCTAGAATACTTTAAAATTTTGAAGATTTAGACCTTACTAATATTTATCAATGTACTCCACAAATAACTTATATGATTTACTCAAAAAAAAAAAAAAAACATTAAAACTTAATAAAAGTGCCAAATGAATAATAGTAAAAACAAACAGAAAGAAGAAGTATACTCTGACTACCAACACTGAAATTTGTTGCTAATTAAAGTAAACAAAGTAAATTAGAATATTTTAAATTATTAAGGTTAAGAAATAATAATATATAAAGAGTAGTTACTAAGATGACATGTAAAGGGTTAAAATCACAGTTTAGATTTTCCTAACAAAATACAGAAGCAACGCATTTATAAGTCAATTTAGTATACTGATTTTAGAGTAGAACACCAACCCTACAGATTTTATTTGATCAAATCTAGGAATCTCATATCCAAGAATAAATTAAATTAAGATCATATATTTTCAAAAAGGCGACAAACAATTAAAACCTCTAATCAAAGGACGAGGAATATTGAACATTAAGAAAGAAAAAAAAAAAGGGGTGGGGGAGAGCTGAATTTAAATGATATGAGATCACAAAAACATGATCAAACAGTGCACATGACTATATAGTGGTAAGATGAGAAATCAAAATCAATTCAGTTTTCATTAATTTTTTACTGTTCCTGTCTTCCTTTGACTCATATATTATATTTTAGTATGAAAAAACTTAAATAACTACCTGATGAATTTTCCATACTTAAATTTTATTTTTACAGAATTTAAAAATAGTATTTTCAATGTTTATATCAATAATTAACATTTTGCTTGTTTATTTTAAATATTTATAACATAGTAGGGAAAATACTAATTAGCCTACAACAATTAAATATTGAACCTTCTCACTCTTTTTTTTTTTTGGACGATAATTTAAGTTGAATTATATTATTATTTAAACTACCCGTAACAGTTTGTCCTACAACTATCCTCCATGTTTCCATACCTTTGATTGTAGGACAAACACAATGATAAACCTACGAATCAACCACAGCTGGTAATAATTTTTGGCTTATGCACCACTTCACTTCCGGTAGACATGGACCATTAGATTCCCCTATTTCTACTCTTCCATAAAATAAAGGTTTTTTGTTTCTTGTGCTTGATAACATAGGTTTTTGTGCTGTCGGCTCTTGGACTATTACTGCTTTATATTAAAAAAATAGTAATCTGATTTATTTCTTATATTTAATTTGGTAAATAATAGTGACTTTAATAATAATTGTATGCTTATCTAATACTGATAATTTCTTTCAGGACCTGCTCAATGTCTATGGAGTTCTATAGTTCACCAAAATGTGGTATAGATCGGCCATTTAGAAGACCTATGAAGTTAATTTACATTTTCATGCTCGACAGGAGAAAATTTTAAAGAAAATTTCCTCTCTGTAAAAGCATCAAAAGTAAAATTAAAGAGATTTTAATTACTTTGGTTGTGTTTGATATTTGTCACTATTAACTTTATCACACTTTGAACTGGACAAAATATATATGGGGCATTCTCACAATCTTTTGACTTTCGGGAATAAAAATTTGATGAAATTAAACTTGCTAAAATAACATTTTAATCTGATAGACAAATGCTTTAATGATTCAAAATAAAGAAAAAATGGTCAGCAGCGAAAAATTTTTCATTTAACGGAGGTTTATGTTAAACTTGCGAGTTTAATTTCTCTTACCGTTTTACCACTAAAACTTTTTATTTTCTTCTAAACTTTTACTTATAATAAACTTGCATAGTACCCGCAGAACATTCAAATAAGAAATAATAACAATGTAGTATTTTTAGTACAAAATTTTGGTATAACATTGTCTTAAAGGGGTGTTAAAGAAGGAACGGTAAGGTAAAAAAAGGGAACGGTATAGGAAAAAAGGGACGAAATGGGAAAAAAAAAGGGACGGTAAGGATGGAACGGTAAGGAAGATTATCACCTATTTTAGGCAAATTATGTTAAGACTAAGTGGTAGCCACAATATTCATTGATTTTTAGAAACAGTTGGATTAAATTAAAAAAAAATTTAATTTACCTCGAAAAGTGCAGGAATAAACCTTGGGGACGGTAAGACTACGAATAAAGCCACGATCTTGAAATTGATATTTAAATGCTGATTTAAATTCTGCAGTAAATTTCCTGTCAAAGAATTTTAGACATTCTTTCTCTGGCATACTTCTGGATGCGAAAAAACTTGAAAAAAAAATTCTGTGGCTGCATCTGAAGGGATTTTCTGTATAAGTTTAGCAAGAGGGACGGTAAGGATGAAAAACCCAGGGATAGAGTTCAAAAAATAATATCAACCGTAAAAATGTATGCAGGTTAATTTTTTGCTACATATTTATATAAAAAAAGTGTCCCAGTTTCGGAAAAAAATTACATCGAGTAACTTTTATTGAAACAATTTTATATAAGCAGCTCCAAACTTAAAAATCAGCATCAGGGACACGGGACGGTATAGGAGTTTTCCTGATATTTGGACTCGCAACATCGTCCAAAAATTATTTATCTCGTTAATATTGTTATGCAATCATGCAATGGGATGTTCCTCAGTATATGAAATAAAAAAACACAAGAAAATGTACTAAAATAAAAATTATTATTCAGGGACATAAAAGACAAAAGATTGTGAGTATGCCCCATATGAAAATAAAGTGAAAAGAAATTTGGCCTATAGATTTGATTGTATTACTTGTTACACATGTGAAGCAAATTAAGCTGCAGTTTATATTTCTTAAAGAGTTTTCGAAGTTTAATCCAAGTTGAATCACGCATAAAATTTCCATAAGGGGACATACAATCCTTTAAACAGATGAAAAAATTTGATTTCGGAGACAAATATTTAAAGTGGTCCCATGCACTCATTTCTGCACTAATTACCTCACTTTAAAAAAAAAAAAATACTATAATATGATCTCCATGCAATAAAATATATTATTTGCATTAAACACTGTATAATTAATTGATAATAATTATTCCTTAATGTATGTTTTTTTAAAAATTAATTATTATGTATATAGCTTGCGCACATGATTTAAAAATATGTATACCCTCTAGAACTTTCAAACTTTTAATATAAGTTTAAGAATATTACAAAAATAAAATGGACTAAAATCTAATGAATAAACAAGAAATTTCTAAATTTTTTTGATTTTCAAAATAAAAATATGAAAATTTTGATAATTTTTGTCACTCGAATACCCTTACATTCAATAATTTTCGTTAAATTTCTTAGATTTTAGTTCAATTTGAAGAAAATGATCTAGTAAAGATAAATATAAAATTTCGAGTCATTATCTTTAATACATTTGGAGTTATCTTGCGCGCAATAAAAAAATATCGAATGAAATGTTAATACTTGGACAGACGATTTTGTTTTTCCAGAATAAATTGATTAATTGATTCATAAAGCTTGAATATGTGAAAATATGCTTTTATTACTTCGAATTTGGAAAATTTAACTTAATCAAGAGATTTTTCACTATTTAAATTCAAAATAATTTCTTTCTTCAATTTTAATTAGAAAATGACGTCATAAGTTTTTTTAGTTCCACCTTCCATCACAAGAGGGGATTCTTATCTCGGGTTTTATGGGGCCGCTTTCAACGGAATTTGTTTCTTCCAACTCAGCTTACAAGAATTGTAAGCTGAGTTGGAAGGAACAAATTCGTTCGGAACACTCTGCGTAGCACGTCCGGTCTACGCTGCCGAAGACAGCGGGGACCCATTCCAAAGGTTCATTTTGAGAGATTATTATTTTTATTTAATATGAATCGAGGTTTTTAATATTCACGATTTGTTAGGCAAAATCGACGGACCCGGGCAACGCCGGGCAAGTTAGCTAGACATTAAATAAATTTTAGTATGTGTATAAAAATTCAAAATAATTATCATGGAATTTTTTTAGGCCTATATAAAACACAGATTTAATTATGTCGTTGAATGTTAAATCATTTTTGACAACTGATGAAAATATTCCACAACGTAGTGAAACTCTTTCAATCAATAAAAATATAAATTACATTTCAAGAAACTGAAAAGCAAATGAAATTTAGCACTCGTTTCATCATTACAAAAACACAAATATGAGCGGACTGAATTTAATAGGTATGATCTCTGTCAAATACAAAGTGATCTAAAAGTAGGTAAGTACCGGGTGGGCCGAAAGTTCGTTACAACTTTAAAAACTCAAAAAAAGGGAAGAAATTATGATGAAGGCTTGTGGTTTGTAAGAAACTGCTCAGAAGGTAATCGGATTTTTTTAGCAGCAAAAAAAAAAAAAAAATAATAAAATAAATAAATAAATAAATAAATAAAAATAAAAATAAATAAATAAATAAATAAATAAATAAATAATAATAAATATTTAAATAGCGCTGATGACCCGAACACAATGAACAGGACAACACTTGTGCTCGTAGAATGTTCTGGAGGTCGTGTTGAAAATTTGTTATTGGAAGAACAAATGAATGGGGCGTGTTGTTGTCCTGTTCATTGCGTTTTGGGTAGTCAGCGCCTTCTACATATGATTCTTTAACTAATTTTTTTTTTTGCAGCTAAAAAAAATCCGACTATCTTGTGAACCCTTTCCGCCTTGCAAAACGCCTTGTTTTCTTGCAAACCGCACTCCTTTATGATAATTTCTCCCCTTTTTATGAGTTTTTAAAGTTGTAACGAACTTTTGGCTCTCCGGTACTTTCACAGTACATTACAATTTATGTATACTTTTACAGTTTTTGTTGGTGGGATAATGGTATATTACAGACACTGACATTACAATCAAGTTTTTTAATTCTGATTAATCGTTTAAGTTTTCAAAATGTTTAACGTTTAACAAACGTTTCCATTAACATTTAACATGCTTGCATCCAATCCAAAAAAAAATGTTGACTCTCAGCTGACACAAATTGCGGTCTGAATCAATGTTCATAAGTTCTTCTGTTATTATCCGACTGAAAAAAAGGGTTATGTGTTTCACGCGTATCGGTGTATGTGGATTTCTTTATACCCTCGAAACATCCCAACGGTTAGATGGATTTTAATGAATGAGATCTCTATCAATTCGTCTTAACGTCCCGATGGTTATAGACTAGGTTTTGTTTTTATAAATTCAAAACGGCGGCCGTAAAATACAAAATGGCAGTAGAGACGAAAAAAAAAAATTACGCACCCTATTGAGTGGCCTATCATTGGATAGGTCTTTCAAAATTAAGACGATGTTTCATTGACTATTTTACAGTCAGAAGCTCCGTTAAAATATTATACAACCTGGAAGTTGTGTAGGTAGGATCTCTAGCTTTACTGCAACTCTAACCATCTATAGACCTCATCAAAACAGTGTTTATAGATAGGAACTAAAAATTAAACACAACTTAAAAGTCATCAATACAAGTAAATAAAAAAATAGGTAAGTAATATAAACAAGTAATATAAACAAGTAATATAAAGAAAATATTTTAAGTCAATTCCTACTTAGGTCAATAACAGAATTTTTTTCTCCCATTTATCTTTCCTCTTGAGTGGCGCTTAAAATGCCTTGATCGAGAAGAGGGCTATCTCTGTCTTAAAATACCTTGATCAAGAAGAGGGCTCTCTTGTTTATTGAAATTAATTAATTTAATTTAATTAATGAATTAGTATTTGAAAAAAAAAACTGGATTAACATCAAGTGTCATCCACTACAAGTTAAAAAAAAAATATTTGAGCTTGATTGGATGAATAATAAGTATTTTATTAATGATTGAAAATTTGAACAAGATATATATATATAGCGAGATTGTGACCTAATAGTAGGAATTGAAAAAAAAATAGTTTCACATTGATGAGAAATAATTAATTAGTTCGCTTTTTACGCAGTCGGGTTTTTTGATTTTTTAAATTTAATTGTTTATTAATTCTTTCACTTTAACCACTTGCTTCAAACTTGTTTCTAACCCGATAAATGATCGAGATGTGTTTGTGGGAAAGTTTTAAATGATTCTACAAACGTCGTTTGCATCCTGTAGCCTGTAGGCATTTTCGGTTTTCTAATACTAATTCAAAATCCAGTTATTTTGCTCTGCACGTATGTTCCATACAATTATATGCAATTTATGTAAAGATAATAACAATATAAAGTGCTCTCTAAATAATTTCTGTATATCTACTTAAGGCCCACATTATATATGTGAAATTTAAAGAGAAACGAATTGTTCCTTATTATTATTACAATACTAAAAATACTAAAAATAACTAAAATACTAAATAATAATAAATATACTAAAAATCTGTCAACAATTTATGCTTGGCTCTTATATTTTTAAAGCGAAAGAAATCAAGAAACAAAGCACTTAAAAAATAGGCAACATTTATGTGGAAGATCTGTTAAAAGTAAAATTTGAAAATTTAACCATAGACAGTTTTACTATATCAAATAAATAATTTCTTTTTCAAATAAATCTTCTTTTTCAAATATATAATTGATACATTCATGCAAACTTTTTTACAATAACAAATATGAGATACAAAAACGTTTTAAACAAATATGATAAATGTGAGTTCAAATAAAACAAGAATAGACATTTACTCAGACTGCTTATATTTTCCTTGATTGAGTCGCAGCAACTGAAACGATAGCAACCAAAAAACCTAAAAAAATGTGTATAATGTTCGTATTAAATAAATCAATTAACACAGATTTTTCGCATTGGCATTTCTGTAAATGGGCAAAAGAGTGCTACAGAGATGTACTAATGCTCTTTTCTGTTTTCTAACTTTTAGTTTATCATTTTGTCTTAGCAAAGAATAGTGGAATTTTAGGAACTTTATTTTTTATTTTTTATTTTTTTAATTTAGTTATTTAAGTATATTAGTCTACTTATTAGTAAAGCTTTATATATATATTTTAAGAAGTCCTGCCAAATATACATATGACTAAAATGAAAAATCGAATTATAAAAAAAATTACTACATTTTATAAATTTCGCTGTCAAATGGATTTAATTAAAAGAAATTTCGTTTTTTTTTTTTTTTTTTTTTTTTTTTTTGTTGCAATTTTAAGGATTTATTTTATCTATCTATATTATAAAGGACTAACATATCTGTGCGTAACGCATACGTCATTCTGCGAATGGCAGCACTTTGAAATTTGAAATGAAATTTTGATTTTGCAATTTTCTTTAAAGCAAAATTTTAAACTTCTAAACATCGCACATTTTAAATTTTTACACCATCGTATAAGGAATAAAATGTACTTTTCAATGCAATTTGTTTGAAAGCTGTATCTCAATTTAATTTTGAGATATTAATTTTTTTGTAGTTTTTAATACATTTTTTGTAATTGTGGCAACTGAAGTCCGCCATTTCTGTTGAAAGTCATGGAGTGTTTAGAGGGAAAATAATCCCCAAGTAAAGAAAATAATATATTACTGTAGCTTTTGTTGCCGTTTTCTCATAAAAACTGAAAAAAAAAATGAAATTACAATGCGGGCTATGTCAGCGATTTTTTAAGTTTCCAATTCAAAGCCATTTTCAATTTTTACACCGTCAAATAGAGAATAAAATTTACTTTCAATTGCAATGTGTTTGAAAATTGTATCTTAATTGACTGAGTTATTACGGTTTTTAAAATAATTAGCTGCCCGTGGCGACCAGTTTGGTCTCCCTTAAATAGAATGCTAGGCATTATATCGTGTTACTTTTATTCATAATTTAATTTACTTGCTCAATCCTTCGCCAAATCGGAAGATTCTGATAGAGAAATCAAGAACTCGGTATTTTTATGTTAGTCGGGCACAGGTGATAAATCGCCAAACATAGTACCCGTCGTATTTTTTCATATTTCTAAAGAAATATGAAATATTAAGTTAAAATATAACCATTTCACTCATTTTAAAATGGATAACTTTAATTTAAAACTGAAACATTTCAAATTCCTGAATTTCACTTTAAAAAAAATCTTTAAAAAAGGAAAAAGAAAATAAAAGAATAAATACCATAAACCATTTAATTTCAACATCAAAGCATTGTTTTAATTTACACCTCGAAAAATAAAAAATGCTGCTGGCGAGTTAAAAAATGCTGTTGGCGATAATTGCGCCCAGCTAATATGAAAGTACGAACTTTTTGCGATCATAGCAATTTTTATGTAGTATTAATCGAAAAAAATATTTTGATGAAATAAGTTGCCAGAAAATGCGTTGCCAAATTTCTTTTCTTGCCATGGACCTTTTCTCTATTTCGCCAAGTACCTATACTGGAAAAGTACCTTCATTTATTTATTTATTTGTTGTATTTTAAATTAGATGAATAAAAGACTGCACAGGTGTCATATACGCACTACGTTGGCGCGACTTTTTCTGACGCGAATGTCATATACGCACAGGGGTACTTAACTGGCGCCAAAGTGTCGTTATTTTCTTTGATATGGAAACCCGGATGTTGTTGTTTATTTATTAATAAATTGTTTATTTACTTTTATTTTATTTTTTTAATTATATAAATTGTTTTGTTTTATAGTTATCAATTAAATTTTTTTTTATTTATTGTTATTCCCTTTTTAAAAATATTACACAATAACCAATGAGATGCGTTACATTCAGGTGTTGCCATTAAACAATTAACAAATAATCGCGATTTCTGTGCCACCTACGATAGCATAAAATATATAGATTTTCAAGTATGAATTATTTTTAAATTTATCTATCCCGTGTAGCTCGATTACGAAAGATTAATCTCCCTTAAAAAAATGTAAAAAGTTCAGCATTTGTTTCCGTCTAATGTTGCATAAGAAAATTAAAGTTTTCTCTATAGAAAAATTAATAAAATAATGTAAATAAGAAAACAATTTAACAGACATGTAACTGAACCACGTGCTTAAAGCACTGAAATGATCGGGAAGACTGCCGTAAGTCGTAAAATCTTGGGCTAATAACTCCTGGCATGCGCTGACATGTGAAAGTATCGCTTTTAATAAAATTTAAAACTTTATTTGATTGCATAATTGATATTTTTCAGATAAAAATTCTTTTTGATGTTAGTGGGCAATCTAAAATATATATTACATGTAAAAAAAATAATTACAATAAAAAAAAAAAAAAGAAAAAAGAATGGTTTAAAAATACTCTGTAACCCGAGGAGCTCGGGTTCGATCCCCTAGTACTAATAAAAGAATAAACAAATGAAAATAAATTTTCAATCATAATCCTTTCACTTATACTCCCTAGTTAGATAGCGCCAAAAAAAAAAAAAAAAAAAAAAAAAAAATGTGCCGACCTGGCAATATTTATTAGAAATTTTCCCTAGGGCGCTATATTAATAAACAAAAATAAGTATGTAAAGCTCAGAGCTTCTTCTATTCGAGAGTGCGACCAGTTTTCGCAAATACGAATTTTGACTCTTTAAAAAAATTTTGCGACCGTAGGTCACTTTGCGTCTTATGTAAAAAGAATAAATAAATAGTTATGGGTAAAATAGTGATTTTTAAAGTTAAATGTCAATATTTTAGCACGAAAACTATGCTGTCATTGGAAACATATCGCCCACTGGCCGTTTTCCGTTGCAGTATTTCGAACTAGTGATGGGCGATTCTGGAAAATTTGAGAATCGATTAAAATCGACATCGTATAAAACAGAATCGATCATCATAAGAATCGATTCCCAAATTCTAGAATCGATACTTGAATCGATATTTCGATGTTCACAGATAAGCTCAAAATTACTAATGCCAAAACGTAGCGAATCCCCAGGGCCGTAACGACTACCTCTCACCTCCATTTATAGGGGACAATGTCAGGGGCCCAGAAGTAAGCTACCGTTGAGTCGAATAATAAGGTTTTTTAACTTTAATTTTTTTTATTTTTAAGATGTAATTTTAATAATAATTTATATTATATTTAAATTTATTTTTTAAGAAAGATCTCGGTCCGATAAAAAAAAGGAAGAAATTATTTTTTTTTTTTCATTCGGAAAAGATGTACTTTCTATTCTTATTTCCTTTAACCAAACAGATGGGGACTTACTTCTTATAAACGTCATTCTTCTTAAAAATGTGCAGATGAGCGAAATTTTGAAGGCTCTAAATTTATTAAAAAAATTAAATGGTGTTTCAGTCTTTTTAGAGCCTCCTATAAGCGTGGGGGAAATGCAATTATTGCAAATCTTTTTTTAAAATAGCTGTGATGATGTAATTAACCAATCATCACGTACCACATACTAATTATCCCCCAATGAATAAGCAAAATTCTCTTTTTAATAATATATTTAATTAAAATTTCTTTCCCCTTTTAAAATATATATCTCCTTATCTCATTTACAGTTTATAAATATCATTCTTTTTATTGTTTACCAAATTTTCAGCTGTTAACAGCAAAAAAAAAGTTCTCATCCTAGAATCATTAACAGTGAAATAACATACTTTTCTCTGGTTAACAAATTAATAAAAATATATCCTTTGATTATATGTTTTTTTCCAGTAGTAATCTAGAAACTCTAAACAGTTATTGGCTCATTCGCTGACAGTGTCGGACGTGGAACATAAATATGCAAATATCATGATTTTCTTTCTTTTTCTTTTATTTTTTTTTCCTTTTTTTAATTTTTTTTTTTATTTAATAGCTTTCTTGTTCTTATATTAGAACAGAAAAACATGATTTATGTGATCATCTTGTTTATGAAAAAACAAAGAAAAAGAAATAGGATAGAGTGATAACAAGCAGATGCCTCAGTTATTTATTGAAACCACGAGAATCTGAAAGATTAATGATTATGAAAGTAGTAATTAAATTGCTTTTACTTAAATAAAAAGCTTTTTAGCAGAGATAAAGAGATAAATACTAAATTTATTTCCGAAATATAAACATATTTTAGATATTAACGCAGCTTAAAAAGCATTAAAAACACAATATTGTTTGATAAATTTTATTTGATATATTTTGATAAATTTGCTACTAATAAGTATGTGATCACTTCCTATATTTAAAGAAATATTCTTTTACTTTTTTTTCATACGAGAGTAAATAAAATTTTACAGTTTAAAAAAAGAATGACTCCGAGCCTGAAGCTGGTATAAAATCTACCTAAAACAAAAGACTTCGGTCATCTGAATATTAAATTGACAATGGTTGCTTATGCTTTTTATTGCGTTGTTTTTTAGATGCCACGACTTTACTAAAATCTAATTTATAATCATATAAATCAATGCTTTTTTTTTTCTAAGTTTATGAGTAGTAAAGATTCAAAATCCTTCCCAGGTGAGGGTGATGGTGAAGATCCTGGTTGCGCCACTCTAGCCCTCTAAGTGTTTGGGGGTGTAATATTCCGTTCACTAAGCTCCAGTTTTCAGAGCAATACAAGCAATATTTATGATAATATAATTCTATAGATTTAATGAATTTTAAATACATTGAAGAAGGATTAATATTCTCAAGGATTACATTCATATTTGTAATTGAGTTTTTTTTTATATAATGTTGAAAGAATCATATTTTCTTAGCATTTAAAACAAAATGCAAAGAAAACAACATTACAATTTTACCTCTTTTCAAGACGCTCGGAGGGCTAGACAGAAAAAATAAAAATAAAAGTGCCCAGTTAAACTAATGGCATTGAGCTCACAGGCTATTCACATTAATTGTATATTATACTCTTATTTCAAAGAATAAACCGCCTCAAAAAAAATGAAGGGGGATTAGCCGCCGTTACCCCCCTCCTTTATACTTAACCACTGAACCTCCAAATGAAATCAGGGAAGCCGCTTAACATAATAAACTGGTATACCAAATTTGAAGCAAATCAGATAATTCTGCATGAAAAAACATTTCGCTAAATTAAGGGGAGGGGGGTCTAACACCCCTTTATGCTTAACCAATGAACCTTCAAATCTAATGAGGAAAGCTCTTTATTAGAATAAACTTAGAAAAAAAAAATTAAAGTAAATTGGATAATTCTGCATGAAAACCCATTTATCTAAATTAAGGGGAGGGGACTTGCCGCCCTTTCCCCCGTTTATACTTGACTAATGAACCTCCAAATCTAATGAAGGAAGTGCCATATCGGAATAAACCTGTATATCAAATTTGAAGCAAATCGAATACTTCTGCATGAAAAACCCATTTATCTAAAAAGGGGGGAGGGACTAGCCCCCCTTTATCCTTAACCAATGAATCCCTAAAACTAATCAGGGAAGTGCTTTATCAGAGTGAACCATGAAAAAAAAATTGAAGCAAATCGGATGTTTCTATTATAAGAGTTATCGCTTTACATACATTCATAATACATACATATACGTACATACACAACCTGCGGGTACATTAGCACTCAGGCTTTGATAGCCTGTGAGCTAAAAATAAAAGTGTCCAGTTAAACTGATGGCATTGAGCTCGCAGGCTATTCACACTAAATGTATATTATACTCTTATTTGAAAGAATAATGCCCTCGAAAAATAAATTAAGGGGGGATTGCCCCCTCCGTTTCCCCTCTTTATACGTAACCAATGACCCTCCAAATATCATCAGGGAAGCGCCTTGTCGAAATAAACCGGTATACAAAATTTGAAGCAAATCGGATAGAAAAATCCATCTATCTAAATTAGGGGGTATTAGCCCCCGTTCCCCACTTTTGACTATAACAATGAACCTTGAAATCTAATCAGAGAAGCTCGTTATCAAAATTAACCGGTATACCAAAACCTGATAATTCTGCATGAAAAACCCATTTATCTAAGTTAAGGGGGGATTAACCCCCTCCCCTCCTTACACTTAACCAATGAACCCCCAAAACTAATCAGGAAGCTTCTTATCAGAATGAACCTAGAAAAATTTTTTTGAAGCAAATCGGATATTTTTATCAAGAGTTATCGCGTTACGTACGTACGTACAGGCATACATACATACAGAACCGGCGGGCACATTAGCTCTCAGGCTTTGATAGCCTGTGAGCTAAAAAATGCCAAGAGCGTGTAACTAGGGGGGGGGGGAGGAGGGACAATAAATAAAAGAGGACATTAAAAGCTTTTCAACGATATGTTATATACGAGATGGTTTGGAAGAAACAATAACTATGCCCCCCAGGGGGGACAGGTAAGTCCCAAACGGTCAGAGAGGCGACCTCAAATGTATCTTTGGTCAAGGTTTCAAAATGTGGATTTATAATAAAATAGAACGAGAATTTGACATTTCAAAAATTACATGCATATTTTGAACGGCACCTGTAAATTAAGATTAGCGAGGAAAGGGGGCGGGGAGAGGGATTAGAAGGGACGAATTTGAAAAATACAACATAATAAATTAGTAACCCGAATAACTGGGCTTCTAAACAAAAGTATAACGATTTAACTTAGTGTTGAATTCAGGGGATGGTCCGGTGGGGACATTCCCCCCCCCCCGGAACATCGAAACCCTCCGGAAGTTTTAAGATTTTATGTTTTTTAATGACAAATGTGCAATTCCCCCTCCCCCTACGGATCTCTAAAATACGCTCTCCCCCGGAGTCGCAGAAATCCCTCCCGTAGAAAATTACATGCATTCAACACTGATGTAACCAAGAAAGAAAAATAAAATCCTTTCTTATACGAAATTTTACATCAATTCTGCCACTAAAACAGTAAAATTGGAAGAATAAATATAACGATTCAACCCGATCCCGAATCGTAGATCGACCGCGATTCGATTTGAATTGAAGTAAATTAAAGGATAACGATTTTTGCCCGCATCTAAAGAATCGTCTTGAAAACGATTCTGCCCGCATCTAAAGAATCGTCTTGAAAACGATTCAGCCCGCATCTAAAGATCGACATCGAAACTGTGAACTGAATCGATTCGCTATTTCTGATTCTACGCTACGTGTGGAATAGATTCGTTCTTTTTTTCTTGCTTTCTTTTGTATTTAGAAAAAGAAAAGTGTTGGATTCGAGAAAAATTTCGACTAGCGGTTTTCGAAGGATTTATAGTTTTAGAGGGTCTTGTCTAGAATACGATTTGACTATTTTTATAAATTGTCTGTCTGTTATTCTGTCTATTTGTTTGTCTCTGACAAAAAAGTTGTGGGTGGTCTATTTAAAGAACTAATGCATGGAATCTGTTGAAACTTTAGATTTAGTTAGACCTTCATATAAATTGGAGCTGATTACTTTTTGGTGAAAATCGCCCAGCAGGTGGCGCTGCTCTGTTGCATTTTTCATGATTTTTGCATGATCGCTATCTCAAAAACTAATGCATGAATTTTTATCAAACTTCAGATTCGGTTAGACATTGACGTAAGTTGGTAATGATTAGATTTTGATGTAAATTTACTGGTAGGTGGCGCTGCTATGCTGCACTTTCCCCGATTTTCGCGACAGCTCTATCTCAAGAACTAATGCACGGATTTTCATCAAACGTCAGATTCAGTTAGACGTTGGCATAAGTTGTTGCATAATAGGTTCCGGTGTAAATCACCCAATAGGGGGCATTGCTATGCTGAATTGAATTCAGCATTTTTCTCCGGAAGGTATTTTTTCGGCTCCAGTGAGGGTCATTCTATACTTCAGAGGAGGGGAGGGGGGTGGACTTTAGTACATTAAGCATAAAATCTCAAACCTTTTGGGGGGACATTTTAATGTTTGAGGGGGGTGTCAACCCCCCACCCAAGCCACCCCTTGAATTTAACACGTTTTTCAGGATTTACACGATTTTAGGGATCATATCTCAAGAACTAATGAACGAAATTTCATCAAATTTAATATTCCGTTAGGCACTGTCATATGTTGTTCCTGATTAGGTTTTCATGCAAATTATATAACAGGTTGCACTGCTACGCTGCTGTTTTCAGCAAATTTAATTCAGACATTTTTCTCCGGGAAGGATTTCTGCGGTTCTGGAGAGGGACATTCTAGAGTTCCGTGGGGGGGTGAGAGACTTTTGTCCATTAAGTAAAAAATGTCTTCCTGGGGGACATTTCAGTGTTCCGGGGGAATGTTCTCCGGTACCAACCCCTGAATTCAACAGTGTTTTTCAGGGTTTACACGATGTTAGCGAGAATATCTCAATAACTAATGAACGGAAATTTATCAAACCTAATATTCTGTTAGACATTGACATAAGTTGTTCCTGATGAGGTTTTCGTGTAAATCATATAACAGGCTGCGCTACTGTACTGCATTTTACACGATATTCGTGATAGCTATATTTAAAAACTAATGCATGGAATTAATTCAAGCTTCATATACTGTTACACTAACATATAAATAGATCCTTATTAGGCTTGGATGAATACTGCCCAACATGTTTCGCTTTTATGCTCTTTGAATTGGGAATTTCTGTTGCAGACATCTAAGAGGGTGTGGGCCGAAATTCATTTATTTGTTTGGAAAATGCATTCTTTAAAATGCACATATTTCAAAGAACCTATACTTTTTGAATCCTCATGATGACCATAGGTTATCATTCAATTTTGACATTGTGATAGAGAATTTTGAAGTTTTAACATGTTTGAGATAGAAGAAAGTTTTGGTATTGGCACATCCGACTACTTTACCTTCAACTTTTTAAGGAAAATGAAGATGACATTACCTTTAGAGACATCGATTAAAAAATTTATAGAATCGATTAAATCGAGTTGGTCGTAGTATAGATTAAATCGATTAAATTGCCCATCACTATTTCGAACCTTTTCACAGCTAAAACAGCTATCAGTTATTTATTCATTTATTTTTTTGCCGATTTTTCACCTAGTCAGTGGACGTATTTCTGACAAAATGTAGTGAAAGATATAAAATTATACAAATTTAAGGTTCATTTAAGACTATTATCACGGTCCGGGCAACGCCAGGTTGGTCAGCTAGTTAAGACTTAAAATCGTAAAAAAAAGAAAAAAAGAGACCATTTTCAACATTTAATATCTTCAAATGTGTGATTTTAAAACACAATTTTTTGGAGGATGAAGATGTAAGTATGATATTTCATTTCATGTATTTAAAAAAATTACAAAATACAGAATTAGTATTTATAGGGGGGATCCAGACTATCAGACATCTGTCGAGCAGAAAATTGGTATAACAGCTTACGCGCAGGTTTACAAAATAAAATTTGCAACTAGAATGAAAATTTTTGTGCCTAATTATATTCCAGATTATAATAATTACCCTGAAGCTAAATAAGTTTGTATTTAAAGCATTTTTATATTTTAATACAAAGTTGTGTTTAGCTAATGCAAATTTTTGAAAATTTCAACAGTATAATGAACTAAAAAAATATTTTTTGGAACAATAAAAAGGAAATTTTTGTTCAGTTTGTACAGACTAACATGAAACATATGTTTTGAAAATTTCACGAAAACATATTTAGAAGTTTTTGGGATATCCTGGGCGTTTTGCCCGAAAACGTCATTTGGGGAAAAATGACTTCAAAGTTTCGGAAACGCCGCTTCAACTATTGAGCGGATATAATTCTAAAAGCCATAACTTCTGTTCTAATGAGAATTTCAAGAAAACAATTGTATCAAAATGTTCAGAAAAAATAGAAGCTTAATATCTGAAAAAAAAAATCGAACATTTTGAAGCTTTAAGAGACTTGAGACCCCTTAAATAAACAAATAAGAAGCAGAAATAAAGAAAATAATTACAAGAAACAATGTAAAATAAAAATTAATTATTTAATCTAAAAATTGCCTGCAGCCAATGAATAGAAAACGAATTTCATGAGTCGGTTTTTCCAAAGCAAATCACGTTTCTAAAACTAGATCATGAACAATGTCATAAAATGGAAATTCCAAACATATTGCGCAAGGTTACTTCTCCAGAATATAAATTAGATTGTTACTATCTATGGTTCACTTTTTGACAAAGATTACTTCATCTGAAAATAAAGAAAACAGAAGTTCCAAAAGTTTTTCTTTTATTTCTTTCGTTATTGAGAAGCACATTTTAGAATGTTCTAAATAAATCAATTTTAAACATATTAATGTAAAAAACAATATAGGAATGTAACAAATAAGAAAGAATTCAAAAATAAACTTCTATCAGGGTTTTTTTTTTCCAAAAATAAAAGTTAAAATATTTTTTCTTTGTTTCGACAGTGAAACTTTGTCCCCTTCCCCGAATACCCCGTGTAAGGTAATTTTTAAACTCATGATTATGAAAGAAAAATAAAACAAAACATTTTCTTCAGCGGTGGGAGGAAGGGATTCTTAGTTTTTTTTTTTCTCTTGGTGTTTAAATATTTTCAGTCACTTGGAAAGAATATATTCTGCTACTTTTATTTCTATATTTATTTATTTTTAACAATCGTCAAAGAAAAACCAAAATTAGTTTATTAAATTCCAAAATCCAGCGAGGGGCAATAGTTCTCGATAAATGTTGATGTGTTTTTTTTTTCCCCTTAGAACGGAATTTCAAATTTCCAAAATCGATAGGAGGTAATTTTATCAGCGTTAAGTAACTGCATATACATCTGCATCTAGCGAAGACTCAAGAATACTAAAGATAAAATATAATAATAGTAATATAAAATATAATAATGATAATAAAGGTAAAGATGAAAGATAAAACACTGGAATTTGATATTACATCAAAATTAGAAAAATAAGAAATTTTGACTCAAGAGTAATCATATAAATTGTGTCCTTAAATGAAATATGCTCTATGTTAGATTCATTAGAATGAAGTTTCACTAAATCCACTACAAAAACAGCACTTCAAAGAAAATATTTAAGCAATTGGATAAAAAGAAATAGGTAGTGTAATGCATCTTCTTTAAAGAGAAAAGGAAACTTTCCAAATATTATTTCGCTATTTTCAAGATTAGACGTACAATCGTGGTAAAAAAAGTAAACACCCACTACTAACTCTGCAACTAATTATAATAGAAAAAAAATTACAGGTACCAAACGATTGTAAATAAAGTCTACTTTTAAATGATATATATATATATATATAATTTGCTTAGGGGGGATCTACAAATCAAAATCAGACCAAACTTTATTTTTTTTCAATAGCAACACCCAATTTTGACACTATATTTTAAATCTTCGGTTCAAACTATGTCTAGAAATAAAACTTCAAGTTTTTGAAATATAAACATTCAAAATTTAGAGCTTCTAATGTTAAATGACATTTTCATATTTTTATTAATATCTCCTGAATCCTAATGTGATATTTTTTTTTGTTTGATTATAATACTAAAAAACCCAAGCATAAATACACTGCATTTGTAATTTTAAAAAATATATAATATGAATTTTGAATTATGAAAATAATATAAAAAAATATATGAATTACATACAATTTTTTTGATAGATTTTTATTTATTCTGTCCTGCTTCATGCAAATTCTCAATTTAAAATTTTTCTTCCAAGTAGTTTTCGAATTATGAGTAAAAAACGTTAAAATGACGGTTTAAGATGATATCCAGAAAAGTATAATTTGAAAAAAATATATTTTACTCATTTTAATGAAACATTTGGGCTGGCAACAGTCGAAACATATTAAGGGAGTAAAATGTTCATCTTGGAAAGAAATAATATGTTAATAGAAGTGACATAGTCATTCTGCAACATTTCAACAATATGGATACAGCCCCTAACATATGCTCATTTTAAAATAATTAATTTCTCGAAAACTAAACATACAAATTTCATGAAAATTTGGATTTAGGGTGATTGAAAGGTGTGGAATCTATTTATAATGCCAAACTTTGGTATCGCTATTGAAAAAAAACAAAGTTTGGGTCCGTTTTGATATGTAAATGGCCTCCTAAGCCAATTTTATATACAGTGTAACCTCTGAAAAACGGTTACCCATGGGACCGGTGAAAAGTGACCGCTCTTCAGAGGTGGTTGTTTTTCAGAGGTTTCATTTTTAAAAAGTCAAAATTAAATAAATTTTAATAGAAATACACAGTCATTTTAATTAATCCTCATTGTTTTAGTACATTAAAAAATCAGTGATTTGCAATTGTTTTGTTTTGTTCTGCAAATATCTTTCCCCAAAGAAATAACAATATAAGTTGTTTTGCTGTACAACTCATCATCATGATGATTTAATACAAAATTTTGGATTTCATGAAGGTTCACGAAATCTTCGGTATATGTGTTAATATGGAAATATTTGGTGATTCTATAATCCATTTTCCCTTCCTCTCTCTTATCTTCCATCATTTGCTGTATGGAATTAAATGTGGCAGTAACTACCAAATCTTTGTCCAGATATACAAACTCACTGGCCTTTATGTTAGTTATGCCTGCCGTTCTAAGAATATTTATTATCTAAATTTTCCTCATCATTATTAATGTCTTCATTTTCTGTTTGTTGATATATCAAGTAAATTTGTTTGATCTGCTTCACATTTAGGTTTGGAAATAATTATGAAATTGTACCAGAAGCTATAATTTTTTTTTTCTCGTAGCTTTTGAGTGGTCGTTGTTCAGAATTCCTTATTTAGAGGTTCGTACTAATGTTAATGCTGTGTCTGGTTTCATCAACATGTGGCCGGTATTCGGAGGTTGTCGCTGTTTAGAGGTGGCCGTTCAAGGAGGTTTCACTGTACATCATTTAAAAGTAGACTTTATTTCCAATCGTTTGGTACCACTAACCTTCCTCTACAATAATTTTTTGCAGAGTTAGTAGGCGGTGTTTACTTTTTTTTCTACGACTATACATGTACATTTCATAAAAATTCCCTTACTTTAATACGGAAATATGACTTAGGTAATACAGTTAGAGTAACTAGCTCCTAATGATAGAATCACTGAATAGTTCAAATATAAATATGCACAAATTACACTTAAAAACTGTTGATTCATTTTCAGATGCTCAAATAATTTTTAGGTTAAAATTTCTAAAATGTTTTCTGACATTATATATTTTTAGTAGTAGTCGATTATTTCCCAAAATAATAAAAAAATTTCAATAAAAATCGTTTAACACAAGAAAAAAAATGATTTAATATTAATATACAAAGGGGGTAGGTTAGAATAAGTTAATATAAAACTAGTTGAAAACTGAAATACTAAATAGTTATTAAGCAATAGATATGCACAAATTTCCTTTTAAAAAAGTTTATACATTTTTCAGTTGCTCAGATAATTGTTTATGATGTTAAAATATTTTTTAAAAAAGTGTTGCTTTAAATGTTGAGAATTTTTGTGTTGATTATTTTCATGAAAGTTTTTTAAAAGATGGCATCTAGAAAAATTCGATAGATATTCTTCGTGAAAGGTCCAACAAGTGAATGCACACAGCTGAGTTGGGAAAATTTTTAATTTAAATTATCTGCAATGTAATTACAGTTTAATTGTATGTAATTAATTATAGTTAAAATTATATGCCGTGAAAAATTCTCGCAACACTGTAACCGGAACCACCCCCATCCCATTATTTGACAAAATTTCTGGGTTTGAATGTGTGTAACTATAATCTATTACATGCAATTACCCTGTAATTACACTGCGGATAATTGAGATTACAAATTGGCCCAACTCTGACACATAGACATATCAAGCAGAAAATGATAATACAATTCGTGAAAATAAGATTTTTATTATAAAATTGCGTGAAAATTTTATTCTCATAACAAAATTCTAATAAATTGTCAATTTAAAACATTATTCATTTTTTACTTCCTTTATCCAACTACCTTTACTATCCTTTATCTAGCATTGTTGACAAAAGAACTAATTCCATTTGTTCCTATTGTGTAAAGTTCAAGGGAAAAAATCTTGTAGATTATGAAGAAGTTTTGTAAATATTTTCTCTTTCGAACTTCTTTATATAAAAAAATATATATATAATCGTAAAAAACAACCTCTCAAGACAAATAAAAGTTTTATAACATTTCTGAAGTGGACCGAATTGGGTTATTGACTGATAAACAGTCTACCCTGATTCAAGGCCTAATGCTTATTCATGCCATCTGTTTGGGTGTGTCAAACCAGTTGCGTAAGATTTAGTTTGCATCCACTTTTACTTAATATGTGAAATTCTTCTTCATCATCATTATTTTCTTTTAATTAAACAAGAAAGAAAAAAATCATGTGCCAAGCATAGATTATGAAACACTCCCCAGCACTTGTAGAATGTTTCAATGAAACTTCACTGTTTAATCAGGTTAAAAGAAAATATGAACCTATTTACTACTGAGTATTAATATAATATTAGTGATTACTAGCTAAAGTAGCCGGCGTTGCCCGGAATTTTAAGAATATTTGTTTTGAAAAACCAATTTCAAAATTTAACATACAACATAAAAATAAAAATAAAAAATAAACAGTCGAAGTGCTGTACACATGAATTAAATGAAAACCCAATATAAAAATGTATAAATTTATATAACGTGACGCAAAATAATACAGCTATAAATGAACTTATTTGCATTCATCATTGGAGAAGTAATGTTAAAATATGAAAATATTCCCATAATCGAGTTTTTATCACGCGTCAATACATTTTTTCATACTTATATGACGTTATACATTCTCCACGTCCTTTATATTTCCAATAAGACGTAACATTCCATTTTTTTTTATTCGTCAAATTAATCAAATAATTATAATTTTTCACATGGAAATCATAAAACAGAAATATTATAACGTAACATTCACTTTTGCTTTTAATTCGTCAAACTATTTATTTTATTTTCATTTTTCACGAGGAAATATTGCAATAGAAAAGTTATGATGTAATATTCTCTTTTTTAAATTCGTCAAACCATTTATTTCATTTTTTCACGTGGAAATCTTGCAATAGAAAAGTAATTGTTTCGGTACGAATTTCATTGTGGATTTTTAATTGTTGGCAACAGCTATAACGCAAAATGTTTAAATTTGATTGGAAATTGCTGTTAAATTTATGGTTTTTTATTAATTAAAAATTAATTATAAGTTATTCCAATTCCTTGATTACTTTAGTTGCCTCGGCCGTGTTTAAATACACATGTACATAACATTTCACAATTCTGGCTTTCAAACTATGTATTTGTATAGCATTAAAGACAGACAAATTTTCATTTTTATATATTAAATTATTGAATTATTTCTTCACCAATTTGACTTCAGCGCAAGAGTTTTAAACTGTTTGTATTATTTCAAATCTCAGACATCCAATCATATTATTCCAAGATCGAAATTGCAATTTTATTCGAGTTAAAAATAATTTGTGTATTCTAACAAAGATAACTATCGCCTGTCACCGCCGCCACCGTAAATGATTTTTTTGTGACCGGTGATCTTTCTTCGCTAATATTAAGAAAACTACTGCATACAAAAATATGTAAATTGGTAGTATTATAGAGAAAAGTTTGATAAACACGCTGAAGAAGGCGGTTTTTAAATCGAAGAATTATTTTAAGAGGCATTTAATGTTACAGTTGGTAAAAATCGTTCCATAAAAAAGTTTAATAGAAGCAAAAACTGTACATAGGAATTTAATAATTTTTTCTAAGGATATACACTAGAAGCTCGCAGTGTGCAGACTGCATATATTTTTTTATTTGACTAATTTTTGGGTTTTTTTTTTTTTTTCAATTTTCAGAGATATTTTTAGCATGTTTTAGAAAAGGTTATTATTTAAAATTGTTGCCAATTGTTAATAAAGCACAAAGAGTAATATTTCCTTTAAATAAAAAATTTATTTACCCGTAACTATTATAAACAGAAAAAAAACCTTTCACATTAGATTTAAAGGATTACGTGTTAAAAGCATGAAAATATTGAAAATTACGTCATAAAAATTGGTATTTACACGTGCATATTAAAAAAGAAAGAAAATTTAAAATAATGAATTCATTAATATGTGTTACGTCATATTTAAAATGGCCAAATAATAACATTGACAAACAGTTTAAAATTAAAAATATATTTACACGAGACATTTATTTCGCATTTCGAGGTGATCTTTTTAACTATTGTTACCAATTCTAAGACAGCACAAATAATAATGATATTTCCTTTCTAACAATAAAAATATTTATTTTCGTGTGAATATTAAAAAGAGAAAGAAAACTTTGGGGATCATTACGTCAGATTCATAACGATACATTTAAAAGGTCTTATTTAAAACAATTTTCTTATACGGCGATTCTCAAAAGGTGGGCACTGGACACACGTCATAACTTTAAGCCTTTCAAAAATAACTTTAATCATCATTTACTTTAATTTTTTTTTACACTGAGTTTTTAATTCTATTCAGAGACAGAAAATGACATAATTTATTGTAAAAGCTTTGGATAAATATCTTAAAATTTTATTATTTTATGCTAACGAGGCCAATTTCGGACATTCATAACGTTAACTGCTCCAATATACCACCAAGAAAAAGAGTTTTAACTTGCTTCCAGGTGGTTCTAATGGTAAACAACGAATGCATAAAGGAAAGGGATGATTTTTTGATAATTTCGTTAAGAGATGGCAGGCTGATTTATTGCTTTTTTGAAGATAGAAGGACTTTTCTATAAAGAATTTTTCTGTATTTTGTTATGTCCAAAAGTAACGTACGCCACAAAGCTATCATTTCCACGAAAAATACATCAAGTAAATATTTTAAACTCTTTTATCTAACTTTAAAATCATTAAAAAAAAATTAAATTATTTGTATGTGTTTTTGTAAGATTTTTTTGCAATAAATGCACTTTTCTCAAATAAGAAAATGGAATGTCCGAATCGGGTAATGATGGAAACGCCGCGCCGATTTTATTTTCGGTAAATTTATTTTTAAAGATGATTTGGTGTCCTGAAACGTATAAAAAGATATTTATTATAATGTTTTATCGTAAATAATTACCGTGTTTTGTATAAATAAAGTGTATTTAGTACGTGTAATGTTATAACTTGACTTGGAGCATGCTCAACTAATGTGTGTAACGATAGACACAATATGGCGACCGCTGCGATCGTTACGAAATTTCGGACATGCTTATTTAAAAGTATGATTTAAAATTAATAGTAAACTTCTTTTTTTATTTCAAAAGTAATTCTTGAGTGATCTTACGTGTTTTTATGTATTTTGCAAAGTTTTCTTTGTAGCAAATGTACCCCGAAAGATTATTTAATAACAATATCCAAATCGTGGAACGATCTAAACATTAATAATTTTAATTTTCTAAATACATAAATAAATATATTATAACAGAGTCCATTGTTCTAACATACATCTTAAAAAATAAAATAAATATTTTTTTGTTAAATTATTGTACTTGAGTTCTTTTTTTTTAAATTCAAGGTTTAAGAATCCCATCTCCTTAAAATTCCATTCTTCCTCTTTGCTCCCACACCAAAATGCAAGGCAAATAAAAAGTTTAAGCCACTTCGTGCTGTAACTTTGGTAATAAAAAAAAAAAAAAAATAGAAATTGACAGCATTCAAAGTATTGAAGACAGCCAGCGAAAACTGTTAAAGGTACTCAAAAGATTCACTCCGTACACACGAAAAACAAATTTGATGCTATTCAAATAAGAAATAGATCTGGTTTTTACAATCTCTGTAAAAAACAATCAAGAATGCATTACCAGTGAAGCTGGTGAAAAAAATATTGTTTCTACAATGGACTCCTCACAGTCGAAAATAGATTGACATTGGTGACTGGTACTTTGTATTAATTCATGATGAAAACATATGGCCAGGTATTATTGAAAAGATCAGCATTGATAATGGTGGACAAATATTTTCTATAATTTTTTTGACTCCTCAGGCAGAAATGGATTTTAACAGGTTTCGTTATCCATCTAAAAAAGACAGCACAAATTTAAAATATGAAGATATTTTGTTGAAATCACCAAATCCACCTCACCCGGTGACAGCAAGAGGAGACTTTTCTTTTGATAAAGAAATTATAGATATGTGCATTAAAAAAATGGCAGTATAACTTTTTTTTTTTTGAGAAAAAAAAGAATAAATTATATGTTGGACACTTTTAATATTATGTAAAGGTATGTTTTTTGCATAATGTGTAACTCCTATAAAATTAAGATATTACTTCTTAAAAAGTAGTAAATATTTTAATATCAGAGATTAACATTTGATTTTATTATTATTATTACTGGATAACAAAAAGTTAATTATACATATATATATGTATACACATACAATTATAGGACAAATTTACTACATTCTTAGTCTTAAGAATTTTTTAAATACTAAGCGCAACGTCCAAAATCTGTCAGCAATGTCCAAAATCTGTAATGTACGTGCGAAAATATGTCCGAAATTTGTAACGTACACAACTTGCTAATTAAATGCTTTAATAATTAATTTTCCAGAATAGTTGCTGTCTTTTAATGTTTGTGTATAATTTTGTAGACTTATATACTATTAAAAAAATTGGCCTTAAATTTGAAAATTTTAAAAATTACATATAGTTAACGTTTAATGATCCCACCTTTTGAGAATCTCCCTATAGCGTTGTTAAAAAACACCGGGAGGCAAAAACTCTGTTGACTTAAATGATTTTATATCAGCTGATTTTCAAATGTTTAACTAATATTATTTAATTAAACACGAAAACAAATAAACCACAGTGATTCCGCCTTAAAATATCTCAGTAAAAGGGAAATGAATGGAAACCCGTTTACAAGGATAGGGGATCGACAACGGTTTTTTAATTACAAATAAATGTTTCGTAATCTTTTTAAAGCGATCAAATCAGCGTATTTTTGGAATCTGGTCCGGAGTTGTGGAGCATAGTACGTAGGGGGCAGAGCCCCCTAGTCATTATTAATAATAATAATTAAAAAAAACCTAAGGTCCACATAGGTGTAAGTGCCCGCGGTGTGAAGAAGTTAAGTGAACCATTTAGAAAACGTATAACCCATTTGAAAATTCAATTTCAGTAGTTACCTTCCATAGTCGGAAAGGTACTCGATTTTTTTTTTCCTGCACTGTTATTTTTTTTTTCTGCCTGAACAATATATTTGCAACATACTACATAATTCATCTTAGTTGGAAACACACATAACACTGTCGATAGATCCCTTTCAGCAATTCACGCCAATAGTCAGAAATGTACCTCATTTTTTTTACACAACCGTGTACGTTATTTACAGATTTGTATAAGCACCACATATAAAGCAAAAATTTAACCAGGTAACAAACACATAGCAGAACTAAAAATGCACTTCCAACAATTATCATCCATAGACGACAATGTATCTAGTTCTTTATATACGAATTTATTTATAGTCTACAAATTTCTTTGAATGTAAAGCTGGAAAATGTATTACAAAGTTAAAAATCATCTTCAGCAATTCATGGCCATACTTACAAATTCTTTTGTATAACCCATTATATGATCTATAACGTACACATCTAAAATGTAACACATCGTGCACTGCCCCAAAATTTTATTCAACTTTCAATTAGGGTCAATTCTAGGACAGATGGCCATAGTTTTTAAAGATTGAAATAAAAATTCTTAGAATATAAATACAAGAAATATTTATGCATATTTAAAATTTTTATACATATACTCATCATATTTTAAGCAAAAAATAATTAAGCATTATATCTTACTTTTAACAAATATAACAGTTTTTTATTCGTCTTTCAAAATAAGTTTCGTAATATTTGCTTTACACAATCTTATATACTCTTTAGCTGCTATTTAATGTATTTTTCAAAACATAAAAATAAACCTTTAAATTTCAGGTAAACGAAATATTCAAAATCGAATAAACTAATAAAAAATATGGGGTCTGTATTGAAATTGTCAAATGATAAAAAGTAATATGTAGGCAATTTCTCAAGAAATAAACGTGAATTAGAGACGTAGAAAATCCTTAACAAATAACTTTGGCGCAAGAAAATTTATTATGCGACTTTTAAAACTGAATTTATATTTGTATTTTACTTGCATTTTTTTTTTCTTTTAGTGCACAGTATTGGACGTCGAATTGATTGCACCAAATTGAATTTTTAACTATAGATTTTGAATATATAGAAAATTTAAACATGTAAAAATGATAATAGTAGGGTAGACTGGGGCAGGTTTGCACAGTGCACTTTTTCCGAAACGAGTTATAACTGGCACGCCACCAGTCATGACAGATTAATGCTGCTCCCTAGTGGGTATTCTCACACGTTTTTGAGAGTCAGTCGAGCTTCGGTATAACATGAGGAAAGGATAATCTGTTTTCTGTCAAGGTGAGTAAATTTTGTATTGAACTTATGGAAACTTATTGTGAACTAATAATACTTAGTTATGGATAAACAAATATATGAACATTAGAAGAATTTTATCCCTTTTTGAGAACTGTATTTGTTTGAACAGAAATGTTATTAATTTTCATTGCACGTTAAAAATAAATTCAAACATGGTGGCGGGGCACGTTTAGGCATTGATACCGGGACACCTTTACGCACGTTCAAAAAGAAGAAATTATGTAAAAATTTACTAGTTTCTATGCTAGCAGAACAAGAAGACAGGCAAAGGAAAAAGCATGAAACCAAAAACTGCAAAAGGGAAAAAGTTTCTTGGAATAAAGAAAATAGTGAATGAATCTGATGACGAAGATGAAAACTGTATGTATTTATTGTTTGAAATCATACAACCAATCCAAAAAAAGGTCAAGACTGAGTTCAAAGTCTTAGTTGCAAAATGTGGTCCCATGACAAGTGTGCAAAAGGAAATAATTTATTTTTTGCTTGTAAAAACTGTAACAGATGAAGATGACTAAATAGTTTCTGTTTTTAATTAGCAATTTAGTTTTCAGTTTAGCCTATAAAATGTTCTGAAATTAATTCTTTTTAATTTTTTTAAACAGTGTTTTAAGCTATAAATAAAACATTTCAATTTGATTAAATATTTATTTCACTTACTCCTTGGTATCACTTATAATATGCGTAAACGTACCCCACTTGATGCGTACGGGGCAAGTTTACACAAAAGATTTAGACCTAAAATTTTTTTTTACGGTTAAAAACACAAATAGGACAACAACTGAATACACAAATTTTAACTTTATTAACTGCTTTATAAAACCACAATGTCTAAAATTTCCAAAGTTGAAACATAAAAATTAGAAAATTCATTGAAAAAAATCCGCGTAAATGTGCCCCGGTCTACCCTACTACTGTTTCAAAATTTCGAAACATAAACGAAGTACAAAAGAAAAAAAAAATTCTTATGTACACGGGACACAAAATTCCAAAATGATTTTCATCTATTTGGACAGGTTGACCAAATTGACTTTTTAAATATATACTTTTGTATTAACACATGCAAAGATAATTAAAACACCAATTAAAATGCTGTTAAAATTGTCCAAAGTTTCGGAAAAATGGTAAAAACGCGAAAAAAAGCCTGCAATAAGAAAATACTTTTAAATCAATCCAACTTTATGAACCTCAAATGCAAACTTCCAATTTTTTACTATAAAACTGAACTATGGACTATATGGTAAAATCTGTGAAAAACAACACAGTTTCACCATGAATGACTACTAACTTAAACGAAAAAAATTCATGGTCCGGACAGAAGGAAACCATAGAAATCCACCTGCTAAAATAATAACCATGTCTAAAACCTTTTTTCCTGTCCCTAGCAATTCCGTTTTCACAGGATTTGCTGTATAAAATCAGAAAATAAATATATTTGACCCTCCGCCTGCCAGGCGGGTCCAATGGATCGAGAGAAACATTCAAAATGATTTTTCTCATGAAAAAAAAAAAAATTAAAAATTCCATAAATATGTGACTTTTTCTGGAATGCTCTACTCTTTTTTATACAGAAAGAGTAGAACATTCCAGAAAAAGTCACATATTTATAGAATTTTCAGGCTTTTTTTTTTTTTTTTTTTTTTTTTTTTTTTTCATGAGAAAAATCATTTTGAATGTACCTGTCGGGTCCATTTGGACCCGCCTAGCAGGCGGAGGGTTAAATAAATAAAACGATATCGGAAATGTTAAAGAAATTATTATGAATGTATCATGAGACGAAAATAAACATTATTAACCTTTGTCCTTTCACCCCAACATTTACTGGCATGAAAAGGTATTTAACGGAATTTTGCTTCTTGTGATCAAATCTAAAATGTAATCACATTAAACAGTTTTAACGAAATTATTATTAAGATATTAAGAAATAATCGCAAATGTTAAAAGTTTTTCCAGCGTGGAAATATTTTCTCCTCTGTCGAAAGATACCAAGTAGTTTAAATTATATTTCACTAATATGTAGAATTTCCCAGGTTAAGATTAAAAAAATGAACCTTGAAACTGAAATAAAAACGCTGGTACCATCACCAGACAAGCATATTCTTAAGAGTGGTATTGTATGAAGTAACTTAATAAATATAAAGTAAAAGCCACATTTTTAATTACTTTCTGTTCTTTCACCTTGTTACCATCAACAAGAAGAATCTATGTACTTTCCACCACCCATTAATGGAGATGGCTGCATTCAGATTATTTTTTTGTTTAGCCACACCTCTGCTTTTTGCAATACCTAGTATGTTGACGGAAGGATAGCCTTCATACGGATTTTGAACTGGGTTTCACCTGGTTAAGGTCATTACACAGCCTTTGTTTGAAACATATATAAAAAGGGATCCATTCGACGAAAAAGTTATCCTTTCTTGCTACAAACGAGTAAGAGTTCCTCAAAATGCAGTACTTGGTAAGATAGATTTTTTTATGATCGAATTTTTTTATTTAAAATTTCATATCATTTTCTTTCATTAATGGTTAATATTATTCATTTGGATTTGAGATTATAATTTTTTTTCTGCTTGGAAAAATTTGCAGAGTTGCATTTGTTTACTTAAAAGGATCACTTTTTTTTTCTTTTCCCAAATTTAAGTGTCGTTGAGGATCATCATAATAATGAAAGAGTTCTATACTGGATTTTAGTACTACTTTTAGGTTATGTTAAATTTTACTCATAAGAAATGATTAAAATAATTTTACAATAGCTTATGGTTTTAGTAGTAAACAGCTAGTCCAAGAGCCGACAGTACAAAAACCTATGTTATCAAGCAGAAGAAAAAAACCTTTATTTTATGGTAGGGTAGAAGTAGAGGAATTTAATAATCCATGTCTGCCGGAAGTGAAGTAGTGCATAAGTCAAAAATTAATACCACTAGTGGTTGACTCGTAGGTTTATCATTGTGTTTGTCCTACATCTATTCTCCATGTTTTCATACCTTTTTTTTGTAGGTCAAATGCAATGATAAACCTACGAGTCAACCACTGGTGGTATTTTTTGGCTTATGCACCACTTCACTTCCGGCAGACATGGATCATTAAATTCCTCTACTTCTACTCTACCATAAAATAAAGGTTTTTTTCTTGTGCTTGAAAACATAAGTTTTTGTGCTGTCGGCTCTTGGACTAAGAGTTTCATATACTTATATTAATTATTTGTTGATAAAAATATTCCAATAAACTTACTTTATCGTCAAAATTTCCCTTTTTAGGTGCGTTCGTAATTATATAAATACGTAGTTCCTATAGTCGTCGTTTTGTCCGTCTGTCCGTCCGTCCGTCCGTCCGTCCGTCTGTCTGTCCGCATATAACAGAGCAAAAACTACCCAAGCGAATGATATGAAATTTTAAATATATGATTGTTGCAAAATTTTGTCGAGCTATTTAAAATTTTATAAAAATCGGATGTATAGTTTAATTACAAGGACAGTCAAAAGTTTTTCTTTACATTACGGCCAATGGGAAAAATTATTGCAAGTGCATTTTAGTGATGTTAAAGCCTTCCGAATGGTCTGAAATTTTAAATACATAATTGTTGCAATATTGTCGAGCCATTTCAAATTTTATGAAAATTGGATGTATAGTATAATTACAGGGACAGTCAAAAGTTTTCCGTTACATGACGGCCAATGGGAAAAATTATTGCAAGTGCATTTTAATGATGTTAAAGCCTTCCGAATAGTCTGAAATTTTAAATATATAATTGTTGCAACATTTTCTCTAGTCATTTCAAATTTTATGAAATTCGGATGTATAGTTTAATTACAGGGAAAGTCAAAAGTGTTCTGTTACATTACGGGGAATAGGAAAAAAAATATTGGAAGTGCATTTTAATGATGATGCACTTATGAAGTGCAAAAAATATACATTCAGTACAATATGGGGTGCAAAAAATAATTATAAAACTAGTTATAGTACCAACGTACCTCATTTGCCACGTTTAACGGGCAATTTCCAACTTGTTGATTCTAAAATTTCGTGCAAGAGATCGTGTTGAAATTATTATTGAAAGTTATTTTTTTATAAGGAGTTTCTTTATTTATGCATCAAAGAATGAAAGAGCGCACTTTCCTTTCCATTAGCTCTTTTCTTCATAGTTGATTATAAAACGAAAAAAAAAAAAAAAAAAAAAAAAAAAAAAAAAAAAAAAACGAAACAATGCATTAATACAAATGACTTAGTGTTTTAAAATGTAGAATATCTGTTTTATGTCTAAAAAACACCACGCAAATTTCTGATTTCTGTGAAAAGTATATGCCTGTTACATACCAAAAGTCAAATATGTATCATTTTAAGATCTTTATTATTTATGGATGAAAGAATGTAGAAAACATACTCCTTTTCATTAACTCTTTTTTAGGTGCGTTCGTAATTATATAAATGCGTAGCACCTATAGTCGTTGTTCAGTCCGTCTGTCTGTCCGCATATAACAGCGAAAAACTATCCAACCGAATCGTTTGAAATTTAAAATATATAATTGTTGCATAATTTTGTCGAATTATTTCAAATTTTATGAAAATTGGATGTATAGTTTAATTAGAGGGACAGTCAAAAGTTATTCGTTACATTAAGGCCAATGGGAAAAAACTATTTCAAGTGCATTTTAATGATCTTACAGCCTTTCGAACAGAATGAAATGGATATGCACTTATGAAGTGCAGTAAAATATACATTCAGTACAATATGCAGTGCAAAAAATATTTATAAAACTAGTTATAGTACGAACGCACTTCATTTGCCACGTTTGATGTGCAATTTCCAATTTGTATCAGTTGATTATACAACAACAACAACAACAACAAAAACGAAATGGTGCACATGATTTAAAGTGTTTTGAACAGTGCAATACCCATTTTAGGTCTAAAAAACACCCCGCAAATTTCTGATATTCTTATATGCAGGTTACATACCAAAAATTAAATCCGTTTCATTTTATAATTCTTAAATTAATTATGTGATTCAAAGAAACAGAACTTGATTATATATACTTTGAAAGAAGTGGTATGTTAGAAAACAATATTCGTAAATGGTATTTTCAACGGAATCGAAGAAAAAAACTGCTTACGTAACTAAGGAAATTGTTATGCCAGAAAATGAGTTTTATAAATTACGGTACTATAAATACTACAAAGCAAAACCACTTTTTAAGCTTTCTTAGTTAGCGATTCTAATGCTAATATTGTTTTCACTATTTCCTATCTGTTAAAATTACTTCGAACATTGTAATAAACGCCCTTCTATAAAGATCTCGTAATTAAAAAAAAAAAAAAAAAAAAAAAAAAAAAAAAAGATTCAAATATGCCATGTTAATCGAATCAATTTGTCGTGCATAAGATTTATGAATAAGTTTGTTACTACTATTATTGTTGTTGTCGTTCTGTCTTTTTATAAACATTACTATATAGCTAAAATACCCGGCATTACTCGGAATATTAAGAACATTTGTTTTGAAAAACCAATTTCAAAATTTAACATACAACATAAAAATAAAAGTAAAAAATAAACAGTCGAAGTGTTGTACACATGAATCAAATGAAACCTCAATATAAAAATGTATAAATTTATATAACAGACGCAAAATAATACAGCTATAAATGAACTTATTTTTCCATTCATTACTTGAGCAATAATGTTAAAATATGCCAATGTTTCCATAATCGAGTGTTTATCATGTTTCAATATATTTTTTCACACTTATATGACGTTATATATTGACCACGTCCTTTATATATTCAATATGACGTAATATTCCATTTTTTTATTCGTCAAATTAATTAAATAATTATAATTTTCCCCATGGAAATCATAAAAGAGAAAAATTATAACGTAACGTTCACTTTTGTTTTTAATTCGTCAAACTGTTTAATTTATTTTCCTTTTAAAAGTGGAAATCTTGCAGTTGAAAAATTAGGATGATTCCTTTTTTTTTTTTAATTCGTCAAACCATTTATTTCATTTTTCACGTAGAAATCTTGCAATAGAAAAATAATTGTTGTGGTAAGAATTTTATTGTGGATTTTTAATTGTTGGCAACAGCTATAACGAAAAATGTTTAAATTTGATTGGAAATTGGTGTTAAATTTGTGGTTTTTTATTAATTAAGAATTAACTATAAGTTATTCCGATTCCGGATTAATTTAATTGCCTCGGCCGTGTTTCAATACACATGTACGTCAGATTTCACAATTCTGGATTCCAAATTATGGATTTGTATAGCCTTACAGACAGACAGACAGACATACAGACAGACAAATTTTCATGTTTATATATTAGATTATTACTATCATTATTGTGACAACCCGAGACGCTACAATTTGAGATAGGACCTTTCTAGCTGTTATGTAGAAATATCAAAACTGCTGAAGTATCTTTCTTTGTAAATAAAATTTCAGAACAGAATCTGTGGCTAAATTATCGCACTTTATTAAATAGTCGAAAATTTGTGAAACTTTGATTTGATTTTAGAAATTGCGCTTGAATACCTTTTTATTTAAAAATTTTCTTCTTCAAGAAAAATTATGCTGTATTGTGTTTCCAAGTTCGCGAATTTTTACCAAATTGATATTTCAACAATCTATTAACATTTTTTAATAAATAAGCAGGTCAATTACACCATGAAAATGTTACTGTAAAATTTTGTCGTGAAAACAAAACCATCCTCAATGTTACTAAATGCTGTATACACAATATTGAATAGTTAAAAACTAAACAAACATTAAAATTAAATTAAAATGCTTAAAATCGACGTTTCAGTTAACTTCCATGCCCATCATCATGAAAATGATTAAACTTTAAAAGCAATGTAACATCCTTTTCCTGATGATAGTCATAGAAGTTGACCGAAACGCCAATTTTATGTTATTTTAATGTTTGTTTAGTTTTTAACTATATTCAGTATTGTGTATACACCATTTAATAACAATGTGAATTGTTTTGACGATACAATTGCTGCTTAATAATAAATTTTCTTTTTTAATTTAATCTTCAATTTTAATAGATTATTTAAAATGCTGAATATTAACCACATTAAGTTAAGTTTTTAATATTTCAAATTTTAATTGCTTAAACGGCGTACAGCCAACAGAGTGAAAAGGTGCCCAAGTCGGGACTGGAACGCGGGTCATTGGTATAGCGCACCGACGTTCTACCAACGAAACCACTTGGAACGATACTCCAGCCTGGCACTTCTCACTATCATATGTTGTCAAAGCTACAAGCGCAGCACAAGATGTAATATTTTTCCGTAAGCCACAAACTCCGGAGCAAACGCGAAACTAAAGAGAATCCAGAATCGATGAAATTAAATAAAGCTATGTAATTCTTGGAAATTTTTCTGTAAAAAATTCTGAGAAGTGCCAGGCTGGGTATCATTCTAAGTGGTTCAGTTGGTAGAACGTCGGTGCGCTATACGTACGTAGGTAGAACGTTGGTAGAACGTCGGTGCGCCGGGTTTGAGTCCTGGCCTGGGCCCATTTTCACTCTGTTGGCTGTGCGCCTTTTAAGCAATTAAAATTTGAAATATTATTAAATGCAAGGCGTGAGGAATTTTCTACAGAAAAATTTCCCAGAATTATAATGCTTTATTCAATATTAAGTTCTTTTTGAGCTAATACAAGTAAATAAACCTAAAAATATTAGAAATAGACAACTGTGAGGGAAAAAATAATTGAAGCCAATCAAGCTTAAAGTTAAAGCTACCGAAGTTACATGGGAAATGCATTTTAGTACGAAAGAGCTTTACCGCTGATTATTTTTAAATTAAAGCATCGGTATATTGTATTTGTTTTTTAAATATTATCTAACCTCTTTATTTAGATATATTTTTTATTTAATTGTATGAATCAGTATTGATTTTTCTCTGCATTATTTATTTATTATTACCCAAATATATAGCATAGTAAAAAAAAAAAAAAAAAAATCTACCATAAATGTATAGCATATTACGAAAACACAGTGAATTGTATTGGAATTTTATTGATATATAACTTACTATAATATGTACTAAAAAAATTTTTGATTTTAATCAATGTGACTATTTTTCATATAATGGATTGTTGCATGAGTAACGCTTTGGCAAATTTGTTGGAAATTTCATCCCGAAACTTTCCTTAATATTTTTATTTATTAAGGATGTCTAAGAATTTTGTTTTTCTTTTTTAATAGATAGACGCATTTAAATTATTTTAGTTATTAGTTTTATATGACTAATTTTAATAATTTATCACATAGCATTTTTAAGGAGTTGAGAAAGGTGTGTGTGTGTGTGTGTGTGTGTGGTGGGGGTTAAATCCTTAAAATGCTGTACATATATAAGTTTTATATAATTACAATAATGGTTAATATCAAATACTGCTAGTTCATAGTTAATGCTTGGATTCAATTTAAAATTATTTTAATGCATATCTATATATTTTTTTAGTGATCCATCTTTCAAATTTTAGCATCAGCAAATTTAAGGAAAATTTAGACAGATTGCAAAAAAGTGCAGATTCGTTAATAATATTTCATTTAAAGCAAATATTAGGATAAAATAATTTTATTAGGGTTGTATATTTTAGCGATGTCGAAGGATATAAATAATGACAATGAAAAATTAAGCTCATCCATGTACATAAGAAAAAAAAAAAAAAAAAAAAAAACTTTAGAAGTCGGAGACAAAAAAAAAATCTCATTACGTATCTAAAAATTTTAGCTAGAATATTTTAAAATAGATCAATTCAGTTAAACCTGTTATGATTAATTTAATCTTTTTATCATTTTAAACTAAATAAAGATAAAAAAAAGGAAGTAATTTTTAAGTTAAAACAATAATTCATGCTTAAAAGTAACAGAACGTATAAAATTAATAAAAATAATGCATGTTTAAAAGAATCAGAACATATAAAACTCATAAAAATAAATCACATTTAAAAATACCAGCATGTATAAAATTAATAAAAATAAATGCATGTTTAAAAATATAAGAACGTACACAATTGAAAAAATAATGCGTAAGTATCAGAAAGTATAAAATTAATTTAAAAAATAATGCATGTTTAAAAGTATCAAAAAGTATTTTTCAAAAATGCATCTCTCTATTCTAAAAAAAAGTAACTACAGCTGTCACCGCCGCCGCCGCCGCCGCCGCCGGTTTTGATTTTTTTGTGACCGGAGGCCTTTCTTCGTTAATATTAACAAAAATAATGCATACAAAAATATGAAAATCGGTGGTTTTATACAGAAATGTTTGATAAACACGCTGATGCAGACAAATTTCAAATCGAAGAATTATTTTAAGAGTTATTTAATGCTAAAGTTGGACAAAATCGTTCCACTAAAAAAGTTTTATAGCAGCAAAAACTATACATGGCAGTATAATCATTTTTAGATCATTTTATGCGTTAGAATTTGCCGGAGTGCAGATTGCATTAATTTTTTCATTTTGACTCATTTTTTCAGGTTTTATTTCTATTTTAAATTCAAATTTTCAGCATTTCTAGAGATATTTTTTACAGATTTCAGAAAATTGTACTAATTTAAACTGTTGCCAACTGTATAAAAAGCGCAAGCAATAATGTTTGCTTCAAATTAAAAATTTATTTACACGTGACTATTATGAACAGGAAAAAAACTTTCAAATTAGAATTAAATAATTACGTATAAAAAGCAGGAACTTATTAAAAATTACGTCATAAAAAGTATACACGTGAATTTGAAAAGAGAAAGGATATTGTAAAATAATAAATTCATTAACATGCGTTAGAAGTCTTAGGAGAAATTACGCCATATTTACGTCACATTATAGTTATTACATAAAATGAACACAAAATAATATTGCAAAAACGTTTAAATTTAGAAATTGCGCTAGACATTTATTTGATATTTTGAGAATTAATTTAAAATGTCTCATTTAAAAGAACTTTCTTTTCGCTTTGCTAAAAAACACCAGGAGACAAAGACTCTCTTTACTTAATTCCTTTTATATTAGCTTATTTTGAAATGTTGTTACACGTGTATACGTCATCAAGTTATTTTTATTTCGACGTTTTATTTGTGTTTTTATTAATGTTGTACGAATTTATTTGTTCTTTCGTTATTTAAAATAAAAATTATATCAATTTGTATAATTTGGCGAGTGGTTTGGCGATTTATATAATTTGGTGAAATTGGTCTACAGGATAATCAAGTAGTACCGCAGCGGATTTGGCGTTAAAATTCCCCAATCAAAGAGAAATGAATAGAAATTCGTTTATAGGGAGATCGCCACTGTTTTTTAAATTATAATTCAATCTTTCGAAATCTTTTTAAAGCCGATCAAATTAGCGTGCATTTAGAGTCTGCGGTGTCTGGACGGGGGTTGGCGAGCGTAGCTCGTAGGGGGCCGAGCCCCCTAGTGTTTAAAAGTATCAGAACGCATACAATTATTTTGAAAAAAAAACAAAGTTTAAACAAATTCAAAATTTTGAATGAACACATTTTTTTGATATCTTGATAAATAAAATGATTACTTCTAAAAATACTAACATTTCCAAAGTACAGATTTCTGCAGAATAAAATTAACCATTTTACCGTTACATTCGTAGCTCTAACTCCCAGTAGATATCCGAAAAAATCATAAACCTAATTGTTGCATTTTAGAATTTCAGAATATTTAAATTGTCATAAAATGAAAAACGTCTGAAATGAGAACTAAAAATGCATTTTTATTACTTTCAGTTCGCTCTCCTTGTCGTGGTTGCCGTAGTAGTATGTGCCATGGCACAGTATCCTTATCTTGGAGCTCCCTTCTACGGAGCCCCTCGTGCCTTTGGATATCCTTATGCTGCCCATGGAGCTATTGGAGCCTATGGTTATCCCGGAGTCTATAACTACGGTGCTTTCAACCCAGCCTACCCTTACTTATGGAAGAAATAAGTAATCTGAAAAATAGGTAAATTGACATTTTCTTTTAATACATTATTTTTACTATTCATTTTGTTGCTAGATATGTTTATTAAGAAGAACGTTTAAAACAATTTTTAATCAGGTTTTTCTCAGCATCATGTTTTAATATTTAATTCAGGTTGTTAATTATACTGTGTAATTCATTTAGCGATGTTAAAACACACTGGAGATGAAAAAAATATTCGTAGGATATGTTTTTTTCCCGCAAATAACTAGCAAAATCATAACTATGATTTCGGAAACAACTTATTATCAGCAGTTTTCCCCAGCAGTTTAACAAAGAGGTTGACTCAGTGAAGGTAAAACCGATTCTGCAGAATCCTGCGCGATTATTTTTTTTTATTACGTGATGGAAAAACAGACCATTTCCGTTTAATATGAATTTCGTATTAAAGTCAATACTTAAAAAAATTTCTTAGAACGAACTGAGAATTTCTAATTATTATTATGATTTAAAAAAGATTTAGTTTTTAAAATTATTTGGAATAGTATGTATTACGTAAGGCATATTTTTAATTCAATATATTAATAATAATTCGTCATTATTTTTAATAATGCTAATAATACTAATAAAAATTATCACAATTTGAAAAAATTAAGAAAATAATTTATAGGAATATTTTAAGCAAAGATCATGCTCTTTTAAAATTAAAATATTGCAGTTATTTTAAAACAGAATTCTTATAGATATAATCAAAACGCAACTAACCCCACTTAGGACTCTGGGATATAAGCATTCACCTTAGCCATCCCCTTCCCCACATCAGTTTTAAAGCTCAATTTGTAATCATTTAATGATTTAAGAAAAAGAAAAAGAAAAAAAAAGCACCTGGATCGTGTTTAGCATTGTTATTTTCAGTGTTTTACCATTAATTGCTTTTAAACTTTCTATGTAAGTAGATTATAGGCAGAAAAGGGACATAGCTTGCTTTTTTTATATAACACTGAAGTGTATAGAGTTGCGTTATTCAAAAATACGTTATCGGAATGCAGTATAACTAGGGCTGCCACAGGCGACTAATTTTTAATTCTAACCGGCATTACTTTCTCAAAACAGAATTCCTTAACACATACTTTGCCAACATTTGCAAGAGAAATATACTTCAAAATTTATATTAGAAAAATACTCGTGCGAACAGAATATAAAAATAGTCGCCCGTGGCAGCCCTGCATAACCAATATCTTAAGATGCTTTTTTTATTATGTTGTTACCACATCTTAGAAAAAAGTAATGACAAAAAATGTTTTGATAACAACTAATTAATATTAGAATTATTAATAAATGCTTTTTAAGTGCGAAAGTGACGCCATATTTATTGATGTTTAAAATATTAATATAAAATGTTAATATAACTTAATAAAATATAATAATGCTGTCATGATGGCATATAACAATAAAAACAGTGAAATATATTTTATTGTGGCATACGGTTATATATAGTAATATTTATATTTTGAGGAATAGCTGTGGGTAGGCAGCTATTGTAAAATATATATTTGTAATAATTAGTATAACACAAAATAATTTAAATCTGAAACTATTCCTTATCATTGCTCTTTTTGTAAATTATTTGTATTATTTAAATCTATAATATAATAAGCCATAGAAATAAAATAAAGATTTTAAACAAAAAATGTATAAGTTTTTTAACGAGAAATTTTAGAAAACATGTTATATAAACCTCCTAGGGCATATAGCGTATATATATATTTAAAATGATAGCGTAATAAGTTGTAAAATTAAAATAGGCTTTTGGGGAAAAAAAGGATACAAATAAATTCTCCATGTGACATATCATTTTTAAATAATTTTTTTAGAAAGTAATAATATTATTAAATAGATTTATTGAGAATTTTTACTTTACATGTATTAAATGTTGAACAATGATATCACCAAAATATTTTCATTTTTTACAGGACATTTTTTTTACATTCTTTTACAGGAACTTAAATGTTAACAAGGAAAATGAAAGTTGGCCAATAAAACAGCAGCAAAAACATCACCTTCCAGAAAGCTACAAGATTGAACCATCAAATATTACTATAATGTTAATTTTAAAACTTGAATAAAAGAAGAATCACCACAAGACTCTTTTTTCCTGATTCTTATTTACATCTTAACTATTGACATTTAATTTTCAGATAGAAAAACACTACGTTGAAATTAAAAGTGTTTTAGGTCAAGAACTGAAGACTAAAAATAGAAAACACTGAAAGTGCAAAATAGGAAATTTTTCGAAAAAGCGAAAAAAGAGAAGAACCCCTACTTCTGGGACTTACAGCGTTTTCTACTTCACTTCTTTTGGGCTTTTAGTTCAACGTTTTAAAATGTAGATGCCAAGCTTCCTTTCCTTTAGTGTTTAAATACTTAATATTATCATTTGTAATCATTTTTTTATTTACATATTTAATATTTTCCCCCTTTCTTAAAAATATCCCATTGATGTAAACAATAACAACTTGATCAAGTTGTGTAATGGCCGCCAGACGACGCGCATCTTATCACTGGCACTTTCAGCGTCCTCCACTTCACTTCATGTGGCACATTCAGCGTTATCCACTTTACTTCGTGTAGCAAATTCAACCAGAGACATTTTTCTACTCTTTTTTAACTGTTTCTGCTAGGGTTAGATCTTCAAGGGTTCTCCTGTTTGTTAAGCTTGGCATTTAAGACATTTTTTCGAAAAAAAAAAAAAAAAGATTTTCCATTTTTTGGTACTTTTAGCGTTTTTAGGTGCGTTCGTAATTATATAAATACGTAGCACCTATAGTCGTCGTTCAGACCGTCCCTCTGTCTGTCTGTCTGTCTGTCCGCATGTAACAGAGCAAAAACTACCCAACCGAATGGTGTGAAATTTTAAATATATGATTGTTGCAAAATTTTGTCGAGCCATTTCAAATTTTATGAAAATCAGATGTATAGTTAAATTACAGGGACAGTCAAAAGTTTTCCGTTACATGACAGCCAATGGGAAAAATTATTGCAAGTGCATTTTAATGATGTTACAGCCTTCCGAATGGTCTGAAATTTTAAATTATATATATAATGACACAAAGTGTATAACGCTTCCGGGGTTGAACTCATCCGGATTCCATTTCGCTTTATCGTATTCCATTCGGCCATTTTTATTGAAAATTATTTTTTTGAATTAAACTTCATAAAAGTTACATTTTTAGAAAGATTATTCAAAATAAATTAACATTTGAGCGATGACTTACATTTAATTATGTACATATTCTGAGATAACTTCAGTTGAAATTCGTTTGGCCCTCTCTCTCCATAAGTAAACATTCATTTGTATCGCATTCACTGTGAACTCTGAGCTTTGTTGGCGCCATCTGTCGTAGTTAAAATAAAAAAGAAGTTTCTTTAGAAATTCTTTGAACTCTGAAGACATTGGGGAAAAAAATGAATAGTATTTCTTATAAAATATAATTAGACTATCAGGGATACTTAATGCCGTGTAGAATATATATATATATATATATATATATATATATATACATATATATGTACCTTGGAACAAAAAGGGCCAATGTCCATTTTTCTCAAATGGCAGGAAACCCAATTTAAGTTTGAGGAAGTTTAAGAATTTTGCTACGATTTCTGTACTATTATTTTTCAAAGTTGTACCTTTGACAATTCTGTAATGTTTTTCTCACTACAATCTAATGAATGTTAAATTGATTTGGTTTTTTTTTTTTTTTTACATTTTAAATTGGCCATTTTTACGTTAACAGTAAGTAACATTGGCCTCGAAAAAATATTTTGTTCTCAATGATCTAATATTGGGAGGACTTTGGCCCTTTTAACAATTACTTTATATGGCATCCTGAATTCATTCGTGCTCAAATTTCTCCATTTTGGACATTGGCCCTTTTTGTTCCAAGGTACACACATATATATATAACAATGGAAATAAAATTTTGCATTTTTGTATTTTGTAGGGAAAATAAATTTGTAATTTAATAAAAGAATTTGAGAAAAAAAAATTGTTAATGCAATTAATAGTTACAACTTACTTAAGTGATAAAGGATCATTTTTAATGATCAAAATTTATTATAGGTTTCTTTATGCATGTTTAAAAAAAAATGAGGATTTAATCTGAGTTAAACTTTTTAAAATATAAGTTATATAATTATTATTTTGGCGTCAGCTATCGGCAATTAATCCGTGAAGGACTCTTATTTAATTTTTTGTATTATTATTATTATTATGATTTATAAGAAATTGAATGTTATTGATTTTTTTAAAGCAATGAACGAAGACGAAAGTTAATTGACAATATATTTTTAAATAGCATTATTAATTCTAATTTGCATGTTTTTTGTGAAGTACTTTAAATTTTGTGAGTGAAGTTCATTCTTGCAAATTAAGTTCCAATTATAAATGGGCTGTTTTTATAACTTTTTTATTCCCACCTTATTTTATTAGTCAGATAAGATAAAATTTATTACTTCATAATTCTTTTTAGAATGCAATGCTATATCATTCTTTTGAAAATGCAAACACGTCATTCTGACGGGCTATCTTCTAGTATATAATAGTTGCAAAATTTTGGCGAGCCATTTGAAATTTTATAAAAATCGGATGCACAGTTTAATGACACGGACAGTCAAAAGTTTTCCGTTACATGACGGGGAATGGGAAAAAAATATTGCAAGTGCATTTTAATGATGTTACAGACTACACTGTAAAAAAAAATCTGTAAAGATACTAAAGTTTTTCTAGGAAACTGGGATTCCAAGAACTTTTCATGTAACGGCAACAACAAAAATTCCTGTAACAGCGTCTGTTACAGGAATTTTTCTTGTTGCCGTTACATAAAATGTTCTTGGAATCCCAGTTTCCTAGAAAAACTTTAGTAACTTTACAGATTTTTTTTTACAGTGTATGAACTTATGAAGTTAAAAAATATATACATTCAGTGCAATATGGGGTGCAAAAAATAATTATAAAACTAGTTATAGTACGAACGCACCTCATTTGCCACGTTTGAAGAGCAATTTCAAACTTGTTTATTTTTAGTCCCCAATTTCTGTATGAAATGCATAAATGGGCAATCTTATTTTTAACCGGTCTAAGCAAGAGAATAACGTAACTGAAAATAAACGTCAATAAATGTAAAGAATAAAATAGAAATTCATACATACTACAGACAGGGTGGAATAATATATTAAATTAGCAATGTGGATAATGATTGCGCTAATTAGAGATTAAAAAACAGGTTCCCCGGAAGCGCAGCTCACTCTTACATTAGAATACTTTGGTAAAAGTGTGATATCAAAAGAGCAACAAATTCTGCTATTTCAGATGGCAAAAATATGTTCCATCCGCAGCAAAAACACCTACATATTTTACTTGTATGGTATCTAAAATACCTAAAGATATTGATAGGGATTTTAAAGAATCGATATTACAATCATTAATGAGAATCTCATTTAAAGCGATTATGGGACAGTGCGTATCTTATTCTTTTGGGTAGTCCAATAGTAATTATAATTAAAGAATTATCCTTGGAAGTAAGAACAAAAAAGAGGGCTTAACACAAACGAATAAAATATGTAACATCTAATGTTATTCGAATTATTGTTATTTTCATACTAAATATCTCGAATGTTCCTACATAAAGTAAGAAGATTCTTAAATGCTATCCCAACACTGAGAAAAACTGAGCATATTTAATCCATTCACACTGTAAAAAAAAAATCTGTAAAGTTACTAAAGTTTTTCTCGGAAACTGGATTCCTAGAACTTTTTATGAAACAGCAACAACAAAAATTCATGTAACAGACACACTTTTGCGCCGAAAATCAAAAACATTTGTAAGGTTACTAAGAATTTTTTAGGAAACTGGGATGCATAGAACTTTTCATGTAACCGCAACCTGGCTTACAGATAAAATTTTAGTAAGATTACTGTATTTTTAGCGGATTAATTTGTAAAGTTACAGATTTCTGTAGTTTTACAAAAACTAGTTTTGTAGATTTGAAGCATTTTTTGTACAGTTACAGATGAACGATTTGTAAGCATGTAACTTTACATCTATAGAATTATAGATTTTTTTTTTTTTTTTTTTTTTTTTTTTTTTTTTTTTTACAGTACAGGAGATTGCATCTGATTCCTGCTAAAGGTTCTAATTGTTTAGACAGCATTTATAAATTTTTTTTTTAAACTCTCTAGCTTAATTTTTCCCTTGCTTCCTTTAGAGTTTTCTGTATTAATTTAAATATTTCTTTATCATTCATTCTTTTTAAATACAATTAAAAAATACAAAATATCTTAATAATTTCCAAAAGATTCAGAAAGCTCTTTCGTTGAAGTAATTGCCATTTAAAATTTAAAAATAAATAAAAAAAGGAAATGAAATTTATTTCTGCTAAATCAAGCTGCTCCAGAACATTTGGTTCATTGTCGAAAAAATATTCGTCTCTTTCGGACCTCAGACACAAAGTTATCTTCCAAATCTGAATTCACTGCAAACATGTTAACATTCAAAACATACAATGAAGTTAAAAGAATTTCTGAAATTGTGGAAAATGTGAAATTCTATTGTATTGGCATTGAAGATAAAGTTAATAAATAAAAATGTGATAAAACACATATATACTTTTAAATGATGTATTGCGTTAAAAACATTAAAATTACAATAAAACACAAATCAACAACCTACATCAGAAACCATCTTCAGTATATCAAGTCTTGATATCCCGAAGATGGTCTCTGATGCAGGTTGTTGATTTGCATTTTATTGTAATTTCAATGTTTTTCACGTAATACGTCATTTAGCAGTATTGATGCGCTTTATCACATTTTTATTTATTAAAATTGTGCATGCTGTAAGAGTCCAAAGACTTTTTTAATGAAGATATTGTTGCTTTCACATCCATGTTCTCGTTATATGACATATTTAGGTTGCAATTTAAACTCCTTAACATTTCTTGTCGGACGACTAGGTCCCAGATGAATTTAAAATTGTTGAAGTTTAGAAACATATCCGTACAAAGGTTTAACCCTGTCACGTGTAATATATTTCTAAGGATCAACAGTTATTCCCCAATTTTTTTGGAAACTTAAAATCTTTACTACAAAATATTTTACAATCCATTTTTTAAACTATAAGTGAAGTAAAGTCATATACATTTTCAAAAGAGAATAACAAAGGTGTTTCAGCACACTTGAATAAGCAAATTAATTATTTCGGCGCTAAATATTGAAGTTCGTCTTAACCAGACAGTATTGTGTTTTTTTTTTTTTTTTTTCAGAACTCTATTAGTCGTGTCTATTATACTGTCGGTTCTCGTATACAGAAAATGTAAGAAAAGAAACAAATTTCCTTTAATATTCGAATATTACACTTTAACGAAGTTATGAATTTCCAGTTTACTTAAATTAGACGTTTTTCACTCGAACTTTGGAACATTCGGAAAAGGTAAAAATGAACTGACACTGTTGATAGTTTCGCAGTTTTTTCCACGCATGAATTTTGCTTCTAAAAATACGGGGGAAAAAAAAGATGCCTTGTTTCTTGACTGTATAAGAAAGAAAATTAGGTGTCGAAAAATTTAAGGTCATCTACAGGGAATTTCCCCCCTCTATGGATAAGGGGGGGTGCGTTAGGAGAAAATAATTGAAGACATCAGAAGCCAAGGGGTACAAGTGACAATGTTGCGATTTGGAGTAAATGGAGTTCAAAGATAATTGAGGTTAAAGTTGAACATCAATAATAATTGACTGGATTGAAATAGGAAACTGCTGCTTGTTTCACAGTGGTCTTTGAACTCTTATTTCAATAAATGTGAAAAAAGTAGTTATAATTAATCAATATTGATCATTATTCAGCAAAAGTGGTTGATCTCTAAAACACAACACATAATTAGAAAATCACTTATATTTCTTTACCTGAAAATAAAAAAGCATATTTCCAGGTCGTCTGTGCACTTAATTTAATTTTTTCAATTTTGTCACTTATATCCCTTGGCTTGTGTGGTCCTCAATTAATAAAGGTGACAAAAAGACCGACACGTGACTACTGAAGTGTTAATATAGTCAAAGATGTTAACTATTTTCAGTTAAAGTTTTAAATTGTTTTTAAATATTTTGAAAAAAAAAAATTCTGCGTTTATCCAATTGTGTAGAGCTTTTTATTAATTAAATTAAAATGTTTATTATTTATAATATTAATTGAATTAAAAATAAATTCATAGACGCTCCTGGACTGACAAAGTGTGCAACGTACACTTTGTACACGCCACGCACTGTCTCTGAATGTATACGCATATATTATATGTACTCTTATACATAAACATTATCCAAAAAGGTTGAGACGCGCTTTAATTCATTAAATTTTGGAGTTTAGAATGCAACGTTAAGTGCAAAAGTGTTCAAAAGAAAATACATTGTAAAAAAAGTCAAATGGTACGAAGGATAAAAGAGAACACTAATAGAAAATTCAGGAACTGTAAAGTATTTTGAAGAGTTTTAATTATGTATTTTATTTTATTACATAATAATAATATCTCACAAGAGAATATGTATGGAAAATATAGTATATTGAAAATGAGAAAGTGAAACACAAATATAAACATTTTTAATATGGGGAAAATTCATCAGGGCACTTTTAAGAGTGTTACATAAACCAATACGAAAAAAATTAGAGTTGAATAAAATAAAATACTATGTAGGCTAGTACTTAAGTTTTATATCTTGCATCAACAATAAATTATAAGTGAAAAAAAATATTTTAAAGATAATGTTTTATTATAATGTACTAAAGAAGGAATAAAAATATTGAAGCAAAATTTATTGAACTAAATACATTTTTAAAAAGAAATAAATTAAACTGCGAGTGATTTTTTTATAATTTTCTTTTAATCAAATGGATATGCAATTTTAAATCCTAGCTTCCTGGATAGAAAAAAATATAGATTAACATCCTCGTGAGTATCGGATACACATCCCTTTACACATTGCGCGGAATTGAAAGATGGCGTATTTATGCAACGATTCAATCGAAGAATATCAGTTTATTTTTGAAGCAATCAATGACATTTACGTGATCACATACGTGGTGATATTTGCGCACCCTTACTGGACAAACGTTTTTGCCTCCCAAGGGGTAGCGGAGGTGAACTTAAAAAAAAAAAAAAAAACAGGAATATTGTATTGTCATCGGAAATACACCACACTGCCAAAAAATAGGTCAATTATGGCACAGGAAATGTATTAAATTTGGATTACAAGATTTGAATCGAACAGACACACAAGGTAAGTTAAACAAATCTTGTATAAATGGAAACTTTCGGCACTGATGATTGTTTAATGATTTGAACTTCCTGGTGAACATTAGTTGTTATAAAATGGGAATTATAACATCCTTTTTACTGTATCATTTTGAAGTTGTTAAGGTAGTGGTAGTAAATTATGGATTTAAGTCGATGGTATTTAAAATTTATGATTTTTTTATTATATTCGATAACATTTCATGCAACAACAGTGTATCAATCGAAATAATTCTACTTTTAGTGATTAGTGACGAAGGTCAATCTGAAACAGCAATTTACATATGTTTTAAAGAATTCCATCGCGCAGCAATATTAGAGATACATTTCGTGAAGTTGGACCAAGAACTGTTGTCACTCCAAAAAACATTAATTATACAACAAATTATCCTTTTAGATCGTCATCTATACTAATATTATAAAGAAGTAAAGTTTGTTTGTTTGTTTGCAGGAGGTAATCTCTGAAACTACCGAACCGATTTCAAAAGTAATGGTATCAAGATGATTGTGTTAGTCCCCTTTCGAACATATATGTTTCGAACTTATATGTATAATATATTTTAATAAACATTAGACATACAAATATCACGTAGCATATTATGCGATCAGAGCCGCGGGTTTTGCTAGTCTGTACTTCTATACTTAATATCATAAAGAGGTAAAAATTGTTTATTTATAGGAGGTAAGCTCTGGAACTACCGAACCGATTCCAAAAGTAATGGTATCAAAATGATGGTGTTAGTCCAACTTAGAACATAGGTTATATCTTATGTCGTGCCACTGGCCAAAAGGGGCTGCAGGGGCAAAGAACGTTCTAAAGATGCGATTTTTGTGTTACTGAAGGGCCTAGAAACATGAAATTTGGAATGGTAGTTACTTATAAGATACTAATGATCTCTAAGTACATTTCTTAAAAAAATCGAAATTAAAAAGGGGTGAAAATGCGCGAAAAGCGTTTTAAAAAACGTTCTAAATGGCGATTTTTACGCAATTTCAGGAAGTACCAAACCGATTTCAAAAATAACGGTGTCAAAATGATGGTGAAAATCCTTGTTCCAACATAGGCTACATTTTATGTCGGTGCCACTACCCCTAAGGGGGTGCAGGAGCAAAAAAAAAAAAAGTTCGAAATTGTGATTTTTGTGTTACTGAAGGAACCAGATACATAGAACTTGGAATGGTAGTTACTTATAAGATATAAATTATCTCTAAGGACATTTCTTAAAAAATTCGAAATTTAAAAGGAGTGAAAATCCGCGAAAAGAGTTTTAAAAAACGTTCTAAATGGCGATTTCTACGCAATCTCAGAAAGTACCCAACCTACTTCGAAAGTAATGGTTGGAAATTGATGATGACAGCCCTTGCTTCAAGATAGTCTGCATTTCCTGTCGGTGTCACTATCACCTAGTGGTTGCAGAAGCAAAAAACGTTCTAAATTGCGAATTTTGTGTTACTGAAGGGCCTAGAATCCTGAAATTAGGCAGGGCATTTGTTTATAAGATACAAAAGATCTCTACAAACATTTCCTAAAAAATCGAAATTTACAAGGGGTGAAAATGAGCGAAAAGCGTTCTAAAAAACTTTCTAAATTGCGATTTTTACGCAATCTCAGGAAGTATCGAACCGATTTAAAAAATAATGGTGTGAAAACGATGGTGAGAGCCCTCGCTCCAACATAGGCTGTGTTGTGTTTCATGTCGGTGCTACTACCACAAAGGGGGTGAAGTAGTAAAAAACGATCTAAATTGCGTTTTTTATAAACTGCAGGGGCTGGCAACTTAAAACTAGGAATGGTAGTTGCATATAAGATATAAATGATCTCTAAGAACATTTCCTAAATAATTCGAAATTTAAAAGGGGTGAAAATGGACGAAAAACGTTCTAAATTGCGATTTCTACGCAATCTCAGAAAGTTCCCAACCGATTTCAAAAGTAATGGTTGGAAATTGAGGATGACACCCCTTGTTCCAATATAGGATCTATTTCATGTTGAAGTCACTACCAAGTTGCGATTGCATTTTTAAAAAGTTCTAAATTGTGATTTTTGTGATACTGAAGGGGCTAGCAACTTGAAATTCGGCATTGGTAATTACTTATGAGATGTAAATACTCTCTGAGACGAGTTCCTTAAAAATTTGAAATTTAAAAGGGGTGAAAATTAACGAAAAGTGTTCTAAAAACTTTCTAAATAGCGATTTCTACGCAAACTCAGGAAATATAAACCGATTTCAGAAGTAATGGTTTCAAATTGATGATGACAGTCCCTGCTCCAACATAGCCTATATTTTACGTTGTTGTCACTACCACCTGGGGGTTACAGGAGCAAAAAATGTTCTAAATTGCTTTTTTCGTGTTACTGAGGGGTCTAACATTTTAAATTTGGAATGGTAATTACTTCAAAGATGCAAATGCATTCTAAGAATTGTCGAAAGAAAATTTGAAATTTAAAAGGATGAAGTGAGCGAAAAGCGTTCTATAAGCGTTTTAAATTACGATTTTTATGCAATCGTATGAAATACGAAACCGATTTCAAACATAATGGTTGCAAATTGATGTTGATAGAACCTGCTCAAACATAAGCTATATTTTATGTCGAGGATTGCAGGAGCGAAAAACTTTCTAAATTGCGAATTCTGCGATATTGAAGAGGCCAGAAACTTTAAATATAACACGATAATTACTTATAAAATATAAATGTCCTCTAGGAACAGTCGAAAATAAATTCGAAATTAAAAAGGTATGAAGCGAAGGGAAGGAGCGAAAAGCATTCTAAAAGAGTGCTAAATTACGATTTCTATGGAATCTCAGGAAATAATAAACCGATTATAGAAGTTATTGGTTGCGAATCAAGAGTGATAGTTCCTGATCCTGTATGGGCTATATTTTATGCCGGTCTCACTACTCCCTGGTTGGCAGGAACAACAAGAAAGCCTTTAAAAACATCTAAATTCCGTTTTCTATAGAATATTAGGAAATACCAACCGATTTCAAGGTTAATGTTGGCAAATTAATGGTGACAGTCTCTGTTTCAACATTTTTCGAGACATTCTATTTCAACTCTGTTTCGACATTTTATGTTGGTGTCTCTAACACCAGAAAGGTGGTAGACTGTTAGACAAGAAGCTTGGAATTTGGTATGATGGTTAATTTTAAGATGTAAATGTGTTAAGATGGTTTCTAAAAAATTCAAAACTTCAAATGAATACTCAAATGAACGTATGAAATGAGCATAAAAGTCTCAAAATACTTTCTAAATTATCATTTAATTGGAATTAGTTTTCGTTCTTCTTATTAATTAAAATCTCATTTCCGTCTATTGCAGTTTTATAATGAAGTTCAGTCAAACTGTGGCTTAATTTGTAATTTTTGAATTATTTCAAAAAGTGTTCTTCTAATAAAAAATAGGCATGCAAATATCACTTGGCATATTTCAACTATTACGCGAGCAAAGCCGCGGGGTTTGCTAGTATAATATATAGGAGGAACACAAATTATTTGGGCGAAAAGAGTTATTTATTATGCGCAGATACAGCCAAACATCAGAGTACAAGTGATTATAAGATAAAGAAACTGGCAAAGTTTACCTTTTTAACATATGTTCAATGTAACTGCCCTTCGTTATTCTGCAAATGTCCCTCGGAGAGTGATTTAACGATTCTAGCTGGCCAAAAGTCGATTTTTAAAAGTTTATCCTAGTGTAATTTATTTTTTGCCTGTTATAGATCAACAAGGCCGTTGTACCCTGCTATTGGTTGTGATAAAAATATAATTTTCTATAGAATATTAGGAAATATCAACCGATTTCAAGGTTAACGTAACTCCATATACTAGCGCAAAGTTGGTGCTTCTTAGTTGGGAATGAATCAACAATTTGAGTATAGTTCTTTAATCTGTTATTTGAAGCGGAATAAAATAAACTGCCCTATTATGGAAGCTTCCAAACAAAATATGGACTTTATTTTATCGGATTTATGTGCATAAAGTTTGCACATATCAGCTGTTATTTCATATTTAATGTCGCATAAAACTCTGTATTTTTTTACAATTATTCAGTTTTAATATAGAAAAAGTTATATGATAAAGCACGATTAAGCTCAATTTTAGATATGATTAAATAGTTTTGATTATTAACTTTTCGTTCCAATTTAATTTGTCTATCCTTAGGTGCCCTCCCGCTGTTTAGAATTGTTTTTAGCTTATTATGTTTTTAGCTTATTCCAAATAAATTTTTTTGGAATTTTGATTCAAGTACCATTTTCTTTATATCAAAGACAGCAGAATTTAAGTCAGTCACATAAATAAACTTTTGTACTATTATGCAACGGCAACAAGATTTAAAATTTAACAAAAATGTGAATTTGATTGAAAATATTTTGTTTATAAAGGAAAATTACAATGAAGAGCACATGATGTTTTGCAAGAGCGAAATGTTTAAATTTATGACCAAATTTGGACAGAAATTGCCAGTTATATGTAGATATCTAAGGACAAAATGATTTAAAATATATTACTTGGCTGTAAATTTCGAGTGGTTACAAAATTGATCCAGAGAAATTCTCCACACTGTAAAAAAAATACGACCAGTTTTCCTGTAGGAATCGGAAAAATACTTGCTCTTATCGTACCGGAAAAATTTCCGACCCAGCTCGGAATAAAATCCGTAACATCGGAATAGAATCCGTAAAATACCGTTTTATTGACTATTTCCTTTTTTTTACGGATTTTATTCCTAGCTGGGTCGGAAATTTTCAAGGTACGATAAGGGCAACTATTTTTCCGATTCCTACAGGAAAACTAGTCGGATTTTTTTTACAGTGCAAATACAGATTTGATACAATGCAAAACACAATGTAGACATTTTCTGATGATATTTTATGATTCCCATTCTTTACATAAGGTTCCTCTGGGCAGAGATAAATATAAATATACAACAAAATACACTGTAAAAAAAAAATCCGACCAAATTTCCTGTAGGAGACGGAAAAATAGTTGCCCTTCTCGGTACGGAAAATTTTCCGACCAAGCTCGGAATAAAATCCGTAAAAAAACAGGAAGTAGCAACTAAAATGGTATTTTTCGGATTTTATTCCGAGAAGGGCCGGAAAATTTTCCGTACAAGGGCTACTATTTTTCCGTCTCCTACAGGAAACTTGGTCGGGTTTTTTTTACAGTGTATACAACACAGCAATTTTCTTTAAAGCTGTCGAATGTTTGTCCCATATCTTAAATTTTAGAAAAAGAAATTTTAGGATTTGTTATAATAATACAAAAACAGTTTTATCCCTTTAGCTTCCATACCGTTAAGAAAGTATCATTAAAATTATCAAGAACGACGTAAAATCATACGTCAATCAGATAATGAAACATTTTTGAACGCATTCGGACTACTATAATAGAACTTCATAGCTTAATAACATGAAAAGCGATGTCTAAGTAATAATTTGTGAAACATATAACACGTTTGAAAACGCAATTTCAACCAAAGTCGAAAAACTAACTGAAAATTTTATAAAAGCCTGTATATGAATTATAGATTTATCATATAATTCACACTATGCTAAAATTTAGAACAGTTAGTGAAGGCATAGCTTAGTTGAAAATTCCTCTTCAGCAATTTCCGTCAATAAACGGAAATGTACTTCAGATGTTTTGTGCAGCTCTGTATATGATTTATAGAATTTATACACACTAAATAGTATGCAATTTTTATAGTTTAAAAAAAAATGTTCCACAACTGAAAACGCACTTCCATCAATTATTGTTCATACAGAGAAAAATATAACTGATTTATTTTGTGTGCCGCTGTATAGGAAAGATGAATGACACATCATATTCAATAGTAAGCATCTTATAGAGCACTTCGGAGATATATATCAATTTAAATACATTTGGAATAGTGTAACATGAAAAAAATACACCACAAACAATTTTTCTCCGTAGACCGTAATGTAATATAATTTTTTTTAGTGTCTCTGTAAATGATTGATAAATGCTATCCATACCCTATTCTATAGCAATCATCTTGTAGTGCACTTCATAGATATGTATATAAATTTCAAAATGTTTGAAATTATGAAACAGCATTAAAAACCACCGCAAACGATTTCCCCCCATAGGCGTAATGTAATGAAATACTTTTGAATGTCTCTGTAACGAAATTATGACTGCTACAGGCTACATTTTGCAATACCTAACATTCACTAGGGAATATAAATAACATTTTTCAATTTCATGGCGATGCGACTCTATGAACGCCAAAAATAATTTTGGCCAGCTAGAATCGTTAAATCACCCACCGTGTGTCCGTTTTGTAGATAAGTTCTTTCCTTTGGTTTAAGAGCATGTTCACATTGATCAAATCAAGTGCAGTGTTAATTCGTGATTTCAATTTAAGATTGGATTTTCAAAGCGACGGACTGTAAACCTGATCTTTAATAATCCCATGCACTGAATTATAGAGGCAAAAAGACTGGTAAATTTGGTTGCCGTAGAAAAACAACTCCCCGGCCAATCTAAAGTGAGATTTCAGCTATGAGGTAAGATTTATATCCGCAAACTTCTGATACTACACTAGTAATCTGCCGTTGAACCGGCATCTTACAGTTAATATTTCGCACATTATTCATCTACGAAAATTTCCAGCAATTTTGGTCCACCTTGTGTGATGAATTTGAGGTACCTTTGAACATTTCAAGGATCCGAGTGCATTCAGTTTTACATAATCGCTAGAAATTGAGAAAAGTATGTGCTCGTTCGATTCCTTACAATTTAATTCAAGTTCAAAAGGATTCTTGAGTCAAGTGGCCCAAGGTTAAGGTAACAGGATGTCCTGGATGTTTCGGGACAGGTATTTCCCAGTTTTAGACTTCATTTCCCACTTTTTAACGAAATCCCTAAATTATAGCGGTTTCTACGAATTCAACTTTAAAGAAAAATAATAAAAGCTTCGATTCTTTGAAATGAATCGTAGTAAATCACCAAATTCTATTGGAAAACTTCACTACATAAAAAAAAGTTGCATTTGAAAACTAAGAAAAACAGAAAGTGCAAAATAAATTGAATTTATCTTTATTTATTTTATCAATGAATGAAAAATAAATTCAGAAGGTTTCTGAAAATTTTTTAAATGAATTCTTTTGTTTCAGTATTCGAAAACTGTAAAAAAGAATTTTTTTTTTTTTTTTTTTTTTTTTTGGCGGAAAAGGAAGGATAAGATAAGAAAATATATTATGTCTACAACATGGGGGAGAAAAAGTGGGAAGTTCCCAACATCTCCATTTTGTGTTCCGGATTTTGTTCTTTTAAATCTGGTCACAAAGCACGATGCAAGATAAATTACAAAAAAAATTAACTCTGGTGCTTAAAAGCATGTCTACGACATTGTAACAAGTGACAATATTGGATTTATTCCTATGAACTCCAAACGAAGCAATAATCAATTGTTTGGATGTTTCAAAATTAACAAAATCCTATTAAAGTTGTTTGTGCATAAAATTCTTCAAAGACAATAATTTTGGCTTCACTTTTGGTAAATATAAACATGTTCGAAGCATGTTTTTGGAAGACCGTAGAACATGAAATTCTAATTGATGTATGATAGTTTGTTTGCCAGAAACAATTTCCAAACTTAAAAATGCAACTTACTCATTCATCACCATGACCAATCCTACTGCATTTCAAACAATTTTTCAATTGATATATGATAGTTTGTTTGGCAGAAACAATTGCTGAACTTAAAAATGCAACTTCACTCATTCATCACCATAACCAATACTACTGCATTTCAAACAATTTTTAAATTGATATATGATAGTTTTTTTTTTGGCAGAAACAATTGCTGAACTTAAAAATGCAACTTCACTCATTCTTCACCATGACCAATTTTACTGCATTTCAAACAAATTTTCAATTGGTATATGATAGTTTTTTTGGCAGAAACAATTGCTGAACTTTAAAATGCAACTTTACTCATTCTTCACCATGATCAATCCTACTGCATTTCAAACAAATAAAGCAAGAAAAAAATATATACGATGAAATATTATGTTTTTTCGGCAATTTAGCGCCAAATGCCTTATTCTTGTTCCCGTCCTTTAAAAATGCGTTTTTATTGATTTAGTAGCCTAGAGAGAGAAGTAGATAATAAATCACATGTCTCTGAGGCACAAATTTCGGAATGGGATAACTGTTTTGAAAAGTGGTTTATTCGAAAGTAAATGTGTAGTGTATTCAATCTAAATGCGAATATTTTGAAAAGCATTTTATTTCAATGCGTATTTCTTTTCTACAATGTGTATTTCAGTGTGTAGACTTTTGCGTATTGTTTTTTAAAAAATTACGTACTGGCCCTCGTATATTTTGAAACTTTAAAAGTACCTGCTCACGGAATAATTACAAATGGAAATAAGAAAGAAAAATCATGCGTCAAAAATAGATTATGAAACACGTTCCAACATTTTCCCGAATACTGTAACAGAGCTTACTCGTTTAATAAGAAAAAAATATCCTAAGTAAATAATTTAGAAAAACAAAACAACTAAAAACGTATACATTCAGAAATAACCATTTATAACTGTATACCGGCAATGTATACAGCTCTTTGCGTAGCCCTGTATATGAATTATTTTATATCCTACTAACATTTCTAAATAATATATACTAAATAAAGTTCAGTTGAAAAATGTATAACTCAATTAAAAAGCACCCTTAAGTTACTTACGCTCATACATAGTAAAGCGTAAAAATTCTTTTGTGTAGTTTGTGTAGTCTTGTATATGATCTATAGGATTTATACAAACTGCGTAGATCACAAAAATCAGTTAAACTTAATAACACATACTAAAACTGAATTATCGCAATTATGCACGCTGTTAGTGTTGCAGTCGTAAAAAAGCTAGAGGGTACACGCTAAGCAGAGGGCATACGCTAGATTCATGGTTAGAGTATACGCTATTGTTTTATTTCAGAAACAGACGGGGGGGGGGGAAGGTTATACGGAGCTTCTTTAAAAAATCCAGAAAGTATACGGCGTATACCTCCGTATTACCATCCACTAGATCCGTGGTTGTTGTTACAGTATTTGCTCATAGACAGTACTCTAATACGGGTATACGGAGCTTATTTAAAAAATCAAGAAAGTATACGACGTATACCTCCGTATTACCCTCCACTACATCCGTGATTGTTGTTACAGTATTTGCTCATAGACAGTACTCTAACCGAAATTTTTTGCCTGTTCCTGTAAATGAAGTATAACTTAAATAAATTATAGGACTGTTACGCCTTGAAATTTAACAATACATATCTAATAAATTTACCTAAAGCCGTATATTATACATAAGTCTAAAAACCTACAAGTTTCAACCACTCTGTAGCCATCCTAAGGATGATGTTTCAATACCGAGAGACACACGTATTTATCCCCTTGGGGACGAGCGACACGTATACGTGCCGCATGAAGCGCTCAGAATCCTTGTTTTTCCTCACCAGTAAAATTTTACTGTAAAATTTGCCTTATTTAATCAGCGCATTTTGTCGATTCAAGAAGACACAAATTTCTGTTTTTAAAAAACGGTGAAAAAAGATTAAAAATTTCGTAAAAGGCTCCCGTCCCGAAGGGGTTAAACACTGGCGTCCAAAAGTTAAGATACAGGGACTGGATGCTTCCGATTGCACACGTTTTGTCGAATATCTACCAAAATTATTGGCGAATTGTTCTTGAACTTCTGGGATGAAAAGAACATGTTTGATTTCATATTTTTCGATGAAGATTTAGTCGGGAGGGCAATTAGGGGGCTAATAATAAATTTAATAATAAAATAATATTTGCGATCAACTATGTAACAGAAAATGCTGGAAATGGTTTGTCACTGTGTTAAATGATTATTTGGGTCTTGTTCAACGTTTGTGTGCATTTGTGTAAGCATAGCACTCATATTCGTGAAGATGTTATTGTGTCTGTGAAAAATTCAAAAGTTTTTTGCTTATAGCATACAGAGTTTTCAACCAAATTTAACGCAACTTTCCGAAAACTTGCCAAAGAATAGTAGCAACAGTATACTGCAATTAAAACATGAATATATTGAATATTTGATGAGATATAGACATTTTTATGAGATATTTTTTAACTGCGCATGCGCGGTTATTTCATAATTTGGTAGTTAGTATTTTGGGGCAACTTATATAAAAAGTCCAGTCAAATATCGCGAAAATTCAAAAAGATAGGGTCGATATAGTGAATTGCTTCCTAAAAATAGCTTTATTATAAAGGATTTTCCACAATTTTTCAATCAGCTCACTATATCTTTCTAAGTTTTCACAATATTTGACTGGCGTCCCGGCATGGAATCTTTTTCACTAGGTTGGCCTTTGCGCCTTTTAAGCAATTAATTTGAATTTAGATTTTAATTTGAAATATTGTATGCAAGGTGAATGTTTCTCTCTAGAAAAAAAAAAATCCAAGCATTAATATAGCGTAACATTGTTAAAATAGATCGCAAACGATTTTTCTCCATAGACCATACTGCAACGGGATTATTTTGAGTATCCCTGTAAACGAACTATAAATGATATGTACTCTATTTTCAATGGCAAATATGTCAATGTAAACCCCAATAACATATGGCAATTATATGGCAATCCGAGTACATTTACCAGAGTTAGAGCATGGACAGACGCAGACGACAAACGACAGATAGACAAATAAGTCATAAGTACTTTTCAACTATGTTGGAAATTGTTAATAAATACTTTTCAACTATGTTGGAAATCGTTAATAAATGCTTTTCAACTATGTTGGAAGTTGTTAATAAATACTTTTCAACTATGTTGGAAATCGTTGATAAATACTTTTCAATTATGTTGGAAATTGTTAATAAATGCTTTTCAACTACGTTGGAAATTGTTAATATATATTTTTCAACTATGTTGGAAATTGTTAAGAAATACTTTTCAACTATGTTGGAAATTATTTCTTAAACACATTTAAAAAGACACATTTTCTTACAGATACTTACAGATACAGAAAAGATACATTTTCTTTTCTTAAACCACATTTAAAAAGACACATTTTCTTACAGATACTTACAGATACAGAAAAGATACATTTTCTTTTCTTAAACCACATTTAAAAAGGGCTGACCCTATAGGTAATTTAAGCCCCACAAAGTAATTATAATTTTCATTCGATGCGACGATTCATTTCATTGGATAGCGAAATTTGCACACAACTGAACACAAGAACAAAGAAATAACAAAATGAGGGAGGGGCCTAAACTCGCTTGCATGGTACCGCTGTACCCACAGCCAACTACATTTGCAGGATGTCAAAAATAATCTTTCACTCTCTTGAAAATTTGTAAATGATAGAAAGCTTTTATTTATTCCATGATTGTCTAAGATGGGGTCCTTATGACCCCTTTCGCAATTTCTACAAAAAAAAAAAAAAAAAAAAAAAAAAAAAAAAAACTAGCTGTGCTAAACTTACTAAATGGATAAAATCACGAAAGAGAGCTTTATAGGATAATTCTAAGAAAATAATTTTATCATGTATATTCTAAACACTGAGCTCCATATAAAACAGGAGATCTGTCTTCCTATTTCCCGGCATGATTTCCAGCGGTCATCGCGGAAGGGTACAGCGACGACGATTTTAGTTCGCATTCATGGCAAAAAATGCTGTTTTTCGCATTCCCTTACATGATTACAGAATTATTTATTAATTTGATAAGTTTAGCTTAATGAGAGAAGCATAAAATATTATAATAGTAAACGAGAACACTGATATCTAACATTGACAACGCGGACTATTTTTTAACTTTGCCTTGCATGCTTCATTTGCTTTGCAAGCTTCTGACCGCCGACTCAGAACTCCTGTTATGTATGGAGCTCAGTGATTCTAAATGAGAAAAAAACTGCAAAATGTCCAGATGGGGTCAAATTGACTGCGAGGGTTAATTACTGTGGATCGGCTAAAGATCAACTATATTCTTCTGGCCTTAGAAATTCAACACGCAATTAAATACTTTCCATCGGGTTAAATATGTTATTTCACATTATTACTTATGTATTTTTAATACAACTTCAAAGCCACAAAAGAACGTTTTTAAATTTCACGATAGAATGCGACCCAGGTTACAGGAAACTATTTTGTTTAATGATAACAGGAAACTATGTGTTTTGCATCGCAAATGTGAAATGTGTGTGTATGAAGTTTTTTGAAAATAATAAATATCTAAATTAAATTCTTTAAATACTAATTTCGCAATTTAACTTCAACAATATTCGAACAGAGAAATAAAGACTATGTTATTATATATGCGTTATTATACTTTTAACCAACATTAAATGTTTGAAATTAGCAAAAAACAAAGCTTACGAGATCAAAAGCTCTATTTATCTCTTTAAATTATTCATTACAGCTCTATTTGTTAACGAAGAACTATTTAATCTTAGTTTTCTCACAAGAACAATTAGTAAACATCGTTGCAGTACTCCCACAGAATACTTATTAATGTTTAGATGAACCTTGAATAAACAAAAACAGTGACCATGTAAGGTTTTGTGCCATCAACTTACAAACAAAAGCTAGCATTTTCGTAATAGAAAGTCTTTTACAATAAAACCAAATTAAATCTGAATTAAATACATACCATTTATTTTATATTTCTTTGTTGCAAAACGGAAGCGTAAATAATGTTGTTTACACCATGTACCGCAAAGGATATCAGAAATCAACATTCCTTAATAAAGGCACACCTTTAACAGAATAGCGTTTTTAATTTATAAGATTAAACTTCCATTTAGATTTTTAACTAGATTTTTGTGCAAGTTCATGATCTAAGTTCATTTCCGAAAAACTGTATAAAAGGAAGTTCACTTTTCCTTAACAGCTATTCTTCTTGCCTCGAATCGAGTAAGAAAGATTTCAAACATGCAATACTTGGTAAGTTAAAACTTAATTGTTTCCATAAACTGTCTTTCTTTCAGTATACTTAATTCTGAAATTAAAGAGTTATCTCTAGTATGTTAGCGAAATTAAAAGATTTCTTGATGCTTTACACTTTTACAGAATATTTTTAATAAATAAATTTAATAATAAATCATAATTTTACAGAATATTCTTAACCTCTTAATTCTCGCTCGCGTGATATTCACGGGCTGTGTCTTTTATTCAGATTGTTTGATTCCCAACAGTTTTATAAAATAGTGTAATTGGCTTTATTATGGTATCATTTTACCTCTCATTAAATAAGATGACTATTTCTTTTTCAAAAAAGTGGTGTCAATAAGCAATTTGAATTTTTAAACCGTAATTTAATGCGACCGTTAAGAGTTAATAAAGTTACGCATGCTTCTTCATTCAAGCCAAAATATACACCAGACTATCAACAGAAATTCGTAGAATAATCTAGAAATTCACTATCAAAATTATTACTTATTTACACCCTTATAACAATAAAGATAATGATGATGATGATGATGATAATAATAATAATAATAACACTGAAGGAGATATTTGATTCTGATATTCTAGTAATAGCTTGGCGTGTTTCTTAACCCCAACAAGAATTTATTCCTACGATACATACAGCCTTTTAGCATAGAATTGTAGCTTACAAAATTTTATTGGTAACTAATTTATTAGTGTTAATTAGTTGTAATATTTCAACCGGTCATGACCTAGTTTTTCAATTTTTAGGTGCGTTCGTAATTATATAAACACGTAGCACCTATAGTCGTCGTTCAGTCCGTCCGTCCGTCTGTCTGTCTGTCCGCATATGACAGAGCAAAAACTACCCAACCGAATGGTCTGAAATTTTAAATGTATGATTGTTGCAAAATTTTGTCGAGCCATTTCAAATTTTATGAAAGTCCGATGCATAGTTTAATTACAGGGACAGTCAAAAGTTTTTCTTTACATTACGGCCAATGGGGAAAAAATATTGCAAGTGCGTTTTAATGATGTTACAGCCTTCCGAATGGTCTGAAAATTTAAATATATAATTGTTGCAAAATTTTGTCGAGCCTTTTCAAATTTTATGAAAACCGGATGTATAGTTTAATTACAGGGACAGTCAAAAGTTTTCCATTACATTACGGAGAATGGGGAAAAAAATTATTGCAAGTGCATTTTAATGATGTTAAAGGCTATGCACTTATGAAGTTAAAAAATATATACATTCAGTACAATGTGGGGTACAAAAAATAATTATAAAACTAGTTATAGTACGAACGCACCTCATTTGCCACGTTTGACGAGCAATTTCCGACTTGTTTATATTTACCATTATGTGTTCTTATCATCATCTATGAATTTAATTTCGGAGGAATTTTTTCGGAGATTTCTTTATTTACCAATTCATTTATGTAGTGTATTTTATTCAAAAGCTTGTACCATGTACAATCTTAAATGAATTTTTAGAGGAAGATTTTGCACGCATTTTTTTTTTTAGCTTACACTACGTCAAAATTTTAAGGGTATGCTTAAAGGTCATTTTTATTAAAATTAAGTGCGGTAATGATAATAAATAATTGGTTCATTGTAAAAGTTTTACTATTTTATGTTATTTTTTCAAATATACATGCATACAACTGGTTATTTTAGAATGTAAATCTACAGATAAAAAAAATCCCTGCCGGTTCCGCCTACAGGAACAGATAGATTTCGACGTTAAGTACTAATTTCACCAACAAAAACTAAATGATGATTAGAGATAAACCCACTTTAACAATTTTATCTGGCCGTTTTTGACGAGTTTTTAATTTCATTTTTGTATAACAGCTGGTTTTATCAGAATCATATTAAGGCGGTATTAAAAATAATACTTTTCCCTGCTCAACAACTCGAAATTTTCTGACACATTTTCAGATTCATTTTTAAAAGAAAAAACATGAAACTGGTCTACGCGATTTTTGATTTGACCTGTGTTTTTATTTTTGCGTTCAATTAATTAGAACTCGATTTATAAACAATTATTTTCTCAGTAGGACAATATTTTTCATTTCCAACATAATCGCTTCGGGAAATTCGGTTCAGAATACGAACTTTGACATCATTTTTTGATATATATTCTGCCTCTATCAAAAAATCGACCATTACGGTACATTATATAGTTTCTGAATAAGAGAACCTACCAATTGGATGCGTTTGAAAGCAAAAATCAATTTAAAAATGAGTAAGAAAATAAGCAATTTGGATTTGAGTACACCCTTAATACGATGATTTTTTTTCTTCAACTGCTATGTATTTTTAATTTGTTTTTGCTTTAAGAATTGGTCCTATCAAAAACTTGTCAATATAAAAGTTGTAGATAATATTAAGAAGATATATAATAAAATCATGCGGATTTTATATCTTGTGAATTCACGAAGTTATGGATTTTTTTCTTCCTCCCCCCTCCCCCCCCTCCCCTTTTTGTTTTCGTTTTTAATTATTTTTTTGCGGTACGAATTGGTCCTATCAAAAACTTGTCAGAATAAAAGTTGTAGATAATATTAAGAAGATTTATAATAAATTTAATTGGATTTGATATCTTGCGAATTGACGAAGTTATGAATTTTTTTCTCCCCAAAAACCTATTTTTTGTGCCCTTTGAGACCATTTTTATCAAAAATCTGTCATACATAAAATTTTAGCCCCTTTTTTTAGAAATAACAATAACTTTAAACTAACTCGATATGCATTATAATTAAGAATTTATGTTTTTTTTTTTTAGGTTTTCACAAAACCCTTCCCTATTTCCACCCCCTTGTTCCGATTTTGCCCATCAACGAACTTGACCGAGATTTTTTGCCCCTTGATTTTATGTATCAGTTTGAAAGAGATTTGTGCAGAATTATGGAAGTTATCGTGTCCATAAAAAAGTGATATATATATGTGTGTATACAGTTTTTTTTTTTCTTTTTTTTTTTTTTTACTGAGGGGAGTTTTGGGTTCTATGAGGCCATGATCGGCGTAGATCTGCAAAAATGTTTCAGAAATTCCATCATAGGGAAGAATGTAATAGGTCGTATTTCATACAAAATCTACCTAAAAGAAGGAATCAAAACACAATCGCGTAAAAAATAGTTTATAAGACTTTTTTCGAATTCATGAATTCTTCAGAAAATTTCATAACTTAGCAATATGCAAAAAATATAGTTCTGCAAACTTGATATTAAAAATTTAATTATTTCGATGATTTTTAAATTAAAAAATTAATATTCAATTTTTTTAAAATAATTTATATTTTTATTTCTATTATTGTGACCGACTTTAATTACAGTTTCGTTTTAATTTCAATAAAACAGCTGTTCAGTGTTTGTTTCATTTAATACTCATTGTACTTAAAGTAACTATGTACATATGATCAAGCTTTAGTTTTCGATTTCTTAACTATTTACGTGATGCGATCTGATAAAATTGTAAAGTAAAAAAGACGTCTGATGTTTCCTTTCTCCATCTTTGAAATAAACTTTTATTGGGACTTTTAAGCTCTTTTTTATTACAATAATATATACAAAGCGTTTTAAAATTTCAAATAAAATAAAATATAATACAACATAAATAAAATCACTCCCCCGCAAGAAAACTGACGCATCTCGACAAAAGTAAATTTCACAGGAGAGGCAAAACCAGGAGAGGCGCACAGGAGAGGCGTAAAACCTTAAGAATGGAGACGTAGATGAGGTTTGGAGGATTGAGTAATTTTTCCTCCCCACACAATCCACCTCCTCCTCCTATTGTGGTCATGAATGGACATATGGCGTAATAAAGCGATTTTCCGGATAACTGTACTTATGAAACTTTTTCTGTAGCAAGACGCACGTATGACAGACCTGTTAGTGGAATAAAACACAAAATAAATTTTTGTGAGATGTGCCCCCTTTTTTACGGGTGAGCGAAATGTAATGCAATACATTTTAGAAAACGATCTTCCAGTGTTTATGTATACATTTTAAATTTCTATTTCAGTTCGCTCTCCTTGTCTTGGTTGCCGTAATGGTATGCGTCATGGCACAGTTTCCTTACCTTGGAGCCTTACCAGCTCCTTTCTACAGAGCCCCGCGAGCCTTTGGATATCCTTATGCCGCCCATGGAGCTATTGGAGCCTATGGTTACCCTGGAGTCTATAACTATGGTGCTTTCAACCCAGCCTACCCTTATTTATGGAAGAAATAAGTGAACTTGAAAAATAGGTAAACTAACATTTTCTTTTAATGTATGATTTTACTACTCCTTTTCTAATTGATATGTCTTTTAAGAAGAACGTTTTGGTTTAAAACCATTTTTAATCAGATTTTAGTCAGACCCATGTTATAATATGGCTCACCCGCAAGAAAAGTGACACATCTCGACAAAAGCAAATTTCGCAAGAGAGGTAAAAGAAAATTTGCATAATTTTACTATAAGATGAAATTGCAGCACTTAGCTCTGCATGCAGAACTAAAAACATGCATGAAAGCATAAAACCCCTAAGAATGAAGATATAGATGAGGTATGGAGGGTTGTGTAATTTTACCTCCCCACACAATCCACCCCTCTTCTGTGGTCACAAATAGACCTATACCGTAATAAAGGGATTTTCTGTGTAATACACTTGTGAAACTGTTTGTATAGCAAGACACACCTATGACAGACCTATTAGCGTAATAAAATGCGAAATGTGTCAGTGTTCTTGCGGGTGAGCGATATTTAATGCGGTTAGTTAACTAAACTGCGTAATTTCCATCCTACGGAGCCCCTAAAGCCTTAGGATATGCTTACGCTTAAGGCCATCCTGATTTTTACGGTTCTTTCAACACCGCGTTCTCCTATTTGTGGAAAAAAAAAATTCCTGTGGAAGATGGTAGCGAAAACCTCTTCATCATAAGAAAAAAAAAAGAAAAAAAAAAAACTCGTTGGGATCCTTGTACATGTATTTAAGAATTTGCCTTTATCGAACATTGACCTTATAAAACAAAGAACATAGATTCTAAAAAAATAAAAAATAAAATAAAAAATGCAATGCTTATATATGTTATTGTTATGTATTTGTTTATTTATTTGTTTATTTATTTGTTTGTTATGTATGTGGTTTCGGTAATCTTTTTACCTAATAAAAATAAAACGAAATGGAAATATCACAGTAACAAAAAATTAAGATATTTTCATAAATTTTCAAAAGGCTAATTTTGCTTTTGGAAAATGTGATCACGAGAATCGCTAAAATTGCATTGTTGCTTGGTCAACGACATAGTATGTATTGTTAGTAGAGATCGACAGAAAATTCGGTTTCGTCTTCGTTTTCGGCCCAAAATCTGAGTTTCGCCGAAAATTCGTTTTCGGCGAAAATGCGGCTGAAAATACGGTCGGGCTGAAACTATCAGCATTCCAGAAATCTTGTTTCTTCCTTCGGAAATTTTCAACATTACTCATCGATTTGAGCTTTATCGGCTCAAATGAGACTATTTATTGCTACGAACTTCGTTGTTTATAATTATCAGTCATGATTGACTCAAGACGTGAATGCAAATTATAAAGCAAGCAATGCACATATATAACTAAACTTTTTCACGTGCTCGTTAAAAGCTGCAGATATAACAGTAATAAAAATTTTTCAGCTTGAAACCGCAGAAGAGTTTCAAGAAGAAAGAAGAAAAAAGGTAATAGTAAAAATACTCCGAGTATCTCAGCTGGTCTAGTTGTACCAAACTAAAAAAAAATGAAAACGGGGTCTAGTGAGGCTAATTTTAAAATTGAATTAGAAACTGCAGCAAGTGTGGAGCTACCCTCTGATTCGGAGGATATGGAACATGATCAACTTGATAGCATGCCGGTAGATGGCGACAGGAGTACGGTCGAGGACCAAAATATTAATCAAATTGTTAACAACCAGGAATCTAAAAATACCGAAATCCAACCAAACAAAACTAAAGTTAAGCCTCCAAAACCAATTATGGTTAGGGACATTATCGATATCGTAGGATTTACTACTAAAATTGAAAAAGAGTGCGACCCGGATTTTTCGGTTGAAATTTCGGGTAGGTGGGTAAAAGTCTTAACCCAAACCTTTGCAATTAAAAACAAACTAGTTAACTATCTGAAAGAGGAAAAATTCCAATTTTATGTTGTCCCAGACACGGTCGCACCGATGAAAGTAGTGATTAGGGTTCTCCCCAAATCAGTTAAAACCGAAAATATTGAGCAGGAACTTAATAAAAACGGTTATGATACTATCAAGGGGGTGCAAATGATAAGCAGGAAGGACTCTAGGGTTCTCCCGCTTTTTCTTTTGCATCTACCGAAAAATACAAATTCTAAGAAAATTCTAAACCTTAAATCTTTATTCAAGATTAGGATTGAGGTTGAAAACTACAGGGGACCCAGAAAAGCTGCGCAGTGCTGGAATTGCCAAGGGTTTTTCCACATCTCTGCGCAATGCTTCATGGACCCTAATTGTGTAGGATGTGGCCAGGGCCACAAGTCCCCAGAGTGCCCCAGGAAAAATGAAAATCCCACCGAGAATAAAAATGAGGACTCGGATAATACTACTGTAAAACCGCCGCCGTTGTGTATTAATTGTGGGTCTGAGCACACGGCAAACTTTAAGGGCTGCAAAAAATACCCCCTAAAGCCACAATTTAGGAAAAGTTATGCGGAGATAGCAAAAAATAAAGAAAAAAATATAAAAAACGAGGAAAAAACCAAACAAGTCAAAAAGAAAGTCGCGCAGGCGGAGCCAAAAACAGCTCCACCTCCCCCGGTACAACTTTACCAACTGGGCGAATTGGAAAATGGTGTAGTCAAAATTGCAGAAATTCTCGAAAAAATTAGGCTAGAACTAAAAGTAGAGTCATTTCTTCACTTAGCAAATAAACTAGAAAATATTTATCAGGAAATAATTCAACATAAAGATGTTGCATACAAAACTTTAGCCTTCATGGACGGAGTTTCGAAAATTCAGAGTAAAGAAAATCTGAATAATGAGGAAAAAAAATAACTGTAAATATTAAATTGTAAATTTGTATATAAATCATTTTCGTAAATTGTTAGCATAGTGTATTTAATTTGTCATTGTAAAATAATGCTTTAAAGTAATGTAAAAAATATGTGGAACTGAATTGGGCCTTTTTTTTTTTATAAGGGTTGCCTGGTACCAACTTGCCTGAACTTTTCCTTAATATCCCTTGAACGTCCGGACATTGTCTTGGCTCCCCGGGGAACCTGTCACGGTTGGGTGCATGGCACTCAGCTGTTCGCGGATCCTGGCGTGGAGAGGAAGACTAAGGTCGCTCAACACTGCAAGCATGGACTGTCGTCCCAGAGGGAGGGGCTTAACGGCTCTGACCAATGGGAAAACAGTCACCAACATGCACTTCCACCATCACTCCATCCTTCGAAATTCATCTTTAGTTGCTTTTCAAGTTCGTTGGAGATTTAGCGGGAAGGTAACTACTTCCTGTAGGCGCTCCGTAAGCTCAGTGTTGACTTGACTGAATATTCTTTGAGAAAGTTCTAGTATAACGGGTCGGTGATCATTTACAGAAATCATTATAAAAGATAAATTGAGGTGTATAAATAAAACTAAAATATTTTTTAATTAAATGAAATTCGTATAATTACAAAATCTTTTTGTCTCGTTGACGAATTAATTACGTTTTATTTTATATGAAAAAAAAAAAAGTTTTGTATCTAAGGTACAGAGAGCCAATTTGGGCCACGCGTATAATTAACTAATAATTATGTATATTTAATAAATACGCATAATTAATTAATAATTATGCATATTTAATGAACACGTATAATTAATTAATAATTATGCATATTTATGTATGTATTAATTACTTTAATACATTACAATTTAATTACTTAGAAAAATTGGACATTTTCATTTTCGTTTTCGTTTTCGGCCGAAAATATGAAGGTGACCGAAATTTGGTTTCGTTTTTGGCCTTAAAAACCTATTTCGGTCTATCCTTAATTGTTAGTTCCCATATTAGTAGATATCGTTAGCCCCATATATTCTCAGTTATGTAGCGTATAGTTTAGTATTATTTTGACGTTAATTGAGAGACATTTACAGCACTTCTCGTGATTAGATGCCATATGACATAAATCAAAATTAGCCGTGTGAAAATTTCGTTAAAATAGCTTCATTATTGTTAAATTTATGTAAAGATCCGTATTCAGATTGCGCAAAAAACGCACTTTTTTTTCCCTCCTTTCCTTTACGCTTAAAAAAAAAGCGGATTGCAACATTTGTTTCCTACACAAAAATTGTTGATCTTGATGGGTATGTATTTTGTAAAAGCAGTTATTATTATTCGTACGAGCATCATATATTCTACTCTAATTATTAAACAATAAAATTAATGTCATAAATAAATTATAATTTGATTAGTCTTAACAATCCGAGTTACACAGTCCGAAAAAAATTTAAAAAATCTAAGTTGTCGAATGTAGGACATACAAGTTTAGCAGGTTCTGTAATAGTTCTTAAATAATCAAACTGATTTTTCCTGGTAAGGTTATCATATAATTTCTTGTAAAAATGCAAGTATATGAAAGGCTGTAGAACATGTACGAAATATTCTAAATCCTATTTTATCGGTTAGTAGGCTCAATCAGCCCTGTACCTGTAGGCACTCGTACGGGTCAAAAACATGATAAGTTCGGAATCGAAGATTGCGGAATCTGTTCTCAGTGAGCTGAGTAAATTATTTTGTAAGAGCATTGGGTTTTTCCTCACGAAAATGAATATTAGGATACATTTCCCTCAGCTTTTAAGCTCTTCAACAAGTTTTGGAAAATGAGAAGTTTACTTTTTAGTTACACATTCTATTTTTTTCCCCCTATACACTGTTAAAAATCTGCAGCAAACCGTCATTCAACCGTTTTCATATAAAACGGTTAAATAACCGTACTTTATCTGTGTTTTGACTTGACCGATGAGAACGACTCAAATTATGGTTAAATAACCGTTATCAATAAAAACCAGTTGAATGCCTATATGGTTTGCTGCAGATTTTTAACAGTGAGTATGATTTTACAGTAGAATCTCGATTATCCGAGTCCATATGGACGAAACTCACCTCAGATAAGCAAAAAACTCGGATAAACTGGATTTACACAAATCGTCACCAATTAAGGAGATGAAATATAAATTTTCACTTAATTCATTAATTTTCATGGTACTAGCAACATTTCTTTGATGTATATTTCCGTTACTTTTAAGAAAAACCGGGAATGGAATTGTTTATTTGAAAAAACCCTTGGTAATTTTTTGCTTGTTGAATGTAAATTTTACTGTAGTATTATGCTACTGTATAGCTACCAATTTCTAAGATTTTTTTCTTACCACTAAAACTTACTAGTAAATTTTGCCTAATTCAATCGCCGCAATCTAAAAACTGCCAACGATTAAATGTGGTAAAAATTTGTATTAAATTTTAGAGGTAACAAAACCGTAAATTGGCAGCTTTGTGATTCTATTAGTGTCATGAAAATTGCAGGTGTTCTCTTCTTTTTCCACAAAGTATTATATAGTTTTTTTCAATCGAACTTATATCTTTGTAATGGATAATTTTCTTTTGATGGACTGATTGGCTTCCATTATTATGAAACAGCCATTATAACTGAAGTGTTAGATGAAGATGAAAGAGCAGCCGTAAAAAGTTAGAACTCTGATTTTCTGGTTAGAAAAAAAATTATGGCCATTTTTTTTCCCATTCTGACCAGAAAATCAGAGTTCTAACTTTTTACGACTGCTCTTTTATCTTCGCCTAACACTTCATTTATAATGGCTGTTTCATAATTATAGAAGCCATCAGTTTATCAGAAGAAAATAACTCGGTTAAAGCGGAAACTCGGATAATCAGGACTCTACTGAATTTTTACTTTAACAAACATATTCGGTTTTTTAACATATTTGTGTTACTGATACTTTGTAGAAGTTATTAAGCTGCCATAATATATAGTTTGGAATAACATACTTCATCGAATTTAAAACAAAAGAAAGTAAAACATTAATCCTCTAATTTTTATTTATATTAAAAGTTTTTAGACATAAATATTGAATAACCGGTCTAGTGCAAGTATTACTCTCGCACAGAGAGTTCCGTACAAAAAATATATGAAATAGTAACTGGGCATTGTATTACAATGCATTACACAAATATGTCATTAAAAGTTGTTATTTAAGCTTCAAAAGCCGATGGCGCCCGTGTCGTTATGTATGTCCAAACCGTCCGTTTCTTTAAGGGGGTCCGGAATACAAAAATCTTCAAATTTTGCAAAAATATTTTATTTCGTTAAAAATTTCTCTGTTTTTTTCTGCTTAAAATGTTCAATCATGTTTCTATCTGAATTAAAACAAAAAAAAAATTTTTTTTAGCTTTGGTTTATTTTCCAAATTTAGCTTTCAAGCAATGGCTGTCATGGAAACGACTTCTTGTAAAGACGCGTTTTTCTTCATGATAGGTTTTTTCACCCTTTCTCATATTTAAATTCTTATAACTCGAGAGCCATTAAAGATAACGGGTTAAAACTTGGAACATATCTTTTTCAATTGTTTTACTTCAGAATATTTGAAAAAAAAAATATTTACTTTTGAAAATATGATTTTTTTAATAAAAGTTGCACCACTTTTTTTTTAATTTTTTCGTTAAATATTTTAAATTTTTTTATAAATTAATATTTTTAAAAATGCTGAATCAAAATTAAAACTTATATATTTCTGGTTATTCAAATGAAAAAAAAAATTGAAATTCTATAAATAATATTCCGAGTTATAACGATTTTAATTTACCCCACCTTTTTAATAAATTTTAAATTTAAATTTTTTTCTAAAAAATTATAAGAAGTTTTATTATGTGATTTTTTTTTTTTTTTCAAATGATAAGGTTAACCATCACAAAAAATTCAGAATTTTAACTCAATAAATGAAATATTTTCAAAATGTGTCCCGGACCCCCTTAAGAGTTATTATCTCGGCTAATTACCGACAATTTATTTCTAAAATCACTATCAACAATCTTTTTATACTTCTGCGACGCTAGGTACGTACAGTCGTGAAAAAAAAAAAGTAAACACCCCCTACTAACTCCTCAACAAATTATCGTAGAAGAAAGTTATTGGTACCGAACAATTGGAAATAAAGTCTACTTTTAAATGATGTATATAAAATTTGCTTAGGGGGCCATCCACATATTAAAACGAACCATAACTTCATTTTTTTCAATAGCAATACCCAATTCCGACGGCATAAATGAACTCTACACACTTCAATTAGCCTAAAAACAAATTTTTATGCAATTCGTGCCATAAGTTTCCGAGAAATTAATTATTTTAAAACGAGCGTATTTTAAGGGCTGTATCCAAATTGAAGTTCGGTAGTCGATTGTTAATCGAGAGAGCCCTCTTCTTGATCAAGGCACCTTATGAAACCTGTTAGATAACAGGACAGCAGAAGAAATTTCAAAATATCTACTCACTTCTCTCATAGACGGCCCCTTAAACCATCATTTTGCCGTTTTTTAAGCATAATTTGAAAACTATTTGGAAGAAAAATGTGAAATTTCGGATTTTCATTAAGCAGGGCTTAATAAATCTAAATCCATCAAAAAAATTGCAGGTTGCAATTCATAATTTTTTCGAATATTAATTTCATAATTCATATCATAAAATTATAAAAATTGCAAATTCGGCGTATTTATGTTTGAGCACATTAGCATTATTGCTACACAAAACATTAGCACATTAGGAGCATAATTTCAGGAGATATAAATAAAAATATGAAAATGTAATTTAACATTAGAAGCACTAAATTTTGAATGTTTATAATTCAAACACTTATCATTCAAATGACTTGAAATTTGGTGTCTAGGCATAGTTTGAACCGAAGATTTGAAATATCTCGTTAAAATTGGGTATCGCTATTGAAAAAAATGAGGTTTGGGTTCGTTTTGATATGTAGATGGCCCCCTAAGCAAACTTTATATACATCATTTAAAAGTAGACTTTATTTCTAATCTTTCGGTACCAGTAACTTCCGTCTACGATAAGTTGTTGAAGAGTTAGTAGGATGTGTTTACTTTTTTTTTCCACGACTGTACTTCCAGCGCTTCTCAACTCCTTTGCTCAACGCCCGCAAATCGAAATTTGTGTGTAAGGAAAAATGCTATTTTTTCAAAAATTATGTATCCTAAAGTAATCGCTATAGTTTTTCTGCAAGGTTTAAATTAATTTCTACTACCCCTAATTTTTTCTTATTTTTAGTTTCACTAGATTCGGAAATAGGGGGAAAAGACATATTTTTGCATTACATTTTCGACGATATCTCTGAAAATATAATACATAAAATTAAATTAAATGTATTTTGAATTTGGCGTTACGAAAGCTTTCATATACGATACCCAACACGATATACAAAGAAAAGATTTTTTTAATTAGTTACATTTTTCCTAAATGTATTTGTGAATAGTTAATAATTTGAACTTTCTGCGTTCCATACCAGTAAAGTGGTTGTGACAGACATGGGTGTGATCTTATAATGGTTCAATTTCACTTTCTAAGTACGAAACCCTAAAAAATAACTGAACTACCAGAGAGCCCAACGGTGCCTTTTTGGGCTACCACTATTTCCAAATAACCATTATCGTAGGAGATTTCAACGTATTAAGATTAACAATGATTATTGCTCTGAAATAGTGGTAGCCAAAAAGTGATCGGACAGCTTCCTGTACTAGGTTTTAGTTACTTGAATACATAAAGCTATATATTATATAATGAATAGATTTGTTAAAGTTTAAATTAATGCAACCTTTAGAAATATTTTTAAGATCACCTGTACCATCATAACATCTTAAGGATTTATTTTTTATATTTAGCAAACAGAATAAATTAAAATTAATTAAAAAAATGATTTATATAGCATTTCTTTCAATTCGAAACAATCAAAACTATAAAATTGATCTAAGTATTTATATTTTAATGATGATTGTTTAAAACCTTTATAATATTGAATTAAATCATTGTTTTATTTTTTTTTAAATTAAAAAAATTATAAGAAGTTTTATTATGTAATTTTTTTTTACAAATGATAAGGTTAACCATCACAAAAAATTCAGAATTTTAACTCAATAAATAAAATATTTTCAAAATGTGTCCCGGACCCCTTAAGGGTTATTATCTCGGCTAATTACCGACAATTTATTTTTAAAATCACTATCAACAATCTTTTTATACTTCTGCGACGCTAGTTACGTACAGTCGTGGGAAAAAAAAGTAAACACCCCCTACTAACTCCTCAACAAATTATCGTAGAAGAAAGTTATTGGTACCGAACAATTGGAAATAAAGTCTACTTTTAAATGATGTAAATAAAATTTGCTTAGGGGGACATCTACATATTAAATGGAAGCATAACTTCATTTTTTTCAATAGCAATACCCAATTCCGACAGCATAAATGAACTCTACACACTTCAATTAGCCTAAAAACAAATTTTTATGCAATTCGTACCATAAGTTTCCGAGAAATTAATTATTTTAAAACGAGCGTATTTTAAGGGCTGTATCCAAATTCAAGTTCCGTAGTCGATTGTTAACCGAGAGAGCCCTCTTCTTGATCAAGGCACCTTATGAAACCTGTTAGATAACAGGACAGCAGAAGAAATTTCAAAATATCTACTCACTTCTCTCATGGACGGACCCTTAAACCATCATTTTGCCGTTTTTTAAACATAATTTGAAAACTATTTGGAAGAAAAATGTGAAATTTCGGATTTTCATTAAGCAGGGCTTAATAAATCTAAATCCATCAAAAAAATTGCAGGTTGCAATTCATAATTTTTTCGAATATTAATTTCATAATTCATAATTCATATCATAAAATTATAAAAATTGCAAATTCAGCGTATTTATGTTTGAGCACATTAGCATTATTGCTACACAAAACATTAGCACATTAGGAGCATAATTTCAGGAGATATAAATAAAAATATGAAAATGTAATTTAACATTAGAAGCACTAAATTTTGAATGTTTATAATTCAAACACTTATCATTCAAATGACTTGAAATTTGGTGTCTAGGCATAGTTTGAACCGAAGATTTGAAATATCTCGTTAAAATTGGGTATCGCTATTGAAAAAAAATGAGGTTTAGGTTCATTTTAATATGTAGATGACCCCCCTAAGCAAACTTTATATACATCATTTAAAAGTAGACTTTATTTCTAATCTTTCGGTACCAGTAACTTCCGTCTACGATAATTTGTTGAAGAGTTAGTAGGGGGTGTTTACTTTTTTTTTCCACGACTGTACTTCCAGCGCTTCTCAACTCCTTTGCTCAACGCCCGCAAATCGAAATTTGTGTGTAAGGAAAAATGCTATTTTTTCAAAAATTATGTATCCTAAAGTAATCGCTATAGTTTTTCTGCAAGGTTTAAATTAATTTCTACTACCCCTAATTTTTTCTTATTTTTAGTTTCAGTAGATTCGGAAATAGGGGGAGAAGACATATTTTTGCATTACATTTTCAACGATATCGCTGAAAATATAATACATAAAATTAAATGAAATGTATTTTGAATTCGGCGTTACGAAAGCTTTCATATACGATACCCAACACGATATACAAAGAAAAGATTTTTTTAATTAGCTACATTTTTCCTAAATGTATTTGTGAATAGTTAATAATTTGAACTTTCTGCGTTCCATAGTTTACGAGTAAAGTGGTTGTGACAGACATGGGAGTGATCTTATAATGGTTCCGATTTCACTTTCTAAGTACGAAACCCTAAAAAATAACTGAACTACCAGAGAGCCCAATGGTGCCTTTTTGGGCTACCACTATTTCCAAATAACCATTATCGTAGGAGATTTCAACGTATTAAGATTAACAATGATTATTGCTCTGAAATAGTGGTAGCCAAAAAGTGATCGGACAGCTTCCTGTACTAGGTTTTAGTTACTTGAATACATAAAGCTATATATTGTATAATGAATAGATTTGTTAAAGTTTTAATTAATGCAACCTTTAGAGATATTTTTAAGATCACCTGTACCATCATAACATCTTAAGGATTTATTTTTTATATTTAGCAAACAGAATAAATTAAAATTAATTTAAAAAATGATTTATATAGCATTTCTTTCAATTCGAAACAATCAAAACTATAAAATTGATCTAAGTATTTATATTTTAATGATGATTGTTTAAAACCTTTATAATATTGAATTAAATCATTGTTTTATTTTTTTTTAAATTAAAAAAATTATAAGAAGTTTTATTATGTGATTTTTTTTTACAAATGATAAGGTTAACCATCACAAAAAATTCAGAATTTTAACTCAATAAATAAAATATTTTCAAAATGTGTCCCGGACCCCTTAAGGGTTATTATCTCGGCTAATTACCGACAATTTATTTTTAAAATCACTATCAACAATCTTTTTATACTTCTGCGACGCTAGTTACGTACAGTCGTGGGAAAAAAAAGTAAACACCCCCTACTAACTCCTCAACAAATTATCGTAGAAGAAAGTTATTGGTACCGAACAATTGGAAATAAAGTCTACTTTTAAATGATGTAAATAAAATTTGCTTAGGGGGACATCTACATATTAAATGGAAGCATAACTTCATTTTTTTCAATAGCAATACCCAATTCCGACAGCATAAATGAACTCTACACACTTCAATTAGCCTAAAAACAAATTTTTATGCAATTCGTACCATAAGTTTCCGAGAAATTAATTATTTTAAAACGAGCGTATTTTAAGGGCTGTATCCAAATTCAAGTTCCGTAGTCGATTGTTAACCGAGAGAGCCCTCTTCTTGATCAAGGCACCTTATGAAACCTGTTAGATAACAGGACAGCAGAAGAAATTTCAAAATATCTACTCACTTCTCTCATGGACGGACCCTTAAACCATCATTTTGCCGTTTTTTAAACATAATTTGAAAACTATTTGGAAGAAAAATGTGAAATTTCGGATTTTCATTAAGCAGGGCTTAATAAATCTAAATCCATCAAAAAAATTGCAGGTTGCAATTCATAATTTTTTCGAATATTAATTTCATAATTCATAATTCATATCATAAAATTATAAAAATTGCAAATTCAGCGTATTTATGTTTGAGCACATTAGCATTATTGCTACACAAAACATTAGCACATTAGGAGCATAATTTCAGGAGATATAAATAAAAATATGAAAATGTAATTTAACATTAGAAGCACTAAATTTTGAATGTTTATAATTCAAACACTTATCATTCAAATGACTTGAAATTTGGTGTCTAGGCATAGTTTGAACCGAAGATTTGAAATATCTCGTTAAAATTGGGTATCGCTATTGAAAAAAAATGAGGTTTAGGTTCATTTTAATATGTAGATGACCCCCCTAAGCAAACTTTATATACATCATTTAAAAGTAGACTTTATTTCTAATCTTTCGGTACCAGTAACTTCCGTCTACGATAATTTGTTGAAGAGTTAGTAGGGGGTGTTTACTTTTTTTTTCCACGACTGTACTTCCAGCGCTTCTCAACTCCTTTGCTCAACGCCCGCAAATCGAAATTTGTGTGTAAGGAAAAATGCTATTTTTTCAAAAATTATGTATCCTAAAGTAATCGCTATAGTTTTTCTGCAAGGTTTAAATTAATTTCTACTACCCCTAATTTTTTCTTATTTTTAGTTTCAGTAGATTCGGAAATAGGGGGAGAAGACATATTTTTGCATTACATTTTCAACGATATCGCTGAAAATATAATACATAAAATTAAATGAAATGTATTTTGAATTCGGCGTTACGAAAGCTTTCATATACGATACCCAACACGATATACAAAGAAAAGATTTTTTTAATTAGCTACATTTTTCCTAAATGTATTTGTGAATAGTTAATAATTTGAACTTTCTGCGTTCCATAGTTTACGAGTAAAGTGGTTGTGACAGACATGGGAGTGATCTTATAATGGTTCCGATTTCACTTTCTAAGTACGAAACCCTAAAAAATAACTGAACTACCAGAGAGCCCAACGGTGCCTTTTTGGGCTACCACTATTTCCAAATAACCATTATCGTAGGAGATTTCAACGTATTAAGATTAACAATGATTATTGCTCTGAAATAGTGGTAGCCAAAAAGTGATCGGACAGCTTCCTGTACTAGGTTTTAGTTACTTGAATACATAAAGCTATATATTGTATAATGAATAGATTTGTTAAAGTTTTAATTAATGCAACCTTTAGAGATATTTTTAAGATCACCTGTACCATCATAACATCTTAAGGATTTATTTTTTATATTTAGCAAACAGAATAAATTAAAATTAATTAAAAAAAATGATTTATATAGCATTTCTTTCAATTCGAAACAATCAAAACTATAAAAATGATCTAAGTATTTATATTTTAATGATGATTGTTTAAAACCTTTATAATATTGAATTAAATCATTGTTTTATTTTTTTTTTAAATTTCAGATTGTGTGCTAAAGATAAAGGCAATTTTGATGCGGAAGTGGGTGCAAAAATTTTTTCAATTGACAAACCAGCTTCAACTGATGTCATTTACATTGTTACTTCCACTTCAAAATATTAAGTGAAATAAAGAAAATAATTAAAAGTGATTCAGCAGTTCATTATTTTTTTATGCCATAAACAGACAATCAGTAATCTATTTTTTGTTAATAAAGAATCCAATAAAAAAAAATACGTTTTTAACGTATGTACCATATCCCTTATCAACCAGCTTTCAGAAAGTAACTAAAATACAGCTATCACTATATTACTGATACCCTTTTCTTAAATTTCACTATAGTCAACTGAAAATTTTACATAAGTTGTCCTGTATTAGTTCACAACCAATCTATAATATAAAAAAAAAGTATAGGTGTAAAACTAGCTTTTAAAAAAATGCTCTTTTATAAGCATTCAATGTTCATCTTGAAAATCATTTTGAATTTTGATTCATGCTTTTTCCCAAAACGTTGCGTTACAATTCATTAATTTGACGTAGACACCGAACTCGATTATGAAAAATTAACTTCTTTTTTTACGATTGGTAGAAAGCGTAAACAAGTGAATTTATTTAAAAATGTATAATTTTTGCTGTGTTTCTCTTTTAAGATAGGGCAACAGAAATGAAAAAACGAAACATTATTTAAACTATCATTTTAGAATTTCAAAATTGATTTCTAAACATATAATCGCAAATTAATTAATATTCAAATACTAACTGATAAAAGCGTATTTTGTTGATATTACACTCTTCATGTTTTATTTATACTGTATTCTGTACTTTTTTGCCTTCAAAATGTTTTATTGTTGTAGTTTCACAGCCTATTGGCTTATTTTGGCAAGCGCTTATTGGCGCATTATTAAATCTGTTTCAACTCGTATACAATTGAACGAGTTACAGTGAATATTTGGCGAATTATCACTTGTGGTGTGCTAACGGAAAAAGACTAAAAATTAACGCATTAATTTATAATTAAATTCTAAAAACATTGAAATTCTGTAGTATCATCGGAAACACACGTGTGAAAGTATTTTTTATATTTCTAGCATATTAGGAAGTGGGTTAAAAAAATCGATTACAAAAACCAGTTTGTGTTAAATATTTGGGTGTAAAAAAATGATATTTTTCGCCCATACACATTTAATAATATATCATCTATATTATCTATTATATTCACCGAATATCATATTATCGAATATTCAATCCATTCATTTAACTTTTCACTATATTAATTCTATTGTATACGCAGTCATATATATTGTGCATGTTTTCTGAAATTTGATTAAAAACAGCATATTAACCAAAGCCATGCGAAAAAAACATTGCAATTAAAAAAAAACGTTTATATATTCTTGGACAGAGGTCGGATAAACTACTTTTATATTCTAGCTAACTACTATTACAACTACTTTATCGAAAATGCAGTGTTAACTACAACTACCGTTACTTGTTTTAAAAAGTAGCGACTACAAAAGTAGTCACTATTTCGCTACTTTCAGATTTTGTCAGAGTATTTACATTATATTCGAAGACACGGTTGATAAAAGTATAGTGATCCCACGTTATATCGCATCATGACGGGATACAATTAAATAAATGCGATATTACCAAGGACGTTAAAAAAGTAAGAAAAATAAGATACAAAAAATTGTTCGTGTTTGTTTTTAAAATGTCGGTTTATACACATTACTACAAATTTCTCAGCGCAATTTAGGGGGCAGATCACGTTGACGGTTAAAAAAAAAAAAAAAAAAAAAAAAAAATGATTTTTCACAAATTTTAGAATGGATACCTTCAAAATTAAAAATCCACTGCAAAAATTAATTTTACAAGAATACCAATTAGAACAGAAGTTATGGCTAAAAATATCTTGCATAAAAGCATTTGCTGTAATGATAAGCCCACTTTGAAGTCGTTTTTCTAAAAATGGATTTTTTGGTATTGCGTGCACTCTCATTTAAAAACTAATTATCATAGAAGCTTGAAATTATGTATATTCTTAGTTTACAAATGTTAGTTTATGCTGAATCTCAATTTAGTCTGATTTTTTTCACAGAAAATTGTGGATTGAAAAAATAAGTATACATTCTTTTGGTAAAATTTAGTAAATATGATTAGAAAAGCCATTAATTATGCTAAAGAATTTTAATATACAGTAAAAATCCTTTAATCCGGCATGCTCGGGACTTGAAGCATGCCGGATTACAGGATGAAGGTCGGGGGGAAAACATGCAGAAGTTAGAATTAAACAAAAAATGACAATAAAGTCTGCTTTTTATTCTTTAAACAGCTTGAACATAATAAAAAGTACCCAATAATGTAAAGTATAACATACGTACATGACTATAAAATGAAAACGTGCACTGTAAGTTTACACAGTAGGCCTACACTTAAGAAGCTATCTTAAACAAATCGGGAATATCAGTTTCTTTTGTAATAGTCTTCCCTCTACTTTTTTTTAGGAAATCATTTTGTATGATGTGGAGTTTATAGTTTCCGCGTTGTTGAACGAACTGCTGCTCTCAGAAAAGTTGATAAATGTATTCAAGGCATCAGCTGCTTGATTCCAATTGATGCTATTTGACTCGTCCACATCTTCTTCATCAGAGTGAAAGTATTTGGGCGCTGTTTTGTTGATAACACTCTGAATGAGGACCTCATCTGTCAAAATTTTCTCTGACGAGCCATCAAAATCTGCTTTAACTCACTCTTTTATTTCTTCTCGATTCAGTTGTGACATCGGGTTCTCTAAAGGCAAATAACTTAAAGCATCATATAGTGTGTCGTCAACTGTATCGCTTTCAGTAACTTCAAAATTTTTGACCATTACTTCAGTTCAAACCAGAGTTTATGCCATGACTTTTTCAAAGTTTCCCGTTTCATTCCTTTTTCTGAAGTTTTATCAGATTATTATAAACATCAGAAGTGATTAAACAAGGAATACTATTTTTCCGAAAGTCGTACCGGATTATCCAGCATGCCGGACCTTAGGATGCCGGATTAGAGGATGTTTACTGTATACAGAAACAATAAGACCTAAAAAGGGTAGAAACATACTCGAATTGGCTAGAAAGATTCTTAGGTATGAGGTTAAACCAATTTGGGTCCCCCCAATTCGAGTATTTTGCTACCCATTTTAGGTCTTATTTTTTTCTGTGTAAGATATTTATGCACAATCATACTACACTCATAAACTTTATTTACTATTCTTACAGTAATTATTACATGTAGATATAAAATTACCTTTAACACGTATTTACCAATAGATTTATTTACTTAACTCCTCAATACACTCTTAATATGTTAATTGAAACAAGTTCTGTTGAGAGTTAATTATATTGAATTGTGTATTTCTATAATCTAGACTACCACAGAAAAAGAACTCTAAATGCAAACAATAAATAATTCAGTAAATAAAGCAATCACAAATGCTAATAAAAAACCTGGCATTTCATGAAGACCTAATAACGAGTAAATAGACAAGTGTTGCCAGCAAGAAAAGAAGCCTTTAGTGGGTTATACTTGATTTTAGCGCAAGTGTCAATGGGAAAAATCTATGATTTCATGGGATACGTTGCTATACACTGCAGTTAAGATTTGCAAATTGATGAGAAGAACAAATTTTGGACAAAAGAAGCAAGTTAAGGCCCCGTGATTTTTTTTAGAATGGCAAAATTTCCCCCTGAAGTAGCATTAAGCGTCATCGTCAGTTCTCGCTACAAACTACTGATTTTTTTGTATCGCGCTACTTTCTACACTACATTGCGCAAAATGTAGCGCGCTACACTACAAACTACTCTTAAAGGTAGTTACTACTGTAACTATCTTTTAGAGTAGTGTAGACCTTGAAGACTTTTAACGCTCATCTGTACGATGAACTTTTTACTTCAAGTCACTTAGTTTAAATATTTTACTTTATTTCATTACATTTTGTCATATTGTTTAATAGTCATATTGATTATTTTGTCATTTTAATCAAGCTCTGTCATATTATCCTACTATTTATTGTTTACCTTAAATAATTCTCCTATTTTAAATTTTAAGTGTGAATACTCACATTTTAAATGTTCAATTACTAAATAATGAGATGTAACTAAGTACCTATGTTAACTTAATTTTATAACATAATTTTAACTATTCATCATCAACTATAACTGTAAAATTTCTCGGGTTTGCTCAATAGTGCAACCCATTGTGAATTACCTGAAATAATCATGTAATTTTCAGGCTCTTCCAGCCTGCTAGAGCTTCCGGGCTCGTTCGCGAGTACTGGAGTCTACATATAGGTAATGACGGACTGTTCAAATTTTCATCCCCGAAACGCGTCCTGTGTGTTCTTTTGTTTTATAGAGATATATACAAAGTTTTATACTTCACACTAGTGCGATTTGGGATTCCGTGAATTCAACTGCACATAATTTTGTTGCAGATATAATGATCATAGAATATAACACATGATTCCTAAGCGAAATTTAATGAGAAATCGAACTGTGATATTTATTTTTATCAAAATTTTCATTTTGCTAACGAAAAATGCAAATTAATGAAATCATGTTTCATAAACGCTGACGTTTTGAAAGTTTGGTCGGTGCGAATTCGCACTAATATGGAGTTCGAGGGTCAATTTAATATTGGTTTTACTAAGTTCATTGGTGATTAAGTCTTCTCCGGAAGTTGCATGTTCAAGCATGTTTATTCTATGGCTGAAGTTGAAAAATAATCGGTCAAATATTTTTCTAAAAATTCAAAAAGTTATCTAAATTCGAAAGTCTCCGATGACTTTTGGCTGTATGTATATTGAAATTAAATATTCTGCTTTTTAACAGTTGAAAAGTGTTTATGAATGAGATTTGTTTGTCAGCCGTCTGTCAATCCGTCTGGCTTTCCTTCCTCTAAATAATGTAGATGCACTCGGATTGCCAGGAAATTTTATGTGTATTTAAGATTTATTATAGAATTTACGATGTTGAAAATGACGTGTGTAGCATTTATAGTTCGTTTACAGGGACAAACAAAAGAATTTCTTTATATTACGGTCATCAGGGGAAAATTGTTTGCGATGCATTTTACGATATTACGATTTTTCCAACATAATGATATTGATATGCATTATTGAGATGGACTACAATATGCTTTCTCAGGAGTATTAAATGAGTAGCATTTATAATTCGTTTACAGGACCGCGCAAAAGAATTCTATTACATTATTATGTGTGTGTGGGGGGGGGGGTCGTTTTCTGTGCATTTTAATGATGATATGCTACTTCAAACACAATGAAATCACCCAACAACACGCAGCAACACACGTTTTATATTGATTATGGTGTGTATAGCATTTATCGTTCATTTTAAGAGACACAAAAGGACTGACTAAGATCGATAGTTGTTAGAAGTAGTGTGTGCATTTTTAAACTTATAGACCGGGAGGCACTATGCAGACTATCACCTCATCGAGTTTACGGCTGAAATTCCTGGATTTGATACAACTCGATTAACATGTTCAAATGCATCTGGTCTGCCAAGTCATATCTTGGTGAAAACCACCTGCAAATCGGATTTTAGTGGTATATAGGTAGGTTTATCATTGTGTTTTCCTGCACCCAAAGGTATGAAAAAATAGAGGACTGGTAGCAAGAAAACACAATGGTAAACATACCAGTCAACCCCTAAAATCGGGTTTGCAGGTATTTTTTCACCAAGATATGACTTGGCAGACCAGTTCCATTTTAATATGCTAATCGAGTTTTAACTAATCCTGAAATTTCAGCCGTCAACTAGATGGGGTGTTGGTTTGTGCAGTTGCCTCTCGGTCTATTATCTAATTTTGAGTGAATTAGATGGCGTGCATAAATTCTATAGGCCACCTACAGGGCTGCACTCAAGAATTCGAATACATTACCGGATACGGATTAGCAATTGCTGAAAATGGAATTTTACTGAGTTTGTGTTTTTTAAGCTACTATCTATGTTTCTCATTTCATTCTAGAAAAAAAAAATGAAATTTCCTAACAATATTCACTCTAAAACTGGGAGGAGTGAAAAGGTCACTCTTTAAAAGAGTGACAGGCCTTTTCACTCTTTTTGGGGTGCATTTTGTAAAAATACACTCCTTAAAGAGTGGAATTTTCCACTCTCTAGAAAGGAGTGCAATATCTCACTCCGTTATCGAGAGTGTAGTTGTAACTCCCGAAAGAGTGGCTTGCGTATGCATTGCGTATTAACCAATCAGAAATCTGCAAGGCGACAGCGCCCTCGTAAGATAAGAAAAATGATCACATTTTCGTCCGCCATCTTAGGATTAACAGATTAGGATATCATTAAAATTATTCTTAATGGAATACATAAAATAAAGGTAAGTCTTATTTAATTTTAACCCTTTATTCGTGTAGATATGTTAAGATTATGCGCTGAATAGTTGTATGTTGTATAGAAAAAGATTGATCAAGGAATGTTCTCCTGATTTCTAGATTTGAGGTTTCCAGATTCAAGAAGAGATTGTCTATTATGTTTCTTCATGTAGCGGTTTGAAATATGCGAGTAATAATATAATTGTTTTAACAATTGAAAACACACACAAATGCTTAGCAAAAGATAATCAAAATTTCATTAATTCGGCCAATGTGAGTAAAAATAAATGAATGAAAATATTTTATTCTTCCCATTCAATTTTCCCAATTCCTTTCGAATTTTAGCCAACGATCGAAAAAAAAAAAGTTTTATCTGTTTCTTTTGCAAAGCTGAATGACTCAGAAGACATCTGGATTTTCTTCCAATGCCTAGCAGATGCGATGTGAACATTAATTTTCTGTTCTGTGAGATTTTTTTTGTTTGTTTGTTTATTACTGATTTCAGATTTTACACACTTAGAGTATTTATCATCATTATTATTGTTTCGGAGTTAAATATGATGATTGATGATTATGATATTACGAAAAGGTTGGAACTAGAGGTCTACACGGACCGAAATTTCCAGGACCGGCCCCGCCCCGCCCGGTAAAAAACTTAAAAGCTCAGCCCTGCCCGAATGAATTTCTACAAAACATTGATTTTTACGTCGATTTTGTTAAAAATTTGTCTAGTACAAGGAGTTCTGATACAAAATATTTTTCTTAACTTTTTTTTCATGTTTATAATCTTCATTTTTATAGAAGTGCCGCAGGCTGGGATATTTATTTTTTGAATGAATCTCTATTGCTTGTATGTAAATGCTTCAGTTATCATTAATATTGTTAATCCATATTCCACGTATTAGTGTTAAAAATCTTAAAAATGCTATACAGTAAAATCTTCTAAGACGGAGTTGCATAGAAAAAAAAAAAAAGAAAGAAAAAAGAAATGCGGTATAGACAAGTTCTCTTCTTAGCAAGTGTAAATGTATTATATATTCTTTTCTTACGTATTAGTATAATAATTTTGCATGGATCAATACGTTTTTGAGTTTAAAACAGGGTTCCGTCATAGGCAGGTTCCTTTTCACACGTTTTACTATATTTTAATTTAGTTATATTTTAATAAGCGTAGAAAACTACTATTCTTTAAAAAAAAAAAAAATAATAATAATGCTTAAGAGTAGAATAATGGCGATTTAAAAATGTATGTATTTTTTGCAAAAATTTTTGGGCCAGGCCTAAATTAACTGACCTTTGAATGGACCAGGCCACGCTGAGACAATAATTTTCATACGGGCTGCGTCAAAACTACGACTGAAAATTTTGGGCCGTGAAGACTAGGAATGAAACCAGTCCTGTCTCTTTACAGAAAAAATAAGTTAGGCTTGGTCCGAGCCTTCAGAAAAAAGTATAGCCCCTCCCGGTCCGAAAAGAGTGGAGACCAGGCCCGGCCCGAGTGCCGTGAATGAAAATCGTCCCCGGGCTTGGGTCTCGGGCCGGCCCGTGCAGAGCTCTAGTTGGTACATTAATTTTTTAAAACTGTATGTAAGCTTTTTCGGCGGTTTATGATTTTAAAATTTCGAGACTGAGTAATATAAAAGAAATTAATTATAGACATTCTGTATCAGTTATTCAATTTCCTTCAATTTAAACGCATTTTCTACGTTTTTGATGCACATAATTTTTGGCACTAAAAAATAAAACATGATATTTAAGCATTGAAATAAAATGTTTTTTATGCCTGTTTTGAAGTTTATCTATAAGACAGCTTTAGTATATTTTTTAAAAAGTTCATATTTTCTTACATAATTTAGGACTGAATATTTTTTTAAAGAGATTAATAACTACTTTTTTACATTAAAATGTTTTTCAAACAATAAGAACTTTTCATATGCAGTCATTTACTTTATTTTTATTAAAATTCATACAGATACAAATAAATGTAATTTGCTTATTTTTATATATTTTTTTTCTATTTCCTAGGTCAATCTTTTCCTATAAAACATATCAAATCTATTTTGCTCATATTCTACAATATCTACGGGAATAAAAAAAATCAAATTAAATATGATTTACCGTGTCGTTTCATTAATAAGTATTGTTTTCAAGAATAATGGGCGAAAATTAGAAATCATGATTAAGTTAAGGAATATGTTTAAAAGAAATATACATACATATTCCAGAGAACTTAAAATTTAGACTACTTGATCATATTAAATAAAACAAAAGCAAATCAACGAGGATAAAAAATACACATTCTTAATATTTAAATCATACTTAGAACTCATTTAAAAAATATATGTAAGTTTATAATAAGCATTGTTTTTAAGTAAAAAAATGAAAAATATTTTAGAACAATAGGACTTTACAAAAATAGCAATAATTTACGGAAAAAGTACGGTAAAAAGATAGGAATTTATATTTAAAACCAAAAATTAAAATGACATCAAACATTGTTAAACATATAACATCCACCTATTAAAAAGTTACATATAAAACTTTAAAAGTAATATTTTTATAAGGCATGCAATAAAAGCAAACACAAAGGATAAGATTGGAATAAAATATATTAGTTTATTTCTGTCAGTAATCTAAATTAAATTCATATGTAACTTTAACTGATTTTTTCCTTAAAAGTTCAATTAGTGTTACAAACTATGAATTATATAAATATTGCTAATAAAGTATTTTATTCCAATCTTTACCACGCTTGTATCTATTTTCATTGCATGCTATAAAAGATGGGATTCTTTTAAAATGCCCATAAAAGCAAAATAAAAAAAAAGAATTGACTCCGTAAAAAATGAACATTCACTTCTATGAAAGAGTGACTATTCACTCCTACCAGGGGTGAAAAACCGCACCCCTTTAGCAAGAGTGAATAGTCACTCCTCCGAAAGAGTGATTATCCACCCCTGTTTAGAGTGACTATTCACTCTTTCAGAGAGTCAAAAATTTGTTGGAGTTTAAGTGGCCTATTAAGCCAAAAGCACTCCCTTCTCGATAGCAGGAATTCGCTGTCTCATATTTAAACAATTAGAAAAAATCTCTTGTGGCTATGCTGCTTTTGAAATGGAAATAGGTAAAATGCGCTTACCTGGGATTCATCAATATCGCGATGACGTATAACTTCATCGGTGTGGCGTGGCCAGGGATTATCCAAAAGCTTCTTGAAGAAATTATTTTTATTTTGTTTTGTGAAGCATTATTTATCCTTTAAGGATCCTTTGAGAGCTTAATATAAATCCGCTAAATCCATGGGAAGATATAATGTAATTTTAATTAGTATTGTGTGTTTTTACGATAAAGAAAGATTCAAATTTTAGCTTTAAATACTTATAATTAAACATATTACTGGAGTATAAGAAACTCCGTGTTAACAGAGAAGCTACATGATTAAGAGTGAGAATACATAAAACTGCTAAAAAACATATTCGCAGCGTAGAAAAAATATATAATAATTAAAGGTGTCTGGCAAAAGTCAAAAATGTTCAGATGTTCCTTTTAGTTACATATCAGTGGTGAAATCTTAGTTATTAGAACATATGCTTTAGAGAGTTACTCAAGTGGGCTGTAATAGCACTCATTATCAAATGCGGAAGTAAAAAAAAGTAGTTCGTAAATTGGCTTGTTAAAATGATCTGTGTTTAGTAACAAGTTCTTTCTTTTCTTTTTTTTAATCACTTTTAGCAGTTGCCAAAGAACATCTGGGGAATTAAATTTAACACCCCTCCTTAATCTCCTCAGATGGATAAGGTAACAAGTTCATAGTCTTGATGTCACACAAAAGTTGAGGTTTGGGTGTGGGCTTCGTCAAGCAGTCAGCAATCATGTATTGCGTGGGACAATATTTTAATTCGATAATTTTATCTTCCTTTAATTGTCCTATGGCGTGAAAGCGGATATCAATGTGTTTTGTCCGCTTCGAAAATTTTTCATTTTCTATCATCTTTATACTGCTTTGGTTGTCATGGTAAAGTAAAATAGGTTTTACTTGATACAAGTTAAGATCTTCTAGCAGTTTTAATAGCCATAAAATTTCTTGTCCTGCGGTTGCTGCAGCAACATATTCCGCTTCAGCCGAAGAATATGCAATGCTTGACTGTAATTTTGTAGTCCATTGAATGGGATTATCACCCAGAAAAAAATATTGCCGGTGGTTGATTTTCTATTTTTAGTGTCCCCAGCCCAATCAGCATCAGCATACGCGATGAGTATTGGTGGTTTATTTTTACTTATTGTTAGGCATAGGTTTTTTGTGCAATTGAGGTAAATAATAATTCTTTTTGCCGCTTTCCAATCCTTCTCTCGTGGCGTTGCACTTCTTCTACTAAGTATATTTACTGGTGCCATAATGTCGAGTCGAGTGACTGTGGCAATATACAAGAGCGAACCGATCGCTTGCCTAAACTTTGTATTGTTCGGAAGTAAATTGTCGCTATCTTCTAATTTATAGAAACCTACTTCCATCGGTGTACCAATAGGTCTTGCATCTGTTAAATTTAACTTTCTAACCAAATCTTCTATTTTTGACTTTTGGTTTAATTTGTAACCATCATTCGTTTTGATTATGTTGGTTCCTAGGTACTGACTTATTTCGCCTAAGTCTTTTACTCCGTACTCATTTTGCAATTGTTTTATTACATCTTTAATTATTTCACTTTTACTCGCAATTAAAATATCGTCAACGTAGACGATGATATAAGTGAAATTTTCCTTTTCTTTTCTAGTAAACAAACATGAGTCAGCAGTGCTTTGCACAAAATTCATGTTTTTTAATGATTCTGCGATCTTTTTGTGCCAGGCTCTAGCTGCCTGTTTTAAGCCGTAGATTGTTTTATTCAGTTTACACACTTTGTTTTCACAATTTTTTTCTATAAAACCTTCTGGTTGTTTCATGAAAATTTCTTCTTCTATTTCGCCGTGAAGAAATGCAGTGTCGATGTCAATGTGTTGAACAGAAAGATTTTTATATGCCGCTGAGGCTAAAAATGTGCGGATTGTTGTGTGTGAAACTACGGGTGCGAAGGTTTCATCATAATCTTCGCCGTACTTCTGATTATATCCTTTCGCTACTAAACGGGCCTTGTATTTTTGTACATTTCCTAAATTATCTAACATTCTCTTAAAAATCCACTTGCAACCAATAATTTTCTTATTTGGTGGGGGATCCACTAAGTCCCAAGTTTTATTTTTCTTTAATGAGTTGATTTGTTGCTGAGCGGCTTTGAGCCAATTTTCTTTTTCTACTGGGTTGTTCATGTTTGCTATGTCATAAAAATCGGTTGGTTCGAATGTGTCATTTGTTTTTACGTGACATACGTATCTGTCGGGTGGTACTCCTCTATTTGACCTCTGAGACCTTCTCGGTTCTACGTCGGGTTGTTTGGACGCGGTTGGTTCTTCGTCCGAATTACTTAACTCTGTTTGAATGTAGTTGTTGTCATTGTCTGAGTTTTCTACCTCTTCGCTTTCTTTTAAGTTGTTTTCACTATTTTCTATAAATTTAACTGTTCTCGCTATTATTATTTTGTTTTCTTTTGTGAATATACGGTAACCTTTTGATTTGTTGTCATACCCCACAAGTATTCCTTCCTGCGTTCATCATCTAATTTGTTTCGCTGATGTTTTTGTATATAGGCATAAGCTTTACAGCCGAATGTACGCAGGTAGTGTAAGGTGGGTTTTCGGTTGAACCAAATTTCGAACGGTGTTTTGTTTGTTATTTTGGTTGGTAGCCTATTCTGCAGGTGATTGGCGGTATTTATGGCTTCTCCCCAGAATTTTTGAGGTAAGCCTGCTTCGGAGAGTAGACTCCTAGTCATATCTAATAATGACCTATTCTTTCTTTCCGCTACGCCGTTTTGGCTCGGACAAAATGGTACCGTAAACTGGTGTTGGATACCTCTTGCCCTTAGGTATTCTTCCGTTTGTTTATCTAAATATTCCCCTCCATTATCGGATCTAATAGCTTTAGGGAATCTGCCGAATTGGGTTTTCACCATGGCTACATAATCTTTTAACTTTTCGTGAACTTCATTTTTATGCGAAAGTAAGTAAATTACTGTGAACCTTGAATAGTCGTCTATAAAAGTGACGAACATTGTTTTTCCCCCGATAGTAGGTGTACCGATAGATGTGCACACGTCCGTGTGTATCAGATCCAGCACTTTGCCTGTTTTGGGACAGTTTGTTGATTTCGGATATGGGGCATCACTTATTTTTGTTTGGATACATATTTCACACAATGCATTATGATTACAGTTATTTATTCTTATACCGTCTGCTAAGTTTTTATTTATTAATTCTTTTATCGCATTATAGTTACGATGGCCAAGCCGTTTGTGCCAAACTTCTATGCAGTTTTTATTTTTACATTCATGTGCAATGTTTACTTTATTAGTTTCAGCCCTTTCTAATAATTCGACTTGATATAAATTATTTTTCATTCTTGCTTCAAGATAAATATTCCCGTTTCGGGATAACGTGCATTTTTCTTTATCGAAAATTAATTTATAGCCATTCTGTGTTGCTTTGCTTACCGATATGAGGTTCGATTCTAATTCTGGTACGTATAATACTTCTTTTAATGTGATTGTGTTTATCCCTCCATCGGATGTTTTTGTTTTAAATGTCGTTTCACCTGTACCGTGTGAATTCAGCGTTTTTCCATTGGCAATGATGACTGTCGTCTTTTCAGTGTCGTTAAACTTAGTGAATGCATCTTTACTGTTTAGAATGTGTGTCGATGAACCTGAGTCGATTATCCAGGTTTGTTTTCCTGGTTTCTGGACTAAAAAAGCTGCGTCGCTGCCTTTTCCTGAATTGCCCTGTGTTTTGTTAATCCGAATTGGTTCTGTTTCACGGTTTTTGTTTTCTCTATAATAGTTTGCGTCTTCATAACATAACGATGATGTGTAATACTTGGATTTGTGCGGTTGTTGTTTTTGTGACGGTGAGTAAGTGTTTCTGTTCTTAAGATGCCAGCACTCTCTGTACGTATGGTTTTTTAATTTACAGTATGTGCACTGTTTGTCCTTTTTATTATAGTGTTCAGCCGGAAACTTTTTATGCGTTTTAAACGCTTTTGAGGAATTCTCGCTCTGATCTGTGTTTTCTAAACGTCTTGTATATTCATCAGTGAGTTTTCCTTTTATAAACTCTGAATTAAGTTCATTTTCTGGACGGGCCTCGAGGGCTATAATTAAGGTGTTGTAGCTAGGTGGTAATGAACAAAGTAACAGAGCTGAAATGTGCGAGTCATTAATAGTTTCGCCTATGGCTGAAAGTTTATCAACAAGTTCTAAAATATGTGTAATGTGTTTTATTAGATTGCCGTTTTCTGGGAGTTTTGCTCCGTATAATTTTCTCAGCAAATATAACTTGCTTGAGAGATTGGCCCTTTCATGAATTGTTTTTAAAGCTTGCCAGGTTTCTCTGGCAGTGTTTAAGTGCTTTACATGCTCGATTTGTGAGTCTTCAATACTCAAGTTGATAATTGCACGTGCTTTACGGTCCCTCTTCGTCCAGTCCGTGTTAATTGGATCTGGGGGATTTTCTGTTATTACATCAAACAATTCTTCTTTTATTAAAATCATTTCTACGCGAAATTTCCAATTTGAGTAATTATGCGAATTTAATTTTTCGACAATTTGGACGTCTTTGATCCCTGCCATGTTTACTCTTATTTATATATGCGATGAACCTATTTCCTTTTTATTTATTTATTTACTGTAAAATGAACGATTTCTTTATTATTATTATTATTATTATTATTATTATTATTCATAACCGACAAATTGTTCATTCACTAAATATTTAATTGTTCATTACATAAAACATAAATATATAAATGTTTCGTTTTCATTCACCTTTATCTTTCTGGTACAATAACTTTCATTTTTTTAATTCAATGCAGCATCTTTTTATTATTTTGTTTTTATTCAGAACATGGATACTTTTAATATTTATAATCTAAGCCACTATATAACATTTTTCTTCTTTTTCGCTAAACACGAGCACTATATCAGTCTCATAATCTTTTTGTTGGAGTTTAAGTGGCCTTAATCACTTTTAGCAGTTGCCAAAGAACATCTGGGGAATTAAATTTAACAAAATTTCACTTTTGCTCAGAGTGAATAGTCACTCTAAAGAGGTTGGGCATATTTTGACTCTGCGATAGAGTGACTATTCACTTCTCTGGAGTGAATAGTCACTCCTTTTTATTTAGAGTGTTACGTAAGTGTTGAAAGTGTTTCATAATCTATGCCTGATGCATGATTTTTCGTTCTTGTTAATTTGATTAAAAAGAAAACAAAGGGTATAAGACTTGAAGAATTCGACGACGTACAAGTACCTGGAAATAAAAAAAATAATAAAATAAAAAGCTATTGCATAATTTAATATTTATATAAATAAATCTCATTTAAGTAAATGGTTGTTGTCAAAATCAATTGTAATTATGAACCTTTTAATGAATCACAAAACATGACACAATTTTTAGCTTCATGCCAGATGTTTTCTTCGCTGTCTGAAACTTCAAAAAATAAAATTCAAATCGATATAAAAATATTAATTACATTCATTAAAAAAATGATTCATTTATTCAAGCAACATTTTGTGTTTCAGAAATCCCACAGATGTAACTGTTACAAACGTGCACTAAAGCACATTTATTTTTATTTTCGCTCCACACCACACCTTGTTTTGAAAAAGATGTCCTTCCAATGGCGTGGCCGCTATTTGGCCTTCATATTGGCTTTGAAATGCATTTAACTACGAAAGGTTATCAACTTCTGTTCTTTGTACACATTTTATATAAATAGGAGTTTTATTCCGGAACAAAACAATCATTCTTCTCTCTCGAGTAGGAATACTTCAATCAACATGCAGTACTTGGTGAGTAATTTATCATTTGATTTAAAAAAGTCTTTAATTTCAATCTAAACCTTATATTTTGTGATTCAATAATTAAGTTTCAAAGATTACAGCTTAAGAGCTTATCTTAGTAAGGCGAAGCTACTCGCAAGCTAATGTGAAATAAATAGCAGCGTTCTTTTCAAATTTCTGTTTTGCATTTTTATACTTTTAAATGGTATTTTTTTATGCATAGCATATCCGAGTTTGATGTCTAACCGGGTGATTTCGTACTTTTTCAGTTTTGGTCTTTTTTTTTTTTTTTAGGGACATGAGACACTTTCTGAAGACCAATTCCGAAAGGAAAAAGTCCTAAAATAATAAAATAGAAAGAGCAATTAGAAATAATTATAAATCAAAACTGCAACCAAAATCGAAAAAAATAGGAAAATACCCTGTTCAACATCAACCTCAGATATCCTTTAAAAAAACACTTAAATATTAAAATGCAAATGAAAAATTTGAAAAAAAAAAAACGCTGACATTGATTATATATATATATATATATATATATTTTTTTTTTTTTTTTTTTTTTTTTTTTTTTGCGTGCGTTGTGTTCTTGCGTTACTAGCGTAGGCCCTTAACTGCTGTTTTCATTAATCTAGTAGTCAATAATATTTCGGTTCTCTGAATTTTTTCGAAGATTTTGTCCAGCGTATTTGAAAAGTTTAATAACTGAAAATGGCTAGTACCATGTGTTGTTGTAGTGTAAGTCACATAGATGATAACTGCTATGCTTGTTTGCCAGAGTTATTTTTGAAAAGTTTTCTTGGCCTTTTTCAATTAATGAGATATCTCCGATAAAAAGTCACATTTTCCCGTTCTAAAATACTGATAGCCAAAAATCATAGTATGTGACTTACACTACAAGTACTCATGGAAATAGCCAAATGCAAATGAGAAAACGTTTCTAATACTAAACATTACTTCATTCTTTTGGCCTGTAATTTTAATCTAACAAAAAAATGCTCAATTTAAGTATAAACTAAAATCAGAATGTTCAAAATTTAAGAATATTTTTAGAAGAATTATTTTTTATTTTAAATGCAGATTAAATTTTACGTAGTGAAGTGCTTTTGAAAAAAAAAAAAAAAAAAAAAAAAAAAACTTTAAATTTTTATTTTGAGAGGATAAAATCAATCGTTCATCACTCAAATACTAAAAATTAGTTATCTTCTAATATTTTAAATTATCGAAATACGTAGCTAACAAATGAAGGAATCTTTAGTGTTGACGACTAAAACAGCTTGCGCAATAATTGCTCGCGTCTAACATAAATATACTAAATACAGAAGAACTTCCGCTTTTAGATTTTTTCTAGGGAGACAAGACAAAAAGTGAAAATTTCAGGAAATTTCAGTAGAACCCCGCTTTTACACCGAAGGGCAATCTTCCAACAGCATTTTATAAGAGAAATTTTTGCCTTATTTAAGATGAAAAATTCTGCGTTTAAATAGGGCCAAAATTTTTATACTAAAATACTGTTTGGAAGTTTGTCAATGTGGTAATCTCCCCCTGTTCATAAATTTCAAGGGAGTTAGGGAAAAAAATTGCGGGAACGTAAAAGCGGGGTTATACTGTAGTTTGTTAAAAGTACATAAAACTTTGCAAGTATTGAACCAATGCAACCAGGAGAATATCTACACAAACCTGTACCATACTCCTCTCGTGCCGGTGGATTCCTGGTGGATAAATTGATATCAGTCTGAGAATAGAGAACAAATGGTGTATTATATGCAGTGGCGGTTACAGAAAGGTAACAAATGTTTAAGATAAAAATGACAGTTCAAAGTACGGTAGTCAAATTTCTTAAGCTTTGGCGTTAAGTCAAAACAACTATTTGGATATCGAGTAAAACTGAAAATCTTACAATGAAGTGCGTCTATCACTATTATCTTTAGCTCCTGCATCTGTTTACCTAATCAGCCATATTACTTTAAGTTTTCATAATTCTCATTTATAAAGACTCTGCTTTCGGATCATATACACCAAAAATTAAAGAATATAGACAGATTCAGTCACTCTAAAGTTTATTGTCAGCAAAATAACTTCATAAATCCACGCAAAACCTCATCTCTTGACTATTATTTCTTATAGCCTTTTCAAACCTTTTAAACTACGATATTTTTTATGAGATTCAGATTTACGTAATGTATATTTCTTTATTACAGTTTGCTCTCCTTGTCTTGGTTGCCTTGGTGATCTGCGCCATGGCTCAATGGCCATACTACGGTGGAGTTCATTATAACAACCTGGCTTATCCTTATGCCTATGGCTACAATGCCTACGGTTATAATGCCTACAACCCAGCTTTGTCCTACTTATGGAAGAAATAAATACATCTTATAACCGGTAAGTTTTTTTTATCAATATTAATTAGTCATTCAAAAATGTATTTACAAAATTACATGCAGTAGAAACTTGCTCATATTTTTAACTTTATGAAAAATGGCAACATTTTTAAGTGTGGTAGAAGTGTCTGGTATACTATCCAATGGATTTCTTGAGGATACGTGTATTTGTACCATATTTAATTTCTATATCCGCATTAAAATAGATATAATACTTTTTCATTCATGATCCAATTTGAATAGAATGGGGGAATAGAGGAGTGCGATGCCAGTGTATTAAAATTAATTATCAATTTTGATAAAAAATTGTCAAGTATAATACTGTCAACAGTTTAAATTATCATTTTCTGTAGGTAAAATAAATGAACAAATTTCAAATGGTAGATACTATACCTAAGTCTTACGAGATGATTTGCTATTATGCTTGCGATAAATTGTAGCAGAAACATAACATCACAGTAAAGAAGCTATTGTGATTGAAAAGTGTTGACTTGAATACTGAGAAGTGTATACTTGGGAGACAATTTCTTATTTCGTTGAAGTATAATTGGAAAAAATCTTCTTGTTCTCTTGAGCAGAATTCTGTAGCCCTCGACAGCTTTTTTTCAAGAGCACATAATTTGAATGATCGCGGATTAACTTGCAAGTTTTGGTACAGTAGCCTGTATGAAGAAAAATCTTCAAAAATGTTAATGCAAAAAGATGATTTTTAACATTTGAAATTTGTTAGTGTTAGTGGTCATTGATAGTTATTTAAGGTAACATACAACACAATTTCAATTTTCGGTTGTATTTTACCAAAACTACGCTGAACATTTTCAGCCTTAAATCATATTGTCAAAGAAGAATTTATTCATTTTAGAAGGGATTTATTGTTTTTAGCTACAAAAGTAAAATTTTGCTTCTTTAGAATTTTAGATTTTTCTCTAATGAAGATTAGAAGTACAGAAGAAAAAAACAAATGAATCTCAAATAAAAGGTAGTCATTTTTTGCTAAATCTATGCAAAATTCACAGTTTTATATCAAATGAAATATTTTGTAAAATTCTCTTATTCCATGTTTACATAGAGTACACTGGATCACTTCAAAAAGGGACACAGTGAATCACTCTTTTATACTAATTTAATAGTGAAATTTTTAATAGAACATCTTGAACAGTTACAACAATGTTTCCTCTTTTCATTTAAAATTAAAACTACAGTTGAGAAAATGTTCTAGGACATTTTGTTGCGAAATATTTTTTTTTAAAGCACTTTTGTCTTTTGTGAAATTTTAATATCTTAAAGAATATGGCTACTAAAAATTGAACTAAACTCTCTGGGACTAAAATCCATTAAGGATCTTGACCTACAATGCCCATATCTGTTTACTTGACCAAGCACCCTGAGGTGCTATACAGCATATGTCCCGGTTAGGTGGTCAACCCAACGAGGAAACCTCATTGTTTAGTTCACAAGCAAGCTTGGTACTCATTTTATCAACCCTCGAACTCTGAACGTGTAGAGTGGAAGCAAGATGCGCTGACAACTAAGCTACCGGGATTCATATGGCTATTAATTCATATTAAACTGAAAAATAATTATTTACAAGGTTATAACTAAAGTCATCAGGATATTGCATAGAAAGTTATTGTTAAAATTATCTTATTTATATATCGTTTAACACATGCTAAATAATTTTAATTTGAAATTAAATATATAAAATATTCTAATTTACCTTTCATCATGCATGATTTTCTATGCCCCATGTGGTGTTGCACTTTACCTTAGACAGTGGGACACCAAAACGAATTAAAAACTTCGAAACAATTCGATGTGCCCCATCTTCACCTATATATGAAATAAAGGGCACTATTTTCACTTGGAAGTAAAAGCATTGTTGCCTTAAAAATTACACTCAGGTTTTTCTTTCACTATTTCTGCATGTACAATTTTTAGAAATCAATATTGTACTTATAAACTGCTTAATTGATTTTTCTTCTTCTGTTTAGATTGCAGTTCTGATGATAACGATGATGGAATATGATGAAATTAGGTTTAAAATTATAACATCTAGCAGATTAGCAGACGAAAAGCAAAACCATGTAACACAAGCCATTAAATAAAATTGTGAAGAAGCATTTCGAGTCAGTTTTAATTTTTTTTCTTTTACAATTTTTTTTTTAGCCAATCAACTAATCTTTGCACCAAAGATGATCAAAGTATATATACATATATATAATTTTTTTTGCAATTATTATAACAGCTAAATCACTTGATAATCGACACTATATAAATTAAGCAATCATTATTCTAAATTCTTTAATTTTTTAATATTACTCAAATATATATCCAACATTGCTAAATGCACAAGCCATTAAATAAAATTGTGAAGAAGCATTTCGAGTCAGTTTTAATTTTCTTTCTTTTACAATTTTTTTTTAGTTAATCAACTAGTCTTTGCACCAAAGATGATCAAAGTATATATACATATATATAATTTTTTTTGCAATTATTATAACAGCTAAATCACTTGATAATCGACACTATATAAATTAAGCAATCATTATTCTAAATTCTTTAATTTTTTAATATTACTCAAATATATATCCAACATTGCTAATGCACTGATTAATGAAAAGGAGGAGAAAAAATTTCAAAACGGAACTTGATAACGTTACAAAAGAAAATGGAAACTTATATTGTGAACACATTATCAAAGGCGATAATCACAATATAAGTAAGTCGCAAATGATTTCTGTTTGAATATAGTAAGTAAGTAAGCAGAAATTACTATATTCAAATTGCCCAATTAACTGTGAGTCCACATATAGAAATATTTAAAAAATTAAGAGTTGATCAATTCTGGAATCCATAAAAAAAAAGAAAAAAAAATGCCATATCAATACAAATAGAAAACAGTTACACTATCTTATTCAAATCAACTTAGTTTTTGTATGCAAACCTGGAATTTTGAAATCGATTTTCCTGATACGTTAGAATTATAAAAATTATGTAAAAAGCTGTGTTTTTGATCGCAATACAAAATTTTAATATTTTTAGAATATAAATATAAATTAATAATTCAATTTTAAGGTATTTTTCCATTAGCCTGACAAAGGTAATAAATAGCCAAATGTTCTTCATGGTTACAATTATATACGATTTACAACAACAATTGATTTAATTGTGCGCCAATAAATGGTCTCCAAACTATACCAAATCTGTGTGAAACTCCAACATTGAAACATTATAAATACTAAAAAGTAGTAAATAAATTATAAATTAACAATAAAGAAAAACCAAGCGTTAAGCATCGATTATGAAACACTTTCCAACACATTCAGAATAATGTAACAAAATCTCACCGTTTAATAAGTTGAAATAGGACGATGTCTAATTGATCCATTTGGAAACACATAACACATTTGAAATCCCAGTTTCAGCAACTTCCATCTACATCCGGAAAAGTATCTAAATTTTTTGAGCAGCCCTGTATATGATATACATATGGGGCATTCTTACAATCTTTTGACTTTCATGTCCCTGGATAATAATTTTTATTGCAATGCACTTTTTGTGTTTTTTTTTAATTTCATATACTGGGGAACATCCCATTCCATGATTGCACAACAATATTAACGAGATAAATAAGTTTTGGACGATGTTGGGAGTCCAAACATCTGGAAAACTCCTATACCGTCCCGTGTCCCTGATGCTGATTTTTAAGTTGGGAGTTGTCTGGATAAAATTGTTTAAATAAAAATAATTCGATGTAATTTTTTTCTGATACTGGAACTTTTATTTTATATAAATATGTAGCTAAAAATTAACCTGCACACATTTTTAGGGTTGTTATTGTTTTTTAAACTCTGCCCCTGGGTTTTAGATTCCTTACCATTCCTCTTCTAAAATTATACATAAAATCATTTCAGATGCAGCCACATAAGATTTTTCAATTTTTTTCTCATACAGAAGTATGCTAGAGAAAGAATGGCTAAAGTTCTTTGACAGGAAATTTACTGTAGAATTTAAATAAGCATTTAAATATCAATTTCAAGCATCGTGGCTTTATTGGTGTCTCACCGTCCCCAAGGTTTATTCCTGCACTTTTCGAGGTAAATTAAAAAATAATAATAATTTAATCCAATGTTAACAACTGTTTCTAAAAATCAATGAACATTGTGGCTATCACTTAGTCTTAACATGCTTTTCCTAAAAACAGGTGGTAATTTTTCTTTCTGTTCCATCCTTACCGTCCCTTTTTTTTTACCGTTTCGTCCCTTTTTTCCAATACCATCCCCTTTTTTTACCTTACCGTTCTTTCTTTAACATACCTTTAAGACAATGTTATACAAAAATTCTGTATTAAAAGTACGACATTGTTATTATTTCTTATTTGAATGTCCTGTGGGTACTATGTAAATTCATTATAAGTAAATATTTAGAAGAAAATAAAAAGTTATAGGAGTAAAATGGTAAGAAAAATTTAACTTAAACCTCAGTTAAATAAAAATTTTTTCTGTGCTGACCATTTTTTCTTTATTTTGAATCATTAAGGCATTCGTCTATCACATTAAAATGTTATTTTAGAAAGTTTAATTTTGTCAGATTTTTCCCCCCAAAAGTCAAAAGATTGGGAGAATGCCCCATATATATTTGTATCTATTAACTCTATGCATGAAAAAATTTAGTTCAGTTATGAAATACATATCTCATTTGAAAATTCCCCTTCACAAATTTCCGATAATAAGCAGAATGGTACTTGAATCTTTTTGTACAGCCCTGTATAAGAGGTACAGAATTTATACACAACGAGTAACCTTAAAAAAAATTGTTACATTTAAAAGCACATATCGAAATTGAAAGCCCACGCCCAGAAATTTTTGTCAAAGACAAAACTGTAACCGATTTCTTTTGTGTGTCCCTGTAAATGAACTACAAATGCTACGAATGTCCTATTCTATAGTAACAATCTTATAGTTAAATTCAGTAATTTACATCAATTTTAATACATTTGAAATAGCATAATGTCATTAAAATAGTCTGCAAACGAGTTTTCCCCATTGACCATAATGTAACGGAATTATTTTGAGTGCCACTGTAAATTAACTATTAATGCTACAAGCTTCATATTGAATACCGAGCATGCTATGGTAAACATCATTAACATGTATCAATTGCATGAAAATCCGAGTATATTTAGGTCAGTTAGAGAGTGGACAGACAGACGGATAGACAAACCGAATTTTCTTTCATAAAACTATTTAGAAATAAATCGGGCTAGATTTTTTTTCCCGACTTTGCAAAGCATCTAATAATACACTTATATTATTAGTTTCTGTAACCTATAGTACAATTTAGTTAAATATTTTAGAATTAATTACAAGAAATTGGAACACATATTGAAAAGGAAAAAGAGAAAAATTAAAGAACGATTTTAGAATCAGTGTTTCACGTGGAATCTATTACTAACATAAACTTGAACTCACTTTAACAATTCTGATTTGAAAAACATCTACTCAGATGTTAGAATACATCATTTTAAGCATATGAAAAATAATAACAGAAACTGAAAACATGAAAATTAAAAATTATTGCCTAAAAATGTACATTTTTCACATCTGCAATAAACAGAAAATTACATTCTTCTCGCAAATATTGTCAATTTCTAATACAAAATTGTAAAGTATACTAACTTACCTTTGTAAAAAGATCTATTTTTGGACCTTTCCAGCTCTTTTAATTTTACAAAATTTTGAAGTTTATTTTAGCAATAATATCAAGCTCAAATGATAAATAAAACTTTTGCACGAAAAATTAACTCAGAATCGAGAATTCTATAAGCAATTTATATTGACTGCTGTGTTGGAAGATAGCAGCAATATATAAAATCTTCTTTTAAAGTTCACTGTATAAGTAACATTGACTTTTGGGTTATGTTGCAGTTTTGCAACGCGTTGATAGAAAGGGTTGATGATTGGTCAAATTTCTAAGATTAGTCAAAAGCCAACCAGAAAATTGCTTGGGGAACATATTACTATGTAATTTAAGTAATTATCACGCTATTAATTAAGATTAATGTAAAAATATGAGTATGAATACGAACGAGTACAGAAGCTGCTGTATAAAGAAAAATTAAATTCTCAGCTGTGAGGTAAAAACGATTACATTATGTGTAGGAACACTCAAAAGTACATCCTTCTTTACAGACACTGTAATTCCATTTTATATTAACAGAAAAGAAAACTCAAGTGATCGAATCAAGTGACAAAAATGTATTCCACTTTGTTGAAATAACTATAGAATTTAGTTAAATTTAAATAGAAAACTCTTAGTCTCTTTAAGTAGATAAGAAATATCAATAACGGAGATTATTTTTTACGCGATAATAATTGAAAGTATTTATTATGAATTTATAAATATGAATGTTTTTTTTTTTTTTTAAGGGAAGGGGATTCTACCTCATGCAGATTCTAATGGTGACAAAAAAATTACATGTTTCTATTTATGAATTATAAACAATCGTATTATTAATCAATAATTATGTTTAAAAAATAGTTTGAAAATATGCATTCCAGTTATTTTTGGGCTTTCATGAAACTGTACTAATAAAAGAAGGTTCCGCTCTGTCTGCGTGTATGCCTGTGTGTTGACGATGGTTATCGAAATCTACTGCATATAGAAGTCTGAAAATTTGTATTAGGAATGTCCAAGAAAGGCCCGAATGCACCTGAGACTCAGAACTTTCATTTTTTGTTAATTAGCCGAAATATTGATTAAAATCACAACGAAATATAATTAAAAAACTAATCTTTTTCATTTCAAGCCGGCAAAAGCTCTCGTGCATGCGCAGAACCTGATTTAACACAGCGGAGAGTAATGAAGAACCGAATGTCCGTTTTTTAATCGTACATTTATGTCTTACACAATCAGTTTAAAAAAGCATCATTGTTAACCGCTTGAAAAAAAAAATATTTCGAAAAGGTTCGTTTTCGCAGTTCTCATTTTCGTTTCCCGAATCTGGCATCGCTTTCCTAGGGCACAATTTCGGAGGTGTTGATTAACAAAAAAATACGTATGTAAATATGAGAGCTTCTTCTCGTTGAGGGTGTAATCAGTTTTCAAAAATACGAATTTTTATCCTTTATAAAATTCGCGACCGCAGGTCACTTTGTACCTTATGGAGACTATCGGGTTTTTTTGCGGTAAAAGTGCCCTAAACGTTACTATTTCGACACAGTCTTTTTAGAGCATCTCTGCAGATTGAATTTACATCACCCACAAAAATCTCTAAACGTTCGGACAAGTAGAAATATTTTTTACAAAATAAAATGCATGAAAACTTCGACGAAAACACTAAAATCGAGGGTGTTTCGGAGTGGTTACGATCGCTTTCGGCTCAAGTTTTCACTACTAAATATGCATATTTTTTCACAAAATTTTAAAGAATTATAACCTATGAAAATTTCAGCGAATTTCGATGATAAGAACTATATTTTTATGTTATCCTAACGGAACCGAGCCGAAAAGAAGAAAAAAAGCCAGAAGAAAACTTATTTATTTTTCAACTATACACCGAAAGACCAAAACCTTATGACCTTTCACACACTTTGGAATCAACTCGCCTGGAAGAAGTGGAGAACACATGATTATGTAAAAATGGTACTTAACTGCTGCTGAAGAGTCTGAGGAGTCGATTTTGCGCTTACTTCTGTGTGTGATGGAAAAGGCTGTTGATCGAAGTGGCTTTGATGTAGGGTAAATTGTAATAACCCGGCGGATAGGAGCAAGTATCTCCGAAACTGCACGAACCTTGGGTTATTTGCGACCTGCCGTTGTTATTACTTGTGCAAAGTGAATGAATGACGATCAGAAGAACATTAGATGCCATGGCGTTAGAAGTCCACACGTTATCAAGGAAAAAGGACGTCGGAAGACTGCCCGCTTGGTGAAACAAATTCGTAGTCAGACAGTGGCTCAGCTGCCAGCCCAATTCAATGTGGATCCAAGTAGAATGGTTTCGTAGCACACTGTTCAATGGCACTGTATTATATGGGGCTACGCAGCAGACGTCTACTCATGTTCTTCTGTTGACCAAGCGCCATCGTCAACTACGGCTACACTGGTCTCGAGAACATCGTGACTGGACGATGGATCAATGACAAAAAGTTGGCTGGTTAGATTAATCTTGATTCGTCATTCTTTACGATAATAGTCATGTCAGGGTACGCTATCTTCTAGAGGAACAGTTGCTCCTCAACCTACAGCAGGTCGTACATAGACCGATGCTGGCGTTATTGCGCTTTGGTGGATGTTCTAATGGGCATATCTGGAACCCGTGGTTGTAGTAGAACAGATACTGAAAGATACGTACTATCTAAACATCATTGCGGACTAGTTGCACCCTTACATTGCCTTCTTGACATTGCGTCTGTCTTCTCAACTGGATATGGAGTCTTCCAGCAAGACAACGCTCCATGTCACAAGGTTGGAATTGTGCTGGAGTAGTTCCAGGAACATAATGCTGAATTCCAATTAATGGCCTGGCCACCTAACGCTCAGGATCTTAATCTGATAGAGCAAATTTGGGGTATCATGGAACTTCAGCTTACAGCGCAAAAACCACCATGTCGGAATACCCCGGATTTGCGTGACCGCTGATTGAAAATCTGGCACAATCTGTCTCCAACCATCTACCAAGACCTTATAGCATCAACGAAAAGGCGGATTGCAGCTGTTTTGCGGGACAAAGGCGGGCAAACACCGTTATTAGGTAGGTGGTCATAATGTTTTGGCTCTTCAGTGTAGATATTGATATTTTTTCACGGTTATTTCTCACGTGGTGCATGACCATCATATTTAGAACCAATGGAAATCTTAGAGATCGGACAACAAGAACTATTTTATTTTTTTAAGTTATTGAAATAGACCAAGAGAAGAAAAAAGTCTTCTACGAGTCATTTTACCATTAAATATCAATATTTTTTTCTCGATTGTTTCACACAGGCTACGAAAACTTTATATTTTAACTCCTAAAAATTTCAAAGAGTTTAGAATAAAACTACTATTTTTTTTTTTTTTTTTTTTTTTTTTTTTTTACATTTAAAATACCGGACGACCACCACCCTTCCCGCTCTTTTTTCGGCAAATCATGCAAATCTGAGGTTCATTTAAGGTTATTATCACGGGCCCAGGTACCGCCGGGCGGGTCATCTAATATCATACAAATAAAAAATAAACTGCTAATAGTAGAAATTTTTTTTAACAATAATTGATTCAATTAACAATAATTTATCTATCATTAACTAATCATCCAAAATTGATAAATAAAAATCTATTTTCCGATTTTTGGCATACCGAGTTTACATATATAACAAAAAATTATGGCATTGATATTGAATTATTTAAAGTTGGGTTCAATTGTAATGTGTAAATTTCATAACAATATAAATACGTATACCGTTGTATCATATACAATCACGTAATTTTTTGTTTGTTTTTTTTCCTCTTTTAATACGCTTACCTCTAACACAGATCTCTTTTATTACTTAGAACTAGTTTTATAGTTACAGTCTGGCTTTACATTATTACTTGTTTGTTTTGTTTATTTTATTTTATTTATTTATCTATTGCAAACTGTACACAATATATCCGGCGTACGCACTGAAAAATTTCGCCTTCAAAAACTATGTCAATTTTTGAGTTAAAAAGGAATCAACTCGGGCACAATTTTTATACCAATTTTTGGAATCAGCCTCAAAGTGTAAAATTTATTTATTAAAATATCAAAAAACGAAAGACAAAAAACTTTCACGTGGAATGTCCGTTGTCTATTCTCGCTTTCTGTTTGAAGTCCTATTTTAGAATCACTGGAAAACGGATCTCGTGTCTTTCTGTCATAGTTGTACACTGTAAAAAAAAAAAAAACGGAAATACTACTAGCAATCTAGACGCCAGTACTATTTCCGTTTTTTTTTACGGGAATTTTTACCCATAAATTACAGAAAAATTTCAGTTTTTAATCAGAAAAACGGAAAATTTTCTGTAATTTATGGGTAAAAATTCCCGTAAAAAAACGGAAATAGTACTGGCGTCAAGATTGCCAGTAGCATTTCCGTTTTTTAGTCCGTTTTTTTTTTTTTTTTTTTTTTTTTTTTTACAGTGTACAACGATATTTTAAAATAATAACAAATGTGACCTTTACGGATTTCTGACAGTGTTTGGGTATGAATGACAAATTTGCTATTTTAAACAGGTTAAAACAAAACGGGAAAATCAGGAAACACTCTCATGAAAGAATATTAAGCATTAATATTTGTTTCTATTCAAGAAGATAAAATGATAAAATGAAACTTGAAATAACTTCAAAATATTTTTAACAATATTCTACTGCGTGCTTTCAGTATACAACTTTAATGACTCCAAATTTTTCAGGCTCGAGCTCCAAATAACTCATCTCTAATTTACAACAGAAAAAAGAAACGAACTATGCCTATAAGTTCAGTTCCAATTAATGCAATATGGGGAAAGTAATAAGGATATTAAATTTTTATATGAATTTTTATAATCATGATTTTAGCGAATCAAATTTCGTTTAAACCATTTATCAGTTAAAATTAATCCAATACATGTTAGATGTAAAATTCCAACTGGGCGAAAAATGTCCGGACCAGGATACGAACCCGGGACCTCCTGGCTGAAGCCGCCAGTGCTCTGCCATCTGAGCTATCCCGGACAATTCTGGTCGAACTTTTTCACCCAGCATTCCCCAACCATTTTACATCTAATATGATTTGTTTGTCAATTACAATAATTGTGTTAAAATTAATCTAGTGTAATCCAATACAGTTGGAATTTTCATGCATTGTAGAGGAAATGCGGGAATATGGACAGGGGTTTCAATATAAACCAGGCGATTAACTTAAGGCTGCTAGTCACTCAGCTTCCGAATTCCCCTCAGTAATGTTAAGTCTGTGGGCGTTTGATGCATTCGTATATTTAAAATATCTCCGCGGAAAATTAATATTTTTAACTTCTTTTTCCTGTGTACCCTTCTTAAAGGATGTCTCTTTTTTCCTTAGTTCTCAAAGTAATTCTAAAATATATTATTAATTTTATGTGAAGTGTTAAAATCTTATTCAATTAGTATTCAATTAGAAGTATTAAAATCTTATTCTTGTTAAAGCAATTCTTCAGCTTTTAACACATAAAATATTAAATTCAGCATAGAATTTAGGAATATTTGAAACTAAGGAAAAAAAGGACATCTTTTAAGGAGAGAACAAAGAAAAAAGCAATTAAAAACATTAATTTCCTGTGGGTTATATTTTATATATACGAATGCATTCTACGCTCATAGACTTAGCATTAGTGAGGAGAATACGGAAGCTGGGTGACTAGCAGTCTTAAGAGCCTACTTCAGTCAAACGGAAAGACGCGTTCGCTAATGCTAATCCTATGGAAGAAATTTATAAAGATATCTCCTTTGAATTTAAATATTTTTAAATGATTTTTTTTTGCATTGAATAGTTGAGATCAATCTGTACAAAGACCGTTGTTTACTTTTTCGAATTTCTTTACAGGTATTTTTAATGAGGACAATTTCATTTTGGAAACCGGTTTCGAAAGTAAAAGCATCCTGATAAAAAAAATCTGCAATCAAAATCGAAGAAGTAAAAAACGGCCTGCATACAGACCGATCTCAATTATCCAATACAAAAAAAATCATTTAAAAATATTTAAATGCGACAGAGATATCTTTATAAATTTCTTCCATAGGATTAGCATTAGCGAACGCGTCTTTTCGTTTGACTAAAGTAGGCTCTTAATGTGTAAACTAACGAACTGCACAAATTATGATATGACGAAGATTCAACCAGCGTTTGTATTTTCCTTCTATGACGCCTTCTAAGGTGCTCAAACGTCAGTCATTTCATTTAAGCGAATTCATTGTCAATAAACTATATTAACTTAAAACAAAAGAAACGATCTAATCTAATTTTAATGAAGTACAAACTGTTAGAGTTTGTTTGTATTTTAGTTGTTTGCATATAAGTCATTTTAAAACAGATGGGAGTTACTGTTATATGAGTCATTTAATGGTCAATTTATAAAAATTTTAGGGGTGGTCCATATTACCACACTTTAAAAAATAAATAAATAAAGCTCGTTTCTGGGAGAAATTAAAAATAATTATTTTTCTTCTGTTTTTTACATTAAATCGCAAAACTATTTTCAAACTTTCATCCTTAGTAAGTAATTTATAATAAAATTATTTTTACGATTATTGCATTTTAAATGGTTTGTGTTTACTTATTTTGAAAGAATGTTTCATAGAATCTAGGACCCCTGCAATTTTAACAGTGTGCAAATTAAAAATAAAGAGAGTGGAGAAAAATGTTAAGATCAACTCTACATAATCAGAAATATATTTTACTCCCAATCTTTAAACATGAAATACCATCTCTTTAGCCCCAGTGCCATCAATCTGTTGAATTGTATCTAGATAAAACAAGCAGCCATACATCAAAATCCACTATTAATACACTAGAAAAAAATGCAAGGAGAAACTTTTGCCGCAGCTACGCTCTTCACTGCTAAATCTCCTGCTGTATCACCCATGGATTATTAACCATTTGGAAAAATGGTTATTATCCTCGTCAGGGTAGGAAATCAAAAGCATATCTGAAGCGTTTTATTGATTTAATCCACATTTTATTCGTTTTCTGATTGGTCTATACACTAACCTTTACTTTTAACAGAGATGGATACATCTGTTGCCACTATGACAAAAAAGTAATAAAAACTACAAAAAAATTAATACTTTCAGAAACAAATTGAGATACAGCTTTCAAACAAATTGCATTTAAAAGTACATTTTTTACTTTCTTCTATCTTCAATAGAAGAAAGTATTGTAATCGAAATTTTTTTCGACTTTCGGTTTTCGACGGATTTGCATGTTTTAGGGGTCAGAGATTCCAAAAAACATGTTTATAGAAAATGTCTGTCTGTCTGTGTGTCCGTCTGTCCGTCTGTCCGTCCGTCTGTCCGTCTGTCTGTCGCCATTGTACCATCAAAAAGTGTATGAAGTTATGTATAGAATCAAACCAAAATTTTATTATATGTTTTTGGCTATGGCAAGCAGGTCCTCCCGGAATTTGGAAAAAATTCGCCGGTAGGGGGCGCTGATATAACAATTTTTGTGCGATTTTGAATATTGTACCATCCAAAAGTGTATGGAGTTATGCATAGAATTGAACCAAATTTTTAGTTTAAGTTTTTGGATATGACAAGCAGGTCCTCCCTGAATTTGGAAAAAATTCGCCGGTAGGGGGCGCTGTAAATGCGTTTTTTGTGCGATTTTGAATATTGTACCGTCCAAAAGTGTATGAAGTTATGCATAGAATTAAACCAAATTTTTATTTTAAGTTTTTGGCTATGGCAAGCAGCTTCTCCCTGAATTTGGAAAAAATTCGCCGGTAGGGGGCGCTGTAATAGCGATTTTTGTGTGATTTTGAATATTGTACCGTCCAAAAGTGTATGAAGTTATGCATAGAATTAAACCAAATTTTTATTTTAAGTTTTTGGATATGGCAAGCAGGTCCTCCATGAATTTGCAAAAAATTCGCCGTTAGGGGGCGCTGTAATAGCGATTTTTGTGCGATTTTGAATATTGCACCATCGAAAAGTGTATGAAGTTATGCATAGAATTGAACCAAAAAGAAATTTTAGTTCTTGGCTATGGCAAGGAGGTCCTCCCTTAATTTGTAAAAAAAATCGCTCGTAGAGGGCGCTGTAATAGCGATTTTTGTACAATTTTTGTGCCATTTTGAATATTGTACCGCCGAAAAGTGTATGAAGTTATGCATAGAATTGAACCAAATTTTATGTGTTTATTTTTGGTCATGTCACGAAGGTCCTCCCTGAATTTGGAAAAATTCTGCCGGAAGGGGGCACTATAATTGCGATGTCTGTACCATTTTCATTATTGTACCATCGAAAAGTGTATGAAGTTATCCATATAATTGAACCAAATTTTTTGTGCATGTTTCTGGCTATGGCAAACAATTCCTCCCTGAACTTGAAAAAATTCCGAAAGAAGGGGGCGCTATAATTCCGATCTCTGTGCCATTTTCATTATTGTACAGCGTATAGCGTACATTGAACAGCGTATAAAATTATGCATACAATTGAACCAACCTGTCTGTGCTTGTTTTTGGCTTTGGCCAACAGGTTCTCCTTGAATTTGGAAATATTGCGCGGTAAAGGGGCTCCGTGCTAGCGATTTTTATATACTTTTCTTGATTTTTCGTAGTTCTATTGTGCATCGGCGGCTCATGCAGCGGCGGGAACTCGCTTCCTGCTATGCCGGCTATTCGCAAACAGCTGATAACGACAGAATAAGGAAAAATTAATAATTTTAACAAATATCATGATATAGATTAACTCGTTTTTAGTCCATTTAAATGACTTGAGCAGAAATTTAAGATGAAAATCAAAGTTGGTATAGTATTGAACTAATAATATTGAAGTATTAACATGCGTAACTAGGTTTTGAAATATTAAGATGTATAAGATAGAAGAAAGTTTTGGGATTGGCACATCCAACTAGTTTCTCTATACGACGGTGTAAAAAGTAATATTGTGGGATGTTTAGAAAGTTCAGAATGAAATTTCATTTAAAATGGGTCGTCGATGGAAAAGCCTTTTCCCGTACAGATAATGAAATGCTTGGATAATACGTAAGTTTCAGGAAATCTGAGGAATCGCAGGCGAATTTTGTCGCTTGCAATTTTTACGTGTAATAACACTATTAATGTTTAATTCATGGCGTACGTAATGTAGGATCAATTCCATGCGATTTTTTATTTCTTAAATTTTAGTCTTTGAAAAAATCATTTTCCAAATGGTCGTTGTAATTTTTTAAATTGCATTTTTTTTAAAACTTTTTGTGATTTTGGGCTTTTAAAAAGTGCGTTATTTAAACATCGACCTACAACCTTCATGGACGTTAGAATGCTATTCAAGAGGAATGAACCAAATTATCTCTCCCCAAAGTACAAAATGAATTATTGTCATGTGAATTACGGTGTAGAAAGGTAGTTCAGAATAATAGTTACCAAAGTGAACATTTATAACACAAATTTTTTATGTAAAATATTTCTGTAAGTAGCATGAAAATCATCTAAAAAATGTGCTAACACCTTCTATAGGTAGTTATATATTCTGGATGTTTGATTCGTGAAATTTGATTAAAAACGAAAGACATTGCAATTTTTTAAAAATCGTTTACGTATTCTTGAATATACGAGCTACTTTTACAAAATAAGTAGAAACGTTTCAAATAGCAAGAAAATCTTGTGTGATAATTTCTTGATCTTTACAAGATCAAGCTTGACTTTTTTCTCTTATTTAACCCGTATACTCCAAACTTAGGTTCAGCACCAGCGCATTTCACACTAGTGAGATTTGGGATTCCGTAATTTCAACTGTGTATAACTTTTTTGGCAATATAGTGATAATAAAACATAACGCATGATTCCTATAATAAATTTAATCAAAAATCGAACTAAGATATTTATTTTGATCAAAAATTTCATTTCGTCAATGAAAAATGAAAATTAATGAAAGCGTGTTTTCAAAAAACGCCGACGATTTGAATTTTGATTGGTGTGAATTCGCACTAGTGTGGAATTCAAGAGTTAATTTGTTGTTGGTTCTCTAAGTTGATTGGTGATTAAGAGTTCCCCAGAAGCTGCAACATCAAACATATGTTTATTGAATGGCTGAAATGGAAAAACAAATCGTCATATATTTTTCTAAAAATTCAAAAAGCTATCTAAAATCGAAATTCTACGATGACTTTTGGCTGTAAAGTTATTTTTAAATTAAACTTTAACCGATGTCACAGAATTTATCACACAACTACAGTGAAGCGGTCTGTGAGACCGTTCCATCGAAAGATGAATAAAAGGCCCGATTAACTCATAGGATGGTGTTTTTGTACTAAACTTTTTGCACTGCGCTGTTATAATTAAAATTCACCTATTCAAAAGCCTGTAGTGATAGTACTAAAGTTCCAAATGAAACAAAATTTCGGTAGTGTTTGTAGTTAAACTAAAAGTTACAAGTTAAACTATAAAAATTTAAAAAAGCGGCGGTCTGTGAGACCAGTAATGGGCGGTTCTCAAAAAGTGGGCACTGGACACACGTTATAACTTTAAGCCTTTCAAAAATAACTTTAATTATCATTGACTTTAATTGTTTTTTTACACTGAGTTTTTAATTCTTTCAGAGACAGAAAATGGCATAATTTATTGTAAAAGCTTTGTATAAATATCTTAAAATGTTATTATTTTATGCTAAAGAGGCCAATTTTGGACATTCATAACGTTAACTGCTCCAATGTACAGTTGTGGAAAAAAAAAAGTAAACACCCCCTACTAACTTCTCAACAAATTATCTTAGAAAAAAGTTACTGGTACCGAACGATTGGAAATAAAGTCTACTTTTAATTGATGTATATAAAATTTGTTTAAGGGGCCATCTACATATTAAAACGAACCATAACTTTGTTTTTTTGAATAGTAGTACACAATTCTGACAGTATAAATGAACTCTACACCTTCCAATTAGCCTATAAACAAATTTTTATGCAATTCTTGCCATAAGTTTCCGAGAAATTAATTATTTTAAAACGAGCGTATTTTAAGAGCTGTATCCAAATTGAAGTTCCGAACTCGATTGTTAACCGAGAGAGCCGCCTTCTTGATCAAGGCACGTTTAAGCGGCAATGAAACCTGTTTGATTACAGGATAGCAGAATAAATTTCAAAAATTTACTCACTTCTATCATAGACGGCCCCTAAAACCATCATTTTGCCGTTTTTTAAGCATAATTTGAAAACTACTTGGAAGAAAAATGTGAAATTTGGGATTTCCATAAAGCAGGACTTAATAAATCTAAATCCATCAAAAAATTGTATGTTGCAATTCATAATTTTTTCGAATATTAATTTCATGATTCATAATTCATATCATAAAGTTGTGAAAATTGCAAATTCAACGTATTTATGTTTGGGTATATTAGTATTATTGCTAAACAAAAAATTAGCTCATTAGGAGCATAATTTCAGGAGATATAAATAAAAATATGAAAATGTAATTTAACATTAGAAGTACTAAATTCTGAATGTCTATAATTCAAAAACTTATCATTCGAATGACTTGAAATTTGGTTTCTAGGCATATTTTGAACCGAACATTTGAAATATCTCGTTAAATTTGGGTACTGCCATTGAAAAAAATTAAGTTTGAATTCGTTTTAATATGTATATGGCCCCTAAGCAAATTTTATACACACCATTTAAAAGTAGACTTTATTTCCAATCGCCCGGTACCAGTAACTTTCGTCTACGGTAATTTGTCGAGGAGTTAGTATGGGGTGTTTACTTTTTTTTTCCACGACTGTACCACCAAGAAAAAGAGTTTTAACTTGTTTCCAGGTGGTTCTAATGGTAAACAACGAATGCATAAAGGAAACGGATGATTGTTTGATAATTTCATTATCAGATGACAGTCTGACTTAATGCTTTTTGAAGTTAGAAGGACTTTTCTAGAAAGAATTTTTCTGTATTTTGTTATGTCTAAAAGTAACGTACGTAACAAAGCTATCATTTCGAAGAAAAATACATCAAGTAAGTACTTTAAACTCTTTTATCTAACTTTAAAATCATTTTTTAAAAAATTTAAAGTATTTGTATGTATTTTTGTAAGATTGTTTTGCAATAAATGTACTTTTCTCAAATAAGAAACTGGAATGTCCGAATCCCGTAACGATGAAAACGGCGATTTTATTTTCAGTAAATTTACTTTTAAAGATGATTCGATGTCCTTAAACGTATAAAAAGATATTTATTACAATGTTTTATAGTAAATAATTACGTGTTTTGTATAAATAAAGCGTATTTAGTACGTGTAATGTTATAACTTCTCTAGAAGTATGCTCAACTTACGTGTGTACGGTGGACACAAAATGGCGGCCGCTGCGAACGTTACGTAATTTTGGACATGCTTATTTAAAAGTATGATTTAAAAATAATAGTAAAACTTCTATTACTTATTTCAAAAGTAATTCTTCAGCGATCTTAGGCTTTTTTATGTATTTTGCAAAGTTTTCTTTGTAGCAAATGTACCCCAAAAGATTATTTAATAACATTGTCCAAATCGTGAAACGATCTAAACATTAATAATTTTAATTTTCTAAATACAGAAGTAAATATATTATAACAGAGTTCATTGTTCTAACATACATCTTAAAAAATAAAATAAATGTTTTTTAGTTAAATTATTGTACTTGAGTTCTTTTTTTTTTTAATTCAAGGTTTAAGTATCCCACTGGCTGTTAAAATCTAACGTCCACCCAACCAATCAGGGATCGCTTTGCCTGCTGTGAACCCCACCAGAGTAAGATCGGCAAGTTCAGAGGTCAGAATAAGAATCCCATCTCCTTAAAATTCCATTCTTCCTCTTTGCTCCCACACTAAAATGCAAGGCAAATAAAAAGTTTAAGCCACTTCGTGCTGTAAGTTTGGTTAAAAAAAAAAAAAAAAAAAAAAAAAAAAAAAAAAAAAAAACAGAAATTGACAGTATTCAAAGTATAGAAGACAGTCAGCGAAAACTGTTAAAGATACTTGTTATGTTGTAAAAGCTTTACATAACATTCCCCCTTCTTAAATTTACATAAATTTAATTTTGTATATTCTGTTAATTTTAATAATCTACTTCCTTTTACCATCTTTCAATTTTGACAGCAAATTTTATTAAGTTTTAAATATTAAATCCTAAATCTTTATTTTTAATTACTTCATTTAAAATTACATTTATTATATTCTATTATCTTTTTCCATTTCTCTGATAAACTTTCATAACAATTGCTGAAATCGTTTGCCAGAGAAACGAAATTCTAACTCCTAGACTTTTCTTTATTCTTAATTACTTCCTATTCACTTCGCACCCCAAAAGATGCAACTTTTAAGAAGGTTTTGTCCCTTATCTCAAAACGGACAGGAAATTCCTTTTGACGTCAGAGGAACTCCCACATAGCGAACATTCCTTATTTTACCGCTCGTTAGAGTGTTGCCATTCCACGGTGATTATTCCGCCGCTAAAACTTTTTCCCCCTGTTCACGTTCGATAGATCGTGCTCTTCGATTCAATGGATCGTCTTTTGGAGCATTCTTATTGGCTGTTTTCGCTGAAAGCATACTCCAATTTTCCGCAGGCTTTTCAAATAAGAGTCAGTTTTAGAATTTTATCGGAAGATACAAGACCGATTTTTGGATCAGCGTTTCCTATTTTTTTGCCGCTGGGTCAAAGACCCAGCGGGCATCTACAGTCAGCAATAGCCATTTTCCAATTAATAACGTCATATTTGAAGGAATTTCAGTTATAAGGATTAGTCGAAAAGTATTCCAGGATGGCTTTTCATTCCGAAATCTCGGAGATTATCCCATACAGCAAAAGATCAGCAGGAAGTTTAAATAGCTTATAATCATCGCATTACTTCACTCAACTTTTGGTTGCATCCTTTAAGAGATAATTGCCTTCAGATGTTCGTTGACGATTGATATATTCTCTAAAAAAAAGAAATCTCAATTAAGATAATACTACTGTGAATTTCAGATCTTATGGATCATTAATATATTTACCCTATGTTTCGAGTTTTATAATAACCCTTCGTAGATATTGCAAGCTTCAAATATTCAACAGCATATATTCGTTTATTACGAACTTTCATCTATCGCCTGCCATTACGATAATAGTGCATACTACTCCTGACTTTACTTTAAATACTTTACTTTAAATACTTTGTTTTAAAAAAATGACTATCTCACTTAAAAGGAACATTAGCCAACGCGTTTAAAATAGACTTGCTAAAAATAAAACTTAAATCAGTGGAAGAAGATAAAATATAAATTTTCTTTAATATAATTTATACTTCATTATGCTATAATATAACATTTTATGATTTTAATTAAAAATATATTTATTGATTCCCGGATCCGGAGTTGATATAATAACAGTGTTAAATAAATGTGTTGATGTGAATTATGGTTTGTTCATTTTGCTTATCTTTATTTTATGTGTCATTATCAGCTACAAGGGGTGAGTCATTGTTTTGTTTTTCTTTTTCAGATTTAATTTAATCTAATTTCAACGCGTACTAATTTACCACTATACGATCAAGGCCATAGTGTGATTTCGGGGAATGTGAATTGAATTTGTTTCGATCAGATTTTCTTTTCGAATTTTCGTTTCAATTTACATATCCCGGAATCTCACTTAACAGTACTCAAAAGATTCACTCCGTGCACACTGTGGAAATAACCACAGCAAAAATAATCAAAGAAGGAAAGAAACAGATATAAACTACGTTCATTTTAGCCTCGAAAATAAAACTTGGCGACTTGATCTAAGTCAAAAAGAACAGCTGCAAGAAGCGGTCAACAAAAATAAGGCTACAGGTTAAGAAAGGAAGAAATTCCCCATACAAAGCTGCAAATATGTGGCAATGAATAAACGAAATGAAAGTATATAAATATGGCTTTATATTAATATAAAAGGGTAAGCTATATGCATAGAAATTATTCGTGTAACAAGAATCTGTGTGTAGATCTCGCATGTAGAAAATACAACAGAGAAATTCCCAGGTGCAAGTTAACGCGTTACGAAAGAAGTTTCGGATATATCGAAAGAATTACGAATAAAAGAATTACGAATAAAAGGGTATAAAAAGGTGTTATGTAGAAACGGGGCTAGTCGTAGTTGTGTAAAAGGGGTTTTATAAAAATCAGTGATGCACGAACGTTCCCCAGATATTTATGATCAAGAAAACACGTGCATGTGGCATCGCGAATAAGCCGCGAAACCCTTTGATATTTACCGACAGGATGCAGGGGTCTGGCAAAAGAAAAAAAAAGGGGGAAATTGAAATTTTATATCAAAATTATAGTAAAAGGGGGATAATAATATGCAATATGAGACATGAAGGGTGAAAGTGTCCAATGGCTAGAGGCTTATTGTAAATGAGTATCCAGTTAGGTACCGAAAGAGCTCTGATTGGAAATTCTGAGGGGGGCGTAAAATTTTAGGAAAGCAGGGACGCTGAAGAAAAAAAGCGAACACGAAAAAAATAAGGGCTATCAGAGATTTGAGCGCTTTCTGAAAAGTATAACATAGAGAGCTCACTGTAGAGCTAAGTTTTAAACTTAAGTTAGAAATCAGTGTTTGGATTCCTAGAGATGACATCAGCCAAGCAGTATTGGGGTAAGTGGATAAATCCTTTTAGTATTTCGAGCAATTTCATTTATTAGTCTAACGTTAACTCCCGCTACACATCCCTTTGCGTTTCGCATTCTATTCTATAACTTGTGTTATTATATTTAAGGTGTTTAGTTATGATGACAAGTCATCATGTATATGGCAAAGAGACATGTATTGGCTCATTTTTAGAAATGATAAAGCATGGCTTTAATCTAATGTATTAGCGGAAATACTGTGTTTAAATAAACTATATTGATATCTTCAACCCTTTCTCTCTTTCTTTAAAACATTGTTTCCATATGACTAACACTTAACAACATTCCGGTTTGCAAGAATTCTGGGTTTAGCGAGATCGGCCATAAGATGTTAGAATCCGTAGCAATTAATAGTTATAATAATCTTACCAGCGAGTAGCGCAGGTAATAATAATAGGAAATATCAGCTATGCAACAAAGAATTAAAGATAGCAAATCAGTAGTCGGACACTGATGCCGTGACAGTTTATTACTTCTTTAAGTATTAAAAGAAAGGAAATGGCTGGAACCAAAGGGATGTTTACTTAATAATTCCAGTAAATTAATAAATATTAAATAATAAGAAACGATGCATTAACAAGGATGTTCTTTTCTTTTGTTTTAGAAATAATTCACACTTGCTTAACCTTTGTACAACAAAAGGAAGTTAATTTTATATAAATATATTGTTACTAAGAATGAATAAATTAAAATTTATTAAAAAAATATATATATATTAATAATAATAATAATAATAATAATAAATATATAAATAAGTATATAAAATTGTAGTGATAATCAAAGCATTGGTAAAAAAAAAAAAAAAAGAAATGGGACATATGTGTGTTGATATATATATTATTTTCAAGTATCCATCTACTATTTTCTAGTGTGATTATTCTCCTAGGTGTCAAATACTCTGATCACCATTTTTTCGAAAATATAATACCTTATATATGTGCATTTATTCTATATATTATTGTTATTGAATGGTTCATTGTGTATATATACATATGTCTTTTAGTATTTTGTGTATTTTATGAAAAGGATTCTAAAATGTATCCAAAATCCCTGTAGTTTATTATATTTAAGTGTAAACAAATGCGTTAGACTAGCGTAATTTAGTGGAAGCGTCTATACTGAATCACAGTATTATTAAATAAATTAGTATATTGTGTTACTATTATTTAAAATATTAGATTTTAATTATAATGGATGACGGAGAAGCCCATCAAGCGGAAGCTATGGTCCGAAAATTAGCGAGTTTTCAAACGCTTATAGCCCAATTTGACAACCTAAGTGCTATTACACCGAAATTCTTTATAGAAAACCTAGAACAAATCACAACTTTGGCCAATTGTACCAATGACGAAAAAATCCTTATTATGAAATCTCGTCTACGCGGGGATGCACTGAGCAGTGTTATTAACTCACCCGACTTAAACCAGGAAAAGGACTTCGATGAATTTTAAAAAAAGTTTCTAGCGTTTTTTGACACGCAATACAGTTTAGTGGCGCGGCAACGCCAGTTCTCTAACTGTAAAATGCTGCCTCGTGAACTCGTGAAAGTTTACGCAGCCAAGGTCTCTTTAGCAACGCAACATTTTTTTAACAACCCGGATCTAACAAATGATGCAGTAAAAAGCATTTTTGAACAATCGAAACTTGCTAAATTTATAGAAGGACTTTTACCGTCATACAAACAATCCGTGATTCTTAAAGATCCCAAGACATTCGACGAAGCTGTCTCTTTTGTTCAGATGTTACAAGCAAACGATATTTCCCCTTTTGACGCGGAACTGAACCCTGCAGTCAATAACATAAACACGAATGCAGCTACGGAACAACTTAAAACACTAATGGAAACGCATGCATCACACACACAAGAGATAGTAAATTCGCTGACAAAAGAGGTTGAAACGTTAAAACTTCAATCTCAAGACCACGGTCAGCAGGTGCGCAATCAATACACAAGACCCCCTCTCAGACAACCTTCAGGCTATAACAATAGATATATCGGACAGACTAGATACTATGCACAAAGAAATTCCCCTTCTTGCAATTTTTGTAAAAAATCGCACAGATCGATAGATTGCTATTTCAACCCATCGAACAAAACTGTTTACCGGGGAGGATTTCGAGGAAATAGGAGAGGCACTTTTAGAAATACTCGTGGAAACAGATATACTGACAATCAACAAATAAAACGTTATGATAACAGAGAGCAGTCGGGAAATGCCTAAGGGAACGGCTAGCAAATGAAGGTCCCAAAACAGCCCGTTCCCAAATGAATTATTGTAACCAAGGACCAAAATATTTACGCGAAGAAAATGTGAATACACAGTTTGTGAAAGAAAAGGGAAATTTGAAACATACACTACCCGTTACAGAAATAAAATTAGCAGGGAATGCAGTAATTACGTTAATTGACACTGGCTCATCAATCTGTTTATTAGAACAAAAGATCTTTAATTCATTCAACACAGATAAGCGAATTAAACACTTACAAATAGATGCATTAGTCAAATCCATCACAGGTGAAAATTTAAACATTACAGATTGCGTTTTATTACCTGTCCCAATTGGAAATAAAAAATTCATCCATAAGTTTTATATTGTTAAAGATGCACTTTCTGATTATTATCAATCAATTATAGGTTATGATCTACTTAAATCTAAAGAATTTGAAATTTCCTTTATTAACGATAAATTACAATCTGGCAATTCCACTTCGCAAATTAGAGATGCAAGATTTTTTTCAGTTAGCGCAAATAATACGATTTACGCGTACATAACCAATAAGTTTACTCTAAAACCAGGCGAATCTAAAGAAATAAAACTATACTATTAGATAGGACGACAGGGAAGGGGCAATTAATCAAATTCTTTCCATGTCTCAAAAACCCAAATATTGAATTCGTAAACAATATATATACAGTGAATGACGATCGGGGGATAACCGTAAAAGTGAAGAATTTATCGAACAGAACGATCCCATTCAATAAAAATACGCGCGCAGGATCGGTTAGTCAGGATTTTGATTCTAGAGATATTGAAAATATAAAGAAACTAAGACGCGAAGAACTATCAGAAAATGACTTTGAACTGTCTCATTTAGATCCCGAAATACGATCGAAGTTACTTGTTTTGCTCTTTGAATATGCTGACATATTCAGCAAAAGACTTTACACCATAGGCCGAACAGAAGCTATACAACCAAATTTACAAGTTAATTTAAATGATTTGCCATCAATTCGTCCATATCCTGTACCGTACGCTCTACAAAACGAATTAAGAAGGCAATTAACAGAGTTACAACAAGCTAATATTATTGAACCTTCCAATTGTCCTGTTAGCTTTCCATTAATTTTAATTAAGAAGAAAAATCCGTCAGGTGATCCTGCTAAACAAAAATGGCGTCTTGTCACTGATTATCGATTATTAAATCGGCATCTCAAATATCCACGTTACAAACTCCCAATTATTCATCATCTGTTGGATAAATTAAGGGGAACCCAGGTAAAAAAGTCAGCAAAAAACCTTTAAAAAAAACATTCAGGAAAACTGAAGGTATTTCGGACAAAAAAATCTGCGGGTTTCCTTTAGGCAAAAAACCTGAATTAACCCCCCACTTTTTTTGTCCGAAATACCTTCAGCTTTCCTTTAGGTAAACAAACCTGCGCATTCCCTTACCATGTTGTCCGAAATACCTGAAGTTTCCCTTTAAGTAAAAAACCCGTGTCTTCTCTTTACATAAAATCATGTAGTATCACTGTACAGCCTGCTTTTGTCTTAAATAACAGTGGTTTTCCTGAAAGATAAGCCAGTGAAGTGGTAGAAGGAACACTGGAGGTGCATAAAATAAATAAGTGATCACAGGCCGTTCCAACAATGTCACAAGGTGTGCTGGCAAAATTGATAAAAGTGCCTCCTCAGGGGGGGATGCAAAGAGGTGTCAGGGACATCAGATGTGTATAACATGAACAATTAGTTATAGGCCATTCCAACACTATGTCATATGAGGCGTTTCGACAAAATTTAGAAAACAGCCCCCTCAGGGGGGAGCAAAGTGGGCGGAGGGACATCAGATGTGCATAACATGAATAAGTGCTCACAGGCCTTTCCTACAATATGTCACATGAGGGGTGTCAGCAAAATTTAGAAAAGAGCCCCCTCGGGGGAGCAAAGTGGGGGCAGGCACATCGGATGTGTATAACATGAATAAGTAGTCACAGGCCGTTCCGACAATATGTCACATGAGGGGTTTCGGCAAAATTTAGAAAACTGCCCCCTCAGGGGGAGCAAAGTAGGCGGAGGGGCAACAGATGTGCATAACATGAATAAGTAGTCCCAGGCCTTTCCGACAATATGTCACATGAGGGGTTTCGGCAAAATTTAGAAAACTGCCCCCTGAGGGGGGAGCAAAGTGGGTGGGGGGGGGCATCAGATGTGCATAACATGAATAAGTGGTCACAGGCCTTTCCTACAATATGTCACATGAGGGGTGTTAGCAAAATTTAGAAAAGTGCCCCCTCAGGGGGAGCAAAGTGGGGGCAGGGACATCGGATGTGTATAACATGAATAAGTATTCACAGGCCGTTCCGACAATATGTCACATGAGGGGTGTTAGCAAAATTTAGAAAAGTGCCCCCTCAGGGGGAGCAAAGTGGGGGCAGGGACATCAGATGTGTATAGCATGAATAAGTAGTCACAGGCCGTTCCGACAATGTGTCACATGAGGGGTTTCGGCAAAATTTAGAAAACTGCCCCCTCAGGGGGGAGCAAAGTAGGCGGAGGGGCAACAGATGTGCATAAGATGAATAAGTAGCCCCAGGCCTTTCCGACAATATGTCACGTGAGGGGTTTCGGCAAAATTTAGAAAACTGCCCCCTGAGGGGGGAGCAAAGTGGGCGGGGGGGCATCAGATGGGCATAACATGAATAAGTGGTCAGAGGCCTTTCCTACAATATGTCACATGAGGGGTGTTAGCAAAATTTAGAAAAGTGCCCCCTCAGGGGGAGCAAAGTGGGGGCAGGGACATTGGATGTGTATAACATGAATAAGTAGTCACAGGCCGTTCCGACAATGTGTCACATGAGGGGTTTCGGCAAAATTTAGAAAACTGCCCCCTCAGGGGGGAGCAAAGTAGGCGTAGGGGCAACAGATGTGCATAACATGAATAAGTAGCCCCAGGCCTTTCCGACAATATGTCACATGAGGGGTTTCGGCAAAATTTAGAAAACTGTCCCCTGAGGGGGGAGCAAAGTGGGCGGGGGGCATCAGATGTGCATAACATGAATAGTGATGGGCGATAACGAGATGTTTTTCTCGATTGTATGGACATCTCGATATTTTTCGATTGTGTAAATTTTTACTCGATGACTCCAGTTTTTATACATCATATATTATATACGTCATACATTTTATCAAGAATCGTCTGCGAGTAAACTGGAATGAGTCTGTGTTAAAAAAGACAAGGTGACTTCACCCGCTAGTGGGCCCCTCCTTTAATCGGGGCCCCTAAGTTATACGTAATCTTGTAATATGAAATCACGAACAGGTCACCCGCTATATACGACATCGTATAGCAGGCGTGGTGTGCACGCTCTACAAAATCTTGTAAAAAATATATATTATCGAAACGAACGAATCTCGGGGGGAGGGGTCAAAGTGAGCGGAGGGGCAAAGTAGTTGCATGATACGAATAAGTCGTCACAAGTCTTCAGGCCTTTCGAACCATCACACGAGGGGTCTGGATCTGAATTTATAAAAATGCCCTTTCCGTGGGGGCAAAGTGTGGGGAGGGTTGCGGGAGGTGGATAACATGAGTAAGTGGTCACAGACCATTCCAACGATATATCACATGTGGGGTCTTGGCTAAATTTGTAAAAGTGTCTCCCGGGGGGGAAGTGGGGGGGACAGACACCGGAGGAGCATAACATCAATAAGTAGTCATAGACCTTTCCAACGATATCTCACATGTGGGGTCTTGGCTAAATTTGAAAAAGTGTCCTCCGGGAGGGGGGGGGGGTGTCACTGGAGGAGCATAACATCAATAAGTAGTCACAGACCTTTCCAACGATATCTCACATGAGGGGTCTTGGCTAAATTTCAAAAAGTGTCTCCCGGGGGGGGGGGGGAAGTGGGGGGACGAACATCATAGGTGCATAACATCAATAAGTAGTCACAAACCTTTCCAACGATATCTTACATGAGGGGTCTTGGCTAAATTTGGAAAAGCGTCCCCCGGGGGGGGGCAAAGTTGTGGGGACGAACACCATAGGGGCATAACATCAATGAGTAGTCACAGACCTTTCCAACGATATCTCACATGAAGGGTCTTGATTAAATTTGGAAAAATGTCCCCCGGGGGGGGGGCAAAGTGTGGGGGACTGTCACCGGAGGTGCATAACATCAATAAGTAGTCACAGACCTTTCCAATGATACCTCACATGAGGGGTCTTGGCTAAATTTGGAAAAGTGTCCCCCGGGGGGCAAAGTGGGGGACGGCCACCGGAAGTGCATAACATCAATAAGTAGTCACAAACCTTTCGAACGATATGCCACATGAGGGGTCTTGGCTAAATTTAGAAAAGTGTCCTGAAATGTCATATATTTTAAGTAATATTTATCGGAGGGCTCCATAAAAAAAAATCCGATCTAAAATGATAAAACAAAAAAACTACCCCCCGCAGTGGGGGCCAAATTGGGGAGGGGAGGAAGAAAGTCTCATAATATGAAAGAGTCATACGAGAGCTTTCCGATAACATATCACATGACCGGTCCAAAAAAACTTTGAAAATTGCTCCCCCTCCCCCCTTGGGCCCACTCTTTCGCAACGGAATTCACGCAGCCCCCACTTTAAAATTTTTATCTTCAGTAAATAATATTTATTGGAAGACTTCATAAAAAACTCACATCTAAAATGTTATTTAAATTTATCATAGAAATCGGCTACGGTTTTAAAAATTTGTTCGCCCCCTCACTACCTCCCGAATTTCACCTTCGGGAGAAGAAAGGTTCATAATATGAAAGAGTTGTGAAAGGGCTTTTCGATAATATGTCACAGGAAGAGTTCGTTAAAATGTTTTAAATTGCGCCCCGCCCACTCTCACGTCCTCGGAATTCACCCGACCCACCTTCCTCTTTGAAATTTTTATATTTAATAAATAATATTTATCGGAGGGCTCCAGGTATGTGACAGCTTGGTAGGGCTAAAATAAGAAAAGCATTGAAAATTAAAGCTTCATTTCACAGCTCATTGTCATGCCCATTTCTTTCTCCAGCTTGCCCCTCGATATCTCTTCTCGGCCCTTCTTGGCCAAGAGTGAAATGACAACCATCGAGAGTAACATTTCGAGAAAGGACGAAAACTGATTTCTCATTCTCGACAATGTCATATGAAATGTTGAACAGAGACCGAGAGCGAGAAGTGACGAAGGAAGCAATGAGTTACAATCGGTGAGATACCTCGAAGTAAGCGAAAGGTTTGCCCTCGAGCAAAATGTCTCCTCGAGATAAACAAGCGGTTTGCGTCCAGAAATTAGATCTCGAAGTGCGAGAGAGAGCTCTCGCAACGTCGCACTTCGAGAGAAAGGAAGCTTTCAGAAGAGTCAAACTTACCGCGCTTCTGGTGTAAGTCATGATTTCCCAAAGGAGTACACGTTCTTTTCCATTCGCTATTGTTATTAAGCAATATGGGTTAGGAGGCATAGTGGTTTATGTTATCAGTTCGGGTTTCAGTTGTTGATATAGAAGTTTTCTAATGAATTTGGCGCCAGTTTGTTTTTGATTTTCAATGTTTCTCTTATTTTAGCCCTCCTAAGCTGTCCCATATCTCTTAATGTTAAAATGCTATTGTTAAAACAAAACTGCACTGCAAATTATGTGTTTTCAAGATTTTAAGTGTCGCCTCAGGAAAGAGGATTTTTTAAAATTATTTTACCCCACTCATGTAACATATTAAAATAAGGGTAATCTCATAACCTTTCTAAATCTACCTTTCTTTTGTCAATCCACCGAATTTTAGACCCCTGCGCTTAAAATGCTCTAAAGGAATATACTTAGCGGCGGTTTTTTCCGTACTCTGGTACGTTATCTTCCACTCATAGGGAAATTATAAGACTAACATCAAATTGTGTCTAAAATCGAATAAAAAATATGGACATATGTTTCTTAATTTTAACTCCTTTCTTCGCCTCAAGAGGGAGCTTTAACATTTTGTTTCTTCAAACCTTTAGTATACTGTTTGTCCAAAAATTATAAAATTCACAAAATAAAGTCTTTTCACTCTTCCCTATCTTCTCGTATCAATTTTATTTTTACTACCACCAGGGGACACCGCCCAGTGAGACATTTTACTTTTAGCCTCAGGCTATTGGTATTTTTCATCTGTTTTTCATAATATTTTGTCTCATTGTTTTTCTTCATTGTAGATACTATTCTCCAAGTTCTTGATCCATTCTGACTACTTGGGCACTCATTCTGGACCAGCTGTGGCCCATCGGGCCCCTCCTCATTTGTCTGGCTCTAATCACACGCTTCACTTGTTCTTTTTTTTTTTCTTATTCAATGGTTTGGTTTTTTTACCATTCTCAACTTCTCCTAGTCCTCTCTTACATGAAGTTGTTGGTTTCATCCTTGGTCTGCCCTACTGTCAATTTGGGGCTTAATGCCCCTGCGGTGGGGGGGGGGGGGGCGTTCCTTCTACTTTTTCCAGACCTATCATCTAATACCACGTTGGTAAGGATTGGAAGATTAAAATTATCCAAAATACCAAAAATGAAGTCCACTGAAGTTTTATTTTAGTTATAGAATTCCCTATTAGCAGATATATTTGTCTGTTTATCTTTCTATTTTTTGATAATACTCCTTTGTTTTCGATAAACGGAGAAATTCAACAGCATTAGACACACTTTAGATATTTAGGGAACTTTAACTTGTACCAAACCTTGTGCCTTTATCGAAAAGAAGAAAATGCTAATCGATTCTAGCTAATGCACCTAAAATAAAAAAAGAAGCTAGCAAATGTGTCAGAAACTAGCTACTTTGGATTTCGATACAGACTTGAAGAGTCATATTGGAATCGTTAGGCACTGGAAAACAATTTCCGTGTTAGACAGGTTTCCTCTTAACAGTTATATTTGTCTGGTTATTCTTATGTTTCTTGATAAACGGAGAAATTCCACAGCATTAGACACACTTTAGACATTTAGGGAACTTTAATTTGTATCAAACCTTTTGCCTTTATCGAAAAGAGGGAAATGCTAATCGATTCTAGCTAATGCGTTTAAAATAAAAAATGAGTTTTTAAATGTGTCATAAAGTAGCTACTTTGGATTTCGATACAGACTTAAAGAGTCATGTTGGAATCGCTAGGTACTGGAAAACAGTTTCCGTGTTAGACAGGTTCCCTCTTGGCAGGTATCTTTATCTTACTATCCTTACGTTTTTCGAAAGAAACTTTTGTTTTCGATCAATGGGGAAATTCCACAGCATTTGACATTTAGGGGAACTTTAAACTGTATCAAACTTTTTGGAGTTATCTAAAAAGTAGAAGGGTTATTTGATTCAAAGGCACCATAGTTACGCGATTTGGACATTGCAGTTTCATAAAGAAGAAAGGGGAATTTATTCCAATGCAAACAAAATCATTTTAAAATACTGAAATTCAAATGAGATAGCTTTATAAATTTCTTCCATAAGATTAGCATTAGCGAGCAGGTCTTTTCACTTGACTGAAGTAACCCCTTCAGCATAAATCAGGAGCAAATAATTGCGATAGCAGAATTATCGGGCAAACCCTATCACTACTATGAAATTTTCGGCCAGAATAATAGCTAAATTTTCCAACAATTGTTTTTAGCTTCTCTCGTTATAATCGATTGTAAAACATCTCGATTGTAGATTCTAGGAATTAATCGATGGCTGTATCGATTGTGATTTTTTACGATGACGATTTTTCTCGATTGTCGAATTTTCGAGAATCGCCCATCACTAAACATGAATAAGTGGTCACAGGCCTTTCCTACAATATGTTACATGAGGGGTGTTAGCAAAATTTAGAAAAGTGCCCCCTTAGGAGGAGCAAAGTGGGGGCAGGGACATCGGATGTGTATAACATGAATAAGTAGTCACAGGCCGTTTCGACAATATGTCACATGAGGGGTTTCGGCAAAATTTAGAAAACTGCCCCCTCAGAGGGAGCAAAGTAGGCAGAGGGGCATCAGATGCACATAACATGAATAAGAGGTCACACGTCTTTCCAACAGTATGTTATATGACAGGTGTCGGTAAAAGTTAGAAAAGTGCCCCTCTTTGGGACTAGTATTGTGCCCCCCCCCTTGAAATTTTTATATATTACAAATAATATTTATCGAAAGGCTCCGTAAAAAAAATTCAATCTAAAATGATGAAAATACTGCAATAAAAAAAAAAATCTGAAAAGTAAGACATAATAAAATTCCCCAAAGCAGAATATGATTATAAATGTGCCATACATTGACTTCACTGCAGAACATTTCAAATTTTCATTTTCACGAAAATCCACCATTCAATTGTAGGAAAAATTGCGAAATTTGTCACTCAATGGCAAAGAAAAAAAAAAAAAAAAAATGGCAAACTCTTTAATCGTTTATTTAAAAAGATTGCAAAATTCATCAATCGGTCGCAAGAAAACTCGTTCAATTCGTCAGTCATGGAGAACAATTAATGAAATCCTTTAGCTTGCTGTGGAAAAACATACAAAATTCGACGAACAGTTGCGAGAAAAAAATCCACGATTTTCGCCAATCGGTTGCAGGTAAAAAAACGCAAAATTTGTCAGTGCACCTCTAGAAGAAACAGTGAAAAAAAAACTACGATCTTCTCTAATCGTTCGCAAGAAAAAGCCTCAAAATTTGCTATGTTAAAAGGAAAAATTCGTGAAAATTGTCAATCGGTTGCGGTTAAAAAAAAAATCGTGAAGATTGTCAGAAGAATCTGCGAAATTCGTAGATCAGTAGCGGAAAAAAACTCACGACTTTCTCCAATCTGTGTCAAGACTTGCTTACTGGTTCAAGGGAAATATCGCAAAATTTTAAAATCGGTTACAGGGGAAAAAAAAAAGTGAAATTCGTCGGTGTATTATCGAAAAAAAATAGAATTAGTCGATCAGTCATGCAAAAAAAAACCCATGAAGATTTGGCCAATCAGTCGCAGAAAAGCGACAAAGTTCACCAGTAGACCGTGAGAAAATAATCACGATATTCACCGATCTGTCGCAGTAGAATGCGAAATTCGTCGATCGGTTGCAGAAAAAAAGGATTTTTTACCAACCGTTTACACGAAAAAGAGAAAAAATTTGCTAATCAGTAAAAAGAAAATATAATGAAATTCGCTTATCAGTCGCATGTAAAAAAAACTCTGAAGTTGTCAGAAAATTCACGAAATTCTTCGATCAGTCGTGGAAAAAACCAACGATTGTTTCCATCTGTCGCAAGAAAAAATTGGAACATTTGCCAATCAGTCTTCGGTAAAAAAACATGAAATTCATGGATTGGTCATGTGAAAAATAACTACGATTTTCGCCAAAAAGTTAATGAAAAATATCACAAAATTCACCCACCTGTCGTGGTTAAAAAATGCAAAATTCGTCAATGAATTGTGGAAAATATATCAAAATTCTTCACCCAATCGCAGGAGAAAAATTGTGAAATTCATCGATTTGGTCAGAGAATAAAGGCCAAATTCGCCAGTTGACAGAGGGAAAAATCTGAAATAATTCGAAAATCATCAATCGATTGTTGGAAAAAAACCCCGCTAAATTACCATTCGATTAGGGGGGGGGGGGGGAGAAATCACAAAATTCACCAATAATTTCATTCGCGTGAGTATGTCAGGGTTTTATGAAATGTCTTTTGCATTTCTATAAAAGATGCAATTGCACTTCTTCATATATAAAGAAAATTTTCCTGTGACTTTTTTTTTTTAAATTCACACAGAATATTTGATTAGCTGAAGTACATTGCAGAACATTGCAAAGTATTCAGCTTTGGGAATGAAATTCTTTGATCAGCCGCAGAGAAAATCTGTGAAATTCAGTCAGCGACCATATGAAAAAAAAAAATTCAACAACTGTTTATGGGAAAAAATGAAGTTTGTTGATTAGCTAAGAAGAAAATCGGCAAAATTCATAAACCGGATATGTGAAAAAAATCACACGAGTTTTGCCAATCAGCCGCAAGGAAAAATGCAATATACGCCAATCGGTATGGTTTAGATGTATTATAATCCCGCATTTGCCATCTTTGATTTTTTTCTTGCATGAAAACTCTTTTTTCGCCAAGTAGTAAATGTCGCCAATGGTTAAATATTGTTGATAGATTAATATAACATTGAAAAAACTGAAATATAATCATTATAACTATTAATTAAAAAACATTTTTAATTCACGCCAAGAAAATAATCCAAGATGGCAGATGTGGGATTACAAAACATTTGTTCTGAAATAAAATATCACAAAATTTATCAGTTGGTTGCGGGGAAAAAATTGCAAAAATTCTCATTGAATCACCTGAAAAAAAACTGAGAAATTCAACCGTCGATTAATGGGAAGAAAAAAATCTAGAAACCCTTCAGTCGATTGCTTTAAAATATTGTGAAATTCGTCAATTGGTCACAGGAAAACAACATGAAATTCAGCAGGCAATCATGAGAAACAATCGTGAAATTTTACAGTTGGCTGCAGAAAAAAATGTGAAATTCGTCAAACAGTTACAGGAGAAAAACATAATTCGTCAGTCAACAGGGAAGAAAATCAAGAAATTTCATCAGTTGCAGGAAAATATCACAAAATTAAAAAGGTCAAAATAAAAAAGGACTAAATGCAAAATATTTTCAGTGAACAAGGTTCTTGAGTGTTTTTTTTTTTAAGTGTCCAGCTGGCAGTAATTTTTTTCTAGAGATCCACACTGTTGAAGGCATTTTTAATATAATTGTAGAATAAAATGAAATAAGTGATTACTACTCTATTGTTATTCATACTGCTTAATATGTTTCTGAATAATTAATTTGTTAAGACAGTGTTATCATTGTGAATTTGTATTTTTTTTTTTTTATTTATTTACATTTGCTTATGGATATTTCTTTTAAAGAAGATTTCAATATAAAAAAGAATGCAGGTGTGCATTTTTATTATCTGCCTCTTAAATAGGAAAAAAAAAAAAAAAAAAAAGAAAGAAAGAAATCTTGTTTTTCACCCTTTTATGATATGAATCCATGTATATTAGCATTGAGTCTAAGCCGCTTTAGCAGGGCGCAGCGCCGGCAGCCTTTTTTTTTTTCTTTTTTGTGCATGGCAAAGCTCTTTTAAACCCTTCTGCTCTTTTTAACACTTCCTATGCTCCCTGTGGCAATTCAACTGATTGCGGTAAAATATCGCAAACTCTAGGTACTCTAAACAAACCAGTTCAAAATATTTTTGTGAATAATGTACAAGTGTGCCCTTTTTTAGAATAGGGGAGAGTTGGGAGGAGTGGGACAGATTTCACAATTTATTTTTTAATTCACTACTTATGTTTTACCAAGAGTATAGCTTATAAAAATCTAATAGTATGTTACTTAAGCTATGTTTAAAAAATACAAACGCTGTGAAATACAAACAACTGGCTTTTATTTGCACGTTTTAAAATGTTAACATTTTTGTCCCACACCAAATGTGATAAACTCCTTATCACTGTCTATATCCTCAACTCTGCCAATATAATAAACAACTGTCTTCTTCGTCAAAATTTTAACAATTACAAAGTCATTTATCCTAATTTTGGATCATCAGTTAACCAATCAAATTCTTCAGCAATTTCATTATCATTGTGAGTAATCAAATCAAAAGTCTTCATCTGTAGAGTCATGCAACAAAAATTTCCCATCAATGGAATCATCAGATAATTCATTTGCTTTTTTTCTGTTTCTTCCTTTTCACCTTAAGAGTTTTCTTTTTACACAATCTCTTCTGCTTTTTATCAGCGGCTATTTTTTCAATTTCTTCTTTTTCTGGTGTGTCAGTGATGATTTTTTTATCTTTCCTTTTTTCTGTCTTTCTTTATAGTTTTTGTGGAAATGCTTTGGGATAAGGGTGCATATCGGAAGGACTCAAATGTGTTTGAGAACATGTCCCATTCCTCCCTCTGCTGAATATTTTTTAAAAAGGCTTATTATATATACCATGCTACATTTATGCTTTATTTGGCTGCTAGTTTACAAACACTATATCTTTAAGTTTATTATACAATTATAATATTTTTATTTTAAATATAATATAATTGAAAAAAATCATTGAAAGAATAAGAATTTGTACTTACTTCTGAGGTATGAAAATAAAATTTTCCCTTTTAAATACAAACAATAATACAGCTGGTGTAACAATTAGAATCAAACATGAAGCTATAGATGCTTTATCTAGTGGACAAACTAGAACTTAATTCTAACAGTTATTTTGGACATAAATGCTGCTGTCCCACTCCTCCCACTGTCCCATTCCTCCCAACTCTCCCCTAGTGTTTCTTTTTTGAAAAATTCCCGCCCGGCAGTCCTTTTTTCTAGTCAACACTGCATATGTAATGTAATATTAATGTTAAAAAAATGAAGGAGGCACGTAATAAAAATGAACACTTTTTACACGATTAAATCAAGTTGACAAAAAGATCTAGAAACAAATATAAAAAACACCAACTGACCAGTAGTAGAATTGACATAAAAAAGCCACTGGTCCCAAGGAACAGTAAGCATGAGAATTTATTTGTCCACATTCATCACTGGTCTGCTACATAAAATTCTATTTCATCCCTTTAACCCTTTGAGTGACAATTAATTACTTCATCTGACTAAGATTTAATCGAATTTTCTTTGTTTTTTTAAATAAAATAAAGTTATGCGATATGTGTTTAGTTGCAGTTTTGGCAGGGAGAGGAAAGTTTATGTTTACCTGTCAGAGAGGGGGGGGGGGAGTTACTGGTCCTGCAGATTATAAAATTTTTCAAATTAGTGGTCCAATTGAATTTCTGGTGGTACAGAACAGTCCCAGCGGACCCCCAAGGAAATCGAATGCTGAACTGACAGTGAATAATATGACTTTTTAAATATTTACTACTCAAAAACATATTAAGCAATATGAACTGAACAAGCACAGAATGAAATCAGTTATTTCTTTTAAGCCTGTAAATGATAAAAGTAACAATGCAAACAAGAAAAAATTACACAAATAAAATTTACATACACAATAAAACATGCGAATCTGCTCAAAACATGGAAGATTCTCACCCATTACAGACAGGGTTGGCAAGTTTCTGCCAGAGTGGTTAAAACCAGCGGTTATAACCGGTTAAAACCGGCATGGCAGAAACTAGTTTCTGCCAGTAAGTGGCAAAAACTGGCAGAAACTCAGAAGTAATATTAATAAGAACTTTAATGTGCAATGATTCTTAATTCATACATGTATTTGATGTGTAAACAATTAAGTTAAAAATTAAAATTAAAGATTATGAATGTTATTCAAAGTTGTAAAAAAGTTTCAAAATTATCATATAAATATACTTTGTTTATATGATAATAGGTACTAATTTTTTTTCACTTGAAAATCTGAAATTTTCAATGGTAGTCTGATGCTGTACAAGTTTAACTATTTTATATTATTGTTTAGAGTTGAATTTTTATTTAAAAGTAAAAAAAGAAATTTACAAAAAAATCTGTGATATTTTAACAAATGTATTTTTCAGAGTATTTTTAAATAAATAATACAATGCAATAACTTAAAGATTAGGATTCTTGTGAAAATATATAAGTAAATAATTGAAGCACAATAAATAACAGAAAAAAAATTTAATGAAATATCTTGCACAATTATTTTACAATATTGAAAGAACAAAATTGCCACTCAAATATACTATTATTACTTTTTCCACAGAACATTCCATAGCATAGGACAAAATTTTGTTAATCTTTCTGAACACACTGTTTCTTTGTTTTGAATGAAAGAAAAGTTTGAACATATTCTTTCAAGACTATCATTACTTGCTGGCAATGTCATTATTGAGGATGCAAATTTGACAAATCCTCATTTTCACCAGTATTTGTTTTTAAAGATGACCACCACATAGAAGGTAAAGGCAAGATATTTTCTAGGGCTTCCTTGGAGAAATATGTTTCTGAGGCAGGAGTCGATTTTGCTTCAAAGGATATTATATGTGGCACAAAATTGGGATTAATATCAGAAAGCAATTTCCTTGCCTTTTCTTTATGCTCATATGTCAATTTTGATCCCATATACTTAGGATGAAGTAAATAAGTTAGCATATGGTAGTCTGTTATTACTGTATCAAATCTGCTTTGAACCTTTGTAGTTGCTTGTTTTGTAAGTGCAAAATGTGGTTGGAACATTTTCAACTAACAGTCTTAATAAAAAAGCTAAAATCTTTAACAACGATTTTATGCACAAATAACATACAGACACGACAAAAATATCCCATATAATCGTTTTTTGTCGTGTCTGTACGTTATTTGTGCGTAAAATCATTGTTAAAGATATTAGCTTTTTTACTAAAATTCGCACAAAGTTTGATCTATGCTTATAACAGTCTTAAATTGAAAAAAAAAAAAGTTAGATTTGTTCTTTGAATACTGTATTTAAATGAAATGTTTTTTAAATTCATGGAATTACAAGATCCGCATATAACTATAACATTTCTATGAGAGATAATTTATAGTGTTATTAAATTATTACGTTAAATTACAGAAAATTATTTTGAGCAAGTATTGAATATTTTTCTTTTCTTTTCATTGTTTAATTTAAAATAAGTATTGGATATAGTTTTGTATTTGATTTTTAAACTGAAATTTTAAAATACTCTAATAATTGTTTACATATAAAATTATATAATCATACTATAACAAAAATTTTATCTGTTACATTACTCATTTTTTCTAATACAAATCTATTTATCTTTTAATTAAAACTACCCACAATATTTCATTTGTTATTTATACGGAATAAAATGTACTTAAGGAATTTAATACCAGTAAAAAAGTCTCAAATTATGTCATGAAATGTGTTTATGCCAGTTGTTGCCAGTTTCTGCCGGTTAAAACTGGTTATTACCAGTTTCTGCCACTGGCAAGGCAGAAACCCTTTTTTGCCGGCAAATAGCCAGCCCTGATTACAGAACAGTCCTTTTTAATAATTGTTTTGTACACACAGGAGGTAAACGCAGGGATCGATCCAGGCAAAATTTGAGGGGGTTTTTAGGGCCCTTTCACAAAAGTCTATTTAATAAAATAGGCCCCATCACAAAAATAAATATTATAAAATGAGCCCCTTCACAAAAATAAATTTAATAAAATGGGCTCCTTCACAAAAATAAATTTAATAAAATGGGCCGCTTCACAAAAATAAATTTAATAAAATGGGCCCATCCTCAAAATTCCTTTTAATAAAATAGGCCCACTTCATAACATCTTTTGCATATAAACTATTTTAAATATGTAATTAGTAAATAAAACCAGGTAATGCGAAACAAAAACCTTAACTGAAATTTAAAGATGTTTCTGTTAATAAATTCTTGATCCGAATTTGAGTTACTGGATTTCAACTATAGTTACAAAATATTACTTTTCACAAAAATAACTTTTAATTTTCACATAATGGAACCCAAGAATAAAAACCTGCATCGACCCCTGTTTGTTAAAGGCCCCAAGAATCTATATATAATTTTTAATGATGTTATGCACTATAGAACAATATTATTGCTCTAAATTTGTCTTTAAATGTTTTTTTGTGAAAAAATTACTTTATTTAAAATAATTATACACATGTAAAGAATTTTAAAATTATTTTTCCCATATTTCATATTCTGTATTATAAATTATTCTACAATATATAATTTTTTTTAAATTAATTTTACGAGTCGAATATTGCAGCTAGTGACATTAAACCCCGCTAAAAGATTTGCCAGAGATATTACACCTCCACTGAGTATTAATCAAGCATCTATGTTCCTAAAAAGATTATAGCTGCTTGATTTTTAAAGAAACCAAATTACTTACTCATAAAATGATATTCCAATACAGTGATCTGCTTAGAAAGAACTTAGGTCCTTTAAAGGACCCTTCACAAACTTTTTCCCCTCAAAACAAGCGCCCTTCACAAAACGTTTCCACCTCCAAACTGAGCTTTTTACGAGTTTAATTATCAAGAAGTAATTTAATCCTTCTATCACTTTTATGCATAATGGAAATATATGCATATATCTTCTTAAAAGTATAAACAAGAAACTGCACATAACGATTCTTTTAAATTCAGAAAATTATGACTAGATTTTTCCCAAAAATAAAAAGACGTATTAATGAAAATATCAAAAAATAAAATAGTTCTCTCTAGGATGTATTTGAAAAGTGAAGTGTCACGCCGTTTTTAAAACTGAGAGATTTGTATCGCTATTATTTTAAAAAATAGTAAAAATTCATCTTTAGTCATACACGAAGATTTCTTGTAAAACATTATTTCCATACCACAGTATTTCTATACGTGGCGATCTGGCTTATCGAAAGTGGTTAGTATCGCATGAATGGCTGAATACAAAGTACCAAGCTATAATATTAAAATAAGTATAATACAAGGCTCACTTATACCCCTCTTACGGCTATATATATATCCATTTAAAAATTAATTAAAATGTGACTAATATACAGATAAAAAGAGCCCTGCAAAAAGGAAAAATAGAATAACAAAACGACAGCGTAACGACTGCTCCCGCTTATTTTCCGAGTGGCGGAAAAGTAAACATGCTTTCTGTGTGTTGAGTTGATAACTTCCTTCTCATTCTCCCATGACATGGAGTCAGAAATACAGCTACATGAGGGCTGCTGTCATCTCGAGGGCCCGGGTTCGAGTCCCTGGGTAAGACATGGATGTAATTGTGTATGTCCCATTGTAGTTATATAATATATGTAATGAAAAATAAAAATTGTTGTGACTTGTTGTTGTTTCTATGTATAATAAGGATCATTCGAGGCGACAGCCATTGTAGCTATAGGCCCCAAAGCATTCTCCACCTCGGTGGACTTCAAATGTTAAATTACAGCTACATGATCAAAAATCAAATGTTGCAACGAAAACTTTGTTTTTGAAGAAGTAACTTTTCTAAAGACTGGAATTCACGCCTGATAGAGGATAAGGGCAAATTATGCATGTAATAACTCCACCTATATTTTTCAGCTTTAATCGTGGACGCTACCAAAATGAGGAAAGGGGGGGGGGGGGAGGGACCCTGCCCCTCCCTAGATTTTAAAATTTAAGTAACTAGATATTTCTTTTTGTTATGTTTTCAAAAACAATATAAAATGTATTATTTTCGAGTAACTAAATTAAAAGAGCCTCTTTTCTTTAATGTCAGTTGTGCAAAATTCTTAGTTTCTTTTTTAAAGAGGTGCTGTTTGTGTTGTTTTATGATGGCCAATTGTCTACACTTGGGATATTGGGCCGAAGGGGGGTTGCCTGGGGTCTTTCAAAGGGAAGCTAATCCGTATTTAAGCAAAGAAATCCAAGGTTCGAAGAAAACCACGAAAAAAACTCCGAACGACTAGGCCGACGGGCGCGATTGGGTTCGAACCCAGCATCTCCCGTCTACCAGCTTTGAGAGCAGAACCTCTCGGCCACTGGTGGGGTGGTTTTGAAGAGGAACTAAGGATTTTGAGCTAGGACGACAGGAGTGGCATGGTGGAAGTGGGGGGGGGGGGGAGCGGAGTGCATTGTATCGCCTTCCTGCATTTTGAAATTTAATTAACTAAAATTTCTTTCTTTTTTTTGTCTGATTTAGAAGAGCACAGTAAAATATATTCTTTTCGAAAAACTTAAAATGAAAAACTAAATAAGATATTTTTAGAAAAGGGAGAAGGGAAATTGAGGGCCCTCGTTAGATTTTGAAATTTAACTAAAATATTTTTTGTGCGTGTTTGAATACGATTTTAAATATTAATGAAAGGGACTTTGAAATAATTTGGAGATTTTTTTTTTTTTTTTTTTTAGGGTGCATTTTTTGTACGTGTTAGACTTCGAAGGGTTATATTTTTACTGGTGGTAATTTAAGAGAAATTTATGACAAATTTTAGGATAAAAAGGGGACTTTGAAATACTTTCGTGATTATTTTTTTTCGTTTTAGGGGGAATATTTTGAGATTGAAATTTTTGAGCTTGTTAGAGTTAGAGGTGAAATTGTTACTGGTTATAATATTAGAAAAAATTGTGGCAAATTTAAGGTCAAAAAGGGCTTCGAAAAAATTTCGTGATTTGTTTTTCTTTTTAGGGGAATTTTCGGAGATTGAAATTTTTGAGCGTGTTAGAGGTGAAATTGTTGCTCGTAATAACTTCATAAATGGGGTAATTAAAAATTTTAACTAGTAGACTCTTCAAAATAATTTCGAGATTTTTCTTTCTTTTTGAAGGGATTTGTAGGGAATTAAAAAATACTGTTTTAAATGGTAATTAAAAATCTCAACGAGGGGGACTTTTATTTCTAGAATGGGATTTTTATATCGCTATTTAAAATGGTAATTTTAAATATTAATTAGAAATTTTAACGAGGGGGAGTTAAGAATTTTTGACTGAACCGGAGGAAGACGTTAGATTTCCGGGAATTATCTAATATATTAATTTCGAAATAAATTAAAAATATTAATGAGGAAATGCGGGCATATCAAAATCTTCGATACCATAATGTGCAATAATAAAACCTTTAAGTAAAACCTTCATGTTACCTGGTAAAGAAACAATTTTCATTTTCCTTCAACATACCTCATGTGATTTCACGAAAATCTTCTACGTCATTGAAGGTAATTTGGAGGTTATAACTTACAGAAATAAACCTGTATGAAATCTTTTAAAAAGAGGTATATTTCTCTTAAGATAACCTTTAGTTTTCATTTGCCTTAAAGATACCCGTTGAAACCTTCAAAATGGCTGCAAAATCTCAAAATTTTTAAAGGTTTTTCTCTGATTTTTTTACCTGGGAAATTCATTATTCACCACACTAGATCTTTCAAACTCTTTCTTCCAAATTCCATTGAAACCCGAACATAGGGACATGACCACATTTTGCACGCCTATTGGTAATTTTAAATACATCACGATGCCTCAGGGCCTATCTGCGGCGAGTGAAACTTTTTTGAATTTAGCGGATCAAATATTAGCTCCACTTTCAGAATTAAACATCAGTAACTTCATCGATGATTTCGCAATCGGTTCGAACGACGTAAATGAAATGTTAGACAAATTAAAACAATTATTTGAGAGATTCAGAACGTTTGGAATCACAATCAATCCTGAAAAATGCGCTTTCTTTCTACCAGAAATACGTTTTTTAGGTCACCATTTAAATGCGCAAGGAATACGTCCAATCGAAGATAATATTGTAAAAATCCAAGACTTTCCAACCCCTAATACAGTAAAAAAGATAAGGAGATTCGTTGGACTTGTGTCATACTATAAAAAATTTATTAAAAATTTTTCTGAAATCTCTTCCGCTCTTACTGATCTAACAAAAAAGAATCAACGATTCAAATGGACGATGGATGCCCAAACTGCATTTGATAAGCTAAAAACATGTCTTTCACAAGCCCCTATTCTTATACATCCGGACTTTAATAAACCATTTATCTTATCAACTGATGCATCTGATCACGCGCTTGGGGGAATGCTAGGACAAACCGATGAAACTGGTATTATGCGACCGATAGCATTTTTTTCATAGAAACTTAAATCCCACACAGCGCAGATACACAATAATGGAAAAGGAACTACTCGCGGTGGTTCAAGCCGTAGCCACGTTTAAACATTATCTCTACGGCAGACAATTTACAATAAAATGCGACAATTCTGACCATAAAACCACTGGAAATATATCAACACTTGCATAAAATTGGAGAACAGTTTCTACCGAACAGACAGGCCGACGCGCACGAATTCTTACGTGGCTTCTTAAACTGTCTTGAACAATGCCATCAAATTCATTTAAATGGAAAGAAAGATAACACAGCCAATCTACTAATGAATCCCATTAAACAATTGTTTGAAGGAAACTTCCAAAGTCAAGTTAAGTGTTTAAAATGCAATAAAAGAAGCCTCACTTTTGACCCATTTATGGATATTTCACTGGAAATTACGAAAGATATAGGGAACATTAAAGATATACTAAGGGAATTTATAAAACCAGAACTTATCAAGGAAAATTACCGGTGTTACAACTGCAAAATGAATACAGAAGCAACGAAGGACATATCAATTTTCAAAAGTCCTGAAATCATTACTTTACATCTAAAAAGATTTGAATTCTCGAACATGAACACCCATAAGCTAACGAAATTTATTTCTTACCCAAATAAAATCAATTTCCGCCCATATATGATTAAAGAACAGAGTAAGAGACCATTATGATACAATCTTAAGTCAGTAATTGTTCATTCGGGACATTCAGTGGAAAAGGGACACTATTTTTGTTATATTAAGGATGAGAAAAACAATTGGTATCGTATGGACGATGAAAAGGTGGAACGCGTGAAGCTTCATGGGGTACTCAACCAGGAAGCATACATTTTAATGTATGAGAATGCGGAAAACACACCAGAAACCGTTAAATCTAATAATTTCATAGTCAACGCTATTCAAATTAACTTGCCAACAGTACTAGACTTTAAATTAGCATAATATGAAGATAACGAGTTATCGAAAATTATTACTGATTTAAAAGACAACCCGCAACAAATATCCCATAAATATCCAAACTATTTTTTAAAGGACAACTTATTAATGCATAAAGCATTTATTCCGAGAATCAGAAAAAGAACGGATGTAGAACAAATCGTAATGCCAGATAAATATAAGCCACATGTTTTAACGGCTAAACACGTTTCCCATTTTGGGATCCTAAAAACATATAATGCAATTCATGAAAAATATTTCTGGGAAAATTTATTTATAGGCACAAAGCACTTTTTCGACACATGTAAACAATGCATTTCATACAAATCGCCCAATAAATTAGCACCAATTCCCATACAACAACACTTTATTACTTCTAGAGTAAATCAGTTTGTTAGTGGCGATTTCGTCGGACCTTTTCACAGCACTGAGAAAAATAATAAATATATTCTGACATTCATAGACCATTTTACAAAGTTTATTCGATTATATGCTGTACCAAACACCTTATCTAAAGTTGCCGCAGAATGCTTAATGGACTTTATTTGCATTTTCGGTGTCCCAGAAAAATATCTAACTGATAAGGCCAGTGTGTTTACATCTGGAGTATTTAAGGAATTATGTAATAAATTCGGTGTTGCTAAGCTCACGACCACGCCTCAAAATCCCTCGTGCAATGGATCTGCGGAGAAATTAAACTAAATATAAAAAAATCCTTAGCTATCTTTGCAGAAGAAACAGCACAATGGGACGATTATTTAGGATATTACTCCTTAATTTATAACAACAGTATTCACACTACAGTTTCTGAAAAGCCCGTATATTTACAACTTGCATATGATCAAATTCTACCTAATGATATTTTAAATAACACGCGACCAGTAGAGCATATCCCATATAATGACTTTGTTGCTCGAAAAATATCCCAAGTACAGTATGTAAATGAAAAGGTGCAGCAACAACTATTGAAAGCCGCACAAACTAGACAAAATTATCAACATAAAAAGGCTAAATACCGCGAATTCCGCCCAACCCAATTAGCCTATCTCCACACTAGAGATTGTGACAGACACAAACAAACTACAAAAAAACGCATAAATGTAGGGCCTTATAGAATATTGAAAAGACACAATGATGTCGACTACATCATAAAAGATGCAATGACCCCAGGTGCAAAAGAAGTTAAAGTACATTCTAAAAGACTTATCCCGTATACGCCTAGAAAACCAGAATTAGATTTATATAACTCACTAACAAACGACTCCGCGCCTCAAGATATTGAAATTCAAAAGAAGAGCGTTCCACACGCGGTCTTTGACGACGTAGACTACAATCACCTATTGTGGTCTTACGAAAGCATCCCCCTTAAAACATCGAACCCCGTACATGAACAGTCTCCAGAAAGAGAAAACACTGACCTCGAGATAAATTCCATGGACACAAAAATTCATGATAACGAGGAAGAAGCTATTCTTAAGGATCAAACGCCCGAAGGCTCAGATTTGGGTTCTACACACGGTTCCGATCACACAATAATTTATACTCCGCCCTCAGGGTCACCTAAAAATGACCACAGCCCTACACGCTCGTACAATTTAAGAGATTTCCAGCCCAGATATGATCCAAACAGATTTCTACAATGGGCCTTAAAAATCACAGAATAAAGTATTCTCCTTTTCAACACATAAGCGGACGACAACAATCTTTTCTTTCTTTCTTTCTTCCTTTTTTTTTCTCCTCCTCTCTCCAGCTATTAGGAATTTATGTCCTCATAGCCTTGGCGAAAAAGGAAATTTGGTAACATATTTTCCGGGAACCTATTCACTGTTTCATTTTATATACACACGCATTTTTTTCGATATTTATACGATTTATTTACCATAAAAAAGCCGTTTCTCTAATTTTATACAGAAACAGATGTAATTTGTACATAAATACATCAATAATATACATATAAAACAAACAAAAACGCTCATCAAATTTGTTTTCATAGCTGTTTATATGATTTGACAACAAATCTCGATATTTTTCCGTTATACGGACACCATGCTAAAATGTATGCTAATGCGCCAATTATTTCAAAATGCTAAAAGATATTTGTAATTTTATGCCAGCAGTTTAATATGAGTTTTATTTTATTGCTTTATTTTATAGCAGTTATTTGTTCACTTATTTTAAGTATATATTTGTGATTTGATGAAATAGTTCGTAAAAGTCTGGAATTTTCAAATGTTATATTTTTTAAATGCTCATTTTAGTATCGACAACGGTTTTTGTTTTATTTTTCAAATGCTTCAATCCACGATTTTGCGCCAACTATTACGCTGGGCGACAATGGTGTCCCAAATTACACCAAGCTTTTTTTAAAAAATGCCAAAGCCCCTACAGTGGAAAAGTACCAAACTGTCTATTATTTTGCGCTATACGTGTTATAGTGTGTACTATATGCAAGGGGAGTGGAGCGAAGAGTTTAAACATTAAATATCAAAGTTTCGGCACAGATGTCATATACGCGCCCCATATTGGCGCGATTTTTTTCTGACGCCAATGTCATATACACAACGGGTACTTAACTGGCGCCAAAGTGTGGTAATTTTGCTTGATATGTTATCCGGATGTTGTTGTTTATGCTGTTGATGTTTTCGCCAAATTGGCGTCGGAAAAAAATCGCGCGAATATATGATAACGTATATGGCAACTGTGCCAAAGTTTCTATAAAGCAGTAAAAGACTAAAAAATTAAGAATAAAATAAGTGCAAAATAAGACTAAAGAAGAAAGAAAAATCATGCGTTAAGCATAGAATATGAAACACTTTCCAACACATCCTAAATGCTTTAACTCAACTTCGTTATTTAGGGAAATAAGGTAAATAAGATAACGTTACTTCTTAGATATCCCGTCGATCAATTTCGCCAAATTATATAAATCGCCAAATCAATAGTAAAACATTAATAAAAATACAAATAAAACGTCGAATTAATGGTTTTATTGGCCATTATTGGCATTTAATTAATTAATTACTGGCAACCATTATTAGCAATTAATCTTACAATTTGGCGACAGTAATTTGGTCAACGGGATAACTAAGAAGTACCAAGATAACTAAGTAAACATTTTAGAAAATGCATAAAAAAAATTAAAAATTGATTTCAGCAGTTACCGTCCATAGCCATTAGTACCGTTATTACATGCCACTTTTTAGCTAAAATTTAATTTAAACTACTCTTAAAACTACTGAAATCACATTTCCAGATATTATCCTCCATAGACGGTTATGTATCCAATTCTTTGCGTGACCATGTATATCATTTTATCTATATTCTACAAACATTTCTTAGGACACTAAATGCAGTTCACCGTAAAAATGCATAACTCCTTTAAAAACCACCTTTAAGCAATTTACTCTCATACTCAGTAACCCTTACGAATTCTTTTGTGTAGCCCTGCATATAACTGTAGCATTTATACACACAGTATAGTATGCATAAATGTAGTGAAACGTAAAAGCGCATATCATAATTAAAAATGCATTTCTAGCAATCATTGCTTATGTACAATACTTCGGAGAAAAGTTTCTTGGCGAGAAAGAAGTTTGCCAACGTATTTTCTGGCAACCTATTTACTGCTTCATACTCACAAGCAATTTTTTCCATATGTATACAATTTGGCACAGATGTCACATTGACGCGATTTTTTTCCGACGCCAATTTGGCGAAAACATCAACAGCATAAACAACATTCGGGTTACCATTACAATCAAAATAATGACACTTTGGCGCCAATTAAGTAACAGGTGCATATGTGACATCTGCGTCAAAAAAAATCGCGCCAATATGGGCGTATATGACATCTGTGTCGACAATTTAATATAAAAAAAGCTATTTACCCATTTTTATAAAGAAACAGAAGTAATTTTTGCACAGATGTCATATACGCATGGGGGTTGGCGTGATTTTTCTACGACGTCAATTTGGCAGAAATCTCGCTTTCGAATACCAGTTACTTATATATTTTTCAATTATTTGCTATCATTTTGAAAAGGAAATAACTATAAATAAATAAAAGTTTGAATAATAACTATAGAACAAAGCAGTTCATATAATTAAAAAACAGAAAATAAAAGTAAATAAACAGTTTATTAATAAATAAAAAACAATAGCCGGGTTACCATAGCAGGCAAAATAACACCATTTTGGCGCCAGTTAGGTATTCCGGTTCATATCTGAAATCTGTGCCGTAATTTGTATATAAAAAATTATATATATTTAGAAACGATTTTTTTATGCATATAAGTGCATATATAAACAAAGATAAAAGTTCATTAGATTTGTTTTCATAGCTGTTTATATATTTTCGCAACATATCTCACTTTCTGATGCCTGAATCGCGCCAAGCTTTTTTTAAAAATGCGCTATAATGGAAAAGTACTTAAATAAATAATTAACATAAATAACAAATTATACAAACTAAAACTTTTTATTTCGAGATCAAAGCGTTGTTTTTAATTTCGATTAAAAATACATATATCCTTGGATAACCTCAATTGAAATTAGTTTCACAGCTTAATATCTCATTCCATAAACCTAAACAAACGCAAGTGATTCATTCATCGTGAAAGGTCAAAAATATTAAATCATTGAGGTAATCATTCACAAAGTAAGTTCTCCAACAATCAATGGGCAATATTCTAATGACGTCATAAAAGGTAAAATGGTGGCGGTATCGTTTGTTTATGGTTTGTAATCACAAAGATTTAATTTTGCAATGTCTCTTAGTTACATTATTTTATTGTCATATTTATGAGCTCAGAACAAAAGACTATTTTTTCATTATTTAGTTATTAAAGACGGAAAAAAAATCATACATGCATGATTTGAAAATTTTAAATAATTTTCTTTCTTAATACTAAAAAATAACATCGGGAAGTAACAGCGGGTTTAAGTTAAATAAGTTTAACTGTTTAATTCTGTTGTAATATTCAAAATAACTGTATTTATTAGATTTCAGTACTCAACATCAGGGCCCGATTAAACTTTGAAGTTAGAGGAATTACAATGTCATTTCAGGACCTTTCTTTTGGAGAAGCTTTTCTAAATTCATATATACATGGAAAATCTTCAGTGTTAGAAATATTATTCCTAGGACTGACATAACACGAGAACGGCCTGCAATTTTACACAAGTTTTTGAAAGCTACTTTATAACAGAAATTTTACTAAAAACTGGTTACTTTTTTGTTATAGCGGCCCACACTATTAGGATTATGACATGTTGCAGTCAATTTCGCTAATGTCGTAACCAAGATCGTGAAGCACACACATATAATACTATATAATACCATTTCATGAAATCGTATACGATAATTTAATAGTTTTTAACCTTGCTTCAAGTTTGTTATTTATTTATTTTTAAGTCTCAACAATATAAATTGTCCAATATATGAATTTAAAAAAATGTAAACAAAGATTGAATAGACATGACCGCAAAAAGCCTCAAATCTGCATAACACTTAGAACCAAACTGTGCAGATTAGTGGTCTTCTACTGTACACAGTTTTTTATAAATGTGTTTCGTTCTTAAAATGTGTTATTTTCATCTATCACTGCGGAACAAGCGAGAAAACTCATATTATTGCACATGAGTTGTATATATCTTTATATCTAACTTTCCGTCATTTTTGACGGGCTACCTTTCTAGTATTATTATACTAAGTATAACTACTAAACTAAACTCAATAAATATTAAAAATATTTCTCACAAAATTGCTCGAAATATTTGATGGTAAGATCCACTTTCCCTTTCTTTCAGCTGTGATAGGATGTCTGCTAGACATCAGACCACAACAGACCACAACAGCAAAAATTAGGCACAACAATGGCCAACTATGTACTTTTGATAATGAGTACAACTGCTCCCCTATGTCAAGGCAGATGTGGGGAAAGATTGACATCCCAGCGGATGCTTGTTACATCCATAATTGCGAGAATTGTGTTATAACACACAGAACATTCGTTATGACAAAAAATTATCAACTCCACATGCCAAGTGAGTTTATTCTGAAACAAATCACGACGGACAAAGACACTCACTCCACAGCTTATGAGTGCTACAACGAGGACAGAACCCCATGTGAATGCGCAGAGAATGGCTGCGGCGGTGCACTCGATTTCTGTACAATTCGAAATTGCACATCAGAAAGTAAGTGTAAATGCAGACTCACCTACAATAAGGTCGAGTTAATCGCCATAACACCAGAGGAAACAATCTACAATCCAGAAATCCTAATACTAAAGATCTGCTTTTTTGACAAAAATAAGGAATTTACTCACGGAATCCACAGAAAACTTTTAGAAGGGGAAAGGGCACTATTTTCTGATAGAAATCTGTCAATTACTTTTGAAGACCCCATTTTATTCCTTCCTGACAAAGGCAGGGTAATTCTTAGAAGCACTGATTTCGAAAATGTCATGACAATTCCTGATGACAAAATGATAACAATCCCTTTTGAATATCTGGCGTACAAAACTCAAATTCAGGTCATTTACCTGCACCCAAATGGACAAACTATCTCGAGAATCATTCACGTCAATGGAAAAACGGTATGTCAAATCAAACAGTGTTTTTTATGCAAAGAGGTTTTTAGTCATTTTAGATGTTACCCCACATTCATACAAATTGCAATTTATAGTGCATTCGCCATTCTTATCATTTTACTTTTGGCAAGCATGAAATTTATGATAAAGACAACCCATTATATCATAAAATCAATGATCCTAGTTCTTTACGGATTATTTAAACTGTCAAAAGGCATAGCACGGTGTTCGTTACTTTTAGGATCATTCTTTGGATCTACAATTCGAGAACTCCTACAGAAAGGGCTTCAGGTACTTGAAAGACATGCGGCGCGCAGAGCAGAAATGAACATTGCACCATTGGTAATGCTAACACTCCTATGCGTTGTTTCCCCAATTTCAGCTGACTGCAGCACCCACTCCATCATAAAATCGGAATTACGCACATGTGAATCGCTCAATGATGGTACAAAAACATGCAATGTATTCACGACGGCAGAAGTCTCCTTACAAACTATCTCGTCTGAAACGTGCTTGTGGTTCACAGATTCCCACGATAACCACTTGTTTTCCTTGAAAATAAAATTAGAGGAAGTGCTGTGCACCTTTCACAAGGAACGACTTTACTTTACGTTTCCAGTTAAAAGCAAACAACTTAGCCAAATATCCTGCATTTTTAACAAATACTGCGGCAGAGGCGTACACTGCATTAAGCGCAGTTTAGGTAAAGAAGGTCTAAAATTCGAAGCTGAAACACCAGAAAGTAGAGAATTTCCAGGATTTTCTGCTTGTAGCCCAGGAGGTCTTGATGTGGGCTGTGCACTTCTCCACAGAAGCTCATGCAATTTTCATCGAGTGTGGTACGAACCACAGCTCATCAACACCTACGAGGTATCTGAAATCCGTGGACACTCGTGCCAGTATCAAATCTCAGTTACCCACGTTGAAAACAACACTATGTCCAGATTGCTATTATCAGATACAGCCATAACAGATAGCGGTATCAAAATTACTATACTAGGGGCGTACGACCAGCCCCAACTTCACATACAAGACAAACTAATACAAAGAGTGGGGCGTCCTAACGAAGCATTTCTTGCACCAGCAAGTGAGCATAACCTCCCTCAAGCAAACATGGTAGGGGCTGTTCAAGCCAACACATCATTTACAACGGATTTCATATTCGACCCCACAATGTCCGTCTGTGATTATTTTGAAGACAGACTACGCTGCATTCACGCTCCTGATAGTATTGCACGACTTCAAGCCACACAAGAATATGCACTTCCAATTCAACGAGATATCCACTTGTTCCAAATTAAAGATGATAAGTTACAATCGAGTTTAATAATGTCCTTCGCTGTTCGTGTGCAATTACATTTTTCTAATCTTAAATTAACGTTACACACTACAAATGTATGCCCACAAATGGAAGAAAACCCAATTCAAACGAGTGGATGTCACAGTTGTTCTGTGTTGGCCAGACTAACAATCAAAGCGTACAGTTCCTGTCAACCTGGCACTGTAACTGTGCACTTCCAGCAAACGAATGTGCACACAAAAGCAATTTATTTAAAAACTGAACCTACACTTCAAGTAATTAAGTTCCATGCAGATGTGAAATGTTCCACAGAAAAACTTTGCTTAAAATCCTCTACTCTGATGCAATGTCGCACATTCAAAATGTGTCTCGACGAACCCTCTGTTGAACTATTGCAGTTGAACTTAAATTATACGCAAGTTCAGAGTTCGCAAACGGCAAGCAGTGTATGGGACTGGTTTCAACTACCAAAACTGCAAACACCAATGTTTTTACTAAAACTGATAGGGTCTGCACTATTTATCATCTGCTTGCTAATAACTACTCTGGCAACACTAATCACCTGTTGTTGCAGGTCCAGATAGAGTGTTTCATCTCATCGGGAAACGACAACACATTTTATTTTTTTTTTCTTCTTTCGGTAAAAAAAAAAAAAAAAAAAAAAAAAAAATTAGAGGATTTTTTTTTTAAATTATTGATGAATAAAGCTAATGTAAGTCAAATACGTCTGACTAATATTCATCGTTACCTCTACTAGCACTGCACCATATACTGATGCATTCCTGTTTCCCGATCAGACAATATAAACACTCTTTCTATCTAGGCCAGAAGAACTACAACTCTATTACAACTTTTCTGACATATTAATCACTATTATTATTATATTATTACTATCTCTTTATTCTATGTGTTTATTATATGTATATTTAAAATGTAATGATTATTTTATGCATTAAGTAAGTAGAAAAGCAAGGGGATGTCTTACGTTAATTAGACTGGACTTAAACAATTTTTTTTTGTCGTTTTTTTTTTTAAGGACGATGTATCATTGTGGAAATAACCACAGCAAAAATAATCAAAGAAGGAAAGAAACAGATATAAACTACGTTCATTTTAGCCTCGAAAATAAAACTTGGTGACTTGGTATAAGTCAAAAAGAACAGCTGCAAGAAGCGGTCAACAAAAATAAGGCTACAGGTTAAGAAAGGAAGAAATTCCCCATACAAAGCTGCAAATATGTGGCAATGAATAAACGAAATGAAAGGATATAAATATGGCTTTATATTAATATAAAAGGGTAAGCTATATGCATAGAAATTATTCGTGTAACAAGAATCTGTGTGTAGATCTCGCATGTAGAAAATACAACAGAGAAATTCCCAGGTGCAAGTTAACGCGTTACGAAAGAAGTTTCGGATATATCGTAAGAATTACGAATAAAAGAATTACGAATAAAAGGGTATAAAAAGGTGTTATGTAGAAACGGGGCTAGTCGTAGTTGTGTAAAAGGGTTTTTTATAAAAATCAGTGATGTACGAACGTTCCCCAGATATTTATGGTCAAGAAAACACGTGCATGTGGCGCCGCGAAACCCTTTGATATTTACCGACAGGATGCAGGGGTCTGGCAAAAGAAAAACTAGTCGGATGTACCAATCCCAAAACTTTCTTCTATCTCATACATGTTAATACTTCAAAATTCGCTATCACACTGGCAAAATTAAATGGCAATCTATGCATCTCATGAGGGTTCTAAAGATATGAAATTCCGTGCATTAGTTCTTGAGATATGACTATCGCTGAAATCGTCTAAATCCAGCAAAATGCTGCCTAGCAGCGCCATCTATTAGATGATTTATACCAAATCCTAATCAGCAACAATTTATGTCAGCGTCTGACTGAATCTGAAGTTTGGAGAAAATCCGTGCATTAGTTTTTGAGATAGAGCTATAGCGAAAATCGTGAAAATTACTGCATAGCAGAGCCACCTATTGGGTGATTAACACCAAAACCTAATTAACAACAACTTGTGTCAACATACAACTAAATCTGAAGTTAGATGAAAATTCGTCCATTAGTTCTATAGATAGAGCTATTGAGGCAATCGTGAAAAAGGCAGCACAGAAGAGCCACCTGCTGGGCGATTTACACCAAAACATAATCAGTAGCAAATCATATCAAGGACTAACTGAATCGGAAGTTTGATGAAAATCCGTGCGTTAGTTCTTGAGATAGAGCTATTGGGGAAATCGTGTAAATCCTACAAAATTCATCATAACAGCGCCACCTGTTGGGCGATTTACACCAAAACGTAATCAGCATCAATTCATATCAAGGACTAACTAAATCTGAAGTTTGATCAAAATCAGTGCATTAGTTCTTGAGATAGAGGTATTGCGAAAATCGTGAAAAATGCAGCATAGCAGCGCCACCTGTTGAGCGATTTTCACCAAACACTAATCAGCATCAATTTGTATTAGGACTCACTGAATATGAATTTTTATTAAATTCCGTGCATTAGTTCTTGAGATAGAGCGCCCACAAAATTTGTGTCACATACACACAGACAGACAGACAGACAGACAGACAGACTCACAGAGTCACAGACAGACATTTTGTAAAAACATGTTTTTTGGAATCTCTGACCCCTAAAACGTGTAAATCCGTCGAAAACCGGAATTCGAAAATTTTCATGAATCCAATACTTTCTTCTTGTAAAGATAGAAGAAAGTAAAAAAGGGGGAAATTGAAAGTTTATATCAAAATTATAGTAAAAGGGTGATAATAATATGCAATATGAGACATGAAGGGTGAAAGTGTCCAATGGCTAGAGGCTTATTGTAAATGAGTATCCAGTTAGGTACCGAAAGAGCTCTGATTGGAAATTCTGAGGGGGGCGTAAAATTTTAGGAAAGCAGGGACGCTGAAGAAAAAAAGCGAACACGAAAAAAATAAGGGCTATCAGAGATTTGAGCGCTTTCTGAAAAGTATAACATAGAGAGCTCACTGTAGAGCTAAGTTTTAAACTTAAGTTAGAAATCAGTGTTTGGATTTCTAGAGATGACATCAGCCAAGCAGTATTGGGGTAAGTGGATAAATCCTTTTAGTATTTCGAGCAATTTCATTTATTAGTCTAACGTTAACTCCCGCTACACATCCCTTTGCGTTTCGCATTCTATTCTATAACTTGTGTTATTATATTTAAGGTGTTTAGTTATGATGACAAGTCATCATGTATATAGCAAAGATACATGTATTGGCTCATTTTTAGAAATGATAAAGCATGGCTTTAATCTAATGTATTAGCGGAAATACTGTGTTTAAATAAACTATACTGATATCTTCAAACCTTTCTCTCTTTCTTTAAAACATTGTTTCCATATGACTAACACTTAACAACATTCCGGCTTGCAAGAATTCTGGGTTTAGCGAGATCGGCCATAAGATGTTAGAATCCGTAGCAATTAATAGTTATAATAATCTTACCAGCGAGTAGCGCAGGTAATAATAATAGGAAATATCAGATATGCAACAAAGAATTAAAGATAGCAAATCAGTAGTCGGACAACACGACAAACAAATTTGGTACTATTCAAATAAGAAATAGATCTGGTTTTTACAATCTCTGTAAAAAACAATCAAGAATGCATTACCAGTGAAGCGGGTGAAAAAACTATTGTTTCTACAATTGACTCCTCACAGTTGAAAATAGATTGACGTTCGTTGGTGAATAGTACTTTGTATTAATTCATGATGAAAACTTATGGCCAGGTATTATTGAAAAGATCAGCATTGATAATGGTGAACAAATATTTTCTATAAATCTTTTGACTCCTCAGGCAGACATTGATTTTAACAGGTTTCGTTATCCATCTAAAAAAGACAGCACAAATTTAAAATATGAAGATATTTTGTTGAAATCACCAAATCCACCTCAACCGGTGACAGCAAGAGGAGACTTTTCTTTTGATAAAGAAATTATAGATATGTGCATTAAAAAAATGGAAGTATAACTTTTTTTTTTTTTTTTTTTTTTTTTTGAGAAAAAAAAAGAATAAATTATATGTTGGATACTTCTAATATTATGTAAAGATGTGTTTTTTGCATAATGTGTAATTCCTATAAAATTAAGATATTACTTCTAAAAAAGTAGTAAATATTTTAATATCAGAGATTAACATTTGATTTTATTATTATTATTACAGGATAACAAAATGTTAATTATACATATATATATATATATATGTATACACATACAATTATAGGACAAATTTACTACATTCTTAGTCTTAAGAATTTTTTAAATACTAAGCGCAACATCCAAAATCTGTAACGAATGTGAGAAAAAATGTCCGAAATTTGTAACGCATACAACTGCTAATTAAATGTTTTAATAATTAATTTTCCAGAATAGTTGCTGTCTTTTAATGTTTGTGTATAATTTTGTGGACTTGTATACTATACTATTTTAAAAAATTGGCCTTGAATTTGAAAATTTTAAAAATTACATATAGTTAACGTTTAATGATTCCACCTTTTGAGAATCTCTCTAATATTAGTTAAAAGTTAAATATTCTACTTTTTAACACTTTCCAACACAATTGAAACGTGTTTATGAATTAGGTTTATTTGTCTGTAGTCTGCCAATCTGTCTGTCTGCCAGTTCAACCTCACTCTTGTAGATAGACAAGGATTAACAGGATATTATATGTTATCTATATTTTTATATGTTAATGAGGTTTACTATAGAATATTCGATATTGAAAATGAAGTGTGTAGCATTTATAGTTCGTTTACAGGCACACACAAAAGAATTTCTTTATATTATGGTCGATGAGGTAAAATCGTTTGTGGTATATATTATTGATATTACGACTTTACAAAAATAAAGATATTGATATGCACAGGGATGGACTGAGATATGCTTTCTCAGGAGTATGAATTTTTAGGTGCGTTTTTAATTATATGAATACGCAGCACCTATAGTCGCCGTTCGGTCCGTCTGTTTGTCTGTCCGTCCGTATATAACAGAGCAAAAACTACCCAACAGAATGGTCTGAAATTTTAAATATATAATTGTTGCAAAATTTTGTCGAGTCCTTTCAAATTTTATGAAAACCGGATGTATAGTTTAATTACAGGGACAGTCAAAATGTTTCCGTTACATTACGGCCAATGTAACAAAATTATTTCAAGTACAATTTAATGATGTTACAGCCTTTCGGACAGATTGAAATTGATATACACTTATGAAGTGCGCTAAAATATTCAGTACAATATGCGGCATAAAAAATATTTATAAAACTAGTTATAATACGAACGCACCTCGTGTGCCACATTTGACATGCAATTTCCAACTTGTTAAACTAATTTTGAGTAAATTAGATAGTGTGTATGAATTCTATAAATCGCATATAGGGCTGAACAGAAGAATTCGCGCACATTACCCGATATGGGTAACAATTGCTGAAAATTGATTTTTACTGAGTTCATATTTTTTAAGCTGTTTATTTAAAAAACTCATTTCATTCTAGAAAAGAATGAAAATTCCCAATAATATTCTGTAATTGTTAGAAAAAGTTTCATAATGTATACCTGATGCATGATTTTTAGTTCTTGTTTAATTTGATTTTAAAAAATAGAAAGGGTATAAAAATTGAAGCATTCGACTACGTACAAGAACCTGTAAATAAAATTTGAGAAAAGAAAAAAGCTAAACTTAAATTACACTATGTGGAAATTACTTAAAAGATGGTAATATATTTAAAAAGGTGTTAAATTGCTTTAATATCCTTAGTGCTTTCAACTATATACATAGCCTTCGTCAGAAAATACAAAAATACAAGCGTCTTATTTTCGAATTTCACGTAGTTGGTGTCGAAAGGAGTGACAGTGAAAGTCAATTTTTAGATCCGGAAAACATTAGGAAAATAAAAATATGGATATAAAGGGAAGTGGAATATTACTTGTTTTATTATTCTTGAAGCAAACTGAGCCGAATTCTGGGTATGTTGTAGGATAAAACGTCATTATAAACAGTATTTTCTTTAGTAATGATTTCTATTGATTCACGGATAATTAAATCATGATATTAAAGTAATAAGATGACAAATAAAATAATGATGAATAAAGATATTAAAGTAATTTAACACACTTTTAAATATTTTTTCATATTTTAAGTAATTTACACATAGTGTAATTTTAAGTTTAATTTTTTAAAGATGAGTTTAGAATTCTATTTATTTATTTATTTGCTGAAGAAAAAAGCTGTTAAATAATTTAACATTTAGGTAAAAAATTCTCATTCAAGTACATAAAAAAATTATACGGAAACGCTAAACGTGCGAAAAAGTATAATAAAGTCAGAAAAATTTATTACTATGTAACTTTAATTATTAAATAACAATTTATCAAATGTAATTATGAATCTTTTTATTTAATGAATCACAAAACATGACATAATTTTTAGCTTCATGCCAGATGTTTTCTTCGCTTTTCAAAAAATAAAATTAAAATCGAAATAATAAATATATGAATTACATTCATTAAAAAAATGATTCATTTATTCAAGCAGCATTTTTTTCTTTTTTTCAGAAATTTCCCAGATGTAACTGTTACAAACTTGCACTAAAGCACATTGATGTTCGCTCCACACCACACCTAGTTTTTAAAAAGATATCCTTCCAATGGTGTGGCCGCTATTTGGCCTTCATATTGGCTTTGAAATACATAATCACGAAAGGTTATCAGCTTCTGTTCTTTGTACACATTTTATATAAATAGGAGTTTCTTCCGGAACAAAACAATCATTCTTCTCTCTCGAGTAGGAATACTTCAATCAACATGCAATACTTGGTGAGTAATTTCTATTTTGACATAAAAAGTCTTTCATTTTTTTCTAAACCTTGTATTTTGTCATAAAAAATAAAGTTTTAAAGTTTCCAGTTTAAAAGCCTATATACTTGTAAGACGAGGATACTCGCAAGCTAATGTTAAGTCAATAGCAGCGTTCTTTTCAAATTTCTAGTTTGCGTTTTCAATGCTTTTAAATGATTATTTTCTTTCTTTTGCATAAGATATTTGAGGTCGATGTCTAACTGGGTACATTCGTACTTTTTTTTTTCTTTGGCAACAGTTCTTGTTTTTAGGGCACTTTGCTTTAAAAACCCGATTCCGAAAAGGAAAATATCCCCCCCCCCCCCAAAAAAAAAATGCAACCAAAATCGAAAAAGTATGAAGTACCTGGTTCGGAATCGACCAAAGATACCTTTTTAAAAATAATTTAAAAATATTAAAATTTAAGCCGGAAATTTTAAAAGAACTTTGCTATTGAATTAACATTAGCTTTCGAGTGTCTTTGCGTTACAAGCATAGACTCTTAAGACATACGTTCAATGTCGTAAAAGGCTACTTTAAGCTTTTATGGCGAGAGGAAAGTGATTTTAGAATTCTAAAGAATTCACAACTGAATAATTTAAACCATCTCATTCAAGAATACCTTTTTATAAACGAATAACTTGATGTGAACAGAATGTCGTTGTTTTCCTAACTTCGTTGTTTTAGTCAATGATCTTTCGGTTCTAAGATTTTTTTCGGCTTATTTAAACTGTTATCTAACCTAAAATAAAAACTAAAAAACATTTCTAATATTAAAAATTTCGTCATTGTTTTGCCTTGTAATTTTAATATAACAAAAAATGTACAGTTTAAGTATAAACTAAAATCCAAATGCTTAAAAATTAAGAATATTTTTAGAAGACAGTTAATTTTAAACGCAAAATAAATTTATTGTAGTGAAATGTTTTTGAAAAAAAAAAAATCTGTATACTTTCATTTTAACAGCATAAAACCAATCGTTCATCGCTCTGATAGTAAAAATTAGTTTTTTCTAATATCTTAAATAATCATAAAGCTTACATATTAAGAAATCTTTAGTACCGATGACCAAAACTGATTGCATAATAAGTACTAGCGTTCAAAATAAATATACTAAGTACCTTAGAACACCGATTTTAAACATTTTTCAAGGGAAGTAACAGAAACAGTGCTTACATAGGAACAATAGAGTCCAGCTTTTATACCGCAGGGGCAATCTTACAAAAGTATTTAATAACTATTTTAAGATGAAAAATTATGCGTTTAATTAGAACGAAAATTTTTTTAAATAAAATACTAGTGGAAGTTTGCCAATGCGGTAATCAGGCTCTGTTATCTGTTAACATATTTCAAGGAAGATAAACAAAAATTGCAAATGGACCTTATGCACGCCACCTGGGGTCATAGGCGTAACTTGGGCTCTAAGACTGGGGGGGCAAAAATTTTAAGGCCATTTTTTTTAAATATTTATACCCTCCCTCCCTATCACCACACACATGCACTTAAATTAAGACGTCTTTTTTTACCGCGCAAAAACACCCAGATTTTTACTTATTTCGTAAATATTTTCATATATTTTAGTTTATAAAAATATTTATACTCGTCCGAACGTTTCGAAATTTTTGTAGGTGACGTAAATCTGTCGATCCAAATGCTCTAAAAAGTTTCTGATAAAATACGCGCGTTTTGTTACTTTTAGCATAGAAAAAATATCGTCACCGTGAGGCGCGAAGTGACTTCCGTGCCGGTATATTTGAAAGGGTTAAAATTCTTATTTTTAAAAGCCGATTATAACATCGATTAGAAGAATGTTTCACCTTTAAGAACATATTTTTGGTTTTGTCGGTACCTCTAAAATTGTGCCCTGAAGGGGCGAAACCGCGACGAAACACTCAGATTTTTTATTTTCATCGAATTTTTCACATATTTTATCTTGTAAAAAATATTTTATACCCGTCCGAACGTTTCAAAAATTTTGTAGGTTATGTAAATCTGGCCTATAGAGATGCTCTAAACAGAAAAAAAAAAAGTATGGTGTGTAAAGTAAAAAGTAAAGTATATTAAAGTATGGACGTTTTGTTACTTTTAGGGTTAAAAGAATATCGTCTCCATAAAACGCGAAGTGACCTGAGTTCGCCAGTGTATTTGAAAAGGTTAAAATTCATATTTTTTAAAACGATCGATTAGAAAGTTTTAGCTTTGAGAGCACATTTTTAATTTGTCGGTACCTCTAAAACTGCGTCCTCGGGGGGCGCTGCAACAGGACAGAAAAACGCTTCACGGAAAAAACGAGCCTTTTTGGAAAAAAAATTCGAAGGATTAACTGTGATATTTTTTTCAATTGATTGCGGCATTTGAGACATAAGAGATCTTATAGAATATGTCATCTGTTTTTAACTAAGCAGTTTGACTGATGTAAGTTAATAAATAATGACAAAATACTCCCGAAATTCCTTCTTTTCGAACTTCATTTTCTTCCGATGCATAAATAAGGCTTCTGCGGGTGCGCCATCACTTTTTCCCTTTCGCAAGGGCCGAGATGAGTTATCAATGAGAATGATTTGCGAATTTTAATTAATAACTCAACTAATTATTAGAATTTTAAAATTCTGAATCTGAGGTGCATCAGAAGAGACTTTGGACTACTTTTATAAAAATTGTCAGCTTCGTACTTACGCTAGATTTTGCTAGCCATCGCATACACACAGACAGACACACACGCACACACAAAGCGAAACTTTTTTTTTTATTAGTATAGATTGTCCTCAAATTGGGCGAGCTTTTTTGACATTTCCCCTTAATAATTCATTTGATAATTATTTCTTCTTTTTCATACTGATACACATTTATTAAGGGGAGAAAACGTAACATTAATAGTTAAATTTTTTTCAACTGGCGGTAAACTGTTATAGTCCACTAGTTTCCAGGGAAATTCCAGATAACTCGTTTTTCCCACTCTTTTCGTTCTTGACTATCAAAGCTCTGAAACAACCTCAAATTTAGTGTGAAAAAAGTAACAAATTGGAGAGTTCAAAACCCGTTATCAGAGAAACATTCTGAAAGTCAACCGCCATTCTTAGCGAAAAACACTTTTGATACCATCCCATCCCACTCATTCTGGTTTAAGATGAATCCAGATAATTTAGCAATACAAAAATTTTAAATTAAACACTGATTTTAATGCTTATTTTAATTCGAATGTTTTTAATTTTTCACATTTTCAAAGTGGGCTCCCCTTAAAGACCCAAATAAAAATATTCAGTACTTTTATATAATGTTTTTACTTTCAAAATATTAAATACAAAATTTTATGTAATTTATAGTATTTTGATGGAAGAATGAAGAAAAAAATGTCAAGTTTTCTGCTTCGATTTATCTAAAGCACATTTCCTTTTTTACCATATTCTTCAATTGTACTTAAGGCTGGTCTCAAATCCAAAGGGTCAACTTTATGACACAAGTTTTCATTTATTTTTGTTCGGAAAAGCATGGAATAGGCAGGTGCTGTTATTCAGAAACTATGTAATCGAAATACGTTTTCCATTCTTTGGTAAATGGGAATGATCTTTCAGAAAATACCATCAATTGGAGTTTTGAACCGAATTTCCGGACGTAAGGAGAAAACCAGTTAGAAAACCATAAAAAAAATCATCAATTTATGTATTATTTTATCCTAAAGAAAACAAGTGGGTAAGTGTGATATGCAGAGGATTTCGTTTAATATCTCTTTCAAAACACTTTATCCTTAAATTAACAAATCAAAATTGTTAATAGAAAATTAAAATTTCCTTTCATAAATGGCAGCACTATTATATTTAGGAATGCGTCCCCCTGAAAATTATCCACTCCCATACTTCAGTTTTTTATATATTATACAAAGTTTAAAACAAAACGGATATTTCTATCAAGAATTATCGCGTTACGTATATACATACGTATATACAGAACATGCGGGCACATTAGCTATCAAGCTTTGATAGTTTGGGAGCTAACAAATAAACGGTAATAAAAGCTAAATGATAATGCATGTAATTAATAAATAGACGTAACCAAATGCGTAAAGTTTTTTTAAAAAATCAGATTATCCTTTTTTTCACGGAGCCCTTGTTTGCTCCCCCCCCCCGCCTCCGCCCCCCCCACACACACACACACACAAATTCAGCTCACCTTAAATTCATAAAATTCTTATTATGTGTTATGAACTATGTCAAAGTTTAAAATCGATCGGTTCTTTAGTTTTCCTAATTTGAACAAATTCCCGTCAATTGTCTGTACGAAAAAGCATCCCTTTTATGTTTAAAAATCGATTTTTTCATAAACCGGAAAGTTGTGGTCCGATTTTTTTTTTATTTAGATTTTACGAATCAGCGTACGAAATAACATCCGGATGCGAAAGAACCAACTTTGTAAAATCAATAGTTAAAAAAATCTGTACTGCGATTATGTACAAACATTATAAGTGTTAAAATAAATAGGGTTCTTACTGATTAATACTAAAAATCGTTTGACTAAATTTGCATTTTCCCCACAATCGTTTGACTAAATTCAGGTTCTTTCTGCGATCCTTTGACTAAATTCGCGTTTTTCCGCGATCCTGTGACAGAAATTTGTATTTTTTCCACAACCCTAGGACGGAATTCATGTTTATGTCCAGGATCTTTTGACGAAATTTGCGTTTTTGCAGCCCTTTGGCTATATAAATTACCGATTTTTTTGCGACCATTTGTCGAATTCACGATATTTTTTGTCAGAATTTTCGTACTTTTTTTTTTTTTTTTTTTTTTTTTTTTTTAAGGAAATACTTTTTTTTCAAGTTGGCAAATTTATCCGTAAGGTCCAAAATAAATCTGCGACGCACGTCACGCACTTTCTGCTACCGGGTAAAAATGTCACTCTTTTTCTTTCCGTGTCACTTGGCCTGCCGTGCAAAAAATGCAATTCTGGTTTTAATTACCAAAAAATTAATTATCTTCGCTTCTGATTGTCAAAATTAAAAAATAAAGACATATTCTGAAAGAGAATGAAATTTTACGTCGGATGGCATAAAAATCATAGCTCGAAAATCGATATTTAAATTTGGTCTTATATAAAAATTCTGAATTCTGAGTCTGTTTCTGACCGCAAAACCGCACCTGTTTTATATTCTGTGGTTATCGCCGAAAATTCAATTCATCAGACATCTGTCGCCTTCACAAATGAAGGAAAATAAAAGATTTTTTTCTCGATTTTTAACGAATTTCAAAGTTTTTATGGTACGATCAAGATAATTTTTAGAATTTCTGAAAGCTGATTTTTCTCCCGTCTTGTGGTACTAATTTTGAATTTCTGGGATGAGTAAAAAAGAAATAAAAGCGCCTTAAAGCAATCGCTGGTCCTTATCTGCCGTTAAAATGACACCTGGTTTTAATCGATGGAAGAGATAGTTTTTATAATTCGATAAAAAATTTATGCATTTGTTGAATCATGAATGCCTTTCAGATCTTGTAATTGGGTTTTTTTTTTAATTAACAACGTCCATTAATTACTACTTTTTGAAAATTTTACGATTTGTGGTTTGATGTGAGGTGTTCTGTTCAGCAGTTCAGCTATAAGTATGCAAAATTTCAAGTCAACATATATAGTTACGGGCACTGTGACAGACGGACAGACAGACGAGTGAGACGAATAGGTTTTCGTCAGATGAAGGAAACCCTAATGACAATAGTCAGAATCAAAAGATAGTAATCAAGAGATCTATCCCACATGTGTATTTAAATAGTTCTATGAAAATAAAAAAGGAAAAATGGTTCCGCTTTTCTGAAAAATAGAGCAGAGGAAATATTCTTACTCGAGCTTTGACTACTGCATCAGAAATTACTTCTATGAACGTGGAGACGTTAATTCTGGTTATTTTGAATTATCCAATGCTTATGCTAGTTCGTGCGCAAAATAGCATATAAATGGTTAAATTTTAAAAAAAAATGAAATACAAAGCTGGGCTTTAACTACAAAGCGACTGTAGGGGCAAAGGGTATTTGCCCTGTTCTGAAAAACTAGGGGGTATGTGATCCCCACTTGCCCTCACCAGATTACGCCCAAGGGTACAACGCGACATGTGCAAGACTCTAGTCCCTGATGTACGCGAGAGAACGGAATGTATGTGCCGCGGTGGAACTAAAAAACGAAGTTTCGAATTTTATATTCTAATAGTGATTATTTTTTTCCTTTTTAACTCCATAAAAAGAAAATATTTTTCTTTTAATTTTAAAATGATATTTTCCGGTTCCTCAAAGCGCCTGATTTTCTATAAAAAACGAAAAAAAGCCAATAATTGCATGAAAAGTTTTTTAAGCTTATTTTTAAATTTATATTTTGAAAAATTAAATTAAGTGTTAATGTCCTGTAATAAAGAGAATAATTTAGTTTGAGTGCCTTAGAAAAGTTAGCCCCACTTTATTTGACTTTTGTAGAAGCCAGCGTCGTGGCCGTCGGCTTTCATTGTCTCAGATTTATTTGGCTGCGACACATAACAAGTTAGTCCGATTTAACGGGTGTTAACAGTTTCTTTAATTATTTTTCGATAAACATTCGGTGTCAAAAGTGACAAAGTCTGTTAACGTACCCAAATCTAGATAATTGTTAAAGTGTCCTGTATTTCGTGAACCAAAACAATTAACATTAGACTGTCATCTTTGACGAACATATGAAGAAGTTATGAAACATTATTTTTGGGTTCAATTTAACTTAAAATATGACAGCTGGAATCTGGTACACACTATTTCTAAAATATCTAAAGCTGTTGATGATACAATTAAAAGTTTATTGCTCAGACCTTCAATTCCAATGGTTTCTGATACACAAATCATAAAAAATGATTAGAGACTAGTGCGAGAAATGTCAAAATTTGAAGAAAAACATTAAGATTAGAAAGAATAATCCCACATAAAATATAAAATTGCAAAATGTTAGGTAATCCTGTAAAAAACATTTCTTTGTGTAAAAGCACTAAATATTATCGTGTATCAGAACAAGAACGTCACTTTCTCAAAGACCAAAGAGAGATGGGGTGATGACAATAGGATCAATAGACATAAAAACTACAAAAAATGTGTAGCAAGACTAGAAATGGAAATATCAAGGAAAAAAGTTATTTTAAAACAAAAAATTTTTTTGATTGAATGATCGTCAAGTGTAAAAAACAGTTCGGAAGGAAATAGTTCAATCAGTTGTTTTTCTAAACCTGAATTTGATAATTAACACGGTGAAAGAACAGGAGTATCAGACAGAACTGCAAATATTATTGGAAATGGCACCTTAGAAGATATGGGTATTTCTGATGATAATAAAGAAAAGGTAACTGAAAGAAGGACTTGAAGATGACAAAGAGAAAAGAAAAGGAAGAATTTGAAAGAACAGGAAAGACGAAATGAGTTAATTTTAGAAGGTTAGTATTTTTATGGCAGAAAGGATAACGCTATGATAACTGAAGCAGAGGGAAAAAGTATAAAGAATCATTAAAGACGAACATCTGATCTCAGTTCAAAAACCAGGATAAAAATATATTGGTCATATTTCATTGACATCTTCTTCTTATATTAATATAGCCACTGCAATTTTGGTGTATTTTCAAAATAATAATACAAACATTTCAAGTTTGAGAGTTATTAGGTGAAACAGAAACGTCTTTAATGCAGGATGCAAATCTGGAGTTGTTAAAACATCGGAAGCAATACCCTAAAAACTTTATAATGGATAATTTGATTATTACATGCAAATGAACTTTTTTCTTAGATACTTATTTCAACATCTTGCTGAAAAACTACGGGTACAAAAGGATTTTCTGGACCAGTAGGAAAGCGACTTGAAAAAATGCGAACATATTGAAATCATAGACTATAAAAACATTGATCCTATCTTGACGGTCTGATCGGATGAAGAACTTAAAAAAAGTACAAACAGGGGATACACCTGAATTTTAGATTTTCCTTGTCGTACTCAAACAGTGGAAACGTGTGTCAAAACTATCCCGCGAGCTGCGTCAACCGTCTTTAAATATTAAGCAAAAGACGGCTTAATCTTGGGAAAGTTGAATTCCCACAATGTAATGACAAAGTTTGCCTTAAAAGACAGTAGGTTGAATATCCAATTTAATTAATTCATAACAAAGGGAGGTAAGGAGGGTGGAAGTCGATATTTAACCACCTCCTCGTGGTGACTTCTGGATAGTATTTGCTAAATAAAAGTAGATATGAGCTAACAGCTACGTTGTTTACTTTCAGTTACTTTATACTGAAATTTCGAAACTTTGACCTCCTTGAGGAACCGGAAAACAACTTAATTTAAAAAAACCTTTTCAGCCAAAAGTTTAGACATCCAAAAAGGAAAAAAAATTTCACTATTACACATTAAAATAAAAAAGTTTTTTTTTTTACCCTATACTTCAGTTCCACCCTAATGTACATCTGTATATCCAGACGCCATGAGAATTTCCTCAGCTCACCAGTTCGTCCAGGCATTAGGTGCTCAAAAAGGACAAATAAGGGAAAGTTTTGGTGTAGTTTTGATATTTGGTGCCTTTATGTTTTGTGGGTCGCTGAACACGAATCTGAAGTTTGCCAACAAAATTTATCCCGGGAAACACGTTTTTTTGGCAAAAAAAAGGGATTTTCTTTGTTTTTTCCCAAATAACTTCAAAATTATACATTTTACGTAAAAGTCCTCAGTACATAAATTAAAGAGGATAAAATTTCCTACAGTTTATGTATTAAAAGTTTTTTCTCTGATCTATGATTTAGCCGTGACAACGCCACAAAAATGGGAGTGAAAATCAAAAAATTCAGAGAAAACGGGAATTACGTCGCTGTACGTAGATTTAACATGGAAACTGACCATTTTACACAAGCATTGACTATAAATTATACTAAAGATTATATGAATGACTACATTTTAGAATGAAGTTGCTGATAATAAATAGGACGACTCATTATGAATCATTATTTAATTATAAATAAGCATGTACATTAGTAAGTACATTTATTTAAAAAACAAAAAAAATATTATTTCCGCTTTCTTTTACTTGAGGGTCCCTGCTTTTCACCGACATCTACAGCATAGAAAATAGACGTATAGAATTAGTGGGTGTTTTTATTACTACCAACAGTATAAAATAAATGTTTTTTTTATAAAAAATATTTGATACCTTCTGGCATGACTTTTTCTTGACATTTTAGTTCAAGTACCATTTTTTTTTAAAAATCAAAGACAGCAGAATTTAAGTTAGCCACATAAATAAACTTTTGCACTATTATGCAACGGCAACAAGATTTAAAATATAACGAAACTGTGAATTTGGTTCAAAATATTTTGTTTATAGAGGAAAATTACAATGAAGAGCACATAAAATTTTGCAAGAGCGAAATGTTTAAATTTATGACCAAATTTGGACAAAAATTGCCAGTTGTATGTAGATATATCAGGACAAAATCATTTAAAATATATTACTTGGCTGCAAATTTTGAGTGGTTACAAAATTGATCCAGACAAATTCTCCAAATTCAGATTTGATACAATGCAAAACATAATGTAGGTATTTTCTCATGATATATTAATCATGATATCTTATGATTCCCTATCTTTACATAAGGTTCCCGTTAGGTTTCCTGTAAGGTTTGTGCAGAAATAAATATGAATATACAACAGAATATGCAACACGCAGCAATTTTCATTAATGCTGTCGAATGTTTGTATCGTACCTTAAATTTTAGAAAAAGAAATTTCAGAATTTGTTATAATAATACAAAAATAGTTTTATCATTTTAGCTTCCACACCGTTAAGAAAGTATCATTAAAATTATCAAGAAGAACGTAAAATCATGCGTCAAACAGATTATGGAACATTTTTTAAAGCATTCGGGCTACTATAATAAAACTTCATAGTTTAATAACGTGAAAAACGGTGTCTAAGTAATAATTTGTGAAACATATAACACGTTTGAAAACACAATTTCAACCAAAATCGAAAAAATAGCTGAAAATTTTGTAGATCCCTGTATATGAACTATAGATTTATCATATAATTCACAATATGCTAAAATTTAGAACTGTTAGTGAACGCATAGCACAGTTGAAAATTCCTCGTTAGCAATTTCCGACAATAAGCGGGTATATAGATGTCTTGTGCAGCCCTATATATGATTTATAGAATTTATACACGCTAAATGGTATGCAATTTTTAAAATTTAAAAAGTGTTCCACAACTGAAAATGCACTTCCATCAATTATTGTTCATACAGAGAAAAATATAAGTGATTTATTTTGTGTGCCCCTGTATATGAAAGATCAATGGCACATCATATTCAATAGTAAGCATCTTATAGAGCACCTCGGAGATATATATAAATTTAAATACTTTTGAAAAGGTGTAACATGAACAAAATACACCACAAACAATTTTTCTCCATAGACCCTAATTAACATAATTCCTTTTAGTGTCCCTGTAAATGATCGATAAATACTACCCATACCATATTCTATAAGAAATCATCTTGTAGTTCACTTCATAGATATGTATATAAATTTCAAAGTGTTAAAATTATGAAACATTATTGAAAAAAAAAAAAAAAAAACAAGCGATTTTTCCCCATAGGCCGTAATATAATGAAATACTTTTGAATGTCCCTGTAACGAAATTATGACTGCTACATGCAACATTTTACAATACCTAACATTCAATAGTGAATATCAATAACATTTTTCAATTTCATGGCGATGCGGCTATATTGACGCCAAAAATATTTTTTTTTATGTTCACATCCGTTTTTGCGGCGTTGTCACGGCTAAACCATTGATCAGAGAAAAAAACTTTTAGTACGTAAAATGTAGGAAATTTTATCCTCTTTAATTTATGTACTGAAGACTTTTCCGTAAAATGCATAATTTTGAAGTTATTTTGAAAAAACAAAGAAAATCCCGTTTTTTTTTCAGTTTTTTGCCAAAAAAGCGTGTTTCCCGGGATAAATTTTGTTGGCAAACTTCAGATTCGTGTTCAGCGACCCAAAAAACATAAAGGCACCAAATATCAAAACTACACCAAAACTTTCCCCTATTTTCTACCAAATGACTAGACTAAGTACTGGACTGACTCTACGAGTATATTCAAGGAGCGTCACTATAGTCCAGAGACCTGAGGAGCCAGGAAGTTCTTGTTTTGTGTTTATATTATCTTACGAAAAAGGACAATGGTCAGAGTCAAGTCAAGACACAGTAATCGTGATATCTATTCCCACCTCTTCCCACACGTGCACCCCCAAAAAAACATCCCTGGAAATGAAGAGGAAAATAAGTTTTGTACTTTGTACAAAAAGGAAAAAAAGGGAGACGGAAAAAAATTCTCTTGAACTGTTATTATAGCAGAAGGTTTTGTCAAGACATAAGGAAAATTACTTATGTCAACGCGAAAACATTAATTCTGGCTGTTTTGATTTCGCTGTATCCAATTCTAGTTCAAACCCAAGATAGTAATATAAATTATTAAACTAAAGGGGCAAAAAAAACGAAAAAGGAAATACAGAAATTTGAAAACAAGACAAAAAACTGGAGGGGCAAAATACATGTCTTGCCCCTGCTCTTAAAAACTGGGGGGGCATATGCCCCCCCTTGCCCCCGCCAGATTACGCCCATGCCTGGGGTCGAGGGTAAAATTCGTCTGCTGGTGGTATTAACAATGGAGTTATGAATAAAGAGGAAGAGACATATAGTGCACTGTCTACTAGTTGCGGGTGAAGTAACTGAGGACGTTGTCACAAGATGGCGGATGATCTTTTTAAATCGGACGTACAGTTTATGATTATCGCCGGAACAAACTTCCACCAGTAAAATTCAGTAGACAATTTCGTCTTATTTAAACGTCCTATTCATTGAAATATTTTCTCATAAATATGATAAAAGTTTCTATATGTTTTTATTGGTGTCAGTATGACTGGTAAAACATTTAGCTTGTTTCACTGGTTGTCACAATATGGCGGAAACGCAAGGCCTGGCCGCCGCCAAGATAAACTTCTACCAGTCAAAATTAACAACTATTTCTACCATGAGTTCTAACTGAAATTTTACTTTATTAAGGCTTTTATGTAAGGAGAAAGTATCTATATCCCAACAAAAAATTTTCGTTAAAAAAAAAAAAAAAAAAAAAGCGCCAAGTTCTCCTTAATGTTTCGGCCAAAAAAAGTAGTGATATCTGAAGTTCGCACAAGTTAGAAGCCAAACATCCCAAATCTTTCATTGAAAATGGCTTCCTGCGACTTGGCCGTTAATGCCTTCTACAGCATTTCAAAATTAATGATTGGAAATTACGCATTTATGAATTATTTAAATATTAAAAGTAATATTAGAATGCAAAGAGGCAAATTCACATAAAGACATTATAAGTAAAAGATTTTTGATAACTACCATTCAGTTTCAACAAACATTAGTTCTGATTACAGATCATTTAGTCCACTTGTGGTTTAATTGCCATTTTGTACGGTCTAAAGCTAAAGTCCTTAACGTAAAACCCAAGAAATAAAACAAAATTTACTTACTTCAAATCTCACAATATGTTACATTATATTTTATTGTATAATATTGAAATCTTGTGTATGGACGAAAGAGATTTTTTTCGTTTGAACATTTATTATAGTTTGTTTGCATACATTAAGAGGTATTCGATTTATAAACTGTTAAAAGCTGATACTAATTATGTTTTAGCAATTAGGGATATTATCTTCTGAATACAAGTATTTTGTTATTTTTAACTTCTAAGCATTTTAAATAGACTGAAGTTGTTTAAATGCTTTTTTCAAATGTGTATTTTATTTCTGTACTCTGTGCCACAAAATGCCTAAAATAATCAAAAAATGTAGTTGGCATGTAACTCATTTGTACATATTTTAAAATTTGAAAAACTCTCTCGAAGGCATTAACGGCCAAGTCGCAGGAAGCCATTTTCAATGAAAGATTTGGGATGTTTGGCTTCTAACTTGTGCGAACTTCAGATATCACTACTTTTTTTTGGCCGAAACATTAAGGAGAACTTGGCGCTTTTTTTTTTTTTTTTTTTTTTTAACGAAAATTTTTTGTTGGGATATCACTACTTTTTGTATGTTTTTTCAAGTTTGTTAGTCTAAACTATATTAATATCAAAAAACTTAAATTTTTCACATGTGTAAATTAGAAACAATGCTTTGGTTTTCAAATAAAATATTTTGGTTTATATTATTATTTCTTATTTATTTATTTATTTATTTCTATGTTAAATATTCTATTAAATAAAATGAGGGAAATGCATCTATTTTAAAGGAGATGACTGAAAAGTATATATCTTTAAATGAAATGAATGCAATATGAACAATGGGAGGTGGGAACAGTATTTGGCGATTTGCCACTTGCGCCCGGCTAACATAAAAATACCTAAATTTATTTCATTGATCCTTACAAATTTATACTTTATTTCTTTTTATATTAAAGTACTAGCCGCCTCTAGCAAGCAGAATTTACCGTATTAATTCCATGTTAAACGTTGCATCATGTTACTGTTATTCATAATTTAATTTACTTGCCCATTCTTTCGCCAAGTCGGAAGCTTTTGATAGAGAAATCAAGAACTCTTTACGATCATGGAAGCACATCATATATTTTGTGTTGTTATGTATTTCATCATTCGTGACAAATATTTCTTAACTCACTTAGCAGTTACGATTCGTTCTCTAATGCGGAAAATTTTAAACCTATTAAGTAATCTTTTCTAATTGGGCTCACTGCCAATTGTTGTATTTTAACTGATATGACTGGGTACAAGTGAAATGGTTCTTATGAAATCCTTTGACAATATCTGCATTTGCATTAAACCATATTGATGCTAATATCTTTTTGTTTCACGTTAACCTTTTCAATAGACTCGATTACGGAAGAATAGAAGGTCTACCGGCTCACTGCCATGATCCTTTTGAAAATCTCTCATTCTTCTCATCTGATCGTGTTGAAGAATTAGTCAATGTGCCATAATTTTAAGATTTTAGCTAATTTTATTCGAAACCTGAAAACTAAAATGCGAGGAACCGGGTTATAGAAGATTCATTCATTCTAACGTACATATCGATTAACAGGTTACATATTATAGAATTATAATAATCATATAAGGTGAACTGGCAGTTTCAATGCTTTAAGGGGTCTTGTACCTTTTAAACGCTTCGAAAATTAACGAAAAACTTCAAAGTTTGAATTAGTCTATCTTCAAAACCTTTTTATGTATAAACATGAAATTTTGGATATGGATTAAATAGATTATGCTTTGTAATATACTACCAACATAAATTTATTAACCCTTTACAGAATTTGTGTATTGTTGAAATCAAAATAGATCTTTTTTTTTACCCCATAAGTCATTGCGCGCATGATATCTTGAGAAAGTATGTATGGATTGTTATGAAATTTGGTAAATATACTAAACAAATATGTGTGTTTAAAATGATCTACTTTTAAGTATTTATAATGGTAATATATTTAGTTATGACTATTTTTATTCATTAAAAATACAAAATTTTTATTTTTTTTTACGAAAATATTTTTTTATATAGTTAATGAAATAATTTAGCCTAAGAGTAGATCATTTTAAACACACATATATGTTTAGTATCTTTACCGAATTTCATGCCAATCCATACATACTTTCTCAAGATATAATGCGCGCAATGACTTATGGGGTAAAAAAGAGCTATTTTGATTTCAACAATACACAAATTCTGTAAAGGATTAATAAATTTCTAATGGTAGCATATTACAAAGCACGATCTGTTTAATCGATAACCAAAATTTCATGTTTATACATAAGAAGGCTTTGAAGATAGACTAATTCAAACTTTGAAGTTTTTCGTTAATTTTCTTCGCGTTTAAAAGGTACAAGACCCCTTAATAGTTTCCGTAAATCCCCTTTATATGATACAGAAGTTTTAGCGGTGTAAAGATTAACAACATAGTCACAGTAAGTATAATAACAGTACAATATAATAACAATAGCAGAGGTTTTGGGCAGTGACGAAACTATTAGCACTTTGGAAATATTAGTACGTTATATCATTTAACGGAACAGATGTCATATTCGCCCCATATTGGCGCGATTTTTTTCTGTCGCCGATATCATATAGGCAACAGGTAGTTAACTTGCGCCAAAGTGTCGTTATTTTGCTTGATGTGGTAACCCGGATTATGTTCTTTATGCTGTTGATGTTTTCGCCAAATTGGCAACCGAAGAAAATCGCGCCAATATGGGGCGAATATGACATCTGTACCCATTTAACTATTCAGATGATATGCGGATAAATAAAAACAGATGGCTCGCATTAATAATTAACTCATGGAAAAATAGCCTCTAGCGTCAAATATTCGCCAAGCTTGGCGACATTTAGCAAAGTTTCGTCAAATTTGGTAATACATCATGTCAATTCTCAAATTTGGTGACAAAAAATGTTTTGTCGCCAAAATGTCGTCCCAGTAGGAAATTTACATTTAATATGAATTATTTACCAATTAGAATAATTGTGTTAAAATTAATCTAGTGTAATTACGCATCCAGCGATTTCTGGCGTTCCATTACCTGTGATTTATTCCGTTGAGCTGAACTAGGTTTCAGACCGGATGCTATAATCATTAAGGTTAGCTGGGTGAAAAGGTTCCACCAGATTCGTCCGGGATAGCTCAGATGGCAGAGCACTGGCGGCTTCAGCCAGGAGATCCCTGGTTCGAATCCTGGTCCGGATATTTTTCGCCTAGTTGGAAATTTACATTTAACATGAATTATTTACCAATTAGAATAATTGTGTTAAAATTAATCTAGTGTAATTACGCATCCAGCGATTTCTGGGGTTCCATTACCTGTGATTTATTCCGTTGAGTTGAACTAGGTTTCAGACCGGATGCTATAATCATTAAACAAAAACATAATTTGAAGAACAAATTAAAAAAACAAAATTTATTTCCTGCATTGTTTAAGCCCGAGAAGGGACAGATATTAAGTCATTTCATTCAATTAGTTCTACATTTAACGTTAAATTTTTGTAACAAATTAGTTAAGCCAATTGAAAATTAAAAAATAAAAATAAAATTCATACAATATGATACTTAAAACACCCTAAAAAAATAGATTCCGTTCAAATGAAATCGAAATAAATCTTAGACATTTTTTTAAGTTTTGTATTTTGCATGCATCTTATCATTTTATGCACAATTGTCATAAACATAATACAAAATCTGCAATACAAATATTTTCAATTAAAAATGGAAGAAGTCTAAGATTTATTTCGATTTCACTTGAACGGAATCTATTTTTTTTAGGGTGTTTTAAGTATCATATTGTATGAATTTTATATATTTTTTAAATCTTCAATTGGCTTAACTAATTTGCTACAAAAATTTAACGTTAAATGTAGAACTAATTGAATGAAATGACTTAATATCTGTCCCTTCTCGGGCTTAAACAATGCAGGAAATAAATTTTGTTTTTTTAATTTGTTCTTCAAATTATGTTTTTGTTTAATATGGTCAAGTTTTTGAATAACTACTGCACTCAGACGAACGCATTTCAAAATTAATAGAGAGTATCATCATCAGGCTTTGATGTATGCGGTGTTGCATCACAATGTGGGATGCAGTTTACCAATGTGTAATTCAAAATGTTTCACCACTGTAGTAAAGCAGGTTGCGGTAGTTTGGACAAAAACTTCCAATCTGATCATAAAAAATCTATAATCAAATCATAAAAAAATAACTTCACTTAAATTTAGATATCCTATTTCCCACTCAGAAACGCTATGAATGTAACTGGAGTAACGTAAAATCGGGGCTGTAGGTGGTTTCCACAAAGATATGACTTGGCAGACCAGTTACATTTCAATACGCTAATCGATATTTAACTAATCCTAAAATTTCAGCCGTCAACTCGATGAGGTGATGATCTGTACAGACGCCTCCCGGGCACAGATGTCATATTCGCCCCATATTGGCGCGATTTTTTCCGACGCCGATTTCGCGAAAACATCAACAGCATAAACAAAAACATCCGGGTTACCATATCAAGCAAAATAACGACACTTTGGCGCAGGTTAAGCATACATTACGTATATGACATTGGCGTCAGAAAAAAATCGCGCCAATATGGGGCGAATATGACATCTGGGCCGCCTCCCGGTCTTTAATAAAATTTGTTTTAAGGAAGTGAAAGATAGAAAGATGGACAGACAAACTGAAATATTTGCCTTAAGATTTTTGTAAAAGCATATAAAAATTCATTCAGCTTGAAATCATGTAACACCTTTGTAACTCAGGCTAATTTGCTGTAATCGGGTTTTGGCGACCAACATATCTTATCTATAACTATAATCTTTCTTTTACAGATATAAAATTAACAATAAATTAACAGTAAGTAGGCTAATAATACAATATAATAACATTAGCAGCGGACTTCGAACGCCGCATCTGTCGCACATCGTTAAAGACAGTTTATTAGTTACACATTTCATTTAATTAAAAGGAGATTTGTAAACTTTCATATGGAATTGGGATATTTTTCCACTACAGAGACCTTGGCATTTTTTTAAAATCTTGGCGCAATTCGGACTTCAGAAACTGAGATATGTTGCCAAATGATATAAACAACTATGAAAACAAACCTGATGAACTCTTATGTTATTTATATATGTTTTTATATACATATAAACATTTTATTTATACATGTATAAAATATTATTTTTTATATACAAATTATTTATGTTGGTATATAAAAATAAATAAACGGGTTTCTTACATTAAATAAATTGTATACATATTGAAAAAATTGCTTGTGTATGTGACACAGTAAATAAGTTGCCAGAAAATACGTTATTATCAAATTTCTTTTCTCGTCAAGGCTATTTTTTGTATTTCGCTAAGGCTACTATATCGGAAACGTACCAAATTGCGGTTATATTTTGCTAAATGTTTTATTGTTTTAATATCGTAAATATATCATAACGTATACAGATTAAAATTTTTAGGTATATTCATTTTTTCTATTTAACAAACATCTTTGGAAAAGCATATAATATAAAATGTTATTCTGCTTGAAATCACGTGACTCCCTTCAAAACTCTGTAATCGAGTTTTGGCGACCAACATTGGCACAATTGAATGTGTTAAGGAACTGTTTACGGCCAAATGAACACCCCCTGTTTGAAGGGTTTAGAGGCGGAAATTCTGTGTTTTCAGATTTTTCTGGTTAATTGTGCTACAAACCCGACTTACTTGGGAAATTTCATGATTCTACGACTTTTAGAAGTACCTTAGTTATTTGATGATGCGAAGTGAGTCAGTGACAAAAAAGCGCTTTTTCGGAATTTAATATTTCGAAAACTACTAAATATAGAAACATGAAATCGTGGAATCTTAGTTCAGTTTGACCATACGAACATGTGCATAAAAGAAAAATTTCTATATCTCTCCCTAAAACGACGTTATGAGGGGGTGAAAAGTATGCCGAAATGGTTCAGGAAAAGGTAGCTTACGGCTTGTGCGAACTTGGCGGACGCACTGCCGTGCTCCCAGATAAATATACTGGTGGAAGTTTCCACCGGCAATAATCAACCCCTGCTAAAGCGGATACAGTTGAAGCTTCACTATTTTTAGGATATGTCATTTCCTATTTATTAATAGTTCCAGGGTATTTACTGGCGGTGTTTAGCATAGCAGTCTATGGAGGGTGATTTATTAATGTTTGTTTGTTAAAAATACCGCAAAAAATCCTTTGTTATAGCAGCATATACTTAATATATTGTAATATAAATTCAAATTGTTGTTCTGTATGCGAGAAAATTCCCTAAGTTTGCAAACTTTCAGTTAAAATGTATGCACTCAACCTGGATCAAGGCTAAAGTCGTCTGCTAGCGGTGTTTGCGCCTGCGCATATTGGCATTCTGGCGGCGCAGTGACTAGAATAACAGATCAACATACCGCCAGCTCTGGCGTCTGATGTCCCTGCATAAGGTCCATTACGGGAACCCCGGAAACGTAAAAGCGGCATTATACTGTAGTTTGTTATAAATATATAAAACTTTGTAAATATTGAAGCAATGTGACGTGTGGAATATCTACTTCTACATAGACCTGTGACACTCCCCTCTCGTGTTGGTGGATCGATGTTGGATCCATTAATAGCAGTCTAAAGATAAAGAATAAATGGTTTATTATGTGTAAAAGTGGGTATAGAAAAATAATAACGATCTAAGATCCAATGACAGCTCAAAGCACTATAAACAGTGAAAATAGCTTAAATTTCGTGGTTAACTTCAGTCCAAACAAATCTCTCGATCCAGAATAAAACTGAAAATCTTACCATGTGTCTACGATTACGTTTTGCTCTTACACCTGTTTCCCTAGTAATCCGCATTAGTTTACATTTTTATAGTTTTCCTTTATAAAGCCTCTGCCTGCGGATCACATATACCGATGATTAAAGAATATAGATAATAACTCAAAAATTTATTGTTAGGAATATAACTTCACATATCCACCCAAAACTTATCTTCTCGTGACCATCGTCCCCTATAGTCTTTTCAAAACTTTTAAACAACAATGTTTCCTATAAGATTTCTTTAATGTATATTTCATTTTTATAGTTTGCTCTCCTCGTCTTGGTTGCCTTGGTGATCTGCGCCATGGCTCAATGGCCATACTACGGTGGAGTCCATTATAACAGTCTGGCTTATCCTTATGCCTATGGCTACAATGCGTACGGCTACAATGCCTACAACCCAGCACTGTCCTACTTATGGAAGAAATAAGTACAGTTTGTAACCGGTAAGTTTTTATATCAGTTTTTATTAGTCATTCAAAAACGTATTTTCAAAATAACATACATAAGCTATTTAAGTAGGAAATTGTTCGTATTTTTAACTTTATGCCAAAATGAACAATTGTATAATTTTAAAGTGCGGTAAAAGTGCTACCGTAGGTTGTCCGATGAAATTGTTGATGACACTTGTATTTGTAGCATATTTAAAATTTTGTACCAGTATTAAAACAGATATAACAGTTTTTTTCATTCATGTTCAGAATTGGGGAATAGAGGAGTGCGGTGTCAGACTATTAAAATTAATTATCATAACCAGGGTCCGACAAACCCCGGGCGCCAGGTCGCCCGAGCGACTAAAAAATTCCTCTTGGCGACTAACACTTTTTTACCTACTTATTAATTTATTTTTTTTTCTCCTTTAACCCAAAAAATTCCATCTGCGAAAATATTTATTTTTAATAGCGTGATTATTTGCAGTGGAAAGAAATACACCATACTGGCGCAACAACTCTCCCTAATTTTTCAAAAATCAGAGTTTTTGCTAGGCCAAACTAAAGTGCCTGTTGAAAGAGCACTGCTTAGATTAGAAAACTTTAAAAATACTCCAGCACAAAATGAAAGAAAAATTTAAATGATGTTTCATTAAGTAGAACGTACCAAATTGTACAGTTGTCAAATATATCTCACAAAAATGACAAATGGTATTTCAAATCAAAATCTCCAAGGCATTGTTTATTGTTTATTTGTGTACATAATTTCTTGTTGGGAATTAAAGGTAAGGACATTAAAGGTAAGGAATTTGTCTACTGTTTTAATGTTAACCTTTAACTGATGTTACCGGTCTCTCAGACCGCGGATTTTTTCAATTTTTATAGTTTAACTTGCAATTTTCAGTTTAACTACAAACACCACCGAAATTTTGTTCTGTTTGGAACTTTAGTACTATCACCAGAGACTTTTTAATAGGTGAATTTTAATTATAACAGTCCTGTGCAAAAAGTTTAGTACAAAAACACCATCCTATGAGTTAATCGTGCCTTTTATTCGTCTTCCGATGGAGCGGTCTCAAACTTCACACTGTGACAATTTCTGTGACATCAGTTAAAGGTTAATTTGATAGATTGTTTCTATTTAATTTTTACAATCTAAAAGTGGTATCTTAAAATTTTTGCTCAGTTTGATTTTTTTATTGATAGTTAACTAGTTAATTCACTTCAAAATGATTCTTCAAGCTGGCTCCTAAGAATTTTTCCTGGCGCCTAAGAATTTTTAACTTTTGTCAGTCCCAGATCATGACTGATAAAAATATCAAGTATAATATTAATTTAAATTATAATTTTCTCAAGGTGAAATAAATGAACAAATTTCAAATGGTAGATACTATATGAGATGTAAATTTCCAATTGGGCGAAAAATGTTCGAACCAAGGATCTCTTGGCTGAAGCCGCCAATGCTCTACCATCTGAGCTATCCCAGACGAATCTGGTCGAAAAATGTAGATACGTCCTATAGAATAATCCTATAAATGTATATTCAGTACCAAATTCGTCCGGTGTAGCTCAGATGACAGAGCAGTGGCGGCTTCAGCCAAGAGATCCCTGGTTCGAATCCTGGTCCGGACATTTTTCGCCCAGTTGGATATTTACATCTCATATGATTTATTTATCAATTAGAATAATTGTGTTAAAGGGTCATTCCATGTCAGTTCAGGCAGGCATGTAACCCACCATCACAGATTTTGATGAAACTGCGTGTGTTTGTTCCTTTTATTAAGATATGATTCCCAGTATTTTTTTTTACTCCTTGGTCAAATAGTTTCTGAGAAAAAAATTGTCAAAATTTTGAAAACTGCCATCAGTTGGCATTCTTGACTGCTCGATTTTCAATTGTAGCATGACATAAATATGATCATATTTCAATATCTATTCCACAAATCATCTTCAAATAATTTATGCATAATATATAGGGTACGTATTTTATGAAAAAAATACTGTTACGCTTATATAACATTTTAAGTGTGTATAAAAAAATGTTTAATCTTTGAAGTCGTGATTTTTTTATGAAAAATAATGCATTACCTAAAATAGCATTATTAACAAAAGGCGGTATTTTTATTAAATTTATTTTTTGTGGGGGATATACTTAAAGGTGTCCTTTACCTGATTCTGAAATAAAAGTAGTGGGATTTTGGGTGTTTTTAGTAGTATTTCATATTTAAAAATATTTTGAGGCGTATTTCAAATCAAATCAAGCAGAGTCATTCCATGTCAGTTCGCCGAAGATATTTAATTCACTGTCACAAATTTCAATGAAACTGGGTATGTTTATAGCTCATTTTAAGACAGGATCAAGGAAATTAAAGGTGATTACAAGTAAAACATTTTTTAAGATAAAAAAATATCTAAATTTTGAAATTTTTTTAAAAATGTTTTTAATGGCAGATCTATATTCAAAGACTGCATAAAAAAAAGTCATTTCAATATAAAATCACTAAATAAGTTTCAAATAATGTATATGTGACAAATAATGTAGGCAGATTATTATTTATTGTTGTTTGTCATGTTTAAATGCTAAGAGTGTGTTTAATCTTGTGAATTCTTAAAATCAAGAATTTTGTGAAAAATAATGTGTTAATCAAAAATTTATTATTAACCGAAGGCAGGCTGTTATTACTTTTTTTAATTGTACGTAAAAATATCTTTTCAATAGTTATAAAATAAAAATAGTGAAAATATGAGCAATTTTAACAAAATTTTCATAAAATGTGAATGTTTAATAAATATTGAAGCTTTTCATGCTAAGATGTACTAAAATGACTACGATATCGTGTATTTCTACTCTTGCTTAAATATAATAAATACAATAATAAAATAACAAATATTATTTACAGCAATAAAAATTAAATTAAGTAGTACCAGTTCCTTTACCAACACTACATTGCTCAACAGCCGAATTAAAATCAACAGCCCGCACTCTTATTGAAAAATACTTTCAACTGTTCAAATAATAAATAAACTGCATTTAAAAATTTTAATATCAACTTATTATCTTAAGACGATAATAATAACTAAACAACATGATGAATTTATAAATCAGCTTTTAATTGAAAAGTCATGAAATGGTCCCTTTAAATATTGTTGTTCATCGAGTCAATCAAAACAAATTATATAAAAAAAAATAGTGAGCCTAATATGCTGACTGCAATGACACTTCTAACAAAACTAATTAATTCATTACCATCTGAAATCAAACCCGAAAGATCAAAAGAAAAAAAAATCATCTGTAGTGTGAATGTGACATACTCAGTGGTTGTTGAGGTATGTCTTTGTGACATTTTCACCTGTACTTCAATAAAATATAAACATGTAAGCTTTTTTCATTCATCCAAATTAAGTGAAACAATTATAAAATTTTGTTGTCATTACACCAGATGTTAAATTTTTCGTTACATACTATTAGATACGTTCTTTACTTTTAGACATTATTGACATAATATCATAAAATTTGCTATATGTATTTTCTGTAAGTGTATAAACAAAATATATATGCTTTATTAAACATAAATGAATAATTTTTAAATAATTTGTTTGAGAACAGGGATATATATATACACACATATATATGTTGAAAATCCATCTTTCAGCAATATTGAGATGAAATAAATCAAATTACCGTAATTTCCGGTGTATAGCCCGCGGATCATACAATCGTGTTTCGACCCAGAAATTTTTAAAAATAAAATGTAACTTTTTAGATCACAGTAAATATTGGTCTTCAAATACTGAATAAAGTTTCTGGGTCCAAACTGAATTGTTTGATCTGCGGGCTATACACCCGAAATTACGGTACATATCATTAGAAACTGAATAAAGTTACAAAAGTGCAACTCATTAAGTTTTAAATATTTTTTTAGATATAGTTATTTGAAAGATATAAATATAATGGATTATGCATTTTTTGCATATATTTAAAGCACAATACGTCAAAATTTTCTTCAGCAGAGTGAAATTTGTTTTTTTTTTTCAATATTAGCAGCTCAATGCTAAATTTTCAATATTAACAGCCAAATATGAGTTTAAAGATTAGGACTGTCATTTTGAAAATTTCTATTGGGCGGTGAGGAGCTAATGATTTTTCTCTTTTTTGGAAAGGGATAATTGCTCTTCGCCCTAGAAGTTTCACTAAAAAACAATATTGTTTATTTTTTTCCTTAAGAAACGAACATAAAAGATAATTTGAAAAATAAAATAAATGTATAAATAAAAATATTTCCAGGGATGATACATTGGATAGGTTTTACATTTGAAAATATTGATAATTTTAAATATGATTTAAATACTACTAAAACCAACCAAAATCCCACTATTTTTATTTCAGATCCAGTTATAATGTAGTATTATGTACAATTTAAAATTAAAAAATTAGTCATAGAAACTCCGCCTCTGATTGATAAAGATTTTTTAATAATTTCATTATTTTTTGTAAAATATTTTTGATTTCAAAGATTATCAGTGCTGGAAAATTGGCGCAGAGGTGGAGCCTATTGATACCACTAAATTATAGTAGTATTTTGCCTGTTATCTAATGATCAAATTTCTGACTTTTTATTAAGCTGAATAATACCATAAAAATTTTGTGGTGTCCATAGGCTCCACCTCTGCGCCAATTTTCAGCACTGAGATTATACAATTTTTTAGACACATTTAAATATTTTTTAACATTACAGCAATATTTTTTTCATAATCTACATACTTTATTTACCTTGCTTAAATTATTCGAAGAAGATTTCTTTATTAGTTATTGAAATATGATTTTATATATAAAATGAGGCCTTTGAAAATTGAACAATCATTAATGGCAACTCGTGGCATTTTTCCAAAATTTTGATAATTTTTTCTCATATGTTCACTATTTTTATTTTATAACCATTTAAAAGATATTTTTACGTACAATTAAAAAAAGCAATAACACCCTGCCTTCGGTTAATAATAAATTTTTGATTAACACATTATTTTTGACAAAATTCTGGATTTTAAAAATTCATAAGATAAAAGACACTCTTAGTGTTTAAACATGATAAAAAACAAGAAATAATAATCAGCCTACATTATTTGTCACATATACATTATTTGAAACCTATTTCGTGATTTTATATTGAAATGACTTTTTTTTTTTTTTTTTTTTTTTTTTTTTTTTTTTTTTTTAATGTCATTAAAAAAATTTAAAACAATTTTTCAAAATTTTGATATTTTTTATCTTAAAAAATATTTTACTTAGGATCAAGAAAATTAAAGGTGATTACGTCTTAAAATAAGCTATAAACAAACCCAATTTCATTGAAATTTGTGACAGTGATTAAATGGCTTAGGGGAACTGACATGGAATGACTCTGCTTGATTTGATATGAAATGCACCTCAAAATATTTTTAAATAGGAAATACTACCAAAAACACCCAAAATCCCACTATTTTTATTTCAGAATCAGGTAAAGGACACCTTTAAGTATATCTCCCATAAAAAATAAATTTAATAAAAATACCGCCTTTTGTTGATAATGCTTTTTTTGTTAATGCATTATTTTTCATAAAAAATTCACGACTTCAAAGTTTAAATATTTTTTTAGACACACTTAAAATGTTATAAGCGTAACAATATATTTTTTTCATAAGCTGCGTACCCTAAATATTGTGCATAAATTATTTGAAGATGATTTGTAGAGTATATATTGAAATATGATTATATATATGACATGCTACATTTGAAAACCGAGCTATCAAGAATGCCAACTGACGGCAGTTTTTCAAAATTTTGACAATTTTTTTCTCAGAAACTATTTCACCAAGGAGCAAAAAAAATTACTGGTGATCATATCTTAATAGTAAGAACAAACACACGCAGTTTCCTTAAAATCTGTGATGGTGGGTTACATATTGATATTTTACTGCCTGATTTGACGTGGAATGCCCCTAAAATTAATCTAGGTAGATACTGTACCTAATTTCTAATTCTAATTCTTACGATATGTTTTCCTATGATGCTTGATATAAACCGTGGCAAAAACATAAAATCACAGTAAAGAAAATATTGTAATGGAAAAGTGCAAGCTTCGCAATTTCTTATTTCACTGAAATATGATTGCAAAAAAGTTCTTGCTCTCTTTAGTAGAATTTTGCCGCCCTCGTCATCTAGTTTTTAAGTGAACATAATGTTTATGGCCCTAGATCAATTTGCAATTCTTTGCACAACGGTCTGTATGAAGAAAAACAAAAATGTTAATGTAAAAATATGATTTTTGACTATTGAAATTTGGTTATTGCTCATTGATAGATATTTTACGGTAACATATACATAGCAATTTCTGCTTTTGTTTCCCAGAAGCTATGAATATTTTCAACCTTAAATCATATCATCAAAGCAGAATTTATTCATTTTAAAATAGGTTTATTGTTTTCAGCTACAAAAGTAAATTTTTGCTTCTTTAGAATTTTAGATATTTGGCTAAGAAGGAAAAACAATTGAAATTTAAAGAATGGGCGCTCATTTATTGGTAAAACTATTCAAAATTTGCAGTTTCATATCAAATGAAACATTTTCTTATTCCATGTTAACATGGGGTACACTGGACCACTTCAAAAAAAGGACACGGTAGACCACTCTTTTATACTGATTTAATGGTGAAATTTCAATAGAAAAACTTAAATAGTTGTAACAGCTTTTTCTCATTTCATTTAAAATTAAAACTGCAGTTAAATAAAATTTCTAGTATATTTTGCTGTGAAATATTAAAAAAAAATCACTTTTGTGTTCTGCAATTTTAATAGCTTGAAAAATATCGCTACTAATGCATATTAAACTGAGAAAAATTTATTTAGCAGGTTATAACTGAAGTCATTAGGATATTGTGAAGAAAGTAATCTTAAACTTATCTTACTTTGCATATTTTTTAACACATGCTAAATAAGTTTAATTTAAAATTAAATATCTAAGTGAAACTTTTTATTTGGGCATATAATGCACAAAAATTCTTTTAAATATTTTTATGCATGTAAAATCGATCATTCCGTTCTGTGCATGAAAAAATATGTCAAAATATTTCAAATAATGTATTTTAACCTTTAAATGTGTATTAAATTTTTAATTAACTTTATAAGATAGTTATTTTTTCTAATTATTTTATTTACATATTGTTTAACACATGAAAAATAATTTTCATTTAAAATAAATATCGAAGTAAAACTTTGATAGTCATATTCATGTATATAATGTCATACTGCACAAAAATAGTGTTTAATATTTTATGAATGTAAAGACAATCAGTTGTTTTGTTCTGCGCACTGAAAAATCTGACAAAGGGATTATAATAACGTATTTTGTCCTTTAAACATGTATCAATTTTGTAATTACCTTTCACTATGCATGGTTCTCTATGTGGTTTCTCGATGTACACCAGACAGTGAGACACATTTTTAAGCCTCAAAAAGTGTTTTTCCTTTATAAAAAAAACTTTTAAGACCTATGCTTTTACAAATTTATTAAGTGAAGATAAAGAATTAAAGTGCATTGAGGAACTGATTTGTAAATTTCAGAAGAAAAAAATCAAAAGCGGCCCGCTGTACCCCATTTTCCCCTATATATGTAAAATGACACCATTTCCAGCTGGAAGTAAAAGAATTCTTGCGTTAAAAAACTTGGAAATGAGTATCATGGACTTTCTTTCCTTATTTCTGCATGTACAATATATTTTTAGAAACTGATGTTTTATTTATAAATTGTTTGTTTATTTATAAACTTTGTTGAGGTATTCTTCTTCTTTTTAGATTGCATTTCTGACGAGAATGAGGATGATTGTAATTATTGGAAATCTTGGTTGAACTTATTTGATGATGATTAGGATGGTGGTGATTATTGGAAATCTTGTTTTAACTTATAACATCTTATTTAAAGCTGACGAAAAGCAAAACCATGTAACACAAGCCATTAAATAAAATTGTAAAAAAGCATTGGAGTCAGTTTTAATTTTCTTTTTTTTTAAAATAAATATTAGGGGTCAATGTAGTCTCTGCATCAAAGAATGCCTATATCTATATACAGGGTGTTTCAGCACAGCGGTTGCAAACTTTTAGGAGAGATAGAGTACATCCAGACGATAGGAAATCACTTAGAAGCGCAAGGTCGGAAACGCTTTCTTGGCGCGGTAGTGACGACACAAAACACAAGAAAGGAATTACAGGGTGAGAAAACATGTCTATTATTCTTAGTATCGCAAAAATGCTTCCATATGGTTTTAATATGATGGGGGCCCCGCCCATTAGAGCACTGACGTGCGTCTTTACCTGAATGCAACGTATGTCTGACAGTGCATTGGCCTGCTCGATTGCCTGACTTCACTTGCCTTGCCTACTTCGCCTGGGGGTACGTCAGGACACTGGTGTACGACATCCCCGTAACCAGTGCTGATGAAATTGTTGCACGCATCGTGGCAGCTGCTGGAGAAGTCCAGTACACGCCAGGTATTTTCGAGAACATTAGATCTTCCATGCGCCGGAGATCTGAGGCTTGGATAACGGCCCGGGTGGTATTTTGAAAACCTTCTTTGATGACGATCGTTGTCTCATGTTGTTCTTATTTCTTAATTTTTAGCTGTACTAAGAATAATAAACATGTTTTTTTCCCCCTGTTCCTGCCACTCCCCTTTTCTTGTGTTTTGTGTCGTCACTACCACGCCAGGAAGGCGTTTCCGACCATGTATTGCTATGTGATTTCCTATCTTCTAGGTTTACCCTACCTATCCTGAAATTTTGTAACCGCTGTGCTGAAACACCCTGTATACATACATTCATATGTATATACACATACACACACACATATATATATATATATAATTTTTTGCAATTGCGCAAATTTTACGCCTATTAAATCACAAAATAACCAACACAGTATAAATTAACCAATTATCAGAATACGATAGAAAATATGTATCTAGTATTTCTGAATTCACTGCTTAATAGTAAAAAAAAAAAAAAAAATCAAAAACAGCAATTAATAATATTACAAAAAAGAAAATGGAAACTTACATTGTGAAACACTTAAGGCAATATTCCACAATATAATAAAGTCGCAAATGATTTCATTTTTTATGTAGTAGGCGATTAAGCAGAAATTATATAAATTGCCCGATCAACTGCGACACTACATATGAAAATATTGGAAAATTTACAGTCGTTCAATCCTGAAATCCATATAAGAAAACTACCATATCGGTACCGATAGAAAAAAGCAAGAAAAAATTATGCGTCTAGCATAGATTATGAAACACTTTCCAACACATTCAGAATAATGTAACAAAACTGCACCGCTTATTAAATTAAAACATTACGTCTAGTTCAACCATACCGAAACGCATAACACATTTCAAAACCCAATTTCAGCTGCTCCCATCTACAATTGGAAAATTGTCTGAATTTGTTCATCAGCCCTGTATATGATATATAGATTTCTATCTATTAACTGCATGCATGCCAAAATTTAGTTCACTTAAGAAATACATTTCAGTTGAAAATACCCTTCAGCATTTTCCTCTAATAAGGAGGATGGTACGTGAATATTTAGCCGTGTGCAGCCCTGTATCTGATGTATATTATTTATATACAGGGTGTCCGGTCTCAACGGTGTCCAATGGCTGATTCCTAAACCGTTAGTCATAGACATATAGTTCCAATTACAAAAATGTTTTAAATCAGGTACACAAATATTTTAAAAGCGATTTGGGTCAATAAAAACATTTCTTAAAAAATTACGAAATTTAAATTTTTATACGGTCCCCCGGTCCTATAAGTTATATTTAGTAAAATTTTCCTTTTACACTGACAAGTAATACAAAAAAAGTCCCGTTGTTCTACGATTAAAATTGACCGAGTAATAGCTGTTTAAAGTTGGAGCATATTTTTTGCTGCAAATTGGAGGTCATTCACAAATTTAGTCGAAATATAATTTCGTCAGATATATTAAAAAATGGTTGAGAGTAAAATTAACATTGCGATATAAATTTGAAATATTTAGTCATTCTGACATATTAATGCAAATTATACAATTTGTAATAAACATTTAAGGAGAAAGGAAAAAACAGAATTTTTGTTAAATAAAATGATGCTAAATTAACAGGCTCAATTCTTTACAAAGTGATACGTATTTTAAAATATTATTAGATTACACTAGCCTGCAAAAGTTGGACTATTTCATGTTTTTTAGCTTTTGATAATTGATTCTTATGTATTCTGTACCGCTGAATCCGGAATTTATCTTCATTTTTAGCCATCACATCAGGATTTTTCGCAAATTGTAAATTTCAAAGTTAAAAAGTACAAAGTTAAAATTTAATCTCCTTCCCCATCCCATCACACCACCCAGCTGTAAGAATCCCAAAATCGAATAAATTATTAAATAAAATAAAATAAAAAAAGTTTTACATATGTATTATAGTATGAGATTTTCGCTATATTTTAACTTACACATTTGCAAAAAAAATCTAACGTGATGGTTAAAAATGAGAGTCATTTTCAGATTTAGTGCTAAAAAGTACGTAAAAATCAATTATCAAAAGTTAAAAAATACAACAATCTCCTCTACTTTATAGTATCCGATTTTTGTCATTCTTTAAATTCGAGAATTTATGATTTGCGAAATATCCTGACATGATGGTTAAAAATTAAGGCAATTTTCGGATTCGGTGCTAAAAAATACATAAAAGTTAAAAAACCCAACAATCTCCGTCTTGTATTATCTAATCTAAAACTTTTTCTTAAACTTCTTGGCGGTAATCTATCCGAAATTTTTTGTGTTTTCCTGTAAAATAAGTATAAATGGTAACCACCGAAAATCATAATAATATTAGATTGTTTTCGGATTTGCGTCAGTATGTAAAATGTAATCTCGATCGGATATTTGAAAGTGGGTTAAAGTTCGAATACGAATTTTGAACTGGAAAAACATACATAAGATCTTTGAAGTAACATAAAAACTTATAATAATAACATAATTTTATTAAAAGAAATCATAAAAGAACAGTCTCAAATCCTGACAAAATAAAACATACGTTATTTCAGCCAATCTGAAACTTAATAAATGTTAACTTAATCGTAATACTTGTACGATTTTTTTCAAAGCGCAGATACACATGAAATGAGATCTTCGAATACTTTAAGCACTTGGAATGTGACCCCTCAAAGCCAAGCCGAACTCATTTGTTTTCAGAGCAGAAAAGTGGCATAAGTCATGCATTTTTAAAGTTTCATAACTCACACAATTTTAGTGTTATATGAATGGGACTTTTTTTGTCTTACTTGTCAGTGTAATAGGAAAATTTTACTAAATATAATTTATAGGACCTGGGGACCGTATAAAAATTTAAATTTCGTAATTTTTTAAGAAATGTTTTTATTGACCCAAATCGCTTTTAAAATATTTCTTTACCTGATTTAAAGCATTTTTCTAATTGGAACTATATGTCTATGACTAACCGTTTAGGAATTAGCCATTGGACACCGTTGAGACCGGACACCCTGTATAACGAGTAACATGAAAAAAATTAGTTAAATTTAAAGAGCATACCGAATTTTAAAGCTTACACTCCAGCAATTATAACTCAAAGACAGTACTGTAATTGATTTCTTTTGCGTGTCCCTGTAAATGAATAAAAAATGCTATGAATGTCCTGTTGTAACGTGATCGTAGTGAAATTCGGTGATTTATATCAGTTTCAATACATTTGAAATAGCATAATGTCATTAAAATACTCTGCAAACGATTTTTCCCCATATACCATAATGTAATGGGATTCTTTTGAGTGCCTCTGTAAATCAACTGTTAATCCCACATACTTCATATACAATACCAAACATGCTTGAGTGACCCTAAATAACCTTTATCAATTTCATGAAAATCCGAATACATTTGCGGGAGTTAGAGCGTGGACAGATGGATAGACAAACCGAAGGCATAAACACTTTTGAACTTCGTTGGAAAGTGTTAAAAAGAATACGCTAGCTAAGCTTTGTTTTTTCATGTAAAGATGGAATTTTGTAACAGATTTTTAAGTCACTTCTTGATGTACAAGAATTATTAAAATTGTGTACAAAGGTACAAAGGTTTATTCGATGGCATTACAACATTTCAATATTTTTAGAACTTAATTATAATTAATAACTTAATTTTAAGGTATTTTTCCATTAGCCTGCTCAGGGGATGAATGGCCAATTTTATACGATTTACAACAATCGATTTAATATTGCGCTAAACATCGTTCAACGAAAAAAGGCCTACGGACTATGAAATTGCAACAATTAAACATTATAAATACGAAAAGTAGGAAATAAGGTACAAATAAAATAAGGGCGTAATACTATATAGTGTGATTTAAAAAAATAGGCTTACTTAACATGCTATCCCTAACCCATAGTTAACTTGGGTTTTCTTTCATAAAACTATTTAGAAATTAATCGGGTTAGATTTTTTTTTTCTCCCAGCTTTGCAAACATCTATATTTCAGCTGCATGATATAAGTTTCTATAACCGATAGCTCAATTTAGGTAAATAAATATTCTAAAAATAGTTACAAAAAAATTGGAACACAAATTGAAAATGAAAAAGAGAATGAATTTTAGAATTAGTGTTTCACGGCGACTCTTTTACTAACAAGGAAGGTCTTCATACAGGCATACTTCGAAAAATCTAAAAAAATTATAGAATGCCCTACTCATGAGGATAGATATGTCAATAAAGAATTCGGCGGAAACTCGATAAAGCGTCCATAACCCTTTAAGACCCGGTGTATTTGTAAACAAAGCTAGTCATGCCCATAGGCGTAGCGTCGGGGAGGCACGGGGGGGCATGTGCACCCCCAACCTTCTGAATCCCGGGCGCCAGACAGAAAGCGTAGGGGGCGCCAAATGAAGAATTTTTTTTTTAAGAATATTTTTTATGAGGAACCAAATGCATTAAAATTTACAAATATATAAATAGATTCATGTATGATAGAAGACTGCAAATGAATTAGAAAAAAGAGCTGTTCTCTTAGGCTATTTTCTTTCACCAATTCAAATGTACCATTATCTTCTATCATTTAAATCACATCATCTGTCGGGAAAATCACTAACATTTTCCAAGGTCAGTCTTTACTCCTCTCTTGTGTGTGAAACTGTCCTTTACCAATAATTGCCAAACGCCAACCGATTTGCCTGAGAGAGGGGGGTGCAGAGGGGCATGTGCCCGGACGCCAGAACGAAAGGCGAAGGGGGCGCCAAATGAAGATTTTGTTTGACTCTGACTGCTCTGATGAAAAGATTCTATGAAGGCTGTTCAATTTTTTTTATCTCTCTCCCTGAGCAGCGTTAAGCTTTCTTTTTGCCCGTCTTGCTATGGGCGAGGTCGGGTGGTTGCCCGGGGCAATAAAAACAAACGGGAGAAGGATTGAAGGCCGAAATTAAGGGGGGGGGTGGCAGAGGGGGCATGTGCCCTGGGCACCACGCGAAGGGGGCGCCAGGTGTAAATTTGGTTTGCCGTTTTATACAATATATATATATATGTGCGTGTGAAATTTGTGTAAAAAAAATTTAGCCGAAAAATAAAAAAGAAAAGCTGAGTAAAGTGCATTAAAATTGCCAAATAGATAAAAAGATTCGCCTACAATATAAAAGACAGCAAATAACCCCATTCTTTTCCTTATAATTCCTTTTTTACATGCATATCACCATATCTGGCCTTAGAGGAGGCTAGGTAAGGTGACTGACTGGGACAATAAAAACCAAGCGGTCGAAATTTCACAAAATAAAAAGTAAAAACTTAATAATTTTGTTATTGTTGTTTTGAGTCACACATAAATTTGAAAATTAGCATTAGGTTGAGGAAAGTATGTAGACATATCAATCTATAAATAAGAAGAGTGGTATAAGTGAACAAGTGAATAAGTGCCACAAAATTGGTGTAGATAGTACAGGAAGATATTTTACAATACTGGAATTCATTTTTATGCCTACAGTAAATCCTAGTTTTTTAGATCCTAAAACAATGTGACTCATATCACTATGACATTAAAGTGCCTCAATTATAATTATTTGTAATGCTACAACAGTAAAATCTGGAAAAATGAAATGTGTCTATAATGGAATCTTGTCTTAAATGAAAAAACTACATGGTTCCAACAGAAAGAATATAAACAGGAAAAATCTGCTAAGACAGAAACCTGTATAAAGCGGAATTATTTCAGCTTCCTTTCAATTTTTTTCACAGGTTTAAATGAATAAATATTTTACAAAGCTGGTTATATATTTCAATATTACGTATTTTACTGTTACACATTTTAAATTTTAAAATAAGTCCGCAAATAGAAACTTTCGAAAATTTCTCTTTGTAAATTGACTTTGCTGAGGAAGTAGAGGGGCGCCAAATTCCGTGTTTGCCCCGGGTAAAAACATAGCTAGTTTCGGTCCTGGAAGTAGTGCACAAAGTATAATGCTTTAGTAAAACCCTTTAAAAGAAAAAAATGAGTATAGCATTTGCAGTGGTACAGTAAAAATATCCCACAGGGCACCATGGCCAATGAAGCCTATGCCTTTATCCCCAAAAATGATTCTCTTCTTTTTATCATTTCTAGACGTTTTGCCACCCTAGGTGGAAATTGAAAAATGTCGCTCTATTCCTTTTGGTGCAACTGTTTTTTGCATTACTTTTGGTGCATTATTTTTTGCATTACTTTTGGTGCAATTGTTTTTTGCAACGAACCAGATAAATAGAGATATAGATATAGATAATTAGAGAGAGGATGCGAGCTTGAGCGACTGCCCGTGATTTAAAAAAAAAAAAAAAACCCTCACCCAGGGCGCCATGAATATTAAAGCCGCAACCGCCCCTGCTTTTTCCTTCCCAAATTACATTTCTCGTCCTTTTGCCATTTCCAGGTAAATGGCAACAGAAAAATGCCGCCCATGCCGTTTACTAAAGTTACTTTTTTTACATCCAGATCCGGCCTCAAAGGGCGCGAGGTCGGGCAACTGTCAATGACTAAAAATTAAGGGTTGAAATATATGCAAGTTAGAATAATAACCCGCTTTTTTAATGTTTTTTTAAGAATATAGCCCGGGCCGAAACTAGAGCGGTGGAGAAGGGGCATGTGCCCCAGGCGCCAGAACAAAGACGAAGGGGGCGCCAAATGAAGATTTTGTTTGTCGTTTTATATAAAATTGTATATATATATATATGAAATACAAAGATACTCGCAAGCAAATGTTAAACCTATTGCAGCGTTCTTTTTAAATTTCTCTTTTGTATTTTAATATTTTAAGTTGTTTTATTTTCCTAGGATAGTTTAGATTTATCTTTAGCGTTGCTATACTTTTAGGTTTCGAAACCTGTACGGAAGTGAAAATAATTTTATAAAAATAATTTACAACCAAAATCGGAAAAGTAAACACTAACCCGGTTAGAATTCAACCCCAGCTTTTATAAGCTAAGGAGAAAAAAAAAAAAAAAAAAAAAAAACATTTAAAACTAATGATATGCAAGCGAGAAAATTTAGAAAGAACGTTTAGCATTAGCGTTCCAGTTTCTTCGCGTGACTAGTGTAGGCTCTTAACGCTCAAGCTAATGTTAATTCTATGGGAGCATTGTTTACGTATTTCTTGCTCTAATTTTAACTATTAGATGATTTTTATTTTATTTTTTTCTTTGCATAGGGTACCTGAGGTCGATAACTTTTATTGTGCGTGAGGAGATGTGGGGGGCGGGGGTTAAGCGCCAAAATCCATGTTTTCCCTGGGCGCAAAAAAGGCTAGTTTCGGCCCTGAACGTACGATTGATATTAATGTTGTGCTTATTGTGCAATATATTAAAAACATTCATTAGTCACTGCTTTAAAAAGATATGTGATTGTGTATTATACATGGGATTTTGCAGATATCAACAATTGGTCGCAGAAAAGAAATAGTTTTCCATCGGTCGCGAAAAAAAAAAAAAAAAAAAAAAAAAAAAAAAAACCACGAATTTGGTCAAATAGTCGCGCAAAAAATCGAGCAAAAAATATCGCGAATTTCGTCAAAAAATCTCTGAAATAAATACCGAATATAATTCTCATCAATCAGTCGTAGAAAAATGCACGAAATATGGCAAAGGGTCGTGTAAAAATAATCGTGAACTCCATGAAACCATCGGCAGAAAAAAAAATGCGAATTTTGGTAATTAGTCGTCGAAAAAAATCGCGGATCTTCTCAAAGGACCGTGGGAAAATATCTTGAATTTTATCAAAGGTTGCGGTAACAAATGGCGATTTTCGTCATTCTGTCACAGAAAAGTCCTCGCAAATTTCGTCAAAAGAATGCACAAAATACTACGAATTTCGCCTAACGATCAAGAGAAAAAAATTGCAAATTTCGTCAAATGGTCGCGGACAAAAAAGACGGCTGAGCAAAAAAAAAAAAAAAAAAAAAAAAAAAAAAAAAAAAAAAAAAAAGCAAAATTTCCGAAAGGTTACAGCAGAGGAGAGATAGGGGGGGTGGGGGAATCTCCTCCCGGCGCCAATTATGCGTTTTTTCGGCGGATCTTTGGCGAAATTCACGTTTTTACCGCTATCCTTTGCCGAAATTCGCGTTTTTCCGCGATTCTTTAACAAAAGTTGCGTTTTTCCGCGATCCTTCGACGAAATTTGCGTTTCTTTATTGCGATCCTTCCACGAAATTCGCGTTTTTTCGCGATCTTTTGATGAAATTTGCCTTCTTTTGCGATTCCTTGGTGAATTTTGTATTTTTTCGCGATCCCTTAACGAAGTTTGCTTTTTCTTGTGATCCCTTGAAGAAAATCGCGTTTTTTCCGCAGTTCTTTGGCGAAATTAGTTTTTTTTCTGCGATCCTTCGAAGAAATTTGGCGACTTTTTTCTGTGAACAATTGTCGCAATTGAATTTTCGGCTACCATTTGACGAAATTCGCCATAGTTTTTATGAGTGATAACCGATTTTTTAAATTTTCGGAACCGAATGCCTTAAATTTTCGGAAAATTCAGAACAGAATCACCCCTGAAAAGACGCGAATTTGGTTAAATAATCGCGTAAAAATTCGAGAATTTCAGCAAATGATTGCACGAATAATCAAGAATTTCGTAAGTCAGCTTTGAAAAGAAAATCACGAATTTTGACAAACTATCGTGGAAAAGAATAGAGAATTTCATCAAATGATATCTGAAACAAACAGCGTCTACCATCAATCGGTCGCGAAAAAAAAATATATATCGCGAATTTCGACAAATGGCGGCGGAAAAAAAATTCGCCAATCTGTCGCAGAAAAATTCGCGAATTTTGGCAAAGGATCGCGGAAAAAAGAATCGTGAGTTCCGTGAAACGATCGCCGGAAACAAAAAAGCAGAATGTGCAAAGGATCACGGAAAAAAAAATTAGTTCCGTGAAACGATCGCCCCCCAAAAATTGGGAAATTTGGCACTAGATCATAGGAAAAATTGCGAAATCTCCTTCAACGATCGTAGCAAAAGACCAACTTTCGTCACTTGATTGAGGAAAAAATCGCGAATTTTGCAATTCGTCGCGGAAAAATCGCATATCTCCTCAAACAACCGTTGAAAAAGTGCGTTTGAGAAGTTGCCTTTACAGGCGTTTTGAAGAAAAAGATCAAATATTTTCAGTAAAAATAATCGCTGAAATCAGAAATAAATAGCCTGTTTTCATGAAATAGGCGCTTTTAAATGATTTTCGTCCTAAAATAGTTGCCATAGCCGCCGATTGCAGAAAATAATCATCGCTTTTTGTAGCATTTTAGTAGCAAGTGGCAGCCCTGCAATTGTATGTTAAGAAAAATCGGAATTTTTTGAGAAATTGATTCGAGCAGAACCGGGCCTTATTTAAGGGTGTTCTCAAATGCAAAAGGGCAACTTTCTGACATAAGTTTTAATTTATTTTTGTTCGAAAATGCATGAAACTAGCTGGTGTTGTTCAGAAACTATGTCATCGAGCTGTTTTTTTTTTCCATTTTTAGGCAAACGCAATAGATCTTTCAGAAAAGAGTGTACAAGTAGGCGTTTTGAACCGAATTTCCGCACGAAGGAGGAAAAAGCACTCACGAGCGGACGAAAAACGGGTTTGTCACGTGATCCAAAACGCTTCTAACTCAATAGGTAATGGATGGATCAAAAATTGGAAAAAACAGTTCGATTTCAAATCGCTTCCATGGTCAGGCTTTCCAATTTTATATATTTCCGTTAAAAAATGAATTTGTAAATGTGTAAAAACGTTTTGCGCCTGTTGAGCAGAGCAGTTAAGAACAGTCTTAATTGATTTTTTAACAGGCCGGGCTTTTTTTGACTGATATTTGTACGAGCCAGGCCTGGTCGTAAACTGTGAAATTATAAACGGGCCGGGATCGGGTGGAACTTTTTATTTTCTCACCGGGTTGGGCCCGGGCCTTAAAATTATGATCCATGCAGACCTCTAGGATGCCCCCAGGGGCATGCAAAGAGGGGGCTAAAGGAGCAATCGGCCCGGGTGCGAAATTTATGCTGCGAACTACGGTTTTATTTGTTTATTTATTCATTTTTTGGCCGGCGATCATTTTCCGGGAAATTTCTTTTTCTCTCTTGATTATTTTTTTTCCTGTCGCAAAACATCATTAACTCTTTAACAAATAAGTGCAATTTTCTTTTATGTTATTTAGTTGTTCTGATTTTCTAAATTAAAATAAAGCTTTTAAAGATCCAAAATAAAGGCGAAATATTTATTTGATAGAATTTATTTATGTTTCTGCATTTTATCAATTTTATTACACCCATCAAAAAGGAAAGATTTTTTTTTTTTTGGGGGGGGGGAGGGCACAAAATTGAAAATTCGCTATGGGCGCCGTTTTTACTTCGCACGGCGTTGGTGCCCCCCCAAAATTTCTGGTCACGCTACGCCTATGGTCATGCCTGTAGAAAGTAAAACATGAACTGCAACTCCTACCTGTTGATAAAAAATGATACTTTACCCTATCTGTAAACCAGAACGATCGCTCGATTCAAGTTTTTATTACATACGACTCAGGAAAAAAAAATTAAATGAATGTCTAACCCGCACGATCGTGCGGGTTGGGTCTTAAAAGGATAAAAAGAATAACGATTTTTTTTTATATTTGGCGATTTATCATCTGTTGGCGATGGAATAAGATTAAAAAAAAAAAACTTTTTTATGTCAAATACTTTTTAAGATAAAAATGTTTCATATTGAACTTGCTTAAATAAATCTAATGTAAATAACTTTAGTTTTGGCAGTTTTAGTTTGATTTAACTATAGTTTTGTCATATATATATGTATTTATAATGAAAGTTGAGTATCAAATTTTATGAATGAAAACAAAATTTTAATTAATTAAAATTGTTTTAATCTCAAAATTAAGTCCATTTGAGCACTGTCGATTCAATTTTGTTGCTATGGAGACAACGACTTCTTTGATATTGAAATGAATAACTGCAGGACTCTTCATCTTGCCTTTATTTTGGAATACGCTTAAATATATGAAAATATTGTTTAGATATGAAATTGTTTTTAAAGTAATAAAATTAAATAACATGCAACATAAATATTTAATACAAAAAATGTATTTATTAAACTCTCTTATTGTTTTAATTTAAATTCAATAAATACTATTTACACGCATTCTAAAAATCAATTAACAAAGCAATTTTCAGGTGCATTAAAATCGTTTGCTTTTGACGAGGAAAAGTACTGCTCGCCAAATCGTATGACGCTTTCGTCTTTTCGCGCCAAATACTCGAAAGTATTTTATTTTTTTTTACGGCCTTTCTACTGTAATTACGCCGTTAAATTTGACTGATCCTTTATTACATACATAAGAAGTTTAATAAGTATTTTTTTTTCAAAATATTCTGAGTATGCCCGGTAAGGAGACCTTCCTTGTATAAGATTATTATTTGAACTTTCTTATAATTTTTCTTTAACTCCTTGTGATTCAAAAACTCTGATTTGAAAAATACTTACTTAGATGTTAGAATACACCCTTTTAGGCATGTAAAAAATAACAGAAGAAATTTAGAACATAAAAAATAAAAAATTATTGACTAAAAGGTACTACTTTTTTCACACCTGCAATAAAGAGAAAATTATATACTTCTCATAAATTTTTTCAACTTTCCAATAGAAAATCGTAAAGTATACGAACTTACTATTGTACAAAATTTATTTCTGGACGTCTCCATTCTTTTTAATTTTACAAAAATTACGAAGTTCATTTCAACAATAATTATGTGAAACTGCTCAAATGATAAATAAAACTCTGGCACGAAAAATTAACTCAGAATCGCTATCTATTGAGAATTCTATGAATAATTTATATTAACTGCTGTGTTGGAAGATAGCAGCAATCAATAAAATCTTCTTTTAAAGCCCACTGCATAAGTAGCATTGATTTGGGTGTATGTTGCAGATATGCAACGTGGTGATTCAAAATATTGATGATTGGACAAATTGATAAGGCTTAGTCAAAAGACAGCAAGAGGAACTCAGGCAAGCTCGGGAAATATATTACTATGGAATTTAAGTAATTATCACGCTATTAATTAAGACTAATGTAAAAATATATCTCATGAAAAACAACACGTTGTAAATGATCTCGCCAAGCCATAAATCTAAAACGACAGTCATAAAAAGAAGTGATATCACATAAAAAGGAGCGATATAGGTGTGTTGGAGGACTCACTCCGAGTCCCTTGGAAACATTATGAGTAGTGATATATTTTTACACGGTACTCGGAGTATGCACATCTATATTGCTTCTTTTTATGGGATATCACTTCTTTTATGACTGTCGTTTTAAATTTATGGCTCGACGGGATCATTTACAACGAGTTGTTTTTGTGAGATATCACTCCATTTTGTAAGGTATTTCATTTACATTATACATATTCCATTTTAATTCAGAAAAGAAAAGATAAAAGAAAGATGAAAGAGGTAAAAAATAATTTAATAGTGATGCTATAAATTTTTCAAATGTGTAATATGTCTAATAAGACATAATATTGGACTATTTTAAAATAATTCAAAACCATTTTATCGAATCTTACACATCACAGAAGAATTCATTCCTTTTATAGAACTGATAAAATGTGTCGAACAAGACAGCAATATTTTTTGCTGTTGTTCTATAAGCTACAGGGGGATTCATTAACTAACTTAGCAAGGATTTTATCCTATTTTTTTTTTTTTTTTAATATAGTTCAAATGGTAAAAGCATTGCATTTCAATGTTCAATTAAAATACATTTGGGAAAAAAATTAACATGTTAATTTAACGTGTTAATTAACGTGCAATTAATGTTTAATTATATTTTTTTAAAGTTTAAGAAAATTTGAATTTTTTAAAATCTCTACTACTTTTTTAAATATTAATATTTTTGCCTTTTTTTTTTTTTTTTTTTTAGATTTTCAAATGTGTATTACACAAGTCTGCGCATGGATTTTTAGATGCATCTAATATTTCATTTAATATAATTTTTTTTATCTATATGTAGTGTAAAACGATGAAATCTCGAACGAATATGTAGCGTAAATCGATTATGTACTTTTATTTTTTTTTTAATAATAAGTACCTGAAGGCTAATTCCATGCGCAGATTTATCACATATATAATAAAGAACATGTATAAAAAATTTTAAATATCTATCTCAAATACAAAAAAAAAAAAGCCTTAGCATTTTTAAGACATGAAAGTGAAGAAAATATGAACATGGAGAAAAAGCCGCTTAAAGTTTTCATTTGTGTGGGGAATTGCGTTTGGTGTATTAGCAAAATTTACAATATCTCGCGATATAATTGCCGTATGAGTAAAAATGAGGTGACAAAGTTTCATTTAAAATTTAAAAACAAAAATCGATTTTCTTTTTATCAATTCTGACGTAAACTGTTCCCTTAACGTGGCTGACAGGGTCGTATGCCTTCCAAATATTTTCTCACATATTTCGGATAATTCATCGGATAAATTATAATTAATTTCAATAAAGGTTCGGAATTCAATAGTTAATCTTTAGGAAATGATTTTCCCCAATTTAGGTCATATTTGAAAATTTTTGACTAGCACTATAACCTAATTAAAAATGAACTAAAAACTATTTATGGCGTACCGATTTTACTCTTTAATTAACAAGTCCAAAACAATAGAATCGGTTAGTTTTATAACTCTCCTTATTAATCTTTTAAAATGAAAACTTAACAAAAAATTCCAATAAAACTCAAAAAATGTTTTTGATAGAAAAGAATTGTAAATATTGAATCAAAAGTTATTTAATAAAAAATCTTGCTGTCTATATTACCTTTGTAAAATGACTTAAATTGAATAAAATGCAAAGTTTAGGCTGTTGAATAAAATATTTGAGTATATGTGAAGTATAAACATAAAAAGACAGACAGAAAAAAAAGATACACGTAAAGCATGTATGAAAGTTTAAAAAATTTAATCATTTTAAAAGTAAAAGATATACATAAATTATAATTTATCCAACATGAGTAATTTAAAATGAACGGAAGAAACCAATATTCCACCTATTGCATCATGACAAACTAACCAAAGTACATATATTTGTTTATATGCATTTCTTTAACACGAAAAAAGTTTATAATAAATGGAATGCCGAATCTTTACTCTAATTTTCAAGCATTTTATTACAAAAGCAATATGGAAAAGAACATTTTCTTACTTATTTCGGTATGATAAACAGTAATCCTAATGTTCTATGAATTGTTTTCCTGACTTTAAGTACTCTGTGATTCTTTAAAATGCTTACATAACCTTTTTTGCGCATGTTCTATGGTTTCTTTGTAGTCGGTGTTTACCTAGAATTTTTCCATAATCGAGGTCCACTAGCACGTTTCTATAATCTAGTTTCTCTTCGAATATCAGTAGGAATTCGAATATCGATGATTATTGCCCGCAGTACCTCCGTCAACAATCACTGCGATTTCAAGCAAAATACAATTTCATTTTATTGTTATCTAAATTTTGTGTCCAAACATCCCTATAGTATTGGATTTTTAAAAGGGTGTGTGCTGAAATCTATAAGCATCTTTAATAAAGTGGATAATAGGAACATCTTTCATAAAATGGAAGCCTAGATCGACGAGCTTTCAGATGAACAACTGAACAACTTGAATTCGTATTCATTTTTCAAGTAACATAATAAAACTTTATAGAGATTGACATAGTGTAAAGTCATTAAAATACTTGTCACTCAGTAAATATTCATCGGTTGTAGTGTAATCAAAATCTTTTAAGTTGACCCTGTAAACTAACCGTAAATGCTTCAAAGTCGCCTTACAATAGAGAGCCTAATTAATGCAGTAACATATCTGAATATCGTGTGTAATATAACTACTTTGACAATAGTTAGGCTATTTAGTATTGTTTTTCCTCTATGTTAAGCCTAGGAGTCCAGTACTTTAGATTAATGTAAATCAAAAACTAATCGAAATTTTTATATGAAATTTTTAAAGTTTGAATTGCTTATAAAAAAAAAAATAAAATTCACCAAACCACGTAAAGATCCGATAATTACACATCGCTGAAGCCCTGTAAAAAGATCTTTTGAGTAAACCTGTAAAGGAAACGTATATGCAACAATTCTCTTTTACAATAGAAAGCCTTGGGTCGACTGTAGTAACATATCTTAATATCATGTGTATACGACCATCTTGATAACAGTTATGCCATTTAATATATTTTTGCTCTATGTTAAGTAGAGGAATGGATTATATTTCAAACTTATATAAATGAAAAAGAAATTAATTTTTTTTTTTTTTTTTTTTTACATGAAGTTTTAAGGATTTGAACTACTTATAAAAACAAATAAAATAGAGTAAACCCCGTAAAATCCCGATAATTACACAACTTTTTAGTCCTATTAAAAGATTTTTGAGTTACCCTGTAAACGATAGTAAATGTTACAATAACTACAAATAAATTGTTTACTAAAAAGGTGCATAAAAATTTATTAAAATATACCGTTACAAAATGAATGAACTGGTCTTTAAAACTTAAAAACCATTGATGTTAAAATCATAATGAAACAGAAAAAGATGATTCCTGAGATCTTTCGATCGCTAACGCGATCATTTTCAAAGGATACTTTCACTGGAATGTCGCATTCACTGAGCTATTTATACACCAGTCTGGGAAAAAGGGACAGTCTAATATTTGTTGGGGGTGTCTATGAAGTTGTTTCGTTCCAATGTTGAAGTGTTAGATATTTTCAAAATGTTAAACCAGATTTGAGGTATATCATAAGACAAAACATCGTTACATACATTATTTTCTTTACTTAAAATTTCCAACGATTCCCTAATTCTTAAAGTATAATGATCAGATGTAGGTAAAATAACTCTTGCTTTTTCGAAATCTATTTTTAAATTTTGGCGTTGATTCAATCTGGAAAGTGCTGTAGACGGTCGGTTAAACTTGATATCTCTCATGTGCTCCACCAATCTTTCTTTAAATTTTCGAGTGGTCATACCTATGTAGTTTAACTCCTTCTGATTTTCCGTTTGAAATGGGATAGAATAAACACCTGCAATTTCCTTATTAGGTATGGGATCAATTTTCTTTTCAATTAGAGCTTTTAGTTTTGTAGGAGGTTTGGCTATTAAATTGATATCAAATTTCCTCAAAGCGTATTTTAATCTTTCATATAATCTTGGTACGTAATCGAAGGTACAGATTCTAAGTTCTCTCTTGTTTATTCTTTCTTTTTGATTTTTCTGCTTTATTTCATAAATTAATTTATTTATGTGCTGAGGGGAAAATCCGTTTTGTACTACAATGTGTTTAATTGTATTTAATTCATTTTGTAGGTATTTTTCACTGCAAATATCAAAGGCTCGTTTTACGTAAAATCTGTAAGCCGCAATTTTATATTTGAAAGGGGAATTACAGTCATAAGAGATGGGGTTATTCGAACGGCAATGCTTCCTGTATACTCTTCTTTCTATTTTCCCCTCATCCATATTTCTTATTAGTTCTGTATCCAGGTATGGTAAAACCAGGGCCGGCCTAAGGCGTGTGCGAAGTGTGCCACCGCACGGGGCGCCAACCAGATGAAAGGGCGCCTACAAGAGCACCGATAAAAATTATTTTATATTCTGCGGTTTTTTTTTTTTCTTTTACATTTCTCTAGCTAGACTGAGGCCGGCTCGAGAAAGGATTCTTCGTTGTGTTAAAAAAAAAAAATATTCAAGGGCGCTGAATTTTTTTCATGCAAACAGCGGCTTCTTTTCTTTATATGAATGGAATTGCCTTTAATTCAGTGTTGCCAGATTGGGGACTTTTTTAATTCAGATTATTTGACTGTCACCACTTTTTTTAAATAGTATTATTCGCCTTATTTTTCAGAATTTTTAATCTATTTTTAAATAGGCCGAATATTTCTATTTCAAAAAAGCGGTGACAATCAACAACCAGGGGACAAAAAAAAGTCCCCAATCTGGCAACACTGCTTTAAGCTAATATTTCTCAAATTGCTTCGTCACTGAGAAAAGAAAAAGGATCACAAACCCCAGTAACCGCCCAATTCAAATCTACTTTCCTTGCGGGATGCTAATTAATTTCGACTTTTACAGGTTTTATATGTCTATAGAGAATCTGAAACTGGCCCGTAAATGACCGGAAAAAAGAAACCATTAAGAGCTTGAACGTGCAGAAATTTTAAAATGAAAAACAGACGTCTTTGAAAAACTTTTTTTCTAGCAGTGTCTTCTGGATATGAGATCATCTTCTGCTAATAGTCAATAGTGTTAAGTGTCAGAAATTTTGAAGAAAATGAAAAACGAAAAAATGGCATATAACCAGATATGTATGGAAATAATTCTTATTAAAATGACCGTAATATTGAGACAATACAATTCGGTCGTTCACTAATTATTTTATTAAACTACTGATGAATCAAGCCAAAGATTTTTCAAGTAAATTCATTCATTTATTTATTTCGTTAAAATGAGTAATTTTCATGCGGATGTGAAACATAGTAGAATATTTAAAGTTACAATGCACGCTCGAAAGCTGTCAGTTCTTGAAATTACGAAGGATATTGTGCCCTAATCTGAGAACGGCGGAACTAGAGCCCAACTAACCCTATATATTGCGCCCTGGTAAGTGGGGCAAAAATTCAGATGGGATCCCCTTTAACACGCTTTTAACCAAAATTTCTATTCATGAAGGAGGGGTTTTGCCTGTAGAAGGCCGAAAAAAAGTGGTTTTTTTTAGACTTTTTTTTTTTTTTTTTTTTTTTTTTGGAATGAAGATTTTAGCGCCAGGTTTTTTGCGAGTTATTTGCTATCATTTGAAGAACATTTAAAATTTTTTAAATAAAAAATTGATGATGTGGTACCAGTTGCGTGGGTGGATGCCCTAGTATGCGCACCATGCACTTCCAATAAATCGCCAGAGTCGCTTGCAATCAATTTCCGTTAAGGATTATGAAAGAAGATAATATTGCCTGGAGTTTCAACCACTTTGATATAAAACAAAAGCTGAAAATCAACAAAGTGTCAGCGATTTGAAAAAAAAGATCTATTTCTGACCCCTTTTTTCGCACTTTGGCATGGTTCTAAATACATTTATTTTTTATAAAGTTGGCTGAAAGTGGTCCAAGTTCAATAAATTATATCACCTTTAATTTTAAAAAAATAGCAAGATCGGTTATAATTTTTGGGTTCTGACTTCGCCCAGCTTGAAGAAAGTCATTTTGAGTAAAATGCGTTTATCCTCCTCTGTCCTGATGTCGCCTGTAGGAGATACTAAAAATCACCCTTTAAATTAATTTAAATGCTTCTAGGACTGTTAAAATTTCTTCTAGGTCTTTTTAATAAATGTGTGCATATCATACGTATCGATATATAGAATGATACATTTTTGGAGATGTTTTATAGAAATTTTAAACTGGTTTTTGTAGTCCCACGTAATATTTGTCTCATGACTGAGGAGGATAAAATGCTCTAAAACATTGTAAGCCTACGGATGCGTTGCGCTAAAGCACTCAGTAACTACGAAAGGTCTTTGGTCAAATTGCTTTGCACGGATAATCTACAGACTGTAGTAAATAGCAAAATGTTAAAAAAGAAAATCGATTTTTTTTTTCAACCGAAAATAAGTAAATTCCCTAAAAAAAACGATTTTGGTGTTTGTGTTGGCGGGGCATTTTAGAGTTGAGAGCCTGGGCATCTGCTTCGTTTGTCCTTGCAATAATCAGACTCTGATCGGAAAAAATGCTATTTTTATGCACATATCGTGGTCGGCTCAGCCTCCCCCCCGCCCCCCCCCTTACCTGGGAAAATTTTCGAGCAATAGTACAATTAATGAACTGTATTCCAAACCTTTAGTTTATTTTTATTTTTGTGTTTAATTATTCCAATATTTATCATCTTAAACGGAGGTTGGGGGAGGTCGGAGCTCCCATGATGAAAAAAAGATTAAACTATTTCCATTCTTACTACAGGCACACATTTGTTCCAAAATCTCTCCCCTTCAGGGATTTCGTTCAGCCGCCGCCCATGCTATATTTTTTGAATTTTTGTTCTGCCCCAGTTTTCCGAGACATTTGATCTGAAAGGAACGCTAAGCTGAAAGCCAGTAAAAAATAACGTCATGAAAATATATAATTGCTTTATAATGACGCACTGTTTCATTCATCATTAGAGATTATTTATTAATTATTTATTAGTGGAATATACTAGTTGGCCCATTACAAAATAAATATTTCGCAATACTGGAATTTAAATAAATGAAATTTTCTTAATTTAAAAATAAAAATTTCTGGAAATTTGACTATTTTTTCTTCTTTTTTTTTTTTTTTTTTTTTTTTTAAGAGATTTTTCTGGAATCAAATTATGTATTTGATACTGAGTCAAATTTTGTCTAAACCGAAAGGGAATTCTATTCAATATTACAGAGATTCTTCATTATTTCATGTTACTTTGCCTCTAAAGCGCTGGAAGAACGAAATCTACTCCGGGGTAAGGTTTCTTTGGGATAATATTGTGCTAAGCCTTTTTATATTATATACAGACTTATGCCCAAGCACATTTTTTCTCTTAGTGATTTAGTATTTAAAATTAAGCGAAAAAAGTACATTTTACACTGCTTCTCCCAACTTTTTTATAAAATCATCCAAGATAGAGGTTTTTTTTTTTTTTTTTTTTTTTTTTTTTTTTTTTTTTTTTCAAGAGAGTGGGGCAAAGGCCCTTCCTTGCCCACCCCCCGCTCTACTGAATTTTTGCATGATGATTTGATTTCCTACACCAATACCCTATGATTTAACAGAATTTATACAATTATAATGACACTTTTTTATAGAATTTCAGTGCGGCGCTAAGACGTAAATTCGCAATATTTAAACATATATAGGGACTTTCTTTGGAATGGTTTATTTAGTTCAGACGTGGACGCCAGTACAACGAAATCCGGGAAAGGGTAAACTTTTTTGGGGACATTTTTTGTCCCTTAAGCGTATTCCTTATTATTATAAATACAACTCTTATTTTCAATCATAGTTTTCTCATAATGTTGAATTATTTTAGGTTTCTTAAAAAAATAATAAATTTTATTATTTTTACGCCTTTTGGTAAAAATCATCACAGATAAAGAAAAATTAGTTTTAAAAGAAGAAAAGCAGAAACATTCCAAAAATGAAAAGAAAGAATAAGAATATTAATATTTCCGGGATTAGCTGAAGAGAAAACGGAGTTCCCCCATTTTTCGACAGTTTTCCATCATGAAAAGTGAGCCCTTTACGAAAATAGATATTTAAATATGAAATGTATTCGTACTTTTTATGTACTAAATAACGAGACACTATTACAATCTTCATCTTACATAGCTGCTATACTTACTAGTAGTTCTGATTCTTTAATTGTCGAAGTATTCCAAACAGTATTCTTCTAACAAAGTTCTTTATTTTAATTAATTAACTTATTATTGTTATTTTCGTCCAATACCATGTGTTGTGTTTTACTTTTGGATCGTAACATGTTACACATTAAGAACGGTAATTACTGTAAAATTCAAATTTGTCTTATGAGACTTAATTTTACAATTTACCAAATACAAACTCAAAGATGGGATTAAAATTAGAAATTTTATCAGTTTTTGATGCACTTTAAATTAATATCTTAGATAATTAATAATAGTATGAATAAAAATTACTAATATTGAAAAAAAAATTAAGAGCTCAAGTAATTTTTTTTGTGTGGGGGAAAAAGGGGGGGGCGCACTGATGGGTGCTCGCACGGGGGCCAAAAATGTCCTTGGGCCGGCTCTGGGTAAAACCCCCTCATTTTCTATTTTTAATGTGAATTTAATGTTCGTGTCTATTTCATTAACTTTCACTAAAAACTCATTTAAGGTTTGTATGCCATGATCCCAAACTATAAACACATCGTCTACATAACGGATCAATAGCGTTGGTTTTACTTCAAAATTTTCCATTATTTGATTTTCTATAGGTCTAAGCTTCAGCTCCGCCATTAAACCTGAAATGGGTGATCCCATTGGAGCTCCCTCAGTTTGTCTGTAAAATTTATCATTAAAAATAAATACATTATTTTGTGTCACTAAATTGATTGCTGATTTAAGTGTAATCTGTGTGTCCTTACTAAAAGCTTGGATATTATCAATTGAATCTTCTATAATTTTCACAACCTCTTTGATGTCTATTGATGGATAGAGAGAAACTACATCTAGACTAGCAAGTATACTATTATGATTTACTGTAATATCTTTAATTTTCTTAATTAATGCTTTTGTAGAGTCAATTACATAATCTGAGGGCGGAATAATTGTTTTCAGAAATGGCACTAATGCTTTTTCAATTCCATAAGTGGGGGCCGAGCATTTCGACACTATGGGCCTAAGGGGGGAGTTCTCTTTGTGATCCTTTAGATCCTTTTGAAAAAGCATTAGTGCCATTTCTGAAAACAATTATTCCACCCTCCGATTATGTAATTGACTCTACAAAAGCATTAATTAAGAAAATTAAAGATATTACAGTAAATCATAATAGCATACTTGCTAGTCTAGATGTAGTTTCTCTCTATCCATCAATAGACATCAAAGAGGTTGTGAAAATTATAGAAGATTCAATTGATAATATCCAAGCTTTTAGTAAGGACACACAGATTACACTTAAATCAGCAATCAATTTAGTGACGCAAAATAATGTATTTATTTTTAATGATAAATTTTACAGACAAACTGAGGGAGCTCCAATGGGATCACCCATTTCAGGTTTAATGGCGGAGCTGAAGCTTAGACCTATAGAAAATTAAATAATGGAAAATTTTGAAGTAAAACCAACGCTATGGATCCGTTATGTAGACGATGTGTTTATAGTTTGGGATCATGGCATACAAACCTTAAATGAGTTTTTAATGAAAGTTAATGAAATATACACGAACATTAAATTCACATTAAAAATAGAAAATGAGGGGTTTTTACCATACCTGGATACAGAACTAATAAGAAATATGGATGAGGGGGAAATAGAAAGAAGAGTATACAGGAAGCATTGCCGTTCGAATAACACCATCTCTTATGACTGTAACTCCCCTTTCAAATATAAAATTGCGGCTTACAGATTTTACGTAAAACGAGCCTTTGATATTTGCAGTGAAAAGTACCTACAAAATGAATTAAATACAATTAAACACATTGTAGTAGAAAACGGATTTTCCCCTCAGCACATAAATAAATTAATTTATGAAATAAAGCAGAAAAATCAAAAAGAAAGAATAAACAAGAGAGAACTTAGAATCTGTACCTTCGATTACGTACCAAGATTATATGAAAGATTAAAATACGCTTTAAGGAAATTTGATATCAATTTAATAGCCAAACCTCCTACAAAACTAAAAGCTCTAATTGAAAAGAAAATTGATCCCATACCTAATAAGGAAATTGCAGGTGTTTATTCTATCCCATTTCAAACGGAAAATCAGAAGGAGTTAAACTACATAGGTATGACCACTCGAAAATTTAAAGAAAGATTGGGGGAGCACATGAGAGATATCAAGTTTAACCGACCGTCTACAGCACTTTCCAGATTGAATCAACGCCAAAATTTAAAAATAGATTTCGAAAAAGCAAGAGTTATTTTACCTACATCTGATCATTATACTTTAAGAATTAGGGAATCGTTGGAAATTTTAAGTAAAGAAAATAATGTATGTAACGATGATATCTTATGATATACCTCAAATCTGGTTTTACATTTTGAAAATATCTAACACTTCAGCATTGGAACGAAACAACTTCATAGACACCCCCAACAAATAATAGACTGACCCTTTTTTCCCAGACTGGTGTATAAATAGCTCAGTGAATGCGACATTTCAGTGAAAGTATCCTTTGAAAATGATCGCGTTAGCGATCGAAAGATCTCAGGAATCATCTTTTTCTGTTTCATTATGATTTTAACATCAATGGTTTTTAAGTTTTAAAGACCAGTTCATTCATTTTGTAACGGTATATTTTAATAAATTTTTATGCACCTTTTTAGTAAACTATTTATTTGTAGTTATTTTAACGCAAGGTGAATTTGTCATTCCACTCTGAGCTCATTTGAGTTCTATGTTTTTCAAGTAAATGTTACAATTCTGTTTTACAGTAGCTTACTTGGGTCGACTGTAGTAACACATCTTAATATCATGTGTATACGACGATTTCGACAAGAGTTAGGGCACTTAATATTTTTTTTGTTCTATGTTAAGTATAGGAATCAATTATTTTAAAGTGGTATAAATAAAAAAACTAAATAATATTTTTACATGAAACTTTAAAAGGTTTGAACTACTTGTGAGAATTCTATCTCACATTGAAATTCTCAATTTACAAGGCAGAAGCCAGCATAGGGAAACTAATATTTTCACCTAGCCTCCAAATTTCTTCAGAGTCCCAGAAAATGTCGCTAAAGATGAAACAAATATATCAATTTCAATCAATCTTTGCAGAGGACACTAGGGTGAGAGGAACTCCTTTATTTAGCGAGAGACATATTCCTTTGATATTTACGAGGATCTCTTTCACGTGGGAAACTAGATAGCGAAACCAGATATTGACCTGAAGTCAAGTTCCTGACTGCAACCTATAGAGAAAGAGCTTGTTCATGAGCTCATGGTCACGGATGGTGAGTGGCTAATGGGAGTGGCTTTTGTCCGAGACGGAAATACGAAACTGATAAAAGGGCATGCAGGAGCATTCTTGGGAGTTCTTAGGTTTTTTGAGTTCTTTTTCGGAAGCTGAGGCTCCAAGTAGATTTTAGCCGTGTAGAGGAGAAATCTCTCACGGGCACAGTAAAGCGGTAGCCAGGCGAGGCGGTAAAATTTCTCCACCCCGGAGAAAGACATTGGAGGTCCCTAGACCTTGATCGGACATTCACTAAAAGGGCAACATTCCTGTCGCGTATCACCGACTCTCATCTTCGAGAATTGTGAAGTATAAATATATAGAGACATTCTCCCTGAAAGCTATTTGCCACTCGAGAACTGGACTTGATTCTACAAATACATTATTGACAGCTGATTTCGAACCCATTTATGAAGAATGTTGTACATATGACTTATTTAACCAAGGAAACCTTATTTAATTGTTTGTGATACAATAAAATATTTTTTCGATATTGATAAGACTCGGCCGTTGAAGTAGCCCGCTACCACACCACCTTACGACATCGACTCCGTTACATACTCATAAAAACATTCAAATGCACTAAACCGCGTAAAAATCAGATAATTACACATTGCTGTATCCCTGTGAACAGTTTTTGATCTGAACAAGAATTTAAAAAGTGCAAAAAAGTGCACGTTTAAAATCGCATTTCCTGAAAACCTATTTGTCGAATTCCGCTTTGCTTTTGTTTCCTTAGTCACTTGGCACGCCTCATTCCATAGAAACAATATGATAAATAGAACGCGAGATATAGAGGTGTCAAAATCCCGTTTTGATCAGTCCGCAAAATATAAAGTAGAGTACTAAAAATTTTTTGTAAAATCATTTGGTATCAATTGGCGGAAATTCCTTTCATTTACGGTTCATTGCATTGTTGTTTCTTTTGCTTGACGAGAAACTCTGTCGAGTTTCTATGATGAATACGAGCGATTAAATAAGCTACTGTATAAATAAAAATTAAATTGTCATCAGTGGTGTAACAACGATCATATTATGTGTAGAAACAGTCAAATGTACCTACTTCATGCTTTGCAACCACAGTGATTCCGTTATTATATCAACAGAAAAGTTTTTAATAAAAACTGGTAATTAATAAAATGATTTTAATAAAACTGTTACTCTGAAAATTCAAACCTTTTTACTCTGTACGATAGATGTGTATGGGGTTATGTTTAAGTGGTTATGCTTACTCCTACTAAGAGCAATTTTGAAAAATTCTGAAATTAAAAGGATAAAAGGAATGAAAAGCGTTTTAAAATCATGATTACTGTAAAATTACCGAACGAATTTCAAATTCAAGCTTTTTTTCTCTGTAGCATAGATGTGTATGGAGTTACGTTTTGAGCCGTTATTTTAGATACACACAGCTTGACCGGAGTTTGCGCGAGGATCGTCCCTGACGGGCCACTTTTGCGGCGACCTTCGGGACGCGCCGCGGGTGTGGCACTGGGGTCGTTCTGAGTGTAGACATATGGGCCTGCAAAGGCCTGGGACCGGGAGATGGGACCCTGTCTTACTCTTACTAAGAACAAATTTTTTAAATTCTTTATTTAAAAGGATGAAAGGAATGAAAAACGCTCTAAAATCATGGTTACGAAATTACCGAATGAAGTTCAAATTCAAACTTTTTTACCCTGTAGTATAGTTGCTTGATGGGATTGACAAATGCACTGCTCAAAAAAAAAAAAAAAAAAAAAAAAAAAGGGGGAGAACAAGCAAAAAAGCGAAGAGTATAGTGCGAGACAGCCATGCATGGGTATAAAATGGAGAGTGCATATGTATCAATGCGCAATGCAGAAAAAAAGACGCAATAAAAGACGCAAGGTCAATGCTTTACCGTTTAAGCTAACTGGGCCGACAACTAGCCAGCATATTTCGCTCAGATAAACTTATTGTTAGTAACACCTGGTCTGTCATGTAGACAGCTCAACAGAATAAACCGCAGGTAAGTGAACTCCATATAAATGATAGATACGTAGATGAACTATTATTTTAACACTATCAAATTGATTGGTAAAGTTATCATACGAATTGAATATTTCCAATTGAGTGAAAAAATGCCCAGGCTGGGAATCGAACCCAGATCCTTAACTTACAAAGCCAATGGTTTACCGTTTAAGCTAACTGGGCCGACAACCAGCTAGCATATTTCGCTCAGATATCCTTATTGGTAGTAACATCTGGTCTGTCATGTAGATAGCTCAACAGAATAAACAGCAGGTAAATGAACTCCATATAAACGAGGCCAAGGATCTGGGTTCGATTCCCAGTGTGGGCATTTTTTCGTTCAGTTGGAAATATTCAATTCGTATAACTTTACCAATCAATTTGATTGTGTAGTTGATATCAATAAAATGTTCATCTACGTATCCATCGTTTATATGGAGTTCATTTACCTGCGGTTTATTCTGTTGAGCTATCTACATGATAGACCAGATGTTACTACCAATGGGGTTATCTGAGCAAAATATGCAGACTGGTTGTCGGCCCAGTTAGCTTAAACGGTAAAGCTTTGGCCTTGTAAGCCAAGGATCTGGGTTCGATTCCAAGCCTGGGCATTTTTTCGCTCAGTTGGAAATATTCAATTCGTATTATAGATTACCAATCAGTTTGATTGTGTTAGAATAATAGTTAATTTAAAGAGAGCCAATTAAAAAAAAACAGTAGGTGATAGACTCTTGAGCACTACTGTAACTGAAGATTAATGAGTTATCTAATATTATAAAGCAGAACTATGTGCGTGAGTAACGTCAATGGGGCAATCTAGAAATGTATATTAAATGGGTGTTCGGATTTTAAGAAAAGGTTTTAAACGTTAGAAAGTATCTGTATCCCGTAGTTCATCCAACCTCGTGTAATTTAAAGAGAGCCAATAAAAAAAAAAAAAAAAAAGGTGATAGACTCTTGAGCACTAGTGTAACTGAAGATTAATGAGGAGTTATCTAATATTATAAAGCAGAACTACGTGCGTGAGTATAACGCCAATGTGGCAATCTTGACATGTATATATTAAATGGGTGCTCGAATTTTAAGAAAACGTTTTAAACGTTAGAAAGTATTTATATTCCGTAGTTCATCCAACCTCGAGTAATTTAAAGAGTGCCAATAAAAAAAAAAAAAAAAAAAAGTGATAGACTCTTGAGCACTAGTGTAACTGAAGATTAATGAGGAGTTATCTAATATTATAAAGCATAACTACGTGCGGGAGTAACGCCAATGTGGCAATCTTGAAATATATATTAAATGGGTGTTCGGGCTTTAAGAAAAGGTTTTAAACGTTAAAAAGTATCTATCCTCCGTACTTTATCGAACCTCGAAGTAATTTAAAAGAGACGAATTAAAAAAAAAAAACTATTGGTGATAGTCTTTTAAGTAATACTCTAACTGGTGACTAATGAGGAGTTATCTAACATTATAAAGCAAAAACATGCTCGTGAATAACGCCAGCGGAGCAATCTACAAAATATATATTAAATGAAGAGCACGGTTGATAAAGGTTGTAAGTAGCACAATCATCATTTCGAGAAAATGAGCTATAAAGCTCCAAATATCTATTTACGTTTATTGTCAAAATCCTCCTTTATCAAAATCGCTGCGAGTATTAGTTTTTTTTTTTCAAATAGCAATTTAACAGATGGTAGACCATTGATTATCTTCAATCATATGATTAACTCTTTCTTATTAATTTTGTTACATACCCCCTTTATCATCTGATCTCTTCAAATGTAAAAAATATATTAGAATTTTCACTTTAAAAAAAATATTTTCTATATTCTGTAAATCGGGAAGTCCGGGTTTGATCCCCTTGTATCTAGTAATATATCTCGATGTGAGAAATTTCTTTATAAATGAAGACGGGCAATTTTGTTGGTTTAAAAATCTTTTACCATAATTTAAAAAAATTATTTTTTTTTCCTTCTCCGCAAAAAAGCAAATTTTCTCATGTAAAAAAGAATTCCAAAGAAAAGTTGTAATCAATGAAGCAGTTATAATTGAGGGCACTGATTTCAAATTCCTAATGATCTAGAAGTCTGAAATTTCTAAGAATCCGAAATTTCTAGGCTGGTCCTGGCCCGAACCTGTATAAAAGTAAAATAATTAACCTGAGTCCGGCACATACAAGAAAAATTATTTGCTCGACCCGGTATAAAAGCTAAAAATTCAACCTGAAAAAAAATATTATCGGTATTCTGTAAATCGGGAAGCCAAAAAATTTTGTTGATTAAAAAATCTTTTATCATAATAGGTAAAATAAAATTTTTTTCGTCCCCGAAAAAAAAAAAAAAAAAAAAAAAAAAAATCATGGAATACAGAATAACAACTATATTAAGGACTACTTAGACAATTACGTAATGTAAACACTGATTAAAAAGAAGTGACTAATAGCCAATTACATTCAACTGAAGATTCAGTAAGATAACAAATGTAGTTTAGAGTGAAAGAAAAAGATTAAAAAAAGTAGATTTTTAAAAATATATCTCTGCAATTTATTAAACCAAGTTAAATATCAAGAGATTTCGCTAAACAAAACATTTTAAAGCTCTACAGAGAAAAAAAGTAGATTTTTAAAAGTATATCTCTGTAATTAATTAGAACCAAATTAAATATCAAAAGATTTCACTAAACAAAACATTTTAAAGCTCTACAGAGAATAAAAGTAGATTTTTAAAAATACAGTGTCATCGAAAAATAATGCCTAGATTTTAAATAACTGTCACAAAAAAACTATGAAAGGTAATTTTTTGGTTTGAGTCTTATAATGTGCGGCAAAAAAATAATTTTTTTTATACCTTAGTATGTTTCAATGTGAGCACCGTTCGCTGTGCACCAGGAGCAGTTTGACTTGGATAAGTTCTACGAAAAAGCCGCTGTACACTGACTATTGACTTTGACTGCACATACCAAATCACGCACTGGGCTTTTAGTTGCACGGTCAACATCGTACTGTGCTTTTTGTTGCACGGTCAACATCGTACTGAGCAGCTGCAGCCTGGCGCGTCGGCTGATCTTGGCGACAGCGCAACTAATCCGCGCATAACACAGACACGCAAACGAATTCTGGTGAACTAAAACCAAACTTGCGTTCACCAGTTATCCTGTAGAGAAAAAATTACTCATTTGACATAAAAGGTTTCGATGCTATGATTTTTTAAAATCTAGGCATTATTTTTCGATGACCCTGTATATCTCTGTAATGTATTAAACCAAGATAAATATCAAAAGATTTCACTAAATAAAACATTTTAAATCTTTACAGAGAAAAAAAATAGATTTTTAAAAGTATATCTCTGTAATTAATTAAACCAAATTAAATATCAAAAGATTTCACTAAACAAATGTACAACATCACTATAATTTTTACAAATAAAATAAAATAAATAAAATGCCAGCCCAACATGCGCTCGTGGGGGGGGGGGGGGGCGGATTTTGGAGCCTTACACAGACCGGGAAGGGGGTGATCAATGATGGTTTTCATACCGAATGGGGCGGATTAGGGCAGAACGTTTAGCTTTTATGCCATGACCGGCCAGGCCAGAAAAGTTCGACCCTTGCAGTCACCTAGGAAGTATGAAGTCTGGTTGTGGCTCGGACCGGAAAAAAAGAAGCCTGTCCCGGCCCGACCAGAATCTGTAGAACAAAGTAAAGTCTGGGCCAAGCCTGGTCCGAAAAGAGTGGAGACCAGGTGCGGATTGGCCCGAGTATCGTGAATGGAAATTGCCACAAGTCCGATCCGCTTTCTGGGGCGGGCCCGTTCGGACTTCTTGGTGATATATCTTAAAACACGCGCTTTAAAGACTCGTATAACCAAGTGACACATAAGTAAGACATCACTGTATTTTAAGAAAAGCATTTGACTTACAAAAACTCAGCTCTAATTTTTTTTTTAATTCAATATAACATTCAAAATTGTAATGAAATTATTCAAATATTATTACCTTCGATGTGCATTTTACATCATGTTACATCAATTGCAAATAAAAGGTTATTAAAAAAAAGACTCTTATAAGATTTTAAATTTTATCTTAAAACACAATTTAAAATTTACTCGTTCCACATTTAAACGAAAAAAAAAAGCAAAAATAAAATGGATGTCACTCGGAAACCATTTGCATCAAATCAACATAAAACATCTTATCGGAAATTATAATTCTAAACGTGTTTCCTCAATTAACTAGTCCGTCTTTTTGCATCTTCCACTTTAAAACAAACCAGTATAATAAATTAAGATTCTTTTTTCTCCAATTCTTGTTTATTTACATATTTTCCTTGCTTCGAGAAGTTGAATAACCAAAAATCCACGCAAACTGTTACAAACTAGCACCGGGCAGCATTTTTTTTTTTTTTTTTTTTTTTTTTTTTTTTTTTTTCTGACACACCCATTGTGTGATGTCCTTCAATTTTTGATGATACTTAACCTTCAAATAGTGGGTTCCTAACCACGTTTATTCTAAGAAGGTCGATTTTTGTTATTTTACGTAAGATTAAGTATAAAAGAGAATCTTTTTTGAAGCTGAGTTATCTTCTTTTCTCTGACGAGTAAGAAAACGTTCATCATGCAATACTTGGTAAGTAACTTGTCACTATAACTAACTACTGTTATACACAACCACTATAACTATCACTTATATCAAACTATTGTCATTTCACTCATCATCTTGTAGAATGATTTGGTGCAGACGATTATCCGAGTTCCATTTCATGTTTGGACTTAGGTCTTTGGAATTGTTCGCAATCTACCGTAAGATAGAAGCGAAGTTTAGCCATTATGTGTGCATACTCTAATTCTCGTAAACAGCAAGACTTTTTTGGCTGCACTAGTGGAGTTCGGGACCAGATCTCCGACTGGGTTACCTAGATTAGTAAGTTTCAGTGATAAGAAAAAAATCTTAGAACTTGTTAGTTATGCAGTAGCGTAGTACTGCAGAAAAAAAAAACTGCAGCAAAATTGACATTCAACAAACAAAAAACTATCAAAGGCTTTCTTAAATAGTCAATTTCATTCCCCGTTTTTCAAAAGTAACGAAAATGTACGTCAAAGAAATGTTACTAGTACCCTAAAAATGAATGAATTAAGTGAAAGTTTATATTTCATCTCCTTAGTTGGTGACGGATTTGTGTAAATTCGGTTTATCCGAGTTTTTTGCTTATCCGAGGTGAACCTGGTCCATATTAAGTCGGATAATCGAGACGCCACTGCATAAAGAAAAGCAATTCAGAGGAATAAAAAATTAATAGTAATGACTTAAAACTTTCCTTTGAATATTTTTTATTATTACTAATATCATTAATTGTTAACTATAAAAAATTACTTTCAATATTATGTTAAGCGTCATAATTTCCTATTGCATAGTAACTAACGTTTATACATCTTACGATAATTTTGCAGTAGGGTGATAAGAACATAAATTTAGCATCAACAAATTCCATTGTATATTCACATGACAATCATATATTTCTACAGAAGAAAATTATATATAAGAAATATATAAGTCTGAATATTTACTTTTATAGATTTCTTTAAAGTTTTAAATAATTATAACTTGCGCACTTGTGGTTAACACTCTGTGTTTAACCCTTTATATCCTGAATTTTAAATACAAAAATTGCTTCACTTGAATAATTATTTACGTTAATGTCTAAGATATCGAGAACAAAATGCATAGTAATAATTTGATTTTTAGATAATTTTTTTTATTAAAACTGATTTAATAAATCGGTTAATAAATAAGAGCTCTTTTTGCCAAATATTTACTCGAATAATTAGATTAATTAACAAAAAATACGGTTATGGAAATCTTACAATTCTTATAAGAACAGTGTAAATAAATGTATTGTAATCCTATCTGTAACAGGAAAGTGTTTTGTAGTTGCAAATTTTTCGTATAACATTTTTTTTTTTTTTTTTGTACTTACGTATTATCGCCACCTCAGCTTATATATACATATGTATATACTTATATATATAATAAATTTAAATCACAAATACGTGAAGAAATTAATGGTTCTAAAGATGATTTAGAAATGAACATAGGAAACCAGTATGTAAAATAAGAAACTATGAATGACCCACAGAATCGCCAGAGAAGCTTGATATATATATATATATATATATATATATATATATACTCATTATTATACATACTCATTATTATATATACTTATTATTATTATTGCTGCGGTGGCGTTAATACGTAAGTACCCATTTTTTAATAGGATAAAAGCTACACCTTGGTAAATGGGTGAGAAAATAACCACATTAAAAAATATTTAGCTTCGACTGTTTCGTTGGGCTTTTTAAATAGGATTGAGTAAATTATTTTGTATGAAAAGTGCAATCTACTTTTATTAAAAGACGAATTAAACAAATTTTACATTGAATATTCTTTAATGGTACTTAAAAGTAGCCTCAGGATATAAAGGTTTTTAAACTGTATTAATCTGGGTATTTGATTTTTGATTTTTATTAGTTTTCTCTTTCTGTATCTTTTATTCATAAGTATGAGTATTCTGGTCCTACCACTAATTCTATGGTGAGATGATCTTAATTTTTTACTATATATAGTAACAAATACAACTAGTAATGTTTACATTTCCTATAGAAAAAGTTGCCTGCTGTAAGATGAGCTATTTTTGACCGAACGTCTAATAACAAATATTTAATTGGAAATTTTCGATGAGATTTTAAAGATATAAAAAGTTGAAAGCAGCGTACTTATTTTTAAAAACTACAACTCAGTTTAATATTATATAAAAAAAAAAAGAAAAACTTATAGAGTTTATTTAAAATAAAACATGACTGCATATTATGTAACTGAAATGCTTTTTTTAAACTATATTTCTTAAAATACTGAAATGTGAAGTTAAAATAATAACAAAAAATACGTTGCTATACTAAAAAGAAAATCCATTCATGGAAAATTTAATAAATATGTATCTGACAAAAAAAAATTAATATTTAAATTCTTTATTAAATTGTGCTACATTAATTTATCGTCTTAATAACCCAATTAAAATTTTAAAATTTCATCTAAATTAAAAAGCAGAACAGAAAGCTGAAAAGGTGAAAGAGATTTTTTTTTCATTTTTCTCAGAATTGAAAGTAGGGGGTTACTTAAAATATATATATATATATATATATATATATATATATATATATATATCTAGCATTAATCTGATTCTTCTTGCATAAAAATCAGTCTGATAATTAAAATTCTTTTATTTGTAGAAGTTTAACTTTTTTTTGGTCCAATTTTGGTTGTTAGTTTTAAAGCACTACTATTATTTTACTTTTTTTTTCTTTTCCGCTTCAATTTTTCATATGTTGCCAACAAATATAAGGTTGAAATTTTGCTTAAGGCTGCTAGTCACTCATCTTCCGAATTCCTCTCACTAATGTTAAGTCTATGGGTGTTTGATGCATTCGTATATTTGAAATATGTCCTCGCGAAATTAATATTTTTAACTTCTTTTTATCTGTGTACTCTTCTTAAAGGATGTCTTTTTATTTTCTTAGTTCTCAAAATATTTCTAAAGTATAGACTTAATTTTATATGAAGTGTTAAAATCTTACTCACAGTTCGTCAGCTTTTAACACATAAAATATTAAATTCAGCATCGATTTTAGAAATATTTTGAGAACTAGGGAGAAAAAAACCTCTATCAAGAAGAGTACAAAGTAAAAAGCAATTAAAAACATTAATTTCCTGCGGAGATATTTTAACTATACGAATGCATTCTAGGCTCATAGACTTAGCATTAGCGAGGTGAATTCAAAAACTGAGTGACTAGCAGCCTTAATAGATCAATTTTGAAAAAAAAATAATTTTATTATATTTTATGTATTTTTTTACTGTGTCGAGCACTAACAATAAAATATTAATAATATTTTTTATTAAAAAAAATATTTTACTTTCTAGTTTGCTCTCCTTGTTTTGGTCGCCTTGGTGGTCTGCGCCATGGCTCAATGGCCATACTACGGCGGTTATTACGGTGGTTATTCTGGTTATTCCCACGTCGGAGCTTACCCCTATAACTACGGTTATGCTGGCTACAACCCTGCACTCGCCTACTGGAAGAAATGAACATCATGAATCAATAGTAAGCGATGGTTTTATATTTTTTAAATAGCTCTCCTTAATAACATTTATTTGATTTTATATTGTTGAATTTTGTCAGAATGCATTATTAATATTGAAATAAAATTAAAAAAATATATTTTTAACACTCTTTCAAAAGCATTCTTAAATGTTTATTTTAAAAATTACACTTAATTATACGTTTGCGATTCATGTAGCTAAAAGAAAAAAAATCAGTTGCAATACGCTAATTTGGCGTGGTCCCCGATTATTGAAAACTCACCGCTTTGATTTACAGTTGATAGATAACGGGAACCAGTGAATTTATTTAAAAAAATATAATTTTTGCTGTGTTCCTTTTTAATTAATATTAAACTATTAAATGATAAAAGAATATTTTGTAGAGAAATTATTACTCTTTATTTTCTTAATTTATATTTGCTACTTTTCAGTTTGAAAATATTTCGTTGTTGCAGTTTTAAAGCCTATTGGCCTATTTTGGTGAAAGCGGTTTTCCGCATCATTAATTCTATTGTTTCTCTAACTCGTAAACAGACAGAATATGTCTTCTTATATCCCATCCATAACAACCCATTTCTCTTTAAAACTGATTTTTAAAGGATTGTAAAACACTTGATATTTGTTTCTCAATCCTCAACCGCCGCGGCGAGCGGCCCCTTTTCGTCCGCAGCCCTTTATTCTTCCACTTATTCCCACTCTTTTGCGGAACAAAGGTTCATAGGGCCCCAGCCACGTCCCGAGTAAAAGACATTCTAGCGAAAGCCAGGTTGAAAAAGAAAAAAATCAAAAATTGAAACCGGACAAATTTAAAAGAAAATTGCACAAATTAAAGACACCGAAAACCGGGAAGGGAGGACTCGGGACGACTCCTGCTGCTTCTAGCTTATTATTAGTCCCGGTGGGCGGGTGGGTCAACCCGCCGCGGCGAGCGGCACCTTATATCCTTCATATCCTTGTTTCTCAAATATCAAAGGTTTCCTCCCCCCCCCCCTTTTTTTTTTTCAATTTGTGAATAAATAACAACTTTTGTTTGAGCCAGAACCCGAACATTGGTGTAAAAATCGAGAAAGAGATCGCGATTCGTGCACGGGACTGCACTGGGCTCGGGCTCACTGGCTCCGTCTGAGCCCGTCTTTATTTCTGGTTTGACGGCCTGAGTGGGGCAAGATCGCCTGATCAGAGATCCAGCTTCTTTAAGCTTCACACGGGGTTCTTCCGGACACGCAGGAGCTCGCAGTCAGAAACCCAGCCCAGGCAGAAGGGAAAGTCACCTATCTTTTACAAGACTTCCACACACACACACACACAAAAAAAAGACATACAAGTTAAAATTAATTTACAACTTGCGGCCGAAGCCAGGCTTCCAATAGTCCGTCAAGGGGCAGCATCATCAGTAGTTCTGGAAAGTTTCAAACAATTTCAGAGTACCAATAAAAAAAATACGGTAGGACCTCGATTATCCGAAGTAATTGGGGCCGACCCTCTTTCGGATAATCGAAATTTTCGGATAATCGAGAATGCTTCAATTTTAAGATTAAGGAGAAATAAATGCAATATTTCTTATTATGGTAACAGGTGCTTAATAAAAATAAAGCAATAGAAAAATAGAAACAAGAATAAATTACCCGAATTTTAATTTTGAAATTAAGTACCTTTTACATATATCGCAAGGGCTTCAAAAAAAGTTTTGTTTGTCGCAGTTTCGATTGTCTTTGCTTTGAAGCTCTATCAGGGAGTTTTTTAATTTTATTAGTTCACCAGTATCAGTCTTTCTGCTGCTCCAGCCATGCCAAACCTTTTTCAAGACATTCAAAAGCTACAGAATTGCTAATTTGTTCGTTTTCTATGTTCCACTCCGCAGCTTACGGGATCTCTAGTTGAATTCGAAGCAACTCTATGAAAGGGCATCGAAAATATTTACTCGTAGTTTGGAAAGGACCTCTTGCACACAAGGAATATGATAGTTAAAAAAAAAAAAAAAAAAAAAAAAAAAAAAAAAAAAAAAAAAAAAAAGCTTTTAAAATGGATTTTACACACAAGGAATTTGATGGTAAAAAAAAAAAAAAGCTTTAAAAATGGATTTTGGTTAACCGAGAGTTTCGGTTAAAAGAGATTCGGATAAAAGAGGTTTTACTGTAGTTACAATTGTATTCAGAGTTCAACGATAACAAGCTAAATTCAGTTGCTTACAATTAATATTCTTAGAGTCAATAGAATAGGTTCCATTCGAAAGACTCCCATGATGGACAATTTCACCCTCGTCTTAACAAACACTAACCAACCAATCTATCATGTCTCATGCGCAAAACAGATAAGAGAGCGAATAAAGTATGCGTATTGCTACTGCTGCCATTTCTCACTCTCTTTAACCCTTAAACGCGCAATTTTTTATTTTGTTTCGCAAAAATTATCTATGATTCGCTGAAAGGTTTATTACACAGAAAAAATAATGGAAAAAATCAGAGATACATTTTTCATATAATACGTCAATTTTTTCTTCTGTTGCACATCTGCAATACGAGTAAAAACTACTGTCGTGTGGCTGTTTTATGCTAAAATATTGCCAATTAGTAAATATTTTAATAAGTATATCTCCAAATATCTTATTTTATATAATTATTTATTTTATAAAACTTAACCTTTACCGTTTAATTCCCATGATAGAATACTTTCTAGAAATTACGTAGTTCAGAAAATCTGACTTTACACCAGAAAGTTTCAATGGTTAATTTCACTTTATTAAAATACGGAATGTCTGTTATTAATTAAAGCAAACATTGCTATTTTAATTTTCTAGTGTGAATTACGTATATACGAATAAAAAAAATCTATTAAATTCAAATCACTGTTGTTTGCATATATGCAAAGCTGCGCACTAAAGGATTAATATTGCTGAAGATTGGAGAAACGTTTTCATGAGATAGCTGGATATTAAATTTATTTTGGTTGTTTATGCTTTTCATTACGTCGTTTTTTACACATTACATATTTACTAAAAACTATTTTATGAGCATGTAAAACAACGGAATTATTTTTTTATGACTAGTCATAATTCAAAACCATGCGTAGGTGAACATCCTAGCTTCAGCAATTCTACAGACAAAAAGTACTTTAAACGCGGTAAATGTTTACCTCATGCAGTTTTAGATTTTCAGAATCGAAAAATTTTAAGTTAATGCAATTGTTACTACGTAGGATGGACTAAAAGAGAACCATAAAATGATAAATGATAAATTATTATTAATTTAAATAATCATAAATACGCCTTTCTTCCAAATTAACATAAAAAAAATCTATGTCATTCTTAAAATTTCAGTTTATTACGCATTTATTGAAACACATTCTAGTAAAAGTATGACTGATAATAAATTCAACTATGAACAGAATGTGCTCTATCTCTTTTACATATGACATTGCAAATAGCATTTGAATATCAGATTATAATTAGTTTCACTAGCCAAATTAGAATAATTCTAACTTTTAAAAAAACAAATAAATAAAGTCTTAAAATTAATTTTCTGGTTATTATTATTATTTGTTTACTTATTTATTTATTTTTAACAACGAATATTTTTCGTGAAATAAATGAAAAATAATGGATAGGGAATAATAATATTAATAACTATAATATTCATGCAATTGAGGATTTTATTTATACTTTTAATATTTTTCCCTAAAAATTCTATTTTTTATTTCTAATAATAATAATAATATGAGGCGAATTCTTAATTTCACTTGAGAAATGAAGAAAACCGGTCTTAATAAAATGTCTAAAGAGGAAATTGAAATAGAATTTCGAATTGATATTCTCAACATTTACATTCTTGTGCACTTCAGGGCAAAAATATATATTGCGTAGGACTTTTCCATATTTACAATGTTTTAAAATTATAATTTATTATTTTGTTCCGCTTGCCTGTCTCTGCTCCCTTCTAAAGAGACGAATCAAATACATAAAATTTAGTGGCGACCTCTAATAAACATTTTAGAAAACATTTCTTCAAATATTATTTTGTGGACCGACGTTATATTTTATACTTTCATTTATTTTTTTTATTTTATTTTAGAGAAGTGAAACAAACTTTCAGATATAGCATAGTGGCTCAATAAACGATCATAAAAATACACCTACTTAATTTAATGATTTATTTTTAATTCCTTGATAAATAATCTTTTCGTCATTTGTTATTTAGCCAAATTATGATATTATTATTATTATTATGTATTATTATTTCTTCGGGCAAAAAATATACTTTAACATGTGACAGCTTAGACATTAAAGTCAATCTTAATTTATGAAATTTAAATTTTAAGATAATAATAAATAAATAATATTTAATAATACTTAATAATAACAGTAATATCTTTTTATGTTAATAATCATTTATTCTTCATATACAGTAGAGTCCGGATTATCCGAGTTTATATGGACCAAGCTCACCTCGGATAAGCAAAAAATTCGGATAAACCGGATTTACACAAATCGTCAACAACTAAGAAGATGAAATATAAATTTTACATTTCCGTTACTTTTAACAAAAAATGGGGAATGAAATGGTTTATCTGAAAAAGCCATTGATAGATTTTTGTTTGTTAAATGTTAATTTTGCAGCATTTTTTTTCTTCCGCAGAATTAAGCTACTGTATAGCTACCAATTTCTAAGATTTTTTTTTTTTTTTTTAACCACTAAAACTTACCATTAAAGTTTGCTTAATTCAATCGCCGAAATCTAACAATTGTCAACGATTAAATATGGCAAAAAATTGTATTAAATTTTAGAGGTAACAAAACAGTACAAATTGGCGGCTATGGGATTCTATTAGTCATTTTCTTCTTGTGGACTGATGGATTCCATTATTATGAAACAGCCATTATAAAGGAAGCGTTAGGTGAATATGAAAGAGCTGTCGTAAAAAGTTAGAACTCTGATTTTCTAGTCAGAATGGGGGGGGGGGGGGGGGGGGAAATTGCCATAATTTTTTTTATGAAAATTATGGCCATTTTTTCCCATTCTGACCGAAAATCAGAGCTCTAACTTTTTACGGCTGCTCTTTCATCGCCACCTAACGCTTCATTTATAATGGCTGTTTCATAATAATGGAATCCATCAGTCCATCAAGAAAATAATAACTCGGTTAAAGCGGAAACTCGGTTAAGCGGGACTCGGATAATCGAGACTCAGATAATCGGGACTCTACACTCTTAAAAATCTGCAGCATTTGCTGCATAGTCACTCCACCGCTTTTATAGAAAACGGTTACTTGACTATATTATGGAGCATTCTCGTTGGTCAGAGTAGAGATACTCTATAATAGTGGCGGAGGGACTATACAGCAAATGCTGCAGATTTTTAACAGTGTACTGTATACATATATAATATATCTTAATATATCTTATTCTACTAAAATTTGATGTTTTCTATTTTTTTCCCTTTACTTTTAGGCCTTACCCGGAATGATGCGACTTCAGAGAATACCCAACATCTGAATCCGCCATCAACGCTGACAATGATCCCAGAAATGCCTTGAATTTCTTATGTGTTACAAAAGAAATGAAAAGGTGAAAGTTTTCAAAGCACTGAAATAATAATAATAAAGTAAAATTACTAAATAGCATTTCGTTTATTGTTCCTTGTCTGTTTTATATTCTTTTATCAACCTCAAAGTTCATACATTATTAAGGAGACAGTTTACCTTTTAAACTACCGTCAACCGTGGCTACTTTGGCTACTACAAAACATTTTGACACATTTACAAATTCATTTTATAACGGAGAGGTATAAAATTGGAAAGCCTGGCCAGGAAGCGATTTGGAATTGAACTGTTTTTTCCATTTTTTGATCAATCAATTACCTATTGAGTTATAACCGATTTCGATCACGTGACAAACGAGTTTTTCGTCCGCTCTTGAGTGCTCTTTCTTCCTTCGCGCGGAAATTCGGTTCAAAACAGCTCAATTTCATAGTTTCTGAACAACAACACCAGCTAGTGTCATGCATTTTCGAACAAAAATAAATTAAAGCATATGTCAGAAAATTGCCCTTTTGGATTTAACATCCTTAAGATCAAAAAAAAAAAGGGGGGGGGTGGGGGAAGAAAAGCCGATTAGAACCTTTGTAATCAATGAGAAATAAAAATACTATTGATCGCAAAAACAGTTTCAGCTACTTCTCCATATCAGATTTTAAACAACAAATTTTTCTGGCTACAAAGAATCTTTGAATTAAAAAATGGGAGAGAAATTGGATGTTTTTTACGGCATTTGAAACCACAGCTTGTACGGATTTTAGAATTTTGTGGATTTCTGGCCATTGCTTTGTTTACATTTTTTAAAGAGTAATTTGAATGCAATAATGCAATCAGTTATCTGTGGCGACAACTTATATGGCCCCATGGGGCGCGAGCCCACCCAATAATTTGATCTCTCCGCAACACCTAATTTCAATAGATTTAATTTATTATTTTTATTTATTTATTTAATCGCTGAAATGAAATTTAGTTTTATTGACGTTCACAAAATAATTATGTTTAAAAAATGGTAAGGACATCAATTAGACTTACAGGAGCACTGATAGCTCAGCGGATGTACAATTAAAGTTATCTCAAAAGTAATTTTCCTGCATATTTTGCCATCATTTTTAATGCCTTGAATTCATAAAGCAAGTAGGTGTTTAAACTGTATGTTTTTTATGACATTTAGTTTTTTGCACTTTCAATAGTTTAAAATTTTTATGTTACCGTCTTTGGGCCAATTTTTCCTGGCTCCACTCACATTTCCATTATTAAAAAATATTATATGTGATTTTTCAACTTCGAAATGGAGTTGTAAACAATTGACATGAAACAATGAAACAGACTGTATGGTTTTAAAGAGGAAATTTTTTATTTTTTTATTTTTTAACTATTTTTAAAGTTTTGGAACAAAGTAGACCCTGCTGGGGGGCTTCTTTGGTCCATTCACTTAGTTTCATATAAAATGAATACATTTCATATGTGAATGAACACATTTTTATTGAAAACCCCTTGCAATAGCATTTGCTAATAAATGAACACTGAAAACTCGATAAACAATTTTTTTTTTTTTTTTTTTACATTTAAACACAATAAACCAATTGTTAATATTAAAGAAACGAGAAACCCTTTTCGTCATGTTATCCTCAGCAACTGGAACAAAAACAATTAATGTAACGTTTTGCTACAGTAAAATTTGAAAAAAAAATGTTACTTAAAACATGTTTTAAGAGAATTGGTTGTATAAAAGGCATTTCTAAGTAATTAAGGCTATTTTCGGACCAAAAAAGGCCTGGCACAAAGTAGACCCGGAATACCAGTTTTCACGTTAGGTTTATGAAAACGGAAACTTTTTCTGTCAAAATAAAAAAGTTAAAGGAAAAACTATGATCACACATTGGTTACAGGTTACAAAAGGTAACATTTTGACACTTATCTTATTTGTAGCTCTTATCTAGATTGTTTCACTATAGAAAGTTTGGAGAGTTAAAATTTACACATGAAAACAGTTGTTTACAAACACATCCATTGTTGCCACTAAAAAAATTTAAATTACCCCCAAACCATTCAAATACCCTATAGTAGGGTATAAAATATTTTCAAGGGCAAAAACTCCAAATTATCTTGTATTGTTTGTTCATTGATGAACTAAAGTAACCCCGCAAGGACCAATGTAAAGGATGACGGTATTTATTTTATTTTTAAAAATATAGTTCCAATGGTGACCTCATTGCATTTCAATGTTCAACTAAAAGTACATTTCGAAGAAAAAAAAATTAACTGCATATTTAATTAAAATTTTAAAAAGGTTTTAAAAAATTTGAATTTTTTAAAGTCTCTACTACTTTTTTAAATACTGATTTTTAGCCCATTTTTTAAAAAAGATTTTCAAATGTGTATTACACAAGACTGCGCATGGATTTTCTGATACATCTAATATTGCATTTAATATAATTTTTTTACTGATATATATAGTGTAAAACGATGAAATCTAACACATCTTCATGTACTTAAAAAAAAATAATAATAACAAAAAACCTGAAGGCTAATTCCATGATCAGATTTATCACATATATAATAAACAACATGTATAAAAAAAGTTTAAATCTCTATCTCAAGTACAAAAAAAAAAGCCTTAGCATTTTTAAAACATGAAAGTGAAGAAAATATGAAAATGGAGAAAAAGGCCTTTAAATTTTTTATTTGTGTGGGTAATTGCGCTGAGTGTATCAGGGCCCGACTTATGCAGGGGCATTCGAGGTAGCTGCCCCGGGCCCCCCTTTTTAGCCCCCCCCCCCATGAGAGTAATCAAGATTTTCATTAAAAGGTGCCAAATGATTAAAATTAGCCAAAAGTAACGAAAATTCATGAATTTCAAACATTTAGGAAGGGAGTGCACTCCCTTCCCTTCTCTGCTTCCAGTACCCCCGCCACCCATGCGAACAACAAACTATATCATTAGAAAACTAATGATTAAAATTCTATTACGTTAACTGAGTATTCTATTGTTTTCAAAAGAAATTCTTTATTAACATTTTCCATGTAACATGGAAAGTTAAAACCATTCATTATGACTCATTTGGGGCATTTTCTTTTAGACATCTTATAATGCACATAGATAAGCAAAGTAAAAGTTTGCAAAGGTATACTTGTGTCAACCAATCTATCCTTTTTTTTATTATTATCCTACTAGCATTTTTTCTTAAAGTTGTGACCATTTTTTGTGATACTCTGTATACAGATGTGAGCAGTACCAGGTACAAAATGTATGCATACTTACAATATGTATGGAGTTTAGTACTAGCTACTTGCACATTATTCGCAAAAAAATTTATAGATAGATTAGAAGCCCCCCCCCCAGAATGGTTGCTGCCCCCCCCCCCCCCCCATAGCCTAAGTAGGGCCCTGGGGTGTATTAACAAAATTTACAATATCTCGCGATATAATTGCCGTATGGATAAAAATGAGAAGTCAAAATATTCACATTAAACAGTCTTTCATTTAATATATTTTTTAAAAAATTGATTTTTTTTATGAATTTTGAGGTAAATTCCCTTTCGAAACCGGTTCCGAAAAAGAAAGTGTCCTCATTAAAAATACCTGAAAACAAAATTGAAAAAGTAAAAAAAAAGAGGCCTTTGTACAGATCGATCTCAACTATCCAATGCAAAAAAAAAAAAAAAAAAAAAAAAAAAAAAAAAAAAAATCATTGAAAATATTGAAATTCAAACGAGATATCTTTATAAATTTCTTCCATAGGATTAGCATTAGCGAGCGGGTCTTTTCGCTCGACTGAAGTAGCCTCTTAAAAGAGTGCTAACTAAGTGTAGGTTGTGAGATGAAATAAAGGAGTTTATCGGTGGACATTGTCTGATCTTCAAAATAGTGCCATAATTTCCAGTGTATTATCCGCGGATTAAAGGATAATGTTTGAAACAAGAAATTTTATTTAGTTAAATGTAACTTATTAGATCTCGAAAAATATCTGACTTCGATTATTAAATAAAATTTCTGGGTTCAAATACGATTGTTTGATCCGCTGATTATGCACGAAATTACGGTACTTGGATTAAACAAATGTTACTTGAAATTTCTAAATTATCTTCGTCTTTTCTTTACGATGGTTCGCAATATATATATATATATATATTCCCCGTTCAACAACGCTTAACTTTAGGACACATTATTTTCTGACTCATTTTTAAACAAAAAAGCGTGATACTTGCATGCATGATTATTGAAGTGATTTGTTGTAATCGATCAGGTTTTTAAGACACCGATATGCTATTTCTTTCAGGCAACAATTAAACTTTCGTCACTAAAAAATAATGTTACGTTACATAAGCCAGTCGTAAAAAGAAGCAGATGTATCATTGTACGGTTAAATACTGATAATCTCTACTGCAATTTTTTAAACTTCTATCGCTCATTTTCAATTTTTACACCTTCGTACAGAGGAAAAAAGGTACTTTTAACTGCAATTTGTTTGAAAACCGCATCTCAATTTATTTTTGAGATATTAATTTTTTTGTAGTTTTATAGCCATTTTTTTAATGGTGGCAACTGAAGAACTGTACAAAGTAAAGGGAAAATAGTTGGAAAATAGTAAATTACTATATTGTTTTGTTGCCATTTTCTCATAGCAACTGAAAATAAAAATTGTAATTGAAATACGTGCTATTTTGAAAAAAATATAAATGATATCTGATAAAACATCTAGGTATTATAAACTACATTTAGTTTTAAGTATCTATATTAATGTTACAAACAAATGAAGACATATGAATCATTAGAGTTGTCGATTTCTTTTTTTTTTTTTTTTTTTTTTTTTTTTTTTTTTTTTTTTTTGTTGCGTTTACGACGCTGTTTTTTGCTGGGTTTGTGTATTATTCCTCGATAGTGACGTCGTATGCACACTTTTCTGTAGATGTTGTTTAAGACTGGATTGTAAATGTGGAATTCCTCAGCGGATGTAAATGGCGTCATTTTATATTTAAAAAAAAAGCGTGTAAATTAAGTCTTAAATCTGAAATATGATTTGCAGAAGTGCATCATTTTCAATCCAGCGGCTTTGAAATTCTTCACCCGTGGAAATGCTTCACTTTTGAAAATAACGCAATTGAAATCACATACTGATTAAACGCAAAGTTTTACAAAAAGTCAAAGTTTCTTTACAGAAGAGCAGAGTCCATTAGGTTAAAATGATATTTGTTTGAGAGTTAGACTAACCAATATAAGATTCATTTTTTATGGTAACTAATTTTGTAGGTTTATTATAAATTAATGAAACAGTTCCTTCTTAAACATTTTTTTTCGTCGAAATTCGACGGGTTCCTCTTCGTAATACAGTAGAACCTCGATTATCCGAAGTGATTGGGACCGACCCTCTTTCGGAAAATCGAAATTTTCGGATAATCGAGAATGCCTCAATTTTATGATTAAGGAGAAATATCTGCAATATTTCGCATTATGATAGGGAGATTCTCAAAAGGTGGGATCATTAAACGTTAACTATATGTAATTTTTAAAATTTTCAAATTTAAGGCCAATTTTTTTTAATAGTATAGTATATGTCTACAAAAATATACACAGACATTAAAAGACAGCAACTATTCTGGAAAATTAATTATTAAAGCATTTAATTAGCAGTTGTGTACGTTACAAATTTTGGACATTTTTTCGGACGTACCTTATAGATTTTGGAAATTGCTGACAGATTTTGGACGTTGCGCTTAGTATTTAAAAAATTCTTAAGACTATTCTTAAGAATGTAGTAAATGTGTCCTATAATTGTATGTGTATACATATGTATACGTATAATTAACTTTTTGTTATCCAGTAATAATAATAATAAAATAAAATGTTAATCTCTATTATTAAAATATTTACTACTTTTTAGAAGTAGTATCTCAATTTTATAGAAATTACACATTATGCAAAAAACATACCTTTACATAATATTAGAAGCATCCAACATATAATTTATTCTTTTTTTTCTCAAAAAAAAAAAGAAAGTTATACTGCCATTTTTTTAATGCACATATCTATTTATATAAAATCCAAGTCTCTGTATGTCCCTCACAATTCCGGTTGCACCACATCATTCATCGCGGCCATGTTAGGATTCCTATGGGGAAATCGGTATGAGCTTCAACAACGAATAATTGTTAAAAAATACTAATAGCAGCCACAGTAAGTTACCACAATAGAGCCAAATTTTGACCAACTTGGCAAGATATCGCCAAATTTGGCGACAAAAATAAGTTGTCATATATGACGCCAGCTTATCGATAGCCGGCTAATTTGACGAAATTCCTATTGAAACCCACTAATTTTTCATAATCGAGCTCACCGAAATTTAATTTAAACTCCGCACATTTAAGGTTTTTAAGGTTTTTTCCAAAATCTATGTGGCAGAATTTAAAGTGTAATGAACGAAAATGTACGCCAATCTTCAATCCGATGCTACGTATAAAATAACAGCAATATCTAGACGGTGCTGTACTGTCTGAGCTCCTAACTCTCCGATTTGAATGTTCTTTACATAGCCGGATACTGAAATTAAATTCTCGGTATTTTCAAGTATAGGGGTATTGACGAAATAGAGAAAAGTGTATATATTTTGATATCTAATTTTTCGTCATTTCTGACGGGCTATCTTTCTAGTCTATAATAATCTTTATCAAAAGAAAAATCTCCTCTTGCTGTCACCGGGTGAGGTGGATTTGGTGATTTCAACAAAATATCTTCATATTTTAAATTTGTGCTGCCTTTTTTAGATGGATAACGAAACCTGTTAAAATCAATGTCTGCCTGAGGAGTCAACAAATTTATAGAAAATATTTGTTCACCATTATCAATGCTGATCTTTTCAATAATACCTGGCCATAAGTTTTCATCATGAACTAATACAAAGTACCAGCCACCAATGTCAATCTATTTTCGACTGTGAGGAGTCAATTGTAGAAACAATATTTTTTTCACCCGCTTCACTGGTAGTGCATTCTTGATTGTTTTTTACAGAGACTGTAAAAACCAGATCTATTTCTTATTTGAATAGTACCAAATTTGTTTGTCGTGTGTACGGAGTGAATCTTTTTAGTACCTTTAACAGTTTTCGCTGCCTGTCTTTTCTATACTTTGATTACTCTCAATTTCTGTTTTTTTTTTTTTTTTTTTTTTTTTTTTTACCAAAGTTACAGCACGAAGTGGCTTAAACTTTTTATTTGCCTTGCATTTTGGTGGGGAGCAAAGAGGAAGAATGGAATTTTAAGGAGATGGGATTCTTAAACCTTGAATTAAAAAAAAAAAGAACTCAAGTACAATAATTTAACAAAAAAATATTTATTTTATTTTTTAAGATGTATGTTAGAACAATGGACTCTGTTATATTTATTTATGTATTTAGAAAATTTAAATTATTAATGTTTAGATCGTTCCACGATTTGGACATTGTTATTAAATAATCTTTCGGGGTGCATTTGCTACAAAGAAAACTTTGCAAAATACATAAAAACACGTAAGATCACTGAAGAATTACTTCTGAAATAAAAAAAGAAGTTTACTATTAATTTTAAATCATACTTTTAAATAAGGATGTCCGAAATTTCGTAACGATCGCAGCGGTCGCCATATTGTGTCTATCGTTACACACATTAGTTGAGCATGCTCCAAGTCAAGTTATATTATTACACGTACTAAATACAATTTATTTATACAAAACACGGTAATTATTTACGATAAAACATTATAATAAAAATTTTTTATACGTTTCAGGACACCAAATCATCTTTAAAAATAAATTTACCGAAAATAAAATCGGGGTTTCCATCTTTATACGATTCGGACATTCCACTTTCTTATTTGAGAAAAGTGCATTTATTGCAAAAAAATCTTATAAAAACACATAAAAATAATTTAAATTTTTTTAAAATAATTTTAAAGTTAGATAAAAGAGTTTAAAGTACTTACTTGATGTATTTTTCGTGGAAATGATAGCTTTGTAGCGTACGTTACTTTCCGACATAGCAAAATACAAAAAAATTCTTTATAGAAAAGTTCTTCTATCTTCAAAAAAGCAATAAATCAGCCTACCATCTCTTAACAAAATTATCAAAAAGTCATCCGTTTCCTTTATGCATTCGTTGTTTACCACTAGGACTTCCCTCAGAGGGATTAGTCTGAGCGATATTGCTGAGAACATAGATTTAATAATAACATGTGGAAGCAAAGAAAATGAGATGTTATCTTTAATTGTCCATATACTGCGATAAATTGAAATGACGAAAATAAACAAATCGTAGAATTACAAAATCTTATATATAAATTCGTATACACTGTTTAAAAAAATGGGAAATCAAACCATTTGAAACAGCCATGCATGGATATAAAATTGAAAGTACGCAATATATTAAAAGTAAAATAGAAAATGAAACACTAAATTACTTATATCGGAATTTTAACTGTATAAAATGATGTCAAGAGCATAATTAGACGCTCCGCACCAATTTGAGTAACTTTAAATGACAAATATATTATGTTTAAAAAGAATGGACTATATTTTATATGGTGTGTGCTCCCCCAGAATAGTTAATATTGTACAATATCTGTTTTCCACGGATGCAATGAGGTTGTCGATAACATTTAAGGAATTCTCTCCTCAAAATCTGATATAGTATCAAAGTACCGAATACATCAACAGTGGCATGCAATGCTTCGTTAGAGTGTGTTTTAGATATGCTCGATCGGATTTAAATGATGAGTGTATGCTGGCCACTACATACGCTGTATTGTTTTGTTTTCAAACATATTCTGCAAAGTTTGAGCTGTATTTAGCATGTATTAAATAAAAGAAATCAGCAATAATTACAACATAAAGTATGACACAAGATCTGAATATATCGTCTGAATAACTTTAGAGCTGTCAAAGTGTCATTTGAAGTAATGTACAAAACCATACATATTTATTCAGCAAATCATGCAAGCTAACATACGGCAATATGAACCCGATTATGAATTTTCACCAGACTAAGTTAATATATAAAAAATCTACTGATGATAATTGAGAATATGACCTTATGATAAAATGTCTAGAAAAATGAATCGGATAAAAAATTCATATCACATTTAAAACGGCACTTCCCTCTGTTAGTGGCCTTGGCGAGAGAGAGAGAAAAGCCTAGAGAAGGAACACTTTAACAAGTACTTTCGGGCAACCTACTCACTGTTTCATACAGGTCTTTATTCAATATTTACAAAATTTATTTAATGCTAAGTGGGTATCTATCAGTTTTGTTGCATTTAAATTGCATGTTTTGCTGAGGATTTGCATCATTAAGAAATATTTAAAGTTGCTGTACCTAATAATTCCAAATTAATGGTAATTGAGATCGCTTTCCGTTAATTTCATCTTTTTAAATTTTAAATTTTTTAGAAACCATTCATAGAGACAATTGTATATTTTAAAACTAACCCGAAGGAAAATTTCAAGATTTTGGGCTCAGCAGTAACACAAAAATAGAAAAATTTCGAAAGTTTTTTGTTTCTGCACTGTTTTATATAGCGACATTTTAAGAAATTGTTCTATTGCGAGAATTTACGTCATGATAAATACAGCCGTGTCAATTTTCATGTTTATATTCCTAACAATTCTATGTACTTCGTCACTTAGATCATCTTTAGATCTTTTTTCCGCTTTGTTTAGTCTTTCGATTTTTTAGAATTCGTTCTACAACGAGCATTTACATCTTATTAATTACTACCATGCCAAAGTTCTAGTTTCTGACCCCAACAGTATCCAAAAAAATTCAGTATTCAAAATAAATCATAGTCTAGAACCTTTCTAGAAATTTTTACGTTTATCCATCAAATTGAACCTTTTAGAGACCGTTCATTACGAATATTTACATCTTAAAAGTAACTACCGCACGAAATTTAAAGTTTCTAACCTACTCAATATCGCTGAAATCGCAATTTTAGAACTTATTTGCTCCTGCAGCGATGTAGGTTCTTGCACTGACATAAAATAGTCTTTTTTTCGGAGCAGAGATGGCCACCAACATTTTTTTAAGTTGGCTATGTAGTTTCAGAGATAACACCTCACAAACGTACAAGCATTAATAATATTATAACGCTTTATAATATTAGTATTAGATGTACAGATAACAAAGCCATTTATCTGTTACAAACTTAAATGCTCGGCGTTGCCCAGAATTTGAAGGATGTTTGTTCTGAAAAATCAATTTCAAAATTTAACATACAACACAAAACAAACATTAAAAAAAAGCAGTCGAAATGTTGTATGAATGAATCATATGAAAATGCTATATAAAAATGTATAAATGTACATAACAGACGCAAAAGAATACAGCTATAAATGAACTTATTTCAATTTATAATTGGAGCAATAATGTTAAAATACGCCAATATTTCCCTAATCAGGTTTTTATCATGCTTCAATACATTTTTCACACTCATATGACGTTTACTATATCAGCCACGTCCTTTATATTTCCAATATGACGTAATATTTTCCTCTATCACGGAAAAACCTTGAAATAGAAAAGTTATGAAGTTATATTCACTTTCATTTAAATTCGTCAAACTATTTATTTCATTTTCATTTTTCACGCGAATATCTTGCAATAGAAAAGTTATGACGTAATATTCACCTTTTTTTAAATTCGCAAACTATTTATGTCATTTTCATTTTTCACGTGGAAATCTTGCAGTAGAAAATTAATTGTTGTAGTAATAATTTTATTGTGTTTTTTAATTGTTGGCAACTGCTATAACGAAAAATGTTTAAATTTGATAATTGCAATTAAATTGGTGGTTTTTTATTAATTAAAAATTAACTATAAATTATTTTGATTCCGTATTACTTTAGTTGCCTCGGCCATGTTTTAATACACATGTACGTATCTTTTCACAATTTTGGCTTCAAAATTGTGGATTTTTATAGAATTACAAACAGACAGATAGACAAGTTTTAATTTTTATATATCTCTGTATTCTAAAAAAAGTAACTAACGCTGTCACCGCCGCCGCCGGTTTTGATTTTTTTGTGACCAGAGTTATTTCTTCGTTAATATTAAGAAAACTATTGCATACAAAAATATGAAAATCGGTGGTATTATAGCGGAAAGTTTGATCAACACGCTGATGCACATAGTTTTCAAATCGAAGAATTATTTTAAGAGATATTTAATGCTGAAGTCGGACAAAATCGTTCCATTAAAAAAGTTTTATAGGAGCAAAAACTATACATGGGAATTTAATCATTTTTAGATCATTCTATTCAATAGAAGATCCGGGTGTGATTCCATGAATTTTTTTTTTATTTGACTCATTTTTTGATGTTTTATTTCTATTTTAAATTCAAATATTCAGCATTTTGACAGATATTTTTTACATATTTTAGAAAATGGTATTAATTTAAACTGTTGCCAACTGTATAAACAGCACAAACAATAATGTTTGCTTCAAATAAAAAAAAATATTTACACGTTACTATTATAAACGGAAAAAACCCCTTCAAATTAGAATTAAATAATTAGGTATAAAAAGCAGGCACTTATTGGAAATTATGCTATAAAAACTATATTTACATGTGAATTTTTAAAGAGAAAGGATATTGTAAAATTTTTATTAACATGCGTTAGGTCTGAAATAGAAGAAATTACGTCACATTACACTTATTGTGCAAAATGAACAAGAAATAGTATTGCAAAACAGTTTAAATCTAAAAATTGCGCGAGACAAAATATTAGAGGTTAAATATTAGATTTTTTTCAAAATTTTATTATTTGTCGTTTGATGTGAGGTGTTCAGCTATATGCAAAATTTCATGTCTCTACTTTAATTAGGGGCTGAGTTAGAAAAATTGCTTAAAATACACAAGTTAGAGCCCAGGGGGTTAAATATTAGACTTTTTCAAAATTTTATTATTTGTCATTTGATGTGAGGTGTTCAGTTAAGAGTATGCAAAATTTCACGTCTCCAACTTAATTAGGGGCTGAGTTAGAAAAATTGCTTAAAATACACAAGTTAGAGCCCATAGGGTTAAATAATAGACTTTTTCAAAATTTTATTATTTTTCGTTTGATGTGAGGTGTTCAGCTATAAGTATGCAAAAAGTCATGTCTCCAACTTAATTAGGGGCTGAGTTAGAAAAATTGTTTAAAATACACAAGTTAGAGCCCAGAGGGTTAAATATTAGACTTTTTCAATTTTTTATTATTTGTCGTTTGATGTGAGGTGTTCACCTATATGTATGCAAAATTTCATGTCTCCAACTTAATTAGGGGCTGAGTTAGAAAAATTGCTTAAAATACAGAAGTTAGTGACCGGAGGGTTAAATATGACTTTTTCAAAATTTTATGATTTATCGTGTTATCGCAAGTGTTCAGCTATAAGTATGCAAACTTTCATGTCTCCAACTTAATTAGGGGCTGAGTTAGAAAAATTGCTTAAAATACACAAGTTAGAGCCCAGATGGTTAAATATTAGACTTTTTCAAAATTTTATTATTTGTCGTTTGATGTGAGGTGTTCAGCTATAAGTATGCAAAATTTCATGTCTCCAACTTAATTAGAGGCTGAGTTAGAAAAATTGCTTAAAATACACAAGTTAGACCCCAGAGGATTAAATATTAGGCTTTTTCAAAATTTTATTATTTGTCGTTTGATGTGAGGTGTTCAGTTATAAGTATGGAAAATTTCATGTCTCCAACTTAATTAGGGGCTGATTTACAAAATTGCTTAAAATACAGAAGTTAGAGACTGGAGGGTTAAATATGACTTTTTCAAAATTTTATGATTTATCGTGTTATCGCAAGTGTTCAGTTATAAGTATGCATACTTTCAAGTCTCCAACTTAGTTAGGGGATGAGTTAGAAAATTGCTTAAAATACATAAGTTAGAGCCCAGAGGGTTAACTATTAGACTTTTTCAAAATTTTATTATTTGTCGTCTGATGTGAGGTGTTCAGCTATAAGTATGCAAAATTTCATGCCTCCAACTTAATTAGGGACTGAGTTAGAAAAATTGCTTAAAATACACAAGTTAGATCCCAGAGGGTTAAATATTAGACTTTTTCAAAATTTTATTATTTGCCGTTTGATGTGTGGTGTTCTGCTATAAGTATGCAAATTTTCAAGTCCCCGATATATATAGTTTCTGAGAACGGGCTCTGTGACAGACGGACAGACAGGCAGACAGACAAAGGAATGAGACAGGTAGGGTTTCGTTAGATGAACGAAACTCTAAAAACATGCAGCGGATGACTGTAACAACATCCTAAAATTACATTACCATCAACGATCTACCAATCCCGAATTTATTTTATATCCGTTTCATGTATTCTTATTCTTTTGTGCGGCCTTGTAAAATAACTATCAATAATATATACAGTAAAACCTCTGAATAGCGGACACCTCGAGAATGCAGAATTTGTCTTCTATTTGGAGGTGTCCGCTACTGAGAGTAAAACATGTACAGTTATTTAAGTGTTGGTAATCGAAAAAATGTTCGCTAAATAGAGGTATCCGCTAATCGGGTGTGTCCGTTATGGAGGTTTTACCAGTAAAACTTCTGATTAGCGAACACCTCGTGAGGGCAGAATTTGTCCTCTATTTAGAGGTGTCCCCTACTGAGAGTAAAAAATGTACCGTTATTTAAGGGTTGGTAATCGAAAAAATGCCTGCTAAATAGAGGTGTCCACTAATTGGGTGTGTCCGTTATGGAGGTTTTACTGCATAATAATATCATCCTTTACAAGAAAATTGCATGCTGTATGTAGACAGACAGACATCTAGAGAAAGATAACCTCCCGGAGCAATAAACACTCGTCTTTTGTTTTAATCATCCACAAATGTATGTCATACAACAGGCCAGATTTTATACAACAGGCTAAAAACGGTCACCGTGGTACGGAGTACTGTATTATTATTTGTTTGCCCACCAAAACTTTTTTGCCACGGGTTGTTGCAAGGTTTGTGATCACGTGGTTGAAACTGATCTTTTCAATATTACTGAGTGAGTATTTTTTTTTATTATTTGCTCCATGTGTTCAAACCAGTTGTCTACGAAAACATCCACCGGTGAAAGTGACGAACACCAAATTTCTGTGACGTATGCAGATAAATTGTGCTTTTTTATCAGTTTTTTTTAATATAATTTTTAAACGGTTTGGAACTTATTTTTCATAGTAGGTGCATTCAGTAGATGGCCCTCATAGGTACTTTCTGGTGCAATCAGAAACGAAATCCGACAAATATTTTTTGAGTTATGCTTGACGAAAGGTTTTTATTGGGCTTTTTTTTTAGTAGGACATGGCGTTAACCCCTTCGGGACGAGAGCCTTTTACGAAATTTTTAATCTTTTGTCACCGTTTTTTAAAAACAGAATTTTGTGTCTTCTTGAATCGGGAAAATGCGCTGATTAAATAAGGCAAATTTTACAGTAAAATTTTACTGGTGAGGAAAATCAAGGATTCTGAGCGTTTCATGCGGCACGTATACGTGTCGGTCGTCCCCAACGGGTTAATATCCATCGTAGCTGTAATGTGTCCGGACAGTAATATTTCGCTGAGTATTAGCCTTCGCTTCGTTCAGACAATTAGAACCACCTGGAAGCAAGTTAAAACTCTTTTTCTTGGTGGTACATTGGAGCAGTTAACGTTATGGATGTCCAAGATTGGCCTCTTTAGCATAAAATAATAAAATTTTAAGATATTTATACAAAGCTTTTACAATAAATTATGTCATTTTCTGTCTCTGAATAGAATTAAAAACTCAGTGTAAAAAAAAAAAAAAAAAAAAAAAAAATTAAAGTTAATGATAAATAAAGTTATGTTTGAAAGGCTTAAAATTATGACGTGTGACCAGTGCCCACCTTTTGAGAATCGCCCTAATATGAATCATAAGCATTTAACTCAAGGTCATGTTTTTTCGTTACAGTTTTGAGAAATTTTCAGCTATAATCAAAAATGTTCTTTTCGCATCTTTTATTACCCCTTCACAAGTGATAAAAATTTGTGAAATAAGTGTAGAAAAAATTCCTAGATAAAATATCTAGAAGGAATTTTGAAGCTTAATGAGGAAATGATTTGCATTTTAGATATCAATCTATCTGCTGGATAATTTTTTCGATTAATTAAAATTGAATTTACATACTTAATTTTACAAATGAGAAAATTATAGAAATTAATTATAGTAATTATTTTTAATATGAATGCACTTGTCCTTTAAATTTTTTATTATTTTAACTGGTTTTACGGGTAATGGCAGATTAATAATCGAGTTTACTGTTCAACTGTTTGAGCTTAAAATAGTAATCGCTAAAAATAGCTTTGTGCTTAACATTATAACTTTATTCGCATGCTTTTAAGTAAATAATTATCTGTCATTTAAATTTTGTATGTTTAAAAAGTCAAAATGTCCTCTCATTTTAAACATAAAATTCTCATATTTTAACAATTTTTACAGAATTTTGTTAGTTTACCTCATTTTCAAATACGTACATTAGTTTTAAGTTAGCATTTTTCCTTGTAAAATGCCTTACATTTAAAAAAAAAAAAAAAAAAAAGAAAACTAGAAAACAGGAATTCTGCTTTTTCAGAATTTAGTGTCGCCCCCGATGACAACAAAATATATGTATACTAGGAGGCTCTGCCCCCTGCAAGCTACGCTCGCCAACCCCCGTTCAGACACCGCAGAATCTAAAATCACGCTATTTTGATCTGTTTTTAAAAGATTAGAGAAGATTGAATTAAAATGAAAAAACCTATAGCGATCTCCCAGTAAACGGGTTTCCATTCAATTCCCTTTGATTGCGAAAATTTAAGGCCAAATCAGTTGCTGTTAAGACATTCAATGGTTGTTTTCGTGTTTGATTAAAGAAGATCAGTTAAACATTTGAAAAGAAACTAAAATAAAGTGAATTAAGTAAACAGAGTCTTTGCCGGCCGGTACTTTTTTAACAACGTTATAAAACGATTGACATAATACAATTTTCTACAATAACTACAATTTACTGCTTTAACCCCTTGAAAGGGGGTAGTTCATTTTTGGACCACTTAATTTTAATTCTTAAATGCCAAATTGGCACCAGAATATTGGAATGAAAAATTTCCTTTTATTAAGTAAGTGAACAAAAGCATTTTCGTATTTCGAAATTTGTTTGTAAATTCCGGTGCCATTCATTGATTTCAACATTTTACGAATAGAAGTACCTTGCCCCTGAAAGGGTTAAACGCATATTAATGTATTTATTATTTTAAAGTTTCCTTTCTATTTTAATATTCATGTGTAAATACAATTTTCTAGACATAATTTTCAATATTTTCCTGCTTTTAACTCGTACTCATTTAATAGTAATTTTAAAGTTTTTTTTCTGTTTTTAATAGGCATGTGTAAGTAAATTTGTAATCGTTAGAAATATTATTTTTTGCACTGTTTTTAGAATTGAAAACAATCTCTATTATAATAGCCTAAGTCATGCGACTAAGAACATTTCATAAGAAAGGTTTCCATTTTGATTAAAGAATCAAAGTTATTTTTTCGAAAAAAACTACATAAAAGTTGCCATGATCGCAAAGAATTCGTGGTACTTTTATGTTAGCCGGGTTCAAATCTCGCCAATAGCTTTTTTTGGTATTTTTCTGTTATACGGACACCATGCCAAAATGTATGCGAATGCGCCAATTATTTCAACCCTGATCGCGAAAAGGATTTTTATAGTAAAACATGCGAAACATTGTGATTTGCTATTATTTGCTATACTTTATTGTATAACAGTTATTTGTACATTTATTTTAAGTACATAGTTGTGATTTAGTAAAATAGTTCTTAAAAGTCTGTAGTTTCCAAATGTTATATTTTTAAAAGACTCACTTTACTATCGACAGTGTTTTTTCTTTTATTTTTCAAATGTTTCAATTCACATGATTTTCATTTTGCGCCAACTATTACGCCTGGCGACAAGGGTGTCCGTAAACGGAAAAGTACCCTTTTTTTTTAACTCGTAAGTTAGCATTTTTTTATTTTTTGAGTGGTAAATTAAAACGGTACTACTTGGTTATCCCATTGACCAAAAATAAATCGCCAGGCAATAAGATTAAACGATAATAATGGTTGATCGAAAATGTATCATTCCCTTGACTGTAAGGAAGTTACACGTGTATACGCCATCCAGTGATTTTTATTTCGACGCTTTATTTGTATTTGAATTTTTATACTAATTTATTTGTTTTTTTTGTTATTTAAAAAAAATTACGTCAACTTGTATAATTTGGCGAATGGTTTGGCGATTTATATAATTTGGCGATATTGGTCATTTGCTTTGAATTTGAAATTAAATGTTATGATTTGTTGCTTAATAAATTAACACAGATGTCATATAAGCACCGGGTTTGGCGTGATTTTTTTTTTCTTTTTTACGACAATTTGGCGAAAACCTCGTTTTCGAATACCAGTTATATATGTATTTTTAAATTATTTTTCTATTATTTTCAAAATGAAATAACAATAAATAAAAAAAATAATTAATAACTATAGAACAAAGCAATTTATAACATTTTTTTCTTAAATAAAAAGAAAATAAATGTAAATAAACATTTATTGATGAATAAGCAACAATAGCCGGGTTACCATGTCAGGCAAAATAACGCCATTGTGGCGCCAATCAGGTACGTCGGTCTGTATATGACATCTGAGCCTAATATTTTTCTTTTCGTTTCGTTTAAAAAAAAGAAAGAAGTGTAAGCCATTAATTTTAAATGTTTTTTTTCTTAATAAAAATTTTGTATTAAATAAAATGATAACGAAATAAACAAAAGCATTGTTCTTAGCATAGATTTAAGGGAGGCCAAACTTGGTCGCCAAATTAGTTTAAAATTATATAGTCCAAGAGCTGTTACACATTTTAGGGAAGGTATTTGAGGCACCCTGAAAATTTGTGCAACACTTCTTTTGTAATGGCTGAATACAAAATCGAATTACTGGCTGAAGGATCGTGGCCCAAAAACTGTACCAGACACGTGTCAAGTGCCATTTTTTGACTACCCCCCCAAAAAGGTATTTGAGGCACGCTGAGATTGAGACAGAATAACATTTATACTTAGAAAAAAATATTTTGAAAACGACAGACACTTTAGTCGGCCCAAAAACTGTGCCAGACACGTGTCACGTGCCATTTTTTGACTACCCAAAAAAGGTATTTGAGGCACGCTGAGATTGAGACAGAATAATATTTATGCTTAGAAAAAAATATTTTGAAAATGACACACACTTTAGTCGGCACAAAAACTGTGCCAGACACGTGTCAAGTGCCAAATGGCACTTGACACGTGTCTGACACAGTTTTTGGGCCACGATCCTTCAGACAGACATCCGATTTTGTATTCAGGCATTACAAAAGAAGTGTTGCATAAATTTTCAGGGTGCCTCAAATACCTACTCAAAAATGTTCAACAGCTCTCCTACTAATAACCTTTTTTGAAATGCGAAAAAAAATATCTGTTATGATTGAAATTTGAGTTGCCATCATTAGAAAAATGTATATAAAATTAGAAAAAAATTAATATTTCGGAAACTAATTCGAATTTAAAATTTTTAATACCAGTTTTAAAATCTGCGGATCAATATTAATTTTTGGTGTTAATTTCATCGCAAAGTATTCCATATTTTAGGAGAAATCGCCGTGAAACATAATCAGTTGTTTAATCAGTCGGTTCATACTCCCGTTTCATAAATTCGTTTCATTAGGATTTTATATATATAGGGTAGATAAATATAGATACAGTGGAGTCCCGATTATCCGAGTTAATCGAACTTATACCTTTGGAATGGATCATTTTCTTCTGATGGACTGGTGGCTTCTATTATTATGAAACAGCCATTATGAATGAAGTGTTATGTGAAGATGAAAGAGCAGCCTTAAAAAGTTAGTTCTTGGCCGTTCTTAATGGCCGTTTCTTACTTTTTCGATTTTCATTGGGGATTTTTTTCAAGAGGATGCTTTCATTTTAGGAACCAGTTCTGAAAATCAAAGTGTCCTGATTAAAAATACTTGTAAACGAAATTGAAAAAGTAGAAAACGTCCTCCATACAGATCGACCTCAGCTGTCCACTGCAAAAAAAAAAGTCGTCTAACAATTGTGAAATGCGACCGAGATATCCTTATAAATTTCTTCCATAGGAATATCATTAGCGAACGGGTCTTTTCGCGTGACTGAAGTAGGCCTTTAAGACATATTTTACGTTGTGCCTTCTAACACGCCTTAAAAATTGAATTCTGATCTTAGAAAGATTTTAATTTTTTACCTGAACAAGAATGAAAAATCATGCGTCAAGCACTGACTGTAAAACGCTTTATAATATTACGATAATATTGTTACAAAATTTCCTTCTATACTGTGACTGACATACTGTTATACTGTTTAACTGTGTGTGTCTGATATACTTTGTCCAACATTCGTTTAATGCTGTTAGTCAGTCAATTTTCGAATTCCCCTTGCTAATGTTAAGTTTATGGGCGTAAAATGCATTCATATATTTAAAATATCTCCTAGGGAAATTAATATTTTTAACTCTATTTTTATTAGTACACTTCTTAAAAGATGTTTATTATTTTCTTAGTTCTCAAAATATTTCTAAAATATATGCTTAATTTAATATTGTATGTGTTAAAAACAGACCAACTGTGAGTAAAATTTTAACACTTCACATAAAATTCAGTTTATATTTTTAAAAGATATTTTGACAACTAAAGAAAACAGACACATCTTTTAAGAAGAGTAACACAAAGCTAAAAATGTTGATTTCCTGAGGAGATATTTTACCATACGTACCACACGCCCATAGACTTAACATTAACGTGGGGAATTCGGAAGTTGACTGATTAACAGCCTTAACTCTGTGAATATGAGCAATCACGGTACACTGATCTCGCAACTTGAGTGAAAAAAATTACGAAATTAACGTAATATGCAGGGACTGATTAATGCACAGTCTTGTGGGTCCGAGACCTAGTCACCAAAATTTTATGGTTCCTCAAATAGCAGATTCCATGCAAGAATACGATATAACAAATTTACATTAAATTAAAACTGTTCCATAAAGTAACCACATTTAAAAAAAAATAAATAAAAAATTCCGCTTCAAAGTTTTTAAATAAATTACAAATTATAACTTTTAAGATTTATCCTCTTTGAAGCTTTATAAATTTACTATTTTAAAACTCATAAGTTTTATTTTTATATACAGACGTGTGAAAATTATTAGAATAATTGCGAAATTTACATTAAAATCTTATTATATTAAAGAAGTAATACATTTAAAAAATATTGATACATTTAATATTTAGTGTGCATCCCTTGTTTTTTATTAAAGATTCGATACGTCTTGGTATACTTTGTATGAGTTTTTGGCAATTAATTTGTATTTCGTTATCATAATGTCAAATTTGGATGAGTTTTTCTATCAGAACCTTCTTGATTGTGATGTTGCATTGCTTTAATTTAATTAAACACTTCCGTGGCCTGGAAACAGTCCAGATATGAACGCCATAGAGAAAGAACCCTTGGGAAATTGTAAAGAAAAAATTAAAGAAATGAAATATCACAAACAAGACTGGTCTGATAGAAAAACTCATCCAAATTTGACATCCTGACAATGAAATACAAATTAATTGCCAAAAACTCATACAAAGTATGCCAAAACACGTATGCCATCATTTCTTTAATAAAAAAAAAAAGATGATGCACACTAAATAATAAATGCATCAATATTTTTTAAATATTTCTTTAATATAGCAAGTTTTTAATGTAAATTTCACAATTATTCTAATAATTTTCACACTTCCTATAAAAAAAAAAAAAAAAAAAAAAAAAAAAAACCTGGAGTCTTGTTATCTGAACAGAATTTCTTTCCCTAAAATACAAATTTCGATGAAATTTGTAATGATTTCTAAGATGATGATGCGTTGATTTTCTAAAATATTATAGACCAAAAATACTTGATTTATAGAATACAGTTACTGTTACTTATTCTCTCTGGTGATATACCATCATATATATTATTTCTCATGTCAACATCTCTTTTTCTATGAACATGCAAAACGCACAACAATAAATGCCGTTTCATTTTAAACGTTTTTTAATAGGCTTTTGACATAGCACATTCAGATTGCGTTAAAACAAGATCTTTGATTAAAAATTGCAGTTAATTAAAAATTAATGAAAAAACGTATCAGCAAATATTATCAAAGATTGCAGTGCAAAAGTCTCGCACGGATCTACTAATACATAGATATTAGATTGCTTTTCCTTCATACAAATGCAACAACAAGTATGGGATTATAGAGATTTTTATTGTGGGTTTACGGGAGAGAGGACGTAAAACTGCATCGGAACATGGACATCTCTTTGAATTGATCTGGGCTTAGTAATATAATAAACACAATACAAAAAATCGCAAATATACAAAGCTGAATCTTTAATAAAGGAAGCAATCTGCAAGTAAAAGCTTTTTCTTTATGAAAAAGATAATTGAAGATATCACTGACGTCACTAATATCGAAGGCAGCAGCTTGACATTTAAATCAATCATTCATATTAGAACAATCTAATTTAAATTCTTCCTTTGGTAGGAAAAATATGGCGATTTCATAAATGTAATCTCAACTATTCTGGATAATTTGGTTCAAATAGGACCTCTTGATTTCTGGAATTGTGTACATATGTGTTCGTCATAAAATTTCGTATCCAAAGTCAGCAAGCTTTCATAACTGTTCTCCAATTTATAAGATAAAGTCTCCAAGTTTTGTGCTAAGATCGATATCTCTGCATTCGAAATATTTTGGTTGTCCTCCTGTACACATTATTGATCATATACGCACCACATCACATTCAGTTCAGCTCTAAAACGCACTTCAAGAAACAACTTCCCATAGATGATAATTCATTTCAAGTATTTTGTACGGTCCTGTATAGTACGAACTACGAACCATATGATTCACACACAGTATCGTTTTCTAAACTTTAGATCTGCTAGAAAAAGCTTAACGCGAGTGGTTATTTGAGTCGTCATACAACTAGAAATTTCTATGAGCGCTTGAGACCACTTTTTAAAATAGTATTATTCGCCTTATTTAATCGCAGATTTATAAGGGATTAAGTGAGACTAAGATTTCTATTTAAGAAAAGTGATGACAAATACTCGTAGAATTATATGCGCACGCGTATGTAACGACTCTCCTCGGTAGTTTTGGTACTAATAAATCTAAGCAGCACCTCTTGCAATTATCGTCTATAGGTCATAATGTATCACAATTATTTTGTGTGGCTCTGCATAAACACTACTATTGCATCACGAACCATCTATATATATAAAACGCTAAGGTATGTGGTGACGAAAAAGCTGTTATTTCTCTTTTGTCGATGGCAACGAGTGGTTTGTGACAATAAAAATGATGTCAATTTTCACCAATTGGCTAAAATTAAGAAAACTAATCAAGATATCAATAACAAAATTTTAGTGAAAATGCAGAATTTTTTTTAAATCCGAATATACATTTTTTTTTTTTAATCGATTGGTAATTTTCTTAATTTTTGCAAAAAACTGATGGTGACGGTATGAAAATTCGGAGAAAGAAATTAAACAGACACGAGCATTCCTTTTCGAATATTTGACAATAATACAAGGAGTATGAATATGAATAAGTACAGAAAGCAGATGACTATGACGTGATTTCTGAAATATAAGAACATTTTCAAATATTTGTAAATAATACAAGGAGCGTCAGTCAAAGCCGAAACCAAGGGGAGGGGGGGGGCAGAGGGGGCAAGTGCCCCGGGCGCCAGAACGAAGGGGCGCCAAATGAAGATTTTGTTTGTCGATTTTTTTTCATGTCTATGTTTAGCACGGTATTGTTAAATTCGTCCTGTCTGGAGTATGCCAAAACATAGAAGAATATAAGGATGATATGGCATAAGGATCCTATATAAAGCGTAATTCTTTTCGATTCCGTTTCAAGATTTCAATGAATCAATATTTGACAAAGCAGATTACGTAGTTCAGTATTACATATTTTAAATTTAAAAATAAGTCGATTATTAGAAAATTAGTAAAATTCTCTTTGTAAATAAATTTTGCGGAGGAGGGGGGGGGGGCGCTAAAATCCATGTTTGCCCCGGGTGCAAAGAAGGCTAGATTCGGCCCTGGCATCAGTATGAGTAAGTACAAAAAGCAGGTAAATATGATGTGGTATTTAAAAGGAATTATATAGTTAATGGTTTTTACACAAGAACGGGATGTCATGAATCACTTTTCCTTTATAAAACAAGAATTTTCACGCCCCTTTCAATTTTTTTTCGACAATTAAGACTGTATTTATTTAGGATAAGAACTCATTTTTAAAAAAAATACTGGTATAAAAGCAACATTTTTAAAGGCTTTCAAAAAATGAAAAAAAAAAAAATAGCATATTTGCACAACATTCATGTTCCGAAGAGAAAAAATATATTGACAAGCATTAAATTGTACGGAATTTAATTTTGAAATTGATTTTTTTAAACAAAAATCCTTAAAATCCCGAGAAACGCCGGGCACTTCAGCTAGTTTTCTAAACACTCAAAAGTCATCCTCAATAACATATATCAATTTTGTTCAGTTTGAAATAGTATAATATCACTAAAACGTACTTCAAATGACAATCAATAGACCCTATGTGTCGAAATTATTTTGTGTGTACCTACCTAAATAAACGATAGATGACTTGTTAACCCTTTATCTACAGACGATACTTATACCATTAAAATGACTTGTTATAAAATTCATTTAATACATCGAATAGTAGTAATACAGTTTAGAATGGGTTATAAATTCATTACTTTATCTTGTTCCAAAAGCATTATTGGTTACACAAAACAAAAATATTTTTAAAAGGGTGATTTCTTTTGTCTTTACATCTTTTTAGCTTCCTTGGCGTTGGGGGGGGGGGGGAGGGGGGAGAATTTCTCATTTCGGAAATATTTCTATATTTATATTGTAAGAAAATTATATTTGTACATTTTCTAATTTTACAAAATACTAAAAAAAATATTTAAAATAAAAGATTTGTGTGGAGTTATAAATATTGCACAAAATCCCTATAAATTCAGATTTAATTAATCCTTTTAAATCCTTCAATCTTTCTAAAATTTATTAAAAGATTATGTAAATCTTCTAATGCAGTATCAAAAATTCACGAAAAAGGCTTTAGAAGATAAAATTTTCATGAATTCATAATCCAATACTAAAGGGTTAATAGAAGGATTTAGCTAAATTAAGTTTTGGGTAATCAATACTATACATTATTTTATTTAATGTTTCTATTTCATAATCTTTACCTATTTTTATCTTGTACAGGGAACGGTGTGATCTTTACACTTATGATTTTTTCCCAGTTATTTATAATATATATATATATATATATATATATATATATATATATATATATATATAATGCAACGTTTTGCTATGTTTACAATGACTTTCTCGTTTACCCCCCTTTTTTTTCCTTTGATGCAGCCAATTGAATATATCAAATTTTGAGGTAAAACGTTCCAGGCAAACATAAAAAAACGTTTAGACGCTGTAAGTTTTCTGCCTTCTGACATGATATCAGTTCTTGTGATAGTAGTTATTTATTAAATAAAATTGTAAATAAACAAGATTACCCTTAGAAATTGAACCTGGGATTACTTTTACGAAAAATTGAACTAAAAATAAGTAACGTACCATATAAAAGAAAAGTTTTAAATCAACTTGATAGAACCAGTAAGAGGTACAAACCAGGTCTGTGATAAGTCACTGACATGATTTGTCAGGCTGTGTAAACACAGTCTCAATTTATATGAAAAATTAAGATTTTTAATTATTTAATTATTTATTTGTATTGGACGGTTACACCACACCACATTTTCACTATAACACACAGGGCTATTACAAATGATGGACACGATTTAAGAAAATCCTATTTTCGAAACTACTGTACATATTACAATAAGTGATACATGAATTTAAGAGAAATATACGAAGTTTTTTTCAGTTACAAATGTTCGATGTGTGATCCTATTGTTACACTGCATACGACGAAATGTGTTGGGACGAACTGGATTACATTTCGTCCCAAACATTTTGTAGCATCACTCTGTCAATGATTCTGAATTCTGCACAAATGCTTTCTTTAAGTTCTGACAGTGTCAAAGACGTTGTTTATGTACCACCAATGCCGAAAACAAAGTGTTCAGAACTTGTGAGGAGTTGTGATGTAAAGTCTATGGGCATTGGATGCATTCGTATATTTAAAATATCTGCTCGGGAAATTGATATTGTTAAATTCTATTTTTTGTGTACACTTCCTAAAATATGTCTCTTTTTTTCTCAGTTCTCAAAATATTTCTAAAGTATAGACTTAATTTTATAGGAAGTGTTAAAATCTTACTCACAGTTCGCCCGCTTTTAACACATGAAATATTAAATTCAGCATAGATTTTAGAAATATTTTGAAAACTAAGAAAAAAAGAGACATCCTTTAAGGAGAGTACACAGAAAAAAAGATATTAAAAATATGAATTTCCCGAGAAGGTATTTTAAATATACGAATGCACCAAAAGTCCATAGGAGACATTACGGAGGAGGACCAGCCCCCAAAAACAGCACATGTTCAAAATTTACAATTTTTAAAAAATGAAAAAATAAATAAATAAATAATAGGTCTGGGAATCGTTGTTTTTATGGGATAACCGAAACTTTCTGTCATTATACTGAGAACAGGGATTGATACAATTAATTAGTTTTAGAATATATTGTTCACTGTTGTGAATAACAATATTGCGCTGTTAGTTCGTATTTGTGAATTTTGGACAAGTACTGTTTTTGTTGAGAAACCTTCAATTGTATGTGTTCTAATTAGAGATCGGCGGAAAATTTGGTTTCGTTTTCGTTTTTGGCCCAAAATCTGAGTTGTGCCGAAAATTCGGCCGGACCGAAAACTATCTGTATTCCAAAAGTCCCGTTTCTTCCTTCAGAAATTTTCCACATGACTCATTGATTTGAGCTGTATCGGCTCAAATGAGACACTCTTTATTTATTTCTATGAACTTCCCTGTTTATAATTAACAGTCATGACTAACTCAAGACGCGACTGCAAATTATAAAGCAAGCAATGCATATAGAACTAAACTTTGAAGACTCATGTGCTCTTTAAAAGCTGTAGACTTAACAGTAATAACTTCAGAATTGTTTCGAATACTCTTTGAGAAAGATCTATTATAACAGATAATCCTTTACAAAAAACATTATAAAAGATAAGTCAAGGTATGCATATCTAAACCATTCTTTAATTAATGAAATTCGTATAATTAGAAAATCATTCTGTGCCGCTGGTGAATTAATTACATTTTATTTTATATGAAAATAAAAAGCTTTGGTCAAAGGCAGTGAGAGCCAACTTGGGCCACATTTGTAATTACACATATAATTAATTGGTAATTATGCATATTTATATATGTACTAGCAGAACTACCCGGCTTCGCCCGTGTCAATTATAAGAAGCCTTCCAGGTAAAATAAATTAAAACGAAATAATACGGCAATCACAATAACTGAAATTTGTGCATTCCCATCCACAAATCGTTATAAAGACAATAAAAAAACATGGCGTTATTTCTTGCAACCATAGTAAAATCCCTGAGCTTTAATAACAGAATGCACGTTTTCTTTAGCGGGTATAAGAAAAAAATATGTGATTTTCTTGACAATACGAAAAAAAGAAATTCCTCCAAATCGCGGAGCACTTAGTGAAATTCTCGTTTGTATGGTATTATCTACATTATAAAATAAAAACACTATGTCAGTGCCCATAAATTGTGCCCCATAAATTGTAACCCATAAAATTTTCCTTTACTGCAATTTTTTAAACTTTTAAACATCACACAATTTCATTTTTTACAATGTCGAATAGAAAAAAGTTCTCTCAAATGAAATTTGTATGAAAATTGACCTCAGTTTTCTGATTTTAAGGGATTTTAAAGTATATTTTAAACATGGATATTTTTAAAGTTGAGTGCAACCCGATTACGAAAGATGAACCTGTTTACACTTAATGCAATAGTATAAAGAAAAGACATGTCTATGAGTAACGCTGGTATCATATTTTCGGTGGCAACAACCTAACACAGCAAATTTCCCTTTTATTGCAGTTAACTTCTAAACATTGTACATTCGATTGTTCCAACGTATTATAGAAAACAAAAGTACTTTCAGTGATATTTGTCTGTAATGTTTATCTCAATTTACGAATTTTTTATGGGTTTTAAAATAATTTTTAAGCATGCATATTTTTTAAATTTGCTTGCAACCCAAATACAAAAGGTTAACTCAATTGTTCAAAAATATTCTAAATAATTCAGAATTTGTTTGCTTTCGCGTAATATTCAATAATAAATTGGCAAACGAAATTAAAACGCCAAAAATAAAATAAAATAAAACACGAATTTAACAGATATCAAATCAAACTACTCAAAATAACCAGATAAGTATATAAAATTCAAATGGGAATTTCGTTCCGGGTGCACATAACTTGAATTCTTCAGAACGGATTTCCATGCGACTTGCACTATTAGTTTTTTAGGGAAGATTTTAGTGCGTAACATATTGTTTTCCGTTGCTTAGTCATAGAATTATAGGGGAAAGTTATATAATCATGTGAATCCAATTATGAAGGATTAGTCTAATTAGCTGAATGAAAAACGCAGAACTATTTTTATCTCTAAGTATATTGACGGGTTTATCTTCGGTAATGGGGCTGTGCGCTAGGGTATTCTTATTTTAATGAGTGTGCTTGACACCTATTATGGCATGCACCTTTGTTTAAAACAATATAGAATGACTTATGTTTTAAGCGACTATCTGGCATGCAACTTGATTACAAAATACTAACATGCAAATGCTTAAGGTGCTTCTCCAGTTCCCTGCTCAACAACGCGAAACTTTCTGACACATTTTCTGACTCATTAAACGTGAAGGCTTAAAACTTGTAGGCCTGACTATTAAAGCGATTTGGAATTGAAATGAGTTTTTCCTTTTTTCATAAATAAATTACTTATAGAGTTATTAGCAATTGTGGTTGCGTGACGACCGGTTTTATCCTTTATTGCACTGTTGCGTCCGAAATTCAGTTCGAAACACCAACTGAAAGATCTTATACCTTTACCAACAAATGGAAACTATCTTTCGATTACATATTTTCTAAATAAGAACTCCTGTCAATTTCATGCGTTTCCGAACAAAAATTAATTTAAAAATATGTCAGAAAATGGCTATTTTGGATTTGAGAACAGCCTTAACTTTATGAAGAGCCTTAACTTAAAGTTTATGAAAAAACTCACATTTTTAGTTTTAATTTTGGAACTCGCGAAATTTAAATTCAGAAATAGGATGTTCTTTTAACACATTGTGGTAATTTTTTTAACTTTTAAAATTAAAATACATGTTTTCTTTGGCGCGCGTAACAGAAGTATACAATATCTTCACAATACAGGGGAAAATGCAAAAAAATACATCCAAATGAGGTAGTAGTTACTAAAATTTTATTTGGAAAATTTGAAATTTTATTGAAATTAAATCTACAATGATTAGATGACATGATGTCATTTTCCATAAATTTTAAATCAAGACATCTGTCAAGATTGTTTTTTGAAAATGTAACTAACCGATGTCTTTTTGTTATAAATCACAGAAAATGTTAGCACTGAATCTAAACCAATACAACACTTAGCGATAACGTATAGCTATAAGATATGGCTGTAGTATACAATCGAAGTAGTGAGCAAAATATAGGAGCCATATGTTTACAATGAGTTTGATTACGCGTTGAAAAGATTTGATAGAATGTGACGTCATATCTAGTATTTTTTTTCTTTATCTTAAATTGTTTTCATGAAATTTGACTGTTTGTATTAAAATAGACGTTTTAATTTTTTTAAAAAAAACATTCAAATTGAGGTGCTACGTTATTTTCCCGCTCTTACAGTTAAAGTTTTTATTTTATATACAAAAAAATGTAAATTTTCTGTTTAGAATGACGTCAATATCAAACACGCAAAAATATAGCAAGAAAATCTAAATTTTTATTGGCAAATAGAAACAAATACACACGTTATCCTTATTTTTTTCACATTATTGTGTCATTTTTTAGGGTTTGGCAACAGGAAAGAAACGTTTGAATTAAAAAAAGATTTAAAAAGAGATATTTCTATAATGTTAAATTATGGAAGTGGTAGAAAAAAGGGATAAATAGTGGTCTGATAATTTTTTAAAGTAGACAGTGATCTTTTCCACGTTCTAAAGCGTATGTACAGCGAGTTTCGTGCAAATCGGTCAAAAATTAAAGATTTGTATAAATGACATACACACAGAGAACGGCTTTTATATATACGAGTTGCAACCCGTCGAAATTCGACGTACTAAAATGTTTGAAAGGAACTGTCAGATCGAAATTATAATAAACCTACAAAAATAATTACAACAAAAAATCATCTTACATTGGTTGTCTAACTCTTAAAACAAATAATATTTTAAACCCAAAATTACCAAAATATTATTTTTACAAACTTCAACTGCTTAAATTATTGAAAAATTAAACTGTATTAGATTACGTAATCAAGATGAGTAATTATGATGAAGTTATCGATGGAGCTCTTATGTTTGTTTTTACGGGATGAAAAATCAGTAAAAAGGATTTCGCTTTGTCACAACATAAAATTTTCCCCCATAAAATCTAAACTGTACGTTATTTTCACATTCTCGTAATTTACATACGCACCACTCAAATTCACAATTTGAAAGTATTTTAACGCACAAAAGAAGAGATTATTAATGAATGCATTTCCAAAGTTAAAGTCACGTTTGTCCGATACAACTTTTCATATGAACATTCGCACAAACCTTAAGTTCTAATCTTAGTACCAGCGAAAAAAAATCAGAAATTTGACTTTAGTTGTCATAGTATTCGCCATTTATAGTATTGGTCAAATATTTAGTTTTATCAAAAAAAAAAAAAAAAAAAAGATCGTTTTGTTTTAAATATATCATTTTTACTCAATGAATCATTTTGCCGAGCGCCTGAAACTCATTTATCAGCGTAATGTAAAAATATTAAAATGTAGCTGATTTATGAAGAAGAATGCGTGTTTTATTTAATGTCTGACATCATTTTCAGTTCAAAAATTATAAAAAAGTTACTTTTATTTGTAATGTGAAAATGGCATCAATAAGGATATAATGAATAAAAATAATAAACCATGAATATTTTCCCTTTGCTTTTAATATAAATGGAGTACTTCAGTTGCCACAATTACAAAATTTGTATTAAAAACTACAAAAAAATTAATATCTCAAAAACAAATTGAGATACAGCTTTCAAACAAATAGTATTTAAAAGAGATTTTTTTTCCTTATACGACGGTGTAAAAAGTTAAAATGTGTGATGCATAGAAGTTTAAAAATTTGCAGTAGAGAAAATGCAAAACCAAAATTTTATTTCAAATTTCAAAGTGTTGCCATTCACAAAATGACGTATGCGTTACGCACAGATATGTTTGTCCTTTATAATATAGATAGATTAATTATTTAGAAATCATTTTCGTTTTCGTCCGAAAATATGAAATTACCAAAATTCGTTTTCGGTTTTGCTTTCGGTCTTAATAACCTGTTTTGGTCGATCCTTAGTTATGATCTTCTCCAATAGGTTCAGAGAGATTTCTCTCGCACTTTTTTTATTGTCTTAAGGGTTCAAAATCATTTTATCCATTTTTCTTTCAATTGTACGGAAACTTCGCACACTTAATAATTCATACATCTTCTAATAAATTAATCGATTGTATACAAAAATGTGTGTGATTAATTGAGTTATTAGTTAAAATATGTTAATTAATCACTCTAATTAAAAATGGTCCATGCGCAATTAATTTGGCTTTAGGAACCTAGTGCTTTGTTAAATGATAACTTTATAATATTGAAACAAAAGTTGGTATGCATTTTAAAATTATGCTAATATATAAAAAAAAATTTTTTTTAACTTCCAATATTTACACTTTTTCTTGAAATTTCACGGAAAAAAGCTATATAACTATCAAATTTTCGTTTTATGTAAAGTAATGCATAGTACATATTAATACTAAGTTTTGAAATATAGCAAATAATGTAGTTTTGAAATATTCCAAACAATAATACTTAATATTATGAAAGTTGGATAAAAAATAAGACGTATGGAACATTTTGAAGGACTAATTAGACGAAAATTCTGATTTTGAAAAAACGCGATTTAAATTTTAATGTTTAGTGTAACTCAAACGCGGTGAACAAAATGACTTTGAAATGCTTGAATTTGAAATGCTTGTAAGTTCGCTATGAATCGTTGAAATATATTAATAAACCAAAAGAAAAAAAATCGATTTTTTAGTCGATTTTTGCCCAACTGTAGGTCCACGGTCCTCTTAATCCGTATCAGAATAATCCAGGAAAATTATATATGTAACATGTAGTATGTTTTGCACTAGATTTTTATGGGGGGAGGAGGGTGGGCTAAGTTTGTGCATAATCTGAAAGCGTTGAAGATATCATAAAATTTTTTAATAGGTCATACTAAACTAAACCTGTATCACTACGGTCTATTAAGGATCCTGGCCTATAGCGTCCAATCCTGATTTCTTGATCATAGGCCCTAAGGAGCTAGACAAGAATGCCCAATCCAGGTATCGAACCCAGATTCTTGGCTTACATTGCCAATGCTCTATCCTTTAAGCTACCTGGGCTGATAACCGACGAGCATATTTCGCTCAGATAACCTTTTTGGTAATAACCAATCATATAAGTCTATCATGTAGATAGCTCAAAACATTCCAACAAAGAAGCCATTATGCAACTGGGCTTCAATAGGTCATACTTCTTTGTTATAATCAGTGTAATATTAATCCAGTAAAATAATAAATATATTAAGACTATTTTGGCTTAATTTTTTTTTTACATTTTTATCTTGTAAATTTGTTTATTGCTATTATATAAGACGATCAAAATCTAAAAGTATTACAAATGTTACATTTTTTCCATATATCATACATCTTTGTCTCCATTAGGTACAAGAATAATCCAGAAAATATATATATATAAATTTTGAAGTGTTTCTTTTTTCTTTAATTTTTGTGCATTTGATGGAAATGTAAAAAAAAAAAAAAAAAAAAAAAAAAAAAAAAAAAAAAAAAAAACGAAATATTTAAATAAAAAACTTTCTTCCACATACTTTCTTTTCCTTTACTCGATGCAATAATAATTCAAAAGAAAATGAAATAATCAACAATATCTGATAGCTTTATTTGATTTTATAGGTATGAGAAACTATAATTGCAATTATTGAAGAATAACAAGCATGGCAAAACAAAGATGAGGCAGTAGGAGAAAAGTTGAGCAGCAAATTTCGCATAATCTCTGGCGCATGTGCGTAGCCAATATACTTTTGGATTCATTCAAGTTCTTTACATAGCAGCATTGTAGCCTGTAATGAAAAAAAAAAAATTGTTTAGTGGTGCATTCTCAGTAATGCTTTTATGTTACTCATTATACGTAGATAATTAGATATAAAGACTTATTTAGACTAAGTTTTTAAAAATAAGTGACACCCATATTATCTATTTTCAGTGAGCAAGTAAATCGATAGTAACTAAATGAAACGGATAGTCCGTTTTACTACAATTTCGTCTACTATAGCAAGCAAGTAGAAAATTAAATAAAAAGAAAAGCGCCCAGTTAAACTGATGGCAATGAGCTGACAGGCTATTCACACTAATTGCATATAATACTCTTATTTCAAAGAATAAATTAACGGGTGGGGCAGGTTACCCCCCGTTTCCCCCCTTTATACTTAACCAATGAACCTCCAAATCTAATCAGGTGAGTGCTTTATCAGAATAAACCGGTATACCAAATTTGAAGCAAATCGAATAATTCTGCATGAAAAACCCATTTATCTAAATTAAGGGGGGATAAGCCCCCCCCCCTTTATACTTAACCAATGAACCTCTAAAACTAATCTGGGAAGCGCCTTATCAGAATGAACTTAGAAAAAAAAATGAAGCAAATCGGATATTTCTATCAAGAGTTACCGCGTTACGTACGTACTTAGGTACGTACATACAGAACCGGCGGGCACATTAGCTCTCAGGCTTATTGATAGCCTGTAAGCTAAAAACAGTGCCTTGAAGTGGCTTTCATTTTCTGTTTCAAAATACCTTGTTAAATTATTTTACTTAATTATGGTTCTATTGGTAACCATAACTGGTTTCTAACATTGGTAACCATAGCTGCCACCTTTACATTATTTTCTTATCACTAAAATTTAATATTAAATTTTACCTTATTAAATTTCGTAAACTGCGATTAAATAAGGCAAAATCTTTTATTAAATTTTAGTGGTAACAAAAAAGCGTAAAATTTGGCAGCTTTGTTAGCAACTAGCATTACACCGAGTTAAAAAAAAATTATATAAATCATATCAATTTTTTGAAATCACTAAAGTCACCTTACAAATTAATACTTTTAATGCAAGTTTAAAAATTTGAAAACAAAAAATACTATTTAAACTAAGTTAAAAAATGATATAAATATATTGTTTAAAATGTATTTTATTGTTAACAAAAACACCTTTAAATAATTTAAATGGTATTTTGTGTTTACAAATTTTTAAACTAGCATTACACTGTTAACATCCAAGATATAACATCCATGACTGAAAATATACAATAATTTCTTACGAGTTACCCACGATTTCGAAAAGCGTTCTTTATTTTTAGAAACCTCAGAAACCATTGTATTTTCGAGACATAAAGTTTCATTTATAAAACCAAATTTTTTTTTCCTGCCATTGATTTTCGGAACCGTTTTCGAGCAGTTTTTACAGTGTATAATCATTTTTTCTCAGACCGGAACATATGTTTTGGATTCTATCAATTCTAAAGTAAACATTTTCATGTTCAGCAAGCACATTTTACAGACATATATGATACATTAATAGCATTAACATTAACATTAAAATGAATCCTTTGCAGTCGAATGTCTATGCTCACAGTCAGTACAGCTTTTTTTTTTACTTTCTTCTATCTTTACTAGAAGAAAGTATTGGATTCGTGAAAATTTTCGACTTCTTGTTTTCGACGGATTTACACGGATTTTTTTAGGGGTCAGAGATTCCGAAAAACATGTTTTCACAAAATGTCTGTCTGTGAGACTGTGACTCTGTCTGTCTGTTTGTATGTGACACAAATTTTGTGGGCGTTCTATCTCAAGATTTAACGTACGGAATTTAATAATATTTATATTTAGTTAGTCCCTGATATAAATTGGTGCTGATTAGTTTTTGGTTTAAATCGCTCAATAGGTGGCACTGCTATGCTGCATTTTTCACACTTTCCGCAATGGCTCTATCTCAAGAACTAATGCACGGATATTCATGAAACTTCAAATTCAGCTAGTCTTTGATATGAGTTGCTGTTTACTACGTTTTGGTGTAAATCGCCCAACAGGTGGCGTTGATATACAGCATTTTCACGATTTCAGCAATGGCTCTATCTCAAGAACTAATGCGTGGATTTTCATCAAACTTCAGATTCAGTTAGTCCTTGACATGAATTGACGTTTTATACATTTTGGTGTAAATCGCTCAACAAGTAGCGCTTCTATGCTGTATTTTTTTGCGATTTCCCCAATAGACGATCTCACGAACTAATGCTTGGATTTTCAACAAATTTCATATTCGGGTATACCTTGGTATGAATTAGTGCTTTTATGTTTTGGTGTAAATCGCTCAACAGGTGGCGCTGCTATGCTACATTTTTCAGAATTTACGCTATAGCTCTATATCAAGAACTAATGCACGAATTTTTATCAAACTTCAAATTCAGATATACTTTGATATGAATTGGTGCTAAATTGATGTAATTTCTTATACTATTTAAATGATTTAATTGATGTGATTTACGTAGAAAAAAGTTTTGTGATGGCCACAGCATTCTAGTTTTCGTTCCTGCTCTCAGTCACCGCAACAAAGAACCATACTGATCTTTCGAAATACAGTAGAGTCCTGATTATCCGAGTCCCGCTTAACCGAGTTTCCGCTTTAACCGAATTATTTTCTTCTGATGGACTGATGGATTCCATTATTATGAAACAGCCATTATAAATGAAGTGTTAGGTGAAGATGAAAGAGCAGTCCTAAAAAGTTAGAACTCTGATTTTCTGGTTAGAATGGGGGAAAGAATGGCCAAAAATGTTTCTTTGTTTTTCCGAAAAAAATTATGCCATTTTTTTCCCATTCTGACCAGAAAATCAGAGTTCTAACTTTTTATGACTGCTCTTTCATCTCCACCTAACACTTCATTTATAATGTCTGTTTCATAATAATGGAAGCCGTCAGTCCATCAGAAGAAAATAATCTATTCCAAAGGTATAAGTTCGATAAAAGAAAAAAAAACTATTTAAAACTTTGAGCAGAAAGAAGAAGCTACACCTGCAATTTTCAAGACACTAATAGAATCACATAGCTACAAATTTGTACGATTTTTCTACCTCTAAAATTTAATACAAATTTTTGCCATAGTTAATCGTTGACAATTCTTAGATTTCGGCGATTGAATTAGACAAAATTTACTGGTAAGTTTTAGTGGCAAGGAAAAATCTTAGAAATTGATAGCTATACAGTTCCGTAATACTGCAGAAAAAAAAAAAGACTATCAAAATTTACATTCAAGAGACAGAAAATTATCAAGGGCTTTTTCAAATAAACCATTTCATTTCCCGATTTTCTTCAAAGTAACGGAAATGTACATCAAAGAAATGTTGCTAGTACCATAAAAATTAATTAATTAAGGGAAAATATATATTTCATCTCCAACGATTTGTGATATCCGGTTTATCCGAGTTTTTTCTTATCCGAGGTGAGCTTGGTCCATTATTAACTCGGTTAATCGGGACTCTACTGTAATATTTTACAAATTGTATTTAAATGTAATTAGGCATTTTCGCTTCTTAACCCTTTATCTACTGACGATACTTATAAGCACCATTAAAATAACTTGTTATAAAGTTCATTTAATACATCCATTAGTACTAATACAGTTTAGAATGAGTTATACATTATTTTATCTTGTTTCAAAAGCATTATCGGTTACACAAAACAAAAATATTTTTAAAAGGATGATTTATTTTGTCTTTGCATCTTTTCAGCTTTCTTCGCATTGGGGGGGGGGAGAGGGGGGGGGGATTTTTCAATTCGGAAATAATTTTATATTTCTATTGTAAGAACGTTATATTCGTACATTTCTTAATGCTACAAAATACTAAGAAAAATATTTAAAATAAAAGATTTGAGTAGGGTTATAACTATTACGCAAAATTCCTATAAATTCAAATTTAATGAATCATTCTAAATCCTTCAATCATTCTAAAATTCTTCTAAAATTTATTAAATGATTATGTAAATCTTCTAATTTAGTTTAAACAATTCACGAAAAATGCTTTAAAAGGTAAAAATTTCATAATTCAGTAGATAAAGGGTTAAAATATTTTTAAAACAATACTCTAAAATGGCAAAAATAAAGTTACCTAAAAAAGTGTACCGTGAAATTGAAGGTAGTTGAAAAAAGGTAAGATATAAGACGTAAAGAGAAAAGGTTGTTATGTATTTTCAAACAGAAAAATTAAGAGCTGCCTATTGGAGATTGATTTGAAAGATACCACACGATGGAGAATTATAAAATATAATTTTTATATAAAATTAAAACATATTATTGTGTTACATATATGTAAAGTTTAAAAAAGAATTAATAATTTTTTTTTTCATAATCTTGCATATTACATATTACTGTTCGGTTCGTTCAACGAAAATTAATCCCGACCAGTAGGATATCTATGTATAAACATAATAAGACCGCAAAGGGTTAATATTTTGTTACTCTTGGATAAACTAATTATATATTACGTTTCAAAATGTTTAATTGAGAATTGATAGAATCTAAAAAACCTATATTTCGATTTCAGAAAATGACTTAATACGCTATAGAAACAACTCGAAAACGTTTCCGAAAATCAGTGGCAGGAAAAGAAACTTTGTTTTTATAAATACTTCTTTACATCTCGAAAATATATTTGTTTCTGAGGTTTCTAAAGATAAAGAACGCTTTTCGGAATCGTGGATAACTCGGAAGTAGTTATTGTGTATTTTCGCTTGTGGTTATATTATATTTTCATAGATTAAGGAACATTTGTCTTTTTTCACAGTGTACAACACTGAAAACTAGTCAGATGTGGCAATCCTAAAACTTTCTTCTATCTCATACATGTTAATACTTCCTGAAAAATGCAGCATATCAGCGCCACCTGTCAGATGATTTGCACCAAAATCTAATTATCAACAACTTTGGCAACTTCTAACTGAATCTGAAGTTTGATGAAAATCCGTGCATTAGTTCTGGAGATAGAGCTGTTGCGGAAATTGTGAAAAATTCTGCATAGCAGCGCCACCTGTTGGGCGATTTACACCAAAAACTAATTAGGACCAATTTATACCAGGAAGTAACTGAATCTGAAGCTTGATGAAAATTCATGCATTAGTTCTTGAGATTAGCTATTGCGGAAATCGTGAAAAATTCAGTACAGCACCTCCACCTGTAGGGCGATTTACACCAAAAATTAAACAGCACTAATTTATATCAGGGACTAACAGAATCTGAATTTTGGTGAAAATTCGTGCCTTTTTTCTTGAGCTATTGAGATAATCATGAATAATGCAGCATAGCAGCGCCACCTTTTGGGCGATTTTCACCAAATTGTAATCAGCACCTAACTATATCCTGAACTAACTGAATCTGAAGTTTTATGAAAATCCGTGCAGTAATTCCTGAGATATAGCTATTGCAGAAATCGTGGAAAATGCCACATAGCAGCGCCACCTGTTGGGCGATTTTCACCAAAAACTAATCAAGACCAGTTTATATCAAGGTCTAACTGAATCTAAAGTTTTGTGAAATTCCGTGAATTAATTCTTGTGATAGAGCGCCCACAAAATTTTTGTCACATACAGACTCACAGAGTGACAGAGTGACCGAGACACAGGCAGACTCACAGACAGACATTTTCTAAAACCCATAAAATCGTGTTCAGGACATTCTAAAACGTATAAATCCGTCGAAAACCGGAAGTCGAAAATTTTCACGAATTCAATATTTCCTTCTTGTAAAAAGATAGAAGAAAGTAAAAAAATGTAATTCTACAGATGTAAAGTTATAGAAATCCGTATGCTTACTAAAACTTTGTCTGTACACTGTACAAAAAATTATATAAATCTACAAAACTAGTTTTTGTAAAGCGACAGAAATATGTAGCATTACAAAAGAATCTACTAAAATTAGTGGAATCTTACTAAAATTTTATCTGTAACCCGGGTTCCAGTTACATAAAAAATTCTAGGCATCCCAGTTTCATAAAATATTCTTAGTAACCTTATCGATATTTTTATTTACAGTACAAACGTGTATCTTACATGAATATTTGTTGTTGCCGTTACATAAAAAGTTCTAGGCATCCAAGTTTCCTAGAAAATTCTTAGTAACTTTATAGATTTTTTTTATTTACAGTGCAAACATATATCTGATGGGTATTTATAGTTGCCGTTACATAAAAAGTTCTATGCATCTCAGTTTCCTAGAAAATTCTTAGTTTATAGATTTTTTTTTTTAATTTACAGTGCAAACGTATATCTGTTACACGAATATTTGTTGTTGGCGTTACATAAAAAGTTCTAGGCATCCCAGTTTCCTAGAAAATTTTTAGTAACCTTACAGATTTTTTGATTTACAGTGCAAACGTGTATCTGTTACGTGGAAATTTATTGTTGCCGTTACATAAAAAGTTCTAGGCATCCCAGTTTCCTAGAAAATTCTTAGTAACCTTACAGATTTTTTTATTTACAGTGCAAACGTGTATCTGTTACATGGATATGTGTTGTCGCCGTTACATAAAAAGTTCTAGGCGTCCCAGTTTCCTAGAAAATTCTTAGCAATTTTATAGATTTTTTTTATTTACAGTGCAAACGTATATCTGTTACATGAATATTTGTAGTTGCCGTTACATAAAAAGTTCTAGGCATCCCAGTTTCCTAGAAAGTTCTTAGTAACCTTACAGATTTTTTGATTTATAGTGCAAACGTGTAACTGTTACATGGATATTTGTTGTTGCCGTTACATAAAAAGTTCTAGGCATCCCAGTTTCCTAGAAAATTCTTAGTAACTTTATAGATTTTTTTTTTTTTTTTTACTGTGTAGGAAACGAAAACAAATATTTATGGAACCATTTATGTGCGCGAAAATATACATATAAATGAAAAGCGCAATCAAGCGGTACGTAAAAGGAAACAAGAACGAGAAATCATGCGTCCTACATAGATTATGAAACACTTTCCAGAACATTCAGAATACTGAATTAGAACTTTGCAGTTTATTAAGGTGAGAGATGAACTCTAAATAAACAATTGATAAAACGTATTACGCATTTGAAACCCAATTTTTGGAATTACCATTAGTAGTCGGAAAAGTATCCTTTTTCGTGCAGCCCTGTACATGATCTATAAATTAATATATATATACTACATAATAAGTTAAAAGTTTGTTCAATTAAACGCGTAGCACAGTTGAAAATTCCCATTCAGTCCGTCAATAAACGGAAATATACTTGGGATCTTTTTGCAGCCCTGTATATGATCTATATAATTTATACACACCAAGTAATACGGGGGAAATTAGTTTAATTTTAAAATCTGCACACTGTAAAAAAAAAAAAAAAAAATGTATGAGGTTACTGAGAATTTTCTAGGAAACTGGGATGCCTAGAACTTTTTATGTAACTGCAACCAAAAAAAAAAAAAATTATTAAATTACAACGACCATTTGGAAAACGATTTTTTGAAGACTAAAATTTAAGACATAAAAAATCGCACGGAGTTGATTATACATTACGTACGCCATAAATTAAACATTAATAGTGTTATTACACGTAAAACTTGCAAGCCAAAAATATCGCCTGCGACCCGTCAGATTTCATGAAGCTTAAGTATTATCCACCTGAAACTTACGTAAATATCCAAGCATTTCATTGGCTGTTCGGAAAAAGGCTTTTCCATCGTCAGATTTTCAAGAAATCTGACGGTCAATTTTAAATGAAATTTCATTCTTAAACTTCTAAACATCCCACATTATTACTTTTTACACCGTCGGATAGAGAGAAAAATCTACTTTTAAATGCAATTTGTTTGAAAGCTGTATCTCAAATTGTTTCTGAGTTATTAATTTTTTTTGTAGTTTTTATTACTTTTTTGTCATAGTGGCAACAGAAAGTATCCATCGTTGTTGAAATTAAAGGGAAATACAGATTACTGTAGACCAATCAGAAAACGAATAAATTGCAGATTAAACCAATGAAAACCTTCAGATATGCTTTTGATTTCCCATCCTGACGAGAACAATAACCATTTTTCCAAATGGTTAAAAAAAAAAAAAAAAAAAAAAAAAAAAAAAAAAAACGTGTAATTATCCCGGGATAACCATAAAGTTTTAATAAGCATATACAGATTTATGTAGCTTTACAAAAACTAGCTTTGTAGACTTACATCTTTTTTTTTTTTACAGTGTGAGCATGAAATTTTAGTAAGTTTACAGTTTAGTAACAGATTTCAATAGTTTTTACAAAAACTAGTTTTGTAGATTTACATCTTTTTTTAGCACAACTGAAATCTCACTTCCAGCAATTATTGTTCATAGTCCTGTTGTCAAATAATTTTGCGTGTTTCTGTAAATGAACGATAAATTGTATGCACACTGGATTCTACAGAACCGCTTTGTAATACTCCTCAGTGATATATGTAAATTTTAAGACGATTAAAATAGCATAATATCATTAAAATACACCGCAAACGGTTTTTCCCTTGGACCGTAATGTAACGTAATTCTTTTGAGTGTCGCTGTAAATGCACCGTAAATGCTACACACTTCATTTATAATACCGAACATGCCATGATAAACTGCAATAACATATATTAATTTCATTGAAATATGGCCATATTCACGCGAGTTAGTCCACGGACAGATGGCACACAGACAGACAAGCCAAATTCATAAACACTTTTCAACTTTGTTGGAAAGTGTTAAACATGTTAAGTACCGCAGAATAATCTATGAATACATGCCATAAAACAGGAATTCTGCTTTTCCAGAATTTAGTGTCGCCCCCGATGAAAAGAAATATACATGTATATAAATATAGATTGTACAAAATAAATTTCATTCTTAAAACTTCAAACACAAGCTTTTATTTTATAGAAAATGACGTGATTTGCATCCGCTGAAGCATTCCACATTTACGACCCAGTCTTATACAACATCTACAGAAAAGCATGCATTTGATGTCACTATTGCAGAATGCTACACAAATACAGCAAAAAGCAATTTCGTCCTTCAAGAAACTCGGCAAAAAAATCGGCTATCTAATGATTCATATGCCTTCATGTGTTTGTAACATTAATATTGACACTTAAAATTAAATATAGTTTATAATAGCTCCATGTTTTATCAAAAATCATTCATTATATTTTTTCAACATAGCACATACTGTAATTAATTTTTTTTTCTTCAGTTGTTATCGGAAAAGGGCAGCAAAAAGATAATAATCTACTATTTTCCAACTATTTTTCCTTTGTTTCCTACAGAAATGGAGTACGTGAGTTGCCAATTTAAAGAAATGATGTTAAAAACTGCAAAAAAATTAATATCTCAAAAGTAAATTAAGATGCAGTTTTCAAACAAATTGCATTTAAAAGTCCTTTTTTTTCCTACACGGCGGTATGAAAATTCAAAATGTGCGATACTTAGGAGCTTAAAAAATTGCAGTAGAGATTATCGCGTGCAATGATACATCTGCTTTGTTTTATGACTGGCTTATATAACGGAATGTTATTTTTTGGAGACGACAACTTAATTGTTGGGAGAAATAAATAGCATACCGGGGCTAATAAATGGATAGAAGTTTTTAAATCACTCTGTATACTCAAAGGAAAGAAAAAACTCACCTCAATTCTTTACTACTTCTTCCACCAATCGAATCCGTCGTCATAGACATCTTCGACCTCAAAAACTTCATCGTAAGCTACGGGCTCATACGATAGAAACTGTGCTGTCGCACATGCAACGAGCACCACCAACAGAAGGATGACGCACTGTAAAATGGAATTAAATGGTGTCATAAGTATCAAAGAAAAAATAATTTTTTAAAGAAGAACGAAAAGCCATGCGACCAGCATAGATTATGTAGTACTTTCCAACACATTCAGAATACTGTAATAAAACTTTACATTTTATTGAGGGGTCTTGTACCTTTTAAACGCTACAAAACTTAACGAAAAAATTGAAAGTGTGAATTAGTCTATCTTCTTATGTATAATAGTGAAATTTTCAATATCGATTAAAAGATTGTGCTTTGTAATATGCTACCATTAGAGACTGATTAGCCTTTCTCGGAATTTGTGTACACTGTTAAAAATTTGCAGCATTCTGACAGGTCATTTGACCGTTTTTTTCCGAAAACGGTTACACAGCCGTAAATTTAACACTATTCTGACCATATTATTGGCCATTTTATGGTCAGAATAGGGTCATTCTACGTAAAATGAGCAAAAATTTAAAAAAAGTCGTGGCCACATAATAACAGATTTTAATAAAATTTGATATACAGGTTCAATTCATATTCAAATAGAGCTCTGCAAAATATTTTCACGAAAAATAAATTATTTTAGCAGTTTTGGACATTTAAAAAACTTGTGATAAAGAATGGCATGTGTGCAATCGTCCAAAGTTGCAGGTTTGAAGTTCTGTATCTTGAAAATTATTTAACTGAAATGAATTTTTTTTTAATAATGTAACCTCTGAAAAATTATCTTCTTATTTATTGAGCAATAATAATCTGGTAGCACCATGATTATTCTTTAATTGGTTGTAAAAATTGAAAATTTGCAAATTTTGAGAAAATTAAAAACGTAATAAAAATTAAAGGAATTCAAAAACATCTGAGAAATTAATGCCTGATGTAGTTTTACATATTAAGATCGAATTACTAAAGTTTTTAAGTTGCCATGTATTTCCTTCACCTTTAAAAAATTTTAGAAACTTTTAAAAAAATGACAAAATCGTAATTTTTCCTCTTATTGACAGGTAAAAAAAACAATGAAGGAAATGTCCCACATTACAGTTATTGCACAGACATAAAGATCAGTAAGTCCATAATCTGATAAAAACAAATTCAAGCATGCCTTTTTGATTCCTAACGTCACAAAATTGGGATAAAAAAGGCAATATTAACTATATTCCATGAGCTATTTTTTTTTAATTCGCGCGCGTTTCTTAAAATATTGCAGGATTTCAAGGTGAAAAAATTTAGTGCTGCCATCTATTTTCTGTATGTGGGTTTAGAAATTAATATATAATTTTCTGTTCAATTGAGCTTTTTTTCCTACTTTAATTAAAAATCTTCTTGAGGAAAAAATAAACTGAAAGCAAGTATAAAAGTTTTTATGTTTAAAATATACACTTGTTATCTAAAATATTAAAAGAATTAAAAGTTTAAAAAAGATTTCTTTCACCTCGAAACAAGTGATAGAAATATTGCATTTTATCCTCAACATTTTTTACTATTTATTTTTTTTTTCTCATTAAGGAATAAAAAAGGCAAGAATTAAAGTTTAAATATTTAATATATATACTTTTAGCTATAACGTGAAGCAATTTTGATATTGTCAGAGGTGTCCTTCATCTCTATAGAAACGTTGCATTTTTCCCTCAAATTTTTTCAAAAATAATTTTTTTCTCATTAAGGAATAAAAATACAATTACTAACTTACGTCAATCTGTTACTTATCATTCATTCCTAATTATAAATAATTTTTAATATAGTCTTTGCATTCTTAAGGCTAATAACCAAAATTGAAACTTCAAGCATGTAGCCAAAACCACGATTTTGCATCCACTTTTAATATAAATTTTAATACTTAAATAAAAAATCCTAAAATCTATTATTTTACATTTACTCATAAATAGATATGATCTACTTACAAAATGATTTTTGTTAAAATCTGTGACATGTCTGCCACAGGTGATTTGCTCATTTTGTATGGAATGACCCACAATATAGTAAAATTATTGTTATGAAACCGTTTTTTAAAAAACGGTCGAATGACTTGCCAGAATGCTGAAAATTTTTTAACAGTGTATTGTGGAAATTTAAATAGATCTTTTTTTTATTCCGTAAGTCCGCCCATGATATCTTGAGAACGTATGGATTGTTATAAAATATGGTATAGATACTAAGCAAATATGTGTGTTTAAAATGATCTACTTTTAAGTATTTACAGAGGTAATATTTTTAGTTATGATTATTTTTATTCATTAAAAAATGAAAATTTTTGATTTTTTTTTTTTTTTTTTTTAACAAAGATTTTATTTTTTTACATAGTTAATGAAATAATTCTCACCTAAGAGTAGACCATTTAAAAAAAAAATACATATGTGCTTATTATCTATATCAAGTTTCATAACAATCCATACATACGTACTCAAGATATCATGCGCGCAATGACTTACGGAGTGAAAAAAATAGCTGTTTTAATTTCAACAATACACAAATTCTGTAAAAGACAACTCAGTTTCTAGTGGTATTACATATAAAAAGCATACTCTGTTTAATCAAAAGTCAAAATTTCATGTTTATACATAAAAAATTAATGAAGATACACTAATTCAAAATTTCAATGTCTTTGTTGATTTTCGACGAGTTTAACATGTACAAGACCCCTTAAGGTGAATGATGACTAAAAACCCAATTTCTGCTATTACCATCAATAATCATATATAGATGTATCAGATTTTTTTTTCCAGCCCTGTAAATGATCTATAGATTTGTATGTATACTACGTAGTATGCTAAAAGTTAGTAGTTCAATTAAACGCATAGCACAGTTGAAAACTTCTATTCATCAATTTCCGTCAATAAACGAAATGTACTTGAGATCTTTTGTGTAGCCCTGTAAATGATCTATAGATTTGTATGTATACTACGCAGTATACTAAAAGTTAGTTCAATTAAACGCATAGCACAGTTGAAAACTTCTATTCATCAATTTCCGTCAATAAACGAAATGTACTTGAGATCTTTTGTGTAGCCCTGTAAATGATCTATAGATTTGTATGTATACTACGTAGTATGCTAAAAGTTAGTAGTCCAATTAAACGCAGAGCACAGTTGAAAACTTCTATTCATCAATTTCCGTCAATAAACGAAATGTACTTGAGATCTTTTGTGTAGCCCTGTAAATGATCTATAGATTTGTATGTATACTACGTAGTATGCTAAAAGTTAGTAGTCCAATTAAACGCATAGCACAGTTGAAAACTTCTATTCATCAATTTCCGTCAATAAACGAAATGTACTTGAGATCTTTTGTGTAGCCCTGTAAATGATCTATAGATTTGTATGTATACTACGTAGTATGCTAAAAGTTAGTTCAATAAACGCATAGCACTGTTGAAAACTTCTGCTCATCAATTTCCGCCAATAAACGAAATGTACTTGAGATCTTTTGTGTAGTCCTGTATATGATCTACAGAATTTATACACACCAAATAATATGCAGAAATACTGTTAAATTTTAAGATGCGTACCACAATTGAAACCGCACTTTCAGCAATTATTTTTCACAGGCAGTACTGTAGCCAAATACTTTAGTGTGTCCCTGTAAATGATCGATAAGTTATATACACACCAGATTCTACACTAAGCACTTTATAGCACATCTCAGTGATATACATAAATTTAAATATGTTTAAAATAGTGTAATATCATTAAAATACACCTCAAACGATATTTCTCCATAGGCCGTAATGTAACTGAATTCTTTTGGGTGCCTTTGTAAATGAACCGTAAACACTACACACTTCATTTTCAATACCGAACATGTCATTGTAAACCTAATATCAATTTCATAACAGTCGGACTATATTTAAGCGAGTAAGAGCACGGACAGACAGACAAACCGAATTCATAAACACTTTTCAACTATGTTGGAAAGTGTTAAAAACACTCTTTTATAAGCAATTGATGTTTATCTTGAAAATCACGTCTAATCTTATGGCTGACTGCAATTCATGTTTCCCACAGCGCCCCACCCCCTCACACACGCGCAAAGTAAAAATAAAAATAAAAATAAAAATAAAAATTTCGTTACAATACATTAATTTGGCGTGGACGATTATAAAAAAATAACTTTTCTTTAGGCATGGTAGAAAGCACATTCAAATGAATTTATTAAAAACTAAATAAATTTTGCTCTGTTTCTTTTTTAGCTGTTCTCAAATCCAAAAGGGCAACTTTATGACATAAGTTTTATTTATTTTTGTTCGGAAATGCATGAAACTAACAGGTGTTGTTGTTCAGAAACTATGTAATTGAACTGTTTTTTTTTTCGTTTTTTTTTTGCAAACGCAATACATCTTTCAGAAAATAGTGTCGAATTGGGCGTTTTGAACCTAATGTCCGAGCGAAAGAAGAATAATCACTCAAAAAAGGGTGAAAACGTCTTTGTCAAGTGATCAAAATCGCTTATAACTAAATAGATAATTGATTGATCAAAAAATGGAAAACACAGTTCGTTGAAATGCAAAAACAATACCATATACGTTGTGATAATCAGTTTTAGAAGAATATTATCTTTCATTTCAAAAATAGATTTCCTGAATATTAAAATATTTTTACTAAATTACCTTGACTTACAAGAAATAGTGGATCGCAGAATCCATTATCCAATCATTATAAAATTAAGCTATTAAATTACAAGTGAAATGGTAAAATATAAAAGTTTCAAATGAAATGTGAAAATATATGTTAAAAATATATAATGAACTAGTCGATTTTGGAAATAAAAGATGGAAGAAAAATCATGTGATATTATACAAAATAATTAAATGAAATAACCCTGGTACACAACCTGGTACCTGGTAATAATACTTTAACAACACAAATAATTTACCGAACACAACTATTAGTAGCATTTAAAAACTTTTTTAGAATTTGTTTCTAATAAATTTCACTATAACCCAACAAGATTTCTCTTTTTTTAATGTTCTTGAATAAAGTTGCTGGACAATGTTCTAAATTTCCTCTTTGCTGTAAGGTAGACGTCCTTCATTATTAATATAAAGTAATTAAATTTACATTCTAAAGTTTAATTATCTTAAAATATCGAAGTCTGATATTTCAAAATTTTGATTACACAGATGCATTTTTATCAGTTTTCATCAAAGCCCGAGCAAAACATTGTTCACACAACTGACAAAAAGCTTGGAAAGCATTGATGTAAATGCGAAGTGAAAAAGTTCCTTTTTTTATATCAATTCTCAACTTTTAAATTTAAATGACTGCCTTTAGAAGAACTTTAATAAAATAACGGACTGACATGAAGTATATTTCTACCTTTTGCAATAGAAAGAACTAATAATAAAAATTATTTTGCAGAATAAAACAGCAAATATTGCTACAACAAAATGCTTGAAAAAGAAATAATTTTATGAAGATATTCAAAACATTCAATAAAAGGTTTCCGTTTGATGTCGAAAGTGTTTTTATTTTAAGGAGCTAGTATTTATATTAATTTGTTTCATAAATAATAAATGATCGGAAAAAGAGGTTAAAAATTATGAAGAAAACGGGTTGTATTTTGTAAGAGTCTCTCTATTCTAAAAAAAAGTAACTCCCGCTGTCACCGCCGCCGCCGCCGCCGGTTTTGAATTTTTTGTGACCGGAGGTCTTTCTTCGTTAATATTAAGAAAAATAATGCATACAAAAATATGAAAATTGGTAGTATTATACAGAAATGTTTGATAAACACGCTGATGTAGACAGTTTTCAAATCGAAGAATTATTTTAAGAGATATTTAATGCTAAAGTTGGACAAAATCGTTCCATTAAAAAAGTTTTATAGGAGCAAAAACTATACATCGGAATTTAATACTTTTTAGATCATTTTATACGTTATAATTTCCCGGTGTGCAGAATTAATTTATTTTTTTAATTTGACTCATTTTTCGAGGTTTCATTTCTATTTTAAATTCAAATTTTCAGCATTTCGAGAGATATTTTTTTACTTATTTCAGAAAATTGTACTAATTTAACCTGTTGCCAAACTGTATAAACAACGGAAACAATAATGTTTGCTTCAAATTAAAAATTTTATTTACACGTGACTATTATAAACAGAAAAGAAAAACTTTCAAATTAGAATTAAATAATTACGTATAAAAAGCAGGAACTTATTGAAAATTACTTCATCTATAATTGCACGTGAATTTTAACAGAGAAAGGATATTGTAAAGTAATAAATTCATTAACATGCGTTAGAAGTTTTAAATAGGAGAAATTACATCACATTTACGTCACATTACACTAATTACGTAGAATGAACAAAAAATAATATTGCAAAATAGTAGTTTAAATTTAAAAATAGCGCGAGACATTTACTTGATATTTTGAGATGAACTTTTCAACTATTTTTTTTTTTTTTGGACAGCGCAAATAATATTTCATTTCTAATAAAAGCATTTTCACGTGAATATTAAAAAGGGAAAGAAAAGTTTGGTGAAAATTACGTCAGATTAAAACGATATATTTAAAATGTTTTATTTAAAAGGACTTTCTTTTCGCTTTGTTAAAAAATACCGGGAGACAAAGACTCTGTTTACTTAATTCCTTTTATATTAGATGATTTTGAAATGCCATTGTATCTTTTAACAGCAGCTGATTTTTCCGTAAAATTCCCCAATCAAAGAGAAATGAATAGAAACCCGTTTATAGGGAGATCGCCTTTGTTTTTTTAATTATAATTCAATCTTCCAAAAAAATTCAATTAAAGCCGATCAAATTAGCGTTGCTTTTAGAGACTGCAGTGTCTGATCGGGGGGTTGGCGAGCGTAGCTCGTAGGGGGCCGAGCCCCCTAGTTAATAATAAATATATAACAAATTAACACCTTGTAACAATATACTACTTTAAATTGCTAAAAGGTGTAACGTTAAAACTTGATATAAAAATACGCTAAAATGATGATTCGAATTACTTAGTGATTACGAAAATAGAAATAAACAGCCAAGTAAAATAATAATAATAATAATAATAATAATAACGTGCGTAATATGAAAGAGTACGTGAAAAATTGAATGATGGCGTTTAAAGCCATTGCATCATAAATCGTGAATTTTTGGAATATCTTTATTTATCTGTTTTGAAAATGACACGGGCAGAGTTGAAACATGTAAACAGCCGAATAAAACTATTTTTACTAATTTTAAAGTTTTAATCTTACACCTTTTAGCAATTAAAAGTAGTACAGAGTTTCGTTAATCATTTCGACAGCATAAAATCGTAAATAAGAGTAAAACTGTTATTGCTTTGGAAAAAAAAAACAATTATTTAAAATCTCATTTAGTATTTATTTATTAATATTTTAATAAATAGGGTTGCTTGTTAGAGTAACCAGCTTGGCCTTTTGTTCGACGCTAACATTCTCGCCTACTGTTCATAAGATCTCTGGTTCGATCTTCTATAGCGCCATTCAATTCTATCCTAAATTGATGACCCGGACATGATCAAACTCGCAACCTTCACAACAGATCGAGTTTGTTCACGTCTGGATCACCAATTTAGAGTTGATTGGCGCTGGAGAGGATCAAACCAGGGATCTTATGAACAATAGGCGAGAACGTTAACGTCAAACAAAAGGTCAAGCCAGTTACTCTAAGCTAGTAACTTGCTTTATACTGTTCAACTGAGATGAGATCAGATCACTACACTATTACTAATCACAATTGAAACTCTGTGAAAAAAGTATTAGAATGCTTTTTCCCGTGTCATAAACAATTTGTATGAATCTCGTTTGTATGTGCATTATAACGGCAGAAGATTTTTTTTTCATATCTCCATCAAAAATATCTCAATCGAAAGCATAGTTTTGCGGCTATCGTATATTTAGTCACACAGGTACATCCATGTCGACATCAACGAAAAACCACAACAAGTCGGAAATTGTACGTCAAACGTGTCAAATTAGGTGGTTCGTACTATAACTAGTTGTAGAAATATTCAGATCTTGGTGCAATAGCTGTTGCACTCTTATTCAAAAATGCATGAATACAAAATTTATGACGATTCTGTATATTAAATTCAGTAATACGGAAATAACAGGACTCCATCTTAAACCTTACGTTATCACCATGGCAACCTAGAATCAATAACCTATCCCGGGATAACATTGAAATAATTACGGATGATAGGATTTAATAGATGAAGAAAACTTTTATTACTATCTTTTTTAGTTTTGATTCGATTTTCACAAAATTTACAAGTTGGAAATTGCTCTTCAAACGTGGCAAATGAGGTGCGTTCGTACTATAACTAGTTTTATAATTATTTTTTTGCACCCCATATTGTACTGAATATATATATTTTTTAACTTCATAAGTGCATAGTCTGTAACATCATTAAAATGCACTTGCAATATTTTTTTCCCGTTCCCCGTAATGTAACGGAAAACTTTTGACTGTCCCTGTCATTAAACTATACATCCGATTTTCATAAAATTTGAAATGGCTCGACAAAATTTTGAAACAATTATATATTTAAAATTTCAGACTATTCGGAAGTCTGTAACATCATTAAAATGCACTTGCAATAATTTTTTCCCATTCCCCGTAATGTAACGGAAAACTTTTGACTGTCCCTGTCATTAAACTATACATCCGATTTTCATAAAATTTGAAATGGCTCGACAAAATTTTGCAACAATCATATATTTAAAATTTCAGACCATTCGGTTTAGTAGATTTTGCTCTGTTGCATGCGGACAGACAGACAGACGGACGGACGGACTGAACGACGACTATAGGTGTTACGTATTTATATAATTACGAACACACCTAAAAATGACTCCACAAAATTCTGCAACGATTACATATATTAAATTTCAAACCATCCAGTTGGGTAGTTTTTACGCTGTTATACGAGGACAGACGGACGGACCAAATGACGACTATATGTTCTACATATTTATATAATTACGAACGCACCTAAAAACGAGCTGTGGTCTTAAAAACGCGAGAAAATTCTAATATACATGCCTGCATGCAAATATACATATGCAATATATATGAAATATAGAAAACAGGGATTCAGGGGGCCTCAAAATGTAAAACTATATCAATATTTCTATAATCGGGTTTTTATCATTATTACAATACTTCCCTTACACTGTACGTGTACCGTGTACGGTATGTAAAAATAGAACCCTCAACATAACAAATAAATAAATTCAATCAGTCACATTATATAAATTAGAAAGGTCATCAAAATAGTGTTCAGCTGCTTCAGCTACAACTTATGATTGATTAAAACAATCTGCATCAATAAGATAGACATATGGTGTATATTTCAAAAAAGAATGCAGATTTCAAATAGATAAAGTATCCAAAATCAGCAAAGTACAATTTTGTAGGCAAAAATTGGAAAAATTATTAGATGAATTAATAACTAATTTATGATTCATTGTTAAAAAACTTTTAAAATATGTATAACTTTCGTAAAACTTACCAAATACTGCATTTTTTTCGAATTGTTGAAAGCACCTAAACCTAGATTAAGTGTTCCTGGACCAACCATATACGACTTATATATAGTTTTGGAAAGGATAAGAAAAAAAAATTATAATAATAAATCCAAAAAAATTTTCAAGGTGAAAAACTGTTCTTCTCTCTCATACAAAATCATTTTCACGTAATGCACAAGAATTAATTCGTATCATAACTTATACGCTACACTAAACTTGTTCTAAAAAAAATCCAACAACAAAGTGGGATATTCCAAGAGGTACACGTATTCCAGTGTGCCACGAGGTACGATAATTATACAGAAAAGAAATGCTTTTTTGCTCTGAAGAAAGCTTTATGTTCCGTCCAAAGTAGAAAAGTAAGACTAATATTTAATAACATCATTTAAATTCGAGTATGCAAGCTTTTTTCTTTTTTATATGCTTAAGTAGAGTAATCCCGAGAAAAATAACACACCCTTTTTTAGCTCTATATACTTCATATTGACCATGTGCACAACTTCCGTAAAAAACAGAAAAATGTAACCTCCATGTATATTTAAGGCCTACAATGTCATAGGAATGCAGGAGATTCCATAGTAAGTTTAAACGAAATACTAGAGAACAGGAATTCTGCTTTTTCAGAATTTAGTATCGCCCCCGGCATTTCCATGACTTCATTTTCTTCTGGTGGACTCGTGGCTTCTATTATTATGAAACAGCCATTTTAAATGAAGCGTTTAAGTGAAGATGAAAGAGCAGTCCCAAAAAGTTAGAACTCTGATTTTCTGGTCAGAATGGGGGGGGGGGGGGGGGGGAGATGACCATAATTTTTTTTGAAAAAAAAAAATATGGCCATTTTTTCCCATTCTTTTTCCAAAATATATTTCAGTTTTAAAACTTAAATCACACGCTTTTATTTTATGGAAAATGACGTCATTTGCATTAATATAGATACTTAAAATTAAATATAGTTTATAATAGCTCCCTGTTTTATCACAAATAGTTCATTTATATTTTTCTCAAAATAGCACGTATTTTAATTAATTTTTTTTTCAATTTTTATGAGAAAATGGCAACAAAAAGATATAATTGTTATTTTTCAACTATTTTTTCTTTACTTTCTAGAGAAATGGAGAACTTGAGTTGCCAAAACGCAACAAATGTCGCTAAAAACTACAAAAAAAAAATTAATATTTCAAACACAAATGGAGATACAGTTTTCAAACAAATTGCATTAAAAAGTACTTTTTTTTCCCAATACGACGGTATAAGCATCGAGAATGTTCGATGCTTAGAAGATTTTAAAAAGTCCTTCCGGCCAGTGCCGGGAGGAAGAGGTAGTTTTCATATTCCTTATTTTAAAAAAGCTAACTTATGTTATTCAAACACACGAAGCTCAATTTAGTGGAAACCGAATATAGGAGATTCAATACTAATTTTTATCAATACTAAATCATTATGAATGAGAATTTCGCGAAATTAGTCAGCTTTATCCAAGTTGCTTTTATTTAAAGTAACTTATATTTGGCTGCCAAATTCGGCGATTTCTTAAAGTGCCTGCCATTTTAAGACAACATGGTGGATGAGGCTAACGAGTGAAATTGGTCGAGACCTTAGTAATTGCTGTGCACATGCTCACTCACATCGGAATCGATTGATATATATGAGTGCTGTCGCAGGCAAAAAATCAGATTTTTCAAAATGTCACCCACATTAGATATTGAAATTGCTATATCTGAGCCATTTTTTAAGATAAAGACAAACAAAAAATGCTTCTGAATCCTTATATCAAGGTCAAATACTTAAGAAAGAAACCTTTTTCAATTTCTAATTTTTTTGGACCTCACTTTAAGTATAATTTTTTTTTAATTTAATGGCCGCCATTTTGAAACAAGATGGCTGATGAAGCTGGCCAGCGAACTTGGTCGAGATATTGATGTATACTATCCACATGCCTTCTTACATCGAAATAGGTGAATACTTGTGTTATCGCGTGACAAATACAAGATCGTTTCAAAGTGTTAGCCATGCTTGAAATTCAAAGTGCTATAATTCAAACATTTTTCACAAATAAGCAAAAGAACAAATTTTCAGAAACAAAAACTCCTCCAGAATCTTTGTATCAAGGCCAAACACATAAAAAAAGTCTTTTTCATTTTCCAATTTTTTAATACCTCATTTTAGGTAGCTTTCTTTACAAAAAAGCTACCTATTGCAGCCGTTCGGAAAAAAGCGATTTCAAAAAATTTTGGTATATTTTCATCGATCATGACCCCCAGACACCGAAACCACCCTCAGTTCAAAATTGATATATATATATATATATATATATATATCTGACCTATGTCACACTGTAACTCCCGTAATTATAAACCGATTTCGATGTAATTCGGTGTGTACATAGTACATACCAATGTCTCGACCGAGTTCGTTGGCCAGCTTCATCCGCCGTTTTGTTTCAAAATGGCGGCCATTTAAAATTTTAAAAAAAATTTAAAACTTGAAATGTGGTACCAAAAAATTAAAAATGGAAAAATATTTTTTTCTTATGTATTTGACCTTTATACAAAGATTCCGGAGCAGTTTGTGTTTCGTCTATATCTTAAAAAATGGCTGAGTTATAGCATTTTGAATTTCTAGCGTGGCTGACATTTTGAAACGTCCCGAATTTTGTCACGCGATAAAAGGCGTATTTATGAACCGATTTGGATGTAATTCGGTGTGTACATAGTACATACCAATCTCTCGACCGAGTTCGTTGGCCAGCTTCATCCGCAATTTTGTTTCAAAATGGCGGCCATTTAAAATTTTTTTAAAATTTTTAAATTTGAAATGTGGTACCAAAAAATTGAAAATGGAAAAATATTTTTTTCTTATGTATTTGACCTTTATACAAAGATTTCGAAGCAGTTTTTGTTTCGTCTATATCTTAAAAAATGGCTGAGTTATAGCATTTTGAATTTCTAGCGTGGCTGACATTTTGAAACGTCCTGAATTTTGTCACGCGATGAAAGGCGTATTTATGAACCGATTTGGATGTAACTTCGTTTTTACATAGTACATACCAATGTCTCGACCGGGTTCGTTGGTCAGCTTCACCCGCCATCTTGTTTAAAAATGGCGGCCATTTAAATTTTTAAGAAAAATTTAAATTTGAAATGTGGTACCAAAAATTGAAAATTGAAAAAATATTTTCTTCTTATGTGTTTGACCTTGATAAAAAGATTCGGGAGCAGTTTTTGTTTCGTCTATATCTTAAGAAATGGCTGAGTTATAGCATTTTGAATTTCTAGCGTGGCTGACATTTTGAAACGTCCTGATTTTTCTCACGTAATAACAGGCGTATTTATGAACCGACTTGGATGTACCTTGGTGTGTACATAGTACATACAAATATCTCGACCGAGTTCGTTGGCCAGCTTCATCCGCCATCTTGTTTCAAAATGGCGGCCATTTAAAAAAATTAAAAAATAAAAAAATTTAAATGAGATACCAAAAAATTGGAAAATGAAAAAGATTTTTTTTTGTATGTGTTTGACCTTAATACAAAGATTCCGGAACAGTTTTTCTTTCGTCTATATCTAAAAAAAAAAAAATGGCTGAGTAATAGCATTTTGAATTTCTCTTGTGGCTGACATTTTAAAACGACCTGATTTTTGTCACGCGATAACAGGCGTATTTATGAACCTATTTGGATGTAACTTGGTCTGAACATAGTACATACCAATGTCTCGACCGAGTTCGTTGGACAGCTCCATTCGCCCTATTGTTTCAAAAGGGTTGCCATTTAAAAAAAATTAAATTTAAAATTCAAAATGAGGTATTAAAAAATTGGAAAATGAAAAAGATTTTTTTTTATGTGTTTGGCCTTGATACAAAGATTCCGGAGCAGTTTTTGTTTCTGAAAATTTGCTCTTTTGTTGATATCTTAAAAAATGGTTGATTTATAGCACTTTGAATTTCTAGCATGGCTAACATTTTGAAACGATCTTGTATTTGTCACGCGATAACACACGTATTCGCCTTTTTCGATGTAAGAAGGCATGTGGATAGTATACATCAACACCTCGACCAAGTTCGCTGGCCAGATTCATCAGCCATCTTGTTTCAAAATGGCGGCCATTAAATTAAAATATATATATATATTTAAAGTGAGGTGCAAAAAAATTAGAAATTGAAAAAGGTTTCTTTCTTAAGTATTTGATCTTGATATAAGGATTCAGGAGCATTTTTTGTTTGTCTTTACCTTAAAAAATGGCTCAGATATAGCAGTTTCAATTTCTATTGTGGGTGACATTTTGAAAATCTGATTTTTTGCATGCGACAGCACTCCTATATATTAACCGATTCCGATGTGAGTGAGCATGTGCACAGCAATTACTAAGGTCTCGACCAAGTTCACTGCTTAGCCTCATCCACCATGTTGTCTTAAAATGACAGGCACTTTAAGAAATTGCCGAATTTGGCAGCCAAATATAAGTTACTTTAAAGAAAAGCAGCTTGGATAAAGCTGACTAATTTCGCGAAATTCTCATTCATTATATTGATAAAAATTAGTATTGAATCTCCTATATTCGGTTTCCACTAAATTGAGCTTCGTGTGTTTGCATGATATAAGTTGGCTTTTTTAAATAAGGATTATGAAAGCTACCTCTTCCTCCCGGCACTGGCCGGAAGGACTTTTAAATTTTAAATTTAATTTTTTTAAAATGGCAACCCTTTTGAAGCAAGATGGCGAATGAAGCTGGCCAACGAACTCGGTCGAGACATTCGTATGTACTATCTACAGACCAAGTTACATCCAAATCGGTTGATAAATACGCCTGTTATCGCGTGACAAAAATCAGGTCGTTTTAAAATGTCAGGCACAATAGAAATTCAAAATGCTATAACTCAGCCATTGTTTTAGATATAGACAAAACAAAAACTGTTCCGGAATGTTTGTATTAAGGTAAAACATATACGAAAAAAATCTTTTTCATTTTTCAAATTTTTGGTATCTCATTTTAAATTTTAAATTTTTTTAAATTTTTTAAATTGCCGCCATTTTGAAAAAAGATGGCGGATGAAGCTGGACAACGAACTCGGTCGAGATATTCGTATGTACTATGTACACACCAAGGTACATCCAAATCGGTTCATAAATACGCCCGTTATCACGTGACAAATATCAGGACGTTTCAAAATGTCAGCCACACTAGAAATTCAAAATGCTATAACTCAGCCATTTTTTAAGATATAGACGAAACAAAAACTGCTCCCGAATCTTTTTATCAAGGTCAAACACACAAGAAAAAAATATTTTTTCAATTTTCAATTTTTTGGTACCACATTCCAAATTTAAATTTTTCTTAAAAATTTAAATGGCCGCCATTTTTAAACAAGATGGCGGATGAAGCTGGCCAACGAACTCGGTTGAGACATTAGTATGTACTATGTATAAACGAAGTTATATCCAAATCGGTTCATAAATACGCCTTTTATCGCGTGACAAATTTCAGGACGTTTCAAAATGTCAGCCACGCTAGAAATTCAAAATGCTATAACTCAGCCATTTTTTAAGATATAGACGAAACAAAAACTGCTCCGGAATCTTTGTATAAAGGTTAAATAAGAAAAAAATATTTTTCCATTTTCAATTTTTTGGTACCACATTTCAAATTTTAAATTTTTTTTTAAATTTTTAAATGGCCGCCATTTTGAAACAAAATGGCGGATGAAGCTGGCCAACGAACTCGATCGAGACATTGGTATGTACTATGTACACACCGAATTACATCCAAATCGGTTCATAAATATGAGAGTTACAGTGTGACAAATGTCAGATATATATATATATATATATATATATATAACCATTAATTAAACAAAACCTACCACCGTCAAATATTATGAATTAAAGCTGTAAGAATTTAAAAAAAAAAAAAAAAATTATTATAAGAATTATTATGGAAGAAAAAGAAAAAAGTGGACACCGACAAAAAATGGAAAAGCTTATATATTGAATTACGTTGTCAAGGGCACAGAATTCAATGATATAAGCAAAATGGTCGTTTTCTGTGAGAAAAATAAGCTAAAGCTAAAAATTATTTTCCCCTGTGCCCAAACAACCATTAAAATCAAGTGAATTGATTAAAAATGAAAACAGAATAGAAACAAATAATATGAAATGGAAGAATCAATAAAACCTATTTAAATATTTATAGGATATAAAATATAAATAATAAACACCATACCGATTAATATTTCAGTATTTTACAAATATCCACACGCACATGTCTGCCAGAATATCATAAAGATTAAGGTGAATAAAACAGTTAAGAAATCACAGTAATTGATACCAAAGGATGCAGTTAATACATTTTGAAATAAATTTTGAAATACCTTGTTAAATACATTTAATATAATATAAAATAAATAGATAGTAATTACATTATTAAAATGCACTATTAAATTAATTAATAACTGTTTAACAATATCGTCAAAATATAGCTAAAAATATCCCCTGGTGTAGTAAATTATAACTGAAATGGAGCTAAAAAAATTAAAATTTAGAGCTATCTTAAAAAGACAAATTTTGGTGCTGCCATCTAGTATTACTTTTATTATTCAACTGTCACAAGATAAATATTTGTAAGCATTTGAATGTAAATAATTGTTTAAACAGCAAAACCAAACATATCCTTATATATAGATAATTATAAACCTAATATAAACCACACAATGTATTTAAAAAAAAAACTATTGTTAATAAAATTTAAAAGCATACAAAATATTCTATTATCTAACTTATTTAAACTAAACTAAGAATTTAAATAATTCTAGAACATTGATAATATATAGCATATAGCTATATGCTATAAAATAAAATAAATTCAGTAATAATTAATATAAATAATTATTAAAAATAATATAAAAATAATTTTTTAAATCAATTATATATAAGATAATTATAAAATGAACAGGAAATAAAAAACATATGGAAGTATATAGAAGGTTAAATGATACTTAAATTCCGATTACTTAAAAAGCACAAATATAGAGTGTTGATTATTTTCATACATCCATAAAAATCCAAAAAGTATGAATGTGGGACATTCAAAAACATTAAACCGATAATAAATTGAAAATAGATAAATATTAAAAAGAATAGAGGAATAATAATTAAAATAACTACCCAATTTTAATACATACAGTATAACTATATTTATATTAAACATACTTATATGTATATTAATCACTATAAAAATGGCATACTATTAGTAATTAATATGATATTGTCCTTAGTAAATTAAAATTTAATAACAAATGATTGTAAATTAGATTAATCAATAATTAAGCTAATAATAATATTAATGAAATTCTCCAATTACATATAAAATATCAAATCAACATCCATATAAAATACGTATCAAAAATATAGTAATAATACAAAAGCCCCCTTTTTTTATAATTAACCATTGCGTATTATCCAGACAACACCACCCTCCTCCGTACTCTAACATCTACCCACCCAACCATCCTATAATAATTTTTTTATATTATTTTACAATTTTTAATTTTTTATAGATATTTTTTTATTTTATAATTTTTTTTTGTAATTTTGTTTACGCATATATTGATATATATATATATATATATATATATATATCAATTTTGAACGGAGGGCGGTTTCGGGGTCTGGGGGTCATGATCGATGAAAATATACCAAAATTTTTTGAAATCGCTTTCCTCCGAACGGCTGCAATAGGTAGCTTTTTGTAAAGAAAGCTACCTAAAATGCTGTATAGAGTATTTAATCGGACAATGAAACATCGGCTTTTGTTTTACGGCTGGCATACACAATGTAACGTTATTTATTGGAGACAAAATAAGCTGGGAGAAAGAAATAGCATACCGGGGGCTAATAAGTATCAAAGTAAAAATAGTTTTTTAGAAACACTCTATTATAAGCGTTCAATGTTTATCTTGGGATTCACGCCTAATTTTATGATTGCACTTATTGATGTTTCCAAAAAAAAATCCGAAACAATACATTAATTTAAAGTGGGCACGTAATTTGATTATTGAATATTCAGCTTTTTTACGCATGGTAGAAAGCGTGAGCTAGTGAATTTATTTATTTTTTAATTTTATTTTTTGCTCTGTTTCTGTTTTAAGATATGGTAACAGTAAAGGGGAATAAAGCATTATTTAAACTATCTTTTTAGAATTTCTAAATTGATTTCTCAACGTACAATCATAATTTAATTAATTAAAGCATACTGAAAAAAATATGTACTACATTTAAAGGTATATATAAATATTATACAGACATGCATACAATAAATCCAAGTGGAGTGAAAAATTAGCCAGAGCCAGGAATCGAACCCGGGACCACAGTATACAAGACTGCTACTCTAACCACTGAGCTACTCCGGCCGATACCTGGGTTAACAATTTCTCACTGATAAACCATGTTGGGGAAGTCACCAGCCATCTATACGCCAGCCTTGGATGACCGAACAACGATGAATAGATTTTACTATTACATCGATCTACGATAAATATAATAAAACACATACTGCAATATATATTAAAACACACAGACACACATAAATAACGCCTGCATTCAACAGTTAAAGGTATATATAAATATTATACAGACATATATACAATAAATACAATAAACCCAACTGGAGTGAAAAAATAGCCAGAGCCAGGAATCGAACCCGGGACCACAGTATACTAGACTGCTGCGCTAACCACTGTACATACATATGTAATAGTAAAATCTATTCATCGTTGTCCGGTCATCCAAGGCTGTCGTATAGATGGCTGGTGACTTCCCCAACATGGTTTATTAGTGAGAAATTGCAGACCCAGATATCGGCCGGAGTAGCTCAGTGGTTAGAACAGCAGTCTTGTATACTGTGGTCCCGGGTTCGATTCCTGCCTCTGGCTAATTTTTCGCTCCAGTTGGGTTTATTGTATGTATGTCTGTATAATATTTACATATACCCTTAACTGTTGAATGCAGGCGTTATTTATGTGTGTGTATGTGTGTTTTAATATATATTGTAGTATGTATGTTTTATTATATGTACTACATTATTTATATTTTCTACTATTTAATGTTTAAAATATTTCATTATTACAGTTTCACAGTCAACTGGCCTATTTTGACGAATGTGGTTTGGCGCATCATTAATTCTATTGTTGTTGTAACTATACAATATACTATATAACCTTTTTCAAATGAAAATCAAATTTATTGCTTAAAAGGCGCAAAGGCCAACCTAGTGAAAATGTTCCATGCCGGGACTCGATCCCGGGCCATCAGTATAGCGCACTGACATTCTACCGACTAAAACACATGGAACGATACCCAGCCTGGAACTTCTCACTATTACAGGTTGGGAAGGCTACAAACGCAGCACAAAATGGAATATAATTCCATATTAATGAGAAGTTCCAGGCTGGGTATCGTTCCATGTGGTTTAGTCGGTAGAACGTCAGTGCGCTATAGTGATGGCCCGAGTTCGAGTCCCGGCATGGAACCCTTTTCACTAGGTTGGCCTTTGCGCCTTTTAAGCAATTAATTTGATTTTCATTTGAAATATTGTATGCAAGGCGAATGTTTCTCTCTGGAAAATTTCCCAAGTATTAATACTATATAACCATAAGAATATTCAAGGATTTATTATCTGCGGCGGGATAACGGAAAATGTCTTTAAATTAATGTATTAATTTATAATTAAGTTGAAAAAATATTAAAATGTTGTATTGTCATTGGAAACACACCTGTAAACATAATTTTTATAATTCTAGCACATCAGGAAGGAAGTGAAAAATCAATTGCAAAATTCTCTCTTTACTTACGAAAACCAGGATGAATTAAATAAAAGAGTATAATTGAAGCATTTTCTAGCTAATGTTACAACGGCTGCAAACACCAAGCATTCCTTTTCTTTTTCCTTTAAAAATATCCTTGCCAATAGTTTGTTGTTTATTATTATTTTATTTTATTTTAAGAAGAAATGAACTTTCACTTTAAAGATTTAGTATTAGAAAATTAATAATTTGTTCATTTTCATATAGAAATGGTTTGGTTTTACCACATAAAGTAGATTCAACAAAAAGTGATAAAATAGTATCTCGCCAAATTACTAGATATAAACATTCCAAATATTAAATAATAAATGTTTGAACTTCACTTTTAATACTCGAGTGTTCTCCAAAAATGTTGGACAAATGTGGATAACAAATTTAATTAACAAGGCATGTTATAAAGTTTACAAAAAGGCTGTAAAAACATTTTTTAATTAGTTTTTCAACATGTTTTTTGTTTTATTATTATGTTTTATTATTATGTTTTATTACATCACCGACATGTTTTAATTTTCTGAACGACTTTGTACACTGTAAAAAAATCCAGGAACATTCCTGGGAAATACATGTGAAGCTAGTTCAATAAAAATTTAATTACTTCACCGACATGTTTTAATTTTCTGAACGACTTCTTACACTGTAAAAAGAAATCCAGGAACTTTCCTGGTAAATACATGAATAGTTAGTTCAACAAAAATGTTATTGCTTCACCGGCATGTTTTAATTTTCTGAATGACTTCTTACACTATAAAAGAAATCCAGGAACTTTCCTGGGAAATACATGTGAAGCTAGTTCAATACAAATTTTATTACTTCACCGACATGTTTTAATTTTCTGAACGGCTTCTTACACTGTAAAAACAAATCCAGGAACTTTCCTGGTAAATACATGAATAGTTAGTTCAACAAAAATGCTATTGCTTCACCGACCTGTTTTAATTTTCTGAACGACTTCTTACACTATAAAAGAAATCCAGGAACTTTCCTGGGAAATACATGTGAAGCTAGTTCAATAAAAATTTTATTACTTCACCGACATGTTTTAATTTTCTGAACGGCTTCTTACACTGTAAAAACAAATCCAGGAACGTTCCTGGTAAATACATGAATAGTTAGTTCAACAAAAATGTTATTGCTTCACCGACATGTTTTAATTTTCTGAACGACTTCTTAAACTATGAAAGAAATCCATGAACGTTCCTGGGAAATACATGAGCAGCTATTTCAACAAAAATGTTATTGCTTCACTGGCATGTTTTAATTTTCTGATAGACTTCTTGCACTTATAAAAAAAACATCCAGGAACGTCCCTGGGAAATACATGAGCAGCTAGTTCAGCAAAAATTTTACTGCTTCAGCGACATATTTTAATTTTCTGAGAGACTTCTTACACTATACCATAAAATATACATTCCAAAACACCCTTCAAAATATATATTAAAACAAATTTATTCGCTTAAAAGACGTCGACTTCTATAAAAACATTAAAAATATATTAAAATGACATGTTTCGATTCATTCGTTGAATCATCATCAGAATATATACAAAAACACAAACACAGCTAGATAAAGGTATTTGTGTTTTTGTATATTCTGTTTATGATTCAATGAATGAATCGAAACATGTCATTTTAATATTTTTTTTAAGTTTTTATTGAAATTGACGTCTTTTAAGCAAATAAATGTGTTTTAATATATTTTTGAAGGGTTTTTTGGAATATATATTTTATGGTATAGTTAAAAGTGGATGTTAATTAAGAATTTTGTACTTGTATTTAATATTTGTGACTTCTTACAGTGTAAAAGAAAATGAACGTTCCTGGGAAATACATGAGCAGCTAGTTCAACAAAAATTTACAAGGAATATTTCTTGATAATGATGTCACAAACTTACAAACTTGATTCACAAACTGTTGCCGTCAACTTTGGTCACTAATCTTTTAGAAAAGAAAACTGTTTTGAGGTAGTAAGTTTCCGATTGTTTCCCTAAAACGCTCCTGGATTTTTTTTTTTTTTTTTTTTTTTTTGTGTGTGTGTGTGTGTGTGTGTGTGTGTGTGTGTGTGTAAAAATGTGGAATGTGCTGAATTCTCAGTCTGGCAAATAGGAATCTGATTAATAATTCTTGCAAACATCCCGTACAAACTTCTTGGACATAGTCTGAGCCTGATAACCGCTTATGTCTGCTAGGTATGGACAGATAATCCACACTGGTTTTAAAAACGTCAAATTACATTTCTAATTGGATTTTTAGCCTTGTTTATGCTTTAACATCCAGCTTATTTCTTTTTTAAATGCACACTTTTATGGAATATTTCGTTAACAGTGTCATCAAAGAGGAGTAGAAATTTGCACACCATGTTAAGAGGACAAATGCCCATTATTTAATTATTTTATCGAGATTAGAATTGATATTTTCTTTAAAATAACAATTAATTTTGGATTTTTCCGCCCTTTTTTAACGATCACAAATTTTAAAGTTGCAAAGAGAAAAGGAAAAGGAATATCTGCGTTGGATCCACATTTGCATTTCATGCAGATTTTTTGCAATTGCAGATACTGATGCATTGTTAACGTGCGGAAAAATCAACAGTGGGTTCCAGAAGCGTTATTTGGTTAATGCTGGAACGGGGTGGCAGTTGACTCCTCAAGAAATTTAATGTTTCAGAATGAATCAATTATCACAAGTCAAAGACAGAAGTACTTTGGCTAATTTTAAATATATATGTGAGATTAAAACTATATCAATTGCTCCTCAACTGTGCGCAGCAAAATCAAAAGAAATTTTTATCCTTCTGCAGAAAAACTCCCCCTCCCCAGAAGAAAGTTTTTAAATGCCCTCCCTAGGGGTTTAGAAGAGTAAATTGGATGGAATTATAAGGGAAATAGAAAATGATCAAATTTTCTTCGGAAATAATACGGTACAAAAGAAAAAGGGATGAAAAATACGTTTTCACGCTGCTTTTCTCTGTAGTGAAATCAACACTTAAGTATAGTCGGGAATTGGATAAATTTAAATTAACATTTTACATCCGGTTTAGGCTATTTATGCTCATGGCCAGTGTCCGACAAACCCCGGGCGCCAGGTCGCCTGGGCAACTAAAAAATTGCTCTTGGCGACTAACTTTTTTACCTACTTATTAATTTTAATTTTTTTCTTTAACTAAAAAAATTCCAATTGGCAAATACTCTTTCTGTTGTGCTGACAGTTCCTGTGTCAATACCTTCTTGTAAAAGAGGTTTCAGCAAAATAAACATTATGAAAAGTAAACTCCGTTCAAACTTAAAAGAGGATAGTATGAACAGTTTATTGTTTATAAATTTAAATGGACCATCTTTAAAGGATTTCAATCCTGAAAAATCAATTCAGAAATGGTATTTCAAATCAAAATCTGACAGGCATTATTAATTTATGTATATAATTTCTTGTTGGGAATTAAAGGTAAGGATATTCATATGTCTACTGCTTCAATGTTTAATTTCATAGTTTGTTTTTATTTAATTTTTACAATGTAAAAGTGGTATTATCTTAAAATTTTTACTCAGTTTAATTTTTTTATTGAATACTTAACTTGTTCACGGCAAAATGGCACACATCACTCAAAAATAGCTGAATACGATTCTGAGTAACCAGTGTTCCATTTTTTCAAGCTGGCTCCTAAGAATTGTTCCTGGCGCCTAAGAATTTTCAACTTTTGTCAGTCCCTGCTCATGGCGCATCATTTCTTACCAAATAGACAGCTTTGGACAATTTTCCAGTTGACTTTTTCTCATAATATTTCAAATAGTTTTCGAGGTAGGATCTTTAAATTCCGCACTTCACCGGTAGATGCTCTGCGAATGCATTTCTTGCTGACTTTCCTTCAGGTAGGCACCATTTTTGAAAGTGTATTTACATTCGTTTATAAAACAAATTGATGCGTAACTTATACGCTTTCCACCTGTATCTTTCTCTATACAGAAAATAAAGAAGAAAGTATATAAATGCGATTTTAATAATTAACCCTTAACTGGAAACGTGCCGTCTGTGAGACGGTTATGTTTACATATCTGCCCTTAATATTTTCTCTCTCCGACATTCAAAACGTATTTTTATGCTATTATATTAAAAAATTGGTCATGTTAATGCATTACTATTAAAGATTAAATGCTTAAGTTCACTATTTGGTAAATTATTAAGTGTTCTTTTGTGCACGGAATTTTCACGTTTCCGGTTAAGAGTTAATGCCCAAACTTTGTAGGGCAGTTTTCATATTTCACTTGCAAAACACATAAAAATTCGTATGCAGTTGAATGAAGCTATAACGATTTTCCAACGGATATAGATAGTATTTTCTATATCCATTTTATTATATTCAAGGGTTCATTACAGATGATTTGACTATAGTAAATGCATATATTTTTTTAATTAGTGCTATATTCCACATACACATTAGAACACAAAATCTGATGTTGTTAAAATCAAACAAAATTACATTTTTGTATCCTAGTTATCATGGAAAAAGAAATTCTTCATATATTTAAAGGAAAAAATATTCTTATCCCTAGCTCTTTGAAGCACAGTCTTTTATGGTAAGCCCTGAGATGAGAAAAAAAAAGTACAGAAATGTAATATTTTTTATAGTGGCACAAATGATAAATCTTATTTCTAATCTGAAAGAAGTTTGCATAGTGACTTATTATGCATATTAAAGAACATTAAAAGTGGAACACTTCTATTTCCACTGTTTCTCAAGAAATTGGAAAGTAACAGCAATAAGTATGTTAAATTTTGAAATTGGAAAGTAACAACAATAAGTAATCTTAAATTTTGAAACTTGAAAAAGATAAATTTTCGTTATTAATCGTGCAGAGAAATGTTGAAAAAAAAAATCATGATCGGTCTCCATACTGATCCTTAAATTTTACTTCATTCGCGGTATATCCTCTCAATATGTCACACGTGAAACATGCAAAATAGCCTACCAACAGAAGATCAAGAAGAGAGAGAAAGAGTTGCGAACCCTTTTAACTAATTAAATAGCTATCACCCCTGTGACAGAATTTATTAAAGCTTTCTGCGGCAAGCCTCTTGATCAATCTGCATCGTGATACTTTTTAACAGTAGAAATGAATGACAAATTTATACATAACACAATTAGGAAAAAGACACCGAAGAACTAATATATCGTAAAACCAGTTATTATATGTTTTTATATGTCTTATCTGTTTTTAAACTACTTCTAAAAGAATCCAAAAACTTAAATTTAATGAATAAGCATGAGACGAACTACTCAGCATATTTACAGTATTTCATAATAAATAAACTGTCCTATTACTTTTCTTAAGATTTGTTGATTGAGTACCATGCTAAATTGCTGCAATTTGTAGTAATGCATTACAGATTTGAAAACTATAATCAGATCAAGTTATCGGGGGGAGTAGAGAGATATTGTACAGTGTACACATATGCTTAATAATTTCAAATAATAAAATATAAATTCATATGTATGCATTCCTATCTAATATTTCCTTACTAGATGTTCATTCAGCATGAGGTCATTTTTATTCTTGGTGTAAATAAAAATACTAAACTTATCTCTCTTCACCAAATTAATTCAAAGCCAGTACTATGTTTTCCTAGTTATTTAGTTGCATAAAAAAATTAGTCTTCTAGAAACTTCTAATGGAACTTTACTAACTTTAATACTTTTTACTTTAAATGAAAATAACAACTCTAAAAAATAATAATTCTATCGGCTAAGTTAGTGGGTCGAAAATGAAAGTTTTCTGCAACGGACCGTTCCCTTTGTGCGACAATGTCACCGTGTTTCTGCCACGGGGCCTATCACATTGTTATGGCCTGCTAAATCAATGCCGGACTCAAGCTTAAATCCGGCCTTTCGTATAAAATATGACAGAATATTTGAAACACTTCTTCCGAAGTTTCTTGGGAAAAGTTAAACCTCTCTAATTGAAAGAATCTTCGTCTATTAATTATGATTAACGACTTTTAGTGAAGGTCATTTGTATAATCAAAATCAACTTCTCTCATTCTAAGTGACACTATCTTCACTACCAGACGAATGGATTGCCATCTCTGCATTCGAAATGAAGTTTCCGTTGCATTTGGCTATTTCATTTAAAATCCACAGCATTTATGAAGGTCAAGTGCAAAAGAAGGTCGTATCTGAAGGAATTCTTAAAATGATCACCTCCTCGAAAACTGGAGGTGAAATTGAAATGATTAATTAATTAATTGGAAAGAATTAATTCCTAGCCGTGAAAATTCTTACCTTCCGCCAACTACCGAAATATTCTTTAATATAAATTAAGGATTCCCAAGGGAAATAACTTTCTCCAAAATTCAAAATTTTCAGGCAGGAGAAAACACGCCTCTGATCAATGGTATAGCCATTCAAAAATTATGGGAAGGGTTCAAGCACAAATGAACAATTATAATTATGAATAATTAACAAATTATCTATGAGAATAACTAATCGTTCAGTCTATTTATTAATGTCATTATTACAATTATTTTAGTTATTTTATATAGAGGCTTTCCGATTCTGTATTCTATTATCAAACAATTTTATTATCTATTATCTACAATTATCAAATTAAGGCGACAACGGAGAGTTTAGAGAGGGGAAGAGAACCCTTTGATATAATGTAAAAATTCCATAGGAAATACTCAGTCTGGAATATCAGTGTATATCAATACAGATTTCAGATTCTGCATTCTACAGCGTTACAATTTTCAAATTAAGGCGACAAATTTAGAGCAGGAGAGAGAGCCCTTGATATACTAAAAAAAATTCCATAGGAAATATTCAGTCCTGGAATATCAGTGCATATTAGTGCAGATTTCCGATTCTGTATTCTATAGCGTTACAATTATCAAATTAAGACAACAACAGATAGTTTAAAGGAGAGGAGAGAGCCCCTTGATATAAAAAAGAAACCATAGGAAATACTCAGTCCTAGAATATCAGTGCATATCAACGCAGATTTCTTATTCTGTATTCTACAGCGTTTCAATTAATAAATTGAGACGGCAACGGAAAGTTTAGAGGGGGAGGGGAGGAGAGACCCTTGATATAATAAAAAAATTCCATAGGGAATACTCAATCCTGGAATATCAGTGCATATCAGTGCAGATTTCCTATTCTGCATTCTACAACGATACAGTTAATAAATTAAGACGACAACGGAGAGTTTAGAGGGGGGAAGAGAGCCCCTTGATATAATAAAAAAATTCTATGGGAAATACTCAGTCATGGAATAACAGTACATATAATCAATTGTATATCAGGTAAAATTTTATTCTGGTGCGGTTTTCATTCGTCTACTGCTATCCCACTTGTTTAAAACAAATGCGATCACATTGTATAAATACTTCTTGAAATAAGCAAGTAATATCGAGCCCAATAATGGTAAATTATTTTTCTTAATTGCTTACTTTAAATTTCCAGTTTTTCTAAAATTATTATTTTTATTTTTTATTTATTTTTCATGGAAAGAATTATTTTGTATTTTCATTTAAATACAAAGAAAAAACGACATGAGCCCTCGTTTATTTCTTTTGACGTCTCATTTCATAGTTAGAATATTTAATAGCAGATCTTCAAGTTAGTGTTACCAGTTCCACTCTCTTAAAAAAGTAGGGCAGTTGCTTCTAAATTGGATCACAAATACATAAATAGTTTTCTGTCGTTATAGTAAAATTTATGAGAAGTAAACAATTCTTAAGGGACACATCATGGAATTAATTTCACAAAACTAATATTTTTATTAATAAATAATATTTGTAGGATAATCGTTGTTCATAAGTTAAAATTAAATAATGTTACACTTAGGAACATATCATTCTAGTAATACAGTAAAAATTCAAACTTTTTATCCAGTCGTATGATTTTTAAGCAATAAAACACTGTCAGAGTTTCTCCAGTTTTTCTTATCTACACCACAAATTACATAATACTGGATACAAACTAAAGCCGAGAAACACTGGAATAATTTCTGAATGGATAAAGCTATGAACTATGGGACAAGTGTCTACCTGTACAGTATATAGTGTAAATCGATTATATACTGTCATATCAGAAAGACTGAGCGAACGTAGAGTTAAAATTTGGAAGTTATTGACCCTATCCTAAAAAGTATGTGATATGTTGAAAAAACACCAAAAGAGTCTAGAACGTCCTTGATTTAATATGAAATAGCGTTTTATATGTGAAAATAACTTTACCAGAAGCCCTGAAATTACATTATCGAAAACCAACCACTGGTTATTAAGTACGTCACTAATCGTGTCCAGAGGTACGACTTCCTGAGATTCCATCTGTTAGTTTTTTAAATACATGTGCATTTATCTCATAATGCTACAATTCTGAAAGATGTTAGATGCGTTTAAATCAACGATAGATTTCACGGCTTCTAACAAAGACATGTTAACACGCAAGTCATCATTTTATGCTAAATCGAGGACATATACTTTCGTGATGGATTTCTTTGCGCTATTTCTCATAGTTTTCGAGATAGGGTAGATAAATTTTAAATTTCGTTACTAGAGACGCTACAATCATTCTCATTTAATAGCGCACAGCAGTTTTACTACAGGTAGACACTTGTCCAAAAATTCTAACTTTATCCGTTCAGAAGTTATTTGGGTGTTCGCTTTTATTTCAAAGATTTTAGTTTTTTTTTGTTCGCTTTTAGTTTGCGCCTTATATTTCTTAATAGAAAATATAGTCTTTAACGGAATATTCCTAACTATGGAGAACAAGTGTTTACGAATGAAAAATTCTTACTTATGTGTTTTTAAATTTAATGTCATTACAATTTATAAAGAAAATTTTAGGCAAAAATCAACATTGATAATCTATCAAGACAGCACTGAGGTACGCAATGGAACAAATATTCAAACCGATTATTTAAAATTTTTAGATCGTCTCTCCTGTAATCAACAATCAAAAATGTCTTAATGAATATAACTCAACAATCTTAAGCAAATAAATACAACGTGGACGCAAGTTTGGGGTATTATAAGTTTTATTTAAAAATAATTTAGAAATCTATTTATAGAGTACGCCTTTAATTAACTATATCAATCGTGAAAATTCAATGATTAAAGCCTAGTGGAGTGGCTGAGTTATACTTTCTTGAAATTTATAACCTTTTAGGAGCTTTTCAGAAAAGTTCCATATACTTATTCTTGTTTCGCATTATTACTGTTTGCATTAAATTGCATTCGATGCAGATTAGTGAATAGCATGGAAAGTGGGGAAAAATTTTTTCTTAATTGTGCTTCATGAAGAAGTGGGATTTTTGTCGTCCTGCGCAGTGGTTTCGCAGGACAATTCATAGAAATCTCGACGAATGTTGTGAATCAGGACTATAGTAATATAATGCGTAAATTTAGTTGTTTCGATATCTATGATCGGGACGGGTGCTATCGGTGCAGTGTGGCAAATGCTACGTGGCTCAGACAAGAAAAACCCCGAGTAGGTTTCCTGCTTTTGAAAGTTCCAAAACTTATGGGGAAGGAACTTCGTCCTTAGGAACGTAAGGACAAAAAATGCTGCGATAATTCTCGGAATGACCAATTGAACGGGAGAAAAGAAAATGCCGGACTTTCCTAAAATAAAGTCGACTGAGCAGTTGCCCTGGTAACAGGACCGAGCCAAGACCGGTTCCAGGGTCTTTCTTGGCTGAACCACAAAGAAGTAAGACAGAAAGATTAAAAAAGTGGGAAGAGGGTTTAATAATCGGGATAACTGACACAAAGTTAACCCTTTACAAACTAAGCCACCACATTCATGACAACTAATTTAGATTGTCTGAATGTGTTATTTCCATTCGTCTTATCTAATCTCAAAATTTCAGCAATTAAATAATGGAAGAAAACTTTATATGAAAAAGTATTGACAAAACAATAATAACTGGATATTTGGACAATAAAAACTGGTTGTCGCGAATATGGCGGTATTCATTCGTTAAGGATTAATATAACGAGTTTTCTTTCGTCTCTCTAAATTCATGATTTAAACACCTCTTAAGGACCAAAATTTAAAACAACTAACCTAGGCATTTTTAGATTTTGGATTTATTAACATTGTTTGTATGAAATCAGCATTTACAAATGAAACTTAAGTAATATCCCTTTCTAGAATATATATATTTATATATGTTTGTTTTGAATTTTATTTCTGTTATACAGTAAAAATTCAAATTCTTCATTTAAATATTCACAATCTGTTTTTCTAAAAACAGCATTGTAATGAATAGAACTCAGCAATTCTATATGAATTTTAAACAATAAAAACTGGTCTTAGTTGCTGCAGCTTTTCTGAACCATAATTCATACTTACCAGTGGCGCCAACTTATATGGGCCCATGGGGCTCGAGCTCACCCAATAATTTGATCTCTCCACCCACCCAATTTCAATTGATTTAATTCGTATTTTTTTATTCATTTAATCGCGGAAATGAAATTTGGTTTTATTAACGTTCTTAAAATAATTTTGTTTGAAAAATAATAAGGACATCAATTAGACTTAGAGGAACATTGTAAACCCCTTCAGTAATTGCATAATTAAATTTCTCATGAAAACAAATTTCCTGCGTATTTTGCCATCTGTTTTGATGTCTTGAATTGATAAAGCACTCAGGTGACTAAAATGTACGCTTTTCTATACATTTAGTTCTTTTTTACTTTCAATAATTTGCGATTCTAATGTTATTTAAAATAAATATTAATGTATTTAAAAGGAAAAAACTATATGATTTAATAAAATAATTTATAAAATTATAATTTAATTATAATAATTTAAAAATTTGCTTAGAAGAAACATAATTTAATTTCGAATTACCATTTTTAGTCATTCGCTCTTCCCCTCTCTGTCTCCACACACATACAAACTAAGGGGGGGGGGGGATATGTGTTATTTTACTCAAAAAGTTTTGAGCCCACCCAATATTTCTGAAAAGTTGGCGCTACTGATACTTACTAATCAATTTCTTTTCTACTTAATCAAAACATTCATTTCAAAATAAATCTAGCGTCAACGGTGGTTCAGTGTATCTTATTTTACGAATAATCAACATCCTTTACAGCACAAAACAAACATTTAATTACAAAACGGAACATAAAATCTATGAAGTTACATTCGACACATCACATCTAAAGAATTCCAACATCAACAAAAAGATTAATTCGTTTCAGTTCAAGAGTAGACAGTTCTAATAGAGCATGCGCTGGCTAATTAGCTGTTAGAAAATTAGCCGGAACATCCCGCCCGGCGTTGGACGGTTGTCTAACATCATCATAAAATGGCAAAGGTACTACTTTGGTGATATATCGACGTAACATACCTGTAGAGGTCTTGAGATCAATTACACGGACATGTCTATCATCACCTTTATAACTTTTCAGAATTCGAGCTAGTTTCCAATCTACAAACTTGTCATTTCCTTCCTTCAGTAACACAAGCTGTCCAACTTTAAGATTTGGCGAAGACTTTTTCCATTTACTGCGGACTTGCAGCTCATTTAAGTATTCTCGGCTCCAGCGGATCTAGAATTGCATTTTTAATCTTTGAACTAGTGTCCATGGCATTCTTTTCAGGAACATTCAAAAGAGGACCTCCAATGAGGAAATGACAAGGTGTTAGCGGTTGTAGATCATTAACATCTGCAGACAAGGGGGTCAACGGACGTGAATTCATAACTGCCTCAATTTGCGTCACAAGTGTTGACAGCTCTTCAAAATGTAAGATAGAGGATTTAGTTATCTTCAAGAGGATTCGCTTCATGGTTTTTATATTCGATTCCCATAATCCGCCGAAATGTGGGGATGCAGGGGGTGTATGAAATTCCATTGAATTCGTTCTTCAGCACTAAATCGCTGAATTTCTTCCGAAGAACAGATTAGATAGAACGATTTCAAAAGAGCACAGGTACCCTTAAAATTTGTGGCATTATCACTCCATATGACACAGGGTTTAGATCTTCGAGTAATGAATCTTCTCAAACAGGCTAAAAATGCTTCTGTGGTCAAGTCCGAAACAACTTCTAGCTGAACGGATTTGGTAGAAAAACAAATGAATATAGCAATATATGATTTTAGGGTTATCTTTGAACGTTTTAAATTAGGTTTTGTTATAATAGGACCTGCTAGATCAACGCCTGTTTTCTCAAACGGTCTAGATGGTACAATTCTATCACGGGGCAAGTCACCCATCAATTGTTGAAGAGTTTGGTGTTTTGTTCGAAGACAAGTCACACACCTATTTATAATTTTCTTTACTTGACTTTGACCAGATGGTATCCAATAAAATTGTCTCAATAAAGATAGAGTTGTCTGAGTATCTGAATGTAGGAATTTTTTATGGTAATAATCAATTAAAAGTTCAGTAAAATAGTGAGACATTGGTAAAAGTATTTGATGTGTCTGCGATTCTGATAAATTAGAAAATTTCAGTCTTCCACCGACTCTTAACAGTCCATCTACATCTAGAAATACATTTAAGTTCAAAATCTTACTGTTATTTGGGAGTGGACGTTTTTCCTTTAAACATCGAATTTCAGTTTGAAATGCGGAATTTTGAACAATCTTTATCAGCTTCTTGGTCGCATTCTGTAACTCAGAAGTATCTAAATAATCATATTTTCTAATTCCTGATTTCAATTTACAGTTTTTTAGAAATCTTAAACACCATGCAGCAATTCTTATTAACTTCATAAAAGAAGAATATCGATTAATCAAATCAATGTTTAACTGATTTTCATTTACAATAGTTGATTTTACAACAGTGTTTTTCTTTAGTTGGTTCTAACTGATCTTTAACTTCAGAAATATCTAATTTATCGAGTGTATTATCCAATTTTGGCCAAAGAGATCTGTCTTGCTTTAACCACTGGGGGCCTTCACACCAAAGGTGGTTATTTTTCAACTCTGAAATTTTCAAACCCCTAGTAACTAGATCGGCAGGATTATCTTTTTCAAGACAGTGGAACCAATTTAATGGATCACTAAGATTTCTGATTTCCTTTATCCGGTTTGTGACAAACATTTTAAATCTTTCTAGCTCACCTCTAATCCAAAAGAAAGTAATAGTAGAGTTGGTCCAAAAGTAGCAAGTTGCAGGAAAAGCTAATTCTTTAGCAATTTTATTACAAAGTCTAGCAGACAAAAGGGCTCCTAAACGTTCCAGACGAGACATAGAGACAGTTTTTAAAGGGGCAACTCGACTTTTTCCTACCACAAAACTAGTAACAATGTTCTTATTCTTCAACACTGCTCTAAGGTACACTACCGTACCATATGTAGAATTGCAAAGGGTGGAAAAAACCGGGTTTTTTGGGAAGGAAATTTTCAAAATTTCCGGGAGTTTTCAGAAAGTTTTAAGCATGAAAATTTTTTAATTAATTATTTTCATTTATTTTTAATGATTTCAATTTTTCTCAGTGTAAACCGAACTAATAACAAAAAATATTAAAAAAAAAATAGCACGGTTTACATGAAAACTAACGAAATACAGGCTTAAGCTGCAGAAATATTAAGTAACAGAAATTAAAAAATTTGTTATTTTAATCGTTGATAAGTTAAAAGTGAAAGAGGCAAATGAGAGGTCTGACATGAATATAAACTTCACCTCTGTTCTTCGAATCAACGAATGTAAACAAAAAAGGAAATGAACAAAATTAAAAGAAATCAATGCAAAAATACAAAGCAACTCGTTAGAAAATTAATATAAAATATGCCTGAAAACAAGATGTGCGAGCCAACAGAAACTGAAAAAATTCATTTTTTAAAGAAATATTCAAATCCTCACCTATTTACAGCCGTCATTGTTGTAAAGCTAATAAATTATAAAGACTTACATTGTAAAATCATAAGATTTGTGAATTCATAAAGTAAATTCTATCTTTTTGGAACATTCTTCCCTGAAATTTCTTTAAAATAAAAATTTCAAATTGGAAAATAACTGGTTTTATCTATCTTCAAAACTCCTTCAAAATTTCCAATATTCCCTAAAATTCCGGGTTTATTCCCCAAAATTCCCGGGTTTATTCCCACCCCTCAAAAACTGCGAGTTTTTTGCAACTCTAACCATATGCCTTCTTTGAAGCATCTGAAAAACTATGTAATTCAAAATAATCAACTTCATCAAGGGCAATATCAGCCAAATAATATCTGGGAATGCTAACACAATTTAGTTCTTTTATTTCTTCAAACCATTCATTCCATAAATTGTCTAGATGTTTGGGTAGGTTTTCATCCCAATCAAGTCCTAAACACCAAATTTCTTGAATTAAATTTTTAATTCAAGACTATATAGTATTAAAATAGTCTATTAGGACTATATAGTATTAAAATAGTCCTAATACTATTTTATTCTAATAGTATAAGGACTTATAAATCTAAATGGGTCAAAAATTCGACCAACAGTTTGCAATAAATAACGTTTAGAACTAAGTTTATTCGAGAGGAAATTTTCTAGATTTTGAGTCGTAAATGAAAACATGTCACTATTTGGGTCCCAAGCAACCCCTAAAACCTTAGAAGGTATCAAATTCTGATTAGTGAGATTTAAGTTATCAGAAATTTCATCAATATGTAAACCATATTCTTTCCATTTCTCACGCAGTTCATGCGAGTTGGTTTTCCATTTTCTAAAAGTCATACTAGCCTCTTGAAATATTTCATAGGCTTCCTTACTAATTTTAAATGCGTAATCAAGATTCGGTTGACTTGTTATAAAATCATCAACATACAACGATGAATTTAAACTTTAAAAAGATTCAGGAAATGTTTCTATATACCTTTGTAGATGATGCTTGATGGTAGCAGCCAGAAGAAAGGGACTCGATTTCACACCGAAAAGCACTCTCTTTAGTCTGAATATTTTAAATTCCTTACCTGGATCATCAATCCATGGTTCATCGTCCCAGAAAAATCTGGTGAAGTCCCTATCTGGTTCATCGATCTCGATCTGCAAAAAAGCTGCTTTAATGTCCGCAGTAATTGCTATGGGGAAGTTTCTGAATTTGATTAAAAGTCTGAACAATTCGGGAATGAGATTTAATCCCGTATGTAAACAATCATTTAGTGACAGTTCACCCTTAGCATGGGCGCTTCCGTCAAAGACAATGCGAACTTTAGTGGTGGACTTATCTTCACGAATTACTGCTCTATGTGGTAAGTAAAATGAGTTTACATCATATGTATTGCCAACAGGTTCGATAATATTGTCTGCTAAATAACTATCTAAAATAGCCTTATATTCTGAGAATAACAAAGGGTCATTTCTAAAGGTTGTTCTCAATTTCAAAAATCTTCTGTATGCGACTTCGCGATTGTTATTAAGAGATATTTTCAAATTTGCCTTCCATGGAAATTTTACTTTATACCGGTTATCCTTAAAAACAATATTAGACTGAAAATAAGCCATAATGTCATCGTCCACATTACTAACATTTTGAGTTTAGGATTCAATTCCTAGACTTTCCAATCGCCAAAAATTTCTGATTTGATCCGATATATTCTTTTCTTCAACGATCATTTTCATACTGAACAATTCATTGGCTGACCCCGTATAACCCTGTAAACACCAGCCAAAAAGGGTTTCGGTAGCTACGAGATTATTCTTTAGTCTTTTGATTCTGCCAGTTACAATATTATAATAATTATCAGTGCCGATTAAAACTGCAATTTGTTTACTAGTACATTCATAACTATCAGCAAATTGTAAACCTTTTAATTTATTATACGTTTTCCTAATGTATTTATCAGGAGTGGGTAAGCAAGCGGCGGAAATTTTATCTGTTTCCAGAGCTTCAACTTCAATGTGTAAAGAGGGATGTTCTCTATTTACAAGTTTTACCTTTACTACATTATAAGTTTTCTCAGTTGCCCTTTCGGCTCCAAAAGCATAAACAGATAAAGTTTCTTTTCTAATAACCGGAAATTGTAATTTTTGAGAAATGTCACGAATTATAAATGTTCTCATGCTACCATTATCTAATAAGACACGAACTGGTTCATTATTATGATTTTTAGGATCTTTTATTATAACAGAACAAGTCTGCAAAAATATGTTGCAATGCGTGTTTTCATTCTGTACATTACTAGTGGAATTGTTACCACAATGGGAAATAGATACTGCACTTTTATCAACATTTATTTTGGAATCATTTTCAAATTGAAAACAAATAGCCCTATTATGTTTCTTACCGCAAATATCGCACATTTTGGTATTTTCACAGTCTTTAATTCTGTGTTTGCACTGTAAACATAAAAAGCATCTTCCCTGCTTTTTTAGTATTTCTTTCTTCTGATCAGTGGTTAAAGACTTACGCATTTCACTATTATGATGAACACTATTACAAAACAAACACGAATTCTTATTTACTGAAGCCATTAATTCAGGAGCTGGAACACTATTTTGTTTATATCCTTTAGCATTAAATTGATATCGCGGCTTACATTTCAATTGTTTATCTGTAAATTTTGGTCTATATTCAAATTTATTATCATTAGAAAATTCTTACCAAGTCATAGATAGTTGATACCCGTTTTCTACTTTCAACTTCCTTTTTAAGAAAACTCATAAGTTTATCTATATCCCACATTTCTCCGTCTTTTAGATTTCTATTAAATTCCAAGGTCAAATCTGGGGGTATTAACTTCAGTAAAATTGGGCAAAGTAACCCACTGTATGTATCAGGTTTTACACCTAACGACTCTAAGTTTCGAATTTGCACTAGACATTTATCGTATAAATTTCTTAATCCACCAGTGTCAGAAGAACTTTTCAAACCTTTCATATTTAATAAATTGTTTAAGTGAGCATGTACGAGCATGTCATGTCTACCATACCTTTGCTTCAAAAGCGATACGGCCGCTGCATAATTATTTTCAGTTAATCCAAAACCATTAATCGTGTTTGCAGCCGCTCCTGCAACCAAACTTTTCAAATACGTAAATTTTTCGATTTCTGTTAGATTTGGGTTTTTATCTATCGCTGACTCAAACTGGTTCCAAAATTTTAAAAATATATTGTTCCCCAAAAAATCGGTTTATTTGTAGCTTTGGTAATTTTACTCTTTTTAGTTCAGTAGCAGCATGACATGTTCGCACTGAATCAATGTTATTACTATGTGTAATATCTGCATTAGAAGATAAACTTTTAATTTTAAAGTTTAATTTATTTCTGTAACTTATTATTTTCTGGTCATATTCATCAATATTCAATATTTCATTTTCGACATTTTTCGCATTTATTAGGCTTAAAATGTTGTTATCATGATCCTTAATAGTCTTACATTTAACGTTTAACTTACCGACTAATTCTTTTAAATTTTCTAACGAATATTCATTACTAGCTAAATACTACTCATTTCTTCAAATAGTTTATTTAATAGCGTTCGATGCGTATCACGCATCTTTCGTTCTTTGTTTTCGTTCATTTTCAAAAAATAAAATATAATAACAAAAATCAGCACTCACCAGTTCCAAATCGAAACAAAATAAAAATATTACACAGTAATCTTTTCACAGCTAGACTTGACGGAGCGATGAACCACAAATCTTCGTTTTCTTTTCTACTTAATTTAAACATTCATTTCAAATCAAAACTAGCATCTAGGTGGTTCAGTGTAACTTAATTCTACGAATAATCAACATCCTTTACGGCACAAAACAAACATTTAATTACAAAACGGAACATAAAAATCTATGAAGTTACATTCGACACATTACATCTAAAGAATTCTAACATCAACAAAAAAATTAATTCGTTTCAGTTCAAAAATAGACAGTTCTAATAGAGCATGCGCTGGCTAATTAGCTGTTAGAAAATTAGCCGTCTCCTCAGAAAGTTTAGTCTTAATGAATAATCTATCATAAGGAGATCTAGTCCCTAGAAGTTAAAGATTCTTACTTATATTATTTCATGAAATTTCTTAAAGAACCCTTTTAAGAATTTAACACAGAATAATAAATAGCATTGTATGGGAAACAAGAACGAAATATCATGCTATATTTCAAATGAAAATCAAATTTCAAATTACTTACTTAAAAGGCGCAAAGGCCAACCTAGTGAAAAAGATTCCATGCCGGGAAACGAAACCGGGCCATCAGTATAGCGCACTGATGTCCTACCAACTAAACCACGTGGAACGATATCCAGCCAGGAACTTCTCACTATTACAGGTTGGCAAGGCTACAAACGCAGCACAAGATGGAATATATTTTCCGTGAGTAGTATACTAAATATATTCCGTGAATATATTTAGTGAGAAGTTCCAGTCTGGGTATCGTTCCATGTGGTTTAGTCGGTAGAACGTCAGTGCGCTATACTGATGGCCCGGATTCGAGTCCCGGAATGGAATCTTTTTCACTAGATTGGCCTTTGCGCCTTTTAAGCAAGTAATTGGACATTTGATTTTAATTTGAAATATTGTATGCAAGGCGAATGTTTCTCTCTGGAAAAATTTCCAAGTATTAATATAGAAAAATCATGCATCCAGCACATATTATAAAACACTTTCCAATACATTCAGAATGCTGCAAAAATAAATAAATAAATCACAGTTTATTAAAGTGAAAGGTGATGTCTAAATAAACAATTTGAAAAAAATGTATAACACATTTGAAAACGTAATTTCTGCTATTACCATGAATAGGCGGGAAAATATCCGATTTTTTTTGTGCAGCCATGCATAGGATCTATAGATTTGTATGCATACTACATAGTATGCTAAAAGTTAGTTCAGTTAAGGGGTCTCAGGAGTCTTACTTTTACATTGATGGTGTGATTTTGCATCGTGTCATATTTAATTTTATTTTTCATTCGCTATAAAACAGAAATGCATAAAAGTTTTGTAACTAACAGACTAATATCTGTTCTGTGTAACATAGTTATTTCAATGTTCTATAACTATATTATTTTACACTTTTTAAAATGTTTAATGTTGAGGAAAGTTTTAGAATTGTTTTTTGACTTGCATTCATTGTGCGCAACCTTTCTCAAGAACTAATAGAGCAATTTGTCCAAAACTTGAAAACATTATTCATTTTGACGCAAGGAATAACTTGTACCTCAAATTTATTAATATAATTGTACTGATTATTTAAAATTAGCATTTTTTCAACAAAAGATTTTTTTTTCAAAATTTTATAATTTAAATTTATATTTAAAGAAAATAAATTTTCAATTGCTTAAAATTCAAGTATATGTTCAAAGTACAGGGTGTCCCAAAAAGGAGTACCTATTTTTAAAAATGAATAATTAACAAACGAATAGAGTTATTTAAAAAATTCTTGCAGGAAACGAATGCATGAAGTCTGGAATTTTGTTTAGAACGCTTTATTATAATAGTTAAAAATCTGACCGACAGATGGCGCTACAGCACATTTTGGTGGCTATATGAACAAACGGAGCATACGTGAAGACCAGACAGAAGTAGACGTTGCACCTGAAAGTTCAGTAGTAACCCTTTCAAGGGAAACAATAGTTGTTGTTGCGTAAATTCTTCAAAATGGCGTATTCGTTGGCCATATAGCCACCAAAATGTGATGTAGCGCCATCTGCCGGTCATATTCTGAACTATTATAATAAAGCGTCTAGACAAAATTCCAGACTTCACACATTCGTTTCCTGCAAGAATTTTTTTAATAACTCCTTTCGTTTGTTAATTATTCATTTTTAAAAATAGGTACTCCTTTTTGGGACACCCTGTACATTAGTTTTACATCATTACCAATATTATTTGGAACTCTAGAACCAATTGTTCCGCTACAATCTTGCGTGCAGTAAATGCAGATAAAAAAGCAATTTTAATTTTCCTATCAACCATAAACATAAAAAATAGTGAAATATCAGTTGTAGAATATTAAAATAATTATGCTACATAGAACAGATATTTAGCTATCTGTGGTAATTTTTTTTTGCATTTGTGTTTCATAGGGAATCAGAAATAAAATTAAATGTGATATGATGCTAAAATGCACTTTCAGTGAAATTTTAAGACTCCTGAGACCCCAAACGAATATCACAGTTGAAAATTTCCATTCAGAAATTTCCGTGAATAAACGGAAATGTACTGGATTTTTTTTTCAGCCCTGTATATGATCTGCAGAAGTTATACACTCCAAGTAATATATAAAAAATATATTTCAATTTAAAAACGCGTACCACAACTGAAAACATACTTCCAACAATTATTATTCATAGGCTTCAATAGTAGGGGAGACCGGGGCTAGTAGGCGCAGTTTTTAGTTATTGATTTTTATTAATTTTTTGTTTAAGTTTTTTATGAATTTTTAACTTTACTTTTAAAGAACAGGCATTGGGCTATAAATACCCGGAGTTTTGAGTTTGTAGCTTTTGTAGGTTATGTTTAGCGGAAGCCTAAAGTAAAAGGAAAATTGTGCGTCAACTTACCTCGTCACGAAGCAAGTTGCATATACCTATGAGATAGGTTGGCACACGCTTTATAAAAAAGTAAATAAGACACACAGTTAAGAGAAATCACTTTCCTTATTACCAGTAGGTTTAGTCAAAGGCGTTATCGCCGTACAATGTAAATTCTAAATTATACAGACATAAAAATAATGAATAAAACATTAACATTGAGTAACTTCTATCCTACTCGATAACATCATCAGAGTTACAGTTGTCACAAATAAAAAATCGAGTGTCTCCGTTTGGGCCCCGTGTGCCCAAAATCTTGCATTGCAACCACTTTTTTCGGTGTTTGCTGTTTTTCAAGCTACGAGCATACACCAGACACCGAGCCAACTTGCCCCGTGTTCAATGCGCCTACTAGCCCCATAATAAATTTCTTCCCAAAAGAGACACGTAACCATTTAAGCATAAATAATCCAAGTAAATCACATATGGGGTAGGTACAGTTAATCATACACTAAGAAAAATTGCACAAGTTAAATCGAAATTATTAAGATAAGTATTAGAAATTAGAAAAAGAATGAAGCAATAAAAAATTACTTGTGAGCGCAAAAAACAGAAAAATCGTAATAAATGTCCACTGCACGTAGGTAACACTGCAAAACTACAATGAGGATTGTAAAACGCAAGAAGAAATGTACTCTGTGACTGGTTGCACAATCTATCCGCAAACAGGCGATTTACAGGCTGCGCCTACTTACCCCTGTAGCCAACTAGCCCCGGTCTCCCCTACAATTATTGTTCAATTTCTTCTGTACCCAAATCCTTATGTGTCCCTGGAAATGAACGATAAATTCTATGCACACCCTATTCTACAATAAGCGCCGTTTAGTACACCTCAGCGATACATATAAATTCCAGTATGTTTAAAATAGTGAAATATCAATAAAATACACCACAAACGATTTTTCTCCATAGACCGTAATGTAACGGAATTATTTTCAGTATCCCGGTAAATGAAACGTAAATGCTACTACTTCATTTTAAATACCGAACATGCCATACCCAATAACTTATATAAATTTCATGGTAATCGGACTATATTTACGCGAGTTAGAGCCGGACAGACAGACTGACAAATCGAATTCATAAACACTTTTCAACTTTGTTGGAAAGTGTTAAAAATGTAAAGCAATTTGAGCATTATAAAAAAAAATCTGGACTTTTGGTCTCTCGCACAATGGTTCCTCGGGACAAGTGTTCGGAACGTGAAAATCGGGATGTCCAGTGTAAAGCAGGACTTCTGGAAAAATTAAAAGGAACATTTGACAACACTATTTTTAGTGAGTATTTTGAGACAGAGTAAATCGTTAAATCGTGTCTTAACTATGTAAGTACAAACCTTAGAAGTTAAGAGAGTCAATCATTATCTAAATCTAAATCAAGACTCCAAAAGGTCTGGGAGCATTATCAATCAAAAAACAAGCAAAATGAAAGCTAGAAACAAGCCGTCTAGAGAAGCACAGCATGTTGCGCGTAGGATCAAACTTTTCAAATCTAAAAATTATAATATAAAACATAATGAAAATATGAATTTGAAAAGAAAGGGAAATTCCTTTTAATCATCAGCTAACCTTGATGAGAAATAAAATAAAAAGATATAAGAAAAATAATTGGGAGGAGAGGAATACATCTTGTGAGTTGGGTGTGGCCCATGGATCTAGGCCAAAATAGGGTGGAAAAAAATAAAGCATTTTCCAAGGACACTTTCCACAAGTGGTTGGTAACAAGGAGGAAAAAATTGTAAAATGGATCCCTTTTAGTCTACTGGGTGCAAAGAAAATAAAAATTGATGTTCCATTGGGCGTCAAAAGCGGGAAAAATTGTACCTACATGTCAAAGTGAAAATGCTGTCAAAAGATATGTTTTATGTAAATTTTCAAAACTTATGAGTCATACATATTAGGATGACATGACGCCGCCACCTTGAATGAAACTTTTAAACTAATTTGCATTATAAGACCAACATTCAAATAGTCAGATGCCTGAATAAAAACGTTGGATTTCATAAATCCATCCAATTGATATGGTTATCCTATAAACCCCTTAAGGGGACCGGGAAAGCCCTATCTCCGTCATGTTAAATTCACCAACTTTGTGTACCTTTTTCTCAGAAAGGGTGAAAGATAGAGGTCTAGATTTTTTAGAGTAGTTAGAATGACATGATTTACGTATTTTAACAGACAGTTTTTTTTTCTAAGTGAAACTCAAAATTAATTATTTATTGAAAGTCATTTTTAAATTAGCATTTTTGGTAAGGTTTCGCTGCCTAAAATAAGTAATTCTCAACAAATCATTAAATCCCTGTGTTAAAGTATACAATATAACATAATATAAGTATTTAAAAAAATCTGAGTTCTTAAGTTTAATAGATATTGAAAAAAGAAACATAAACATGACAAATCCAAGTTTTGAGAAAAAGTCAATTAAAGATTTAAATGACCATTAAGCTGTGAAGTACTCTTAGAAAGAATGAATAATTTTAGCACTTATTTTTTTATATGTAAACATGTGTGATGCATCGTTGGAAAGATAAAAGTTTAAACTATTTAATGATATAAAAATGTAAAAATCGATTTTTCGGTTGAATTTTGCTTTCCCTGCCCCCTTAACTGCTTTGTCCGTTACACCGTCCGTGCAAGAAGAGTTCACTTGTTTCGTTACTACAACACTAATTTTAAACTTCAATATTCGCTTTATTTAATGACAGACATATATCGATTATAAAAGGCGGATATTTTTGTACGATAACAGTGGTGTATCGTCCCTATTTTTAGTTTGTTGTGTCAAAACAAATTAACTTCTTAAGGGATTAATAAATTTGCGTCGGATTAAGGAAATAGACGCCGGAAGTTGTCAAGTCCAAGCTTAAGATTATATTGCGCTAATCGCTATAGCTTAAGCCCTCATTATTTCTATTAATCCAAGCACATAATATGAAAAACTACTAAAAAATAATAAAAATGCTAGTTTTTGGAACATATGTTCTATTACAGAGTCACGATCCACATGGTTAATATCATGATCCATGGACTGAGGTAAAAGCAGAATCATCAGGAAGACATCAGAGTTGGGCAAATTTGTAATCTTAATTATCCGCAATGTAATTACAAGTTAACAGCATGTAATTGATTACAGGGGTGTAGTGGAGGATATGCGGAAGTATACGCCGTATACATTCTAGATTTTTTTTAAAAAGCTCCGTATACCTTCTGTTTCTCGAATAAAGCTATAGCATATATTCGAGGTGTGACGTTAATGACTTTAGCATATACCCTCTGCCTAGCGTGTAACCCTCTGTTTTTTTACGACTGCAACACTGATCGACTATAGTTACACGCATTCAAACGCTGAAATTTTGTCAAATAATTGAGTGAGGGTCGTTTCGGATACAGTGCTGCAAAAAACGGTATGTAATTTTAACTATAATTAATTAGATACAATTAACTTGTAATTATATTGTAGATAATTGCAATTACAAATTTGCCCGGCTCTGGAGACATGTTATATTCTATAAAATATTCTTTTTTTAGTATATGTCGAGTTTTTCCTTTCTCTTTTCTAAACCTATGGGGGAGAAACCCAATTTGATAATTGAATAAAGAGATGAGATTCTACAGAGTTATTTAAAAACTTTAAAATCGACAGACCTAAGTAAAGTATTATAGCGATTATCGAGAAAAGGCATTATGTACTAGACAAAACTGTTTCTAAGATCTAGGATATGTAACTAGTTAATTTCTGCAGTGTAGAGAAAGAAAGACTGGGTAATTCTAAAAATTAAATACGATGCAATGAAATGTACCAGCAATTAAATATGAAATTAAAAAATTAAATAAATGCTTCTTATACTTATTTAGTTGTACCATATTTAATAAATGATGCTTATGCTTTGAAATAAATGATAAGCTTGATATAAAAATTATTTTTTACTTAAGAGTCACTTCAAAACAAATAATTTATGCAAACTGGACAATCATTTCTATATGGAGAGAGTCCGATTAGAGAATGCCAGTTTTGTTTTCTCCAGCATATTTTGTGGTTGTTGGTAATGCTATGTTTTTGCGAATGTGATTTTCAGTTTTATTGAAACGTACACTGTAAAGAATGACAGATGTTTCTTAATTTACAAAAATGTACTATATTCAAGAACGAAAATATACAATAACCTCTTCGAAGTCACCGAAGATTCCAAAAAGCGTTCCTTTAACTTTAAAAACCTCAGAAAACTATTTATTTTCGAAATTTAAAGAAAAATTTATAAAAATAAATTTTTATTAGCTGCCCACCAGTTTCGGAAACATTTCTGATGAGCTTTTACAATGCAATAATCAGTTTTCTCAAATCGGAATATCACTTTTTTTTTTTTTTTTTTTTTTTTTTTTTTTTTTTTTTTTGCTTTTAAATTTAACTTGCCCCCATTTTCGAACATTGTCAATGCCAAAATGCAATTTGCAATAGCGGTGTTCTCTCGATGTCTAGTACCACAAAGCCTTTTTCAAGGCTTTACCATTTGTGCGAAAGCCGAGAGACCCGCGACCTGTAATGCGCACTAGGCTAAATTAGTGAGCTATGTGGCCCCCTTTGTTTTTAAGTTCTTAGAAAAGTTAGATAGGCTTGGCTACCTTATGCTATGATTTTTCTGTGCTCGTTGGTACCCTACTGTCTTTTCATTCTCCAATCTTTACATACGCCAGTCGGTGAAGTGACATCGAAGTGTGGGGCAACCAAAGTTATTTGGATGCCCTATGCGCCCTTTTTCTGGAGGTTATATGTAACCTCGTGCTTTCAACTCTGGAATGGCCCTCGGGACTCCACCAGAGCTTCCAAATTATACTTTTAGGCCGTGCATTGTTTCGAAATTCATCCTTAGATCCATTTTCCTTTTTAGTTGGAGGTTACGCTCACCGGCGTTTCACGCCGCGTTAGCACTCCTTAAGCACCGCGATGTCATGTCATGCTATCAATTCTCAGGTAAATATGTTAATATTGAGAAAACATGTTTAACAGACAAACATACAATATTAACGGCATTAACGTTTATATAAAAATAAACATTATTTTCTTACAATTGTATGCACAAATTCAGTTACGCAGGTGAAAATGTTTACTTGAGAATGGATAGAATCCGCAAAAACGATTTTCCGGGAACAGAGAACTGATTACAAAAGCGACTAGGAAACGTTTCCTTGCGAGTACCTCTAGTAAAAAATTGTAAAAAAAAAAAAAAAAATTGCAAAAAAGTGGCAATAATTTTTGGGGCATTTTTTCCCCCATTCTGACCAGAAAATCAGAATTCTAACTTTTTACAGCTGCTATTTCAACTTCAACTAACCCTTCATTTATAATGGCTATTTCATAATAATGGAAGCCATCAATCCATCAGAAGAAAATGATCCATTCCAAAGGTGTAAGTTCGATTGAAAAAAACTATTTAATACTTTGAGCAGAAAAAAGAGACTACACCTGCAATTTTCATGACACTAATAGAATCACACAGCTGCCAATTTGTACGGCTTTGTTACCTCTAAAATTTAATAAAAAATTTTGCCATATTTAACGGTTGACAATTGTTAAATTTCGGCAATTGAATTAGGAAAAATTTACTGGTAAGTTTTAGTGGTAAGAAAAAATCTTAGAAATTGATAGCTATGCAGTAGCGAAAAAAAAAAAACTACAGCAAAATTCACATTCAACAAACAAAAAACTATTAAGGGTTTTTTTAAATAAACAGTTTCATGGTCCGTTTTTCTTAAAAGTAACGGAAATGTAGGGGAAACCGTGCAAGATGACAAATGTCTTATTTTTTCCGTTTTCCACTAGGTGGCAGCATCAACCAGACACTACTGGCTCTCCTATCGGTCGTTCTTTAAACAATAGTATACAGACGCTGAAATTGCCATTTTTGTGTCAGTTGTGAAGCTTTGATTGTTTACCGCTGCCACGTTATAACTTTTATGCATGTGTAAATAAGTTCTGCTACAGATACAGGTAAGATATATCGTTTCTCTTTAACATTTATGAGTAACTTAGTTTAAATACAAGCTATTACCATGAATAAATGTCAATTAATCGCCTTCCTTCATGGCAATGAAAACGAATATATTTAAACAGGCAGTCCGGAGCAAGATGACGAGCTTGTCATCCTCAGACCCTGGTAGTAGGAAACCAATGTATAAACCCTCCAGAAGAACCAGAACTTATGACAAATGCTGATTCCGAGGCAGCAAAGAAGCCTGTTAGTGTTTTTGATTTCAAACCATTGCCTAAAGCAACACAATGTGAGAAAAAAAAGAAAAAGCAAAACACTGAGCTCATGCATTCTTATACCCTGTTCACACTAGAAACTTAAGATATCTTAGACCGTCAGATTTAAAGTGGTACCCTCCCGGAATTGGATGCCTGTTCACATCGAGAAACTTACCTTAAGATATCTCAGTAGTGTCACTGTATCTGTGATCTGATCAAAAGTAAAGTATGCGCATGCGCTTAAAATAAAAACGGCCGCAACAGCCAATCAGTAAAAGCAAAGCTTCATAGCGAACGAGAGTGAGTGGTCATTCCTGTATCTAGCCGAAGTAAGTCGAAACTCACTGAGAGAGTTTGTGGAACTCTCTCAGAGAGTTCGGCGGCCTAAGATATCTTAAGTATCGTAGTGTGAACATAGTATTACAAGCACACCCATCAAAGAAATCTTAGAACAAAGGGAAAAACAGAAGGAAGAACAGAAACGTTTAAAAATACAGAACTCGTGAAGCTATAAAGGGAATAAAAGAATCTCAAACTAAGTTCCTGTAGGCCTAAGTCTATTAAATCCAGGCCAAACAGTCCAGTTGTATCAACTTCAAAGGATGGTGTTTTCAGATGTCTTGCTTATGACGAGGAATATTGTGACCCACCAACAAAAGAATGGATCCAGTGATGTAAATGCCAAGAGTGGTGGCATGAGGAATGTTCCAATTATAAAAATGGCATTTTTATTTGTGACTATTGTTAGCTGCACAACTAAACACTTCAACATTACGTTACAATGCATTATGCTTAGTTTGACACTTTGTAAGATGTAAAAACACAGTTATCATTTGTTAAACCATGTAACATATTCAAAAGATAAAATATGTGCAACCTTTTTCAGTGTTGTCATCTTGTCCCAAGGCAAAAGTCATCTTTCCCCAGTACTGGGGCAAGATGACGATTTGTTAATGCTATGAAAAAATAAAATTATCCTTTATTTTTTTTTATTTGAAAAATTAAATGGTAATACATTTAATACTACAAAGGGATACTCTAACAGTTCATGCAAAATTAATTTCACTATACTTAAAAATAAATTAATAAACAGCAAAAATTGTTAACATAGTCATCTTGCCCCGGTCTCCCCTACATCAAAGAAATGTTACTAGTACCATAAGAATTAATGAATTAAGCGAAAATTTATATTTCATCTCTTTAGTCGGTAATGATTTGCGTAAATCCGGTTTATCCGAGTTTTTTGCTTATCCGAGGTGAGCTTGGTCCATATTAACTCGGATAAGTGGGACTCTATTGTACATACATAATGGAAAATTTTGCAGCTAAAATCTTTGTCAAGCGTCATAAAAGAAATACTAGATTTTAAATATAATTTTAACGCTAAATATTCTGATGATCAGCAGTGTAGTGGTAAAAAAAACAGAGGGTATACCCTAGTATAAATATTTTATAGCTTTCTTGAGAAACAGAGGGTATACGGTGTTCCTTTAAAAAATCCAGTGTGTATACGGCGTATACCTCCGTATACCCCTCCACTACATCCCTTCTGATGATATATAACTGTCATTGTTTTCAGATCTTCCGATGGTCTAATTAAAACTTAATAAACGTCCAAAGATAGTTTAAGGCCTATGAAAGTTTTTAATACAAACGTTTTAGGAATCGTCATGATGTTATTTACCACTATAAAATCAATGTCGTCTTAATTCCATTTTTGAAGTACAGGCATCCCTCGGCTTACATATTATGTGACTTACGTAAATTCGCAGTTACGTAATAAATCTCGAAAATTACATTTATGAACACACTAACGCGTTTGATATGCATTTGCATACTTTTTTATCATTATTTTATACATAAAATATGCAGATAAAAGCCACAACCAGAATATAGTTTTATATATTAGTGAGAGTATTTTTATTGAGGATATACACTCAAACCTTTAACAAAACAAATTCACATCTAATTAAAATGAGAAAAAAAAAAATCTGAGGTTCAACTGTAATAATTATGTTAGCTGAATTCAAACCAGAACGAAAGCTAGTTTTAAAATTTTGATGAAGAGGAACGAATGTTTTTTTTTTTCTTCTACCCAACAAACACAGAGCTATCGAAATACAATCGGACGACTGCCGCTTGCCGATTATGGCGGTAACGACACGATATCGGTACCAACACTTTTGTGGTCCCCCGGGCGATAGTCAGTCCGTTAGGCTGGCACTTGGTCGGACCTGTGCCGGCAGGATCGGCGAGACTGCCGGCAGGATACTATGCCGGCTGCAGCCGGGGCCGTCGCGGCCCCGCTGCAGCCCTACAGCAGCATAAATTGAAAAAAAAAATCTTTTTTGATGGCGCCCTCTATTAGCCATCTTGACATGTGTCTTTGTCAATGTTTCAAGGGAGCGCATTTTGACGTTGGAACAGGTTGGTTTCAATCCGAGGACCCCAGGGACAGAAGGTAAACGCCTTAACCACTCAGCCACAGAGCTTTGCTGTAGGGAGGGTTTTTATGGGGTAATACGGGGAAGACATTTCTTTAAGTGATGACTTGTTGTTGTGGATAGTTCGTAGATGGGAAAATTTGAATTTTGAAGTGTTTTAAAGTTGTTGTTTTTTTGTAACTGTCTTATCCGTATTTATTTAAAAGTTAATTTAGTATTTAAATGAATGAAATAAATATTTTAGCGAACTAGTTAAAGCAAACGAATTGATTTTTTTTTTTTATAAATTTAAAAATTATTAAATATTTAATGAAAATAATTATTTTTAGAGGTTTTGTTCAATTAATAAAATTTTCTGATTAGTTATTATAATATAATTACATGCGTTGCGTTAATTTATAAAACATATTTTTATTTTCTTCTATCTTTACAAGAAAAAAGTATTGGATTCATGAAAAATTTCGACTTCCAGTTTTCGACGGATTTACACGTTTTAGGGGTCAGAGATTCCGAAAAACAAGTTTTTACAAAATGTCTGTCTGTGAGTCTGTCTGTCTGTATGTGACACAAATTTTTTGGGCGCTCTATCTCAAGAACTAATGCACGGTATTTAATAAAAATTTATATTCTAGTAGTCCCTAATATAAATGGGTGCTGATTAGTTTTTGGGGTAAATCGCCCCACAGGTGGCGCTGCTATGCTGCGTTTTTCGCGATTTCCGCAATAGCTCTATCTCAAGAACTAATGCACAGATTTTCATCAAACTTTAGATTCAGTTATTCCTTGATATGAATTGGTGATGGTAACGTTTCAGTGTAAATAGCCCAACAGATGGCGCTGCATTTTGCAGGATTTACACGATTTTCGCAATAGCTCTATCTCAAGAAATAATGCACGGATTTTCATCAAACTTCAGATTAAGTTAGTCCTTGACATGAATTGACGTTTTGGTGTAAATCGCTCAACAGGTGGCGCTACATTTTTTGCGATTTCCGCAATCTATCCAAGAACTAATGCTTGGGTTTTTAACAAACTTCAGATTCAGATATACCTGGAAATGAATTAGTGCTGTTTATGTTTTGGTGTAAATTGCTCAACAGATGGCGCTGCTATGCAGCATTTTTCAAGATTTCCACAATAGCTCAATATCCAGAACTAATGCACGGATTTTCATCAAATTTGAAATTCAGATATGCTTTGATATGAATTGGTGATAAATTGATGCAATTTCTTCTACTATTTAAATGATTTAATAGACGTACGTGATTTATGTAGAAGAAAGTTTTGTGATGGCCACAACATACTAGTTTTAACATGGAAAAACTTATTTTAATAAATAAAGTTGGAAATTAATCACTTTAATTAAAATTTTAATTTGAATAAGAATTCATTATCTGTCATTTGATGATTTAAAGTAGAATATATTTTTAATGACAATGTAGCAATATTTATTCTTTTACTTATGAGCCTTTTTTAATCTTAAAATAAAATAGAAATATTATTATTTTTTTCCGTTTAGTAAATAAATTTTTAGAAGGGAGAAATTTCGGAATCTTTCTTTTAAATTTTAATGCTAAAAAGATGTGTAGATTTTTTGATATTTTTATAGCTTGTAAAATAATTTAAAAACCTTTTTAATAATTTGATTTTTAAATAAAATAAGAAACTCAACTATTATTTTTAAAATTAATATATAATTGAAAAATAATTTGAATTAGTTTGTGTAATAATTGAATAGTATTTTTTTTTTCTTTCTATGATTAAGTTTATAATGATTAATAATTTTAAGGGGCGATTTCAAAAAATCTTTTGATGATTCAAAAAATTGTAAATCCATTTAAAAAAGAATTCAAAACATTTTTTAAATAAATAAACATAGACTTTTTTTTGACAATTTTTATGTTTATCACTGTTAGAATTTTATATGAAATATATAACTCTTATCAAAACTCAAACTCACACAAAATTAAGTAAAGGAAAAAATGTCGGCTAAGACTAAAAATTCCGAATTCGGACCGATGTTGGTATTCATCTAATCGTACTACTATCAGAAATGACATTCGGTCCTGCGTCACTTGCCGGTATAAGTCGCTTGCCGATATGTAACCATAAGGGGACCAATTATGGTAACCGGCAGTCGAAAAAGCAGATTCTTGAGTTTCAGTTGCCGATATGCTACCGAAACTTCACCGAAAAAACTGTGCCGATGCCGACACTTAACCGACACTGCCCAGAGCATATTTTAAGGAATTTTCACTGGGCGACAAACGGTTTAGTCTGTTGTTCCGAATAAATGTTCATAAATAAACCCCTACCCCTGATAACAGCAAACCAAATACTAAGAATATCGATTGACTGATAAACTTTTATATCTTATTTGTTATGTCTATTGTACTTCTCCTGTTGCTGGTTAGTAAACTACAAAATCATCATTGAAACATCTAAACCACCTTATTTACAGTTAGATAAAATTAAAGAGGCTACATTGTCGTTTCATACAAATTTTTAATTGTTATGTTAGTAGAGGACCAAACATAACACCTAACCTACTAAATTCGTATGCCTAATTAAAACTTTATATAAGAAAATTATCATTTAAATTCACGTTAAAATATTGTTTACCTTTTCTTAGTTTGTACACTTTGCTTTTGTTAATAACCATAATATATCAGACTAATTAGGTAACTGGAGCCTAGAATAAATTCCGAAATTCAAAAATAAATTTGGCTTGCATCGTTAAATAGTTCGTGAAATAGTACCTTAACTATAGTTTTAGACCCAATGTTGAACTAATCAAGAAAATATACTTCCCTCTTGATGGATGAAAATCATCAAATTTAAAAATAATATAAAATTACTATGTTAAATTTTATAAAATGTTTCCAAAATGTAAAATGAATAATAATTGTAGTGGTTAAATAATTTTGACTTTTACAAGTATTTTGCAAAGACTGGAACAAGGAATCAGATTTTACTCTTTATGTTTTAAAAAATCAAACTGTGTCAATAAAATATTTCCAAAATGCTACAATAACAGTTACAGTGGTTTAAAATTTTAATACTAAGGACTGTCCAGAGTTGTATAATATAGACGCACGCCGTGCACGGACGGTTTTCCGCGATTTTTAGAAAGAAAACCGTTAATTTTTTTTTCTTGTAACTTTTTTTTTTAAATATCGAAATATAAAAAATATTTCCCAATTTTATGTATGATTTATTTATTGTCTGGCAGGGGTGATTCTGTTCCGAAAATTTAAGCCATTCGGTTAAAATTTAAAAAAATCAGACATAAGTCCGAAAATTCAGACATAAAAAAATATCACTAGAAAATATTGGGAATTTCAACAAATGGTCGTCGAAAGAAAAACCAGTTTCGTCAATCGTTCACAGAAATATAATCACCAATTTCGTCAAAGCATTGCGAAAAAAAAGCAAATTTCGTCAAACGATTGTAAAAAAAGATAATTTCATCAAAGAATAGCAAAATTTTATGCATGATTTATTTATTGTTTGCCAGGGGAGATTCTGTTCCAAAAATTTAAGGCTCGGTTCCGAAAATTAAAAAAAAAAATTGGCCATCAATACGAAAATTCAGACATAAAAAATATCACTGAAAAATATTGCGAATTTCAACAAATAACAGTCCAAAAAAAAAAAAATTCGTCAATTGTTTGCAGAAAAAATCACCGATTTCGTCAAAGCATCGCGAAAAAAACGCGAATTTCGTCAGAGGATCGCGGAAAAACGCGAATTTCTTCAAAGAATCGTAAAAAAAGATAATTTCGTCAAAGGATTGCAGAAAAAAACGCAAATTTCGTGAAAGTAATGCAGGAAAAAAACAAATTTCGTAAAAGCGTAGCGGTTTCGTCAAAGGGCCGCGGAAAAAGCGAGAATTTCGTTAAAGGATTGCGGGAAAAAACGGATTTCGTCAAAGGATCGCAGAAAAAATGCAAATTTCGTCAAAGGATCGCGGAAAAAACGGGAATTTCGTCAAAGGGTCGCGGTAAAAACTCATCGGTCTCTTTAATGATAATACCTATGAATGAATGTCTCCCTACAAAATGTGATTCAGTTGTTTCAGAAGCAATGTCAGATTATTTCTGTGAACAGAGTGACTGGCATTTTGTGCGAAGAGGTCACAATATTAAAGATTGGGCTGTTTCTAAAAGCACTGCCAAAATAATTGATAGGAATTCACCCTTCTTACCATGGATTTTTAAGTTTATAATTTTTTAACCAAAATAATTATTCTTTAATTAACATTAATTATTTTTTTTTTTAATGGTAATTATTTTAAAACTACTGATTTTAATTCATATCGTCAAAATAATAAAACACGTTACTTTATTAAACGTTAAATTAATTTGCAGAAAGTTTTTGACCCAATATTTATGTTCGCAGAAAGTTTTTGGTTTTATACAAGTCTGGGACTGTCTTATGAAAATAGTAGAATTAAGCAGGTAGAGAGAACGATTTTCTTCGTGTTTTAAATTTTTTTAACTTTATTAATTATTTATAATGTTTGCAAAATCCTACAATAACAATTATATTCGTTAAGTTATTTTACAGGTAATTGTCTTTAGCAAAACATTTTTTGACAAACACGTGTTTCTCATAGGATTCTTTATCTGGAAATGCTCTACTTTTTACTTTGTTCTCTAGGAACATTGTAATAACAGGTCTTGGATCATAAAAAGTTGTTCCAATTCCATTAAGAGTAATGAACACCCCTGAGTTTAAGGCTTCTCTTTATACTAGTTCCGACTGTTTTTTGGATTTAAGCGTTGTATCTATGGACACAACTCTATGTGCCAACAACTTTATGCGCCAACATTGTGAGGAGTCAAAGTAACCTATGACAGCACCAATTTGTGGAAACAGCAACAGAGTGGGGTTGAGACGCCTTAAAGTAGAAATAGTCTTGCTGTCAATGAGAAGGACGCAAATTTTCAGCTGCGCAACAAAGCCATCACATCATCATTTAAATAGGCGACGTCTTCTTTACCAAAAGAGTTCTCAACATCAAGGTGGCCTGCACTAGAAACCTCTGTTGGTCTTTGTGCATTTAACAAAGCATCTATCCTGTAGGAGATACTCACTTTATCCTCTTCCAATCTTTGAGAAACAAATTCTTTACAACTCAATATAATTTCTTTTCTCACTGCAGACCAGCATCTCTTGGTAGAAACTAACGAGTTGTTTTTATATCTCTGAGGATTTTCTTCAATTTACTAATCACTTTCAGATTCCTAAGTGCCTTTATTTATTTCCATCAACTGTTCTTCGTATCCCTCAGGACTTACCCATTTTTGATAAGCGTAAAAGAATTTGTAAAAAATTTTCTTTGACAAATTCTATATCAATTCTTTATCAGGCAGTGTAATGAAAGACTTTTGACTGTCTGTCTCAAGGTTTTCAAAGTGTATCGGAACATCTAGCATTAAGCAAGCCAGATGTTGTTCACTTTTTTAAAATCTATTTATAATCGAATAAACCCGCGAACAGAAGTTTGTTCAGCTTTTGATGAGTAGGGTTGATGGTTCACAATGTTTTCTCAATGTTTTTGCATGAGAGAAAAATTGTGCCGTACTGCTTTTGCTAAGTTTTTTAAGTGTTTCACGAACTGTACTTCAAAATACGCAGAGAAACAAAAGGCACTTTGATTTTCTGTTCCAGATATTTCTTCAAGCACTTTATAACGTTTAGAGAAGAAACTCGATAAAATGTTGCTTGATGATTCCAACTCCGACACAGTTAAGTCAGACTTGAGCAAATCATCAAACACAAAGTTAGTCTTTACCAAATACTGTTTCATAAGAGCACAGAGACCGCTGTTTTTGCCTGTATTTTCCTTTACCCACTTATAGTTAAGCCTGTCAACTTATTTTTTGCGATATTCTCAGTGCACAAATTATCAAATACAACCTTGACAAAATCCACGAAGCCTTCTGCTTCTCGTATACTGAATTAACATCGTCCTAGAAAAATTCGTTCTATGTCCTGTTCTTTTGAAAAAAAATCGTGCTCTAACAAATTTGGTATCAACTCCATATTTCTCAAGAGAACCATCTACTTGGGCAGCAAAACAAACATCATTTTCTAACTGTGATACGGTGTTTTCTTTTACTGCTATGATATCTGTTGCCATTCTTATCATCTCCTGAGTGAAAGAGTCACCTTATATTACCCAGCAAAGAGGAAATTGCTGGCCAGCAGCAAGATAGGTGCTGGCAATGATGGAGAAGTGTTGGCTAATGGGTTACCACTGCTGGACAGTTTCAGTCAACTTTGCTGTTGGAAATCATCAGATAAAATTCTGGTGGGATTCCGTTTTATCTCATGCGCTGGCCCACCACTACATGGAAGTGCACGAACTTTTGCAGTATTATTGCTGGGAACCCTTACGCTAGGTGGCGTTGCGAATATCGAAGACATTGAGTATTTGAACACAAATCTGAAATGAATATCTTAACACAATTTAAGCTGTGAAGCTAATTTTTTTTTTGAAAATGTAAATAATATAGCAACATTGCCAAAAATAAAATAAATAAGTAAATGAATAAATAAATAAATGCTTTATTTCAACGCACTTTTTTTCTCTCCTTAACCCTAGATCTACCGGGAATTTTATTCAAGTTTTAATAAAACGTTCTACACCAGAATTTTTATTTAAAACTATTTAACTTTTTTATTTACTTTATTTTTGTCTGGTTTATATACTTAGTTTATTTTAAAGAAATTTCTGGTTTGAATGAATATTTTGTATGTACCTGTCGGGTCCAATGGACCCGTCTGGTAGACGGAGGGTTAAGGGTGTATTTCAATCCAAACTGCTTATTTTCTGATTTATTTTTTAATTCATTTTTGCTTTCAAACGCACCAAATTGGCAAATTCTCTTATTCAGAAACTACATAATGTGCCGTGCTTGTCGATTTTTTGATAAATGCAGAAAATATTGCAAAAAGTGCTGTAAAAGTTGACGTTTTGAACCGAATTTTCTGAAGCGAGAGATCTGGGAATGAAAAAAATGGTCATGCTGAGAAAATAATTGTTTAAAAATCAAATTCTATTGAATTGAGCGAAAAATGAAATCACATGGCCCCTAATATATCGCTTCAAAAATCACCCCAGCAAGTTTCATGTTTTTACTTTTAAAAATGAGTCTGAAAATGTCTCAGAAAATTTCGAGCTGTTGAGGGTGGAAAAATATTTTTTCGAATACACCCTTAAATCTGCTTTTACTAAGTTACAAAGGATTTCGGTTTTCATAATTTACACAGTTCAGAATCAATAATAATAAAAAAAGCGTATAAAATATATAGGGGGGGGGGAGAGGATTTCTATACAATACAATAATTTCTATACCAGTTTAATGATTGGGAACGTAAATCACAAAAGAACAAACTTGAAATAGTGTAATGAGAATTTGGAAGCTACGAGCGGTGATAGCATACGCTGAAAGTACTTTCTCATGTCCGATCACGAAAACCAAACAGCATCGAGCGCGGTTAGTACTTGGGAGGGTGACCACACGGAAACCGCTGCAAGCTCAAATATTTCGATACACACTTCTACAGATATTTCTATAGCTCTTGGTGAAACTAGCTTATAGAAAAAAGAGCCATAATACATTTTATATATATATATATAGAATTCTATAAAAAATTTTTGTAAGGGAAAGTGCTGAGCCAGCAAAGGAATAGCAGTGGAATAGGTGCTAGCACTGGAGGAAAAGTGCCGGATTGAAGTAATGTGATGGCATACCATTGCTGGCCTGCTGTTGGCCATCACTGATGGGCCAGCTGCATCCCGCACGGACACTTTTCTACAGGTTTAAGTAATGGCACCATTGCACTTTACCGCTGATGGCAGTGCTGGCTGCCATCTTTTTTCCAGCTGATGGCCCACTGTTTCTTTCTTTGCTGGGTATTCACCTGTTTTAAAAAAAGTTGCCGGCACCATACCCTATCACTGGGTGACAATATCGTGGTACTAGGCGACACTAGTGTCGCCTACTTTATATGTTATTTTATGCTCTGACACTGCCGGCTGCGGTTCGATCGTCTCTGAAAGGTATGTGTTTGCTGGGTAGCTTCACCTGTTCATTTAATGTAGATTGAAAATTGTTTAAATCAATTCATCAATGCTAAATTTATAAATCTCGCATTCCATAAGAAGTTTTTTTTTATTTGAAAAGTGTTCTTTCAGTTTGTTCTTATATTTTTTCGTATTTTTATAGTTTATATCCGAGTAAATACTGCTGCATGATGCTTTATTCGTAAAATAATACTGTGTAAATAATATATATCTACCCTATATATATAAAATCCTTATGAAACGAATTTATGAAACGAATATATGAAACGGATATATGAATCGACTGATTAAATTTCTGATTATGTTTCAAGCGATTTCTCCTAAAATATGGAATACTTTGCGATGAAATTAACACCAAAAATCAGTCTATATCCGCAGATCACAAAACTGGTATTAGAATTTTTAAATTCGAATTAGTTTTCGAAATATTAATTTTTTTTTCTAATTTTATATACATTTTTCTAATGATGGCAACTCAAATAATCAAACAGATATTTTTTTTTCATATTTCAGAAAAGGTTGACATGGTAACCCGGCAATTGTTGTTTATTTGATAATGAATGTTTATTTACTTTTATTTCTTTTTATAAATTACATAAATTATTTTGTTCTACAATTATTAATTTTTTTATATATATATTTCCTTTAGAAAATAATAGAAAATAATTACAAAATACGGTACTACTTAGTTATTCCGTTGACCAATTTCGCCAAATTATATAAATCGCCAAAACACTCGCCAAATTATACAAATTGACATAATTTTTATTTTAAATAACGATAGAACAATTAAATTAGTATAACATTAATAAATATACAAATGAAAAGTCGAAATAAAAATCACTTGATGACGTAAACACGTGTAACTTGCTTAAAGTCAAGTGAATGTGACATTTACAATCAACCATTATTGGCATTTAATCTTATAGTTTGGCGATAGATTTTTGGTCGACGGGATAACTAAGTAATACCAAAAATGCATATGTAACTGGTATTTGAAAAGGAGGTTTTCGCCAAATTTTCGTAAAAAAAAAAAAAAAAAAAAAAAAAATCACGCCAAAATTGCTGTGCGTATATGACATCTGGCCAAATATTACCACTCGAAAAAAAATCCTAACTGGCGAGTTCAAAAAAAGCTATTGGCGAGATTTGCATCCGGCTAGTGTAACAGTACCAAGAATTCTTTGCAACCATGGCAAATTTTATGTAGTTTTATTGGGAAAAAAATTTTGATTTTTAATCAAAATGAAAAACTTACGGTCCCATATTGCCGCGATTTTTTTCTGACACCAATGTCATATACGGAATGGGCACTTAACTGGCGCCAAAGTATCGTTATTTTGCTTGATATGGTAAGCCGGATGTTGTTGTTTATGCTGTTGATGCGTTCCCCAAATTGGCATCGTTAAAAAATCGCGCCAATATGGGACGTATATGACATCTGTGCCAAACTTTCATATGAACGGCGAAGGGATGAGACCGTATTTGTTTATGGCAGTTGATGACTTGAACTATTATAATATAGATGGAATGATGGCGATACAATAACATTTGGCGACTTATCACCTGTACCTGGCTAACATTAAAGTACCAAAATGGCACCTAGAGTATAAAAAGCGAAGTGGTCCGCCTGGAATTGTTGATGATAGTCACATGACTTAGGCTATTGTTATAGAGATTGTTTTAAAATACCGGGAGACAAAGACTCTGTATACTTAATTTATTTTATTTTATCTTCTTTTCAAATATTTAACTCAAAAAACAGATATTCAAAATAAGAAACCGTACTAAATTATAAGTCATTAAAATTTTTCCTTAAAAATTATCTTCGTCCTTATCGTTAATATTTATATATATATAATAAATATTGCAGTTTCTTACGAAATTTTACCTAATCAATTTAGAAATTTGACTTACGTAAAATTCAAGTTACGTAAAAGTTCGCGGAGTGCTTACGTAAGTCGGGGGATGCCTGTACGCTTCTTTTTAAACTCATATTTGAAATGTATTAAACACAAGACCAGACATATAGGATTTTTTTTTATTTAGCTTTGTTAAAATCCACTGTATTAAACATTCCAAAACATTCTTCAAACTGCCAGAAAAGACAGATTAGGATCTTAAAACAATGTACAGAAAAAAGTTTTAGTATCAGCTTATTAACAATTCCTGTGATTTTAGTCATGATTATTCCGTCTTGTGTAATCTACCAAGGGCGTCATATTTCAGTTGTGCTGTAAGAAGGGCCTTGAAATTTTACTGGAATCATCCAGATTGTCTTCCTTTACGTATACAGTGCACATGCATTCAAATTACTTCCCCACTTGTAAATTTGCATTTTAGTTTAATTTATCAAAGAAACCAATATTTTCTACATTAAAAGCATACCTCTAGAAGGAAAGAAAATTCATGCGTCACTTATATATTATGAATTACTTTCCAACACTACCAGAATACTTTACTGAAATCTCATTATTTAATAAAATTTAAAAAAAAAAGTTATCTAAATAAAAACCTCATTAATACACATCAGTTTGATTATGTTTGAAATAGTGTAGCACCATTAAAATAGATTGCAAATGAATTTTTCCCATAAGCCATAATGTGAAGGAGTTCTTTTGTGTGTCCCTGTAAATGAACGATAAATGCTAAATATTTCATATTCCGCAGGAAGAATGTTGTATTGCCCCTCAATGGTGCACACTCAGAAATGAATACTCAGATTTCACGAAATTTTCTTTGTTTTTGACGAAACGGTTTCCTGGAATATGCTCCGAGCGAACATTTCGTCAAATTGATGAAATTACTTTCTTCACTTGTTTGACGATATAAATTTCCTCAAAAGTTTCCTCAAAAAAGTGCTGGTGGCGCCATCTATTGAACAGTTTGGAAGCTCCTCAACCAAGGGAAGAAAAAAATCACTTCTCGTTTTCCTCGGCGTGATTTGAACCCGCGGGCTTTGGGGTGGGAGACACTTGCTCTACCGACCAGGCTATTGGGGACTTATATGAATGCGCTTTTAGACTGATCTAATGAAAGCTGCCGCGTGATTATATTTTTATAAGATAGATTCTAATTTTATCGGTGCTGAAAGTTTTAAGGAAGGCTAATTTATTATTATGTTTTTCTCATGGTCAATGAATAATTATAATATGGCTTGGTTAAATCATTTATTAATGAAATTTTCTTTGCTCAATGAATGGTTAGAATATGGTCTGGTTAATTTGTTGCACACAAATAACGAACTGTGAAGTGCATATTGCGTGAGATTTTATCACGTTGAATACATGGATAAGATTTTAACACTTTACTGCTTATAAAAGGGAGAGGGATCAATTATGTTTATGTTTAATCTGATTAAAAACAGAATACACTTCTTAAATAAATTTTAAAAAAAGATATCCCGGATCTTTGAAATTTTATTGATTAAATTTTCTTTTTTGATGTTTTTGAACACATGAAATATATTCTTTTCGAATTAAAACATAACGAACAGCAACATAAGTAATAATAATAATAATAATAAGCATTCCTAAAAATTTTAACAGCTAAAAAAATAACTTATGAAGAAACAATAACTACCTATATTTCAGTATTTTCTGAAAAGCACTAAAAAGTGCTGTTTTAAAAATAAATTATTACGGGACTAATACAAACAAGCAGATATCTGCTTGCTAAAATCGCAGGATTTGAGGAGGTACAGCAACGGTTTCCTTAAAATGCATTGAGTCTGACCGTGATTGAGGAAAATCTTTCGTCAAATATCTGAGAGTTTACCTTTCCTAAAAAGTCACGTGATGGTGATAGGAAATGATCGTCAAAAACGACGAAATACAGCTTGAGGATTGCTAAATCGTCAAAAGTGAGAATTCTATTTCTGAGAGTGTGCGTATCAATTTCATTATGTTTGAAATAGTGTAACTTCACTAAAATACGACGTAATTTTTTTCCCCATAGAGCATAATGTAACGAAATTATTTTGTTTGTTCCTATAAACGAAATAAGATAGCGAAGTTCGGGTTTGTGTGTGTATAACAGCAACTCATAAAGTTGTATTTGTACTAAAAAGATTTTTTTTTTTGCTTTCAGGTACGACCCAATAAGATTCACAGCTGGTGATGGCTACACCAGAGGAAAAAGCTCAGTGTGTGGAATGTTTCATAGAGACAAACTCAGATACATAAGTCCAAAGGATTTTCTGAACAAAATACGGCCGTCACCCGCCATCCAGGCCCAATACGCGCATGGCACAAGGTGTTTATAGAGACCGGTAGTGTGCTTCATAAAAAATACCGTCTCGACGTTTATCGTGCAACCAAAGGTGCTCATGTGAAGCTCTTTTAGCATCACACACAACTTTGGAACTTGCTGTTCATGATACAAACAGATTTGTGTCTAATTTCTTTTAAGTTTTATGAAGAATCAAAGTTGTAAAGATAAATTGTTGGTTTGCAATAAATTCGATATTTTTAGTCTGAACTTTTTGTAATTTGTTTGTATTGACCAGGAATTTAAGTTAAATGTAGTCACAGGTTTCCTATTTCGCGATTACACTTCCTCGGACGTGGGTGCAGTCCTGGAGAGGACTACAATATTACAAGTATTGAAAGTAGTGTTGTCCCAGTAAAATTCCAAAAAATAGATATTCTTGAAGGAGGATTTATCAATAAGTTTTTGCCCTCACATAGAAATAATTGCGTGAAATTTATGAAACTGCTACACCGTATTAGGCCTTTTCTATATAGTCACCGTACACAGTAACATATTTCTGCAAATGGTATTTCAAAGAGAGGGGGAGGATGTATTCCAGGAGGCGCGATAGTAGACACAAAGAGGGCCATTTTTTAAACTTTTACCGGCGCCCACATGTGACATATTGTTGGAAAGGTCTGTGACCACTTATTTATGCTATGCACCTTCCCAGACCCTCCCCCTAAATTTGCCCCCCAGGGTTAATGAATGTTGTCCACAAAATTTAGAAAAGTGCCCTTCGGAGAGCAAATTTGGGGGGAGGGGGAGGGAGGTGCGTTGCCTGAATAAGTGGTTACAGGCCTTTCCAACAATATGTCACATGTGGGGGCCGGTTAAAGGTAGAAAAATGCCCCCCTTTGTGTCTCCTATCGCGCCTCCTGGAATACATCCTACCCCCTGTCTTTGAAATATCGGTTGCACAAATGTGTTACTGTGCACACTGACTATGTAGAAAAAGACTAATAAAATGTAGCAATTTCATAAATTTCATTCAATTATTTCTATGTGAGGGCAAAAATTTTTTGATACACCCTCGTAATTTTTCATTGCAAACTACTTGACACCTGAACAGAATAATGAATATTGATTCTATATTTTGTTTCACACGCGTATGCAAAAAGGTTAAACCCAACTAACTTAGACAGTTATCTTTTCTTAAGCTTATTTTTATTTTTAGTTCATTCAAAATCTACTTAAAATACTGTAATCTACTAAATGAACAATGTAAGCAGCATGAAGTTATCTACTCTTTATCACATATCAAAAAACTAACAGTTAAGATGCCAAAATAAACTAATTACAAGAATTAGTTTTATTCTCATTCAAATCACAATTTGTGTGCACAGCAATTCATTTCACGAATCATTCATTTCTCGCTATTTTTTGTTTCTTTTAATTTCTTTCAGCACAACAGACGTGCTAATAGAACCTTTCTTGAAAAGAACCGTGCCCACGCCTTAGGTGAGATGAAACCAAACGTTCAAATAAGGAAAATATGTTGTAACATCAATGCGATAACATCCATAGTCATTGTGTATTCATTATGCGTTTAATAATCTTGGATATAAGTAATTTACATGGACAACCTTCATTTTTTATGATCATTTGCATTTGTTATTGATTTGAAGAAAGTAATTCTTTAATTGAATATACTATGAAGTTATCTGAATTTTTATTTGTAGTTGCAACAGGGCATTTTAACATGATTACGTTTGGATTTATTTAAAAAAAAAAAAAAAGAAAGAATGAAAAAGGGAAAGAAAACTATAGAAACAATGTAACTAGTTTATTGGATTTCGTATGAGTAAATATTACGGGTGAATAATTAAAATTTCAAATAAAATTTTTAGCATTTTCCTTACTTAGTTGAAAAGTATTTATGACTTTGATTCGTCTGTTCTCCCATCTTTTCGTTCTCTAATTTTCGTAAATATATACTTGGATCGCTACGATATTTAAATATGTTACTAAAAATTACTAACAGTGTGTTCTTTACTGAAAATAGCATCCATAACGTTTGTACTTGTTTTTAAAAGGACACAGAAGAATTCGGAGACATTATGCTCTTTGGGTGATAATTATTTGATGAGCGTTTTAATCTTTTTTTTTAAATAGAACAAAACTAAACATACTACAGCATGTTTTTTCTAATGAAAATGCTGTCCGTAACCAGTGCCGTAGTCCTAAAAAAAAAACAACCAGAAATTATATGCCACAGCAGAGTTTTCAGCCTTTATATTTCAAGACATACTTAACCTAAGACGGATCTGATGCATATCCATCTTGTTGTTCGAAATAACCGCCATATTGGGGGCCGTCTCAACATTAGTCTACCGCCAGAGTTAGGGTTGTCATATTTAAAAGGACCTGTGTTCACCCCCATTGACTAACGTTAATAACCTGTTCAGATCGGATACTTAAGATATCTTAAGGCGTCATTTTTGAGATGGTACCCTCCCTGAAATGAATACCTTTTTTACATCGTAAAACTCATCTAAGATAACTCTGTGGTGAGTTGCGTAGTAAAAGAAGTTGTAAGATGTTCATTTACTTGAATAGACTCCAATTAATCAACAACAACAATTTAATAAATAAAACGTAACGAAAAGAATGCCGATCCTTTGTTGCACGGCTTGCAGTATAGCAGACACAGGTTACAGCACCGCCACATTTCTAAATCATAACAGCAGCCAGAAATGGAAGTAGAAGTGTTTTTACTGTCCTTGTAGCGTCATTTGTTGAACACACCAGGGAGGATGGATACATCACCATAGAGTATCCCTCCAGTGAACAAGGTGAACGATAAAATGTAAGAGTGTAATACAATATATGAAATATTATAAAATTTGGAATATGAAATATGATATGGAATCTGGAATATGAAATATTATAATATATATTATATAATCTGGAGATCCATCCCTTTAATAGAGCGCGAGCAGTTGTTTCCGCAGTCATATCAATTGTCGGAATGGCTTCAGGCCACCTGGTAAATCGATAAATGATTGTTAAACAATATTGATTATCATCAGATGGGGGAAAAGGACCAATGAAGTCTAAATGAATGTGGTCAAAATGAGCATCAGGTAGGGCGAATGTACCAATAGGAGATTTTGTGTGCTGTGTTATTTTGGCTCTTTGGCAATTATCACAGCTAGGAACCATAGATTTAATATCCTTGTGCATGCCAGGCTATATGAATCATTTAGCAATTAAATTAATAGAAGCTGACATACCGGGATGTGAGAAGAAATGCAAATTGTCAAAAACTAGTTTTCGCATACTTTGGGGAACAAATGGTTGGGGATGTTGTTGAGACATGTCACAATATAAAGAAATATCCTCAAGAGGAAAAGTAATGTCTTTCTAATTTTAAGGATGTAGTATTAGATTGCAAAAGTTTTTGAAGTTCCTCATCAGTTGATTGAGCTGAAACAAATTCTTTAAAATCAAGTACATTGCATTCCTTCTGCATTGCTTAATAATAGAGATGTGGTGGAAAGTTCTATAATCAGTTGAACCCGATTATGAAAGTTTAGCATTTTTAAAAAGTTCTACAGAACGTATTTTGATAGGAATTCTGTTGTTTCTTAGATACCTATTCAGATATGGTTTTAGCATTTTGCATATTGTTCTACGTTGCGTAGTCATAAAATAGGGGCGGAAAGTTCCATAATCATGTGAAAACGATTATGAAAGATTAGACTTTTCAAAAAGTTCCACATGGCGGGTATTGATATCTTCCTTTGTTGATTAGGCAATGTTTGGGGAGGTTTTAGTTTATTGCGTATCATTCTACGTTGCTTGGTTATAGAATTATGGGGGAAAGTTCTATAATCAGATGGACCCCAATATGAAAGATCAGCCTTTAAAATGTTTTTACTGGATGGATTTTATCAGTTTGTTTGTTTGCATTATTAGTTAAATAATTTTTCAAGATTTGTTTTATTATATTGCATATTGTACTATCATTCTTTACCAAATCCTTCTGTGATTGATGAACTAAATTTCCGGCGTCCTCTACTTCGATAAAGGTGATTTAAAAGCACGTGCTAAAGTTTTTTTTTGCAAAAATTAAGAAATTCCGATTTTCGAAAAAATCGGATTTTCTGATGCAGTAATTTTTTCTATGTAATGTCTGGCGAGTTTCCGACCTATGCCGCCATTATTATTTATTTTTTAATTCGGTGATTATTGAAAATTAAAAATTTCCTTAGTCGGGAAATTCTGCTTCATTTACAGCAGATGTTATGAAAACCAGATGTGCGAATCATTTTCGGTTTTGAGTTTCTTTAGCCTTTTTCCCCGAAAGAATGGCTTTTTTTATTTGGGCCGTTTGATGAGTTTTTAATCAACATCTCGACTAACTATCAAAAATTTTAAATTCTGAGTCTCAGGTGCATTTGGGCTTGCCTTGAACTATCCTCATGCAAATTTTCAGCATTGTACGTGCGATAGATTTTCCTAGCCTTCACACACAGATATGCTGACACACACACACACACAGAGCGAAACTTTCTTTTATTAGTATATATAAGAAAATTTTTGTTAAATTAATAAATTATGAAATATCAGTAAATTAGATTTTAGTCACAGAAAACACGAAGTAGCATCAATTATTTGTACATGAAGAACAACAATGTACTCATTAATTGCTATAAGTAATAAACATAAATTTTAAAACGGCAAAATACCTTTATTTATTTCCATTTCAACATGTTTCATTGCATCAGACGGAAACATTCTCAAGAAAATAAAATGATAAAAATATTTTCACAAAAATTCAAATTGAAAAACTAGTAAACAAAAACAAAAATCAGGCAAACACAAACATAATGAAATTAACTGCAATATTAACAAGTAAGAAAAAATCATGCGTCAAGCATAGATTATGAAACACTTTCCAACACATTCAGAATAATATAACAAATCTGCACTGTTTAAAAAATTAAAATATTACGTCTAATTCAACCATATGGAAACGCATAATACATTTCAAAACCCAATTTCAGCTGTTCCCATCCACAGTCGGAAAATTATGCGAATTTTTTCAGAAGCCCTGTATATGATTTATAGATTTGAATCTATTAGCTACATGCAAGCCAAAATTTAGTTCACTTAAGAGATACATAGTTGAAAATTTACCTTCAGCAATTTCCTCTGATAAGGAGAACGGTATGTGAATACTTTTGTGCAGCCCTGAATTTGAGGTATGGACTTTATATGTAACGAGTAAGATGCAAAAAATTAATTAAATTTAAAAGCGCATACTGAATTTTAAACCGTGCACTCCAGCAATTATTACTCAAAGACAATACTGTACTGTAACAGATTTCTTTTATGTGTCCCTGTAAATGAATAAAAAATGCTATGAATCTCCTGTTGTAACGTGATCGTAGTGAAATTCAGTGATTTATATCAGTTTCAATACATTTGAAATAGCATAATGCCATTAAAATACTCTGCAAACGATTTTTCCCCATATACCATAATGTAATGGAATACTTTTGAGTGACCCTGTAAATGAACGATTCATCCTACATACTTCATATGCAATACCAAATATGCTTTGGTGACCCTAAATAACCTTTACCAATTTCATGAAAATCCGAGTATATGTACGGGAGTTATTCCCCATATACCATAATGTAATGAAATACTTTTGAGTGCCCCTGTAAATGAACGATTAATCCTACATACTTCATATACAATACTAAACATGATTTGGTGACCCTAAATAACCTATATCAATTTTACGAAATTCCTAGCATATTTACGGGAATTATTACCCATATACCATAATATAATGGAATACTTATGAGTGCCCCTGTAAATGAACGATTAATCCTACATACTTCATATACAATACCAAACATGCTTTGGTGACCTTAAACAATATTTATCAATTTCATGAAATTCCGAGTATATTTACGGGAGTTAGAGCGTGGACAGATGGCCAGACGGACTGACGGTCAGACAAACCGAATGCACAAACACTTTTCAACTTTGTTGGAAAGTGTTAAAAATGGAAATTTGCGAACGCAAATTATTTTATATTGTTGTTTCATGATTCTGTATAACATTTCTTTCCAAATTTTAGGAAGTTCCGTGGAGGCTGAATCATTGCAAATATTCTCATTGCGTAAGAAGATCTCTATTGATTCTCTGATGATGAATGACAAATAAGATCTTGATAGATAAATTATTCTACTATTTTTAAAATCTATTTGTAAAGGTTCTCTGTTATATAGTCTGGCCAGAGTTTTAGTTTTCTTGTTGTATTTGATGTCTTCTATATGTTTTTTGATCCTAGTTTTGAGCTTTCTATTTGTCGTTCCTATATAAAATTGGCAATGAACTGATAATGATGTACTATCTGCTGATAATGATAACTGATAATGTAATGATCCTTTGAATTTGCATGAAGAACAAGTAAAAATTAAGAAGCAATAATCGAACGCTTTATAATATCAAAGCAGTTTTAATTTTTGCTACCGTCATCAGTTAAAGTAAAACAGACTTTTTTAATACGCCACAAGAAGCTCGCTCAAATTTAAACAAAACAAGTAAGAAAAAATCATGCGTCAAGCATAGATTATGAAACACTTTCCAACACATTCATAATAATGTAACAAAACTGCACCGATTAAAAGATGTCTAAAGTTCGGACTTTCCAGCGGCAGTGTTCAAGAAAGAAGTGAAAAAAACAAAATTGTTGAAACAAAAAAAAAAAAAAAGGGATAGAGCAAAGAAGCTTTATTACTGAATCTTAACTCATGCCTACGTATGCAGAAAAAAAGAAAAATTTCTTAATGATATACCTAAGTTAATCAAGCAGTCCACATTAACTAAAATATTCAATAATTAAGAAAGTTACAATTTTTTCTTAAATTATATGTCCCCTTAACGGTGTTCTCAACTGCTCTGCTCAACAAGCGCAAAACGTTTGACACATTTATAAGTTAATTTTTAAACGGAAAAATATAAAGTTGGAAGGCCTGACTATGGAAGCGATTTGGAATCGAACAGTGGTTTCCAATTTTTTTTTATATAGATAAATTACCTAGTGAGTTGCAAGCGATTTTTATCACATGATAAAGACGTTTTTCACTCTTCCTTGAGTGGTTATTCTTCTTTCGAGCGGGAATTCGGTTCAAAACGCCCACTTTGACACTATTTTCTGAAAGACTTATTTCGTTTGCAAAAAAACGGAAAACACAGTTCGATTACATAATTTCTGAACAACAACACCTGTGCTGGTTTCATGCATCTCCGAATAAAAATAAATTAAAACTTATGTCATAAAGTTGTCCTTTTCGATTTGAGAACAGCTTTAAATAAAGGTTTTTGTTTTACTTTTTATTTTGTTAGGATTTATTTAATGAAAATGATTGTTTAATTTAGTATTAATACTTGTTATATGCAATTTTTAATATATGAATGTCATATTTTGCTTTTTTAAGTAGTGAATTTTCTTTTCCCTTTTATTGGAAAATCAATATTTTTGATGACCCAAAGTTCGGAAAAATCCGAAGTTCGGACTTGGTAAAGTCCCGACGATTCCGGACTTTAGACTTTGTACTGTATTACGTTTTAATTCAACCATATGGAAACGCATAATACATTTCAAAACCCAATTTCAGCTGTTCCCGTCCACAATCGGAAAATTATGCGAATTTTTTCAGCAGCCCTGTATATGATATATAGATTTAAATCTATTAACTACATGCATGCCAAAATTTAGTTCACTTAAAAGATACATATATTTCAGTTGAAAATATACCTTCAGCAATTTGCTCTAATAAGGAGAACGATTCGTGAATACTTTTGTGCACCCCTGTATTTGAGATATAGAATTTATATATAACGAGTAAGATGCAAAAAATTAATTAAATTTAAAAGTGCATACCGAATTTTAAACCGTACACTTCAGCAATTATTACTCAAAGACAGTACTGTACTGTAATCGATTTTTTTTGTGTGTCCCTGTAAATGAATAAAAAATGCTATGAATGGCTTGTTCTAACGGGAAGCAGGACGTTTCGGTCCCGCCATTTCGGTCCCGCCGTTTCGGTCCCGAGACATTTCGGTCCCTGGCCATTTCGGTCCCGAGACATTTCGGTCCCTGGCCATTTCGGTCCCGAAAACATTTCGGTCCCAAGACATTTCGGTCCCAAGACATTTCGGTCCCGACACATTTCGGTCCCGAGACATTTCGGTCTCAAGACATTTTGGTCCCGAGACATTTCAGTCCTTAACCATTTCGATCCCTTGCCATTTCGGTCCCTTCTCCAGCAAGCTGAAATTTTATGCACTTGAAATAGGTGACATAATTTTATAGGGGACATTGTAGAGTTTTTTAAATAAAGGTCTTAAAATTTTAGTAACAACTCGCACAAATTTCGTATGGTAATTATTTTAAAAAGCAGGGGGTGGGGGGATTCACATTTTCTATATTTTAGTGTATTATAAGTATAAGGTCCTGATAAATTAAAACGTTTATAACTCGCTAATTAAATTATCGCAAAACACTCATATGTTGTATGATAAACGTAATCTTTATAAAAGGAGGGACATTATCGGATTTTTTAACTGAACGCCCTAAATTTTAGTATAACCCGAATATAAGGACTTGAAAACGCAAACACTTATAACACAGATCAAACTTGTCGCCGCCCACACAAATTTCGTATGTTAATCATAATCGTTTTAAAACCCCCCGGGGGGGGGGGCTCTGTTTACTTTTTCTATATTTTAGTGTATCATAAGTATAAGGTCCTGATAAATTTAAACATTTATAACTCGATCTATAATTATTGCAAAGCACTCATATTTTGTATGGTAAACGTAATCTTTATAAAAGGAGGGATATTATCGGATTTTTTAACTGAACTTTCTAAATTTTAGTATAACCCGAATATAAGGGCCCGAAAACCGCAAACACTTATAAGTCGGATACAAATTGTAGCACCCCATGCAAATTTCATATGGTAGAAGAAATCGTTTTTAGGAGTGGATGGAAGGGGGAGTTCTGTGGATTCTTTATAGAAGCTCCTCATATTTTAGTCTATATTAAATATAAAGTCAAGACAATTTAAAAACATTTATAAGTCGAGCTTTAATTTTCATATGCAAATGTCCATGCACTGCACATATTCAAAGTTTCTGCACATATTCTAAATTTATGTAGAATGGCATTTCAGTTACTCCTAAAATCAAGATAACAGGGTGAAAAGTACAAAAAACATCGAGAAATGCTGTTCTTTTCAAAACATTCATATTTCTTCAAAGAATGAAAGTAATTATGTGGGAGGTCCGGTCTACGGTTGAACTCGGGAGCGAAAAGGCTATTGTATGGAATGGGGATTTGCATCTGACATTTGTATAAAGATGACAAACTGTTAAGACGGGCGTTCACAATTGTTTGGCATGCAGAATTTTCGTTAAGAAGGGGATAATAGTATTTAGATGCTACTTTATTAGTATTTCAAATAATACACTATGACGCAAAAGTTTAGACAATGAAGAAATTCTTACATACTTTGAAAAATATTTATTCAATTTTCAAATCACTGCTTGAAATTAATGTGCTGTACATATAAACAATATTTATAACAAAGAAAAGTGGAATTGTGCATATTGCAATAAATTAAATGGTAACAAAAATAAACTGCTGTCTCAAAAGTTTAGACACAAATTAAATAAAATCGAAATAAACAATTTTTAAAACCTGGTTGCGCATCCATGCTTATGTATTACGTCATATACACGAGATTGCATGGAAGAAACTAAATCTTGCATAGTTTGTGGATCGATATCGTACCATGCATTCTCAATAGATGTCTTAAGTTCCTTTTCAGAAGAGTATTGTCTAGCGTTGCTATAAACTTTGCGACACATGATGCTCCAAAGGTTTTCTATAGGGTTAAGATCTGGGCTACATGCTGGCCAGTCGAGAACTCTTATATTATGGGAATTAAACCAAGATTTTGAATGTTTTGCAGTGTGAATTGAAGCATTGTCTTGCTGAAATTCCCACTGAGGACCCCCTAGAAGCTCAGCAAATGGCAGTAGGTTTTTTTCTAATGTCTGTGTATAATGCTGTGAAGTTTGACGACCACTGGTGAAGGTCAGAGATACTTGTCCATTATAGCAAAAGGCTGCCCAAACCATCACCGAGCCCCCTCCTTGTCTGCGACTAAAAAAACGTCGAGGTTCCTTCCGCAAGTCATGCCAATACGATAAACAACCATCTGGACCATCCAGATTCCACTTTTTTTCATCGCTAAATATGACTGACTGCCATTTCTCTCCATATGACATATGCTTTCGAGCCCACATAAGTCTTTGTAACTTATGATGTGGTTTCAGAGCTCGTTTCTTCTGGATTTTGCTATAAACGATTGTTCCTTTTTCCAAAATTCGTCTACGAATCGTATCCTTTGATACAGAGAGTCCCGATGAGCTTTGAACTCCACGTACGCTCATTTGTTGAGTACTCGCTAGTCTTTGTATCAGGCGATCCTCTCGTACATTTGTCACACGCGGCCTCCCAGACCGACATTTTGCTTTATATTCGGAACCACTCGATAAAACTCGATAAATAGATTTTTTTGACCTATTAATAATAGCAGAAATTTCAGAAACGCTCTTCCCTTCACCTTTCAACTGCCAAATCCTTGAAACCTCATTCACTTGAATTTCTTTAGCTCTCGGCATGTCGACTATGAAGCGCAATCGTTTGCAGAACTTAAGTACTCCAAATTTGTGACATCATCGATTCTAAATTTGCATATGCCAGCGAATATTCAAAGAAATTTAGAATAGTGTCTAAACTTTTGCGACAAGCACATTTGAATTTTTATGAAAAAAATTAGTATTATAGCAAATAAAACGACTGTCTTTTGTACATAGCATTTTAAATCAGTTTTTGAATATATTTACAGGTTTTTGTAATTCTGACGTCATAATTCTACATTTTAAAGCTGAATGACGTCATTGTCTAAACTTTTGCGTCATAGTGTATACCAACACTATCATAAAAAAGTTTTAAAAAAATCTCGGCACCGGGTTTTGATTTGCTATTTGATTAATATCATACTGTATTTTATTAATTGGTTAATATCATCTTAGAAAAATTGAAAACATTCATAGTTAAATTGTTAAATAAAAAAATTCTCAAAAATTAAATTGTTTTTATTAAAGGTATTTGTTAATAACAATTCAAAATAATTTAAATTATTAATTGTTTATACAACTAACTTATCAATTACTTGTTTAAAAACTATTACATGAACTATATAATAGTTATTTTAGGGTAAATGCAAACATATTTTTAAAATTGTCGGTTATTATAATGTTATTAACTTCATTGGGATGTATAAAAATGATAAGGATTCTGAAGATAAATATGTTGTTTATTTATTTATTAGTTAATTTATAATATTTTTCTTGCTCTTTAATTATAATTAATTAATATCTTGCTTTTTGCGAATTGTAAACTATAACTGTGCTTAAAAAAAAATAAAAAAAAAATCTGCATCTGGACAATAATGTCACCTAACACTGTTAAAAAAAAATTTATGTATTTGTACAATGTTGCATTATTATTATTGTTATTATTATTATACTTAATTAATTAATTATTACTTAGACTTTATGTTTTTGGCTGATTTTTCAAAAAATTTCTATTTTATTTTTTTGAAAATAATAAATCAGAGATTTTGAATGAAAGCTTTAAGTGATGAATAATTGCTATTAATTAATTCTCAAAACTGTTAGTAATTTTAGTATAAAAATTAAATTAATATTTTATTAAATATATATATATTAAATTTAATGTATCCTCAATTTATTAAATTAATAACATTATTAATATACATTACAAATTTCTACTTTAAAATAAAATCGATACATAATATTTTTTATATTCAATTTACCATTATATTTTATAGTAGTTATGAACTGAAATTTATCCTTTACCTGTTTATTTTTATATTTAAAGTTACCGAAATGTAAAACTATTAATATAATTATTAATAAAAGTAAAATAAAAATATATTATTATTTTTTCTGGGAAAGTGGGAGGAAAAGGGTAGTATAAAAAATAAATAAATAAAAGACAAATATAAAAAAGCTTAGTTTTGTCAATTAAAATTTACAAATAAAATTAATTAAAATATTAGTTGCATTATTATATAAAATTAAAAATAATAATCTTATTACAAAGAAATAGGCTCAGATTCAATAAAATTAGCTCACAAAAATCGTCTTCAAAGGGTGAGAAGACTTAAAAAATTGCAAGCAATAATTATTAAAAAAATAATAATAATAATAATGAAGTGGTGGCTGGAGTTTTCAGAAAACAAAATATTTTTCATAGCACGCCTAGTTACCAAATTACTATTGTTTTCCCAATGTTTATAATGATAAAGTAACTTATGAAAACAAATTTATAAAATGCAACTTTGTATTATAAAAATAATAAGAAAAATTAAATTTGTGCTTCAATAAATATATCTCATTTTTGAATTATTAAAGGAGAGGGTGTAGAGGGGTGATTTGAAGAAATATTTGCATATACAGTAAAACCTCCATAACGGACACTCCCGAATAGCAGACACTTCCATTTAACGGACAGTTTTCCAATCCCCGCTCCCAAAACCTAAATTTTTGTATGTTTAACCTCTGAATAACGGACAGTAATTTTGGCGATAAAGGTTGAAAAAAAAAAATTTGCGAGAAAAAAAAAAAAAATGGAAAAAAAGTAAAAAACGTCTAAATTTATGAGGTCAAAGTGTGACAAATTTTGTGATCACAGATAAATGTAAAGAATGGGCTGGTACCTCACCACACATGTGGGGAACGGCAAAAATTAGAAAAATGACACCAATTGGATCTACAATCGCGCCTTCTGGAATACATCCGCACCCCCCCCCCCCTCTCTTTGAAATACCGTTTGCAGAAATATGTTACTGTGCACGATGACTATATAGAAAAGGACTAGTACAATGTAGCAATTTCATAAATTTCACTCAATTATTTCTATGTGAGGGCAAAAACTTATTGATACACCCTCGTAATAAAGAATGGATAAAGGTATGAACAATTTTATTTCAGTTTTATTGCTTAAAAAATAATTTTATTTTCTGATTAATAATATAATAGAGGCTTTAAGACAGATAAAATTCAACAATGAAACATTAAGCATTTCTTAGCAATTTTTGAATATATGAGGTTTTCCCAATAGCGGACACCTCCGAATAGCGGACAGTTTCCGCGCTCCCGAGGTGTCCGTTATTTAGAGGTTTTACTGTAATAGCTTATAAGTGTCTAATTGAATTATTGAAGACATTTATGATTAATCTAATTGGAAGAAGAAAAAAATTACAGTTTAATTATTTAATTAATGATAATTTAAAAGTTCTAAAAAATGTATGAAAACAACCAAAAAAAACATTTATGGCAGTTTATAGTATATATAAAATACCTAATAATAATAATAATAAATAAAACTTAAAAAATCCATTCTGTTAAATAATAATAGTTAAAAAAAAAAAAAGACAATGTCTCCTGTAAAATTATATCACATTGTTCAATCAAACAAATTTTCAGCTCGCTGTGATTTCATAATCACGCGTTATAAAAGTTTAAATTTATCGCATTGTTATATTCAGCTTTTTATAAAATTTGAAGGGGGGGGGGGGGATATTTTTTAAAAGGGACCAAATAATGTTCAAATCAGCGTTTGGCGAGCCTGTGACAATTAGAATCCGAGTTATAAGGTGGTAAGAACCAAAATTGCAAGGGCCGAAATGGTTAAGGGCCCGAATGGCCTGGGACCGAAATGGCCAGAGACCGAAATGTCTCGGGACCAAAATGGCCAGGGACCGAAATGGCCAGAGACCGAAATGTCTCGGGACCAAAATGGCCAGGGACCGAAATGTCTCGGGACCGAAATGTCTCGGGACCGAAATGGCCAGGGACCGAAATGTCTCGGGACCGAAATGGCCAGGGACCAAAATGTCTCGGGACCGAAACGGCGGGACCGAAATGGCGGGACCGAAGTGTCGGGACCGAAATGTCGTGTACCCTTCTAACGTGATAGTAGTGAAATTCGGTGGTTTATATCAGTTTCAATACATGTGAAATAGCATAATGTCATTAAAATACTCTGCAAACGATTTTTCCCCATATACCATAATGTAATGGAATACTTTTGAGTGCCCCTGTAAATGAACGATTAATCCCACATACTTCATATAGAATACCAAACATGCTTTGATGACCCTAAATAACCTTTATCAATTTCATGAAAATCCGAGCATATTTACGGGACTTAGATCGTGGACACACGGCCAGACAAACCGAATGCATAAACACTTTTCAACTTTGTTGGAAAGTGTTAAAAAGAAAAATCATGAGTCAAGCATAGATTATGAAATACTCCATAGAGTATTTCATAATCTATGTGTGCACACATTCATATACATTCACACACACATACAATGAATGTGTGCACACATTCAATCATTCAGAATACTGTAACAAAACTTCACCGTTTATCAAGATGAAAGATGATCTCTAAGTAAACAATTTGGAAAATGCATAACACATTTGAAAACCCATTTCAGAAATTATCATCTATAGTCGGAAAAATATCCGAATACTTTCGTGTAATCCCGTATATGATCTATAGATTTCCATATGAACTACAAGCATGCAAAAATTTAGTTAGTTTGGAAATGCATAACATAGTTGAAAGTTCCCTTTTAGCAATCGTTCAGCAATTCGTTAGCAATTTTCATCAATATTCCGTAAAGCGAGAACGTACTCGAGATCATTTGATTTGATTTGTGCTTCCCTGGTATATCATCTATAGAATTTATACGCACCAAGTAATTTCTCTATTCTAAAAAAAAAAGTATGGGGTCTTTCTTCGTTAACATTAAGAAAACTGCTGCATACAAAAATATAAAAATCGATGGTATTATACAGAAATGTTTGATAAATTCTCTGATGCAAACAGATTTTAAATCGAATAATTATTTTAAGAGATATTTAACGTTAAGTTGATTAAAATCGTTCCATTAAAAAAGTTTTTTAGGATCAAAAACTGTACATATGAATTTAATCATTTTTAGATCGTTTTATACATTAGAAGTTCCCGGTGTGCAGACTGAATTTATTTTTTATTTGACTAATTTTTTATAGATTTATTTCCATTTTAAATTCAAATTTTCTGAATTTCGAGAGATATTTTTTACATATTTTAGAAAATGGTATTATTATAAATTGCTGCCAATTTTAAAAGCAGCGCAAAGAATAAAATCCCTGCCGGCTCGGGCCTACAGGCGGATGTAGATTTCGAAGTTAAGTACTCAATTCACCAAGAAAACTTAAATCAAGATTAGAGAGAAACCCAGTTCCTTCACTAAGAATGGCCCTAAGGGAGCTAAACATTTTGTGAAAATTCTAATATACACGAATACACACACGCATGTATATGGAATAGGTTTAAAAATGGCTAAAGCAAATTCAGATAACCTCAAAGTGTTAAAATATGTTAATATTTCCATAGTCGGGTTTTTATTATGTTTTAATAAGTTTCTTCAAACTCGCATGACGTTACATATTCACCTGCTGAGGTCCATTATATTTCCAATATGACGCAATATTTTTTTTTTTTTTTTTTTAATTCGTCAAACTATTTATTTCATTTTGAGTTTTCATGTGGAAATCTTGCTTTAGAAAACTTATGACGTAATATTCAATTTGCTTTCAATTCGTCAAACTGTTTATTTAATTTAATTGTTCACATGAAATCTTGGAATAGAAAAGCAATTGTTGTGGTGAAAATTTTATTGCTTTTCTTTTAATTGTTGGCAACTGCTATAACGAAAAATATTTATTTTTTCCTGTCATTGTTGTGTAAGAGCTGGTTTTATCAGAATCCTGTTAAGACGGTATTCAAAATTTTGAGCCCTCCCCATTTCCGTTCCCTTGGGCCGATTTTGCCCATTTTCAATCCCCGCCGAGATATTAACCATCTCAAGGTTGTTGGCGAGTTTGAAGACGATTCGTGCATAATTGCGACTTTTATCGTGCGGACAAAATTTAGTACATACATACATACATACATACATACATACATATATATATATATATATATATAAACTTTTTAGGTGGGGTGGTTTTGGGTTCCTGGGGTCCTATAATGAAAAGTTATGAAGGAATTTTTCAAAAGTCGCACCATGGTAACGACTGCAATAGGTAGTATTTCTTACGAAATCTACCTAATATTTCCTTCAAATTAAAAATATATTTACACGAGGCTATTATAAACAGGGAAAAAAAAACTTTCAAATTATAATTAAATGGTTAAGTGTCAAAAGCACGAAAATATTTAAAAGTACGTCATAAAATCTATATTTACACGTGACTTTTAAAAGAGAAAGAACATTTTTAAATAATAAATTCATTATTATGCATTAAAAGTCGTAAATGGAGGAAATTGCGTCATATTTAAAATGTCCAAATAATAATACTGACAGTTTAAATTAAAAAATATATTTGTACGAGACATTTATTTTATATTTTGAGATGATCTTTTCAACTATTGTTGTGAACTTTTAAGACAGCGCAAATAATATTTCATTTCTAACAACAAAAGTATTTTCAAGTGAATATTAAAAAGAGTAAGAAAATTTGGTGAAAGTTAAGTCAGATTTAAAACGATACATTTAAAATGTCCTATTGAAAAGATCTTTCTTATATCATTGTTAAAAAAGGTACCGGGGGACAAAGACTCTGTTTACTTAATTTATTTTACATTAGCTTATTTTCAAATGTTTAACTGATTTTTTTAAATCAAAGACGAAAACGGCCATTGTATCTCTTAACAGTAGCTGATTTTGGTCTTAAAAATCCCCAATCAATGGAAAATGAATGGAAACCTGTTTACAGGAAGATCGTCATTGTTTTTTTTAATTATAATTCAATTTTCTGAAATCTTTTTAAAGCCGGTCAAATTAACGTGCTTTTAGAGTCTGTGGCGTCTGAACGGGTGTTGGCGAGCGTAGCTCGTAGGGGGCAGAACCTCCTAGTGTACAAAAAAAAAAAAAAAAAAAAAAAAAACCATACTCCCGGCAATTATTGCTCATATTCAGTACTGTACAACCGAAATCGCTTAATCCTGTAAATAAACGATAAATGTCATGCATACTATATTCTAAAGTTTAACCATTAAATGTATAGTGATACATATCTGCATCACTTTATATTTAACTCTTAGCAACCACTATATTTATATCGAAATGTTAATCCTGTACAAATTACAAAAATATGCTACTAAATAAAGTTAAAAAGCTATCTTAAAATTTCTAGTGTCTAATCTTTAATCATATATATTATAAAGCAGTAAGCCCTAAAACTTCCGCTCGAATGCTTTCAAAAACTACCCGGTGGAATTTTTTGCAGATTGTATCATTCGATAGGAAATATTCCCAGCGTGGTTTATGAGTCAAATATACAGGGATAACTAAGATATCTGGTAATAAATTTCGTATTTTATTGATATTTTCGACGAAACGGAATACCAGTAATTATTTTTGGCATCATTTTATCGTTGGTTAAAAAATTGAAACGGCTAAATCAGGTAGAAAATAATGCAAACAACTCGCAAATTAAAAGAAAATAGCTATTATTCTTTTAATTAAAAAAGAATCAAAAACCCTTTTAATGAGAGATAAATTTATAAAATGAAAATATTTAATTTAAACATGAAAGGAATGTTTATAAAACTTAAAAAATAAATTAGTATGAAAGAAGCACTTGATACATTATTTGGCGATTTTTCGCTTGCGTGAGGTTAATAAAAATGTGCCTGAAAAAATTTAAGCAACGTTCTTTTAGTCTTTCTTTCTTTCTTTTCTTTTCTTTTTTTTTTTTTTTTATTTAATTATCATTTTTATGTAATGCTCCCATCGTATGTCTTAGAGGAGAAACTAGAAGAATTAATTGTCAAAATGGCTATATTAGTGAGTTACATGCTATTTAATTATTACCTTTGTCGCCAAACAATGCAATTTTAAGCCACAAAGGCAGAAGCGTGAAATAAGCCAGGCGAAGGTCGCAATAATGTTTTTTTTGTTTGTTGTTTGTTTGTTTGTTTTTTTAAGTGTAGGAGAACATTTTGGAGTAAATTTTTATATTTAAATGTAAATCATATAAAAAGCAGTTAAAATTATAATTATGTAGTATAATTATGTAAATTTTAGTGTAAATGTCTGCCCTATACACACATATGATAGAATAATTTAATTTCAAAGATTTAAAATATTTTTTATCATAGTATGGAATACCATTACTATGGAAACATGCCGTTTTGTTTTCTTCAATCATGTAATTTTTATATCTTGGAACTCAGATCATTACTTAGGATATAAGAAGATTCTTAAGAAGATTTCTGCAATTATGCGTTATTATTATTGTAAAAAAAAAAAAAAAAGGGCCAAAATTTTGCAATAAAAATTGCTTGCTGAATTTAATTTCAGATATTTTTTTCTAATTCGTCGCTTCAGCTAAAAGATCAGCTTAGAAACAAATTAAGAGTTACTTTCATAATCTGGGTTATTTATACAATAGACGGTAGATTAATTTACTCTTGACTATAATGGAATAAGCAAGCCTATTTGTTTGTCCGTGTTATTATGCTCTTTAGAAAAATGCAAAAAAAAAAAAAGCAATTTAACAAATTACAACGACCATTTGGAAAATGCTTTTTCAAAGACTAAAATTTAAGACATAAAAAATCGCACCTAGTTGATCCTACATTACGTACGCCATGAATCAAACATTAATAGTGCTATTACTACGTATTATCCACCTGCAACTTACGAATTATCCAAGCATTTCATTGGCTGTTCGGGAAAAGGCTTTTCCATCGTCAGATTTCCAAGAAATCTGACGACACATTTTAAATGAAATTTCATTCTTAAACTTCTAAACATCCGACAATATTACTTTTTACACCGTCGGATAGAGAAAAAAAATGTACTTTTAAATGCAATTTGTTTGAAAGCTGTATCTCAATTTGTTTATGAGTTATTAATTTTTTTTTGTAGTTTTTATTACTTTTTTGTCATAGTGGCAACAGAAAGTATCCATCGTTGTTGAATGTAAAGGGAAATACAAATTACTGTATAGACCAATCAGAACACGAATAAAATGCGGATTAAACCAATAAAAACCATCAGATATGCTTTTGATTTCCTACCTTGACAGAGAACAATAACCATTTTTCCAAATGGTTAATAAATCTTCGGTTCAAGTACTCACCAAGTACTAAGTGCGATTTTTTATGTCTTAAATTTTAGTCTTTGAAAAAGCATTTTCCAAATGGTCGTTGTAATTAGTTAAATTGCTTTTTTTTTTTTTTTTTTTTTTTTTTTTTGCATTTTTCTAAAGAGCATAATAACACGGACAAACAAATAGGCTTGCTTATTCCATTAGAGTCAAGAGTAAATTAATCTACCGTCTATTGTATAAATTACCCAGATTATGAAAGTAACTCTTAATTTGTTTCTAAGCTGATCTTTTAGCTGAAGCGACGAATTAGAAAAAAATATCTGAAAATAATTTCAGCAAGCAATTTTTATTGCAAAATTTTGGCTTTTTTTTTTTTTTTTTTTTTTTTTTTTACAATAATAATAACGCATAATTGCAGAAATCTTCTTAAGAATCTTCTTATATCCTAACTTTTAAAGAAATGAATATTCCAAAGTGAAATTGGCAATAGGTCCGACATGTTAAAAAAAAAAAATAACACAATACGCAATATTTCGTTAATAAGTAATGATCTGAGTTCCAGGATATAAAAATCACATGATTGAAGAAAACAAAACGGCATGTTTCCATAGTAATAGTATTCCATACTATGATAAAAAATATTTTAAATCTCTGAAATTAAATTATTCTATCATATGTGTGTATAGGGCAGACGTTTACACTAAAATTTACATAATTATACTACATAATTATAATTTTAACTGCTTTTTATATGATTTACATTTAAATATAAAAATTTACTCCAAAATGTTCTCCTACACTTAAAAAAACAAACAAACAAACAACAAACAAAAAAAACATTATTGCGACCTTCGCCTGGCTTATTTCACGCTTCTGCCTTTGTGGCTTAAAATTGCATTGTTTGGCGACAAAGGTAATAATTAAATAGCATGTAACTCACTAATATAGCCATTTTTACAATTAATTCTTCTAGTTTCTCCTCTAAGACATACGATGGGAGCATTACATAAAAATGATAATTAAATTGAAAAAAAATAAAAAAGAAAGAAAGACTAAAAGAATGCTACTTAAATTTTTTCAGGCACATTTTTATTAACCTCACGCAAGCGAAAAATCGCCAAATAATGTATCAAGTGCTTCTTTCATACTAATTTATTTTTTAAGTTTTATAAACATTCCTTTCATGTTTAAATTAAATATTTTCATTTTATAAATTTATCTCTCATTAAAAGGGTTTTTGATTCTTTTTTTAATTAAAAGAATAATAGTTATTTTCTTTTAATTTGCGAGTTGTTTACATTATTTTCTACCTGATTTAGCCGTTTCAATTCTTTAACCAACGATAAAATGATGCCAAAAATAATTACTGGTAACCCTTTCGTCGAAAATATCAATAAAATACGAAATTTATTACCAGAAATCATAGTTATCCCTGTATATTTGACTCATAAACCACGCTGGGAATACTTCCTATCGAATGATACAATCTGCAAAAAATTCCACCGGGTAGTTTTTGAAAACATTCGGCTAGGGTTTTAGGGCTTCAAGTACTCACCAAAATGCTTAATTACTAAAATTTTTCGTATAACTAACTTTATTTAACACTGTCAGTTCTATTTAAGACATAAATATTTATTTATAAAAAATCTATAATTGACACGACAGCAATTTGACATTATTTATTGGAACGTAACTTGGTGAGTAATTAAGTTTGTTTTGTCATTAACTCTGGTAAATGTGTAACAGTATCTTTGCATCAGTCTTAATGTCTGACGTCAACCATCACAATAGAGTCGATTACAGATGATTAGAAAGATTTTATTGCAGGCTCGGACTGGCCAGCCGGCCCATCGGCCCGAGGGCCGGTGCGCCCTCGCCCAGGGAAAACGTTGCGCCCCTAAGTGCCCAAGCAGCTCCAATATTTTTTCACTTGTTGTATACATACATTCTGATTAGTGTATTAAATTTCGAAAATTCGTTTAGGGATAATCATCAATTAATAGACAGCACAAGAGACATATCTTTGTTTTATTATTATCACAAAGAAATTAAAGATATATCGTAGCAATTTCAGGATCGGAAACCAAACGGACATCTTTGCATGCGATTGAAAGAGAAAATATGCACCCAACGAGATCTTTAGTAGCCATTGCGCCCTGGACGAAATTTTTTTCATCGCTTCTTTTCATGATATGTTTTAGAATTTAACCACTGTTTTGCATATTTTCTGTCCTTTTGCTTTTAGTACTCTGCGCCCCCTTTCCTTATAGCCGCCCCTGAATGCACATATAATGGTGCTTTTTGAAAGAGAGAGGAAAAAAAAAAGGAGACGTATCAGAAGGCAAAAAACTTTTTGTATGGATTTTGGTTTTGATTGGAAAACATGATGATCTTTCTTTTCGGGGAATACAAAGTTGGTGATACTTTTGGATTGCAATCCTGCAAGCTGTGGTATCTCGCAGACAGCATTTTCTCATTCACAAAATCTGCCGTTATTTTCGGATAGTAATCTCGCGGATAGTTTAGGAGTAATCAGTGAAAATACATAAAAAAAAATACATATGCGTCGAAATGAGAACCTCTTTCTTTTTTTTAAGTCGATTAAAAAATACTGGCTATGTACCCTGCAGCTTGCATGAATACAATCCCTGGAGCACTTACACTCAAGTACAGAAACTTGAATATTTCCTTTGATCTTTAACAATGATAAAAGTTTTGCAATCATGGGAAGAGTGTGCTGGAAATAGTAAATTTACTTAATTGTTTTAGGGATTTTAGACTAACAAAGCAATGTTTTAGGGTGTACTTTTTCTGTAGAAACCTTTTCATAACAATTCAGTTTTTTATGGACGCATAATAGTAATTTTTTAAGGATAAAAAATACCAATTATTTTCACAAGCAAGTATTATTTTCACATTCAAATAGATTTATATTTCAGCATTCCAATACCCAATAATACGTGGTACAAAAGAAGCTTGAGATTTAGTTTTCAAAATTTTTATTTCCAAACGGAAAGTATATTTTTGTTCTAATTATAAATATTTTTTAAACAAAGTTTGCATACCGAATGTTTCTTGTGTGTTGAAGGAGATATTTGTAGATACCACATGTAAATATGCTACTTGGTTAATAATATGAATACTAACAAAACAGTAGATAATGAAAAGTAGTGGCTCTCAGATTGTAACAGAAATTGAATTTATGACATTTTAAACTGGCTTGATAACTAATTCCTATTACATTAAAGAAATATATTTAAAAAAAAAAAGGTTGAAGCCCTTAGCAGCACCGCAGCAACCCTATTTGGCGCTTGGTGCAAAAAACAGTGTTAGCTTTTCTAAGGATCCTCAGTGCATCAATGGTGATAGTGGAAAAAAATGTGGTTTACAACTTACAAATTCTGCTAAAAATAATCGTTAAAAAATATGTAGGTACCAATCAACTGAAAATAATGTCTACTAATTGTTATGCATAAATTATGTTTCCGAAGTCGTATACTTATTGAGAATTGTACCAACTTTTATTTTTCAAGCAATAATACCCTATTTCTGACACCTTATTTGAGTTTCTTGGATCGAGACAGCCCGGAAAAAGGCATAGTTTATATGCATTAAATTAAATCATGGTAGGGCTAGAAGGGTTTAAATTTGAGTATGTTAAAGATAAATCCATTTCAGAAACTTAGTTTTTAACTTCATAAAAATTATCTGAAGATTTTTTATTAATTCATTAGAGATATAGTGAATAGACCCAAACTTAGTCCAAACTTTTTTTCTATTCAAAAACTTTTCTTAATTAGAAATTATTAACAAAGTCATTAAAAAATATATGTATTATGAACAAACCACAATTGTTAAAAACATTGATGTGTACAACTCATTTGAATAATTGGTTTTGGAGATATAGAGAAATTTTTCCTTTCCATAAATTAAGGGGTCCGTATTCCGCTATCAAAGGAGCTACAAAAAAATCGTAGAAACTTACAAGAAATATTTTGTAGGATTTTTTTTTAATGTAAAGTAAGATTTTAATAAATTTATTATTCTAGTAAAATTTTACTGGGCACTAATTGATAGTTTTTGGTACTTTTTCTTGTCAGATCTTCAATTTATTTTCCAAAGTTTAGGGATAAACCCCTAACACATTTTCTTTTATAACAGTATTAAGATTTAAGAAAAGCATATCGATAGAAGAAAATAAGAAAGCTCTAGTCTTGATATCAGTAATCTACTACAAGTTAATCTGTGTTCAACTTGCTGGAGCTTTTGGATGTTATGTGATGTGGCTTAAGAAACTGCGTAATATTGTGTAGGATTGATGGAATTTTAAACATGCACAGAGAATATTGCGAAGTCTTCTATCTAGAGTTAAAGATTTAATTTAAGCCATTATCATTTACTTGGTGCTATGCAAGTGTGTTAAACCTTGTCAAGCCAGATACAACACAAGCAAGTCAAATTGACTTGAGTTCGTTAAAATTTTTGCGCCCTCTGAAAATCCAAGGTCTGCGCCCTTTGCACTGACCCAGTCCGACCCTGTTTTATTGGATGCAAGAGGTTTATTTTTCTACAAGATTAAGTCATCGAGTTTTGTAACATGTAAACGGTTCCGTGATTATAAATGGTCTACAAAATGAAAAGGCAGTGAAAATGGAGTCATTTTAATTTTATTCAAAGAATTCAGCTTTAAAAACAGGTTTTTTTATATTTCACTTTTCTTTTAAATATGAAAGTTAAACATTCTTTTTTTACTGCAAATCGTTCAATACATTTTTTACGGTATTTACTCTGCTGGAATCCAAAGAGAGAAAACAGTAGTAGTACGCCTGTCACAAGAGGACGTTTATTAAGAAATATAACGTAACATTCAGTGAGATTATATTTAAGCTACTAACACTGTTAACAATAAGTGTAATTTTTGCAGGGAAGCCGGAGCTGTGCTCCGACAAATATTTGCAACCCCACCCCCCCCCACACACACACACACATACACACTAAAAAAAATAGTTACCTCAAGGAAATTAACTTGACGTTAAACGACGCTTTTTAAAATACGACATTGGTTGCAAACCAGATTACGGAACATTCCTATAACGTTTGAAGTAATCACGGTACTTTATTTTTAGCCGGGTTAAAATTTAGACAAGAGCATTTTTTTTTCGCAAAAGCAACTTTTTTTTCACATGAGTAATTTAGAAATAATTGTTTGATGTTGAAAGAAATTATTTTGACTTATTATCTCTTATTTTTACTTATTTGTATTTTAAAAGAAATGTGTCAAAGCAGGGCTCCCACTGGTCCGTTTTTTTTTTAAAACCAGTAATTTTTTAGAAAGAAATTCGTGGTAGGTTTCTGAAACAATTGCAAGGAACACGCTTTTCCTGGCAAGTTTCTACAAAATTTATAAACGAGATTTTTCTTTATACACTGCTCAAAACAATTAAAGGATATTGCAGTTTTAGGTGGATTTTGTATCTGGTAAACTGTTTAGCTGATTGATACATGGTCGACAGACATAGTAGGTTATATGAGAATAAAGTACACATGTTTGGCAGAAAAAAATGCATTTTATTGCGCATTTGTGTACTAAAGGAAAAAAACACAATTTGTGCATATGAGAAAAAAGAATAAGAAAAGGTGTTTTCTTCAAAGAAAATCATTTTCAGTAGGGGGTATGGTTTCCACGGGCGGCCAGCAGCGTTGAACACCTTTGAGGCATGGACTCAATGAGGCTATTAATGACGAGTTGGGGTATTCTGCCCCACTCTTCCAGAAGAGCTCTTTCCAGTTCTTGGAGAGTTTGTGGGGGTTGTTGGCGGCCAGAAACTCGTCTTCCTAGAGCGTCCCAAACGTGCTCGATTGGATTCATGTCTGGAGAACACGCTGGCCATTCCATTCGAACGATTCCTTCCTCGAAAAGGAAATCCTCCACCAGGTTTGCACAATGTGGCCTGCAGTTATCGTCCATTAAAATGAAGTTATCTCCGATTGCTGCAGCGTAAGGGACTACAATAGGTCTGAGGATCTCATCCCTATATCGGCGACCAGTCAGAGCTCCATCTCGAATGATGTAGAGGTCAGTGCGCCCGTCAATGTAGATGCCACCATACACCAACACTCCTCCACCGCCAAATCTGACACTTTCGTACACGAACGCAGGATTATTCCTACTGCCACGGTCCCTCCAGATGAAAATACGCCTATTATCCGGATGCACAGAAAAACGGGACTCGTCAGAAAACAGAATATTGCTCCATTCATTTCTCCTCCAGTTGACATGCTCGGTTGCCCACACCCTGCGGTCGCGACGATGCCTTGATGTTAATCTAACACATACCATCGGTCGGCGAGCATTACAGACCTACAGCATGGAGCCGGTTTCGGACAGTCTGAGTTGAAATCGTGGTGCCTGTAGCTGAGCGAAGGTGTTGTTGGAGAAGAGTAGCGTTCATGGTTCGGTGTCTCCGAGCTGTTAACGCTAAATACCGATCTTCATTGGGCGTTGTTGCCCGTCTACGACCTTGCCCTGGTCTTCGGCCTGCACATCCACTCTCCAAAAAACGGTTCCAGATCCTGGAAATGACACTTTGTGACACTCCAATGGCTTGCGCTACTTCGGCTTGAGTTTGGCCCCCCTTCTAGCCTACCAACAATTCTCAAAGCTTCTGAATCTGTCAAATGACTTCGCTGAGACATCGTACTCATCGAAACAAAGCAATCACTGAATGCCGATCATCCTTGTCTTCATTCTCTTTTATCCAGTTGAAAGTCAAATTTCATTCGCTGCCGCTGAAGCGACGTTTTTGACGTCGAACTCAAAATTTGCATACTCCACAGTTTGAAAACCAGAAAAATTTGCATTTGTGATTCTCTTCTTCTATTTCCGGCAAAAAAAATTTCGTTTATATCTTTATTTTATATAAAACTTCAAATATCCTTTAATTGTTTTGAGCAGTGTATAATAGTGGTATTCAAAACACGGTCCAATTGGGAGCTCTTGTCAAAGTCGCGTTTTTTAAATTTATTTAATTTATGAAAAGATGAATGGATCAAATGAAAAGAATGCATTACGAAAGTTAGCGATTTATCTCCTGTATCCGGCTAAGTGCCTTATTACCATGTGCCTAATACCCTTTACGCAGGGGCGTAGCTACAGATATTTTTTCGGGGGGGGGAGAAGTCGAAAATTTCCCAACTTGAAACAAATTCTTCCAACTTTCAACTAAAGTGTGTATAATACATGTATACTACAATGTGTATAATAATGATAATGAAAATGATGCATAAAAAATTCCTTTCCAAAGAAAAATTTTGAAACTGGAAACATAAAAATTCTAATTATTGGTTTGTTTAATAAAAAACAAACATGCAGGTCCAGAACACGATTTGACTGTTTTTAGAAAATGTCTGTCTGTGTGTATCTGACACAAATTTTGTGGTTGCTCTATCTCAAGAACTAATGTCCGGAATTTAATAAAACTTTTGATTCAGTTATATCTTGATAAGAATTAATGCTGATAAGTTTTTGGTGTAAATCGCCCGAAAGATAGCGCTGCTAAGCTGCATTTTTCACGATTTACATGATTTTAGAGATAGTTATCGCTCAAAAACTGTTGCACGGAATTTGATCAAACTTCATATTCTGTTAAACCTTGACATAATTTGGGGCTTATTAGGATTTTGTGTATATTATATAACAGGTGGCACTGCTGTGCAGTATTTTTCACGAGCAGTATTTTTCACGATTTTCGCGTTAGCTATATCTGAAAAACTAATGCACAGAATTTAGTCAAACTTCATATTCGGTTGCACTTCCTTATTGGGCTTGGGTGTTTACTGTCCAAAAGTATCACTTTTGTGTTCTTTGGGTTTGGAATTTTGGTTGCATCTAACAGGGTGTGTGCCGAAATTCAATGATTTGTTTGAAAAATGCGAGGTTTCTATCTCCTTTTTAAATGAACACAATTAAACGAATCTATACCTTTAGAATTCATTATTATGGGCATAGAATTAATATTTAATTTTAGCATTGTGGGTTGCAAATTTTGAGGTATTAACATATATGGGATAGAATAAAGTTTTGGGATTGGCACATCTGAATTGTTTTCATTTAACATCAATTCTTCTTGTCTTCAAAGAAGCCAACCTGATGATAACATCATCCAGTTTAATAAAATCCACTATTTGACTTTCACATTTTAAAAGCATTAGGTTGTCAAGCCTGTCATCCCTCATTGTAGTTTGTAATATATATATATTTAAATTTTTATTTGACTAAAGATTTTTTCATTAGATGCAACGCCATAAAGATAAGCTTCTGTGAATGTTAAGATATGAGTATATAGTTTGACGTCATGACCCAAATAGTCTTTGAATTTCATGGTATGAGTAAAAGGTTTGTTTAAAGCTGCTATCAGATTCACCAACTTCTCGAGCAATTTTTGAGCCAACTCTTGATTTCCTCCAACTTTTCGTGAAATATTGTCTCAACACCCAGTGTGATAGCAAACAGCAATATCCCCAACTTTTTATCCACAGCTCTAAAAGAGTATGCGCTAGCCGTGCTTCCCCCCCCCCCCCCAACTTTCAACATTTTAGTCAATCAGAGATAAGCGATTGATACGAATAGGCGATAAATATTAACGACTGGTACTAGTAGTACTGGTTTTCCTCCAACTTGAGCAACGACAACCTTTTTCTCCCTTTGAACGGAAAAAAGTTGGGTTTAAAATCGGCTGAAAAGTTGGTGAATCGGATAGCAGCTAGTCAGTTAGGATTTGGTTTATTTCTATTTGACTCTGCAAGTCATGTACATCCGTTTCTCATATATAGGTGGAAACATTATTAACTTTTCTAAGTTATACTCCAATTTGCCTTGCATAATTGAAATTTAAATATGAATTGTATTGGTGCAATATTCTCCTGATATAGGGAACATTGTCATTTAAGCTCATTACTAAATTGCCGAAATTTTCTTGTATTTCTTATAATTATTTCCTGTAAAACTTATGTGTATCAATGTTCATTGCTGTGCTATTATTTTTATCTATTCTCCTTGGTGAAACCGTTTTCCTACCGCACTTTCGGAAGTTAGCTTCTTCAGTCATATCCTAATATTCATAATTGTTTGTGAACTTGTCTATAAAGAAATCTTTATTTCTTCAAAATTTTATTCAAGTGCAACGTGTCAGCATTACCGTGCATGTCGATTTTTTCTTCAGATGATGGACAGCTTTCATAATCATATTTCTTTCCAAATTCGAATCGTCCTTTTTTTACCTTTATCATCCTCGAATGGATTTTTAGATGTTCCAAAATCTTCCACGAAAACTCTTTTCCTATTATGAAGGGTTCTTTCGTTTTGGTATTTATAGTCATTTTTTAGAACAGCTTTAAACACACAACACTGGACTTTTGGTTTAAAATTTCACAAACACCCATAAATATAAACGAACAGGACTAATGTATATTTCGCACACGCACAAATAAAAGTAAAATTTGACAAATTTATCAGAACCAACGACTTCTTACATTCACATTTGCTCATATAACGCCATTTTCTTTACTGCGAAGGGTTAACTAATTTTTGTGGCAAAAAATCACGAGAATGAGTAAAATATTGTCCAAAAATCGGCAAATTAGTTAAAAAATTATTGCAATTTGTGAAAACTCATCAAATCTTCTTGCCCAGCTGTGTTTCAAGTAGGTGACTACATTCCTTTCTGTTATGATACAAGTGATCTCCAATTTTCAAAAGAAGATGGAACCCCTTTGGATTAAAATAGCTGGATTCTGTTTTAGGAGCAGAAGGTGAGGTAGGTTGAAATTTTTGAGAAAGGAACAAAGTTTTGGAGGAAATAAAGGAACTGGAAAGTCAGCTATTAATGGACAGGAGTAGAGAAATTTAGGTCTGGTAGATGTATAATATTTTTGTATAACCGAAAAACACAATGATAAATTGAGTGCGGCTGATTTCTTTTGATAATTTAACTTGTTTACTGTTACAGTACTCAGAAACATAATTACCAAAACAATAAAAATTTCGTAATTTTTTTTACTATTACTTTAAAAAAAAGAAATTGTCACAAAAATCTAGAATTTCCCAACTCTAAGCTCAAATTTCCCAACTTCACATATATTGGGGGGGGAGGCTCCCTCCCATACCCCCCCCCCCCATGACGACGCCCCTGCCTTTACGATACTTCGTTGTTACATGGGCCTTGAAGCTTTTTTTAAAAGCTTGACTCAATTCGGGCTTAAGAAAGTGAGATGTTTCTGCCACATGATAAAAACGACTATGAAAATAAAATTGAAGAAGTATTAAACTGGCTTATGTATATATTTTTAAAAATGCATCTGCTAACACTTATTAAATTAATTATTTATATTTTTATATAATAAAAGTTAAACGGCTCCTTTATCTACATGTATGCTAATATTATAAACTAGCAGAACTACCCGGCTTCGCCCGTGTCAATTATAAGAGACCTTCCATGTAAAATAATAAATTAAAATGAACTACTATAGTAATCACAATAACTGAGATTTGTACATTCCCGTCCACAAATCATTATAATGACAATTTCAAAACATACGTTATTGTCTCGCCACCATAATAAAATGTCTGAGCTTTAATATGACAATTCCCGTTTTCTTCGGCTGGTGTAACAGAAGAATTTGTAATTTTCTGACAATACGAAAAACAAATCCACCAAATGGCATATCATATAGTGAAATTCTCGTTTGTATGACGTATATCTACATTATAAAGTACAAATATGTCGGTGAGTAACGCTGACATCATACTGTTGATGGCAACGACCTAACGGACAAATTATTTCTTTACAGCAATTTTTCTTAACTTCTAAACAGCGCACAATTTAATTTTTTAAGCTGTCGAATAGAAAAAAAAGGAAAAAAATGCAATTTAACAAATTACAACGACCATTTGGAAAATGATTTTTTCAAAGACTAAAATTTAAGACATAAAAAATAGCACGGAGTTGATCATACATTACGTACGCCATGAATTAAACATTAATAGTGTTATTACAAGTAAAAGTTGCAAGCGACAGAGATCGCCTGCGACTCGTACATACTATCCACCTGAAACTTAAGTATTACCCAAGCATTTCATTGGCTGTTCGGAAAAAGGCTTTTCCATCGTCAGATTTCCAAGAAATCTGACGGCCAATTTTGAATGAAATTTATTTCTTAAACTTCTTAACATCCCACAATATTACTTTTTATATCGTCGTATAGAGAAAAAAATGTACTTTTAAATGCAATTTGTTTGAAAGCTGTATCTCAATTTGTTTCTGAGTTATTAATTTTTTTTTTGTAGTTTTTATTACTTTTTTGTCATAGTGGCAACACTCTGTTGTCCATCTCTGTTGAAAGTAAAGGGAAATACATATTACTGTATAGACCAATCAGAAAACGAATAAATTGCAGATTAAACCAATAAAAACCTTCAGATATGCGTTTGATTTCCTACCCTGACGAGGACAATAACCATTTTTCCAAATGGTTAAAAAAAATTCCTTTCAAATGAAATTTATTTGAAAATTGTACCTCAGATTTTTTTATTTTAATGGGTTTGAAAGTAATTTTCAAACAAAATATCCATGTTTGAAAGTAATTTTCAAACATGGATATTTTTTAATGTGCGTGCAGCCCAACGAAACCATTACGAAAGATGAACTCGTTTGCTCTTAATGCAATATTATGAAGAAAATGCATGTCTATGTGTAACTTTGTCATCATATTATTCGTGATAACAACTTAATCTATCCGCAAATTTCGATTTTACCACAATTTAACTTCTAAACATCGCACATTCGATTGTTCCAACGTCTAATAAAAAAAAAAAAAAAACTTTCAATAATATTTGCTTGAAAAGTTATGTCAATTTACAGATTTTTTATAGATTTTAAAGTGATTCTCAAGCATGAATATTTTTTAAATGTGCATGCAATTACAAAAGATTAACTCAATTGCTCAAAAACGCTGCAAATAATTCAGTACTTGTTTGTTTTCGTGTAATATTTCATAACTAAATTGGTAAACGAAATTAAAACGAAAAAAAAAAAAAAGCAATTTAACAAATTACAACGACCATTTGGAAAATGATTTTTTCAAAGACTAAAATTTAAGACAAAAAAAAAAAAAATCGCACGGAGTTGATCCTACATTACGTACGCCATGGATTAAACAATAACATTCCTGGACCCATCATGAACAAATTTTAAAAGAAATTTCAGTTTTACAATTTTCCGTAATGTAAATTCTTAAACTTCTACGGAGTTGGTCATACATTACGTACGCCATGAATTAAAGATTAATTGTTATTACACGTAAAAATTGCAAGCAAGAAAAATCGCCTGCGTCTCGTCAGATTTCCTATGAAACTTACGTAATAGCCAAGCATTTCATTGGCTGTTCGGGAAAAGGCTTTTCTATCATCAGATTTCCAAAAAATCTCACCACCAATTTTAAATAAAATTTCATTCTTAAACTTCTAAACATCCGACAATATAACTTTTTATACCGTCGGATAGAGAAAAAAGTGTACTTTTAAATGCAATTTGTTTGAAAGCTGTATCTCAATTTGTTTCTGATTTATTATTATTTTTTTTTTGTAGTTTTTATTACGTTTTTGTCATAGTGACAACACTCTGTTGTCCATCGTTGTTGAAACCAAAGGGAAATACAAAATTTTTATTGGTATACTGTATATACCAATCAGATAACGAATAAATTGCGGATTAAACCAATGAAAACGTTCAGATATGCTTTTGATTTCCTACCCTGACGAGAACAATAACCATTTTTCCAAATGGTTAAAAAAACAATTTAACAAATTACAACGACCATTTGGAAAATGATTTTTTCGAAGACTAAAATTTAAGACATAAAAATCGCACGGAGTTGATCATACATTACGTATACCATGAATTAAACATTAACATTCCTGGACCCATCATGAACAACTTTTAAAAGAAATTTCAGTTTTACCATTTTCGGTACTGTAAATTTTTAAACTTCTACTGAGCTGGTCATACATTACGTACGCCATGAATTAAACATTCATAGTGTTATTACACGTAAAAATTGCAAGCGACAAAAATCGCCAGCGACTCGTACGTATTATCCACCTGAAACTTACGTATTATCCAAGTATTTCATTGGCTGTTCGGGAAAAGGCTTTTCCATCGTCCAAGAAATCTGACGACCAATTTTAAATGAAATTTGATTCTTAAACTTCTGAACATCCCACAATATTACTTTTTACACCGTCGTATAGAGAAAAAATGTACTTTTAAATGCAATTTGTTTGAAAGCTGTATCTCAATTTGTTTCTGAGTTATTAATTTTTTTTTTTTGCAGTTTTTATTACTTTTTTATCATAGTGGCAACAGAAGTATCCACCTCTGTTGAAAGTAAAGGGAAAATACAGATTACTGTATAGATGACCTATCAGAAAACGAATAAAATGCGGGATTCAACTAATAAAAAGCTTCAGATATGCTTTTGATTTCCTACCCTGACGAGGACAATAACCATTTTTCCAAATTGTTAATAAAATAAAATACGAATTTAACAGATATCAAATCGAACTACGCAAAATAATCTATTATGTATAGAAAATGCAAAGTTTTATAGCAGCAAAAACTATACATGGCAGTGTAATCATTTTTAGATCATTTTATGCGTTAGAATTTGCCGGAGTGCAGATTGCATTAATTTTTTTATTTTGACTCATTTTTTTAGGTTTTATTTCTATTTTAAATTCAAATTTTCAGCATTTTGAGAGATATTTTTTACTTATTTTAGAAAATTGTGCTAATTTAACCTCTTGCCAACTGTATACAGGGCTCGCAGCGTTCCTAAAATTTTCACACTTTGCTACCAGTATTTTAAATCAAAAATCTTCGTGGTACATGCTCTTAACATCTACAGTAGAATTCTGCAATAAATATTATCGTTATAAAATTGTGGTAGGAAAGTGCGAAAATTTTAGGAACGCTGCGAGCCCTGTGTATAATAAACAGCGCAAACAATAATGTTTGCTTCAAATTAAAAATTTATTTACACGTGACTATTATAAACAGAAAAAAAAACTTTCAAATTAGAATTAAATAATTACATATAAAAAGCAGGAACTTATTGAAAATTACTTCATAAAAAATATAATTACACGTAAATTTTAACAGAGAAAGGATATTGTAAAATAATAAATTCATTAACATGCATTAGAAGACTTAAATAGGAGAAATTACGTCACATTACACTTATAACGTAAAATGAACAAAAAATAATATTGCAAAACAGTTTAAATTTAAAAATTGCGCGAGACATTTATTTGATATTTTAAGATGATCATAATATTTCATTTCTAACAAAAGTATTTTTACGTGAATATTAAAAAGAGAAAGAAAAGTTTAGTGAAAATTACGTCAGATTATAAACAGCGCAAACAATGTTTGCTTCAAATTAAAAATTTATTTACACGTGACTATTGTAAACATAAAATATAAAAAAACAGGAACTCATTGAAATTCACGCCATAAAAACTATATTAACACGTGAATTTTAAAAGAGAAAGAATATTGTAGAATAATAAACTCATTAACACGCGTTAGAAGTCTTAAATAGGATAAATTACGTCACATTACACTTGTTACGTAAAATGAACAAAACATAATATCGCAAAACAGTTTAAATTAAAAAAATTGCGCGAGACATTTATTTGATATTTTCCAACTATTTTTGTTAGGACAGCTTAAATATTTCATTTCATAACAAAAGTATTTTCACGTGAACATTAAAAAGAGAAAGAAAAGTTTGGTGAAAATTACGTCAGATTATAAACGATATATTTAAAATGTCTTATTTAAAAAAAAACTTTCTTTTCGCTTTGTTAAAAAATACCGGGAGACAAAGACTCTGTTCACTTAATCCATTTTATATTTTGAAATGTTTAACTAAAATTATTTAATCAAAGACGGAAGCAGCCATTGTATCTTTTAACAGTAGCTGATTTGGCCAAATACCCCAATCAAAGAGAAATGAATAGAAACCCGTTTATAGGGAGATCGCCACTGTTTTTTAAGTTATAATTCAATCTTTCGAAATCTTTTTAAAACCAATCAAATTAGCGTGCTTTTAGAGTCTGCGGTGTCTGAACGGGGGTTGGCGAGCGTAGCTCGTAGGAGGCTGAGCCCCCTAGTAAAATTAAATAAAAGAGATATTTCTATAATGTTAAATTATGGAAGGTGATAGAAAAAAGGGATAAATAGGGGTCTGATGGTTTTTTAAAGTAAACAGCGATCTTTTCCACGTTCTAAAACGTATGTACATGAAGTTTCGTGCAAATCGGTCAAAAACTGAAGATTTGTATAAAGGACATACACACAATGAACGGATTTTATATATATAGATTTGTGACGCTTGTGTGCTTGTGGAATGTAATCTCAGAAACTACCTAGCCGATTTAATAAATAATGGTTTGAAAATGCTGGTGACCATCTCTGCTCCAACAAAGACTATATTTTATGTCAGTACAACAACCTCCATTGATGCAAGAGCAGAAAAGTTCTAAAATTGCGAATTCTGAAATCAATGTTAATTAAAGCGTTCAAAAAGGATGTTATTTTAACAACCCAGCTTTCAGAATATAATGCGGACGCCAATTATGAATTTATGAACTTAAAATGTACATAAAGAAGTCAATTAACCTCTTAAAACACAAATAATTTATTTACCGGTAAAGCTTTTTACCTTCTTCCATAAAAAAAAGTCAAAACATACACTTTCTAATTCCCGTTACATGATATATAAAAGGTATCACGAGAATAAAAGATCAGAGGATAATAAAAAATAAATAAACATGGACAATAGATTTAACATCCTCCCACCTTTTGATTATATATTATAATCAAAACTTCACATTAAATAAATACAACATTTTCATAAACATCATAAATCGAGTCTTTCTGGAACCTTTATCATTCTACCAGATCTCGTCTTTTTAATTTGTGATTCATCTTTTGGAGGCTCAACCTGATTTTCATTCAAAGTTGTTTTAGGAAAATTGTTTTCAGTAAAATCCACTAATGACACTTCCAGAGGGTAAATTCTTTGAATAGGATGAATCAGCTGCGAATGAGACGTTTGTAACTTCAAAAGACGAATTTTTCTGTCTTTGCCCCGAATGAGCTCTGTAACTCGTCCTAAAGGCCAATTGATCCTTTTCTTGTTATGTGCTCCCACTAGGACTATATCTCCTACAGCAATTGAACGTTGCAATCGTCTCCCATTCGGTTGTTGGATAAGGAGACCCAAATATTCTGATCTAAATCGATTTCTGAGCTCTTTTTGTAGTTCTTGCCTATATTTAAGTCTTCTAGTGAGAGAACATTACTGGTAAACCACATTCATGAATATCTTTCAAAAACATGTCCGGTGATATGGGTTTGATGGATTCTTTCTCAGACATGTAAGTTAGTGGTCGCGAATTTATAATGCTTTCGCAGTCAGCTAATACAGTTATCCTCTCTTCATAGTTCAAACAGGCTTGTCCTAAGACTCTTTTTAATAGATCTTTCATCAATCTGATGAGCCTCTCCCACCATCCGCCCCACCAAGCAGCAGTCGGAGGGTTGAATTTCCATTTGAAAGAATTTATTGCTCCATACTTCTGTATGCGACTCCAATTTAATCTTTTTAAAAAATTAGATGCATCAACAAAATTTAAACCGTTGTCGCAATATATAACAGAACATCTTCCTCTACGAGATACAAATCTTCGCAAAGCCATTAAAAATGACTCTGTAGAAGCTGAAGTCACAAGCTCCAAATGCACAGCTCTGTAAATGGCACATATAAATAAGATAACCCAACTCTTCTGTTTATTTTTAAGAAACAGAGGGCCAGCCAGATCAATGACGATAATCTGAAATACTGCTGCATCTTTCACTCGATTTTCTGGCAGAGAAACTGGAGGAGATTCTAAATTCTTCGAATTAAATCTTTTACAAATGGTACATTTTGATAGAACAGAGCTCATAGTTCTTCTTCCATTCAAAATCCAGTATTTTTCTCTAAGCAAATTTAGAAGAATCTGAGGACCTGCATGACAATTTTTGCGATGGTAATGTAAAATTAATCGTTTGACAACTTCATGGCTTGAAGGAACAACCATAGGTATGAGGAAATCCATATTGTCTTGTCTATACGTAATCTTAGTCTTTACACGTATTATCTCTTGTTCATCCTTAATAGTCTCCAGAGTTTTCAATCTCCCCTCACTTTCATGGGAAAACCATTCCTTTTGTATCATCCAAATTATCTTCGTTTCTGCTCTCTTAAATTCAAGACTGGTCAATTCTCCCTTGATATGTTCCTTTGGATTAGAAGAATTATATCTGAAACGAAGTATCCAACCAACAAGACGTACGATTTTCTCATAACTGGAAAAATTCTGGTAGTACCAGTTTTTTTCTGGACTGTCATCAATATTTACCAGTAATTTTGTAGACTTCAATTTTTCTTTTTCAATTTCTTCTTCGTTTATATCTTGGCACTTGAAATCCATATACTTATAATATTCTTTAGATCTCTAAGCCAAGATGGACCCTCCCACCATTTGAGAGATACCAGCTGACTTGCTTTACACCCTCTAGATGGCAGATCTGCTGGATTCATTTCACCAGGTACATGTTTCCATAAAACAGGATCACTCAATTTTTTTTATTTCTTGAACTCTGTTTCTAACAAAAACAGATCAGTTTTCTTTCCTAGATATCCATGCAAGCACTGATGTAGAATCGCTCTAAAAATATCTTTCCATATCTTCCCAGCCCATAGCGTCAGTTACTGATTTAGCCAATCTACCACCAATCAAGGTAGCTAAAAGTTCCATTCTATGTATAGTTCCACATTTTAGAGGACCTATGCGGGATTTTGCAGCAAGAAGGAATAACTCTACACGATATTTAGTTGCTATCCTCAAAAATATAACAGCAGCATACGCATACTGACTTTCATCACAAAATGTGTGAAGAGTACAACCTTTTTAATTATCTGGGGTGAACTGAATATATCTAGGAATCTGAATTTCTTGTAAAGTGTGTAATTCACGAAACCATTCAATAAATTCATTTCTTATATTACTAGTAACTTCTTCATCCCAGGTGATTCCTTTTTTCCATGTTTTCTGTAACATCATCTTGTGACATATCATAACTGGAGCATAAAAACAATTGGATCAAAAACTTTATGTGCAACTGATAGCATGATTCGTTTTGTTAATTTTTCTATATTTATATCTTTCGTCCAGCTTACGTTAACTTTTAAAACGTCTAGAAATCTGTTCCATTGTAATCCCAGTACAGCAGTATCTTCGCTATTTTCGATATTGTTTCTTTCTTCTGTCTGTTCCCATCCTCTCAAATCAAATCCACCTTTAGCCATAAGAGATTTAGAATCAGTTATAAACCTTTCCAATTCTTCCTGTGTGTGGACAACTAGCAACGACATTGTCAACATAAAAGCTTCTCAGCAATTGCTGTTTAAGATTGGGGTCGTATTCTTCATCATTTTTAATATGATATTCTATGACGGAACCGAGAAGAAAAGGAGAGCTTTTGACTCCAAACACCACTCTAGGATGTCGAAACATTCTAATATTTCTTTCTTCTGGATCACTCCACCGCAAGAAACGCAAATAGTCTCGATCTTCTTTACGAACAGCTATTTGTAAAAATGCTTTCTTGATATCAGCTACAACACCAAATTTATTTTTTCTAAATCGCAAGAAAATGTCAGGAATTAATTCAATAAGATTTGGTCCACAATGCAAACATTGATTCAAAGATGGATGGTTCTGCATTCTAGCTGATCCATCAAACACTGGACGAATGGGAGTTGTACTGTTTTCTTTTATCACTGGTCGATGAGGTAAATAATTTCCATAAAGATTCATTTCAGACTGCGGAATTTCCTCTATAATTTTATCATCAAGCCACCCTAAAAGCACTTTTTCATACTTTTGATAAATGTTATCGGAAAGCAACTTGTTTGTAACATTAGTCAATCTTTTCTTGGCTAAACTCAAATTATCAGGTAAAGGTGGTGTATCTTCTGACCATGGCAAAGAAACTTCATAACGATCATCTTCATTAATTTTTACTGTCTGTAAAAAATGCTCTTTAACCTGACGATCAATCTCCATTTTAGATTGTTTTTCAATCGGATCATTAATTCCAAGCAAATCCAATTTCCATAAATCAGCAATCTCTGCTTCCTTTACAAACATAGACGTAACTGATAGAGCTAAATTTTCTTTAGACGCATTATCTTGAGGCACTATTCCCATTAAGGTCCAACCTAAAAATGTTTCCAGTGTTACTAATCCCGATGAGAGTATTTCTCTACGACCTGTCAGTAATTTTCCCATTACATCAGCTCCAATCAATATTTGAATAGATTCAGGATTTTCACCAACATTCGTCAAAGTGATGCCTTTTTCCGATAATTCTTTAAATCAGGATCCTTTTCCTACAGGCATAACATTTTCACATATAATGTTTTGATCCAAAACTTCAAAATTACATTTAAAATTTTCTTTCAAATAACTTAATCTTACCTTGTAGTAATGAGGATTACAATCCTTTGTTATGACTCCGCCAAAAAGGGAATGAGAAACTTTTTCTTGTCAAAGAGGTAAATACTTCATTTCTTCGGCTAAATGTTTTAAAATATACGATCTCTGAGAACCTGAGTCCAAAATTAGTCTAACATCTTTCTTTTTTTTTCGGAAAATATTTTTGCCTTGAGCGTCTGAAGAAACACTTTAGGATTTCTATTGAAATTGGCCATATTTACTTCTTTCCCAGACGACTTTTCTGCGTCTTCCTCTTTCTTTTTTATTCAGCTTAGTCTTATAGAGTGTTTGACACGTCACAGACGCATGTCTTTTATCACAAAAGAAACACTTCAAGATAGCTCTACATTGCTTTGTTGTGTGACCTGTTACCAAACATGAAAAACAACTTTTTTCCTTCAATATATTCTGCTTTTCATTAAAACTCATCTTTCGTGCCGAAAAGCATTCTGAACTCAGATGTCTTCCTTTGCAAAAAAAACGCAATTTTTTCTTAAATCAGGTCTTAAAGAAGTTGTTAATAAAGTAGCAGCAGTTGGTAAATATTGAGTACCATCGTTGTGACTTTTGTTTTTTTCTAAAGCTCGCGTCATCTTTTCTCGCTAAACCAAAACCTGTCACTGCCAAATTAATTCTTTCATTTCCTTCAACTTCAGATTTGAGAAACGCCATTAAATTACCCAGGCGTTCTTTTGCATCAGAAGTAACAGAATTCGTATGGGTTCGATTCCATGCTTTCAAAAATTCAGCAGTAAAACAAGATTTTACCATTGGATATAATATTGAAGCACATTTATCCGTTGTGACTCCTAAAGTCTCAAGAGCACGTAAATACGACTCAAGTTTATCATACAATGATGTAATAGAAAATTTTCCTTTTGATTGCACAGATACAATTAATTTTAATAATTCTCGCACATACACTTCAACAAAATATCTTCCCTACCGAAACTAGCCTTAAGACTCTCCAAAGCTTTGTCATAGTTAGCGTCAGTTGGCGGAAAACTATCAACAACTTCTCGCGCTCTAGATACAGTGACAGTTGCTTGGATCAAATAATGGAATTTATTTTCTGGCGCAATATCTTGATCATTGTGAATCTGTTCAAACTGACTCCAAAATGGCAACCATTCCTTTAAATCACCATCAAATTGGCGAAATTCCAACTTGGACAACGTAAATTTCTTTTTAGAATTATTAGTTTCATAATCATTTGAAATGTATTCACCTTGCATTTGTCCCTGTGACTGAATCTTTGCTAATTCTAATTGATGATTTAATTCCAACTTTTTTAACTCTACTTCTTGATCCAACTTTTCCTTTAATTCTAGCTTTTTTAACTCTTGTTCCGACTTCTCCTTTAATTCCAGCTTTTTTAATTCTTGATCCGACTTCTCCTTTTCTAACTTCTTAGCCTCGTTTTCTTTTTCCTATCTCTCAGCAACAGCGTTGGATAAAATTTCTTGTACAAAAGCGGGATCCTGTTTATATACATTACTATTCAAAATAATTTCCTTTAGTGTCCCAATCGTATAATCTGGCGGAACTGTTTCCCCAAGTTCTTCGACCACGAACTTTAAGTCCACCTTTCTAAAATTTTTAACGGCTTGAAACATTTTGCTTCAAATAAATCTTGTAAAATGTCCTGTCGCGGCGGACGCCACAATGTTAATTAAAGCGTTCGAAAAGGATGTTATTTTAACAACCCAGCTTTCAGAATATAATGCGGACGCCAATTATGAATTTATGAACTTAAAATGTACATAAAGAAGTCAATTAAGCTCTTAAAACACAAATAATTTATTTACCGGTAAAGCTTTTTACATTCTTCCATAATAAAAAAAAAAATTAAAACATACAATTTCTAATTCACGTTACATGATATATAAAAGCGTATCATGAGAGGCTAATAAAAAATAAATAAACATGGACAATAGATTTAACAATATTGTTTGGGCTAGAAATTTGAAATTTTGTGCGGTGGTTACTTTTAAGATGTAAATACTCGTTATGAACTCTTTCTACAAGGTTCGAAATTTTAAAATTAGAAATAAACGTAAAACGTTCTAGAAAGTTTCTAAATCACGATTTATTTGAAATTGATAGAGAAAGAAATTTTGAAATTTCACATGGCTATTACTTTTAAGTCGTTAATGCCGGTCAGTTAGACAAAAAAAAAAAAAAAAAAAAAATTAAAGGGTGCACCATAAAAAAAGCTCTTATCTGCAATTTCTGTTATACTACTGTTGGGTCTAGAAACTTAAAATTTGGCATGGTAATAACTTATAAGATCTAAGTGCTCGTTATAGAAAGAATTGAAACTGCAATGCAACGCATTAGAACGAATTCTAAAAAAAATCGAAATTAAGAAGACTAAATAAAGCGGACAAAGTTCCAAAGATGATCTAAATAACAAAGTACATGGAATTATTAGGAATATAAAGATGAAAATTTGCATGAATGTTGCTTTTAAGACGTGAATACTCGCAATAAAATATTTCGCTATGTAAAATGATGCAGGAACGAAAAACTGTTTTTTTTTCTGTGCTACTGCTGACCTAAAAACTTTTTATCGGGTTGAAATTTTTGGACGGGATACTTTCAAGATGTAAATGCTCTCTAAGAATGGCTTCTAAAAAATACAAAATTTAAAAAGATGAAATGAACGGAAAACGTTCTAAATTACCATTCAATTGCATTGTTAGGTATAGAAATTTTAAATATTTAATAAAAGTACACCTCCCCCCCCCCCCTAAAAAAAACATACAACTTAAATGCAACAAAACAGGTAGCTACTTATCTAGCATTGAATAAGTTGTGTTAATATTAAATAAATGCCGGTATGAAACAGCGAATAGTTTGCACGAAAGTACTTGTCAAAATGTTACTGCTCTGGGCAAAAGTGTCTGTTTAAATTTGATATGCAATTTTTTTCAGCTTCACTAATCTAGAGATTTAATCATATGTTCATTTTATCAATTGTCATTACACGATTTTTTTATATAGTAACTTATTCGGGTAAATTTTTTTAATCGGGTTAATACTGGTGTATTTTAGCTTGCATGATTTGTTAGAAAAATATGTACGGATTTGTAAATTACTCGAAATGACATTTTCGCAGCTCAGAGGTTATGCAGACGAGATATTCCAGATCTCGTGTCATAACTTACGCTGCAGTCAACGCCGATTTGTTTGTGTGGAGGTGCAAGGGGTCTACCTCGAAAGGAATAAGGATACTAATCCTGTCAAGTAACTTATGTATTTTTTTTTCAGACAAAGGTTGAATATTTTTCAGACAGGCCACGTATTGTCAATTAAATATAGCATCTCATTTTCTATTCTTGTCACGAGTTATTATTAAATCTATGTTCTCACTAACATCGCTCAGACTAATCCCTCTGAGGGAAGTCCTAGTTATAATATGTTTTATTTACGGAAATGTAATTAAAATATTTTAGTTTTTCCTAATTTTAATTCTAACAGTACGTAACTTTGATATTTTTTTCAACTGAGAACTTTCAATGCATTGTTAAACGCTATTCAATTTGCATAGTTTTTATTAAAATACTTTTTTAACACTTTCCAACATAGTTGAAAAGTGCTTATGAATTCGGTTTGTCTGTGCGTCTAGCCATCCGTCTGCCTGTCCACGCCCTAACTCGCATAAATAGACTCGGATTTTCATGCAATCGATATAGGTTAATGATGTTTAGAATGGCATGTTCGGTATTGAATATGAAGTGTGTAACATGAATAGTTGATTTACAGGACACTCAAAAGAATTCCGTTACATTATGGTCAATGGGGGGAAATCGTTTGCAGTGTATTTTAATGACATTAAGCTATTTCAAATGTATTGAAATTGATATAAATCACTGAATTTCACTACAAGATGATTACTATAGAATAGTGCATTCATAGCATTTTTTGTTCATTGACAAGGATACACAAAATAAATCTGCTACAGTACTGTCTTTGAGCAATAATTGCAGGAAATGCGTTTTCAATTTCGATATGTGCTTTTAAATTTAACTAATTTTTTTTCATGTTACTCGCTGTGTATAAATTCTATACCTCGTGTACAGGACTGTACAAAAGAATTCACGTACCCTTTTTCTTATTAGCGGAAATTACTCTAGAGGAATTTTCAAGTGTAGTATGTCCTTCCGAACTGAACTGAACTAATTTTTTGCATGCATGTAGTTTATCAGTGCAAATTTATATATCATATACAGGGCTGCTCAAAGAATTCGATCCGACTGTAGATGGGAATTGCTGAAATTGGGTTTTCAAATGTATTATGTGTTTCAATATGGTTCGATTCAACATGCTATTTCAACTTATTAAACGGCGAGGTTTCGTTAAATTATTCTGAATGTGTTGGAAAGTGTTTCATAATCTATGTGTGACGCATTATATTTTTCTTTCTTGTTAGTTTATATTGTGGATGGAAAAGGGGAGATAAAATAATAATAAAATAACTTCCTGATTTTGGTTTAAACAGTCAAGAATTATTGAACAAGTAATTTTTTTTCTTCAGTTAATCTTTTAAAAAGTCTAAGAATTATTATACACTTTACTGTGCTATCAGAACACTAGTAATTTGAAAATGCAAAGGACATTATGACCCCCTCTCTCATGCATATTAATAAATTTTATCTGGTCCAAATATTTTTATATAAATAAATTATTTCTGTAGGAATTTTAAAGAATTACCTCCATATATTATAATTGTAAAAGTTATAAAGGTTCACATAAAGAGAAAATAAAGATTGATTTGGTTGTTGCAAAGCTGCTATATATATATATATATCAGTGGCGTGGCGTCCGGTCATCGCTGGATGCGGCGATGACCAAGCAATATTTTAAAACTCTACGATCCAGTTTTAGCAGAACATTTGGAGTTCATGTATAAGTGAAGGTAAGATTTAAAGTTTCTTTTTTGAATATTCAACCATTGAATTTTAGAGTTAATAATTTTTCACCACAAACTTAAATAATTGCGATGACCACCGAAAATTTTCACGCCACGCCACTGATATATATAACAAGGCAACTTTTAATGCAGTAATGCTGTCTTTAATAGTTAAAGCTTTCTTGAATATATAAATTGTAGGTTCAAAGGTTTAACCCTTGAATGACACACTGGAGTGTCGCAAACCCCACAATTTCTGACAGGTTTTCTCACACTTTGAGTATAAAGGTACCCTCTGTTGTTTCAATGGATTGACAGCTATTCGACACCAACTTCGATATCGTTTGCAATCGTTGCGAATTTTTGAATAGCTGGATGCCTTTTGCGTTTTGTAGACCCCAGTGTGTCAGATTTGTTCGAAAAATATATGTGTTGTCATTCGAGGGATAATACACTTTTTTTTTTTTTTTTTTTTTTTTTTTTTTTTAAATAAGAAATATACTTTTTTAGGTAGCTTTCATTACAAAAAGTTACCTATTGCAGCCGTTCGGAGGAAAGCGATTTCAAAAAAATTTGGTATATTTTCATCGATCATGACCCCCAGACCCCGAAACCACCCTCCGTTCAAAATTGATATATATATATATATATATTGTATATATATATATATATAATATATATATATATATATATATATATATATATCTGACCCATGTCACACCGTAACTCTCGTAATTATGAACCGATTTCGATGTAATTCGGTGTGTACATAGTACATACCAATGCCTCGACCGAGTTCGTTGGCCAGCTTCATCCGCCATTTTGTTTCAAAATGGCGGCCATTTAAAATTTTTTAAAAAATTTAAAATTCGAAATGTGGTACCAAAAAATAAAAAATGGAAAGATATTTTTTTCTTATGTATTTGACCTTTATACAAAGATTCCGGAGCAGTTTTTGTTTCGTCTATATCTTAAAAAATGGGTGAGTTATAGCATTTTGAATTTCTAGCGTGGCTGACATTTTGAAACGTCCTGAATTTTGTCACGCGATAAAAGGCGTATTTATGAACCGATTTCAATGTAATAGATAATGTGCATGTGACGTCACGAAGACATGAAAAAGTACAACTCAACTTACGGTTGGCAAAACATTTGCGTGCTTCAGTATTGTTTTCTATGTATTTTGCATCTGTTTATTATTATTTTTCGGCTTTATTATTTATATAATTATTTTTTTGGCTTATCCTACTATTTTACAAAATGATGATGAGTTATAGTGCATATGGTTGCACTTATAGACATGAAATAGGAGGTAATAAAGAGTTTAAATTGCTTCGAAATCATGAACTGCGTGAAGGTGGTGGATGATAAGCTTTTAAACGAAAAGACTTGATATCAATTCATGCCTCAAGAATTTATAATAAATGTTTTCAAACTGGTAAGGATTCTTCATTTTCCTGTAATATAACAGATCGCATATATATATATTTTTTTTTCCCCTTTAGGATATTAAATGCTTTTCTCCTTGTGAGATTTTTATTTTAAACATGACATCTACAAATATTTTATTTAACTAGATCGTCTTGTTTCTATGCACATTATTAGAATATTAAAAGAATTTAAAATACTCAAGGAATGTTTATTTAGTTTTAAAGTAATTTAAGCTATCAATTCAAAATTCTGGAAAACACAAGCTACATTTTCACAAATTTCCTTGTCATACAACATGTTAGACTGTGTATATTAATTTTTAATCGTTTTTATGTTAAACCCTTAATCTCTACTCTAGAGTTGGGTGATTCATTATTTTACTCGCCTCTAGAGAATGTTTTTTCTGACAGGACAAGTTGAATTTTTAGACAATCTGAAAAACTATAGAAGATATTCAGGAACTTTTTTTTCCCCCCAGTTTGCTATTTTTGCAACTTTCCAAATTATTGAAATGTAAATATGGTACTACTAAGTTCTATCCTATAACCAAATTTTCCTCTTTTGTATAGTATACTATATTCTTAATTTTAAAGAAAAAAAATAAGAATATGCATTTCAGACATAATAATTAGCTATTTTTCCAATTGCATGTTTTTTTGTAACAATTTTCAACTGTATGTTGCATTTTGCAGATTTTTATTAAAAAGATAAAAAAAAATCAGGCTAGTAAGATTTTCTTGAAAATTTCCAATCAAACTCCTGCCTCTCATATTGTAAAGAAGTAATGAACAATATGAAATCTAATGAATACATTACATATGTAACCATAATGAATTATATAGGGTGATAATCTGGCATAGATGTCCTATACTCACCAGGGTACTTAAATCTCGTCATAATTGCCTGATGTATTTTGCCTGATATGATAACCCGGCTATTGTTGCTTAGGTACTTCTTAGTTATCCCGTCGATCAATTTCGCCAAATTATACCCATTGACATAATTTTTATTTTAAATAACGAAAGAACAAATAAATTAGTAAAACATTAATAAAAATACAAATAAAATGTCGAATTAATGGTTTTATAGGCATTTAATCTTACAGTTTGACGACAGTAATTTGGTCGACGGTATAACTAAGAAGTACCGTTGTTTATTTACTTTTATTTTAATTACATAAATTGTTTTGTTCTATAGTTATTAAATAAACTTTTTTTTATTTATTGTTATTTCCTTTTTAAAAGAATTAAAAAATATATATGTAACTGGTATTTGGAAACGAAGTTTTTGCCAGATTGGCGTCAGAAAAAATTCGTAATTTGAAACAAACCGATGTATATATGAAATCTGTACTGGTAATCATTGGAACTATAAAGAATAGAATGGTTTCAAAATGCCTGTGAACATCTCTGCCCCAATTAGTAATGGAGACATCCAATGACCTTGGAAATACCGAACTAACTAGAGTAAACTTGATGAAGAAGAATGATGAATATCTTTCAATTATGCTTTGTCGAAAAAAAAAAAAGTTCAATGAGAGGCCAAGAATCAGAGTTATTAAAAAATATCGGAAGAGATCATCAAACCCTAAGGCAGGTGAAAGAAAAATACTGTGGCAATTTAGCAGACAAAGCAATTTTCGGTATTGCCAATGAACAAAAATGAAAGACAGAAAACAAAGTTTTAAATTCAAAGATGTCTTTTAATATTAAAACCAAGTTTTGATGTTGTTGTGTAAACTTTTTTTTCTTTTTCAAGGTTCCAGAAGTTTATTTATTTTTTCTTTTGTGGATTATGGCTACTGGCGATACCACATAAAAAAACGCACCTGGTGCCCTACCTCAAACATTTAAGCCTTTAATAAACATAATTGAATAGTTTTGTGGTCTTAATGTAAGGTGGTGTGGAAAAGGGCACTTAGAAGATTTTCTTTACTCAGTAGGCATATTATTTCTTGTTTTGATTTTGTTCCATAAATTTACACAACTTTTATTTATTGTAGTTCAATAATTATATACAGTACGGAAACATTTAATTAGAATGGTTATGGTCGTATGTATACCAGATAATTGGTTGAGCAATAAACAATATCCATATGATCAGATTTGTAGAATGTATGTGTAAATGTGGCATTGTTTCCAATTTAAAATTAACACATTGCATGCCAGTATATTTTGCCATAGACATATGTGTAGCGGGTGTATTTTCGTTTTTGCTGTTTTAACTTAATTTATGCGAACAAGTTAAAAATATATTAAAAAATATAATAATAATATTAATATATAAATAATAATTATAATAAAATATAATATTAATAAATAAATAATATTAAAAAAAATAAATTAAGCTATTTAACATAATAAAATTATTAGTGATCGACTGAAAATTCATTTTAGTTTTTGGCCCAAAGTCAGTTTTGGCGAAAATTCGGCTGGACCATAACTATCTGTATTCCAAAAATCTTGTTTCTTCTTTCAGAAATTCTCAACATTACTCATCGATTTGAGCTGTATCGACTCAAATTAGACTATTTATTGCTATGAACTTCATTGTTTATAATTAATCAGTTATGACTGACTCAAGACGCGAGTGTTATTAAGCAAATTATAAAGCAAGCAATGCATATATAACTAAACTTTTTCACGTAGTCATTAACAGCTTCAGACTTAACAGGGATAGAATATTTTTACTTTGAAACTGCAGAAGTGTTTTGAATACTCTTTGAGAAAGTTCTAGCATAACAGAGGATCATTTACAAAAATCGTTATGAAAGATAAATCGAGGTGTGTATACCTAAAACTAATTAAATGAATGAAATTTATATAATTAGAAAATCTCTCTGTGCCATGGATAAATTACTTTTTTTATTATGGAAAGAGAAGTTTTTATCTAAGACATAACGAACTTGAGCCACACGCTAATAATTCTGTATATTTAATAACATGTACTATTTAATTAATTACATATATTTAATAATATGTATATTTAATAATATGGCACTAAAAAGTACCTTGTAATAGCAACATTTTGGCTTTTGTTTTTCTTAAAATTTCTCTCAGCTTTTTGGAGTTTCAGAACACATGCTAATTGGAAAATTATAAATTTTCATGCTCATGAAACCCCAAACTTATGCCAAAATAGAAATATTACATTTTTTTTCCTTAAACGGTGAAACCAGAAGTAATGCAAAATGGTACATTTTATTTAATTTGTTTACTATGTTTGCATAAGTATCAATTTTTGTATCTTAAAAATTTCATCCTTTGATTATCAAAACTGGTGGAAAAATTAAGCAAGATGCTTGGAGCAATTCCATTTTGTCGACTTGGGTTCTTGATGAAGTTATACCGAGCTTGCAAATCCTGCATATAATTTTGATGCATTAAAGATTCTAATTTGATGAGTAATGTGACTATGTTTTAAACCAAAGAGCAGGCAGTGTTCAGCAGCCTCCCAAAACTGTCTGAGGAAAACTTTCTATGCAAAATGTGATTATGTTATTAAATAATAGTCTTGCATATTTTTAATATACATAATTTGTACTTTTCAATAAATGGAGCGGCAAACCGCAAACCAACTGAATTGTGTTGCTTTCTTACTGTGTATGTGACCATTTTTATTTCAGCTAATACTGGGCTGCCATTGACAACTGTTTTTTTTTCCTTCTACTATTATTTAAAAATAATTGTATATTATTATTGTTTAGAAATAATGATTAAAAGAACCTAAGCAAAATTTAGAAAAAAATAGTTCACTGTGGCAGCCCTGTTATTTTTAAATAAATCTAAGAGACTAAATATTTTAATTCATTAAATATTTATCATCCTTAAAAATTGGATTAGTTACAAATATATTACTTATAAATATAAAAGTTTTATTTTTGTATTAAAATATGTCAAAGGTATCATTATTTTTACTGTGAGTGATGCAATTAAAAATTTCATCCTTATTAAACAAAATGGATGAAACCTGCTGCCAAAGATGTGTACAGTAGAACCTCGATTATCCGAAGTAATTGGGCCCGACCGTCTTTCGGATAATCGAGAATGCTTATTTTTAAGATTAAGGAGAAATATATGCAATATTTCTTATGGTAACAAATGCTTAATAAAAATAGAGCAATAGCAAAATAGAAACAAGAATAAATTACCTGAATTTTAATTTTGAAATTAAATACCTTTTACATACATCAAATATATCATTACAAAAGTTTTAAAAAATGTTTTGTTTGTCGCAGTTTCGATTTCCTTTGCTTTGAAGTCACAGAGTTTTTTAATAGTATTAGTTCACCAGTATCACAGTCTTTCTGCTGCTCCAGCAATGCCAAATCTTTTGCAAAAGTTTCAGAATTGCTAATTTGTTCGTTTTCTTCATTCTACTCCGCAGATTGCGGGAACTCAAGTTAAATTCAAAGAAACTCTAAGAAAAGGGATCAAAAGTATTTATGTGTACTTGTAGTCAGAGTCAGATAATATAGATGAACACGCGAACGCTGTCCGCAGAAAATTTTCAAAGTTTGCAGACAGTTTTGATGGGGTTTATTTTATAAATTTCTTTCTAAAAAAAAATATTAAGACCGCGGGCGGAGAATTGGTAAGATGCACGTCGCAGACTCTTGAGAAGGTCTGCAGACTATTTTTCAACTGGAGAAAAAAAAAGTTTTTAATTTTTTTTAAAAAGAGTCACAATATTAAGGAATGGTTTGTCTCAAAAACAGTAGATAAACTGATGAGTAAGAGTTCATCTCTTCCATTCATGGACTAATAACTTTTTTATTTTAACATTCATTTATTCGTATTTCAGTTATTTTATAGATTAATAAAATAACAGTTTTGTTGAGCAATCATAAATTGATATCTTTATATCAGTTAATGATTAAAATATTTCACATTTTAATAAATATATATATTTTTTTTCATTTTCATTAGCTTTTCTTTCATTCATTAGTTGTCTGTATTAAGCATACCATTCAATAGTACATTTCTTGACTGAGTTTTAATAATGCTTGTAAATGGGGGGGGGGGGGGATTAATATTTTTCTTTTAGTGGTGTCACTTAGTAGCACTCCACTCTCATATAATTGTTCATTTTTGCTGTTAGCAGCAACATAGGACTCGGGAGGGGCGCAGCATTTTTTTGCAGAAAACTTTTAAGTAATTATTAGAGTTCGCAGACAGTTTTACATTTTATCTAAGTTTGCTCGTAGTTCAGAAAGGACCGCTTGCACACAAAGAATATGATAGTTAAAAAAAAAAAGAAAGTTTTCAAAATGGATTTTGCACACAAGGAATGTGATAGTAAAAAAAAAAAAAGTTTTAAAAATGGATTTTGGTTAAAAGAGTTTCGGATAAAAGAGGTTCTACTGTATTTACAAAATGTTTAGCATATAAAAAATAACTCATTAAATATAGAGAAATCAAGCAATTACTAACCATGAAATAAATATTTTGGGTTTAATAATTTGTAAAAAATTGTTGAAAACATCAGTAGTTTGTGCTTCAGAATTAGTTGTGAAAGTTTAATTCACAAATTTAAGATTTTTTAGATGTAATATACAAAATCTTGATAATTGAAATTTTCTTCTATTGGTATGGAAAAGTCCAAATGAGTTAATCTAGCTGCATATGATGGAGATTGATTTTTAAAACTGCTTTAAAAATCAGTAGATTGAAATACAACTTTCAAATAACTTATTGCATTTTTTACCTTATTTGATGGCGTGAAAGTGAAAATATGTCATGATTATCTTGGTACATTTCGGTTAGCCGGGCACCAGTGTTATATATACATATATTGTATATTTACACACATATATGTATGTATAACACTGGCACCTGGCTAATCGAAAAGTACCATTTGTTAAAAGAAAAGGAGAAATGAATTGCTTAAATTGTTACCACTGTTGATATATATCAGCATTACTCACAGATATGCTTTATAATTTAGATAGTAACAATGTGTTTAACTTAATTTGCAAATAGAAAATATATATATGTATAATTTATTACACAGATTTGAATGAACTTAAATAAACCTGCACCAAGTAAAATTTTTATTTCATGCTAATTTTTAAATAAATCCATTAGCAATTTTTTAGAATTGGGGTTTTAGACAGGAAATATTAATTTTACTCTTCAAAAGTCTAAAAAGAAATACACAAGAATATTTTAAGTGTGTTCACTTGTGTTTCTGTCTCTCAAAGCTCTTTGTCTTGTCAACTATGTAACATGGAAAGTTCAAATTTGGCTGAAGTAATAAAAGCTATTGACCCTTTAGTCATAGTTATAGATTGAAAATGTAATGCAAAAATATGTCCCCTTCCCTCTATTTCGATAAAATATCTATTTTGATATTTTCGAAAATATCACGATATTTACGAACCCTGGGCTATAAAAACACGGATGGCATACTCTATGCGACATCAGCTTTTAAAACCTAGATAACATTTTAAAATGATATATTTGTGTAATGCAATGCCCAGTAGCAATATAAGAGTAATAAACGTCAAATTGTTAAAAATAAACTAATGTAGGTACTTTTTGGTTAGCCGGGCACCAGTGTTATCTGTACAAATATAGGTATGTGTGTGTATATAACACTGGCACCCGGCTAACCGAAAAGTATCCTAATTTAATTAGAATTAATCGCATAATTACTTTGGGATTCATGACCAGTTTGCATTGAGTGGCACTCTCAATATGCCACCTGGGTCTTTAAAGGTTAATTAAACACCTATCTGGAAAAAAAGCAGCACAGACCAAGGCGGCATAGCAACTTTCTTTTGAAGCGCACTTAGCACAGTACCAAGTTTAAACTTTGAACAAGATCAATTAATATATTTACAGAACCTTCCGTGCACAAGTAATACTGACACTTGACAGATTATTAAAAAAGTTTTACTTACATAGGCAATACTTTCTTAGAAGCACAATCTAATGCACGGCTGAAATGACACTGTGCACAAGACTGTCCCACTGAGTTATTGCCTTTATTGATGCTTAACACTATTTCTACCAGTGCCAAGTGACACCTTTTTAAAATTTGGATTCATGATTATTTTGCTTGCAGTTTTTTACTGTAATAAGCATAAAAAAGTCTTCAATGTATTAAAAATGATTTGTAATTGTTTCAATCTAAAAATTACAAATGGAAAATTGTAAATTGTAAATCGAAAACTTTTATAAGGTGTCATTTGATACTGGTAGAAATACACATACTGTCTTTGCTCCTTGCTGTCTTTCATCTTCAGTTATTATGTCCTGAAATAGATTTGTCTGCCACGCCTTCCTCCAGTGACAACTCTCCTGTAGTAATGAAAGCTTCTTGTCTGGGGCGTACACATTCTCTACTTTCTGAATTGAATATTCCAAGTTTTTCTTTTGTTAGATACAATTACAGAAGAGCAAGAAATAAAAATTATCAAAGTGCAAATTTATAGAATAAAATCAAAACAAGAAATATCTAGTATATAGGTGCTTACAACTGAAATTAATAAAGAAAATCTAAGTGCCCTTTTCCACACCACCTTACATTAAGACCAGAAAACTATTCAATAATGTTTATTAAGGCTCGGTCTTAAATGTTTGAGGTAGGGCACACAGGCGATTTTTTTTTAATGTGGTATCGCCAGTAGCCATAGTCCACCAAAAAAAAAAAAAAAAAAAATGGAACCGAAGAAAAAAAATGTTAATCCACGAACATAAGTAAGATATTACAGCTCTTATGGAGCATGATTTTTCACGAATGGATACATGGTAGATTCTTCATCTTTAGTGCCATAACTGGGAGAGGGACCTGGCTGCCAAAATGAAAGGCGAAGAAAGTGCCAAATGAAGATTGTTGTTCGATACAAAATTGTATATACCATAATTTACGGCACATGTATATAGACATATATATGTATATATAACACTGGTGCCCGGCTAACCGAAAAGTACCATTTAGTATTTAAAAATGGGTGAGATTAATAACAAATTACAAAGAAAATATGTCATTCATTCTGACCATATATTTACTTTTAATCTCTGTACATTCTTTAAGTTAACCAATGAAAAAAGTAAAAAAAAAAAAAAAAAAAAAAAACTAGAAAACAGGAATTCTGTTTTTTCAGAATTTAGTGTCGCCCCCCGATGAAAAGAAAATATATGTATATATAAATAGTTACAAAACATATTTCAATTTTAAGACTTAAAGCACAACACTTTTATTTTATGTAAAATGACGTCATTCGCATCCGCTTAAGAATTCCACATTTACGATCCACTCTTAAACATCTACAGTAAAGTATGTATAGGATGTCACTATCGCAAAATAATACACAAATGCAGCAAAAAGATGCCGTCATTAAAGAAACTCGACAAAAAACGGCTATCTAATGATTCACAGGCCTTCATTTGTTTGTAAAATTAATATAGATAACTTAAAATTAAATATAGTTTATAATAGCTCCATGTTTTAACAGAAATTATTTGTTTATATTTTTTCAAAATAGCACGTATTTTAATTACATTTTCTTTCGCTTGTTATGAGAAAATGGCAACAAAAAGATATAATTGCTATTTTTCAACTATTTTCCCTTTACTTTCTACATAAATGGAGTACTTGAGTTGCCAAAATTAAACAAAAAACTACAAAAAAAAATATTAATGCTTCAAAAATCAATGGAGATATATTTTTCAAACAAATTGCATTTAAAAGTACTTTTTTTTCCAATACGACGGTATAAAAATTGAAAATGTGCGATGCTTAGAAATTTTAAAAAATGCTATAGACTATAGAGTATTTAATTGTACAATGATACATCTGCTTTGTTTATTGCTGGGTTCTGTAAGGTAACGTTATTTTTTGGACACAAAATAAGCTGGGAGTAAGAAACAGCATACCACACCGGGGTTAAAAAAAACATGCGAATATATGAGTTATTATATAAATAATGTAAAGTAATGTATTTAACAAAAATTATAGAAAAATTAAAGTTGAATATCTTTTCTATATTCAACAAACATGAAGAAACATAATTGTACAAGGAAGTAAATAAATTATTAAAAGAATGAAAAGGGACTTAGGTAGGCGAATGTTTATTTAACAAAGTGCAAGTTCGCAAAAAGAAAAAGAAAAAACGCCAACTTTGAAGATGCTTTCTGAAAAATCGCCTGTTTTATTAAAAATTGAGGTTTCATTAGTATATATATTTGTAAGGAAACTTGCCAATTTCATGCATTAGAATGATTTTAAAAGTCCTTCCGGCCAGTGCCGGGAGGAAGAGGTAGCTTTCATATTCCTTATTTTAAAAAAGCCAACTTATATCATTCAAACACACGAAGCTCAATTTAGTGGAAACCGAATATAAGAGATTCAATACTAATTTTTATCAATATAATGAATGAGAATTTCGCGAAATTAGTCCGCTTTATCCAAGCTGCTTTTCTTTAAAGTAACTTATATTTGGCTGCCAAATTCGCCAATTTCTTAAAGTGCCTGCCATTTTAAGACAACATGGTGGATGAGGCTAAGCAGTGAACTTGGTCGAGACCTTAGTAATTGCTGTGCACATGCTAACTCACATCGGATTCCGTTGATATATACGAGTGCTGTCGCATGCAAAAAATCAGATTTTTCAAAATGTCACCCACAATAGAAATTGAAACTTTTATATCTGAGCCATTTTTTAAAGTAAAGACAAACAAAAAATGCTCCTGAATCCTTATATCAAGGTCAAATACTTAAGAAAGAAACCTTTTTCAATTTCTAATTTTTTTGCACCCCACTTTAAATATATATATATTTCTTAATTTAATGGCCGCCATTTTGAAACAAGATGGCTGATGAATCTGGCCAGCGAACTTGGTCGAGGTATTGATATATACTATCCACATGCCTTCTTACATCGAAATAGGCGAATACGTGTGTTATCGCGTGACAAATACAAGATCGTTTCAAAATGTTAGCCATGCTAGAAATTCAAAGTGCTATAATTCAACCATTTTTTAAGATATAAACAAAAGAACAAATTTTCAGAAACAAAAACTGCTCCGGAATCTTTGTATCAAGGCCAAACACAAAAAAAATCTTTTTCATTTTCCAATTTTTTAATACCCCATTTTAAATTTTTAATTTAATTTTTTTTTAAATGGCAACCCTTTTGAAACAAGATGGCGAATGAAGCTGGTCAACGAACTCGGTCGAGACATTGTTTACCCAAAGTTACCAGACCAAGTTACTTCCAAATCGGTTCATAAATACGCCTGTTATCGCGTGACAAAAATCAGGTCATTTTAAAATGTCAGCCACAATAGAAATTCAAAATGCTATTACTCAGCCATTTTTTTAGATATAGACGAAACAAAACCTGTTCCGGAATCTTTGTATTAAGGTCAAACACATACAAAAAAAATCTTTTTCATTTTCGAATTTTTTGGTATCTCATTTTAATTTTTTTATTTTTTTATTTTTTTTAAATGGCCGCCATTTTGAAACAAGATGGCGGATAAAGCTGGCCAACGAACTCGGTCGAGACATTAGTATGTACTATGTATAAACGAAGTTACATCCAAATCGGTTCATAAATACGCCTTTTATCGCGTGACAAAATTCAGGACGTTTCAAAATGTCAGCCACGCTAGAAATTCAAAATGCTATAACTCAGCCATTTTTTAAGATATAGACGAAAGAAAAACTGCTCCGAAATCTTTGTATAAAGGACAAATACATAAGGAAAAAATATTTTTCCATTTTCAATTTTTTGGCACCACATTTCAAATTTTAAATTTTTTAAAAAATTTTTAAATGGCCGCAATTTTGAAACAAAATGGCGGATGAAGCTGGCCAACGAACTCGTCGAGACATTGGTATGTACTATGTACACACCGAATTACATCGAAATCGGTTCATAAATACGCCTTGTATCGCGTGACAAAATTCAGGACGTTTCAAAATGTCAGGCACGCTAGAAATTCAAAATGCTATAACTCAGCCATTTTTTAAGATATAGACGAAACAAAAACTGCTCCGGAATCTTTGTATAAAGGTCAAATACATAAGAAAATAATATATTTCCATTTTTAATTTTTTGGTACCACATTTCAAATTTTAAATTTTTTTTTAAATTTTAAATGGCCGCAATTTTGAAACAAACTGGCAGATGAAGCTGGCCAACGAACTCGGTCGAGACATTGGTATGTACTATGTACACACCGAATTACATCGAAATCGGTTCATAATTACGAGAGTTACAGTGTGACGTAGGTCAGATATATATATATATATATATATATATCAATTTTGAACGGAGGGTGGTTTCGGGGTCTGGGGGTCATGATCGATGAAAATATACCAAAATTTTTTGAAATCGCTTTCCTCCGAACGGCTGCAGTAGGTAGCTTTTTGTAATGGAAGCTACCTAAAAGTGTATCAGGAAATAAGCAGTCATAAATGTCATTTTAATCTCAATATAACGAAATTCGTAAACATTTTCAGATTAGTTCAAGCATCTTACTAGACGTACAGGTTGAAAAAAAAAGATATATAAATAAAACGGTGGCTTTCTGGTATAATTATAAAACCTAAAACATTTTTCTTACCCGCTACAACAAGCAGAAACACTTCTTGAGTTCTTGTATTCTTCTCATGGAATTTAAAAAAATAGTTATCCGTTAAATAAATTGAAACCTATGGCCAAAGAGCCATATCTGCGTTCCAGTTGGAAATAACATATGGATCATCTAGTATATTGTCTATTATTATCCCTAATAAACCCCAGTATCTCTAAATAATCTTGTTTCGCAACAGAACGCAAGTTCTGTGCATATACAGATAAAAATTCATTTGTTTTTCAATACATATGATATTGCTATGGAGTTTCACATATAAACACGCGTTTAAATGCCTCGTTTCTGCCAACCACAAGTTGAGTTGTCTAGACACAAGCTCATTTGTTTACCAACATGCACATTATCTATTCGGTGTGTACATAGTACATACCAATGTCTCGATCGAGTTCGTTGGCCAGCTTCATCCGCCATTTTGTTTCAAAATGGCGGCCATTTAAAAATTTTTAAAAAAATTAAAATTTGAAATGTAGTACCAAAAAACTGAAAATGGAAAAATATTTTTTCTTATGTATTTGACCTTTATACAAAGATTTCGGAGCAGTTTTTGTTTCGTCTATTATGTAGCTTTCATTACAAAAAGCTACTTATTGCAGCCGTTCGGAGGAAAGCGATTTCAAATTTTTGGTATATTTTCATCGATCATGACCCCCAGACCCCGAAACCACCCTCCGTTCAAAATTGATATATATATATATATATATATATATATATATATATCTGACCTTTGTCACACTGTAACTCTCGAATTTATGAACCGATTTGGATGTAATTCGGTATGTACATAGTACATACCAATGTCTCGACCGAGTTCGTTGGCCAGCTTCATCCGCCATTTTGTTTCAAAATGGCGGCCATTTAAAATTTTTTTAAATTTTAAAATTTGAAATGTGGTACCAAAAAATTGAAAATGGAAAAATATTTTTTTCTTATGTATTTGACCTTTGTACAAAGATTCCGGAGCAGTTTTTGTTTCGTCTATATCTTAAAAAATGGCTGAGTTATAGCATTTTGAATTTCTAGCGTGGCTGACATTTTGAAACGTCTTGAATTTTGTCACGCGATAAAAGGCGTATTTATGAACCAATTTGGATGTAACTCCGTTTGTACATAGTACATACCAATTTCTCGACCGCGTTCGTTGGCCAGCTTCATCCGCCATATTGTTTAAAAATGGCAGCCATTTAAATTTTTAAGAAAAATTTAAATTTGAAATGTGGTACCAAAAAATTGGAAATTGAAAAAATATTTTTTTCTTATGTGTTTGACCTTGATACAAAGATTCGGGAGCGATTTTTGTTTCGTCTATATCTTAAAAAATGGCTGAGTTATAGCATTTTGAATTTCTAGCGTGGCTGACATTTTGAAACGTCCTGATATTTGTCACGTAATAACAGGCGTATTTATGAACCGATTTGGATGTACCTTGGTGTGTACATAGTACATACAAATATCTCGACCGAGTTCGTTGGCCAGCTTCATCAGCCATCTTGTTTCAAAATGGCGGCCATTTAAATTTTTTTTTAATTTTAAATTTAAAATGAGATACCAAAAAATTGGAAAATGAAAAAGATTTTTTCGTATGTGTTTGACCTTAATTCAAAGATTGCGGAACAATTTTTGTTTCGTCTATATCTAAAAAAATGGCTGAGTTATAACATTTTGAATTTCTATTGTGGCTGACATTTTAAAACGACCTGATTTTTGTCACGCGATAACAGGCGTATTTATGAACCGATTTGGATGTTACTTGGTCTGTACATAGTACATACCAATGTTTCGACCGAGTTCGTTGGCCAGCTTCATTCGCCATCTTGTTTCAAAAGGGTTGCCATTTAAAAAAAATTAAATTTAAAATTTAAAATGAGGTATTAAAAAATTGGAAAATGAAAAAGATTTTTTTATGTGTTTGGCCTTGATACAAAGATTCCGGAGCAGATTTTGTATCTGAAAATTTGTTCTTTTGTTTATATCTTAAAAAATGGTTGAATTACAGCACTTTAAATTTCTAGTATGGCTAACATTTTGAATTTCTTGTATTTGATCATTCTTGTATTTGTCAAGCGATAACACATACGTATTCGCCTATTTTTATGTAAGAAGGCATGTGGATAGTATACATCAATATCTCGAACAAGTACGCTGGCCAGCTTCATCCGCCATCTTGTTTCAAAATGGCGGCCATTAAATTAAAAAAAATTATATTTAAAGTGAGGTGAAAAAAATTAGAAATTGAAAAAGGTTTCTTTCTTAAGTATTTGACCTTGATATAAGGATTCAGGCGCATTTTTTGTTTGTCTTTATCTTAAAAAATGGCTCAGATATAGCAGTTTCAATTTCTAATGTGGGTGACATTTTGAAAAATCTTATTTTTTGCCTGCGACAGCACTCGTATATATCAACCGATTCCGATGTGAGTGAGCATGTGCACAGCAATTACTAAGGTCTCGACCAAGTTCACTGGTTAGCCTCATCCACCATGTTGTCTTAAAATGGCAGGCACTTTAAGAAATCGCCGAATTTGGCAGCCAAATATAAGTTACTTCAAATAAAAGCAGCTTGGATAAAGATGACTAATTTCGCGAAATTCTCATTCATAATGATTTAGTATTGATAAAAATTAGTATTGAATCTCCTATATTCGGTTTCCACTAAATTGATCTTCGTTTGTTTGAATAATATAAGTTGGTTTTTTTTAAATAAGGAATTTGAAAGCTGCCTCTTCCTCCCGGCACTGGCCGGAAGGACTTTTTTTTTTCATCATTTTGCCTATCGTTTAGTCTATATAAAACTACCACAATTACGTTTTTATCGCTTCAAAAGTTTTATTTAACCCAAAGGACGTTTTAGGTTTTGTAGACATTAGCTTTCGTGGTGTCAGATTCGTTTCAAAAATATATGTGTGTCATTCTAGAGTTAATGTATATACAGTAGCGCTCAAAAGTATTTTGACAAAGGTAATAATTCACTTAATTGAAAAGAATAATAAAATACAATAATCAATCATTTAATTTATTTAACAATATTCAATGTTTTAGAGAATTTTAATAAAATTATATATATATATATATATATTCATATATATATATATTTATATCTGAATTTTGTTATGTCGTAACTCTCGAATTTTTGAACAGATTTGGATGACATTTTTTATATGCATAGTACATACTAATGCCTCGACCGTGTTCGTTGGCCAGTTTCACCTGCCATCTTGTTTCAAAATGGCGGCCATTTGAATTTTGTGAACACGTTTGGAAATTTTTAGATTTCCTAACTTTCTCTTTAAAAGGACCTATGTTGTTAACTTACACTGTGTGACTCTTTAAAATATATTTTAATATTTCTAACAGTCTGTTTAAAATGATAGATAAGAGTTTGCATTTTGTGAAACTTAACATTTTCTATAAGTATACAATGTTAGAAAACATAAAAAAAAATTCAAAAATTCCAATGGCCGCCATTTTGAAACAAGATGGCTGATGAAGCTGACCAACGAACTTGGTCGAGACATGCACAATGCATATGAAAAATTTCATCCAAATCGGTTCAAAAATTCGAGAGTTACAGCATGACAAAATTCAGATATAAATATAATATATATAACCATAATATAATTACAAATCATCATCTATTCCAATTACGATATAATTTTATTAATATTATTAATATTTATTGTTAATTTATTAAAATTCTCTAAAACATTGAATATGGTTAAATAAAATAAATGATTGATTTTTGTATTTTATTATTTTTTCAATTAAGTGAATTATTATCTTTGTCAAAATACTTTTGAGTGCTACTGTATAACTATTGTTTTTAAAGGTGAAATTACTATATTAAAAGTGAGGAATGAAGAAAAACTTTTTTTTTTAATCGCCATGAAATTTATAAATTTATTTACAAAGTAAGTGTTTTTACTTGCACTTCGTTATCAATTAAAATTATTTCAAATTGTTTTATCAATCAAATTAATATCAATAAAATACCAAATTAATATTTTGCTTTAAAGTCTCAGTTATGTTATTAAAAAAATTATACTGTTTAGTATATTTTTTAATCTAACCATTTTTTCCATCTTTGCCGGGTTTTACCAGGTTTTTTAGAGTTTTTACTACTGTCCTGGCAAAATGAGAAACCCTAATTCATCATAATGACAATTTCAAACAAATTAAAAGAATTTATAATTCTTAAACACCCTGGATATATGTATATATATATATATTATTTCCCCCTTTGTCTTTACAGACGAAGCTGCCTCCCTCCAAGGTTGATTTTCAATTCCAAGGTCATGGAATCATTGACAAGAAAAAAATAAGGCGAGGTTCCATTCTAATTAAATTGACTTCTCCGATTCCTAACTCAGTAGTCTGAAAATGAAGAAAACCTAGACCTTGATAATTGTGTGTCCCATCTCCAACTCGAACCTCCCTCCCAAATTTGTGACGAAATAAAAAAAGGCGTAGGTAAAACCGCCAATTAAAAAAAGATGAGCTAAGGGATGAGCCCCAAACATTTCCTATATTTCTTCTTTTTATTTTTGTCGATTTTTTTGTGTCGAATTCAAGAGGAATAAATTTAGAGAGTATATAAACCGAAGAGAATCTTTCCTCTGTACCTTGCTGATCTAAGTAGAAAAGCAAAGCTCTTATTCATCATGAAGACTATTGTAAGTATAATGATATTTTAAATTTTAATACAATCTGTAATTACACGTAAACATCGATAGTATTTTTAAGTATTATATTTAAAATATATGTGTTTAAGTGGTTTCTTTTAACTTTCTAAAATTTGTGTTTTATAAAGCTATGGGATTTAAACGGACTATTTTTTCGATTGACATTGATGACTGATTAAAATCATTTGCTTAACCCTTTATCTACTGACAGTACTTATGAGTACCATTAAAATAACTTTTTATAAAATTCATTTATTACATCGATTAGTAATAATACGGTTTAGAATGAGTTATAGATGCATTACTTTATCTTGTTCCAAAAGCATTCTTGGTTGCACAAAACACAAATATTTTTAAAAGGATGATTTCTTTTGCCTTTGCATCTTTTCAGCTTTCTTCGCGTTGGAAGGGGTGGGGGGGGGGGACTTTTTCAATTCGTAAATATTTCTATATTTCTATTGTAAGAACTTAATATTTGTACATTTCCTAATTCTACAAAATACTAAGGAAAATATTTAAAATAAAAGGTTTGTGTGGCGTTATAAGTATTCAAATTTAATTAATCCTTCTAAATCTTTCAGTCCTTCTAAAATTTATTAAATGATTATGTAAATATTCTAATGTAGTTTTAAAAAATATCAAAAAATGCTTTAGTAGATAAAATTTTCATGAATTCATAATTCAGTACATAAAGGGTTAAAAATAGATATTTGATGTTGAATTCGATAGTGAACCTTTGTATCAGTGCGTTGCATATCTGCAACATATCCAAAAGTCATCTTTCCTGAAAATTAAGCACGATATGACTCATTACCTAATATATTTTTCAAAATTTAATTTATTATCAAAAATTGATTCTGATGCCAACTAACTTTTTAAAAAAAATCTTATTTTTTTTTTCCTTAAGGAATATATTTTTGAAATTGTTACTTAGGCAAATTTTATTGCCTTTTTAAAAATATTTAATATTTGTGGGGGAAAAAATTTTCAAAGAGTAATATGTCATCATCAGAAATCAAATTTCTGATGATCAAAACAAACTTTTGATAGGAGTAATAAATAATCTTTTATTTAATTCCTGTTATCATGAGATTTAACAATCGTGGAGAGTTGCTGAAGCTTTGCATTAAAAGAAAGGTGCAAATAATGTGTAACATTTATAAAATGCTTGGCGTACACTTTTATTTAATCTGTTGAATGCTACAATTTTTTTTTCCAAGAAGAAAAAATTCTGGGGTATCTCTCTATTCTAAAAAAAAGTAACTACCGCTGTCACCGCCGCCGCCGCCGCCGCCGGTTTTGAATTTTCTGTGACTGGAGGTCTTTCTTCGTTAATATTAAGAAAAATAATGCATACAAAAATATAAAAATCGGTGGTTTTATACAGAAATGTTTGATAAACACGCTGAAGCAGACAGTTTTCAAATCGAAGAATTATTTTAAGAGATATTTAATGCTAAAGTTGGACAAAATCGTTCCACTAAAAAAGTTTTATAGCAGCAAAAACTATACAGGGCAGTGTAATCATTTTTAGATCATTTTATGCGTTAGAATTTGCCGGAGTGCAGATTGCATTATTTTTTTTATTTTGACTCATTTTTTGAGGTTTTATTTCTATTTTAAATTCAAATTTTCAGCATTTCTAGAGATATTTTTTACAGATTTTAGAAAGTGATATTAATTTAAACTGTTGCCAACTGCATAAACAGAGGACGCAATAATGTTTGCTTCAAAAAAAAAAATATTTATACGTGTAAATAAATTAAAAAATTATTTACACGTCACTATTATAAACAGAAAAAAAAAACATTTGGAATTAGAATTAAATAATTATGTGCAAAAAGCAGGAACTTATTAAAAATTACGTCATAAAAACTATAATTACACGTGAATTTTAAGAGAGAAAGGAATTTGTAAAATAATAAATTTGTTAACATGCGTTAGAAGTATTAAATAGGAGGAATTACGTCATATTTACGTCACATTACAGTTATTACATAAAATGAACACAAAATAATATTGCAAAACGGTTTAAATTTAAAAATTGCGCTAGACATTTATTTGATATTTTGAGAGGATACTTTTCAACTGGTATTTTCACGTGAATATTTAACAGAGAAAGAATAGCTTGGTAAAAATTACGTCAGATTAAAAACGATTAATTTAAAATGTCTCATTTAAAAGAACTTTCTTTTCGCTTTGTTAAAAAATACCAGGATACAAAGACTCTGTTTACTTAATTCCTTTTATATTAACTTATTTTGAAATGCTGTTACACGTGTCTACGTCATCAAGTTATTTTTATTTCGACGTTTTATTTGTATTTTTATTAATGTTGTACTAATTTATTTGTTCTTTCGTTATTTAAAATAAAAATTATGTCAATTTGTATAATTTGGCGAGTGGTTTGGCGATTTATATAATTTGGCGAAATGGGTCGACGGGATAATTAAGTAGTAACGCAGCGGATTTTGCGTTAAAATTCCCCCAATCAAAGAGAAATGAATAGAAATTCGTTTATAGGGAGATCGCCATTGTTTTTTAAATTATAATTCAATCTTTCGAACTATTTTTAAAGCCGATCAAATTAGCGTGCATTTAGAGTCTGCGGTGTCTGGACGGGGGTTGGCGAGCGTAGCTCGTAGGGGGCCGAGCCCCCTAGTTTTCTAAATTATTGTAATTTTATTATAATATATTAACGAAAAATGTACGATGTACGCATTTAAAGTATATTTCGCAGTATAATTTGGTTATACGGTTAACATCATATAAATAAATCGACTAATTTTATCTTTAAAAAAAATGGTATAGTCAAGTATTATTGAAAACTCTGTTGTTTAATAACTTCTTCGAATAAAGATTAATGTATAAGGAACCTACCAAAAGCCTTTGAACACCTTAAGGCGGGTTTATAATATTTATTAAAACTAATAACCAAAGATAATAATAGTAATAGTCTAAAAATTAAATAACACTTAATTCTGATAAAAACTGTTAAATTATCTTCCTAGATTTACTGCTTTTCAGACTTATATTCTAATGCACATTTATCAAATGTAGAATATCAAGTAAAGTATTTTATTTACAATTAAGTTGAGGAAAGGATAAAAGTTAGAATCTGAGATTTCTAGAAATCGTAAAAAGGCTGTCGGCAGATTTAAATATAATACGTTTGAATTTTATTATTAGGAAAATGAAAAAAGATTCCGATACCAATCCTAAAATATTTGAGAGTTTCTAAGGTTTAATCGAGAAGCAAATGGGCACAGTTACTCATTTTCTCTTTCAATTAAAAACAAGTCGGAAATTGTACGTCAAACATGGTAAATGAGGTGCGTTCGTACTATAACTAGTTTTACAAATATTCAGATCTTGGTGCAATAGCTTTTGCATTCTTATGCAAAAAATGCATGAATACAAAATTTATTATGATTCTACATATTAAATTCAGAAATAATGACTCCATCTTAAATAGGACGTAATCACCATGGCAACCTAGAATCATTACCTAACCTGGGATATCATTGAATTAATAACGTATGATAGGATTTAACAGAATGAAGAAAACTTTTATTAATATCTTTTAAAGTTTAGATTCCATTTTCATAAAATTTGAAATGGCAAAATTCTGCAACGATTATGTATACTAAATTTCAAACCATTCAGTTGAGTAGTTTTTGCGCTGTTGTATACGGACAGACGGACGGACTAGACGACGACTATATGTGCTACGTATTCAAACGCACCTAGTAACATAAAATACCCTTAAAAATAAAGTTAACTCGTAATTCAGCAAAATAAGCTATGTCTGAAAAAAATAACATATTATAGAGCATTGTTTCCATTTCCATTCAGGCTGTTTTCGGTGTTCTTGTCATCTGCATGCTGGCCTGCGCCATGGCACAGGTTGCTCCCTTGTACAACTACGGCTACACCAGCTATACCCCAGGAGCCCGTGTCTCCCAGTACGCTTCATCCGGATACGTTGCACCCGCTGCTTACTACGGAGCTTACCATCACGGAGGTTATCCTTACAGATACTACTAGATGATGAATTGCAGCAAACACTGGTGAGTACAGAAACATTTGATCATTTACAATTTTGAAAAACCTCGAAATAGATTCAGTCGAACTCGCCTTATACGAGCACGACTAAAACGAGAACCCGGTTAAAGCGAGCAATTTGCACATTAAGAATGGTTCATTATTTAAACTATGTTAAGATTTTCATGCTTTCTACAAGCTACAAAAGCAGAATTACGGCTAATACGAGCAAAATATCTGTTCATTTCAATGAGATTTCCGGAAAAAAGTAAAACAGAATTACGAGAAAAATTATTTACTTATCGAACACTACTTCCTCTCGTGAATACTATTTCTACAGTACAACTGTTTATCAAAATGCAGTAATTTATAGGTTTTAGAAGACAGAATTTCCCCCCTTCAAGGAGATACCCACCCCCTCCGTCTTCAAGAAAAAGGAATGCCCAAAGATCTTAAAAGAATGAAAGAAGGACGTTTAAAATACCACAGATTTGTAAAATTTACAACTGAGCCATGGAAGTATAGAAGAAGACCTTTATTTATTTCTTTAAATCCGAATTCTGGGCCATATTAACCAACCTTTTCATTCCTGTTATTACACTGTTAACCCTTAATGCATGATTTTTTTATTTTGCTCGGAAAACATTATATTTGAAACTATTTTTGTTAATTATCCACTAGAAAAATAGTGAAAAAAATTATTTATGTTTCTGTTGTACATAATGTCACTTCTGAGTCACAGAAAAAATAGCTAAAAAAATTATAATTTAAAATTGTATACTTTCTTTATTTTTTTTTTGCACTGCACAATAACAACTATTCGACGATATAATATTTTTTATAATGCTTTTAATAGTTTGTAGAATTAATAATGACTACCTTAAAAAGATAGAAAAAAAAAACGCCAGTCGAGTACATTGCAAGCAGCAACAATGAAAGATGTTATAATCCCGCTCGCCCCTGATAACGATTCAGAACAAAAACAGACTGCACTGCGCGACCTTAAATGAATGTTACCACAGGCAAGTTATACATAAATAGTTCACAAAAAGACCAAAGAAAAAAAAAAGCACCAAATGGCAAAAAAAGATCATGCAAAGGAATAATAGTTCAAAAATTGGCGTGACTATTGCAATATTAGCTGAGTTTTTCAGGAAAGGGGGGAATTGATCAATTGCGTCGTTCATGTCTTTTGGAATTACTATTTCTTTAGAGGTTTTGACTTCAGCACTGCGATTTTCTCAAAAGAAAATATCCATCTAAATAGCAGTAATCAGTTTAAATATGTGTGCTTTTTTAAGATTTTTATTACCTTCATAGAGAGTACCGGATATTATGAGGATTTTTTCAATCCCCTTTCTTTTCGTATTAACCGAGTTCGACTGTATTTCACATTTCTATGATAAGCGTATTTGTCTACAACAGCAAGACACATCGGAAATATACGGAATCCCCACCCCTACAATGTATACATACATATACATACACACATACATATATATTTGCATTTCATGTACCCCTGATGAAGTGAAATACACTATAAGCTTCCTTCTACATCCATCCAATTGATCTTTCATTTGTTTTTTCATACGTCTTTTATTAGTTCAACATTATTTAGCTGGATTTTTGTATCTTTTGTCTATAATTGGTTATTGCATCAAATTTGGTAAATTTCCATGCGTTTAAATGGTTTAATTGTACAAAAAGTTTATATATATATATATATATATATAATTCTATTGGTGCGTTTGTATCAAGACTTTTTAAAATGTGTTTTTCAACATTAAAAACTTTAAGAGCTTTTAACATACATCTCTGAATAGACTTAATATAATCATGAAAAAAAATGTATTTTTAATGCTCTTGACATTTTTCTGGAATTTAATTGCCATACTACTATATGCAAGGTACGTATACACCTTAGATTGCCAAGGAGTATATATCCCTATTTTCAGATAGTAATCCTCACCTTATTTAAACGCAGAAAGCTATTTCAAATTCTTCATTAATTAATGCGAAGACTACTTTTCGGAAATGGTGGTCCTTGGATATCTAAGTAGTGTACACACCCTTACATAGTAAGACTATTTACACTCGCTGTTGTACACTTAATATAATCATCCGAAATATAGTTAAAATCGATATATTCAATCATTCCTTTTTTTTTTTTTTTTACTTGAAAGACTGATCGTGATTATTTTAAATCAAATAAAATATGCTTTACGCAAAGACAAACATTTTCCCCTTAAAATAATTTAAAATTTGTCTAGCAGTTAACTTTTAGTAAAGCAGAAAATTTAGTGCATTTTATGCACCTTTTTTTCTGTTAAATATAAACATCGCGCTAGGTTACCCTCTCAAAATATCAGGCACCCTGAATTCTATCGTCTAGAACATTTTAAGACTAAAAATTTCAATCCAGAATAAGAAGTAATGATGATGCATTTTAAAAACTTTTAAGTATATCTAAAATCAGTTTTAATGCTTTAATCTTCTTGTGTGCTTTTTTGAAATATTGTAAAAATATTAATTTTCTTTATAAGTTAATAAAATAGATTAACAGAAACGTTTAAAATAAACATAGTATCATAACTTCTTTTTAAGTCGCAACTCAACAATTTAAATTTACTTATTATAATTTATTTTTCTAATTATTTTAAAGGCATTATGGCAAAAAAGTAAAGGTTGAAATTTGTAGTTTTAAGAGAAGAATAAAAATAAATAAAAGTAATAATAATAATAAGTTGCTTAGCTGATAATAAGAAAAAGATAAGAAAAGAAATCTTATATTTAGAAGATTTCATTAATAATTTTTAATGTCTTCAACAACTGTTCTAGCTTTAAATTACAGGTAAATTGTTTTGTTACTAGTGGGATTAGCAGGAATTTATATAATGGTTGCTTTGAACCATTTAATAAATCAACTTTTAAAACGGTTTTTAAAAAAATTATTTTAAATTAAAGCATAATCATCCATGTAGAACATGTTTTAATATGCTATTTCATCTGACGACAGAAAAATCCTCAAGTGAAGAAACATGTCAATTGAAAGTTAAGAGGGAGAGTTTTGGAGGTACTTTACAAAATATGCAATTACCCACATTTTTTAATAGTAATAGAAAAAACTAATAGATAATTTTCTTTCCAATTCATTAATGAGATTTTTTTTTCTATTCCAACGCAAACTTAAAATATTTTGTCTTGAAATTTAAAATAAATCATAAACTAAAACTAAAAAATACATAATTTTGAAATTAAATAAATAAATTGTTGTTAATGAAGGTGAAAGAAAAGTTTAAATAAATTTATTCCAAACACGCACTAAATATTTAACCCTTAAATGCCTGATTTTTCAAAAATCATTGTAATAATGCTTTTCGGCTCTCATTTTTTAAATAAATCACGGGAAAAATACTTTAAAAAATCCTATTTTGTTTTAAGTATGGTTTACGGCTAAAAAACAGTTTGTTACTAATCGGCAATACTGGTCTTTAATTGAAAAAATAATTTTCCTTGATAAAATTCTATAATATTAAACACACAAGAATTTTAGGAACTATAATAAGAAATAAATTTTACTTGCTCACTGCAGAACAAAATAGGGTATTTCGCAAGTTTCCAAACAAAACAAAAAGAACAAGTAGCAACAATTGAAAAAATTAATCTATCTTTATTCTTAAACAGCACAAGTGTTGCCATATACATGTTGAAAATCTATTTAATAATATTTTCAGAATGTATTTTATTGGCAACATTAGACATTATAGCTTCAATATTATTCTAATAATATTTTAGAGCCTAAATTGGGTATGTTGCCGAAAAGCAACACCCGGCATTTAAGTGTTAAGATTTAAATAATACATAAGGAATTCAGAATTTCTTATCAAAATAGGAATGAAAATTCTCACTTTGAATTTAGAAAATCTGAATAGTAGGGCAGAATTAAAAGGCTGGAAATCAGTGAAGTTGTCTTATGATCAATTTTGGAAAAGTTGTATTTAGTGTGTAAATTTTTTGAAGATTTCTTTTCAAACAGAATAGAATTAAATTTCGATTTATTCTATAAATAGATCTTCAAAGAGTAGGCGTTTTTTAATTAACAATCTTATATTGAAATCTGTTGCAATAAAAAAAAAAATAACAATCAGAAAGAAAAAGTTTTTAAAAGAGAAAAAAAAAAGTTCAACAAGCAATAGACATAAGGTGAATCCCCAGTTATTGACACTTAACCAGTAACTGACACTTCAGCAAAAATCGAATTCAAATAAGCATTTTCTTGTATAATTTTACAAAGTAATGTCACCTAGTGGTAACTAGGACACTTGTTTTTATTTTGGAGTCAATTTATTCATCAGTAATAGGCCAAGAACATATTTAATGAGGATGGAATTTTTGAGAACAGAAAAAGTGCCATTTTGAGACAACTGTCTGCTTTCTAAAATTAAGGTAGTCTTTGTTTTTTTAATGCATTTGTAATGCAACCACCCTAAATTTTTTCTTAAACTAGTAGAAATAGGTTAAAAGATGCCTATTATACATTAGGGCCATCATTTATAGTCTATAATTATTTAATTTAGCTTTAATTTAGTTGTGCCAGTTATTGGGTTCAGGAATTTCATTTCACCAGTCTACGACAGAGGTGTCAATTATTGGTTATATTAAAAATAGTTGAAATATATTATTTGAACTGTTTAAAAAACCATGAAATTAAATTAAATCTATCTTGTAGTAAGCACCATTAAAATTTAAGTTGTTCTATGAGTGTCTAACACATCTTTTTAGTTGCTGGTTCATAAATGTCAGTTATTGGATATCTGCTTTGCTCATAATTAAATACGTGAAAAAAAGGACACATCCATCTTTGGTATTGTATCATATATAAATAAGGTTTAAGTATTTTGTTTTTATAATAAAGATTAAAGTATTTTTAAAGCAAAAATTCCTTGAAATATAAAATAACCTATAAAAGAAAAAAAAAGAAAGAAAGAAAGAAAGGAAGGAAAGAAAGAAACCGTTGCAAATAAAGTGTCAGACACTTTGTATCAGTTATTGGTTTTTCAAAATAGGGTTGGTATCAGTTACTGGCTCATACTTATGAAAAAGTTAATTTTTAATAATATAATGTACCATATAATTTTTCAAAATTTTGTCAACAATAATTGTATAACGTATCGCTAATATCCATTCAAAAAGAAAGATAAGCATAAAATTGGTTTCAAATTTTATAATAGTGATTTGAACAAGAAAGAATCCTTAATGTGCCCGTTACTGTGGGTTTTACCACATTTACCTGTAAATTTGGAATATTTTATAGATACCAGAGTAGGCAAATAAGTAAAAGTTTGATGGTGGAACTTCAAATTAATGAAATATAATTTTCATGTAAATATGGTAGGGGTACCTAATTTGATCTTAAACTAAAGTTTAAAAAAAAAAAAAAAGGATTATTTCATTGTATTTTAAATCAAAATAGTTCAAATTAAAAAATGTAGAGGAATACTATACGGTCATATATGAATGAAAGGGACATTGCCCATTTTCCGTTACATCTGAATGCAAGCAATATTGTATAATTGTAAATTAATTTATTTAAAAAAAAGGTGGTGTTTACGTATGATGTGAAATTCATTACTATTAGAAGTTTATTTGTTTATAATAATATATTTGTATTTTTACTGATAAAAAAAAATTGTATTTTGTGCGAGTATTTTATTACTAAACAGCCATTTTTTCCTATATTGCCTGAGACAGAGGCAGGATGCCTTTAGAAAGAGAAGGAAAACGCTGAAAACTTTGCACATGCTGTTCTGATTCAATTCTATGCACATTCGCACAAAGGAACTCATATTTGTGGTCTGCCCACTAACCATAGAAATAGTTATCGTTTCATTACAGAGATCAATACTAGCATTAGATAAGAATTTTTCTCATGAGGGTACCTAAGTACTGAATATTTTTGCAATATAGTAATAATTAAAACAGATAAATACTAATTAAGAATTTTTATTTGTTTGTTTAAAAAAAACTTTAAATTTCTGTGCATATCATTATGGAATTAAGAGACTTGGAAGATTTCTTAATAATTTTCAAAGTTATTAGTTATTCACATAATATTAAAATACTCCACTGTGTTTTGATATCCAGCTACCTTTTAGTAGAAAAACTAAAAAAAAAAGGTAAAAATGGACATTCCCTTTAAAACTTTGCTTTGATTTAAAAAGGAACATCCAATTTTACGAAACCTTTTTTTTTTTTTTTAATGGACATTTATGCAGTTGAAAGACGCGTAGAAAAAAAATTTATATAGAAAAAATCTTTCATAAATCCATAACATGTTTACTTTTATTATTGTATAAGAATTGAAAGGTTAAACAGAAAACCAATATTATTTGTTAACTAATCTAAACATTAGCGTAAATATTTTACAAAGGGGGCTATAACTTACGGATTTCTTTTAATGAACGAATTTCATATTATTATATATTAATTTTTCAATCTATCTTTACATATCGCTCACCCGCAAGAAAAGTGACACATCTCGCAAAAATTCATTTTGCGTTTTATTCCACTAATAGGTCTGTCATAGGTGCGTCTTGCTACACAAATAAGTTCATAAGTGTAGTTATACAGAAAATCCCTTTATTATGCTATATGTCCATTTGTGACCACAGAAGAGGGTGGATCGTGTGGGAGATAAAATGACCAAACTCTCCAAACCTCATCGTATGTCTTCATCCTTAAGGGTTTTATGCATGTTTTTATTCCTGCATGCAGATCTAAGTGCTATGATTCTATGTTACAGTAAAATCATGCAGATTTTCTTTTGCCTCTCCTCTGAAATTTACTTTTGTCGAGATGTGTCACTTTTCTTGCGGGTAAACGATATTTAAGGGAAGATTCTAATTCCTTGGCTTAAAATTTATGTGATTTTTACGTGTTTTTTTTTTTTTTTTTGGTTGGGGGGGTGGGGGGGGGGGTGTACAAAGAAAAGAGACCTTTGGATTTTCTGCATTATATCTATGGACCTTTCACTTATATATTTAAAATTTGTTGCGTAAAAAAATGACTAATTTGATTTGTGCAACGGAGGTAGCTGCAGATACGCCTCCGTCACAAGCATCTGAAACAAATTCGGGCGCAAAATTAAGAAAGGGCATTATATTCTCTGGAGTTTATACCAACGTTTAGTTTAAAAAGTTTATTTTTGACAAAATGACAGACCTTTGGATAAAAAAGTTCATTGTTTTGTTTGTTTTTTACCTTTTGTGAGCTTGGAAAAATAATAAATCAATAAAAGTTAACTTTCTGCTGGTATAAGCTCCAGCAAAAACGATTATCTTTTTTTTTGTAAACAAAAAATTAAGGAAGTCGGTCGAATAGCGTTTGAGAAAAATGGTCGCCCAGTATGTAAAACGAGTGTAAACTTTTACAAGAGAAATACGTTAAACAAGCGGACTTAAGGGATGCAAAAAAAGAAATGCAAAATTTAAAAAAGAATAAAAAATTTTGAACCAAAGAAGTACAACCTGCTCCTTTTAAGGGTAAAAATTATTGAGGTAGTTTTTTTTTTTTTTCTTTGGCCATCAGATACTATAGTAAGCTATAAAAGTTATTTTATGTGCTAGTAAATATGCTTCATAACTTGTCTCAAAGTTTTTATAACCCTTGTTTTCTTTCCTTTCCAGGCTATGGATCTTCGACGGACGAGTTGATGTAAGGGAGAAGTTTCCAATGAAATGATTTGAAGTTTTATTGGATGGCATCTCAGCTTCCTCTGTTATTCTAAAAGGTCACCTTGTATGATCACTCCTCTCCTTTTGTCAATAAACTTTTCTCTTTCTGTCATTCAAAAACTGTGTCATTTTATATTTTATTTACAGAAATTTAAGAAAAAGTTAAAATAATAATAAGAGAAACACCACGAAAAAATACCCTCTTTTCTAAATTATCGTAAAATATAAGATTTTATATTTTAGAAGTACAAAAATGTCATCTACAAGTATAAATAAGAAATTAATGCACCTAAGATCTCTGTGGGGGAGGTAATTAAGGGGTCAAGTACCTTTTAAAATGTTAAAAAAATAATTTTCTTAAATAGCTTATATTAAAATTTAACATTTTAAAAGAAACCCCATGCAAAAATTCGCTGAAGGGAAGTCATATCCAAAACCACGAGATCTTATATGATCAAGCGATATAAAATGTGTAATTTGATCTTTAAATAAATTTTCTCCAAAACTGTGATTTTGATCACTGTGCCATGATTTCAAAGAAATGGCTAGATGGAATATAATAAAATTTTGACTGAAGGTATAAACTTATAGATATACAAAATGACTCACCCCATATTAAATGTACACATATTTCAATACTGAATTCAGTTTGATTCTACATTAACTGCATTTAACTCGACGTCACACATTTAAGGCATAGATTACCTTTATGATAAACTTTTAAAATTTAAGTATTAAGGGGTGAATATCACAAAATGTGAGATTTTGAAAACAAAAATTTTGAAAATTTAAATCGTTTCAAAGAGTCTGATTTTTTTTTTTTAAATGTTGGTTGAACAGCTGAATAAAGAAATTTATATGTAAAATTGTTAAAGTTTGAAGAGCTTAAGTTCATTTTTATGTAATTATAATTATGTGTCATATTCTTGGCATATGTATGCCAGGATAATGACCGCCAGGACAATGACATTTTCATTCTAAAACATTTTTCACATACTTTTTTTTTATTTAGATCTAACATTTTAATTTCGTTTAAAGGAACATGTTTCCTCTATATTACCTCAAATTCAGTGTAATGTTCAGTTTTATTTGTAATTTATAGGAGCCAGGAAAATGACATAATAAAAGTCTACTCAATTTTTACAAAGCCTTCAAAACACATTATTTTCAAAGAAATATCTAAAAGATCTTGCTGGTAGCAATGATTTTACTACTTCTGACTTGAACTATGTCAAGAACAAGAAGAATTACTCTGAAGCGCCATCTTTATACCTCATAAAAAACTAAAATGAGCAGGCCAGGACAATGACATTCATTTTCAGTGACAATCATATTTTAACTATGGAAAATTATTTGTAAAATACAGAACTTGGTACCTTCCACATATATGTGTTATATAAGGTATAATTATTAATTAGAAATTTAAAAAACTAGAAAAAGATATTTGTACATGATAGCAGAAAGCCCTTTACTTTGCACACATCACCGTGTGGCATGCCATGAAGATGACAATCTGAAGCTTTAAGTCTTTTAATTGCTTTATTTTTGTGCTATTATGAATATAATATTTCTTGAAAATACTTCTAAGAATATTTTTTATTAGAATGTAAGAAAGAAAATTGCATTATATAACATTAAATAGACATTTTATTGTGCGGACTGCAATTTCCGTATTTTGTGATATTGACCCTAAGATGAAATTTGCGACAAATCAAAATGATTCAGTTGTAAATCAAACAATATCAGAAAATTAGCTTTTTATAAATGCATATTTTATCAAAATTCAATTTAAAATATAAAGTGTATAAATGTACTAGCTACTCTTAGTTGAGTAGTTTCGTCATAGTTAATGGAATCATAAAACCTGCTTACAGTTCTATAAAAAATGTTTAATTTCAAATATTTTATTAATTTTGTGTGATAATTTTTCATGAAATTAAACTTATGTTGTTTAGGATAGCACATTAATCATAATAGGAGTAATTTTTTATTATTATTAAAGCTCAATTTAGGCACAACAAAAATTACCAATTAATCAGCACTTATATTGGGAGGTAAAATTGAAGAATAGACATTCTCAAACTGTAAAATTAAAAGTGATTAAAAAATGAAACTTCAGAAAGAAAATTAATTATTCTCATTGAAAAATACAATGAATAAATACTATGGCTAAACAAGCTTTTAAAGGATGGTTATAAACATAGCCACCGGAACACTGAGAGGGACAAGATTTTGGAACAGTGTGCATATGGCTGTAGATTTGACAACTAAAGAGCTCATATAATAACTGTGATAAGTGACGCAATCATCATTTTGAGATAATGACCTGTAAAGTTCCAAATCTTTATTTGCGTTTATTGTCAAATTCCTCCTTTATCAATTAAAATCTCTGTGAGTATTAGGTTTTTTCAAATTGTAATTTAACAGAGGGTAGAGGGTCATTATCATCAATCATATGATTATCTCTCTTTAGCCCCCGGTACGGTATGCTATTTCTTTCTCCCAGCTTATTTTGTGTAGTCTCCAAAAAATAACGTTACCTTAACGGAAGCCAGCCGTAAAACAAAGCAGGTACGATTAAATACTCTATAGCAATTTTTTAAACTTCTAAGCATCGCACATTTTCAATTTTTATACCATCGTATTCGGAAAAAGTACTTTTTAATGCAATTTGTTTGAAACCGCATCTCCATTTATTTTTGAGATTTTTTTTTTTTTTTTTTTTTTTTTTTTTTGTAGTTTTTAGAGCCATTTGCTTAATATTGGCAACGGAAGAACTTCATTTGTGTAGAAAGTGAAAGAAAAATAGCAATTATATCTTTTTGCTGCCATTTTCCCATAAAAACTGAAAAAAAAAATAATTAAAATACGTGCTATTTTGAAAAAATATAAATGAAGGATTTCTGATAAAACATGGAGCTATTAGAAACTAAATTTAATTTTAAATATCTATATTAATAATACAAAAAATGAAGGCCTGTGAATCTTTAGATAGCCGATTTTTTTGAACGACGAAATCTCTTTTGTTTGGATTTGTGTATTATTCAGCAATAATGACGTCCTAAGCGTATTTTACTGTAGATGTTGTTTAACATTGGATCGCAAATGATGAATTCTTCAGCGGATGTGGATGACATCACTTTATGTAAAATAAAATCGCGTGTTATAAGTCTTAAAACTGAACTACAGTAGAGTCCCGATTACCGGAGTTTCCGCTTTCACCGAATTATTTTCATCTGATGGACTGATGGCTTCCATTATTATGAAACAGTCATTATAAATGAAGTGTTAGGTGAAGATGAAAGAGCAGCCGTAAAAAGTTAGAACTCTGATTTTTCTGGTTAGAATGGGGGGCAAAATAGCCATTTTTTTTTTTTTTTTTTTTTTTTTTTTTTTTAATGGCCATAATTTTTTTTAAATTATGGTCATTTTTTTTACTACTACTATAGCCATTTTTTTCTCTATTCTGACCAGAAAATCAGAGTTCTCACTTTTTACGGCTGCTCTTTCATCTTCACCTAACACTTTATTTACAATGACTGGTTTCATAATAATGGAAGCCATCAGTCCATCAGAAGAAACTGATCCATTCCAAAGGTATAAGTTCGATTAACTTGGATAATCGGGACTCTACTGTATCTATATTTATATCCATATATTTTTTTGCCATCGGGGGCGACACTAAATTCTGAAAAAGCAGAATTCCTGTTTTTTAGTTTTTTTTTTTTCTTTTTCTTTTTTTGGTTACATACCACCTTTATTATCTGAGCTCTTCTATTTTCTTTACAGCATCCAAAACATCAGTCATGAAATTGATCAACAAACTGAAAATCTGCAGAGTCTCTAATTTTCAAAATGACAATATCTTACAGATTTTTTTTTTTTTTTTTAATGGATATTATACACAATATGCCCATTAATCAATCACCATACACTTTCAATTTTAGACATTTTGTCAAATATTTAAAGATATACTTCTCGGATTTTCCTGGAACTTCAAAATTATGAAAAATATGTTTGACTTCATATTTATCAACGGCGATTTGATCAGCGGTACAATGAGGGCCCGAAAAATAATAATGTTTAGGGTCACTCTGTAAAATAAAATGCACGAGAGGATCTATCGCTATAGCTTTCAAATACGTGGATATGTACAATAGGTATATTCATTTGTGTAAGAATAGCACGTACATTCATGGAGATATAGCAATTTTTTTTTTTTTTTTTTTTTTTTTTTAAGTTCAAAAAATTCTTGCATGTTTTTTGTTTATATCATGCAGGGTTTTCTACCAAATGATTTAACGCCAGTATCTGAAAATTTGACAAAACACAGTGGAAATAATATAGTGCAATTGGAATGTAAATATATTAAACATCTGATGAAATATGAGCAGTTGTATGAAATATTTTTTATCTGTGCATGCGTGCATAACAAATATTTTCTTTCATGATTTCATAGTCAACCCAATTAAAACTCATAAAAAAAGCCAGTCAAATATCATGAAAATTCAGAAAGTTATTAGCGATTGAGTGAGATGATTTTTAGTTGTTCTCTAAAAACGGCTAAACGGTAAGGGGTTTTCCATAACTTGTCATTTTTGATTTTTTTTTTAATTGAAGCTTTAGTTTTTTTTTTTTTTTTTTTTTTTTTTTTTTTTTGGAAAACCACCAGAACGAACCTAATCCAAGGAAAAAAGAAGTACCAAAATCTACGCATTTCCTTGAAAAGCAGTTAATAAAAAAATGACAATTTGTGGAACCCGTATCATTCAGCAGCTTTAAGAAAGCAACTAAAAATCGACTCACTTTATTGCCGAAATCTTTCTGAATTTTCACGATATTTGAAAGACTTTTTTTATGAGTTACTCCATAGAGTTGACTGTTAAATCACGAAAAAAATATTTTTTTATCATGTGCACATGCACAGATAAAAAATATTTCATTCAACTGCTCATATTTCATAAAATATTTAATATATTTACATTCCAATTGTACACTATATTATTTTTACTACAGTTTGTCAAATTGTTAGAAGCTGGCGTTAAATTTGGTAGAAAACCCTGCATGATATAAGCAAAAAACATGCCAGAATTTTTTTTAACTTTATAAAAAAATCTATATATTTCCATGAATATACATGCTATTCTTACACAAGTGAATACACATATTGTACAATAACCACATATTCGTAATCTATCTAGCGATAGATCATTCTGTGCACTTTATTTTACAGGGTGACATTAAATATTATTACTTTTCTGTGATTTTTTGCTGGCCTCCAAATTATCTTGCTGATCAAATCGCCATTGGGCGATTCCGTGGAGAGTGTCACACACGTAACGCAGGCTTTAATTTGCATTTATTCAATTATTTATTAAATTTTAATGTTAATTCTGATTTTAAGTGGTATGGTAAATAAGTTATTAGCATATTTTTAAATTTAAATGTGTGGCAATAAAACTCACAGAAGTATATCATTTAATTTCATTACTCAAAATGTGCTTTTTTCTACTTCAGAAAAAAAGCACATTTTGTGTATGAAATTAAATGATATATTTCTGTGAGTTTTACTTACACACATTTAAACTAAAAAATATGTTAATAACTTATTTACCATAACACCTAAAATCAGAATTAACATTAAAATATAATAAATAATTGAATAAATGCAAATTAAAGCCTGCGTTACGTGTGTGACTCTCCGCATGGAATCGCCCCATTGATAAATATGCAGTCAAACATATTCTTTATAATCTTAAAGTTTCAGGAAAATCAGACAAGTATCTCTTTAAATATTCGACAAAATGTTTAAAAGTGAAAGCGTTCGGTGATTAATGGCCATATAGTGTACATATAAAAAAAGAGGCTAAATTACGAATTTTTTATCAAAATGCGCAGTGCAAAATTATTTTTAAATATAAATGCATAACTGAAAATGTTTCTTAATTGTTGGGGGTGAACTCCTATGACACCCCCAAACCCCAATTTAAAACAATTTTTAAACAAATGAACATAGTGCAAGATACAGAAATGTAACAAATATGAAATATTAAAAATCTAAAAATAAGCTTGCAATGTCTTTTATCATGAGGCTTGAAACATATATATTTTTTTTTCTTTTGGTCAGAGGTGGGAGGCTGGGAGCAGGATTAAGATTATTTTTCAACACACAAATGTAAATAATAATAATAGTAATAAATTTCAAGTATGATTGTGTTAAAATTAGGGATGCACCAAATACCGTATATTTGGCCAGCCGAATAGTAACTGTTAGGCCGAATATCGAATATTCGGCTGGCCAAATACTTTTACATTTCAAACTTTAAAGGCATTAAAATGTTAAACTTTTACATAATCATTTTTTACATAGAATTTTACATAATCAGAATATTAAAATATTTATTTGCTTAAAAGACGTTATAAAAACATTAAAAGTAAATTAAAAATCTATATTTACATGTTTCAACTCTTTTACTGAGTCGTCTTCAGAATGCATAACAGAAAATTACAAATACAATGCGTATGAAAAATGGAAAAAATCATCGAATATAAACAAGTAATCATATAACGCGCCCCATATTTTCTCAATCGCGCGTGTTCCCTCTATGTCGCGACGCCGTAAGTTGTCCAACCATTCAACCCATAAATTCGGGATACGAAAAGATAATGTATTGTTACAAACTCCTGAACCTCTTAAATAAATTTCAATGGACTCTCTTATAAATAATTGTAAATAAAAATTAGACCTGTAGATTATTCTACTCTCGTTAAAAAGTATGTTAATGTTCTCTATTTGATTCAGCCGGGATAAAACAGTATTACCTCTATTACATTTTATGTCCGCTATATGTTCTTTACATCTGATATTGAATTTTCGTTGGGTTATACCTATATAATGTTTTTTGATTCCCCCCTCCCTAATAAATGGAATCATATAAACTCCTGAGAGATCATCCCTATTAATAAGATCAATTTTAGTCTTTAAAAGCATCTTTAATTTCGGAAGAGGCTTCGCGATCAAACATAAACCAAAATTTCTTAAATGATTTTTTATATGTTCAAAGAAACCCGGGAAATAATTTGCTACAACCCTTTTCATATTAACTTCATTAATAGTTTTATTTTTAGAAGTAACAAAGGAGCTCTGAATCAATTTGTTAATTAATTTTACCTGATATCCATTATCAATAGCAATACGTTTAATTTTCTCTAATTCATCTCCCAGATTTATATCGGAAGAAATCCTGAAAGCACGATTAATTATGAACCTGAAGGTGGATAATTTATAAGACATTGGGGTGCATGCATCGAAAGGTATAACGTTTACATCCACGATAGGTTTTTGGTAAATTGAACGAATTAACTCACTCCCCTTTCTCTGTAACTCAACATCTAAACTAGTCGGATATGCCAATCCCAAAACTTTCTTCTATCTCATACATGTTAATACTTCAAAATTCTCTAATACAGAGCCAAAATTAAATGGCAATCTATGCCCATCATGAGGATTCTAAAGACATGAAATTCTGTGCATTAGTTCTTGAGATAGGACTATCGCTAAAATCGTGTAAATCATGCGAAATGCAGCATATCAGTGCCATCGGATAGGTGGATTTACACCAAAATCTAATAATCAACAACTTATGTTAACGTGTAACTGATTCTGAAGTTTGATGAAAAGCCGTTCATTAGTTTTTAAGATAGAGCTATTGCGGAAATCGTAAAAAATTCCACATAGCAGCGCCACCAGTTGAGCAATTTAGACCAAAAACTAATTAGCACCAGTTTATATTAGGGACTAACTGAATCTGAAGCTTGATGAAAATCCATGCATTTGTTCTTGAGATACAGCTATTGCGGAAATCGTGAAAATGCAGCACAGCAGCGCCACCTATTAAACGATTCACACCAAAAATTAAACAGCATTAAATTATATCAGGGACTATTCAAATCTAAAGTTTGATGAAAATTCGTGCATTTGTTCTTGAGTTGGAGCTATTGCGATAATCATGAATAATGCAGTATAGCAGCGCCACCTGTTGGGCGATTTTCACCAAAAACTAATCAGCAGCTAACTATATCCTGGAGTAACTATATCTGAAGTTTTATGAAAATCCGTGCAGTAGTTCTTGAGATATAGCTATTTCTAAAATCGGGAGAAATGCCACATAGCAGCGCCATCTGTTGGGCGATTTTCACCAAAATCCAATCAGGTCCAGTTTATAAGGTAGTGTTCTTATTAAGGTCTAACTAAATCTAAAGTTTTATGAAATTCCGTGCATTAGTTCTTGAGATAGAGCGTCCACAAAAGTTTTGTCACATACAGACTCACAGAGTGACAGACAGAGCGACAGACAGACATTTTCTAAAAACCATCAAACCGTGTTCAAGACATTCTGAAACGTATAAATCCGTAGAAAACCGGATGTCGAAAATTTTTACGAATCCAATATTTTCTTCTTGTAAAGATAGAAGAAAGTAAAAAGGTAATTTTTCCCTGTTTCTAGTTCAAAAGTAAATTTAATATTATTGTCAAGTTCATTTAACTGCTGTATGAAAATCATTAACTCATCAATATTCCCTCGCCAAACAATTTTTAATTTACTTTTAATGTTTTTATAACGTCTTTTAAGCAAATAAATATTTTAATATTGTGATATGGTTAGTAGTGGACGTAATTTTGGCTTATTACTCGCACTTATTTAAATTTTACATACAGAAAACTTACATTTTGATAATCAAGAGCTTTTTACAAGTAAACTTTATAGTACTAAAGAAAATCTGCTTTGAGTTATTTAAGACAAGGATAGTTATAAAACTGTTTTACTACAGTAAAAATAAATAATATAATCTATTGAAATGATGGCAACTCAGTAAGAATAATTTTCTACTCTCTTTGATTTAGCAAGAAAGTTTTTACATGCATCCTAGATCAGTGTCTGGAATGTGCAATCATTTTTAGAGATTGTAAACAAACAGGTTGTTCTTAAAATCTTTCGACAAACAACATCTTGATCCATTTATTTCATCAAAATTACAATACATTCAATCAAAAATACTGGGTATGTAAGTAACTACAAGCCGAAACGGAATTTTCGTTCACAACTTTGTCAACAATGAAGATATTTTAGCGAGATTTGTTACATATTAATTTTGCGTATTAAATGTGATGATCGAAATTCCTTGTGCGAGACGAGATACACTGTATTTATGACTGAATAAGTGGATTGTGATTTTGGTTTCCTGGACAAAAATTGTGCATCTTGATGTCTATTATTAAAACTCTGAACTTTTGTCTATTTTGTTTAGAAACACCCTTTTTTGTGAAAAAACAAGAAACAGATTATTTACTAGACAATACTCAGGAACTTGCATTGGTAGATCATTAATGCCTATGAAAATCTTCATTAAGAATCAATTTTCTGAAGTGATACTTAACAAATAGCAAATAAATAATGTAAAATGGTTCTCTTTTATTTAAATATGATTCTGTTTCTAATTATTCTGAATATCTTTATAAGTTGACAGTTAAAAGTAGAAGTTGTATAAGGTTTTTGATAATATGTTTAAATTTTTTTTTTAAGTATTCGGCTTGGACGAATATTTTGATATTCGGCAGACCGAATAATTTAATATTTGACCAAGTCGAATATTCGGTAACATGGCCGAACAGATACCGAATATTCGGTGCATCCCTAGTTAAAATAATAAAAAAAAGAACAACATATTACTTATTATACATATAATTTATTAAAAACATATAAATTAATACTAATGGTTTACTTTTTTTTCAACAAAGGCATTTACTAAGGTAGATAAAATTTCATTTCTTTCTTGATATAATCTATTCCTTTCTTTTTCTATTTGAAGCTGTTTTTCATGAAGTTCATTACTTCTAACAGTAGCTTCCGTAAGGGCATTCAAAGCTGTTATAGTTCTGCTTTCTGAATTTTTCACTACATCATTTAGTTTTTTCACAGAAGTTGTAAGGATGTCGCATACTTTTTCACAAGTTGTTCTCTTAGACCTTGAATCACAGCTACTTTTCTTAGGATTTGAAACATTCACATAACATTTCCTAGAAAAAGTTTCAGAAGACGTACTAAAATTGTCTGAAGCATTTTGAAATGAAGATTTTTCATTCACTGGAGGAACGTAAGAGACTTTTTCACATGGTGTGATTGTAACTGTTGAAAGATTGTCAGACACTTGTTCACAAGTAGATTCAGCAGATGTAAAAATGTTTGGCACATTCTCACAAGGAGTTTCAGCAGATGTTGTTAGAATGTCTGTCACTTTTTCACAAGGACTTTCAGCAGATGTTGAAGGAATAACGCACCCATTTTCAAAACAAGTATTTTCAGATGATGAAAGAATATCAGATATATTTTCAATTTTTATAACAGGACTTGTTTTATTATAAAGTTCAAATTCAGCATTATTAAGCACATCGGTATTTGATGTCATCTCCTCAGTAAAACATTCCTTTATTTTAATAGGGCTCTAAAAATAAAGATTCATTAGACAGTATTTAATGCTATTGCATCATTAAGTTCATAAAAATACAATAAAATACAGGAATATTTACAATCATCACAAAATAATACAATACCTGAGAACCAACGTAAGGCTTTTACACTGTAATTCTTTGAGATTATTTGCTGATACATTTTTTTCATAAATTTGTAATTACCTGCAGTTTTTAATCAAGCGACATGTTTTAATAAATTTGTAAATGTCAAAAGTTTGTTCAAAAAACTTTCCATATGATAAGCTCATACATGATTGTATATTCCGTATGTTCATAGAAAGAAGGATATTGACATTAGAAATAATATATTATGAAGTAGTTTTCAAAAACTTTTAAACATTAAAAGCTGCTTAATATTTATTGATTTTGTTGTTAATCAAACTTGTTTAAAGAACAAAATATTAAAATGTTAAAATACAAGAGTTTCAAAACTTGTTTTATATAAAATTTAAAAAATCTATTAATAAATTCTATTATTAAACTTGCACAAAAACCAGTTGGATGCGCCAATCCTAAAACTTTCTTTTATCTCATGCATCTTAATATTTCAAAAAGTAGTTACAAATGTTAATAGTTCAACATTATTAGTTCAATACTATACCAACTTTGACTTTTACCTTAAATTTTTGCTTCAGTCAATTAATCAGAGAGAAAAAGAATTAATCTTGATCATGATATTTATTAAAAGCAACAGTTTTTTGTTATTCTGTTGTACATCAGAAGTTTGCGAACAGCCAGCTTAGCAGGATGCAAAGTTCCCGTTGATGCACGAGCCGTCAATGTACAATGTAACTATGAAAAATCGAGAAAATTATACAAAATCGCTATTACAGCCCGATTTTCCGAGCCCCTTCTAGCAAAACATTTCAAAATTCAAGGAGGACATATTTGCCATAGCCAAAAACATAAATATGAAATCTGGTTCAATTCTTTGCATAACTTCATACAGTTTTCGATTGTATAATAATGAAACTGGCACAAAAATTGTTAATATAGCACACTGCCTTCCGGCAAAATATTTCCAAATTGAAGGAGGATCTGCTGGCCACAAACAAAAACATACACAAAAAATTTGGTTCAATTCTATGCATAACTTCATACACTTTTTGGTAGTACAATGGCAACACTCAGACAGACAGATATTTTGTATAAACATGTTTTTTGTGATCTCTGACAATTAAAACGTGTAAATCTGTCGAAAACCGGAAGTAAAAAAATGTAGATTACAATACTTTCTTCTATTGAAGATAGTAGAAAGTAAAAAAACTACAATCTTCAAAAGAACTAGTTTATCCTGTATTTCTGACATTGTAAAATCTCGGTTAACAATGGAAACCAATGGGTAGAGGTTTTTCACAATTTGCCAAAATTTAATTCCTGATAACATCCTCGTACATTTTTTGTGCAAATTTTGAAATTTTTTCTTAAATTATTATCAATTTAAAAAAAAAACTTTTAAAAGTTCTTTTAATAATGTCAATAGTTAATAAGATTGATTATTGACAACTAAACAACAAACTAAAATACAAGCAATTTCTTTGGAGCGCGTGAGTTATATCCTTCTTTAACCCTTTCAGGGGCAAGCAACTGTGTTTCTGTAATGTCGAATTCACACCAGAATTTTCGAAAAAAATTAGTTCAAAATAAGGAAAAGCAATTTTTCAACAATTTTCCACCAAAGTTTAAAAAGTAAAATTTAATTAAAAGTTTCTGTTGTAAATCATGGTTAAAATTAGGTGGAATATAATGTATCCCACTGCCACTCAAGAGGTTAAGTCATAAAATTGAAAAAAGGATTAACTGCTACATAGCAATGAAACATGCAAATATATTCCCAAAAACTTAGCAGATAGAAGGAATGCTTAGAACTTGTTAAGTATAAATTTTGCACATCAAATATCAGATGTAGATAGAGCATGCTTAGAAATAAAATTAATTTTGCAAACAAAAAAGAGATAATGCAAAAGTTAGATAAGTAAAAATAATTGTACCAATTCCTGCTATATACTTGCCATAATAATTATGATTTTTCAAACATATTCAAGACCAAGAGCAGTATACATGAAGTAATTAAAATCTCTATATAAAAAAGGCAGTGTAACTCATCCGGGCGAACCCATCAATTTTGCCAATCTCCGATAAGATGGAGCCACGTTAAGCTTAATTTCGATTTCAGATGTGTAAGAGAAAACTTATCTGCTTAAATACAAATCTTTTCTACCTGAAATCCCTTCTGTTCAACAGAATTTTCTGTAAAAGATTGAAAACTAACAAAATTTGAATGATTTGCGCAGTTAAAAAACAATTTCAGAAATCGAGTTAAAAGCATACATTAGCGTAAAATGTAAACAAGCGGTAGCGGGTCATTCACTTGATTCATTGAAAAAATATAAACCATGGAGATATTCTTTTCTCAGCGCAAATCAATTTCTGTAAACTCATTCAACTATGGTCCCCCAATTGGGTGACCAAAAACAGATGCAAAGATCGTACAAAGAAAAACATGCTAGGGATATCCCGCACCCCCACAACTAGAATGGACTAGAGAAGGAGGCTCTCTAGAATGGACAAGGTCAAAACGGTTGCAAAAGATTTTTTCGCGATCGTTTTCAAAGTTCAAATGGCATTCCTTGGAAGAATACGATTATTTTCGTTTGATACAGTAAAATGTTCAGCACAATTTACCAACATTAAATTCATAAAAAAAACTGCATATGCTATTTCTATTCACGGGTAAGTTTTATGAACGCTTTTCACTGTTTCCCAAAAATCTTAATTTTTCAGATATGTATGTAGTTTTTAAGAGTTGTAATACAAAAAAGAAAAAACAGTTAATGAATGTTTTTAACTGTAGTGACTTTAATATATGTCTGTCTAAAGTTTAGCTCAATATTCCTAGAATTGTTTGTTATTTATTTATTTATTAAAAAAATTAGATGTGTTATACGTAAGAATAATTGATAGTCAGTCAGATGAGTTAGAGGTCTGCACGGGCCCGGGCTTGGCCCGAGGCCCGTACCCGGCCCGGCCCGCGGGCCGGGCCGGGCCGGCGGAATGAAGGCGAATTTTCAAACGGGCCGGGCCGACAGACAAAATAAACGGGCCGGGCCGGGCCGGGCCGGCAAAAAAATTAATCGGGCCTATCGGCCCGATATAAGAATTTAACCGAACCAGATAAAATACGAGCCATTTTCAATGAATATGATTTTTTCGAGAAGTATAAATGTGCGTCACGAGCCGATGAGAGTTTAACAACATCAATACAGAAATGCAACATGTCCATCGTAGAGATCAGCATCGTACAGTTACAAGATGTCTGATTCCGAGTTTAATTTTTTTTCAGCAGACTCGTGCCGGGACGGAACTGGTCTTAATCGATATCAGGATGTGTAGATCAGTCATTGTGTTTTGTAGTATTAATAGTGATAATGAACTTCTATTACCAGTATCTTTGGAAATATACCTTAAGGTGGTTCTCATATTCACTGCTCAACAATGCGAAGCTTTCAGACACATTTTCTGACAAAAATTTTAACTATAAAGGCATAAAATTGACAGGCCTGCCTATTGAAGGCATTTGGAAACGAATAGCTTTTTCCATATTTGATAAATTACTTACAGAGATAACAGAGATTCCTGTCACGTGACTGTACGTTTTTCTCCTTTCCTGTGCTATCGCTTCCGGAAATTCGATTCAAAACGCTAACTTTGACAGTATTTTCAGAAAGATATATTGCTTTTATCTATGGAAAAAAACGACATTTACATAGCTTCTGAATAAGAATACCTGCCAATCTTACGCGTTTCCGAAAAGAATTCATAAATGTGTCGAAATGTAGCTCCTTCGGATTTGAGAAAAGCCTTAAAATTGAGAGAAATATTTTCACAAATCTACTTCTTATTATACAGCTTCAAAAGTTATCATGTTTTTAATCCTTTATTCTAAACTACATTAATCTTTTAATGAATCCTTACTTCCATTTTGAAATGTCTGTAGACACGATGACTAAAACACTGTAAGTAATCGTTAATGTTTACTATTGTGTGTTTTGTGTTTTATGAATATCATAGTAATGTAAAATATACTGTAAAATGTTCCCATAAATATGTATGTAGTATTCATTAAAAGAATCTTAATTGTATGTTGAAAAAAAAAAGGATTTTTTTTTCTTTTTCTTTTTTTTTTTTTTTTTTTTTGGTAGAAATTGTGTCGGGCCGGGCCGAGAACTGTAAAAATGCAAACGGGCCGGGCCGGGCTCGGGCCGAACTTCCAATTTTTACACCGGGCCGGGCCGGGCCAAGATAGCTTTCGTTCGGGCCGGGCCGGGCCCGGGCCTGGAAATTCCGGCCCGTGCAGACCTCTAAGATGAGTGTAAGCAAAAATAATAAGATGATCGCCTTCGCTTTCGAAATTTTTCACTGATTTCTGATAGCAAAACAAACGAGCAAGGCAGGGAATTTACAATATCAGTAGAATGTCTCACGTGAATTTAAAAATAATTTAATGTGAATGCATGAAATTTATATAAATAACCATGAATATTATTTTAAATATTTATTTTAGAATAAAAAATTATTTATTTATATTTTGCATTTAAACTATTATTTATATTTAAATAAAAAAGGAAGAGATCTATACATACTAAAATTATAAACTATAATGCTAACATATGAGTTTTCCATTCTCTAAACGTTTTATATAGTTTATGTGTTATTTGCAAAATATTATGTAAATACACATAACAGTCTTTAATTTTATAATAATTAGTTGTATAAATAAATATTGAATAAAATAGCAAAATTACATTGACAAAAAAAATATCAAATTAAACATTACTAAAAATATTTAAATAATAAGAATAAATAAACATTTATATGACTGATAAAACTAAAGCTTGACGAGGCATATATTTAAAGCCATTTAGTCAAATTAACTTAAATAAGTTGAAAAAGGAGCGCTAATTTTAGTCTGAATATTTTTTAATGTAACATCTTTTCGAGCTAAAAACATTTTGTACAGTTATTAAAAATAGGCATTAACTAAGTTTGATTCTTCTTTGTATTACAAAAGTTTAAAAACTACATAGATATATTTAAAAAATAAGGTTACAAAACACTAAAAGGCATTTATAAAACTTATCCTTGATTAAAAATAGCTTTCACCTTTTGCTTACAAGTTTTATTGACAGATTTAAAACACACTGAGACTTTTTTTTTTTTTTGGAGGGACTGGGGGGGGGGGGGGGGGGTAAGGACGATAAAAATACAATTTCAAAGTGTTATTTAAAAAATATATTAATTATTAGTATTCTTTCAATAGTTGCAGCACAGCAGACTTTTTTTTAACTACTCAGTTTTATTGCATATTTGTTAAATTTTTGTTTTATTAAGAAATCTTAATTTCATTATGGTATAATAGCCGGAAAGCCTGTTTTACCCAGAAGTATTGTAAATGCTAATAGTGTGTTTATTAGAACACAAACTAGCCGAACTTTGCTCATCTAAACGCTTCCATATTGTCAATTATTTTTATCAGTTTTTTCAAATTTTAAGTGAAAAACACAATTTTTACCCACCGTCCTAGGACGGGCATTTACACTAGTCCAGAAAATACTTTATAATTACATTTATTTTAAATGTAGGAGAGACATTATACCTGTTCAGTACAGTTATTTCCTTCTACAATTTTATAATAAACCACATTTGATAATCCAAGTAATGACCTTATCCTCGCTAAATGGACAGGTAAAGGTCGAGGATTTATTATTGCTTCTTTTGCTTTCTGTTTAGTTTCACTTTTGATGTCAACCCATGTCTAAATAAGAAAGAAAGAAATAAGAAATATGCACCCACTTATAAAATTATAATAACACATAAGTAAATTTATCTAAAAAAAAAAAAAGAAAATAATGGAAGATCTTTATTAAATACATGTATAGTTTTAAATATCTTAAAAACCACAAACTTATTTTTATTATTATTTTACTTCATTTGTTACCATTGAAGATTTTGCTGAGAATTATTCCATTAGGCAGCAGAAGGAAGCTATGAGTGCACACTGGCATTCAGATCAAGTTACCATTTTTACAGCAGTTGTCTATTATAAAGATGATGATGTTCTTAAGCATTATGAAATTTATTATTTTATGAAATGTCATGCATGTATTGAAAGATTTTTCAATTATTCTAAAAGTCCCATTCTTTTCAGAGTCAAGAAAATAATTCTAGCCCGATTTAGCTCTAAATAATGGTATAGAATAAAACCCAAGTTAACTCAGTATTTGGGGTAGTATGTTAAAGGATTAAATAAAAAGAAAAAAACATGTGAATGAGTTCTTTTATTTACATGGTTTTTTTTTGGTTTTTTTTTAAATTTTGAATAGACTATAAATTGCTACATGACAAGAAGAAAACATCAAAGATTTTTCTTAGCATCTATAATTTAGTTTCAGATTGGAAAAACATGTGCCATTTTGACAAGAAAACCCTAATTTTTTAATCCTGTTAGGCATATCGAGTGAAAACAGCATCTTTGTTTAATTTTATCATGAAACAGTTTATTTTATTAAAAAATCAAACAATTTTATTATAAAACACCCACAAACAGTACTTACATATTATCTGGGCCAGGTAGATAAAACACCAAAAATGGCGCAATTGTTGGCACAGTAAATATGACCTGGCTTGGATAGTACATAAGTACCAATTGTTTTGTTATACAAATACATACAAAGTTTAATTTATTATAAGACACACACAATGTTAAATTTAATATTAAAACACACACAATGTTTAATCTCTATATAATAAAACACAATGTAATGATTCCAGTACGAACATCCAACAGTGGATGGGAAACAGTGGGTTACTTTCATTGTTGCAGAGAAAAGAGAAATACTGAAAAATATTCAGACACGTAATTTTTTGGACGTATTTTTTAACTATCCGCCTTTGACGACCAGCTTGGTCTCCTTTAAATCTATGCTAAAAATTGTATCATGTTACTTTTATACATAATTTAATTTACTTGCTTAATCCTTCGCCAAATCGGAAGATTCTGATACAGAAATCATGAACTCGGTATTTTTTATGTTAGCCGAGTGTAGGTGATAAATCGCCAAACAATGTACCCGTCGTATTAGGTAGATTTCGTAAGAAATACTACCTATTGCAGTCGTTATTAGGTAGATTTCGTAAGAAATACTACCTATTGCAGTCGTTACCATGGTGCGACTTTTGAAAAATTCCTTCATAACTTTTCATTACATGACCCCAGGAACCCAAAACCACCCCCACCTAAAAAGTTTATATATATATATATATGTATGTACTAAATTTTGTCCGCACGATAAAAGTCGCAATTATGCACGGATCGTCTTCAAACTCGCCAACAACTTTGAGATGGCTAATTTCTCGGCGGGGATTGAAAATGAGCAAAATCGGTCCAAAGGAATGGGAATGGGGAAGGTTTAAAATTTTGAATACCGTCTTAACATGATTCTGATAAAACCAGCTTTTACACAACAATGGCAGGAAAAAATAAATATTTTTCGTTATAGCTATTGCCAACAATTAAAAAAAAAGCAATAAAATCCTCATCACAACAATTGTTTTTCTAATGCAATGTTTTCACGTGAAAAATTAAATTAAATAAACAGTTTGACGAATTGAAAACAAATTTAATATTACGTCATAAGTTTTCTAGAGCAAGATTTCTGCATGAAAATTCAAAATGAAATAAAGTTTGACGAATTGAAAACAAATTGAATATTACGTCATAAGTTTTCTAGAGCAAGATTTCTGCATGAAAATTCAAAATGAAATAAATAGTTTGACGAATTAAAAAAACAACAAAATATTGCGTCATATTGAAAATGTAATGGACCACAGCAGGTGAATATGTAACGTCATTGAGTTTGAAGAAACGTATTAAAACATGATAAAAACCCGAGTATGGAAATATTAACATATTTTAACACTTTGAGGTTCTCTGAATTTGATTTAGCCATTTTTAAACCTGTTCCATATACATGCGTGTGTGTATATTAGAATTTTCACAAAATGTTTAGCTCCCTAGAGCTCATTCTTAGCGAAGGAACTGGGTTTATCTTTAATCTTGATTTAAGTTTTGTTGGTGAATTTAGTACTTAACTTCGAAATCTACCTCCGCCTGTAGGCCCCAGCCGGCAGGGATTTTTTTTTCTTATTTCATTAATAATATAATACTTTCATTAATTTCACTTAAAATATAATACTTTCACTAATTTTATTTAAAATACATAACTTTAATTTAAAACTGAAACTTAAAATTTATGACTCTCAATTTTCTCTTATTTCTTAAAAAAAAAAAAAAAAAAAAAAAAGAAAAAAAAAAGAAAGAAAGAAAAAATGATAAATAATACTATAAACTATGACATTTAATTTCAACATCAAAGCTTTGTTTTAATTTACCTCGTGAAAAATTGTTTATGACAGTCGCATGACTTATTATATTATAGATGAAAATTATGGCGATAGAATAATATTTGGCGATTTATCACCTGCGCCCGGCTAACATTAAATTACCAAATTGGCTGTTTGGCAAATAAAAAGTGAAGCGGTCAACCCGGAACTGTTGATGACAGTCACATGACTTAGGCCAGGGACGGCGAACCTTTTCATACCTACGTGCCAAATTTTTCGAAAAATATATTTTATGTGATCATGTCGTGCCAAAAATAAAAGAATAATAATGGATCAAATAATAATGAATCAAAATGACTTTCAGTTTTGTTTTTAGCAGTAAAAAAAATGTGGGTAATATTTGATGCTATACTTTCGAAATTTATTTTTGAAATATTTTTGCTGTCTCATCTTAGATGCCAAATAATTTATATCAGTTTCGTACTTAGTTATTTTAAAGAGTTTGAAGGTTGAATTGGGCTCATTTGACAAGATGCTTTTACTTGAATTTTTCATATCATTTATTTGCGAAAAGAATGTCTCGCACAAAAAAAAAAAAAAAAAAAATGTCAAAATAGCAAGCGTTAGAATGTACAGCTTTTATTGTCTGGAAATGAATTCCAGGTTGTTATAATTTTACCATCGGCATTTTTGCTTATGATACCTTTTAATCTTTCTTTTGCGATAATCTCCTAATTCTCCCTTATTCTTAAAATTTTGTGAGCCAATATTGAGCTAGATTGGGATTCATTAAGTAATATTTCAGTTTCTTCAATTTGTATGACAATGACAACCAACCGAACTAATCGAATTCATATAAATAGAGACAACATCAACATCTAGATTAAGGGGACAAAAAAAAGCACTTTTTTATGATTTTTTTGTCAGAAAACTGCGTGATGGATCTTTTTGAAATTTTAACAGTTTATTGTACTTTGTGTATATCTTAAGGTATACGCAAGAATTTTTTTATTAGATTTTGTTGCTTCTACTCTAAGTTATAAACAAATATGTTCAACTGCTTTGGAAAATTTCGTCTGGACGGTGGGCATGATAGCGCCTTGTAGAATTATCTGAAACACAAAAATAATTTTTTTTCATAAACTTCGTGAGTATAGCTTCTAGTTAAATTAAAGAAACCCATAAATTTATTTAAAAAAAATTGTTAAAAAAATTCGTTCTTGTTTGTTAATAACCAGGGTTGTATGGTTTAAACCACGCTGGTTTAAACCATAGTTTAAACCAAATGGTTAAAAAAAAAAAAAAAAAAAAAACATGCTGGTTTTTTTTTCATCTGGTTTTTTTTCTCTAATGTTTTTCTATATTTTACACATGATTGAAAAATGCAAAATCCAAGTTATGTAGAAGCTATAAGCAAAGCTTTAGAAAAATGATGAATTAATAAATTTGTGACAAACAATTTGTGTAAAAAAGTGACAAACATTTTTAATCAATCAAACTTTTCTTATAAGCTTTAAATCTACATGGCAGACTAACTAATTTTTCTAAAATTAGCTGGGAAGAAAAAAAGGAATAGTTATTTTTCTTCTTTTTTTTAAGCCTTTTATTTTAAAAAATACTCACAAAGGCAGATTTGAGCTAAAAATACACTTTTACTACTTAGATTGCTTGATTAGTTAAGATTTACTAAGAATTACATATGCCTCAATGAATGACATAATCATAAGTAATTCTCTCCATTGGTTACTTTTTGTTCTGTATGCTAATGAATGATTGGCTGCGAGTTTTCTTTGCTGTATCATGGCTATTGGGTTTAGTAAGCCTTTGTTTTTCTTGCATTCCTACATTGAGATTGGGATTTTGCATTTTGATTTTATTCTGTTACCAGCAGGGTTGACACGGTTTAAATAAATTGGTTAACTAACTGGTTTTTTAGAAAAGATCTAATATAATATTTTCTCATTTTTGTAATTTAAGTGTTTCAAATTATTCAATATAAATAATTTCTACTTTTAACAGTCTTATCCCAGCAGACACCGTGAGACATAGTGAGTCTAGGTTATATTTGTATGCATGTTGAATGCAAATTGCATGTGTTGATGAGCATATCGGAAGCTCTGTGAATTTAGCAAAGATAAAATAGATTTAAAATATTCAATATTTTGAATAAAATATTTTCCTTTGAGAAAACACAGATTATTTACAATTAATAACATAAAATGACCTTTAAGATTTCAGTCAAGCTGTAAAAGGAAATTTTCTTGTTTGGGGAGATTAGCTTTTAAGGCTGTTCTCAACTGTGTCAATTCAACAAGCACAAAATGCTTTGACACATTTACAAATTTATTTTTTAACGGAAAGATAGAAAATTGGAAGGCCTTACTAAGGAAGCGATTTGGAATAGAACTGTGTTTTCCATTTTTTATAAATAAATTACCTATTGAGTTATAAGCAATTTTGATCACGTGACAAAGATGTTTTTAACCTTTTTTGAGCAGTTATTTTTGTTTCTCACAGAAATTCAATTAAAAACATCAACTTTGACACTATTTTCTGAAAAATCTATTGCGTTTGAAGAAAAAAAAAAAAAAAGAAAAAAAAAAGGGGGGGGGGACACACTTCCATTACTTAGTTTCTGAACAACAGCATCTCCTAGTTTCATGCATTTCCGAACAAAAATAAATTAAAACTTATGTCAAAGTTGCCCTTTCGGATTTGAGAACAGCCTTAAAAAAAGAAACTCAAGATATGAAGTCGAATAAGAGGACATTGAAAAACTGGGTGCTAGCGAAGCACCTGTTTCCTTTTAACTAAAATATGCAATAAGATTTATTTAAATCATCTATTGCATAATCGAATCCACTATTTAGATCTGACAAAAAAATGGGTAAAAATCGAGATAAGGTTCGTGTGAGACATAACAGAAAAAAGTCTCATAAAAATGCCTAAAATATATATTATTAATTTTTAGTTTAGACATTTAAAAGTAATACGTATTATAAAATAGCTTAGAAAAAAATCCTGTGTATTAAGTCTGATGGCTGTTTAAATGTTTTAGTGGATGACAACTTTTATAAATCTACTTTCCATTTTAAGATCAATGTTTTCAGTAGTCTAAAAAGCTGGTAAATAGGTATTTCTGTTTATTTTACTGTCACCTTTTTTACGTGGCAGTTTTTGAGGAGAAGTGTCAAATGACAATACACAATACTTCTTGAAACGTGTAAAGACCCTACTGCTAAATTCAAATCATTCCAGGAATTTTTTATAAAAAGCTTTACATTCAATAAAAGATAATAATTGTTCATGTAGTGTTCTAACAGAAAAAGCAGATATCTCAGATTGCAAATATTTCAAAGAAATTATTTTGAATAGCCATGGGAAAGTATATTATATTTATGAAACTACACCATATATTTATTTATAGTACTAGTAATCAAAAGATTGTTTATTAAGATTTTCAAGGTATCAATGTTTCACTATGTAGAGCATTTTATTCATGGAACATAAGACCGCTTTTACTAAAAATGTTTAAATTTTAAATAATTTCAATTTTCTACATAATTGATTGTAATTATTTAATTTAAATTATTTTTATATGAAGTTATATTACTTATATATCCAACAATGTTTATTTTTATCAATAAATATGTATATATATGCAATAGAAACATATACTTAAAAAAACCCGGTTTAAACCAAAAAAACCTGGTTTAAACCAAAAACAACCCCGGTTTTTTACCAACCCTGTTAATAACTTTTTTTAATAATTTTAGTAAAAGCTTTAATTCATATCGAAGGCAATTAAATGAGCTTAGATGATCCATTGAGTAGTTTTTTTTTTTTTTTTTATTTGCCCATCGTGTCAAAAAATGTAGTTGAACATATTTGTTTATAACTTAGAGTAGAAGCAACAAAATCTAATAAAACTAGTATGTTGTGGCCATCACAAAACTTTCTTTTATATAAGTCACAGCAATTAAATCGTTTAAATAGTACAAGAAATAACAACGATTTAGCACCAATTCAAATCAAAGTATATCTGTATTTGAAGTTGGATGAAAATTCGTGCATTAGTTCTTGAGATAGAGCTATAGCGGAAATTCTGAAAAAATGTAGCATAGCAGCGCCACCTGTTGAGCGATTCACACCAAAAGTAAACAGCACTAAACGATATCAAGGTATACCTGGATCTGAATTTTTTTGTAAATCCAAGCATTAGTTCTTGAGATAAAGCTATTGCGAAAATCGCAAAAAAACACAGCATAGCAACGCCACCTGTTGAGCGATTTACACCAAAAATTAAACAGCACTAATTTATACGTCAATTCATGTCAAGGACTAACTAAATCTGAAGTTTGATGAAAATCCGTGCAATAGTTCTTGAGCTACAGCTCTTGTGGAAATCGTGAAAAATGCAGCACAGCAGCGCCACCTGTTGGGCGATTTACACCAAAAATTAAACAGCACTAATTTATAACAGGGACAAACTGAATCTGAAGATTGATGAAAATTCGTGCATTTTTTCTTGAGTTAGAGCTATTGCGATAATTATGAACAATGCAGCATACCAGCGCCACCTGTTGGGCGATTTTCACAAAAAAGTAATCAGCACCAAACTATATCTTGGACTAACTGAATCTGAAGTTTTATGAAAATCCGTGCAGTAGTTCTTGAGATATAGCTATTGCAGAAATCGTGAAAATTGCCGCATAGCAGCACCACCTGTTGTGCGATTTTCACCAAAAACTAATCAGGTCCAGTTTATATCAAGGTCTAAATAAATATGAAGTTTTGTGAAATTCCGTGCATTAGTTCTTGAGATAGAGCGCCCACAAAATTTTTGTCACATACAGACTCACAGACAGAGTGACAGAGTGACTTCACAGACAGACATTGTCTAAAAACCATCAAATCGTGTTATGGGCATTCTAAAACGTATAAATCCGTCGAAAACCGAAAGTCGAAATTTTTCACGAATCCAATACTTTCTTCTTGTAAAGATAGAAGAAAGTAAAAATTCTTGTGCATACCTTAAGATATGTACAATAAACTGTTAAAATTTCAAAAAGACCCATCATGCAGATTTCTTACAAAAATAAAATCATAAAAAGTGCTTTTTTTTTCTCCTAATGTAGAAGGTCCCCTTAATTAATCCATTTTGTTGAATTCTACTATATTTTGATGTAGAACCTGAATCTATGCCGTGCCAAAAATAATCTGCAACGTGCCACTTATGTCACGCGTGCCGTAGGTTCGCCGTCCCTGACTTAGGCTATTATTATAGAGATTTGCAGGTTAAATTTCGGCAAAAATATTTCTGCATGTACACTTTGCTTTTTTAAGTGAAAAAAAAAAAATTCGTATTTATTGTGACCTCACGAGAACAGTGGGTACTGAGTTTATTTTATCTTTATGCAATATAAATTTACTGATTCCATTTTTTTTTTCATTACAATTAAATAGAAAATATGCTTTTATTAGAATTCATAGTGCGTATATAAAATACAGGTGAAAAGTTTGAAAAGCGGTGAAAATGACATTATGCTTATCTTGAAATGTATTTTTACATTGATAAAACTTTTTAAAAAAATTACATGATTGTGCCAACATGGTGTAATTTTCACTGAGTTTTCAATTGTTAATTAGAAAAATTAGAAATGGAGCCTTTATTGACTACTTCCTCTTGATTGTATGCCTTGATTCCATGTTATCTATTGCTTTTTTATAAAACTAAATTATATGTAAGATGAATTAATGTTTTAATAAAGAATTCAGAAAAGTAGAGGATTTCAAGAATGTTTTAATGTTTCATTAGTTCTATCATTAATTAAAATAACAATTACACCATTGAACGGTGATGTCAATGTTTGTTAAGTGAATAAATATTCAAGGTTATTTTTTCCAGCTTTCATAAACATATTATAACTTTTATTGATGAAAGTTAGTAATAGTTGACTCTTTTAGTGATCGAGGCTTGGTGAATTTCATGCATTTTAGATATTGCTACACAAAGAGTTTGCTGTATCCAGTGATATATTTTTTTGTTTTGTTTTCATGTGCGTGAAGTGCTCATAATGTGTGTTAGTGATCATGGCTTTGACGAATTTCATGCATTTTAGAAATTGCTGCAGAATGTTTGCTATATGCAGTGATTTTTTGTTTTCATGGGCACAAAGTGCTCATACATGTGTTAGTGATCACAGCTTTAATGAATTTCATTTTTGCTTTTTTTTTAACTTCAAAATAATCGTTAAAGATTTTTGTAATTTTGATGAAATGTGCATAAAGATGTAGTTTCACATTCTTCAGCTTATATTTTTTATATATCTTATTAAATTTGTGAACTAAAATATTTATATTTCAGTCATAAAGCAATATTTTAAAAAATCTATTTATGGTTTAACTTAATATTCTGTATCTAAATCTCAAATTACCCTTAGTCTACCTAGCCCAAAATAATTTCAGCCAATCAAATTTCTTGTCCGGTGCTTCTTCACTCCCATATAAAGACCAGGGCTTAATTTCTAACAAAAAAAGTACCAGAGCCCTAATATTCTGTGGTACCGGTATTCACAACTGTACCGTTTCCCCTTAGCCAACCCACCGTCATTTCAATCTGCATATTTGTATTTCGTACATTATTTGCAAAATTTAAAGCATTTTTTTTTATTTGACAAAATAAAAATTTCAAACCTATCTATCAGCATATACTTAGCTGTCAACTATTCCACTTTTTAGTTATCACTCCTTCCGAATAGTAATCTTTGACTAATTTTAGTGTTAATAAATGCAGAATTCTACGGTTAACTATAGTAAGGATTATGATTCAGTAATAGTGTATAACACAAAAAAGGGATAATTCACAGCTATGCATTTTTATAAAAAAATGCATGAAATTTACAGAAATTGATATTTATATGTTGAAGAATGGAACAATGTTTTTCAATTTTCTATAAAAGGTGCATATCTTAAACTTTAATTGATTCCCTTTCGCATAACAATCTTTTGTGATGAGTCCCTGAAAAATGAGATCAAATTAAAAATTTGACACAGTTATCGATGCTTTTATAGAAAAAGGGTAAACACTGCTCGATAGCTTTCTATCAGAATAACAGTAAATTGCAATTATATCTATTTACAAATGAAGGCGAATTCGTAAATGTGTAGAACACAGACTTAGCATGGGCAGCGTTCATGATACAAAACAAATAGAAAAATCACTAACGTGATTTTAATACTCTTACGCAAAAGAAGACAAAAATCTCAAACAAACAAAATATAAAGCTGATGTTCATTGGCTAAAAAGAGAAAATATTCTTTTCAGGTTGGATATCTAAATAATAATAATAATAATAATAAAAGCCAATTAAAAATTATCCTACTGTCACAAAAAGAAAAAAAAAAACTGAAAGCAAATTTATTTTTCAGTCTATTGAGTGACGCCGTATCAACATGTCGCCTCCATCAATGCCAGATATAAATTTGCAAATATCACTAGAATAGAAAAAAAAAGATTTCTGTTTTCCCTTCATTTTGATCAAAACAGCATTAAAATGACTTGAAATAGAATATAATATGTAATTTTGAAGGAGGAAAAGTTTTTTTTTTTTTCCTATACATGAATAGACAAAATTTTGAATGTAAGACAGGTTGAGCTTAAGTCAGTCCAAGCCCAAAAACTAATATAAAATTGAGTCCATTTTATCTCCATCTCCTACGTGTACAACACATTACGTCACATACAAATGTTGATAAAAAACAAGGCAAAACCTTGGAGATGGGAAAGGAAAGGAAAAACTTCGGTTTTTCGGAAGCGCTATTGCACTGGGCTCCGGAAGCCCAGTATTTATGAGCTCCGGTGAATTCCGACCAATATTTAAATGTTTACTAAAAACAGAGAAGTACCAGAGATGGGCTCCGGCGCAAATTAAACCCTGATAAAGACAACCTATTCTTCAATGACATTTTAAACTCTAAATGCACGAATTTTCCCATCAGTAAATTTTTACAAATTCTGAATACGAGCATTCCTCCATTTGTTTATCGAGATTACTGTATGATAAATGGAAACAAATAATAAAGATTTCGCCAATTTGTCAATTTCTGAAATCCCAACAAGTAGGGGCGAATTCTTTAGTAGCACCTTTTTCCATTCTAACAACACCGATGTCGCCAAGCGTAATAGTTGGCACAATGAAACTCACGTGAATTCTAACATTTGAAAAAAAAAAAAAATACAGTATAGGGCCCGTTATCCGGAAATCCCGTAATCCGGAATGCTCCGAAAACCAGAATGCAAAATAACTGAAAAATAATTTGTTTTACTTCAAACATGTAAAAAATAAAGATGTATTTTATGTCAAGCATGGGATACAGTAGACAGACATACACTCATCCATGGGTGATACAATTTGTGGTTATCTGCAATATTTTTTTATTGTGTGAATGAGCATGAAGTTGGAGACTTTAAAATTTCCAAGGTGAAGGAAATTATTACAGATCTGCTGGACTAAGCTAAAGAACTTTCATGTTCAGAAGCACAATTGTTGGATCAAGAGTCAGTAGAAGATTGTCTAATTGCTGATGATGATACTCCTGTAAGTCATGAATGTGAATGAGATGTGTGACATAATGACAAGTGATAAGTCTAATGGAAGTGATGATAATAACCAGCAGAATGAGTTGGGTGAAAAAATTTCAAATGAGCTACTGATATTTTTCAACTCAACAGCTGACTTGTGGAATGCAACTAAGAAGCCACTTACTTGAAGAGCAAATCATGTCAGTACACAGGATACAGTAACGATTAGTGCAAGAGAATATAGCAACCAATCTTAATAAAAATGTTCTAAAAATCCAAATCAAAGGATTCAACTCTCAAGTCTTATATGTTAATGTAATTTTATTTTAATTTTAATTTAGAATTTTTTTTGTATGAATAAGTTATTAGATTAAATAATTTTTAATTATGTAGAGGAGCTAGGGGATGAATGGAACAAGGGGTGGATGGGACATTCTCAATATTTCAGGCAATAAACATTTATTTTAAATTGCTTCCTATCCCCATATAAGGCTCTACCACAGTGTGCTTCAGAACTAAAAGTAGGACCACATTCCTGTTTTCATTTTCCTCCAAAGTTGCATTTTCTGAAATCTCTACTTAAAAGTAAGTTTTTTCTTTTTTTTTTTTTTTTTTTTTATATTTGACGATGTGAAATATTTTATACAAAATTAAGCTATGTTGTAGCTATTTATTTTGAGATTCAATATCGATAATTAAAATGAATGAATAGTAACCATTGTAACAAAATAATTTTTGAGATAAAATGGCTGAGAAGGGAATATATGCATCATGGGGATGGTTGGGACATTTCAAATGGGGATGAATGGGACATTCTCATTCATCCCTAGAGATGTTGAAAATTTTATTTATTAACTAAACAGTATTATATAAGTTGATAAATTAATAATTTAACGTTAATTAATAGTATTAAATAGTATTATATGAGTTGTTATTGTTTCAAATTTCTGAGTGTTATTTATTGTATTGTGATAATTATTAATGGATTGTCAAACATTTGGTACTAAAACTTAATCAAAATAGATAAAATTGTTAAAAATAGTATATGTTTATTGATCAAATGGGGGAAATTATATTGAACTTTGAAATGTTGCACAAATAAATCCCCACTCCTAACATATTGAGTCGATCGGAAAGTCGTGTCGTGTTGGGAAAATCAAGTCGTACCGGAAAATTCTATCATTTAATTATTAGACATTGATTCCTATATCTAATGTCTAATAACTACGGACAGAATTTTCCGGTACGAATTGATTTTCCCAACACGACACGACTTTCCGATCGACCCAATAATTTCCGCTCTGCATGTTTCTAAGATACATTTAATTAATATTATTTAATAAGTTATGATTGAAAATTATTAGCTATGTCATATTTAAAAGACATTTTGCACTTTCATTTCAAATCTAAAATGACTCATAAGTGGGAAAAAAGAACAGATTGATAGCCGAAGTCTGCATTAAAAGTTAAAACTGCAATAAAAGAAGTTATTGAAAAAAAAAAAAAAACAACAAAAAAAAAAAAACATATCGATTCGTGCTGTAAAATCATATATTACAAATATAATTACATATAAGGTTATAATTATAAATTTTAATTTGCTAAAATTGAATACAGGGAGGAAAATCTTTGTGTCCCATCCATCCTATTAGTGTCCCGTTCATCCCTGCTGAGGGGATGATTGGGACAGGGAGGAGCGTTTTTTTTTTATTTCACTAGGGGCTCTGCCCCCTACAAGCTACGCTCGTCAACCCCCGTTCAGACACCGCAGACCCTAAAAGTACGCTAATTTGATCGGCTTTAAAAAGATTTCGGAAAATTGAATTATAATTTAAAAAAAATCCGCTGCGGTACTACTTGATTAACCCGTCGACCAATTTCGCCAAAGCACTCGCCAAATTATACAAATTGACATCATTTTCATTTTAAATAACGAAAGAACAAATAAATTAGTGCAACATTAATAAAAATACAAATAAAACGTCGAAATAAAAATACCTTGATGCCGTAGACACGTGTAACTTGCTTAAAGTCAAGTTAATGTGACATTTACGATCAACCATATTGGCATTTAATCTTATAGTTTGGCGAATGATAGATTTTTGGTCGACGGGATAACTAAGTAGTACCAAAAATACATATGTCAATCGCTGTTTTCGTCTTTGATTAAGTAAAATAAGATAAACATTTCAAAATAAACTAATATAAAAGGAATTAAGTAAACATAATCTTTGTCTCCCGGTATTTTTTAACAAAGCGAAAAGAAAGTTATTTTAAATTAATCGTTTTTAATCTGACGTAATTTTGACCAAACTATTCTTTCTCTTTTAATATTCACGTGAAAATACTTGTGTTAGAAATGAAATATTATTTGCGCTGTCCTAACAAAAATAGTTGAAAAGTATCCTCTCAAAATATCAAATAAATGTCTAGCGCAATTTCTAAATTTAAACCGTTTTGCAATGTTATTTTGTGTTCATTTTATGTAATAACTGTAATGTGACGTAAATATGACGTAATTTCTCCTATTTAAGACTTCTAACGCATGTTAATAAATTTATTATTTTACGAATTCCTTTCTCTCTTAAAATTCACGTGTAATTATAGTTTTATGACGTAATTTTTAATAAGTTCCTGCTTTTTGTACATAATTATTTAATTCTAATTCCAAATGTTTTTTTCCGTTTATAATAGTCACGTGTAAATAAATTTTTAATTTATTACACGTATATATATATATATATATATATTTTTTTTTTTTTTTTTTTTTTTTTTTGAAGCAAACATTATTGTTACCACTGTTTATGCAGTTGGCAACAGTTTAAATTAATATCACTTTCTAAAATCTGTAAAAAATATCTCTAGAAATGCTGAAAATTTGAATTTAAAATAGAAATAAAACCTCAAAAAATTAGCCAAATTAAAAAAAGAAATACAATCTGCACACCGGGAAATTCAAACGTATAAAATGATCTAAAAATGATTAAATTCCCATGAATAGTTTTTGCTGCTATAAAACTTTTTTAGTGGAACGATTTTGTCCAACTTTAGCATTAAATATCTCTTAAAATAATTCTTCGATTTGAAAACTGTCTGCATCAGCATGTTTATCAAACATTTCTGTATAAAACTACAGATTTTCATATTTTTCTATGCATTATTTTTCTTAATATTAACGAAGAAAGACCTCCGGTCACAAAAAATTCAAAACCGGCGGCAGTGACAGCGGTAGTTACTTTTTTTTAGAATAGAGAGATAATATTTTTCTGAATAAATCATAATCTAGAATAAATATTGTTCATATATGTTGTCAAATACCTAATGTATGAAATGTGATATATAACATTGATAATAACTTATATAAAAAATTAAAAAAAATATTTTTGTGAAAATGTCCCATTCATCCCCCATCTCCCCTATTTGCATATACTATTTATATTTTATACATTTCATACCATTCTTTTGCACCATTCTTGATACTTAGAGTAAAGTGTTCCGAATTACGGAAAAAACCCTTATCCAGAATATCTCAGGTCCCAAACATTCTGGATAACAGATCCTATACACTGCAATAGGTATTGTTGATATGAAAATGAGCATTTCAAAAATATAGCATTTGAAAATGACAGATTTTCCTGAATATTTTATTAAAATTATACAAATGTATACTTAAAATAAAACAAAAAATAAATCCTTCTATATATAAAAAAAAGCTTTGATTTGGAAATGGACCAATGAAAATCTGCGTAGATATTCCGGGTAGATCCACATCCAATTTGAATGCTTAAGCATGGCCTTTCATCGTTAATATTAAAAAAACTGTTGCATACAAAAATATGAAAATCGGTGGTATTATAGAGAAATGTTTGATAAACACGCTTATGCAGACAGTTTTCAAATCGAAGAATTATTTTAAGAGATATTTAATGCTAAAGTTGGACAAAATCTTTCCATTAAAAAAGTTTTATTCGAACAAAAACTATACATGAGAATTTAATCATTTTTAGATCATTTTATACGTTATAAGTTCCCGGTGTGCAGATTGTATTTATTTTTCTTATTTGACTCATTTTTTGAGGTTTTATTTCAATTTTAAATTCAAATTTTCAGCATTTCGAGAGATATTTTTTACAAATTTTAGAAAATGTTATTAATTTAAACTGTTGCCAGTTGTATAAACAGCGCAAGCAATAATGTTTACTTCAAACTAAAAATTTATTTTACACGTGACTATTATAAACAAAAAATATAAAAAGCAGGAACTCATTGAAAATTACGTCATAAAAATTATAATTACACGTGAATTTTAAAAGAGACAGAATATTGTAAAATAATAAATTCATAAACATGCGTTAGAAGTGTTAAATAAGAGAATTTACGTCACATTTACGTCACATTACACTTATTATATGAAATGAACAAAAAATAATATTGCAAAACAGCTTAAATTTAAAAATTGCTCGAGACATTTATTTGATATTTTAAGATGATCATAATATTTCATTTCTAACAAAAGTATTTTTACGTGAATATTAAAAAAAAAAAAGAAAATTTTGGTGAAAATTACGTCAGATTATAATTCTCAGATTCAAATTATAATTCAATCTTCCGAAATCTTTTTAAAGCCGATTAAATTATCGTGCTGTTAGAGTCTGCGGTGTCTGAACGGGGGATGACGAGCGTAGCTTGTAGGGGGCAGAGCCCCCTAGTATTATATAATAAAGTAATAAAATAAAACTCAATTTAAACTGCAGGCATGAAATTGTAGCATTACAGTTATTGCAGCTTCCTCTTCATCAAATAACTGCCAAATGGTAAAATCCATCTTAGCGTCAGTAATATATGCAAGTTATAACTACTGTGTACTCTACTCAATTATAGAAAAGTGAATTCATTTCGCTGAAAACCCCGCAAAAAACATTGCCGGATTTAGTCATGTGGTTTACACAAACCCTGCCCAGATTGTCAGAATTTTGGTTAAGGGTTTGTAGGACTGGTCAAAATTGTAATTGTAGATTGCAGCTCCTTCTGGTGATTAACTTCACACATTATAAGCAAATGAGTATGTCTTCTTTGTATTGTTTTTGTATGGTTATAACTAAATAAATATTTTTCATTCGAAATCTAGAAAATTAAGAAATTTGGCATGGTTATAATTAAATAATAATAAATTGATTCACTTTCTATTAATAGCAAATAAAAATGCTTGACAATGTTTGCAATAAATATCCTTTGCACGATTAGGGTTGAAATCAATGGCACATTAGTACTCATTTTGGCATGGTGTTGCGATAATGAAAATTTTTATATTTCTTACAGTACAAGTCAATAAAAACCATTTGTACTGATATTGCATTCAATCTATATCTGTTTCCTTGTACTATCTCAGACAGATCTGTAATTTCTTTTCTTTTTTTGGCATTTTATTTACATCAGATAACAAATTTGGATACTTTTCAGTTAGCAGGGCGCCAGTGTTATGTGGGGCATTCTCACAATCTTTTGACTTTTGGGGAAAAAAAGCTGACAAAATTAAACTTGCTAAAATAACATTTTAATCTGATAGACGAATGCCTTAATGATTCAAAATAAAGAAAAAATGGTCAGCAGCGAAATTTTTTTTGTTTAACTGAGGTTTAAGTTAAACTTACGAGTTTAATTTTCCTTACCATTTTACCCCTATAACTTTTTTATTTTCTTCTAAATTTTTACTTTGCATAGTACTCACAGGACATTCAAATAAGAAATAATAACAATGTAGTACTTTTAATACAGAATTTTTGTATAACACTAGGGGGCTCGGCCCCCTACGAGCTACGCTCGCCAACCCCCACCCAGACACCGTAGACTCTTTGCACGCTAATTTGATCGGCTTTAAAAAGATTTCGAAAGATTGAATTATAATGTAAAAAGCAGTGGCGATCTCCCTATAAACGAATTTCTATTCATTGTCTTTGATTGGGGAATTTTAACGCCAAATCCGCTGCGGTACTGCTTGATTAGCTCATCGACCAATTTCGCCAAATTATATAAATCGCCAAACCACTCGCCAAATTATACAAATTGATATAATTTTTATTTTAAATAACGAAAGAACAAATAAATTCGTACAACATTAATAAAAACACAAATAAAACGTCGAAATAAAAATAACTTGATGACGTATACACGTGTAACAACGTTTCAAAATAAGCTAATATAAAAGGAATCTCTCTATTCTAAAAAAAAGTAACTACCGCTGTCACCGCCGCCGCCGGTTTTGATTTTTTTGTGACCGGAGTCCTTTCTTCGTTAATATTAACAAAAATAATGCATACAAAAATATGAAAATCAGTGGTTTTATACAGAAATGTTTGATAAACACGCTGATGCAGACAGTTTTCAAATCGAAGAATTATTTTAAGAGTTATTTAATGCTAAAGTTGGACAAAATCGTTCCACTAAAAAAGTTTTATAGCAGCAAAAACTATACATGGCAGTGTAATCATTTTTAGATCATTTTATGCGTTAGAATTTGCCGGAGTGCAGATTGCATTAATTTTTTCATTTTGACTCATTTTTTCAGGTTTTATTTCTATTTTAAATTCAAATTTTCAGCATTTCTAGAGATATTTTTTACAGATTTCAGAAAATTGTACTAATTTAAACTGTTGCCAACTGCATAAAAAGCGCAAGCAATAATGTTTGCTTCACATTAAAAATTTATTTACACGCGACTATTATAAACAGGAAAAAAACTTTCAAATTAGAATTAAATAATTACGTATAAAAAGCAGGAACTTATTAAAAATTACGTCATAAGAAGTATACACGTGAATTTTAAAAGAGAAAGGATATTATTGTAAAATAATAAATTCATTAACATGCGTTAGAAGTCTTAGGAGAAATTACGTCATATTTACGTCACATTATAGTTATTACATAAAATGAACACAAAATAATATTGCAAAAAGTTTAAATTTAGAAATTGCGCTAGACATTTATTTGATATTTTGAGAATTAATTTAAAATGTCTCATTTAAAAGAACTTTCTTTTCGCTTTGTTAAAAAATACCAGGAGACAAAGACTCTCTTTACTTAATTCCTTTTATATTAGCTTATTTTGAAATGTTGTCACACGTGTATACGTCATCAAGTTATTTTTATTTCGACGTTTTATTTGTGTTTTTATTAATGTTGTACGAATTTATTTGTTCTTTCGTTATTTAAAATAAAAATTATATCAATTTGTATAATTTGGCCAGTGGTTTGGCGATTTATATAATTTGGCGAAATTGGTCGACAGGATAATCAAGTAGTACCGCAGCGGATTTGGCGTTAAAATTCCCCAATCAAAGAGAAATGAATAGAAATTCGTTTATAGGGAGATCGCCACTGTTTTTTAAATTATAATTCAATCTTTCGAAATCTTTTTAAAGCCGATCAAATTAGCGTGCATTTAGAGTCTGCGGTGTCTGGTCGGGGGTTGGCGAGCGTAGCTCGTAGGGGGCCGAGCCCCCTAGTTAAGTAAAGAGAGTCTTTGTCTCCTGGTATTTTTTAACAAAGCGAAAAGAAAGTTCTTTTAAATGAGACATTTTAAATTAATCGTTTTTAATCTAACGTAATTTTTACCAAGCTATTTTTTTCTCTTTTAAATATTCACGTCAAGATACTTTTGTTAGAAATGAAATATTATTTGCGCTTTCCTAACAAAAATAGTTGAAAAGATCCTCTCAAAATATTAAATAAATGTCTAGCGCAATTTCTAAATTTAAACTTTTTTGCAATATTATTTTGTGTTCATTTTATGTAATAACTATAATGTGACGTAAATATGACGTAATTTCTCCTACGACTTCTAACGCATGTTAATGAACTTATTATTTTACAATATCCTTTCTCTTTTAAAATTCACGTGTGTACTTTTTATGACATAATTTTTAATAAATTCCTGCTTTTTATACGTAATTATTTAATTTTAATTTGAAAGTTTTTTTCCTGTTTATAATAGTCACGTGTAAATAAATTTTTAATTTGAAGCAAATATTATTGCTTGCGCTTTTTATACAGTTGGCAACAGTTTAAATTAGTACAATTTTCTGAAATCTGTAAAAAATATCTCTAGAAATGCTGAAAATTTGAATTTAAAATAGAAATAAAACCTGAAAAAATGAGTCAAAATAAAAAAATTAATGCAATCTGCACTCCGGCAAATTCTAACGCATAAAATGATCTAAAAATGATTACACTGCCATGTATAGTTTTTGCTGCTATAAAACTTTTTTAGTGGAACGATTTTGTCCAACTTTAGCATTAAATATCTCTTAAAATAATTCTTCCGATTTGAAAACTGTCTGCATCAGCATGTTTATCAAACATTTCTGTATAAAACCACCGATTTTCATATTTTTGTATGCATTATTTTTCTTAATATTAACGAAGAAAGACCTCCGGTCACAAAAAATTCAAAACCGGCGGCGGCGGCGGCGGTGACAGCGGTAGTTACCTTTTTTTAGAATAGAGAGATTGTCTTAAAGGGGTGTTAAAGAAGGGACGGTAAGGTAAAAAGGGGGATGGTATAGGAAAAAAGGGACGAAATGGTAAAAAAAGGGACGGTAAGGAAAACTACCACCTATTTTTAGGAAAAACTAAGACTAAGTTAAAAGTTAAGACTAAGTGATAGCCACAATGTTCATTGACTTTTAGAAACAATTGTTAACATTGGATTAAATTATTATTATTATTTTTTTTAAACTTATCTCGAAAAGTGCAGGAATAAATCTTGGTGACGGTGAAACTACCAATAAAGCCACGATGCTTGAAATTGATATTTAAATGCTGATTTAAATTCTACAGTAAATTTCCTGCCAAAGAATTTTAGACATTATTTCTCTAGCATGAGAAAAAACTTGAAAAAAATTCTGTGGCTGCATCTGAAATGATTTTCTGTATAATTTTAGAAGAGGGATCTAAAACCCAGGGACAGAGTTTAAAAAATAATAACAACCCTAAAAATGTGTGCAGGTTAATTTTTAGCTACAACATATTTATATAAAACAATAGTTTCAGTTTCAGAAAAAAATTACATCGAATTATTTTTATTGAAACAATTTTATCCATAGACAGCCCCAAACTTAAAAATCAGCGTCAGGGACACGGGACGGTATAGGAGTCTTCCAGGTGTTTGGACCCCCAACATCGTCCAAAACTTATTTATCTCGTTAATATTGTTGTGCAATCATGCAATGGGATGTTCCCCAGTATATGAAATTAAAAAAAAAAACACAAAAAAGTGTATTAAAATAAAAATTATTATTCAGGGACATGAAAGTCAAAAGCTTGTGAGAATGCCCCATATATACATATCTACATATATATAACCAATAATTAAACATAACCTACCACCATCAAATATTATGAATTAAAGCTGTAAATTTAAAAAAAAAATTAATTTATTATAAGAATTATTATGGAAGAAAAAGAAAAAAGTGGACACCGACATAAAATGGAAAAGCTTATACATTGAATTACGTTGTCAAGGGCACAGAATTCAATGATATAAGCAAAATGGTTGTTTTCTGTGAGAAAAATAAGCTAAAGCTAAAAATTATTTTCCCCTGTGCCCAAACAACCATTAAAATCAAGTGCATTGATTAAAAATGAAAACACATACATACATATATGTGTGTATCAGGGGTGTAGTGGAGGGTATGCGTGGATATATGCCGTATACTTTCTGGATTCTCTTAAAAAGCACCGTATACCCTCTGTTTCTCAAATAAAGCTATATGTATACCCTAGGCATGACATTCATGACTTTAGCGTATACCCTCTGGTTTTTTTACGACTACATCACTGGTGTGTATATATGCAATATATGTATATGGACATATACACATATGTATGTATATATATAACACTAGCACCCGGCTAACCGAAAAGTACCCAAATTTGTTGTCAAAACCCCAGAGGCCATGCATGAATCAGGCACTGAACTTAACGTTTCAGATCAGTTTTCCTTATTGTTGATGAATAGTACATGAATATTTTTATCAATTACTCCAAATTTTAAGGAAAAAACCACGATTTTTACCTACCAATCTTGGACAGACATTTAAACTAGTTTAATATAAAATATAATACATAACTGTTTTACAGGGTTGCATGATAGGGAAAAAATAGCATTTTTATGCCAAAAAGAAACCCTGGTGTGACTGTGACATTTGTACTCATAGCAAGCATTCATACTGGCATGAATGAATTTTTCCAAATTTATCATTTATTTCTAATAAATTAAGAAACTGATTAGGTTTGAAACTACATCGAAATTTGTCTTTTTTTAAGCCTATTTTCAACAGAATGGAGGAAGACTTATTTTTGAATGTACAGTTTCTGAGGTTAATGTGACCAGATGTGAGATAATATACATTTTATCAGTTGGATACTTTTTGTAAATAAATTGAGTTTGATTAACATGAAAATGCCTTTCTTTACTGTTTAATTATGGAATTTCAATGCATATTCTTATTGGATGAGTTATTGGTACTTACGTATTATCCAGGTCAGGTCATATTCAGAATTAGTGGTCATTAGTCGGTAGGGTGTCAACGATTTTAATCACTTTTTTTAAATCAGCGATTAAATCGTGATTTTAATCAACCGATTTTTAAAAAAAAATCATTGATTAAAATCAAAAATTTTCTAAATGTTTAAAATGCCAAAAAAATTATTAAAATCTAAGATGAACATAATTGGAAAGTTTCTACAGGTATTTTGACTTATGAATAAACAAAAAAAGAGCTTTAAATAATTGTTTCCAAGCTTAATTCCTGAGTAATGTAAAAAATTAAAAACAGTTCAGTTTGTGAAAAGCATTGTTTTTATCCAACATAAAACAGCTTCATTTAAAAATTATATTTAAATCTAATATAATTTGCAATGTCATAATTTCCTTCTAGGAAATCAATTTATGCATTATTTTATATAAAATAAACGTAGCAAGTGTAATAAATTTCTGCAAGTAAAAGAATAAATAGACAGTGTCTTAGTTTCTTGTTCTACTTTTGTAATAAATTAATAGCAATCTCAAATTAAAGAAGAATGAAAGAGTGGCATCTGCTCAACAGCTAAATTGTAATGAATGCATAAGAAAACAAGTGGGTAAGTGTGATCACAGATAGCACAGAGGGTTTTGTTTAATATTCCTTTCAAAACACTTTATCCTTTTGAAAAATCTGTTAGTTCCACATTTCACAACCAGGGGCGCACTTGATTCTAAACAAACCTGTATCCGAACGAAAATCCGTTTTACATACTATCTGTTGATATATTAGTCGAGGGGATTGGGCCCATAGCACCCGAGATAAGTAGGCGCACCTGGCGGAAAAAAATGGAACTAAAATATGTAAGACTATGGTGCATAATATGAAAGAATGGTCAAAGGGGTGTCGGCAAAAGTTGGAAAATTTCTCCCCGAGTTAAAAGGGCGGAGGTTAGAAAAATTGCTTAAAATACACAAGTTAGAGCCCAGAGGGGTAAATAATAAAAGACTTTTTGAAAATTTTATGATTTGTCGTGTGGTCTGAGGCATTCAGCTATACGTATGCAAAATTTCATGTCACCAACTTAATTAGGGGCTCTCTTACAAAGAATTGCTTCAAATACATATGTGGTAGCTCAAAGGGTTAAACATAAGACTTTTTCAAGATTTTATGATTTGTCGCCTGGCCTCAGGTGTTCTGCAATAAGTATGCAAAATTTCAAATCTCCAATTTAATTAGGGGCTCAGTTAGAAAGAATGGCTTAAAATACACAAGCTGGAGTTGAAACGGTTAAACATAAAACTTTTTCAACATTTATTATTTGACGTGAGATCTGAGGTGTTGAGCTATAAGTATGCAAAATTTCACGCCTCCATCCTAAATAGGGGCTCACTTAGAAAGAATTGTTTAAAATGCACATGTGGGAGCACAAAGGGTTAAATGTACGACTTTTTCAAAATTTTATGATTTGTCGTTTGATGTGAGGTGTTCAGCTATAAGTATGCAATTTTTCACGCCTCCAACCTAATTAGGGGCTCACTTAGAAAGAATTGTTTAAAATACACATGTGGGACCCCAAAGAGTTAAATGTACGACTTTTTCAAAATTTTATCATTTGTCGTATGATGTGAGGTGTTTAGCTATAAGTAACTAAAATTTCATGTCTCCAACATAATTAGGAGCTCACTTAGAAAGAATTGTTTAAAATACACATGCGGGAGCCCAAAGGGTTAAATGTATGACTTTTTCAAAATTTTATCATTTGTCGTATGATGTGAGGTGTTCCGCTATAAGTATCCAAAATTTCATGTCTACAACATAATTAGGGGCTCACTTAGAAAGAATTGTTTAAAATACACGTGTGGGACCCCAAAGGGTTAAATGCACGACATTTTCAAAATTTTATGATTTGTCGTTGGATGTGAGGTGTTCAGCTATAAGTACCAAAATTTCATGTCTCCAACATAATTAGGGGCTCACTTAGAAAGAATTGTTTAAAATGCACATGTGGGACCCCAAAGGGTTAAACTTACGAAATTTTCAAAATTTTATGATTTGTCGTTTGATGTGAGGTGTTCAGCTATAAGTATGCAAAATTTCACGCCTCCAAATTAATTAGGAGCTCACTTAGAAAGAATTGTTTAAAATACACATGTGGGACCCCAAAGGTTTAAACGTATGACATTTTCAAAATTTTATGATTTGTCATTTGATGTGAGGTGTTCAGCTATAAGTATGCAAAATTTCACGCCTCCAAATTAATTAGGAGCTCACTTAGAAAGAATTGTTTAAAATACACATGCGGGAGCCCAAAGGGTTAAATGTACGACTTCAAAATTTTATCATTTGTCGTATGATGTGAGGTGTTTAGCTATAAGTACCCAAAATTTCATGTCTCCAACATAATTAGGAGCTCACTTAGAAAGAATTGTTTAAAATACACATGTAAGACCCCAAAGGGTTAAACGTACGACATTATCAAAATTTTATGATTTGTCATTTATGTGACATGTTCAGCTATAAGTATGCAAAATTTCACGCCTCCAAATGAATTAGGAGCTCACTTAAAAAGAATTGTTTAAAATACACATGAGGGAGCCCAAAGAGTTAAATGTACGACTTTTTCAAAATTTTATGATTTGTCGTATGTTGTGAGGTGTTCAGCTATAAGTACCCAAAATTTCATGTCTCCAACATGTATAGTTTCTGAGAACGGGCTCTGAGACGGACAGACAGACAGAGGAGCGAGACGAATAGGGTTTCGTGAGATGAACGAAACCCTAAAAAGAACTAATTGGTAGTGGTGCAACGGATATCCGGCGAACATCCGGTATCCGGCCAACGTGCCGGATATTATAATTATCCGGCCGAACATCCGGCTTGAAATAAATGTTCCCAATGATGAAAAACGTGATTTTAATAAATGAATAACTAATAATATTATTTAAAAAAGGGATTTTATTATTATTTTTAAACTAAATTTAATTTTTAAGAATATTTATTTCAAACGTCTTTTGCTTCAATAACATTTTTTAACAGTTATCAAGGGTCGATCCAGGCAAAATTTGGGTCCTATTTAGGGCCCCTTCATAGAAAGCAGCTATTTTTAAAAATTTTGTTATTACATCCTGGTAAATGCAATTTAAAAATTAAATTTGATTAATTAAGTATTCAGTTTTATGCAAAGATTTTATGCACTATGAACATTACTGAAATTACATTTTTAACAATATCAACATGAGGGTGTCCATTACTGGAAATCGACAAATTAAGCATTCCAGTTATGAACACGGCTCTTAAAACCTTAAAAATAAATGAAATTTTGTAAGTAACCAAATTAGTTTATAAAATTCAATGTTTTCTATTACTTAATTACTATCAAAACAAAAACATGCAAATTTTGCAAGAAAATAATACATAAATTAATTTATTAAATGTCTCTTTGCATGTTCATTAAGATTTTTCCTGAATAACAGTGGAATTCAAAACATCTTCTGCTTGTGCTTTCTGATTGGTTTGATTAAAAGTGTGAACAATAACACAGATTATAAAACATGCAAGGGGGAGTTATGAAAAATAAATAATAAAAGCTTAATTTTAATTGATTATTTTTTTTATAAACCAAAAACATTGAAGGGTATCTATTACTGTTACATCTACCCTACATGATTTAATTTTTTTGTTATTTTACTATTATTATTGTTATTTTTTACTATTTAATTAAAATAGTACTAATTAAATAACTAATGATAATGAATTTAATTATCATTATTAAAAAATTTATATTTATGTTTTCTATTAAATAGGAAATTGAAATAATAAGTTTTTAATTGTTTAACTAAAAGTAATAACTTTAAAAAAATGTTTAATCTGATTTGGGAGGAAGGGGTAGAAAAGTAAACATACTGCGGCCGGATAGCCTGATATCCGGCTTAAATTGTAGCCGAATATCCGGTATCCGGCCGAATTGACATCCGTTGCATCCCTACTAATTGGTACAAAAATGTTAAACACAGCAACAGCTTCTTCGGTATAGGTTGAATAAATATTTCTTGTAACTCATATATACTAAATAAAAAAATTAATTAGGTATTGAAAAGGCAAAAAAAAACTTTTCTTAAAAAGGGGGAAAAAAATTGAACCATTGAAAGCTAATAAACCCCACTGAAAGGTAATAATGCTGTTATTTAAATATTTTGAGGATTTCAGATATAACTGCTATCCTTATATTTATTCCGTATGTATGTATGAATGGGTTCAACTCAATTTTTATAATTTTTTTGGTTAGCATACACATACATGTGTGCAAGTTTAGATTTTGGTGATTAACAATAATATTTAAGTACAAATGCAAAACGAGCTGCAAATAATATTTGTTAGTTTTGCTACTAACTAATGAAATTACTTATTTGCAGTTTTTATTAATTCTGGGATTACTGCACAAAATGCACCCTGACTTAAATATATATATAGTAGTTAAATTCACCTGTAATTGTAGCCAGAGATTTCTTGTAAAAAACTTCCCCATTCAACAGTATTTCTAGATTCATGTGCCCAAGACCTTGCAAAAATAATAGAAATTTATTTCTTTAGAAAAAACAGGATATTATTAAGACATGTTGTTATTTAATTGTATTTTTCAATTTGTAATTAATAAAGTTATTAAAAATTAAGAACACTTTATTTATCATATTAAAAATTATTCTCTTTTTTCCTTATATCATTACTAAACACATTATTAATATATTTCCTCATGAAATAGTGCCCTTTTTTGGAACTAGCATCCTGCCCTTTTTTCTTTCTAAAATGAATACTACATTATTAATTATCATTTTAATAATTAAAGCTTAAAAATGTTTAATATGTTCCTAATTAGAGAATTAATTGTTTAATAATTATTAATTTGAAGTAGTGTTAACAATTTAATATTAAATGCAGTTATTAATTTTAATAAATGTTAAATATCACTAGTATTTAACAAAGTTTTACATAATTATTACAATATTAAGGTATATAAAATTATTGTATGATACTTACCTAATGAATTTGCACTTTTTATAATTTCTGTAATTACTAATAATTATAATTTTATTAATTAAAGTGTAAAAACATAGATTATATTAACAATTAATGGTTTAATTGTTTTGGAAACCTAAAACTCTTGATAACTTATTCAATATTTGAACGCTGGGAAAAAAATAAAAAAAAAATTTGATTTAAATCAAAAAAAATCTGATTTAAATAAAAAAAATCCGATTTTTTTTATATTTTTTAAAAAATCATGATTTTTTTACACCCTAATAGTCGGCAAATGCAACTAAATTATTGATTTCACAACCACAAAATTATGCCTACTCGTCAAATTTGATGCCTAGATCTCTGACACTTTAATTTTTGTTTACAAACGCTATCATCTGTAGCTTAGCATAAGTTCCCTTGCCACATGCATTTCAAGAGCATCTGTTTTTGATAAAATAAGATACTGTATCAAAAAATGTTTTAAAATTTTAGTGCTACACCCTCCCCCCCCCCCCCCCTCAAAAAAAATGTGAATATTTTTAAATGCCACACCATAATTATTTTTATCCAAAGGTTCTTTTACTTGCTAATTTTTATTTTCTGATGTATACTTTCAGTTGCAGGATTTTAAAAATTAGACTTATCCCTGGTTGTATCTTAAAACTTCAAATTTTCTTTCAATGGACATAATAGCTTGATAATCTGTTTTGTATGTATATAGTATTAGCTTTACAAAAAGAATAAGAGCTAAACAATTTTATAGAATCCAAATATTGTAGTTTATTCAAGTTTCAAACTTTTATTCCATATAGAAAGCTAAAGTTTTATTTTGTTTTAGTGATTAACACTCAAATAACGCTTTCAATATGTACAGACTACTCCCTGTCTTTAACACATACAAATAGAAATAATATTATTGTAAATATGGTTGCGAAAAGAAATGGGAAAATATAATATAACCTAAAATTGCAACCATGAAATGCAGTTTGGCACCTAGAAAAAAAATCTACCAGTGTTATTTGATGCCTTACTTAGAGTTTCTCATTTTGGAACAGATGTCATAAGGTCCCGGGGCCGCCATCTTGAAATTTTTCTTGGCATGAAAACCCCTTTTCCGCCAAGTAATAAATGTCGCCAAGCACTGGTTTATACGCATGTTTCGCTTGACGAAAGTAAAATGTAAATAATAAACAAAATTCCCTAAAGTGGCAATCAGTAATCTTGTATGAGCACTTCGTGCACATTATCTGAAAAAAAAAAAAAAAAAACATCACTGCATTCAGCAGTTCTCGCGGTGTAGCATTCTCAAAATTCAGCAGTTCTCGCTTTCTAGCAAACTCAAAATGTAAAAAACTCTTAAAGCAGCAAAATATACATAAAAAACGAAACTTGCTAAAGTGGCAATCAGTAATCTTGTATGAGCGCTTCGCGCACATTAACAAAAGAAAAACCATCACTGCATTCAGCAGTTCTCGCGGTGTAGCATTCTCAAAATTCAGCAGTTCTCGCTTTGTAGCAATCTCAAAATGTAAAAAACTCTTAAAGCAGCAAAATATACATAAAATTATCAACATACCTTAACAGACATCTGCTTTCTTGAAAGCTCCAGCACGAAATCTCTCTCATAACAGCACCGTCATTTTCCAAAAAGAGCTTATGAATACGCATTGACACACTATAAACAAACCTACTTTTCTTGTAAAAATTTCCTCATATTTCTTAATTACTTCAGCAAAAGTGTTTAAACGGATTACAGAAACCATAGTCAGTCTAATACATCCAATAAATTTAACATAAAAATAAAAAGACAGAACGATACAACACAATATCAAAATACATCCACAAAATCCACCACTTCTCAGGGGTTGCCAGAAGATAACATGTCAGAACACGCACGTCACACGGGGTTCCACATATCGAGGTTGCCATATCCATAAACACCGCCAACACAAAAATCGCCAAACAATTCAAAACAACGGCTGAGGGAACATAAGGCATCTAAACCCTCATTTCTAACCTTGATTCACTACACCAAGAATGGCATCAAAAATATTAATTACAGTAACTCTTATTTTATTTTATTTTTTGCTTTCTTCATTTTAACTGCCTAGTTATATATAGTTGCATATTCAAGCAGGGGTCAATGCAGGGTTTTTTTCTTGTGGCTTATTTTGCGATTAATCACAAAATAAGTAAAAGTTATAGTTGTGAAATTCATTAGATTTTTGTGAAAAAGAACATTTTATAATGAAAGCAGGAATCCAGTTACTCAAATTCAAACCAAGCATGTATTAATAATAACTTCTTTAAGTCCCTCTGCTAATGTTTTCCTCTCTGATGAACTTGTTTTGTTTGCCAATTACACATTTTAAAACTTAACAAAATAAAAATAATTAACCCTTTCGCTGTGTTTTTTTTTTTTTTTTTTTTTTTTTTTTTTTTTTTTTTATCAAAATAGGTTCAAAAATTGTGCATTTATTTTATTACATATTTCAAATCTACATATATTTTAAGAGTTAAAATATGTAAAATTTTTTTGAAAAAGTGTTTTTTATATTATATAGAATTAGATCATAAAAAAAGATTGTCAGAAAACTGAATTTGAATAATAAGCATGTAAAAGCAAAATTCTGAAAATTAATCTTGGTTAAATGCATCCTCACAGAAATCGCGGGTTTCAGAAATTTTGCTACTTTTACGTTGCCTGTGGAAATTGTGGGATGCGCAATGAGAGGGTTAATGAAGATTGTATTTTCATGGAATGAGATTTTGTGAAAGGCCTGTTTTATGCATAAGAATTTTGTGAAGGGGCATGTTTTACTGAAAGGAATTTTGTGAAGGGACCTGTTTTATTAAGAGGATTTTTGTTAAGGGGCCAATTTTATCAAATAGAATTTTGTGAAGGGGCCCAAACAGGGTTCGCAAAGCTGGGCCCAGTTCGAAAAAACCCGGTGGGTTTTTTCAGAATGGGCCCACAAAAAGCCCACTGAAAAACCCATAATGTGGGTTTTTTCAATTTTCAGAAATAATTAAAAAATTTATACAACATATACATTTAATGAATTTAAGTCATTTCAGTTAATTTTGAAAAAATATTAATATATAAAAGCCATTACATACACATCTGAAGTAACATAAAACATATTTCAGCACATTGAAATACTTTACTAACATAGAACCTAGTAGGCAACATACATAGTACACAAGGTAAAGGTTATATCATAAGAATGTCTTTATATAAAAAATTCAAATCAACTATATTCATGGAATAAAAAATATGTATTTTTACTTTTTTCTATCTTTACAAGAAGAAAGTATTGGATTCGTGGAAAATTTCGAATTCCAGTTTATGATGGATTTGTACATTTTAAAAAGATCCTGAAGACGATTTGATGGTTTTTAGAAAATGTCTGTCTGTATATGTGAAAAAATTTTTGTGGGTGCTCTATCTCAAGAACTAATGCACAGAATTTCACAAAACTTTAGATTGAGTTAGACCTTGATGAAAATGGTGCTGATTAGTTTTTGGTGTATACTGCCCAACAGGTGACACTGCTATGCTGCATTTATCTCAATTTTTGCAATAGCTTTATCTCAAGAACTAATGCACGGATTTTCATAAAACTTCAGATTCAGTTACAAGTTAAGTTGTTGCTTATTGAAATTTTGGTGCATATCGCCCAACAGGTAGTGCTAGTATGCTGCATTTTTGCGGTTTCTTGAATAAGTCTTATCTCAAGAACTAATGTACGGAATTGAATAAAAATTTAGATTCAGTTAGATCTTGATATAAACTGGTGCTGATTAGTTTTTGGTGTATATCGCCCAACAGTGGCACTGTTGTGCTGCATTTATCTCACTTTTTGCAATAGCTTTATCTCAAGAACTAATAATGCACGGATTTTCCTCAAACTTCAGATTCAGTTAGATGTTGACGTAAACTGTTACTGATCAGGTTGGTGGTTAATGTTGTAAATTGGTGATAAACAGGTAAAAACAGGTGATACTTATATCTCCTTGTTAAATGCATCCAATTCAACGAATCTATATTTTATTATCCTCATGATGGGTATAGATTGTCATTTAATTTTGGCACTGTGATAGCGAATTTTGAATTATTAACATGTGAGATAGAAGAAACTTTAGGGATTGGCACATCAGACTAGTTTACCCCTTTTTTTCTTCCTACTTAATACATTTTAAATTTTAATATTCTATTCATTATTTGATTTAAAGAAAATTAACAATTTTATATCTTCTATTATATTTTAAACTAATTTGTAAGAAAGACTGACATTTAATTAATTTAAATTCATATAATTTATACAATTTATAACTTGTAAAATAGCATTACAATTATATTGTATATAAGGGAACAATGTATTTTTTTATGTATAATGTATATAATATATAGAAAATACAATATACAATAATGTAATTGCGCATATATTATACTTTTGAAAAAACCCGATTTTCCCCGGGGAAAATTGGGTTTTTCATGAAAAAACCCGAAAAAACCCATGTGGGTTGGGTTTTTTCAGAAAAACCCGGGTTTTTGCGAACCCTGGGCCCAAACCTAAAAAGGCCCCAAATTTTGCCTGGATCAACCACTGATTAAAGACAATGGTAGTATTTATATACATATAACTATATATGATATATTATAAACATAATACAGTAAAAACTCTCAATAACGGACACCTTGGGAGAACGGAATTTGCCTGCTTTTCAGAGGTAAAAACATGTAAATATGTAGGTGTCGGGAATTGAAAAACTGTGCACTATATAGAGATGTCTGCCATTTGGGAGTATTCGTTATGGAGGTTTTACTGACATATTCGGTAGGGGAGACTTGGGAGAGTTGATCCCTAGGGAGACTTGATCCCTAGGTCTAAAACCAAAGAAAAAATGCAATTAAGTCTCTGAAACTGGAAACATTAATAAAGTGATTCCTTATCAACAGATCTAGCAACATAATTTCATTCAACCATTTTTATTTTTGTTGTAAGAAAGGAATCTCTGTTTTCTTATAATCAAACTTCTTTTTGAGTAGATAGTTTGTGTTTCATATTTTTTGCTAAATATAACTAAATTACTTAATTTTATTGATATAATATACTAACATTCCTTAATGCTCAAATGTTGTTATTTAAATCCAATACAATTTCTTTATTTTTGATTTAGCATTTTTTTTACCCAAACATGCACATTAGGGACACTTGATCCCTGTTCTATGGGGAGACTTGATCCTGGAGATCGAGTGTCCCCAAACCAAAATTAAGCTAAATTAATGTTAAATTTTATTAACCCCTACTTCTGATTGTGACATTTAGATATTATCCATATTAGTTAGAATATGACTGCCTTAATTTTAGATGGTTGACAAAGATAGAAAGTTAATATGTAGCTGTAATGATGGTTAGCAAGCACATGGTGGATGAATGCACTCAGATCAACCGACTCAGATCCACTTGATGAACATTCTGATGAAATCATTGAAGATCCAAAAAATTTGTTGATTGATGAAAATGACTTTGTTATTATGCGATTTCTGGGAAAGAAGAAAATTAGTCATTTTGTAGGAAAAATTTAAAATAAGGTTTTATCATCTGAATGTGAAATCAATTTTCTAAGAAAACAAGGACTTAATTTCGACCAATTTATTTATCCAGAAAATGTTGACAATAGTGTTGTGGACAATGATGACATTGTCAAAAAACTACCCAAACCAACCATGCTTGGTAGAATTCTTCGAACTGCAATAATTTTAATATTTACATTTGAATTTTAAAGCTTTGAAAATGTTTTTTGATCATTAATTGTGTTTCTCTCCCTTTTTACATGTTAGTCAACAATAAATTTGATTTCTACTACTTAATTTGAATCATTTTAATGCATCTGTTTCAAGGATCGAGTCTCCGTTGGCAAGGGATCAAGTCTCCTTGCAACTAGGGAGACTTGATCCTTTTCTTATTTTTTGGAAAACAATTTATTTTAATTTTAAAAATGGTTTTTCCAAAATAAATAAAATATTGCAACAAGAAAGACACATGAGTCTTTAATAATAACTGGAGACATTTTTTAAAAATTTTGTTTTTTCCAAAATAAAAATTAAAAACTGAAAAAGGGATCAAGTCTCCCAAGTCTCCCCTACTACTTGCGGATTCGCCCGGAGTTCGCCATCTTGTTTCTTTGTTGATCATCGCCGATTTTAAATTTCTTTATTTGGATTTATTTATCTATTTTTGTTGTTATTTATTTTTGTTGTTGTTTATGTTTGTTGTTGTTTATGTTGTTAAATTAAGCATAAAAAGGTTATAAATGACCAACAAAGAAACAAGATGGTGGACTCCGGGCGAATCCGCAAGTTGTTGCACCAGGGTTGTTTGGATTAAACCACGTTGGTTTAAACCAAATGGGTTTTTTTTTTAAAAACATGCTGGTTTTTTTTTCATGTGGTTTTTTTGTCTTTTTCCCTAATGTTTTCTTTTATTTTACACATTATTGAAAAATGCAAAATCCAAGTTATGCAGAAGCTACAAGCTACAAGCAAAGCTTTAGAAAAATGATGAATTAATAAATTTGTAAAGGTGAGAAACATTTTTAATCAATCAAACTTTTCTCATAAGCTTGAAATCTACGTAGCAGACTAACTAATTTTTCTTAAATTAGCTGGGAAGAAAAAGCAAGTAGTTAGTTATTTTTCTTCTTTTTTTTAAGCCTTTTATTTTTAAAAATAGCCAAAATGGCAGATGAGAGCTAAAAATACACTTTTACTACTTAGATTGCTTGATTAGTTAAGATTTACTAAGAATTACATATGCCTAAATGATGACGTAATCATAAGTAATTCTCTCCATTGGTTACTTTTTGTTCTGTATGCTAATGAATGACTGGCTGTGAGTTTTCTTTGCTGTATCATGGCTATTGGGTTTAGTAAGCTTTTGTTTTTCTTGCATTCCTACATTGCGATTGGAGTTTTGCATTATGATTTTATTCTGTTACCAGCAGGATTGGCACGGTTTAAATCAATTGGTTAACCAACTGGTTTTTTAGAAAAGATCTAATATAATATTTTCTCATTTTTGTAATTTAAGTGTTTCAAATTATTTGATATAAATAATTTCTACTTTTAACAGTCTTATACCAGCAGTCACCATGAGACATAGTGAGTCTAGGTTATATTTGTATGCATGTAGAATGCAAATTGCATGTATTGATGAACATATTTGAAGCTCTAAAGATAAAATTTAAAACATGTGAATGTAGCAAAGATAAAATAGATTAAAAATATTCAATATTCTGAATAAAATATTTTCCTTTGAGAAAACGCAAATTATTTACAATTAATAACATAAAATGACCTTTAAGATTTCAGTCAAGCTGCAAAAGAAAATTTTCTTGATTGGGGAGATTATCTTTTAAGGCTGTTCTCAATTGCTCAACTCAACAAGCGCAAAATGCTTTGACACATTTACAAATTCATTTTTTAACGGAAAGATAAAATTGAAAGGCCTGACTGGAAGCGATTTGGAATCGAACTGTGTTTTCCATTTTTGATGAATAAATTACCTATTGAGTTATAAGCAATTTTGATCACGTGACAAAGATGTTTTTAACCTTCCTTGAGTAGTTATTTTTCTTTTGTGCAGAAATTCGGTTCAAAACGCTAACTTTGACACTATTTTCTGAAAGATCTATTGCGTTTGCAAAAAAAAAAAAAAAAAAAAAGGAAAACGCAGTTCTATTACATAGTTTCTGAACAACAGCATCTGCTAGTTTCATGCATTTCGGAACAAAAATAAATTAAAACTTATGTCATAAAGTTGCCCTTTCGGATTTTAGAACAGTCTTAAGAATAAAAAAAAAACTCAAGATATGAAGTCAAATAAGAGGACGTTGAAAAATTGGGTGCTAGCGAAGCACCTGATTACTTTTAACTAAAATATGCAATAAGATATTTAAATCGTCTATAGTATAATGGAATCCACTATTTAGATCTGAAAAAAAAAATGGGTAAAAATCGAGATAAGGTTTGCATGAGACATAACAGAAAAAAGTCTGATAAAAATGCCGAGAAATATATATTATTAATTTTTAATTTAGACATATAAAAGTAATACGTATTATAAAATTGCTTAGAAAAAAATCCTGTGTATTAAGTCTGATGGCTGTTTAAATGTTTTAGTGAATGACAACTTTTATAAATCTACTTTCCATTTTAAGATCAATGTTTTCAGTAGTCTAAAAAGCTGGTAAATAGGTATTTCTGTTTATTTTACTGTTGTCTTTTTTTAACAACATGGCAGTTTCTGAGAAGGAGTGTCAAATGACAATACACAATACTTCTTCAAATGTGTACAGACCCTGCTGCTAAATTCAAATCATTCCAGGAATTCTTTATAAAAAGTTTTACTTTCAATAAAAGATAATTGTTCATGTACAGAAAAATCAGATATCTCAGGTTGCAAATATTTCAAAGAAATTATTTTGAATAGCCATGGAAAAGTAATGAAACTACACCATATATTTATTTACAGTACTAGTAATCAAAAGATTGTTTATTAAGATTTTCAAGGTATCAATGTTTCACTATGTAGAGCATTTTATTCCTGGAACATAAGACATAACTTTTACTAAAAATGTTTAAATTTTAAATGGTTTCAATTTTCTACACAATTGATTGTAATTATTTAATTTAAATTATTTTTAAATGAAGTCATATTACTTATATATCCAACAATGTTTGTTTTTATCAATAAATATGCATGTATATGTAATAGGAAAATATATTTAAAAAAACCCCGGTTTAAGCCAAAAAAACTGGGTTTTTTTGAAAAAAAAACGGTTTTTTACCAACCCTGTGTTGCACATATTCATTAATAGTATATTTATATTACGTAATATTGATATTATATTTATTCTGGTGGCATAACAAACCACTGGAAATAAAACTACTTTAATTAGTATAATTTATTTCTAAAAGCTGCTAATTTGATGTTATGTATTTAATAAATGGATACTAAATTGATGTTTTGCATCATTTCAGTTTGCTTTTATGTTATTTAGCATTTAAAAAATATGATTTGTATATTAAATGAACATATCATTTCGATTAAGATTGACAATTGTCCACAATAAATAAAATTGGCAATTGACAACTATTTTTGGCGATCTATCTACCTGTCCCGAATAATACATAAGTACCGAATCATTTTTTACATTTCCCCAGAAGCAGAATTTTCTGTGTCTGTCTGCAGCATACTAAAATTTATCTGCGATCCAATAGTGCTAGACTAAGCCTACTAAAACAACAATATCCCATAAAGTAAGAAAAATTTGCTTTTATAAAGAAAATATAATGAAATTATGAAACAAATACCATAAATCTAGAGACTTAAAAGTAAATTTCAGCTTTTTTCTAAGCTCAGCCTTTCTTTTTATGCTAGTGGATTAATCTGCAAGGTTTAAAATAATCTGCAGCGCCCGCTGCCATGCTAGACAGTTTCTGCTACTGGGTACGTTTCTGCAACTTTTGAGGCAGAACATGCTTACTGCTGAGTCAGTGTTAAACCCCTTCACAGAAACTTGCCTCTGGTATTTATTACCATTAACTAGTACAGAGAATCGGAAAATAAGCAAATATTTCTTTTAAAAATGTAAAAGTATTGCTATAATAAGCAATTAGAAGATTAATTTTCAGATGTAATATATTTTTCTTCTGGCTATACTTACTTTTCTCCATTTGATAGGTGTTTTCTGCGGCCCAAAATTAACAGAATTTAAAAGAGTACTCAGTTCAGACCAGAGTTCCTCACGTCTTTGAGCAGTAAAACTATCAGTAAGCTTACCAGTTACCATTTCTGGGTGATTTTCGAAAAAATCTAACATGATTTCATATTGATAAAGAGTTGTTTTTTTAGAACGTTTAATTCGGGACATTGTTAAAAGAAAACACAAGCATGAATAAAAGTAATTTTGAAATTCGCGGTCTGTACAACAAAATAGTGTTAAATGTGTAAAAACCATGGATTCTGTATCCGATTAAAAATCAAAACAAACCATGAATATAAACAAAAATACAAGGCGCGGTTTACAGGTTGGAACTGAGAAGTCTGATTCCGTTTCCGTGGTGACAGAACAGAAATGGTTCATGTTCATTTTTAACTGCAAATGTAACTGACAACATTAAGCGCATTGTTATTGTTGTCGTTTAGGATAATAACATGAATTAGTATTTCTTATTTTTTAGTAAATAAGCGTCTTCTATATATATAAAAAAAAACTTATCCTGTTAAATGTGTTACTAGGTATAGCTTTTTATTTAATTTATTTATTTTTTCTAACTAAGATAATTTGTAAACAAACTTAATCGTAATATGTTTTTCTGAGGAACATGCTTTAGTTTTTGCTGAGCTATACAGAGAAAAGTGAAACTAGGGCCGGGTTTGAATGGTTTCAGATAGAATTTCGCAGCGCGGAAATTACCTGTCGTTATTATGTAAAACTCTTTCTAATTAAGAATAAATCAAACAACGAAACAATAGTTTTTCGAGTTTTGAAACTGTATCAAGATTTCAGTCTAGATATATTTAAAATGAGAACTGTTTACGTTAGGTTTTGTCACTTTTATTTGGGAATATTTTTTAAGAATGAAAGTATAGATTAATATGTGCTCCTGAAATTGAATAATTCATTGGGAATTTCATATGTAGTCAGTATGTTAATTAATTTTATTATTAAGTGCCAGTTCATATGATATAGGGTAGATGTGCCAGTAATGGACACCCCTTGATGTTTTTGGTTCATAAAAAAATAACTAATAAATATTTAGCTTTAATTATTTTTTTTTTATAATTCCCCCTTGTATGTTTTATAAAACTATGTTATTGTTGACACTTTTAATCAAACCAATCAGGAAACAGAAAATAATGTTTCAAAGTTTTGCTGTTTTTCTGTGAAAATCTTAATGAAGAGGTTAAGAGCTGGCATCGTTTAATTAATTTATATATTATTTATTTTCTTGCAAAATTTGAATGTTTTTGTTTGAGTAGCAATAGAAAACTTTGAATTTTATATACTAATGGCTATTTACAAAATTTCATTTCTTTTTAAGGTTTTAAGAGGGGGTGTCCATTACTGGGATGGTTAATTAGTCATTTTCCAGTAATGGACACCCCATGTAGACATTGCTAAAAGTGCAATTTTAGTAATGTTTATAGTGCATAAAATACTTTGGCTTAACTGCAAACCTAAATAATCAAATTTAATTTTTAAATTATACTTACCAAAATGTAATAACACCAAAACTTTTATAAATAGCTCTGCTTTTAAGTTATTTTATGTGATTAATAAAATTTCGATATTTTATTTATTTTTTTTTTTTTTTTATGTAGTACATATATATATACCTCACATTTTATAATCTGGCAATCAAACCAGTCGGGAAGCAGAAAATACTGTTTAAGAGCACAGTGAAAGAGGGGCTCATAGGGCTTAATCCCTCTCCATTTAAATAAAAACAATGTTACAGAAGCTATTAAAAATCCATTTTCTGTCTTAAATGTTTCCTTATTAAAAAATAAAAAATAAAAAAATACTACTATTAATGAAAGTTATAGGTAATATTCATGAAACTAGTAAATCTGCAGATCAGGAGCCTCAAACATCAGTTCTACAGTTTTATTTTGAAATTATTTTATTTAGTATTTAAAATATTCAACTCACAATATCATTTCTTTCATATTTGTAATATTAATTATTATAAATGATATATCAAGTAATCTCTGGAAGATTGTTAAAAATAGTGACACAAAACTAAACATCAATATTCCAAAACTTTTTTTTTTTTACCTTTTAAATCCAACACTGTTTCATAATTTGATAGCTGTAATTGTCTGATATTTAGTATTTTAAACTATCCATCTAAAATAATTAAAACATCGATCTTCTGATAATTACAATAATTGATGCAAACAGTAAATGATTATCACAAATATTTTATTAATTACTGGTATCCTAATTGTTAAATTTATTTAAAAATAACTATTTTGTTTCATTAGTATGTATTCATTGAATTCTGGTTCTAAATACAGACATAAAAACAATTATATTTATTATTTTTTACGGGGTGTCCATTACTGGAACAGAGGGTGTCCACTACTGGGCCAGAGGGTGTCCATTACTGGGCTTTTGGGTGTTTTGATATATTTTTGTCATTTAAAATTAAATTTCTATTCATGTGGGGAAATGAGGCTATAAGAATGGTTAAATATTGTTGATAGATTAATATAATATTGAAAAAACTGGAATATAATATTTATAACTATTAATAAAAAAAATATTTTTAAAAGAAATTCCTTAAGGATGTCCATTACTGGCACATCTACCCTAGATTTTTCATTTCAGTTATTTCATCGAATTTCAAAGCAATTGTTGATTATGTTAGAGAAATGTTGTGAAATAAAAGTACAGATTAATAAATTGCCGAAAAATTGAAAAATCGATTTTTTGTAAACCTTTTTTGTAGCTAGCTATAGAATATGCTGTCGTCTCTTTACGGTATTTCATGTCAGTTGATACCACTAGCATCTGACAAGCCAAAGTGTGATAGTATTGAGCTGCATAAAATTAAGAGAATATTGTAAAATACAAAGATATTTTTACTTTTGCTGTTTAATAGTATAAAGCTAAGTTCGTTATAACAGCTGTTGCATCTTCATTCTCAAGTGTTTATTCAGTCTGTTTCCTCAGATCATCTATACTATTAATATAAAATATAATGTTCAAATGCTAATCTACCAGCAAATGTCTACATTCTTCTAATTTCGTCAAACCTATCGGTTGTGAAAGGCACTTCAATGAGAATATCCTCTAAACTCAACATAAGTTGCTTAAAGTGACAACTCCTTTGAACTGATGTCCACAGCAAATTTAACATTAAAACTTTGAATTTGTGTATGGCGACTGATACAGCTGTTGAAATCAACTGAGTTTGTGAGCATGAGACTTTTTTTTTCTTTTTAAGGTTTAAAAATAATTGTGACAAGAAAGTCTTTCAATTAGAAATGGCTCATGGTAATCATCAAATCCAACCAAGGGAAGCATGGAGGTTGGAGTCTTGGGTTCGTAGGCAATATCTTTTGTTGTACCAAGTTCATTCTTTACCAATCCTCCTTTTATCCACATATTACTACGTACCATAATTCTGCATCCAATAGCTAAGAAAATTTCGGTCTGATGTTCAGACACTTGATCATCTTCATTCTATCTTGCTATTCGTTTATTGAATTCTATTTAAATATTCTTGCCACATGCCAGGGTTCGTAAATATCATGATATTTTCAAAAAATCCAAAATTTTGATATATATCAGATACTTTCAAAATAGCCAACTTACTGCACATAATAAATATTTTCAAGCATAATATAAATTAGAAACTAAAACATATTGCACTTAACATGAAAACTTAATCAAACTTTATTCTAAAAATGCATTTTTTTTTTTTTTTTTTTCACTTAGAACAAAATTGAAGATCAACTAATTGAAAACAGAAACTATTTGCTTTATACATTTATTTAAAAAAATGGGATTCATTTTCAAGTATAAAAAAATCAGAAATTTATAAAACAAAATTTTAAATACAAAATACAGTTGTTGTTTTTTTTATTGAAAAATTTTAACATTCTTGCTTATCTTATTTTGTGTTCTGTAACATACCGTAGTACCTATAGTTTAAATTCAACTGAACCAAAATCAGAAAAGATTCATAAAAAATCTTTCTGATTTTGGTTCAGTCATTAGAAAATTCTAATTAAACTGTATATAATTGATTATTTAAATTAGATAGTTTATCTTTCAATAGCTGTTTTGAATTAATTATTGTCCCACATAATTATTAGTTCTATGTTTAAAAATAAAAATTTCATATCTAAAGCTTGAAAAGGGCATTTTTCTTCTTTGGCTAAAAAAAAAATCACTGCCAAAGACAAAAGTTCTGTGTATACAGAATGACATAGTCAATAACAGTTGAAAATTTTATGGCATAGATGCCATATGTTCCCTCAGCTGTTGTTGTTTTGAATTGTTTGGCGATTTTTTGTTGGCGGTGTTTACGGATATGACAAACTCGATATGGAAACCCCGTGTGACATATGTGTTGTGACGTGCCGTGTTTTGGCAACCCCTGAGAAGCTTAGATTTTGTGGATGTATCGATGTATTTTGATTTTGATATCGTGTTCTATGGTTGTCTTTTTATTTTTATGTTAAATTTATTGGATGTATTTCATTGACTATAGTTTCTGTAGTCCGTTTAAATGCTCTTGCTGAAGTAATTAAGAAATATGAGGAAATTTTTACAAGAAAGGGAGGTTTGTTTATAGCGTGTCAATGCGTATTAAGCCTATTTTGGAAAGTGACGGCGGTGTTATATTTTGTGCTGTAGGTTTCAAGAAAGCAGATGTCTGTTAAGGTATGTTGATAATTTTATGTATATTTTGTTGCTTTAAGAGTTTTTTACATTTTGAGATTGCTACAAAATGAGAACTACTAAATTTTGAGAATGCTATACCACGAAAAATGCTGAATTCGGCGATGTTTTTTTTCGGTAAATGAGCGCAAAGCGCTCATACAACTATTGCTGATTGCCACTTCAGCAAGTTTCGTTTTTTAGGTATATTTTGCTGCTTTAAGAGTTTTTTACATTTTGAGATTGCTACAAGACGAGAACTGCTGAATTTTAAGAATGCTATATTGCGAGAAACGCTGAATTCGGCGATGTTTTTTTTCCAGTAAATGTGCGTGAAGCACTCATACAAGGATTACTGATTGCCAGTTTAGCGAATTTTGTTTATTATTTACATTTTATTTTCGTTAAGCCAAACATGCGTATAAACCGGTGCTTGGCGACATTTACTACTTGGCGGAAAAGGGGTTTTCACGCCAAGAATTCCAAGATGGCAGCCGGGGGGAACTTATGATATCTGTTCCGTAGAAAATGTCTAAACATCTGGATATTTTGAAAATAAATATTTAAGTATTTGAAAATATCAAAAGTATCAGAAATCTTGATCTTTTGAAAATATCAAAATCTTGACAGTTTGAAAATAAATATCGGATATTATATCATAATATATATCAATGAACCCCAGTTCTGAGTGAATATTGTGTTGCCTGGGGTATCGTCCAGAAATCTCAATCGGAAGATCATTGGCAATTGAAGCCAAAGGTTCTGGATTTGAGTCCACCCTGGATGCATTTTCTCTGATATGGAAAGATTATTTACCATTTACCAATCAGTTGATTGCTTTAAAGATAATTAAATATGCTTGTTATTTCTCTTTTCAACTGTTCCAAAAAAAACTTTTGTGCCTTTTGAAAATCGTTGATAGAAAAGAAATTTACAGGTGCATGTTACACATCTGATATAAGGTGGAAAGTTTAAAAATTTTGATAATATGCAGGCACGTAGTCAGGGAGGGGGCTAAGGGGGCTGAAGCCCCTCCCAAAAGTTTAAACAGACTTTGCAAAGTTATCTCTAATTATAATAATAATTGACAATGTTTTTCTTATTTTTATCTTCCATTACATTAAAAGTACATTCATTTTCACTCATAGCTGCACAAAATATAAACTTATTCAATTACAGTTATAGCAATCATTCGTTATGTCGCTCATTCGGATATATTGCTCTTTATTCTTATCTACAACTAAAAATATAAGTTCTTTTCAATAAGGGTAATTCCATATCATTAATTTGACTAAGAAAAAGTAAGTGTAATACACGTATGGAGTATGCGTTAACTTTAGGAGTCAAATGTAAAACATTTGCTTGCATGTTATGATTTTCTTTTATTTTCTCTATTCTCTATTTGTCACGCATATAATGAAAACTTAGAGTGGTCAGTGTTAAAATGTTTTGTAGAGAAAGGAGCCAAAACTTTAATAGTAGATGCCTATAATGTAAAATCATGTAAAAATTAATGATTTTAAAGAAAGTATCTTTGAAAATGGCGTGATAACTGTTTTTCTATTTAAAAAAAACTAGTAGTTGAAAATTTTAAAAAAGAATGGTTTGAAGAAAAACGATAGGGTATCGAAAAATCTCCAAACGCACAACGGCGGCCGGCGCGCATCCCCCAGGCTCTTCACTGAACAAGTTTGCTTTTAAATTGTTTACGTATGAATCTTTAATAGAAAGAAAATGTACACAGAGTAGTCTGTTTTTCTGCGAAATTTTCTTTGTCCTTTGAAGAATTATCAACTTTAGGGATAGATATCCTATGTAGGGATTATTTTTTTTTTTTTTTTGGCAGTTTTTCACAGCGGCCCCTAGAAAGTTTTCTGGGCCACAACATCTAATATTCTAACAATCTTATTTTGTGCAGAGCAAGAAATGCCATTTAGAGGTAAACATGATAGCGGTCATCTAGCATTAGAGAAACCGATAAAAAAAGACTGTAAGCTAAGGAGCTCTTTTAAGATTTAGATCAAAGTTTGGAGATGATGAATTGAAACGACATATTATAAACAGCTGTAGAAATGCTACTTACTTCAGCCCAGACCACTACCCCCTACATACTAAATGCCTCTCGCATTCACTGTTTTCCCCTTATAAGAACTGGAAGTCAGCTTAGCCCCAAAATGCTCTGCCATCTATCGGTGACAATTGACAGGATTTTTAAAAACCTCTAGATAAATAACGTAAACAAAAGTTGTTTTGAGAGTATTTAAATAGAAAATTTTAAAATAAATTAGCTTAAAAAGCAAAATTTGTTAAAAAATTTTTGTTATTTATTCCTAGAATTTCACCCCCTTTTTTTTTTCTCTTTTCGTATTTATTTTAATTGTTGTATTAAATGATATTTTTTCTATAAAATATTTGAAAAGAGAAATTATTTCATAATTTCTCTTCAATTTCAAATGATGAATGATAAAATAACACACATAATTTATTTTATTATATGAATTTTAAATTATATGTTCTTTTTTTAAAATTAATTATAATATATAAATTAATAGCACTTACATTTACTTGTAAATAGATTTCCATCAAAAATAAAATAAACAAGGTTTATGAAGTGAAAATATTTATTAACACAATAAAATGGTACACGAATTTTAATCAATGGATCAAAAACTATGAGTAAGTTTAAAAAGGTTATTGCAAAACATAAAAGTATTTGATTAAATTAAATTTTACTAAATAGTAAGACATGTATTTCTTTCAGGCAAAATATTAATAATAAACAAAGTTAATGTGTGGTGAATGTGTCAGTGAAGGACAATCTTAAGGAATTGCTTTAAAAATAATTTTTAATTAATAATTATAATTATTATATTCCTGTTTTTTTGACATTATATTAATCTATCAACAATATTTAACTAACTTCATAGTTGTATTTCCTATTGTGAATTAAAATTTAATTCTAATAACATAATTACTTGACACTCCGACTCCAGTACTAGTACCATACAGTTGCCTCAATAAATAGATTGCAATATTTTTCTGAACTTCCGTATTTAATATTTTCTATCTAAAATAATTAAATCATTGATATTGTGATAATAATACTATAAATATTAATTACCTTTATCATAATAATGAAACTAGCAAGTCTTTTTTTTTAAGTGTTTAAAAAACATTTAACTCACAGTTTCATTTCTTTTATATTTGAATTATTAATTATTATAAGTAATCATCAAGTACTTTCAGGAAATTTAAATAGTTGGAAATATGATTCTGTTCAATGATGCTCCAAGACACTTTTTTTTTTCATCTTTTTGATTACCCTCCCCCCCCCCCCCCCCTCCCTCTTCCACAAAGTATATTTACAAAGAGAATTTTATTCTGATGGACTGATGGCTTCCATTATTATAAAACAGCCATTATAAATGAAGTGTTAGGTGAAGATGAAAGAGCAGTCGTAAAAAGTTAGAACTCTGATTTTCTGGTCAGAATGGGAAAAATATGGGCAAAATTTTTTTTGAAAAAAAAAATTATTTTGAAAAAAAAAAAATTATTTTTTTGAAAAAAAAATTATGGCCATTTTTTTTTTCAAGAACTCTGATTTTCTGGTCAGAATGGGGAAAAAAATGAGCATAATTTTTTTTCCCATTCTAACCAGAAAATCAGAGTTCTGACTTTTTACAACTGCTCTTTCATCTTCACCTAACACTTCATTGATGATCGCTGTTCCATAATAATGGAAGTTCGTCAGAATAAAATGATCCATTCTAAAGGTAAAATCCTTCGTTTGGCGCCCCTTCATTCTGGCGGCCGGGGCACATGCCCCCTCTGTTCCCCCTTAGTTTCGGTCCTGCCACACACACACATACACACGCATATTGCCTGAATAATTTGATTAAAATGTTTTTCTGAAATTCCCTATTTAATATTTTCTATATAAAATAATTAAATTACTGATATTGTGATAATAATATTATAAATATTAGTGACATTTATTGTAATAAGGAAATTAGAAAGTCTTCGGGTCAGGACCTCAAACATCAATTCTGCAGCTTTTTTTTCTTTCTCCCTGTCTCTCTCTCTCTTTTTTTTTTTTTTTTTTTTTTGCAGTGTTTAAAACAGTCAGCTCACAGTTTCATTTTTATTTGCATTATTAATTATTACGAGTAATATATGAAGTACTTTCAGGAAATTTAATAAATTGGAAATACGATTCTATGCACTGATGTTCCAAGACACTTTTTTCATCTTTTTTTTGGGTCAGGACCTCATACATCAATTCTGATCTCTCTCTCTCTTTTTTGCAGCGTTTAAAACAGTCAACTCACAGTTTCATCTCTTTCATATTTGCATTATTAATTATTACGAGTAATATATCAAATACTTTCAGGAAATTTAATAAATTGGAACTCTCTCTCTCTCTATTTTTTTTTCTTGCAGTGTTTAAAACAGTCAACTCAGTTTCATTTCTTTCATATTTGTATTATTAATTATTACGAGTAATAGATCAAGTACTTTCAAGAAATTTAATAAGTTGGAAATACGATTATGTGCACCGATGTTCCAAGACACATTTTTCATCTTTTTTACTACCCCCCCCCCCCCCCCCGAGATACACACACACGTTGCCTCAATAAATTGATAATAGTATTTTTTTTAATTCCCTATTTTATATTTTCTATATAAAATAATTAATTTATTGATATTGTGATAATAATACTATATATATTAATTACATTTATTATGATAATGAAACTAGCAAGTCTTCCGGTCAAGGCCTCAAAACGTCAATTCTGCAGTTTTTTTTTTTTTTTTTTTTTTTAAACATTTAATTTAGTTTCATTTCTTTTATATTTGTATTATTAATTATTACAAGTAATAATCAAGTACTTTCAGGAATGAAATTATTGATATATTTCAATTACATAATATTTATATTGCTTCAAAACACAATGCTATGAATACATATTTATTTTTATCACATTACTAATTCGTATTCGATTTCATCGTGTATCATTTATTATTATTATCATTATAATTTTGCTGGAAGAAATTTAAATAATTTTGAATGTTATTGTATTTTCATTTTCATACAGAAAAGGCTTAGCATAATTATTTGATAAAAAGAAATACTTTGATCTATCATTTTTATTATTAATAATAACAATATTATTTCAGATTAAGGTACTCTTTTCCTTTTAAGACATTGTAAATTAATAAAAATACATCTTATTAATAGCAGCTGTACATTAATTTAATTTATTGTTATTCAACGGAATGTTATTAGAAACATGCAAATAATAGTAGTAAAAATATCTATTTGTATTTTTAAAAATACAATGAAAAAAAGTTATAAAGACTCGTTGACTGTCTTCTACAGGAATGGTGAAAAGAAATATCTTTCTTTATTTTGCTGGATGAACAGCAGTAAGGCACACAGCAATATGGCAATTTATAGAGAATATATTAACTTCATTAAAAGTAAACATTCTGTTTAAAAAAATCACAAATTACTGCAAAAAAATAAAAAAATAGTAGCTTTCAAAGGCAGGTCTATGAGGCGATCCATGTAAATACAGCAATAACATACCCCAAACAGTAGCGCCATCTATCAACCTTGCTGACTTCCATTTTTGAGTCAAATGCGAGAGGCATGTAGTATGTAGGGGGTAGTGCCCAGACATTCATAATAAAATCATTCAAATATTCCCAGATATGCTTACCGAAGAACTAATTGCCTAAATAAATAACGCGAATCTATTTTAACTTGATTGCTGATGAAACTATGGGCATTTCAAGCAAAGAACAGCTTGCACTTTGTGTTAGATATGTGGGTTAAAATTAACAATACCCATATTTCGGGAAGATTTTTTAGGTTTCATCCCAGTGTAAATGACTTGTCCACCGAATATTTAACACAAGTAATCTTACAACGTTGTGAAGAACAACATCTTGACATGTCAAAATGTGTCACACAGGTGTATGAGGGAGCGGTCAATATAGCTGCTTATGTTAGCAGGGTAGTCAGATGTATCTAAAAATTAGATAACGTCCATTGTGCAAACCACCGGTTAAACTTTGCATAGTCCAACAGCATGCTGATTTGTGCCATCTGAAACTCTCTTCGAACTGATGTCTTCTAAACTCAAATAAAGATCCTAAGACTAACATTTAGGCAGGCAATATGTGCAAACCCTCAAATTACATCCGCTGAAGAATATTACAGGGTCACAGACTTTATTCTCTGTGTAAAAAGTCTTATTCAAAGTTTGAATGACAGATACATTTTGAATAAAGACATTCTAAAAGATTTTCAAGTACTTCCAGGATTTGCTTCTCCGTAAAAAGCAAGGATTTTAGAGAATATCTTTCAATATTTTGACACTAAAGTGACAGTGTCGCAAATGAAAGCTGAATATGAATTATGGTGCGAGATAATTGCTAATTTTGACACAAACACAGGCATCCCAAAATTTTTAGAGTACTTACTGTAATGCAACATATTACAATGCGATCAAACACTTGGCTACAACAGCCAGTGCTGAAAGGTCTTATTCTACAATGAAAAAAAAATAAATCTTTGCCTTGAAGCGTTATGGCTGATAAGAAGACTGAGTAGCCTTGCAATGATTTCAATTCATTGAAACATTGCAGTAGATCTTGATAACGTATTTAGCCTCATGGCTGAGAAGAAGCCACGAAGATTGCTTCTTGAGCACTGGTAAACTTATTGTTCCAAGTGTACTACATTTATAATTATTCTAATTCAAATCAGAGAATGTGAAATATAAATATAATTTTCATGATTACATATATCTGTAACAATTAATTTTTTTCTGTGGAAAAAAATAATATGTGTAATTAATTTCCTCTACGAGTTAATAATTTTAAGACCCTGCACTCGTAATGCGAGACACTCGCATGTCACTATTAATCCTGCACTTTAAATCTATTCAAATTAGTATTTGTTTTTATTTCAATAAATTTTAACGTTTTTCTCATTTGATACATGAGGCTCCTCTCAAACATTATTTGTTTGTGCTTTTTTTTTTTTTTTCGTTACAGTTTTTCATTAACTTCTGGTTTTCGAACCGGTTTGGAAACCATAAATTGTAACAAAAATCGAAAAAGTACGAAATAACAATTTTTGACATGGACATCAAGTATCCTATGCAGAAATATACCTTAGATTAAGCATTGTTTATTTATTTTTTTTATTTACACTTTAAATTATGTAAATTACTGTGTTAGGTCAGAAAAAATTCCAAGATTAAGCCCTCTCCTAAAAGAAATCCTGGCTACGGGCCTGATAATATGTGCATAGTCACTGAGATTTCCACATTAGAACAAGAAATGTGAGTAGTTCAATAAACTAAAGTGCAATTCTAAATGCTTTGTGGAAATTCGGGTGAAAATATTGACTTCATAGTATCATATTTCCTCGCATTGCATTTGTTCATCTTTTTCTATATGTTCATAATTGTTATTATACTTTTTTAAGTTCTTAATTTTTATTTTAATGTTGCATATCTCAGGAAGGTTTTTTTGTAAATGAGAGAGTTGGGTCGACTTTAATTGCATGCTTTCAGGTTTCCGTGAGGTTAAATTTTTTCAAGAAATTATAGAAAGGGTTGCACATAATACAGCAAATAATATCTAAAAGTAGAAAAATATAGTCTCAAATTGTAGGGGCTGGAGCATATTATGTGCCAGAGCTCACTATATGCTAAAATATATGCAGGGGTCCGGCCAGACTTTTCTCTCAGGGTCCTGTTTTCATGAAATTGTGAACGGCTTTTTTACATTTGTGAAAAATCTAGTCATAATTTTGTGAATTTGAAATGATTCTTACTATATTCTGGTTCTTTTTTATATACCGTAAAATCCCGTTAATTATCTGCCCCTCCGGATGTGACGAAAAATTGTAAAATAATCAGAGGGGGGGCGCTTACACGGGATTTTTCCATGATCTTTTCACGAAATTTGCGGGGTTTTTTTTTTTTTTTTCGGGATATGTGGCGAAATTTGGGGGAGTTTTTACCGCTTCTTTGTCGAAATGCATGTTTTTTTTCTGTGATCCTCTGATGAAATTTTCTTTTTCACGATCCTTTGTCGAAATGTGCAGGGTTTTTTTTTTTCCGTGATCCTTGGATGAAATGTGTGGGGGTTTTTTTCGTGATTCATTGACGGAATTTGTGCATTTTCCATGTTCTTTTCACAAAATTCGCATCTTTTCAGTGATTGTTTGATGAAATTCGCTTTTTTCGTGATCCTTAGATGAAATATGCATTTTTTCACGACCTTTTGGCGAAATTCTCGTTTCTTTCCACGATCTTTAGACAAAATTCGCATTTTTCTGTGATCCTTTGATTTAATTCATGATTTTTTCCATGATCCTTTGATAACATTTACAGGTTTTTTTTTTTTTTTTTTCATGGTTCTTTGACATAATTCATGTTTTTAGGGATTTTTTGACGTAATTCGTGTTTTTTCAGCAATCCTTTGACTGTGTTTTTTTTTTTTAGATCTGACATAATTCACGTTTTTCCAGCAATCTTTTGATGACATTCGGGTTTTTTCGTGATCCTTTGACGAATTGTGCATTTTTTCATGATCTTTCAATAAAATTCACGTTTTTTCCGCGATCCTTTCACAAAATTTGCTTTTTTCCCGATTCTTTGGCATAATTCACATTTTTCAGCAACCTTTTGACATCAGTCTTGTTCTATCAGCAGTTTTTTGACGTAAGTCACATTCTTTCAACGATCCTTTGATGAAATTTGTATTTTTTCCGTGATCCTGTGACGAAACTGACAATCTTTTCTGCAAATGATTGACAAAATTGATTTTATCGGAGACCCTTTGTCGAAATTCACAACATTTTTTTTTTGTCTGAAGTTTCCTACTGACATCCAAATTTTTTTACTTTTCTGAACCAAATGTTTTTGAACCAAAACAAAAAAAAAAAAATGAAAATTTTTAGGAAAATTCGAAACAGAGTCAGCACTGCGTTGGGAATATTATGTTTAGAATTGGCACCTCTTTCTGATGTAGCAAAAAAAAAAAAAAAAAAAAAAAATACTTGGTATTGATTTTGATATGCGGGGTGGAATTTTTTGGGGGGTAGGGGGTGCTTTCTCGAGATTTTCTAAAAATTTCAAATTTTTTTTAGAAAAGTGGGTGGGGCCTTGGATTGGGAGGGGAGGATTAATGTGAAATTACAGTTATTTTTAAGAAGATATATGTATGTAAAATACATATATTTTCTTTATATATGTAAAATAAGTGACTAGTCAGATTTTACTTTTAAATGATTAAATTTGTGAAAAGTTTTGTTTAAAGCTGGAAAAATCTTGTAAAAGGCCTATTTTTAAGGTGACGAGTTTTGTGAGAGGGTTTTGTTTAGGGATGAAAAATTTTGTGTAAGTGGGGGAGGGGGGGGGGAGTCCTGTTTTGAAATGAAAATTTTTGTGAAGAGTCCTTTAAAGGATCCAATTTCTTCCTAAACAGATCCCTAATATATAAACATTGTGATTTTTGTTATTTAATTCTGCATTTACTTACATGTCTATTTTTTCTCCTTCACAGATTCATCTAAGTTTAGTATTCTTAAAAGAATTGCCATAGTAAATTTTAAAATCATGCTACAATATGCTGATATTCAACCGTGTGTTGTATCTCTGATGCCAACAAAAGCTGTTTCAGGTTCAGCAAATATTGTGTTATTACAATCAAATAATAGTGCCATTTCAACTCATGTAGCATCTACTAGAACAGACAATAATTCAGTGTCAAATGGTAAGATTTGTAATGTTTTGTAAGATAAGGATTTGTTAATTTTTATTTTTAAAAATGAATTTTGTAAAATTTTAATCATTTAAAAAATAATATAAATTACAAGCTATTGGTATCATTATTATCACTTTATTAAAAGTTGCTATTATATATTTCACACTTCATTAATTTTTTCTTACTTTGAGAAGCTATTTAATTCCCTTCTATATAGTCTAAAATGTATAACTTGTATTTGCATTTGATTAAATTTTACGTTAAAAATTATACTAACTATCATTTTTTATTTAGTAACTTTATTTTTTAAGTTTTAGACAGCAGCAATTAGAGTTGGCAGGTTTTCTACGCTTGACAAATTTTAGTTTTTGACCGTGGCTTTTACTGCCAAAAGCCTCTCTGTTAAACGTGATAAAAATGTCATTCTACAGATTAAAAATTAATTTTATTCATGTCATTTGTATTTTGTAAAATTTTTAAATTAAGATGGGGTGCTGTTCTCAAATACGACGACGCTACTTTCTGACATATTTCTGAATTCATTTTTGTTCTCAAACTCATGAAATTGGCATGTTGGTCATTCTCACGAAAAGGTACAATTTATGGTCCCAAAGCAATAAATATTAGGAAATGTAGGAAATTCCCTAGTATTAAAGGTGCATTTTAAACAATTTGAGTGCACTGGGCAATAGCTACTTACAACTTTTTAAGCTTTATCTCCAGAGTCAGATAATATAGACTAACGCCGTTCGCAGAAAATTTTCAAAGTTTTCAGATAGTTCTGATGGTTTCTTTTACAAATTTCTTCATTAAAAAAAAATTATCAAGACCCCGGGGGAGAATCAGTGCGAGGCCCATCGCAGACTCTTGAGAAGGTCTGCAGACTATTTTTCAACTGAAGGAGAAAAAAGTTATCTAGAAATTATTTGCCATGTACCATGGTACAGTATTTTTAAGAAGAAGTGCCGCGGCATATATATTTATAAAACTTAAAAATATTGTAAGTGCAGCGCTTATGCCGGAACGGCAGGTACGATGCTTTTTTTTTCTCCTGCTAGGGCCGGTAGCAGAAACAGTGTAGCACTGAAGCAGGTGCTGCAGATTATTTTAGGCTTTGCAGATTAATTTAACAGATTAAAAATAAATTTTGTGTTAAAAAGTAAATGTTAAATGTTGATCTCTTTTAAATAAAGTTTATTTGGTTGGAAATTTTTGCGATTGTTTATGCGCTTGTTTAGCATTTCTCTGCGATTTGCGACAATTTTTTTACATTCGAAAGGGCAATTCAGTTTTAATATCTTAGTAAATATTATCCTCTTTTCAATAAAGTCTAATTCAGAACCCCCCCCCCCCCTCCAGTTGAGTGCATGTAACGTAATGCAAGGGATTGGAAAGAGGACTTTTTCATTTTTGCTGTTAGCAGTGATGTAGGACTCAGGAGGGGCATGGCGTTTTTTTGCAGAAAATTTTTAAGAAATTATTTGAGTTCGCAGACAGTTTCACATTTTATCTAAGTCTGTTTATCTCTTCACATAATTCGTTGATAATATTCTTTCAGTTACATTATTATTACATGTAGGACATTTTTAATGCAATTCATTTTGATTTTATTAATAGTACAATCACCAATCATGATTTAATTAAATGTATTGTAATAACATCTCTGGTGAAGTAGCAGTTCTTCACTGATAAAGATTAAAGAAATCCTTTCTTTTGAGAGAGAACAATTGGGTCAGATTCCTCCCCGAAGAAGATAAGCATTGAATATCGATGGGAATAGCAAGTTTGATCGAGAGCCCACCAGAAGGAAAGAAAAGGAGGTGAAGTGGGTTCATACGTAGCACAGTGAGGAGAAGGTCGATCTCTAAGGAGCTGTGTGTTAGCAGAGATAGTATTTTTTTGCTGTAAGCACGTGGCAGCTGTGATTGTAGGACTAAGCCAGGATTTTGGCTTGTGGAGTTCTAGTGTAGAGAACTGGTTTGATTACTTTCCTTGTACATGATTTACTTTTAGTTTTATTTTATTAAATTTGTTATGTTTTTTAATTGAATTGCGCTGTTTAACTTAATTCAATGGTTTTATTTGCTGTAATGAATTTTATTGGAGTGGCTATATGACAGTATTTGAAATTTCATATTGTCAAATTTGAAAATTTATGTTCTTTTAGGACAGTGTGGAGTAAAAGAGCGCATCTATGTTTGTACATTTTGTCAAGTTTTCTCTCCACAACTAGCAACGGTTTCTAATCATATATCCATTTCACATTCTGAGTCTTTGCCTGTGGGAACCAAGCCAGAAGATTTTGTATCAAAATTACAAAGTTTAGAAGGTAAGTGTGATTTGTATTAATATTTAGATAGAAAACAGACAATAGAAATGTAAGCAATTTTATTAGACTTACATTTTCAAATTTAGAACAGTTTATTATTTTTTTAAATGATAGTTTTGTTTTGTTTTTCTTCCAATACTAACTGGTGTTCTTTATGGTATTAACTTTAAATGTACCTAAAATCAGTATTGAATGATTTTATTATTTTTAAACAGATGAACCTAATGTTAGAGACCACAATCACTTTGGTTACATACACCCTTAATTTTATATGATTTTATATATTTTAATAAAAATTCATTCAAATGAACTTAGTCAGAAGCTGCACTGGCTTTGGCAGTATACACTGGGTGTACTATGCATACTCCAGTCTGTTTTTGCAAACAAATCTCCAATTGGTGTGATTTTTTATTTTTTAACTAAAATCTATTCAAACGAATCTAAAGTTACAGGAGCAACTGCTTTCAGCAACATCTGCATGAGGCTAGAAATCTGCATGGGCCGAAATTTCCAGCCCCGGGCCTGGCCTGATCCATAGAAAAAAAAAATGTCAGCCCCAGCTCGGCCCATAAAAAAACATTGGCCCGGTATAAAAGTTAAAAGTTTGGCTCAGCTCATAAAAAAACATTGGCCCAGTATAAAAGTTAAAAGTTCAGGCCGAGCTTGGCCCGTTGAAAAAAATTATTAGCCCAGTATAGCAGCTAAAAGTTTGACCCGATCCCCGAAAAAGTTAAAATCTCGACCCGAGTTAATTTCTACAAAACATTGATTTGGTTAAAAAAAATGTCTCGTATAAGGAGCTCTGACCAAAAATACTTACGTTAGCCTTTTTTTTTTTTTTTTTTTTTTTTTTGTCATGTTTATAATCTTCATTTTTATAGAAGTACGTAGTCTGCAATATTTATTTTTATAATGAAGCTATATTTGTTGTATGTAAATGTTTCAGTTACCATTAATATATTTAATCCATATTCCATGTATTGGAGACTTAAAAATCTTTTTAAAAATGCTATGTAGTAAAATCTTCTAAGAAGGAATTGCATAGCAGGGCTTGAAATTCAATTTTTCTTAGGAGGGGAGTTTCCCTACCAACATTTATAAATGGAGGGGATTTGAGCTATTTGGGAGGGAGAAAAAAATCTAAAACCCACTGTTATTTTTAGTGCTGTTTAAAGAATTACATTAATAATACAGACATGACAAAATACCATTGAAGCAATTCGAATTAACAACTCAGAATAATTATGCAAAATTTTTTTTATTTAAAAAACGAAGAAAGTTAAGCTTTTATACAATCTATTTTTCAACTTTCAACCAAATGTCATGGGTCATTAACAATAGGGTAGTTAAAGGAATTTCAGAATTTAGATTTTATTCGATTTTGAGCCCTGAATCATGTTTCACAAGGAAAATTTTGTAACAGGCAGCACAAGCACAACATTTATAATTTTAAAAATTATCAGACATGTATGGTTATGCTCTCTTAAAATTTTTTCAGAAATCTGCATATCTGATATGCCTTCATTTTTAACTACTTGCATGAACAATGCAAGTCGGTGATGAAATCATCAATATCCATTTCTGAACGAAATTTTTGTGATCGTGTTTTTTTGTAATCCTTTAAGTTCTCGTTTTTTTTTTTTTTTTTTTTTTTTTGCTTTTTTTTTCACGATCTTTTGTGTGAAAATCGAGTTTTTCTGCTATCCTTTGAAGAAACTTGTATTTTTTCCTTTGACAAAATTCACTTTTTTTTTCGCGATCCTTTGACGAAACTCACGTTTTTTTCGATATCCTTTGACGAAATTTGCATTTTTTTTGCAAGCTTTTGATGAAATTTGCGTTCTTTTGCGATCCTTTGACAAAATTCGTGAGTTTTTTTCGCGATCCTTTGTCGAAATTTGCATTTTCCTACAATATTTTGACGAAACGTGTTTTTTCTGCAATCCTTTGACGAAATGTGCGTTTTTTTTGTGATCCTTTGATAAAATTCGCATTTTTTCAGAGGCGTTTGACTGAATTTGCATTTATTCCGTGATCCTTTGACGAAATTTGCATTTTTTCTGCAATTTTCTGACGAAATTTGCGAGTTTCCGGGACTCTCTGACGAAATTTACGATTTTCCGAGATTCTCTGATGAAATTTGCGATTTTCCGGGATCCTCTGACAAAATTAGCTTTTTTCCTCGATCCTTTGCCAAAACTAGCGTTTATCTGTGTTCCTTTGTGAAATTATGTGAGGGGTTTTCGATCCTTTGATGAAATTTTTGTTTTTTAGCGATCCTTTGATGAATCTAGTGGTTTTTTTTTTGTTTTTTTTTTCGCGGTCCGATGAAAATCACGTTTATTCCCCACGATCCTTTGACGAAATTTGCATTTTATTCGTGATACTTTGAGGAAATTGGCGATATTTTCTGCGAACGATTGACGAAATTGATTTTTTCGGCTATCATTTGTCGAAATTCGCAATATTTTTGTGTTATATTTTTTTATGTCCGAATTGGTGTCCAATTTTTTATAATTTTCGGAAAATTCGAACAGAATCACCTCTGAATTCACCAATCGGTCGCGGAAAATAATGGAAAACTTGTCAACCGATCACGAAAAAAAAATTAAATTTGTCTGTCGATCTCGTGAAAAATTCGTGAATTTCAACAACTCTTCGCAGTTAAAAACTCTCAAAATGTGTCATCGGTCACACAAAAATATGACAAAACTCGCAAATCGTTATTTTAATTTCAAAATGAAAAATTTTTCAGAAAATGGTCAAATGTTTTGGACGGGAACCTTCCGCCCACGATATTCTTTTGGACGGGATTTCAAAATTTTGGGCACGAATCCCGCCATCCCACCTTGAAATTCAAGCCCTGCATAGGGAAGAAAAAAAATGCTTTATAGACAAATTCCCTTCTTAGCAGGTGTAAATGTATTACATATCCTTTTCTCACATATTAGTATAGTCATTTTTCATGGATTAACACATTTTTCATTTTAAGACAGGATTCCGTCATAGGCAAGTGCTTTTTTACACGTTTTACTATATTTTAATAAACCTAGAAATCTACTATGCTTTAAAAAGAATAAATTTTAATATTTAATTTTAGAATAATGGTGATTTAAAAATGTATACATTTTTTACAAAAATTTTTGAACCAGACCAAATTTTATTGATCTTTGAACAATCCAGGGCACGCTGAGATAGTGATTTTCATACGGGCTGGGTCAAAACCAGGACTGAAAATTTTGGCCCGTGAAGACTAGGAAGAATGAAACCAGTCCTGGCTCGGTAAAAAAAAATGAGTTAGGCCCAGCCTGATCCTTCAGAAAAAGTAAAGCCCGGTCTTGCCCGGAAAGAGTAATGACTAGGCCCGGCCCAAGCCTTCAGAAAAAAGCAAGGCCCGGCCCAAGTACCATGAATGAAAATAAGCCCTCAGGCATGGACTCGGCCCGTGCAGATCTCTGGGTATCTCTATGTATGCTCCTATCTTGTTTTCTAAATCCTGAATTTGTATGATTTTATATTTGTTAACACTTTGCGCTCCTTTGTCGCTGCTGCAGCGACATCATCTTTCCTTACAAAATTTGTTTTGGGCACCAATAACAAAGGAAAATAAAATTTGCCTCATTTAATCAGAGCATTTTTTTAAATTGTGTACTAGAAGGAAATATCTTTTAAAAAAGTGGTGCCGACCGAATAAAATATTCATATAACGACACGGAGTTGCTGGTAGCCCATACTCAAAATAACACGGAGTGCAAAGGGTTAAATGGAAATCTTTCCAGACAAACTAAGAGCTCTCCCGTTATAATGATTGCCAGTTTAATTTTTGACATTTATAAACATTAAACTTTCAATTCTCACCAAATGTTCCTGAGAAAACCTAAATAATATAAAACGCACGTCAACTCCTTACTCTTTTTAAAACATGAAATTATATCCAAAGTACAGTTCTCTTAAATGGGAAATGATATATATCTTCAAAGGCACTGAGAGAAAGAAAAAAAAATATCTGGTGAATCTGCAAAATAACTTCAAGAAAATAATTTTTTTGAAATAGTAAATAATATTTTTTTTAAATAAAAAAATTGTTTGAACCAGAAAATTAGCAGGAATAAGTGGCTGTTATTTTTATTCATCCCCAAAAAAAGAAATGGCATTTTAAAAATGGAAAAAATATGTAAACGAACGCAAATTGGCCTCTGAGAATTTTTTTTTCTTTTTAAATAGTAAATATTAATGTTTTTTAACCCTCTAATGCATGATTTTTTATTTTTCCTCTTAAAAAATATGTTTGATTCCTTAATGGGCATACATTGAAGGAAAAACACTAAAAAAATTATCACTTTTATATTTTTCCGTATTTTGGATTTTTTTTAAATGGTTGCCAAATGGCAACACCATGCATTAAACATATTCTACGATATTTCTCTGATCTTTTTTCTATTAATTGTCGGGTGGCATTTTGCAGCGCAGGATTCTGTTTTTTCTTATTATTCCAAGGCACAAAATTACTTTTGATTTTAAAAGTGTCATTATGTTACTGCTGTTTATTTGTTATCAAAATACAGTTCAACAACTGAATGAGTTAGTCTAGCATTGACTCAAACACTAACCTCCAAATCATGTCCACCTGGTAGACTGGTTGTATTTTTTTCACAATAAATATCAAAATTGTACGCAAATCTTGATACTCTTTCAGAAAATAACAATTTAAAACCAAATTTATGCGAGTATTTTTTTAAGGGGGGGGGGGGGGGATATACTGCTGCATATGGTGACGAGCCTTTGGTGCACTTATTTGCTCATAAACACAGAGAGATTTTTTGATGGGAATGGATAAGAATTTTCATTCAGGTTACCGACTATTGGTCTCAACTTGAATAACTTATCTTTCCCAATAAGACAATGTATTATCATTCAGATGGGAAAATTGTCGTATGCCATATACTTTGAAATGTATTCAAGATCATAGTGCGACTAACTGGTGATACATCAATGACAGGATTCCCAAACAACCTTATGATTTTAAAGTTTGCCATGCGACTCAAGATACAAATCCTTAGATGCTTTTTTATATCTTTCGAGCATATATTGAGTGGCTTTTGAACATGTTTTAAAACACTATACAGGCTTGTTTGTTCAGAGATATGCTCTAAACGTACTGGGTTGAAAAATACAAAAATTATTTATATGGTGTTTTTAATGATAAAACACTTTCAGGCAGAGAAACATCTCTAGTAATATTTATCCAAGAAGGATCGGGCTGAAGAGTTTGAAGCTTTCACTTTTTTCTGTTTACATTTACCTGGCTGCTTTTGTTTTGATGTAGATGGAATATTCACTATCCCAACGTTTGCATCAAAATGCTAGTCAATTTCATTAGCTGATTTATCTGCTTGTAAATCACAATCAGTCTCATCATAAGTGTCTGAACCATTTTTTAACAGAAGGTATGGGTCAAAAGGCGGATCGTCATCCCTTTCATTGTAAGAAATGTCACTTTTACTAGACAATCCAATCCAAATTTCTTCTTTTAATATATTTTTTTAGTATCTTTGCTTTAAAATATATGTTGAACATGATGAAGCTCTATCAGAACAAATTTTTTGATGAAAAAATAGGCAAAAAGCAAGATGAAACAGTCAACAAATTCATTGAACAGAATACTAAAAATGTAAATAAAAGCGGAACTCAATCCATTGTGTTGCCGAATGGCAACAAACATATATTCGCATGCTTACAATTTTTGTTGCAAAAAACCTTACTGAAAATTATTTAAAATCACTTTTAAAAGCATATTCTTTTGAAAAATATTTTTTCCAAATGAAATTTTGCATTTTAAATATTTTTTATTTGTGTTAGAAATCCATCTATGGCTAGGAAAATAGAAGGCTTCAAAAGTTCCTTTTTATTTGTAACTGATAAACAACTGTTATCACCTATGGTATTTTTAATGTACTAAAACTAAGTATAGGACCGAAATGAATACATAAAGCATAAAGCTATCAAGAAGCAATGGTAAATAAACGATAAGGGGAGAAAAATTAATTTGTTGCCAATTGGCAGCAGTATGCACTAGAGGGTTAATCCAAAGATACCACCAGATCTAGAATAGTGTGCTGAATAAGTGGGTATTTTGTTTTTTTTATATTTCTGCCTGGGAAATGGATGCAACAGTTTTAAAATGTAAAAAAAAAAACTTGAAAAGGAATCGTAAAACACAAAAAAGTAACATAGAATCGAACTTCAGATTTTTTTTTTTTTTTTAAATCTTAAATATTATTTTTTTTAATTAAAAATGAAAAGATACTCCAAGTAAGATTTTTTTTTTTTTTTTTTGCCTGGGAAATGTATGCAACAGTTTAAAATTGCAGAAAAACATGTATATTTAATATATGTAACTTACACACGGAATTTGCTGATTGAGATTTCAAAATGCAGAAAAACTAAGCACTGCAATTTCATCTACATCAAGAAATGGGAAAAGTCGGAGATGTGCAGGTGCATTCGGCGTGTAGGACAGATTTGCTCATCTCTCATCCCTTCCCATTTAACCATCGTGTACCAACCATTTGTTTTGGTCTGACAGCATAAGTCAGTGCAGAAACTAGCCTTTTTTGCACCCGGGGCATCACCATCATGTACCGACCATTTGTTTTGATCTGACAGCGTAAGTCAGCACCAAAACTATCCTTTTTTGCACCAGGGGCAAACGTAGATTTTGGTGCCCCTCCTCCTCTGCAAAGTAAATTTACAAAGAGAATTTTAGTAAGTTTCTAATAGCTGACTTGTTTTAAAATTTTAAATATGTAAAAAAGTACGTAATACTGAATTACGTAATTAACTTTATCAAATATTGATTCATTAAAACCTTGAAAACGAAATCCAAAGGAACCGAAAAAAATTCTGCTTTGTACAGTTTTCGATCATAGCAGGTATAATCATTAATATTTTTTCTGTTGAGAACATGTACTTTTTTCATTTAAGACAGGATTCTGTTATAGACAGATTTTATTTTCACAGATTTTGCGGTAGTTGTAGTTAGTACAAATGAGGCATTTAAAGTCACAGTGATATGAATCACATTGTCTTAAGAGACTATACTAGTCATGTGAAGAAACTCGCAAGCTAATGTTAAACCTATGAGAGCATTCTTTTCAAATTTCTCGCTTGCATTTTAATGTTTTTAAATGATTTTTTCTGTTTCGGATAGCTGAGGTTGATCCCTAACCAGATCCATGTTTACTTTTTCGATTTTGGTTGCAGCTTTTTTTTTTTTTATTATATAAAGTTACTTTCACATTCGGAACTAATTCTGAAAGTGAAAGTAGCCTCATAAAAAAAGAAAAAAAAACTACAACCAAAATTGAAAACATAGAAACTAACAGCATTAAAGATCACCTTCAGCTATCCTAAGAAAAAAAAATCATTTAAAGATATTAAAATGCAAGCGAGAAATTTGAAAAGAATGCTCTCATAGATTTAACACATAGATTAACAGCTTGCAAGTTTGTTCGCATGACTAGTGTAGGTTCGTAAGAACTCAAAAATTAATCTTCATTTGATGCCCCATTCATTTTCCGTTCTGGCGTCTGAAGCATACATGCCCCCTTCTAGTTTCGGTCCTGGCGTAAGTTGAATTGTTCAGGTGATGTGACTGACTCATTCCGCTATTTTATTTCTGCATTTGCATTTTGCATATCATTCTTTTTCAAAATGTAATTTAATAATTTTTTCATGTCATCTATTTTATTTAAAAGTACTTTATTTATCTTGGTTTTTGAGTTATTTTTAGGTGTTTATAGCCACCATCTGATATTTAATCTCAGAAATAATTAATTATTTAAAATGTTCTTTTCAGAACCAGTTCTGAAACTGAATGAAGACTATTATCAATATAAATACAGTAGAACCTCGATTATCCGATGTAATTGGGACAGAACCAATATCAGATAATCGAGAATTTATCAATAATCATCTAGTTTAATATGTAACTTTGTTATCAAACTGCTATTATGACTATAACTTCTGAGTAAATATCTAAATTCTAAATATACAGGAAAATAAATTTATTTTGAAAAAACAACTTGCATAGCGAAAATATGACATTGATTTCTCTCCCTCTTTTGAAATTCTGCAGCTGTGAAAATTTCTATTCGTGAAAAGATGGCAAAAGGGGTTCTCTTCCGTGCACTTGCTTACAATCAATCATAGGATGCAATAACATTCAAATGTTGTGGCACTCTGCAGTACAACCTTTTAAATTTCGAAATGGGGAGTGTTTTTCTTTAGAACAAGGGCGTGTATACAAGGGGGGGGGGGGGGGTGAGTACACTTATACCAGGACCGGAGCTTGGGAGGCTATGGTCGGTTTATGGAGAGTTCCAGTTAAATGAAGGTCAGATAATCGAGGTTCTACTGTACAATAACTTATCTATTTTTAAATATATATGTTATTACAGAAGATTTTTATAATATACTTTTTTCATATTTAGCACCGAATTCATTTTTTCTTTGTCTTTACTTATAAGATTTTATTTGTAGCTTTTGTATTAGATTTAATCTGAAATTATGTTTTTTACAGACAATCACCAGAAAAAAAGAGGTAAAGGAGGACGACCTAAGAAAGTTCCAATTGAAAGGTATTTCATGTTTTTTAATAAATCTTTGAATTTAAAGTTGTGAATCTTTTTAATTATTTCAAGACAAATACTAACTGGAACAGATTGCCACTGTTTCAAGAACATCTCCTAACTTTGGTGCACATTTTCAAAATAGTGAGGGGAAAAAAAACGAGTATTTATACAATTTACAGGTTAATTTTTTTCACTTCTACTTAAAATATAAGTGAGCATTATTATGATACATGAATATAGAAAGATGGTGCTATTTATTTATTAATAAAGAATGAGTCAGAAAAATATATTGTGCTTTTATCACAACTTATATAATATTATATAAACAACAAATAAAAAAATGTGTTGTTTCACTCCTACATCATTTTGCCAATCAGGGTTTAACTTGACATACAATTTTCTTTTACATTTTAGCTAAACTGCCTAAAAAATATTTTAACTTTTATTTTTTTATTTTTATTTTTTTAACTTGTTTCTTTTTTCACTTTTTAGCAAAAATCTTGCTGACATACTTATGCAAAATGCAAGTCCTTTTGCAAAATGCCAAAAAAACTAACACACTTTAAACCCTGTAACCAATACATTTTTGTAGTAGTCATAGATTTTCTGTTTCAGACAAAATTTTATGAAACAAGTCTTTTTTTTTTTTTTTTTTTTTTTTTTGTTCTCCAGATTAATTTAACAAGATAAAAATCCATATGTTGATGAACAGTGCCACTATGGCTTTTATTTTACTATTTTTGTGATCGTCAAAGATATTCAGTTATTTATGTATTTACACCAGAATGTGGATCTACAAAATTATATTTATGGTTAACAGTAGAGTGTTGAAAAGCTGCATCCTTTAATTTCTGAAATTTGTATCCTTTCCAGCAATCTGAGTGCTCCACACATTGGATCCCAAATGTTCATTTTAAAATACCAGACTAAAGCACGAAAAGGTAACCATGCACAACTGAAAAATTAAACGTCAAAATGAATTTTCTAAATGTTAAGAGCATTCAAAGTCTTATTTGACCAATAGCGTTTCTTCAAAAATTTTCATGCACAGACTTTCAACATGTTCATTTTCTGCTATGGTTAGTACAGACAGCAATTATCAAGTTATACAGAGGTGGATTACCCATTAGGCTGAAGCTTAGAGGCCCCGGTGCTAAGATTTTTCTTGATATCAGACTAATATTTTATGTAAAAGAGAAATTATGTGAAATATTCTTTATTTCTCTCATTTATTGAATCTTGTAGGTAATTTTGAAATAGATGATATTTCAAAGACTACTCTCATTTTAATTTTTCGATAATCATAAGAGGAAAATATTAGATTCTTGCAATTTTTCGGCTTACAATTTGTGGAGGATTGATTTAAAGAGGCAACTTTTGTATCCACAGCATCTCTACAATTAATATCTTTTAAAGAAGCTATTAAGTTTTGATCAAGCATTTTGTTTATTTTTTGTTACAATGTTTTAATCAAGCATTTTGTTTGTTTTTTGTTACAGTTTGTGGTGGATTGATTTAAAGAGGCAACTTTTGTATCCACAGCATCTCTACAATTAATATCTTTTAAAGAAGCTATTAAGATTTAATCAAGCATTTTGTTTATTTTTTGTTACAATTTGTGGTGGATTGATTTAAAGAGGCAACTTTTGTATCCACAGCATCTCTACAATTAATATATTTTAAAGAAGCTATTAAGTTTTAATCAAGCATTTTGTTTATTTTTTGTTACAATTTGTGGTGGATTGATTTAAAGAGGCAACTTTTGTATCCACAGCATCTCTACAATTAATATCTTTTAAAGAAGCTATGAAGTTTTAATCAGGCATTTTGTTTATTTTTCGCTGCATAATTTTTAGTCTGGACAATCACCCGACCTTGGCCACTTATTCTAGTAAAATTTAAACTAAGAAAATTCTTTTGAGATTAGAGGCTTTATATAAATGTTTATGTGAAAATACATTAATTATTAAAATTATTTACTGTAAATCTATTCTGAAAAAAAAAATGTATGCAAAAGATTCAGAAATATTCTCAAAATTGCATCATACCAGTTGCATAGATGCCAATATCTCCGGAAATTCCGGAGTTTCTCCGGATTTGTAGGATAAAATACGGAAGTACGGTAATAAGGTAGAAAATACGGAAATGTGAGGCAAAAAAATCGCGAATTTCTTCGACCGATCGCGGCAAAAAATCACGAATTTCGTCAATCGGTCGTTGAAGTATATCGCGAAAATCGTCTATTAATCGATAAAACCGCCAATTTCTACAATCGCTCGCGGCAGAAAATCGCAAATTTCGCCAATCGATCGTTGAAAAAAGTTGCAATTTTTGTCAGTCGTGAAATTCATCAATAGGTCGTTCGGTTAAATCGCAAATTTAAAATAAAAATGGCAGCCGCTGCAAAATATCGCGAATTGCATTAATCAGTTGGGGGGGGGGGGGGAAATATCCTGAAATCCGGTAATTGACCAATGATAAAAATCGCGAATTTTGTCAATCACTCGCTGCGCTGCAAAAAAAATCTCGAATTCCGTTAATCATTGGCGGCAAAAAATCGCTGTTTTCGTCAATGAGTCGCGGCAAAAAATCGCTGTTTTCGTCAGTGAGTCGCGGCAAAAAATCGCTGTTTTTGTCAGTAAGTTGCAGCAAAAAATCGCTGTTTTCGTCAGTCAGTCGCGGCAAAAAATCGCTGTTTTCGTCAGTCAGTCGCGGCAAAAAATCGCGATTTCCGTCAGTGAGTTCTCGGCAAAAAATCGCGATTTCCGTCAGTGAGTTCTCGGCAAAACATTGCGATTTTCGTTCGTCAGTCGCGGCAAAACATCGTGATTTTCGTCCGTCAATCGCGGTAAAACATCGCGGTTTTCGTCTGTCAGTCGCGGCAAAACAACGCGATTTTTGTCTGCAAGTCGCGGCAAAACATCGCGATTTTCGTCCTCATGTCGCGGCAAAACATCGCGATTTTCGTCCTCATGTCGCGGCAAAACATCGCGATTTTCGTCCTCATGTCGCGGCAAAACATCGCGATTTTCGTCCTCATGTCGCGGCAAAACATCGCGATTTTCGTCCTCATGTCGCGGCAAAAAATCGCGATTTTCGTCCTCAAGTCGCGGCAAAAAATCGCGATTTTCGTCTGCAAGTCACGGCAAAACATTGCGATTTTCGTCTGCAAGTCGCGACAAAACATTGCGATTTTCGTCTGCTAGTCGCTGCAAAATATCGCGATTTTCGTTCGTCAGTCGCGGCGAAAAATTCGCGATTTTCGTCAGTCAATCTTGGCGGAAAATCGCGAATTTTGTTAATTGGTCGCGGGATTTCACACTCACATCAATCACAGATTTTTTGCTCCGTAGAGATAAAGAAAAAAAATCCATTTTTATAAATTTATTATAAAAAATTATTAATACATTAATAATAGTAAAAGTAAATTAAGTAACCTTTATTTAAATGATGTTTGTGTTTATAAATGCAAAAGCTGCTAGAGGACTGAAAATATTTTTTAAAAATATAGCTCGTAAAAAAACTTTGTGCAACTCCTGAAATGACTCCTGAAACGTGAACATTTTACTCCTGAAGAGTGTCCAAAACTCCTGAAATTTAACTGGTTTACTCCTGATACAGTCTTTACAATGTTGGCGTCTATGCAGTTGGTTCTAAATCGAGGCTATGGCGATTATTGTTTAAACCGCTGAATTTTAGGAGCATTCTTCCAGTTGCAAAAGAATGTACAAATCAAGTTCAACTTTTGTTTTATAAGGGGTTGTATATATATTAATTCAATGTAATTATTTAATTTATATTTACAAAATTTTATTTTTTATATGGCCCTTGATCTTAATAACTTATATTTAGAAAAATATTGTTCTACCTCTAGGAAGGAAATTTTAAAAATCCTATTTTTTTATGACCAAAATTTACTGAATTATGACATTTTGAATTTTATAAAATTTCAGTGTTTACCTGCACTAAAAATGCTTCTTTACATTTTTATCGCCAATACTCTGAAATACATCACTTTGAAGGTAGGAAGTGAATCACCAAAAAAGTCTACTCTAGGTACCCGGAATATAGTTTATCTGCTTCTGGTTATACTACTACTCCTTTAGCCTGTATTTGGCACCAAGGAAATTTCTATTCTGTTTAATACCTAAGTACCATTTATTTTAATTATGGATACTGTTCATTAGCCCCTCCACGCTCCCTAAGAACTGGCTAAACAATATCCTCACATGCCCAACACTACTATCAAAGCTCAAAAACATACACAACTTTTTCCGTGATCTTTCTAACTTAATTAATTAATCGCCTGTGCTGTGCCCTGTTCCTTTATCTTTTCGTGTTGCCCAGTATCGCGATTTGACCTTCTTAGGCAGCACCGTTATGATCTGACTGCCCAGTGTTGTGGAAGAAATCTGTTTTCCGGCAGTGCGGAAATGTTTGATGCATTTTTGTTTTTCCCGATTTGCTTATTTTACCCGCCTTGCCCCATGTCGCATTTGGGTTTCCCCAGACAGGCTGGATGCCCCCCCCTTTTTTTTATCCCGTCCTTTGTCACAGTTTTGGCGGGATGCCATTGTGAGATGACTTGCTGATGTTTTTTTTTTTTTTTTTTTTTTAGTCCTTAATAACGGTATCCGGGAGGGACATTATGCTCTACGTACTTGATTACCTCGTCTCAGCAGCCCCTCTTAAGCTATCAAATCAAATTATGGATACTGTATGAAAAATAGTTATTTACAGTAAAATCTTAAAATATTGTTCTAAACTTTATCTGGAGTCATTCTCAGATTTTCATTACTGTAATCAATTATACAAGTGAAGAGACCCATAAGTCATATACAGTCAATATGATGAGAAGAACTTGACGTTTCAAAAATTTATTAAAGGTATATTCATATTTTTAAATTTAAAGCATTACAGTAAAAAAATTAACAAAATGAAACTTGCTACTTTTTATAAAGAATTTGACTTTAACAATTGCCCCTAGCAACACAAATAAGTCACTTGTGTAATCCAAAAATCTTTTTATACTTTATGAAGCAGCATGCTACTTTTAAAAATACAAAAAAGTTATAAAACAATGGTTAATTTACACATTTTTCTTTATTTACCTTTATAATTTCTCTTCCCCTATTTATAGCAATTTCTGTTGTCGATGTAGAAACTTCAACTCCTTCTTCTTTCCTTTTTTGGTGCAAGAATTGCACACTTTTAAAACGGTTTTTCTTAACTATACGCTTCAGTTTCCTGTCATCTCTAGCAGATGTTTTTGGTTTTCGGCTGCCATTTCGACGATTATTTTGAAATTTTCCATTTTTTTAATATTATGTTAGTATTTTACTAACGCTTGATTGGGAACAATGTAAATAATTTGCTATATAACATTTATTTTTACTGGGCCAATACAAATCAACCATACAAAGTTTATTAGATTCAGAAATATCACTCACATGACCCATTTTAAGACGAAAAAGCAAACAAACTGCAAAAAGAATACTGATTTTAAATAAAATCATCTGAATTTAATCAATAATGCCACCAGTTATAAATTGGTGGTAATTAAAGGAGAATTAACGCGAAATATTCTAATATTTTGAACCGCTTGAATAAATATTCTAATATTTTGACTTTTCAAAAATGATATTAATTTTAAGGTAATAAAAAAGTCTAATCAAACAATAAGTTCTTAATAAAAATATCTTTTGCATATTTGCATTAAAAGACATTAAATTACCAAATGATAGTTTCAATTTGTAAAAAAAAGTAATTATTCAAATATTTTTAATTTGAGCTGTACAAACATGCTTCATAAAATATATTAGATGTAATAATATTACACTCTTTGTTTACAAAAAATTACATCTTTTTATTAAATGGAACTTTTAAATATAAAATATTTTAAATTTTCAAATATCTTCACATTATACGGTATATAGTTAATATTGTATAACATTTGAGTAATATAATTATAAGTTAGAATAAAAGCTTAAAGAAATAGATTTTTAATTAATTGTAGAATCAATGTTTAACTGTCTATAACAGGATTTGTACTGTCCTTGAAAATCCTTAAAGGTGCTTACCTTTTTTCAAATAGAATTTTTGGTTCTTAAAAGTACTTATTTTCATACAAAAGCTGCAAAAAGTCCTTAAAAGTGCTTAATTTTATTCTTGTATCATTTCTTAATCAGAGGTGAAAATCTTCTGCATTTCTTTGATTTTCTGATTTAAAAATAAATCTTAACACCCCCCCCCCCACACACACACACACACACCACCACCACCACCACCACAACCCACCCCCGTTGCCTCTCCTTCTTCCCAAATTTCTCTTCATCCTTTTGCTCATTCCTCCACAATATCAAAGTTTAAAATCTTTAAAACTTAATTTTTGTAAATTTTTTCTACTCTGTTACTTTATAGTGAATAAATAATCAGCACTAAATTCCATTGACAATTCATTTCATTAAAATTTCATATGAATTTCACCCTCTCAAAATTTTGCTTCCCCGTTTTTGTCTCCCCCTTCCCCCAGTACTCAAAGTTTTAAAACTGTTTAATTTAAAAAAATAAATAAATCTGCACTATTTGTCATTTTACTGTCACAATAAATAATCGATCATGAAGATTTCTCTTCCTACCTTAAATTGGTATTTCCCCTTTGCTCCAGCTCCCCCCCCCCCCCACACACACACACACTTAACCCTCTAAGTGTTTGGGGCGTAATATTCCGTTCACTAAGCTCCAGGTTTCACAGGCAATATTTAAGATAATAAAATTCTATAGATTTAATGAATTTTAAATACATTGAAGAATGATTAATACTCCCAAGAATTACATTCATATTTGAAATGGGGTTTTTTTTTATAATGTTGAAAGAATCATATTTTCTTAGCATTTAAAACAAAATGCAAAGAAAACAACATTACAATTTTACCCTTTTGCAAGACACTTGGAGGGTTAAAGAGTACTTTCATTTTTTTATGAATTCTACAATATCTATATCTTAAGAACTAATGCATGAATTTTCATCGAACTTCAGATTCAGGTATACTTTTATAAATATTGGTACTCAGGGATCAATGCAGGCTTTATTTCTTGGGGCCCATCTTGTGAAAAGTAAAAGTTATTTTTGTGAAAAATAACATTTTGTAATGAAAGTTGAAATCCAGTTACTTAAGTTCGAACCAAACATTTATTAACAAAAACTTCTTTAAATCCTTTTGCTAATGTTTTCATTTCTGGTGAAGTGGTTTTATTTACAAATCACATATTTTAAAACCTAACAAAATTAAAATAATAAATAGTTGCAAGTTTTTATGGAAAGGAATTTTGTGAAGGCACCTGTTTTATTAAAAGGAATTTTTGTGAAGGGGCCCATTTTGTTAAGTTCATTTTTGTGAAGGGCCCTGTTTTATTAAATAAATTTTTGAGAAAGGACCCGAAATAGGCCCCAAATTTTGCCTGGATCGACACCTGGTACTGACTACGCTTTGGTGTGAATCACTTGGTGCTATGCTGCCTTTTTTATGATTTCCGCAATAGCTCTATCTCAAGAACTAATGCATGAATTTTCATCAAACTTCAGATTCGATTATACCTTGCTAAATATTGGTGCTGATTATATTTTGGTTAAATTGCCCAACAGGTGGCACTGTTATGCTGGATTTTTCAAGATTTTCACAGTAGAGCTATCTGAAAAAGTATTGCACGAATTTTCATCAAACTTCAGATTCAGTTAGACATTGACATAAGTTGTTGCTAATTAAGTTTTGGAGTAAATCACTCAACAGATGGCGCTGCCATGCTGCTGTTTTTAGGATTTACACGATTTTAGCAATAGTCATATCTCAAAAACTAATGCACGGAATTTCATATCTTTAGAATCCTCATGATGGGCATAGATTGTCATTTAATTTTGGCACTCTGAGAGCGAATTTTAAAGTATTAACATGTATGGAATAGAAGAAAGTTTTGAGATTGGCACATCCGACTAGTTTTTCTTCTGCTGTATTTGTTATTTTAAAATTTTCTAAATTTCTACTGGCACACGCTGAATTTCCCCTTTTCCTGGCCATTTGAATGTTTAAAACTTGTATTTACAAAAATGAAACTCTTTATTAAAAAATACATATTATAGTTTATTAGTTTATTTAATTTGTAGGTCCTTACATTTTTTTGGTTTTGGTCCTTGAAAATCCTTAAAAGTCCTTGATTTTTATTTAAAGAAATGTGTATGAACCCTGTATAATTAATAGAACTTAGTAAAGATAATTAGTATAAATTTGGTCTTATTATATTGTCTTACAACCTTATTAGTTTGCTTTCAGTTTATTGCATTATGTTTTTAGTATTGTGCAAGTCCTTTACAATATTTATCTCTATTTCGTTTGTTAAAGAAAATTGTTATTTTGAATCGGTTTCATGCAAGAGTGTCAGTGATTTTAATCAGATGATTTAAATCACCTGGTTTTAAAAAATCATTTATTAAAATTACATAATCTCTTGATTTTTTAAATTGTGTGGAAAAGGTATTTAAAAGGTGAACATAATTTGTAATGCTTATAACACAGGATGTCTACAGAATCTGGAAATCAGGGAATCATGGAAAAATCAGGGAGGTTTATCAATCTGGAAAAATAAGGGAAAAGTCAGAGAAGTTTGTAAAAATACTCGAAAATCAGGGAAATTTGTCTATATGCGAAAATATTTGCATTTTCACCATGCCAACGAAGCTGATTTGTCTATTTTATATACCCTGTTTTTTCACATTCTGATTAGTCTTTCCCAATATTTTTTTTTTAAATGCACATGGTATGAATTTTTAATATTTAACACAAATTAAGGTGATGAGATTTCCTCATTTTTTGTGGATAGCGCTTATATTGAAGACAATTTACCCATTTTTGAAAACTTTAAATGATACATTAGTATAACCTGACCAGGTGGCCAGCTTAATCCAAGCTATCCCTCCAAATGTAATGTCTTAGAATTGAACATTTTTTACATAGTCTTTCCCAGTATTTTATAAAAAAATGCACATGGTATGAATTTTTAATATTTAACACAAATTAAGGAAATGAGATTTCCTCATTTTTTGTGGATAACGCTTATATTGAAGACAATTTACCCATTTTCGAAAACTTTAAATGATACATTAGTATAACCTGACCAGATGGCCAGCTTAATCCAAGCTATCCCTCCAAATGTAATGTCTTAGAATTGAACATTTTTCAGAAAATGGGGTAATTTTCTTGTCACCCTATATCCATTGGCCACTGTATGAAGTTCTTGGACTAAATTTTGAGTTTGGATTTATAAAACTATCAACCAATACGTTATGAATGTTAGGCATTTTTTATGTTTTTCTTTTGTTTTTTCTCCCAAATGAGATGTTAGCAAGCTGGATAAGTGTGTTATACAAGGAAAAAACATACGTGAAATTTACCGTATGCGTATTGTTAATAATGGAAATCAGGGAAGTTTGATAAAGATAGTCAAAAGAATCAGGAAACTTTTTTTTACAATTTCTGTAGACAGCCTGTAACAATTTCTGTAGTTAAATCATTTTTTTTTAAAATAAATGTGATCTATTTTTCTTATTAATTCTGAGCAGCTTTATGCAAATTCAAGTTATCTAATATATAAAAATGAAAATTTGTCTGTATGTCTGTAATGCAATACAAATCCACAGTTTGGAAGCCAGAATTGTGAAATGTTACGTACATGTGTATTAAAACACGGCAGAGGCAACTAAAGTAATCTGGCATCGGAATAACTTGTAGTTCATTTTTAATTAATAAAAAACCACAAATTTAACAACAATTTCCAATCAAATTTAAACATTTTTCGTTATGCTGTTGCCAACAATTAAAAATCCATGATAAAATTCTTACCACAACAATTATTTTTCTATTGCAAGATTTCCACGTGAAAAAATAAAATAAATGGTTTGATGAATTTAAAAAAAGGGAATATTACATCATAACTTTTCTACTGCAAGATTTCCACGTGAAAAATGGAAAATAAAATAAATAGTTTGATGAATTAAAAACAAAAGTGAATGTTACGTCATAATTTTTCTGTATTATGATTTCCATGTAAAAGAAAAATTATTATTTAATTAATTTGAGGAATAAAAAAATGGAATATTATGTCATATTGGAAATATAAAGGATGTGGTGAATATATAACATCATATAAGTGTGAAAAAATGTATTGAAGCATGATAAAACTCGATTATGGAAATTTTGGCATATTTTAACATTATTGCTCCAATGATGAATGGAAATAAGTTCATTTATAGCTGCATTATTTTGTGTCTGTTATATAAATTTATACATTTTTATATTGTGTTTTCATTTGATTCATGAAAACACAACCTCAACATTTTTTTTTTTTTTTTTTTTTTTTTTTTTTTATGTTGTATGTTAAATTTTGAAATTGGTTTTTCAAAACAAACATTCTTAAAATTCCAGGCAATGCCGGGTACTTTAGCTTGTTATTTATATAAGTGAAGAATCTAATTACTACACACTTAAGTCTTTAAACAGTTATGATAAAAACTGTGACTATGTGCATAGAATTAATGAAATTCACATTGATAATTTTTATGTGCCTTTGTTTAGGGGAGCGGAAAAGCAAAGTAAAATTATATATGTATTAAAATATCTTTATTTTATTTCAAGATTTTTATTAAATAATGTTTGTATTTTAGTGGCGAAAATTTAATTAGTCTATATCAGGGATGGCGAACCTTTTTGAGTATGTGTGCCAAAAATTATTATGTACAAACATTCTGACGTGCCAGAAACATTTTAACGAATAATATAGCCATGTCGCATCGAATTCCGTATTAATAATCTATTAATGAGTTTGGTTTTTTTTTCATTGTGTACTTCCAAATCTGATCATTTTTAGTTCTTCAGGTGGAAACAGGTTCAATAGAAACATAACTATTTACAATAACAGTTAAAATTCAATTTTCAAAATTAAAACCTAAATATATTAAAGCCTAAAATAACTTAAAGCCCTAAACCTAAATAAAATAAAACCTAATCTGAAATAGGAGCGTGTCAATTAGGTATATTACTATGCAAACTAACTCTTAAAATTCAATTTTCAAAAATAAAAACATTGAAATTTGATAGAGATGTAAAATGTTGTATGTTGAATGGTTTAGAGAGAAAATGACGCTACGAGGCGCCTTTATTGAAATTTATAATACCTTAATACATTTAAAAGTAACGGATTATTTTAAAGTAAATTATATAGCTGTTACACAAAACTATACTTTTTGTAAGAAAAACATAAAGTGGATTGCTCACCATAAACTGAATATGATCAATTAGTTTTTTTTGCGTGCCAGAGACCTTTTCTTATGTGCCAAGTTCGGCACACGTGCCATAGGTTCGCCATCCCTGGTCTATATGATAGTTCACTAATTTATTTTTTTAACCAAATGATTGAAAATTAAGAAATTTTAAATTTGGTTATAAAAATTGGAAGTTATTTTGTGAAAACATTTTTAGTTTTGCTTTGTAATCTTTTTCATCCTGTTATTACTCAACTATTCCTTATATAACTTATGTCTTATTTTTATATGAGAATTGCATTACTTTTTCCAAAATAAGCTAGCATGATTTATATTTTAAAGCTTGATTTAATTTTGATTTGATCCATGCCGATCCTTTAGCTGAACTGTTTGTTATTTAGTTGTAGGGACTAATCACTGCTAATTTGCATTTACTTTTATTTTAGTACCGTACCAGAGAACTCAAAACAAAAGGTTGTTAATCCAGTACCTGATTCTGAAGGTCTCTTCTGGTGTAAAACATGTTTGAGGTACTTCAGAAAATCAAGACAGTTAATACAGCATATCTGTTATGATTTAGAGGAAGAGGTCTGTAATATAGCAATGATTTAGTTAATGTATATTTTTTATTTTGCTAGAATGAAGATGTGTATATTTGGTGAAATCTCGTTAAACCATCACTTTCTTGATTATGACTGTTTAAACAGATTGACAGTATAAGCAAATTATTTTATTTATAACATTTAAATTGGTTTTGTTTATTTTTCAATGAGCATACATTTGAAGCTTATTTATGCATTTGAACATTAGTTTATAATAAACATTACAATACATTTCATAAGGAAAATATCTCTCTATTCTAAAAAAAGTAACTACCGCTGTCACCGCCGCCGCCGCCGGTTTTGATTTTTTTGTGACCGGAGGCCTTTCTTCGTTAATATTAATAAAAATAATGCATACAAAAATATGAAAATCGGTGGTTTTATACAGAAATGTTTGATAAACACGCTGATGCAGACAGTTTTCAAATCGAAGAATTATTTTAAGAGTTATTTAATGCTAAAGTTGGACAAAATCGTTCCACTAAAAAAGTTTTATAGCAGCAAAAACTATACATGGCAGTGTAATCATTTTTAGATCATTTTATGCGTTAGAATTTGCCGGAGTGCAGATTGCATTAGTTTTTTTATTTTGACTCATTTTTTCAGGTTTTATTTCTATTTTAAATTCAAATTTTCAGCATTTCTAGAGATATTTTTTACAGATTTCAAAAAATTGTACTAATTTAAACTGTTGCCAACTGTATAAAAAGCGCAAGCAATAATGTTTACTTCAAATTAAAAATTTATTTACACGTGACTATTATAAACAGGAAAAAACTTTCAAATTAGAATTAAATAATTACGTATAAAAAGCAGGAACTTATTAAAAATTACGTCATAAAAAGTATACACGTGAATTTTAAAAGAGAAAGGATATTGTCAAATAATAAATTCATTAACATGCGTTAAAAGTCTTAGGAGAAATTACGTCATATTTACGTCACATTATAGTTATTACATAAAATGAACACAAAATAATATTGCAAAAAAGTTTAAATTTAGAAATTGCGCTAGACATTTATTTGATATTTTGAGAATTAATTTAAAATGTCTCATTTAAAAGAACTTTCTTTTCGCTTTGTTAAAAAATACCAGGAGACAAAGACTCTCTTTACTTAATTCCTTTTATATTAGCTTATTTTGAAATGTTGTTACACGTGTATACGTCATCAAGTTATTTTTATTTCGACGTTTTATTTGTGTTTTTATTAATTTTGTACGAATTTATTTGTTCTTTCGTTATTTAAAATAAAAATTATATCAATTTGTATAATTTGGCGAGTGGTTTGGCGATTTATATAATTCGGCGAAATTGGTCGACAGGATAATCAAGTAGTACCGCAGCGGATTTGGCGTTAAAATTCCCCAATCAAAGAGAAATGAATATAAATTCGCTTATAGGGAGATCGCCACTGTTTTTTAAATTATAATTCAATCTTTCGAAATCTTTTTAAAGCCGATCAAATTAGCGTGCATTTAGAGTCTGCGGTGTCTGGACGGGGGTTGGCGAGCGTAGCTCGTAGGGGGCCGAGCCCCCTAGTGTATATAAAAAAAGAAAAGATATCTAGAAATTGCTATTACATAATTATTTTACAATTAATATTAAATGGGAAAATTATATGCTTATTAAAATTAGGGATATACAACAGATATCCAGTGAGTATACTGTATTTGGCCAATTATGCCAGTATGCCATATAATTGACAGTAACTGGATATTATGATTTTCCGGCTGTATATCTGACCTGAAATTATCATGCCAAGCTATGCTTTTCGGTTTTAATTCTTATCACTCTTTTGCATACAATCAACCATTAATTATATCAGAACTTATAAGATGCTTGCGAAATAATCATTTTTCTGCCCCGGGCTACAAAAACCATCACTTGCATCATGCTCAAGCACCTATCCCCACTCTCTTAACCGCTTGAGGGGTGGTGGGAAATATATCCCACCTAATTTAAACAAGATTCTCACCAGAAAATTTTAACTGAATTTTATATTTTTAACTTTGGGGGAAAATCGTTGAAAAATTACTTTTCCTTATTTAAAAATAAAACTTTTCGATTATTCCGGTGAGAATTCAATATTTAGAGACATTTTTGCTTGCCCCTCAAGGGGTTAATAATCTCCTCAAAATTTTCAATAGGATATGGATGGAACAGATTTTTCCTCATGCTTGGTGCAAAGCTATTGTTATTTCTTTTCTTAAAGCAAGAAAGTATTCTACAAACCCCAAAATTACCGGTCATTCACACTTTCTAGTAATCTTTGCAAACTTCTTGAAAAAATAATAAATTTTCATCTGGTGTCTGTTTTGAAATTGAATAACTATCTTGTAGCCTTCCAAAGTGGTTTTGATGTGGTAGATCTACCATCGATTGTCTCATTCATCTAGAAAATTAAATATGAACAGCCTTTCTAAAACACAGCCACTTGAACTCAGTATTTTTTGACATGGCGAAAGCCTATTATAGAACGTAGCAGTATGGGATCCTTCATGATCTTTTTAACGTAGATTTTTGAGGAGGCCATTTAACTTTTTCAAGTTCGAAATGGGGGATAGTGTACTGTCTAGTTTTTATCTACATGAAGAGGGTGTATCCCTGTAGTGTTCTAAATGTAACCCTCTTTGCAATTAAAATAAATGATATCTTAAATTAACAACTCCCATCAGTGATAGGAGATTTATACATTGATGACTTCAGTATAATGTGTATCAGACAGGATAATTGTTTTATTGAGAGACAGTTGCAAGTTGCTAGCAAATGTATTCTTAACTGGACAAATAAAAAGAGTTTTATAATTTCTCATGAAAAAACTTGTGCGCATTTTTGTAGATGTAGGTATCTGCATCCAGTTCCTGAAATTTTTATTAGATCCTTCAAATTCCTGTTGCGAACAGTGTCTGTTTTGTAGGATTACAATTTTATAGTAAGCTAACCTTTTTGCAGCATACTTTTTGGTTGCTTACAAAATGTGTTAAATCACTTTATTTACTTAAGGTGCTTTCAAATACTTCTTGGAGAGCAGGTCGTACCTCTCTCCTTAAAATATATGGATCTAATTTTTGTACTAAAATTGACTATGCCTGCCAGGTTTATGGTTCAGCATGTAACTCATCTCAAAAAGCTTGAAACTGTGCACTATAGTGCACGTGTTTGCTCTGGTGCTTTTCATACATCTTCAATTTTAAGTTTATATGTTAACTGTAATGAAACGGCACTACAGTATTTCTAAGAAAAACACTCTTTAGACTTATGTTACTAGATCCATCTGCATCATGGCCATCTACTTCATGCCTACATTTTAAATGTGAACAATGATACTCTTTATCAGCATCCACTATTGCATATCATCTTTCAGAATTAGAATGTGAAACGTTATTGGCAATAGCCCTCTGAGTAATATCGAGGTGAATCAATGTCCAGAATCTTGCTGTCTTTCAACAATTATTTGATGCATATCATATAAATTTCAGTAATGATATTGATATATATACAGATGGCTTAAAAGGTGGAGCTATTGTTGGCTGCAGAGTTTTTTGTAAAAATACTTATTTTAGTTACCATCTTCACTACTTTATTTTACTCTTTATGGGTGAACTGATTATCATAGAGAGAGAAATGTTGCACATATCTTATCATCATTACACATTTTTCACACTTTATACAATCTCAAATAGTTCTACTGATGCAATAAAATCATTCAAAAAGCATCCTTCTGTCTCATCCATTTTGAAACTTCACTGACAAGGCATGTTTATAATATATTCCTTTGCTGGGTGCCTGGACACATGTGTATTCCAGGAAATTAAAAGGCAGGTGAAGTGGCAAAACATGCTCTTACTCCATTACATCATCAGATTTCCTTCTAAGAGTTAACAACATGATAAAAGCATTTTATATAAATTGCAGGAAAATTTGGACTTACAATGTAATAATAAACTACATCATATTAAACTGACAATCGTGATCTGACCCCTGAGTATCTAAGGAAAGTTGGTGTTCTCTTGACTCGCCTGCATATTGGACATTCAAGAATAACTCATAAATGTCTTTTACTTTGGGGGGATGCACTGTCATTTTGGTCTCCTCACTATTCATCATATTTTGACTGACTGCCCAGACTTAAGATACCTGTATATAATTTAATTCATCATTTACTTTTAAAAAACTGATTGGAGAAACATCTCATGTGGCACTTTTGCTTTTTCGAAGCAGGTAGGCTTTTATTTTGCCTTATAAGTTGCTTGACATCTTTACCCCTTTTTTATATTTTTTACTGTTTTTACAATTAACAGTTTTAGTTCTGTACACTTGTTTCTACTATATCTGGATGGGGGTTTCCACCTAGATGACATTTCTTGATAAGCTTTGGTTTTATTTTTTAATTACATTTATTTTTATCATATTTTTTTGAGAATGGTCTGATGTTTTGTTTTAACTTTTACTTTGATGCAGTGTGTCCCTAAAGGGACCTTGTCCCATTAAAATTTATACAACCAACCATGTGATGTTTTTAACATTCATGATTTTATTGATAAAATTTACAGATTATAAAGCTGTTAGTTTACACTTGCAAAATACAATGCATTAATTTATTAAACAAAAAATAATTTACTTATATTTATGGCAAATTCTGTTTCTAAACTTTCACAAGAACAAACATATGAACAACTATGACTATTCATACAATATGTGCCTGTATATATAAATAATAGGCACAATTAAAAAGGCTAAAGCGGGAGAATGACTCATCAAGAAGAAAAACCACTTTTTTGCTATGTTAATAGCAAGCAAGAAAACACAAAACTTGTTTTTATATTGTAAAGTGGTGGACAAAATGAAGTTTTAAAAAAATGGCAGGTAAAGATATTAAATAAAACATTCTGCTCCAAATGTGTTTAGTTTTAAGTTTTTTTGATGAAAATAATTTACTATTACAGTAGAGCGCCGATTATCCGGATTGGCCAAGAACCATACTTTTTTTCCCGCCTTCTACAAAATTTTTGAAGTGAAACTTCCTTAGGCATGGTAAGGTAAATTCTGTTGGATGTCATGAATGTTAACCACTAAATAACCGTGTCATAATGCTGAAATAATAAAATCACCGACAAACGCTAAGAGAGCAATGCATAAAATCAACTGTTTTTAGAACCTAATAAATTTAATTTCCAACACGCAAGAGTCTCACGCATATTTATACCCCCAGAAACATCCCTCTTTATCTTCAAATTCTCTGAAGGGAGTCAAAAAATTGCTTCTTTTGTCCCTTGGTGTCCTCTGAAAGAGGGACACCTCTTCCCCTCTTCTCTCCACTCGTGTTTGTTCTTACAGTGTATGCATATATTACATGCAATAATTTCTATGTGTTTTTCTATACCTGACTTTGTACTAATTTTGTAAAAAATATAAAAAGATAACTTCTAAACTCGACTTTTGTAATGTACTAAAATGTGCACTACAATTGCCAGCCCTAAGCCTCGAAAAAGTGGGAAGGAAAGTTACCTAAAAAATAGTGCCTTAGCCATTTTTTAAAGTTGTCCAATTATCCGGATTTTTCATTAACCTAATCGGCCTTGGTCCCAACCGGTCCAGATAATGGGCACTCTACTGTGTATTACTAATTTTGTTATGTTACTAAGTTGCTATGTTAATAGCAACTAGCAAAATTAAGTTTTCCACTATCACAACATAAAACTTCTTTTTAATTGGTAAAGCTATAATATGTAATGAGGGTTAGTGTTTACAGCTCACAAATACTTCGTTAAAGAAAAAAGGAAAGATAAAACTACTAAATATTCTCTTTCAGATACAAATGCATTCACTTGAGTGTTTTTCTCATAAAAATAATTTACTATTTCTAAACTAATTAGCAGATACTGATATAACTAAAAGATGCAGTTATAATATTGGCACTGATACTGAAATAATCATAAAATTGTTAATAGAAAATTTAAAAAGAAAGTAAAAAAGAAAATGTGTAACGTTAGCTAGATAGCTAAAATCAATGACTAGTTTTTCTTTTTTTTTTTTTTTTTTTTTTTTTAAGGGTAAGATTGAAACATACTACAGCCAGATACCTGGCTACAAATTATACTGGATGTCATGCCAAATTGATATATATTGCATCTCTAATTAAAGTATATTACATTTATATAAGAGTTTAGGAAATAAAACAAACATTATCTAAAACTCCTGTCAAAAAAATCTGTTTGATTTTGTTGATTCAACTTTATTTTCTAAATTTCATTAGCACTGCAACATCCTCTTTATTATTTGCTGAAGAAGTTAAAAACTATGTAAGCTACATAATGCAGCTGTAGCATCTTGAAATTTGAGTGTTGTAGATTTCTCTTATACTGTAGATACTGTTTTAGTGAGTTTGTTCAAATTTTTATTTCTTATATCGTTTTGTAGCTGTCATTTGTATAAGAGACGAAATCTAAAGATTTAACATGGTTTTATATAGTTTTCAAGTGTTGTTTTTTTTACCATTTTTTATTATTTCCTTTATATCTGGTCAGGACTTTAAAAAAGTGATGCCATATAAGATGTGATAGTTTAGCAAGCCATTACAGTATGTCTAAAAGGCATGAAAATGTCAAATAATGTAATAAGTAAAATAAATTAACAAATGTGACGTATATAATTTATTTCAAAACTTTGGTAATTTTTTTTTCCCTATAATTTTCTGATTATCTCAGTAATTACTTTTTTAGTTTCTTTTTTTCTTTTTTTTTAATAAAAAATACTTATTGTTTTTATGTTATATATTTTAAACCTGTATGTAAAATTTAAAGAGGTTATGTGCAATACTTTCTGAGAAAAGTGTTCCTAACTAACTTATAGTCATAAACATGTAAGTTAAAATTAAAAACTCACTCTAAATAAAATTATGTTTGTAACAAATATTTTTTGTGTTACCTATAAACTTTCAAATATATCGTTTTAAACCTTTTATGCTCTGACAGTATTTTAAAATACCCTTAAATAAACTTGTTATAAAATTCATCTCTCATTGATGGACAGTAGGGTTAAATACTTTATCATATTGCAAAAGCCTTATTTCTTGTACGAAACAAAAATACTTTTGAATGGATAATATCTTTTCGAGTTATAACTGTTCAGTTCTATCTGTAAATATGACTGTTCTAATTATAATTTCTGAAAATGGAAAGTTTCAGTTCTGAAAAATTTCTACATTTGTATACGAGACCATCATTAGATAATTCTGTGTAATGTATTGTCAAATTAGTATACTTTTCCATTTCTAAATTAAATAAATAGAAATCTTCTTTCTTTTCTCTATGTAAAACTATAACTATATTTAATTTAATTTTTTTTTTCTTAGACATAATTCCTTTAACAATTTTTTCTTCTAAATTTTATCCCCCCCTCCCCCGCCTTACCATATTAATTTTGTAATTTTTATTTAATTCTTTCTTGTGACCACCTGGATGCATTTATAGAAGGAGGCCTTTATTTTCTCATGAGAAAATAAGCCCATATGTATTTTTTTCCACTTTGTGTGGTCCAGTAAACTGTGAAAATTTATATATTTTGTATTGCACTTTTTTGAGTATGTGGCACTTAAAATCAGTTCTATTTCTCCCCTCCTATAACACAAACACTTAATCAGGGACCACGCTAAGAAATTAAGACTATTAGCCAAATTTGAAAATCATTAGCCAAAAGTGTATATATGCATATATTTTATTATATATCAGGGATATGTTTAGGAAAATTTTAGGTCCTTTAAAGGACCCTTCACAAAATAATTTATCTTAAAACAGGACCCTTCACAAAAATTTTTATCCCCAAACAGGACCCTTCACAAAACATTTTATCCCAAAACAGGACCCTTCACAAAATTATTTATCTCTTAAATAGCCCTTCACAGAATTTTTTCACCTTCAAATTGAACTTTTTGCAAATTTAGTCATTTAAAAATAAAATCTGGCCTGTAAGTAAGCAGTTAAACTCACCAAAGAGCAGATTACTTAGGTTTTTATATATAAAGGATAGAGCATGAAGACATCGATAATTTAAAATTCACAAAATTATGACTAGAATTTTCACAAAAATAAGAAAAACTTCACAATTTTACAAAAACAGGACCCTGTGAGAAAAGTCTGGACAGATCCCTGTATATACATATATATATATGTTATATATCTATAATATAGATATATATCATGTGTATAATATTAATTATTATAAGGTTATTACTAATTATTATTTAGGTACTAATTATTATAAGATTATTATAAGGTTACTTTTTAGTAACTTTACAATAATTATTCTTAAAAGGAGTTTTCTAAAAAATTTAATTATCTAATTTTTTTTTTTTTTTTATAATTTGTCCTAATATAGTTTTCATTATATTAAGAATGACAAAAGATTTTATTCATATTTTTATTTCTCATACATTTCTCTCGGATCTTCATGTAGAGACAGGGGTGTTTCTGAGTAGAATTTTTTTTTCTGAAATGCACCGCAAATTTTCTGATAGGTTATAGCAGAGCACTGGAAGGGGAAGGGGGGGGGGGATAACATCCAGTATTAACTATGCGTTTTTTTCACAGCCGTTTGACGAAATTTGCGTTTTTCCACGATCCTTTAACGAAATTGGTGTTTTTCGCAATCTTTTGATGAAATTTACGAGTCTTTTTCGCGATCTTTTGACAAAATTTGCGTTTTTCCTTTATCTTTTAACGAAATTTGCTTTATTTTTCGTGATCGTATGATGAAGTTTGCGAGGTTTGTTTTTTTTTCCGCGATCTTTTGACGAAATTTGCGGTTTTTCACAATCTTTTGATGAAATTTGTATTTTTCGCCATCTTTGAGAAAATTTGCATTTTTTTTACGAAATTTGTGTTTTTTCGCCATCTTTTGATAAAATATGTGGATTTTTTCCCCAAACTTTTGACGAAATTTGTGTTTTTACACCATCTTTTGATGAAATATGTGGATTTTTTTCCGCAAACTTTTGACAAAACTTTATGGGGTTTTTTTTTTTTTTTTTCATGATTCTTGGATGAAATTCTCGTTTTTCCGGGATCTTTTGACGAAATTTGCGTTTTTTCAGTGATCTTTTGGCGAATTTTGTGTTTTTTCACGATTCTTTGAGGAAATTGGTTATTTTTTCTTCGAACTTTTTCCGTCATATTTTTATGTCCGATTTTTCAGACTGGATGACCGATTTTCTTTTAATTTTTGGAAAATTTGGAATAAAACAGCGAATTTTGCTGGCCGAGAAGAAGAGGAGAAATATAGACTGGAAATATGGCCGTACGCAAACTCGTGCTAAAAACGGAAATTCATTTACATTCCTAAACATGATTGCAACAACAAAAGAGTTCCAAAAAATAAAAATCATTCACCAGCTTTTTTCACCATAATAATATTTTTCTCACCAATTTCACGATGTATTCGCATTTGGCGAGTTGGAGAATGGCTAGAGTGGCGTCTGCTTAATGGTGAGACTGAATCTTGCCTCATGTTAATGAAAGAGTTTGGTCTTAAAATAAAATAAATTCATGCGAATTTCCATTAGAGAGCCTCTGTTATAGGAAAATCCAATATGTTCTTTCATTTACAAAGGATAGTAAATTATTTGACAATTACTTATACACAGATCCTTTAAGTGTCCATGTTTCTCAGGAGAATTTTGGTAAACAAGTTCAAAAGTCAAATTATCCCCTCCCTCGTTTTTGACAGTTTCTGTGCTGAGGCAGAATGCATATGTGTCTGTGTGTGGGGGGGGGGGGAGGGGGGGGGCAAGGGTTGTAAGTTGTGCATTACTGGAAATCCATTTCATCTTTAGTATCATAGCAACACTGTAGTTACTATTTGCATGCAAGGGACAGAGTCAGTTTTCAACCAATGAGAGGTGCACATTTTTCACATAATCATATTGTGAAGGTCTGGGAAATTCAAATGATTCTTTTTTTTTTTTTTTTTTTTTTTTTTTGTGGAAATTCTGTAAGCTACATGGTTGATTTAAGTGGGGGTAATTGTGAATAAATTTTGCTACTTTCAACCACTAGCTTTAAGGAGTACTTGATCCATGTAAAACTACCATAAATAAATTGTTTCACTCCTACACTTCAATTACAACTAGTTATTGGTGCTGTAAGCTGTAATTAAGTACCTAAAATTCCTTTTTCGCAATTACCCCAAAGATTATGAAGTAATTGTGAACATCTACTTTTGAATCTGGATGATACATTATAAAAATTTCATGCACAACATTTATTCAACAACAAATTTATACACACATTATTCTACCGCTAGCTGACCTACCTGACGTCAAAAATCTTTCCAAGCAAACCTAATGTTGGGATCCTCACTACCTTGTATATTTAAACAAAACGCAGTCCAAATAACTTAAAGGGCCCCTCCATCATTTCTAACATTTAGATATATTAAAGTTTCAATTCTGAACAAGATATCCTGAGAAAGCATGGGCACCCATATGATTAATTTTAGGGGGGGGGCTGAGAAAAAATTTCAACTTCCTCTAAAGCTATCATACATTTTAGTAAATATTTAAGGTACTTTGCGTTTTTTCGCGATCTTTTGACTAACTTTGCATTTTTCGCAATTATTAGACGAAATTTGCGTTTTTTCTACGATTGTTTGACGAAATTCATGTTTTTTTGGGATCCTTTGACAAAATTTGCGTTTTTCCCCGATTCTTGAACAAAATTTGCGTTCTTTCCGCGATTATTTGACGAAATTTGCGTTTTTTCTACGATTCTTTGACAAAATAATTTTTTTCTACGATTGTTTCACGAAATTCGCCTTTTTTGCAATCCTTTGATGAAATTTGCGTTTTTTCCGCGATTCTTTGACGAAATTCGTCTTTTTCCCCTTGTTTGTTGTACGAAATTGCGTTTTTGCGATCCTTTGACGAAATTCATCCTTTTCCGTGATCCTTTGACGAAATTTTCGTTAGAGGTCTGTCTGCACGGGCCTGGCCTTGGCACAAGGCCCGGCCAACGAAATGAAGACGAACTTTCAAACGGGCCGGGACGGCAGAATTAGGACATTTTAACGGGCCGGGCCGACAGACAAAATAAACGGGCCGGCAAACAAATTGAACGGCCTGCAGGGCCGGGCCGATAAAAAAAATTAAGCGGGCCTATCGGCCCGATATAAAGATTTAAGTGAAGCAGATAAAATAGGAGCCATTTTCAATGAATGACTTTCTCGAGAAGTATAAATGTGCATCACGAGCCGATGCGAATTTAACAACATCAATACAGAAGTGTAACATGTTCTATCCATCGTAGAGATCGGCATCGGACAGTTCATGATGTCTGATCCCGGGTTTAATTGTTTCAGCAGACTCGTGCCGGGCCGAGATCAGGCTTGCATTTTTTTTTTTTTTTTCTACATAGTCGTGCCGGGACAGAACTGGTCTTAATCGTTTTCCGGATCTGTAGAGCAGACATTATGTTTTGTAAAAGTATTAATAGCGGTAATGAACTTTTGTTAACAGTATCTTTGGAAATATACCTGAAGGTGGTTCTCATATTTACTACCCAACAATGCAAAACTTTCCGGCACATTTTCTGACTCATTTTTAACTGTAAAGGCATAAAATTGACAGGCCTGACTATTGAAGGCATTTGGAATCGAATAGCTTTTTTCCACTTTTGATAAATTACTTACAGAGATAACAGAGATTCCTGTCACGTGACTGTAGGTTTTTCTCCTTTCCTGTGCTATCGCTTCCAGAAATTCGATTGAAAATGCTAACTTTGGCAGAATTTTTTGAAAGATATATTGCTTTTATCCAAGGGGGAAAAAAACGACATTTACACACAGTTTCTGAATAAGAATACTTGCCAATCTTACGTGCTTCCGAAAAGGAATGAATTCATAAATGTGTCAGAATGTAGCTCCTTTGGATTTGAGAAAAGCCTTAAAAAAGAGAGAAATAGTTTCACAAATCTACTTTTTATTATACAGCTTCAAAAGTTATAATCTTTTTAACCCTTTACTCTAAACTACATTAATTTTTAATGAATCCGTATTTGAATTTTGAAACGTCTGTAGAGACGATGACTGAAAGTCTGTAAGTAATCATTAATATTACTGTTGTGTGTTTTCTGTTTTGCGAACACATAGTAATCTAAAAATAGTCTGTAAAATATTCCTATAAATATGTATGTAGTATTCATTAAAATAATCTTAAATGTATGTCGAGAAAAAATGGGACTTTTTGTAGAAATTGAACCAGGTCGGACCTGTTTTCACTGATTTTTATACGGGCCGGCCCAAGAACTGTAAAAATGTAAACGAGCCGGGTCGGGCTCAGGCCGAACTCTTAAATTTTACACCGGGCCTTGTCGGGCCAAGATATCTTTCGTCCAGGCCTGGAAATTCCGACTTCTAATTTGCGTTTATTCGCGATTTTTTGACGAAATTCGTCCTTTCTCAGCGATCCTTTGACGAAATTGATGATTTTTTTCTGCAAACTATTGGCGAAATTGTTTTTTTCGGCGCCCATTAACCAAAATTCACGATATTCTTCCGTGATATTTTTTATGTTCAAATTTTTGGATTGATGATCGATTATTGTTAAATCTGTCTCTGATTTCATAGCGTTTTGTTTACGCAAAATCAGTTTTACTTGTGAAAATGGATCCTGTCTATAAAGAAATCCTTCCTGGTGCAGAAAAATTGTTATCGTCTGGTAGGAAAAAAATCCACTCAGTAACACCTGCTACGATAAAAATTGTCCAAAATGGAATTTGTTTCCTATCTTGTGTTTTTCCTCTTTATAAGAAGTAGACTATACTAATTAAAAACTCACAAAAACAGAATTCAGCTTTAAAAGAAAAAAAAAATCATGCTTATGATAAAATGAATCCCAACAATTATACTTCCTAAGGCGGAAACCCGTCTAAAACGGAAAACTGTTCCGGTGCCTTCTGATCTTGTCGATGCAGGTTTTATATGCTTTGTCTTTGCAAGATAAAGTTAAAATTTTCCTATCTTGCAACTGATTTATATTTAAAAAAAACTGTTTGACAAAACCAAAATCTGGGGGGGGGGGGGGGGGGCTCAAGCCCCTCCTTGCCTCCCCATATGGGCGCCCTTGTGAGAAAGCCTTAAGTTTCAACTGTACAAGCAGTTATGACTTCATATAAGGCTTTATACGACCTAATATGGAACAAAACACTTAGGAAAAAACTGTTCATAATTACCCCATATCACAAAAAGTATTTGGTGTTTATGAACATAGTTCTGTAAGTCTTCTAAAATGAGTTTGACCAAAAAATTGATATTTTGTCACAGTAATTATAACTTAACAATTATTGATTAAGAATAACGACTTACCTTGATTTTATTTGAGAGAAATGAAGAATATTCCCAAGCATTATGAAACTGTTTGTCACTTAAAACTGCTAAGGAATTTGATATGTGCAAGCAAGTTTGCCAATCGCGATGCAAAAATGGTGGGAATACTCTCATTCTATCTACAGGGATGTAAACTTTTGCTTTCTATTCCACTTTAGTATCAGCTACTCTCACACGAGTGTTAGTGGCAGTTTTTCTGAACCACCCTATGTTCATAATTACCTCAATCAATCCTGCCAGTTTCTGGGAAACAGAGAAAGGAGTTTGTGTGGTGAAGTACTCATGGATAGAGGTGCATAGTTTTGGTTGGAGTTTAATATTAAAAAAGTCTTTCCTACTTGTACCAGGAGGAAAAGGTACCTTTCCTATTTCTGGGTTTTAATTTTTTAGCTAATTTTACTCGTAAATATGAAGCTAAAATGTAAGGAACCTGATTATTAACCACCCTATGTTCATAATTACCTCAATCGACCCTGCCAGTTTCTGGGAAACAGAGAAAGGAGTTTGTGTGGTGAAGTACTCATGGATAGAGGTGCATAGTTTTGGTTGGAGTTTAATATTAAAAAAATCTTTCCTACTTGTACCAGGAGGAAAAGGTACCTTTCCTATTTCTGGGTTTTAATTTTTTAGCTAATTTTACTCGTAAATATGAAGCTAAAATGTAAGGAACCTGATTATTAAAGATCCATTCCAAGTTTTTGTCAATACTGATGTGACTGAAAATTTCCCAAATTAGTCAGCTATAACTGAATTAGCTTCATTTATGGCAATTTACTTTTGGTCACCAAATCCAACGATATGCCGCCAAGTATCTCCAAACATGGCGAGAATTTTATGCTAACAGATATAAATATATAGTTTTAAGCATATCAGAGTTGGAACAATGGTTACAACAATAAAAGAAAATTTACGACAAACTGGGGTTCATTAAAAAAATTTTATGGAGGAATCTGTTCTTTTTAATCTTGTTTAAAAATATCAGAAAACTTAAAATTTCAAACTGCTATATCTCAGTCATTTTTTAAGATAGATGCAAATAGAAATTGCTCTGAAATTCTGGTATTAAGGCACTTAACAAAAAAAAATCTTTTAGATTTTTTTTAACACTTTTTTGAATTTGAATTCTTTAAGTGACCACCATTTTTATTCAAAATACGGATGAAGCTGGCTAACAAACTTGTTCAAGACCTTAATAAGTCCTTTACACTTTCTCAGTCAAATTATGATTTTTTTCTTTTTCTTTTTTTACACAGTATCTGTATCTGGCTTCAGTCTGTAAAAAGTTAAGCAAAAAATATCTATTCCTTTAAGACAAAAGATACAACTATAGAATTTTTCTAAAAAGGATAAATGTATATGAAAAAATTAGGATATGCCCTTGTAGAAAAGTTCTTTCCTTCATTTATAGCTATAAAATTGCATTTAAGTAATTATCAAATATTTTAATACACTGAAACTTTCATTTAACGAAGTCTCATCGTTACACTTAAACACTTCGTTATGAAGAAAATTCGTTAAATAGAAATCAACTTAACTTCATGAAATTTGTATAATAAAATACGCATTCATAAAATGAAAATTACACATAAAATGGCAATATTGTAAAAAGGTATTTTAATTTGGACAGTAACTTTGTTTTATGTAATGTAGATATATGAGAAAAATTTAATTAGAATAATGTCTAAAAAAATACATAATAAAGAGAGGTGTAAACAAAAACTTAAGCATAGCACACCTTTTCTGTTTTTTTAGAATACCAAAGCCTTTACTTTAAAAAAAGTCTCTAATATTACTTTGTACAGGTTTCTTATATAAAATACACTGATCATAAAAATTGTCACACTTTTGTAAGTATCCAAACAGTTCATCTGTAACATTTTCATGAAACTGGAACCTCCTTCTTATTGTATCACAGGCTTTTAGCATTTCTTCTTTTGAAGATCTTTCAATTTTTTCTTCATTATTATCATCATCGCTCACTGTAGTTTCTTCACTACATTTTATTACACTTTGCAATACAGGGTCTGTTCTGAAATTAGTAGGTCTGGTTTTTTCTTGAGCGATTGGGCAGAAGAGAGGCGGTCTGCACACCTACGATCGGTGGAGGGCGATATTGGGAATGCTGGGAAAAATCGGCAGTCGGCTATCGGCCGTTGAAGAGAGCAGGTCGCTTGTACTGTGAACCCCTGTCGAAACGCCTCGTCACAGAGAATCGTGGAGCGTTTTCTGGAGCAGCGATACCCGATCAAATTTTGTGTAAAGCTTGGTAAAACAGGCAAAGAGACTCACAACATGATTAAGGAGGCCTACGGTGATGCTGCCATGGGTAGATCGAGTGTTTTTTAGTGACACAAGCTGTTCCGAGAAGGTAGGGAAAGAGTGGAAGACGACTGCTCTGGACGCACTTCGACCAGCAAGACCAAAGAAAATGTGTCGCAAGGGAAAAAATTACTGAACAGTGATCGTAGGATGAGTATCAGAATGATTGCTGATGGATTGAGCATTCCTTGAACCCAAATTTTTTAGATCGGCTGCTCCATGACAACACGCCAAGCCACACAGCGTTTCGCGTAGTAGAGTACCTTGCCCAGCATAATGTGGCAACGCTACCTCATCCCCCCTACAGCCCTGATTCAGCTCCACCAGACTTTTTCTATTCCTGAGAATAAAATCGATGCTCAAGGTGAAGCATTGCGGCTCAGTAGAGGTGGTTCAACAGGCTGTGACAAGGGAGTTAAACAGCACTCCGGTCCACGTGTTCCTGGAGGTATTCAAAAACTGGAAAATTCGTTGGCAGCAGTGTGTAGATGTGGAAGGGTGCTACTTTCAAAAATTCTAATCATTTGTACTTTTCTCATGAATAATTTTTTTTTTAAATGAGTCCTACTAATTTCAGAACAGACCCTGTATGTGATCGCCAGTGGGATATTCAGTTGTCTTAGGTGATTCAGTTGTGTTAAGTAGAATAAACTTCGTTATATAGAATATATATTTTTCGTAATATGGAGATTAATTTACATATTAATGGTGTTCAAAGTCAAGGTTCAGAAGAAAATATTGTTGAGTAGAAAACAACGTTAAATAGGGACTTTGTTAAAGGGAAGTTCCACTGTATTGTCTATTTATTTCTTAAATTTTTACAACAATAATTTGCTGCTTATAAATGTAGGTATCATCTGAGGAGTCCTCTGTTGAATTAGATGCAGATGTTGAATTTAGAATAAACATGAACATTCATCCATTACCTTGGTCCAGAAGCAGAAAAAACAGAAAATCAAAAGAAGTTAATGTTGGAGCTGCAGAGGAAGAGAATTCTAAAATCAGTTCAATTGAAGGTATGAATTATTAAATAATGTACATTTTCTTTTTTATTTAATTAAATTGTATTTTTTTATATTGTCTTTATTGCATAATTGTTAGAAAAGTAGAATTGAATCAGCATTTTTTGTTTATCACTTTTGTTTTTCTTGTAATAGTTTATAATACATGGTTTTTATGTGCCATTTGTAAAATTGTTTTGTTGCTGTTGTTGCTTTTCACTTTTTGAAACTTTAGTCTGACAAAACAAGTTTATATTGTCAAGACTAAACCAATTTTTTTTTCTTATGTAATGTGTGTTTTTCTTCAGCTTTGACTGGAAATAAAAATAAAATCTCGTCACCCCCTCCAAATCATTTTTATAATATATATATATATATATAACCAACCTGTGATCACTTCCTGTATTGAAGTTATTGAGAACGCTGCAATCCTGAATAAGATGCTTTTTGTTTGTTAAGATGTAGTCGATTTCACTTTTTGAGCCATTTGCACAACGCCATGTCCATTTTCTTTGTGGCTTTTTCTTGAAGAATGAATTCATGATATACAAACTGTTCACATTCTGCAAACTCAATCAATCTGTTTCCTCTTTCATTTCGCACCCCATATCCAGACCTGCCAACTGCTACGAAAAAATCGTAGTTGCTACGATTTGGACCTATAAACTACGATGCTACGAAAATCGGTCTTAAACTACGATTTTTTTGCAAAAAACACAAACGCATTTTTTGTTTCTAGTTGCGATTTTTATCCCGCACAGCATATTTTTCAGGAGTGATTCTATTGCGAAATTTCCAAAATTTCAAAGTATTCATTTCCGAAAGTTTTAAAAGCTTTGTCATTAGTCCGAAAATTTGGAGATTAAAAAATGCTCATGGGAAAAAAAAAAAATCTTGGCTGCAAAACAAACTTCTTAACATAAAACACTCTCTTTATGTATATTAACCACGAGTGAATCGTGTTTCTGTAAATATTTATACAGGAATTCGCTCCCTTAGAAACAAGGTGCCATTTTAAGAATTTCTGAAAAGGATGGGGGGAGGGGGATTCTTTGAGGGACAAGGTTTAAAATAGTGTGCAAAATTGCACGGTTTGCGATGAACTGCTGCGAATTTCGACAAATGACCGTATAAAAAAATCAATTTCGTCAATTGATCGCAGAAGAAAATAAATTTCGTCAAAGGATCGTGGTAAAACGCAGTGTTGATTTCAGGGGGTAGCCCGGAGGGGGTGGGAATTTCCTCCCTGGAAGATTTGAAATTTTGTGTTGTGTTTTCAATGGTGTGAATTTTGTCAAAATATCGCAGAAAGAAAACGCGAATTTCATCAAAAGATCAGGTAAGAAATGCAAATTTCATCGAAAGATTAGTAAGAAAACGCAAATTTTCATCGAAAGATCTCAGAAAGAAAACATTAATTTCGTCAAAAGGATCGCGGAAAAAAACTCAAAATTCGACAAAGGATCGTGGTAATGCGAATTTCGTCAAAAGTTCATGGTAAAAAGTGCGGATTTCAACAAAGAATCGTGATAGAAAAATGTGAATTATGATTGCGGAAAAATTGTGAATATCCTGAAATGATCGCAGGAAAAAAATCCCGAATTTCGGCAAAATTTACTGTACTGGGCTAAAAAATTAGAACCAGGCTCCTTTTACAAATGTAAAAAAAAAAAAAAAAAAAAAAAAATACGCTGCGAAACAAAAAGAAACTCTAAAAATCGTATAAAAATTTTCAAAGGAAAACACTTACTATATTGAGTTGAAAGACTGAAACCTTATTCTTTTTAGGAATGTCAAAAGATGGCTGTGTAACACGTAAAACCAACCAACCAACCTCCAGATTAATTTAAATTTTGTGTGCTACGATTTCTCATTTTCAAAGGTTGGCAGGTCTGCATATCCATGATTTCCTACTAATAACTCACCTTTCTCTTTTTCCCCAATTCTAGCATTCCAGTCTTCCATTATTAATTTCATGTAGCATTTTCCCTTTTGATGCATTGAAGCTACTTCTTCATAGAAATCCTCAACTTCTTCATCAGTATAGCTTATTGTTGGTGCATAAACTTGGGTAATTTGCAGCTTGTATCTTCTGGACTCCTGTATTACTAACCTTGCAACTCTATCTGATGCACTATCATATTCTACGATGTGATTCTTCCACCTTTTATGAATCAGAAATCCTACACCGCTTGTTCTTCCATCTTCAGTGCCTCTGTAGTATAATACATGTCTGCAGGCAAGATCTATCTTCTCTTCTCCTTTTCTTCTTACTTCACATAATCCTAGGATGTCCCAGTTGATTCTTTCTAATTCTTCTGAAGTGGAAAGAATGAAGCTTTTACAACACTCAAAGAAATCAATCGATATAATGAATCTCCAGAAACACAAAGAAGAATTCCATTTGGAACTTAAAAACCGTTTCCAAGTACTTCAATCAATTTTAGAAGAAGAGCAAGATGTTACAACAGTGAATAAGAAACTAACCAATACTCTACAAGAAATTGCAAGAGAGGTAGCTAGTGAAGCACAAGTAAAGCGGACAAAGAAAGTAACAGAAGAAACAAGAAGGTTGATGAAGAAATGCAGAGAATTTAACCCTTAAATGCCGGGTGTTGTTTTTCGGCAACATACCAAAATTAGGGTCTAAAATACTGTTAGAATAATATTGAAGCTATAATGCCTAATGTCGCCAATAAAATACATTCTGAAAATATTATTAAATCGATTTTCAACATGTAGATGGCAACACTTGTGCTGTTTAAGAATAAAGATATATTTCTTTTTCAAACTGTTGCTACATGTTCTTTTTGTTTTGTTTGGAAGCTTGTGAAATACCCTATTTTGTTCTGCAGTGAGCAAGTAAAATTTATTTCTTATTATAGTTCCTAAAATTCTTGTGTCTTTAACATTATAGAATTTTATCAAGGAAAATTATTTTTTCAATTAAAGACCAGTATTGCTGAATAGTAACAAACAGTTTTTTAGCCGTAAATCATACTTAAAACAAAATATGATTTTTTAAAGTATTTTTCTCATGATTTATTTAAAAAATGAAAGCCGAAAAACATTATTACAATGATTTTTGAAAAATCTGGCATTTAAGGGTTAAAGTGAGAAAAAAAAAAAATCCCAAATAAAGAGTTAAATATGCAGAATTATGTAAAATGGTAAGGAAATGTGATACAGAAGATATCAGAAAATTTAACTGCGATCTTGCCAAAAAAGTTCTAGATGATAACAAAAGTTTGAAATCAGCTAAGCGCAAACTGCGTGTTGAAAGAAAAGGTATATATTTTTGCACTGACGAAGGCAGCAAGATCACCAAAATCAATGATGAAATAGAAGATCTATATAAAAATTCTATAACAATCTGTATAAATGTTAATATCAAAGGGAAATCAAACTACGTGATACACGAGAAAACAACAGAAATTGAAGAGATAATCTCAGTGATGACATGAAGTTTTACAAGTCATCAGATGAACGAAAAAATGTAAATGCCCTGGCAAAGATGGAATTACAATTGACCTTACCAAAGAAGCAAGAGAACAATTTGCAAAAATGCTAGCCTTATTGTTTTCCAAATGTCTATTAAAGTCAGATGTACCAGAAGACTGGAATAATGCAGTGGTGGAAAGAAAACTTGACTAAGATGGACTTAACAAGAAAAGGGAGAAGGAAAACATTAAAAATTACCATAAAGAAGAATTCCATTTGGAACTTAAAAACCGTTTCCAAGTACTTCAACCAACTTTAGAAGAAGAGCAAGATGTTACAGTAGTGAACAAGAAACTAATCAATACTCTACAAGATATTGCAAAGAAGATAGCCGGCGATGCACAAGTAAAGCAGACAAAGAAAATAAGAAGAAACAAGAAGATTGATGAAGAAACGCAGAGAATTTAAAATGAAGAAAAACTATCCTAAATCAAGAGTTGAATATGCTGAATTATGTAAAATGGTAAGAAAATGTGTTACAGAAGATATCAGAAAATTGAACTCTGATCTTGTCAAGAAAATTCTGGATGATAACAAAAGTTTAAAATCAGCTCGGCGCAAGCTTTGTGTTGGAAGAAAAGGTATTTTTGCACTAAAGAGGGAAGATGAAACAATCACCAAAATCAATAAAGAAATAGTACACATTGTCGAAAAATTCTATAACGATTTATATAAATGTGAAGATCAAAGGGAAATCAACCTATACGATCCACGAGAAAACTTAACCGAAGCCATAATCCCAGTGATGACAGACGAAGTTTTACAAGCCATTAAATTTATGAAAAAGGTAAATGCCCTGGAGAAGATGGAATTACAATCGACATTATCAAAGAAGCAGGAGAAGAATTTGCTAAAATGCTATCCTTACTGTTTTCCAAATGTCTCAAGAAGTCAGATGTACCAGAAGATTGGAATAATGCTGTGATGGTGCTACTTTACAAGAAAGGAAAGAAGGAAAACATTAAAAACTACTGTCCGATCAGCTTACTATCAGTGATTTATAAAATTTTCACCAAAGTTTTAACGACAAGACTTGAATCAGCTCTGGACTCAGCTCAACCTAGAGAACAAGCAGGATTCCGAAGTGGATTCAGCACAATGGATCATATCCAAACGGTAAGGGAACTCATTGAAAAACAGGAATATAATTTACCTCTTGGCCTTGCCTTTATTGATTATGAAAAAGCATTTGATTCAGTCTACACATCAGCAGTAGTAGAATCTCTGGAGGACATTAGTATAGACAAACCTTACATCAATATTATGAAGAAGATTTACAAGAAAGCAACAGCAACCATCCGCTTGGACAAAGGAAAAGCAAAGATCAAGCTTGGTAGAGGGGTAAGACAAGGAGACATCATTTCGCCTAAGCTTTTTACGGCTGTCTTAGAAAATATTTTTAAGAAGCTGGATTGGGAAAACAAAGGGATTGGAATAAATGGGGAATATTTAAGTCATCTCCGATTCGCTGACGACATTTTAATTTTCAGTAACAGTCCTGAAGAATTGGAAAATATGCTAAAAGATTTGGCAGAAGCTAGTATTAATGTGGGATTAAAAATAAACTTGGAAAAGACTAAGGTGATGTTCAATTCATTCATTTGCATCAAAAAAGAAAATTGTCTACAACAACACTGAAATTGAAGAAGTGAAAAGTTATGTGTACCTTGGGCAGGAAATATCATCGGATAATAGTATCATGAATGAAATCAATAGACGAATAAGAAATGGATGGAGTGCTTTTGGGAAGAACAATATTATTCTGAAGAGTAGCATGCCCCTTTGTTTGAAAAGAAAGGTATTTAACAAATGTGTTTTGCCTGTACTAACTTATGGAGCAGAAACATAGACGCTAACAAAACGGATGGTACAAAGATTACAAACAATACAGAGAAGTATGGAAAGGTGTATGCTAGGTATAACTGGAAGAGACAGAAAAATAATAACCTGGATAAGAAGTCAGACGAAAGTTTTTGACATCATTGAAAGAATTAAACGGCTAAAATGGAAATGGGCTGGGCACATTGCAAGAAGACAAGACAATAGATGGAGCACAAACACCCTAGAGTGGTATCCCAGAGATGTAAAATGGCCAAGAAGACGACCTCAAGTAAGATGGAGTGATGAAATCAGAAAAGTAGCCGGTGTAAATTGGATGACTAAAGCACTAGACAGAAAACATTGGAAAAATCTGGGGGAGACCTACATCCAGCAGTGGATTGAAAACGGTTGATGATGATGATGATATATATATATATATATATATATATGTATCCTTTCTTTTGATTGTCAGTGCACAAACTTTAACTGCTTAATTTTTCTGCCCTGTTTGATATTTTGAATTCTAATGACATTAAATAAATAGTGACATCTAAATATTCTCTCCCACTCCCCACAAACAAACGATGACAAAAGCAGTAAAATACCAAATACTCACATGTGTCACACGAATGTCAATTTTTAAAAGAAACTGCCAGGAGAAAAAAAAACGAACTTCACAGAAGTAAAATATCTACATTTAAAAAAACAGAACCTGGAATAAACATTAATAAATATTGCTATGGAAGTATTATTTCATTTGTCCAGTTAAATCCACTGTTGCAAATAAAATGTAATATTTCATTTCTTTATCTCCCTGATTCACATATTGTTCAGTAACAAAGAATAAATATTCATCAACACCGCTGAAATCTAAATACCAGATTGAAATAAAAACAATATCATTTGCTGTCGGCAACTGCATGAGAAAAACCAGCTGTATGATATTTATCGCTCATCATCCGAACACCAAAACTGTTGCTTTTTCTTTTTCTCCTTTATAAAAACCGTTTAGGCTGAAAGAAATCACACCATTAGTATCTTCAAAATTCGCCATCACACTGCAAAAATTAAATGACAATCTATACCCATCATGAATATTCTAAAGATATAAGTTCACTAAATTGTATGCATTTAAAAGAAGATATAAGCATCGCATCTTTCAAACAAATCATTGAATGTCAGCACCAACCCTATTGGATGTCTGCCACCAAAATTCCTAATCCAAAAGGCATAAAAACAACAGTTGTTGGACAGTATACACCCAAGCTTAATAAGGATCTATTTATGTGAAACTGTAACAGAATATGCTGTTTGATTAAAATCCGTGCATTAGTTTTTGAGATACAGCTTTCGCGAAAATCATGGAAAATGTGCTGCCTATTGGATAATATAAACCACACACACACAAAACAACGCAAAAACCTAATCAGCAACAAATTATGTCAACATCTAACTGAATCTAAAGTTTGATGAAAATCCTTGCATTAGTTCTTCAGATAGAGTTATTGCGAAAATCGCAGAAAATGCAGTGCCACAATTACACCAAAACTTAATCAGCAACAATTTATGTCAATATCAAATTGAATCTGAAGTTTTATGAAAGTCCGTGCGATACTTCTTGAGAAAAAGCTATAACGGAAATTATGAAAAATGCAGCATTACAGCGCTACTTATTGGGCTATAAACAACCAAACCCTAAACAGTAATACTTATATAAACATCTAACTGAATCTGAAATTTGATGAAAATTTGTGCATTAGTTCTTCAGACAGAGCTATTGCAGAAATTGTGAGAACTCAGCATAGCAGTGCCACCTGTTGTGCGATTTACACCAAAAACTAATCAGCACCAATTTACAAAGTGTAACTGAATCTGAAGTTTGGCAAAAATCCATGCATTAGTTCTTGAAATAGAGTTATTGCAGAAATCGTAAAAAATGCAGCACAGCAGCACTAGCTGACGGACAATTTACACAATTTATAATGAGGTATACCTAAAACTAACATTTTGTTAAATTCCGTGCATTAGTTCTTGAGATAGAACACCTACAAAATTTGCGTCACATACAAACAAACAAACATTTTCTAAAAATAGTCAAATCGTGTTCAGGACTTTCTAAACATATAAATCCGTTGAAACCCGAAAGTCAATACTTTCAATATTCAATAATGCTCTGGCCCCCCCTGCTTGCTACGCTCACCAAGGTATTATATTATATATACCACACATGTGTTACACAAATGTCCATTTTTAAAAGAAACTGTAAGGAGAAAAAAACACGCTTCATAGAATTAAAAATATCTGCATGTTTAAAATAGACCTTAGAATAGACATTAATAAATATTATATCACTCACTGTTGGCAATTGCATGCGAAAACCAGACATATGATATTTATTGCCCATCATCTGAACACCGAAATTATTTTCCTTTTTAAAAACAGTTTAGGCTGAGAGAAATCACATCGTGTATCATGATAGTATCATGATAATCGAAAACGAGGATTTGATATTTCATATCACGATTGAAGCTGGTAGAATCTTGAGTAGTCATCATGGTTTAGAATGAGAGAAATCACACCGTTTGTATCATGATGATCAAAACCGATTATTCGGTATTTAATATCATGGTTGAGGCTTTGAGAGTCTTGAGGAATCATCATGGATTAGGCAGGGAGAAATTACCCTGTTAGTATCATGATCATCGAAATCGTGTTTAATATCATGGTTTAGAATGGTAGAATAATGAGTACTCAAAGTTGAAGAAGTGCTAATTGCAGTTTAATGAAAAAGTATGGTAATCGCGGTTTACATCACGATTATGATATTCGTGATATACCGTTGTATAACATTTTTTATATCATTATCACGATTTATATTTTATATTGATTTTATCAGTTTTATCGATATATCGCCCAGCCCTAGTTATGCCCAGCGTACATCTTTCCTTGTTTTGCTGTGTTGTTTGTAATTTTTGTTCCATCTGTTTTGTTAGTGCCCATGTTTCCCCTCCAAAAGTTAGTACAGGCAAAACACATTAGTTAAACACCTTTCTTTTCAAACAAAGATGTATGTTACTCGTCAGAATTATTTTTTTCTTCCCTAAAGCATTCCATCCATTTCTTATTCTTCTATTGATTTCATTCATGATACTGTTGTCCGATGATATTTCCTGTCCAAGGTACACATAATTCTGCACTTCTTTAATCTCAGTGTTGTTGTAGATGACTTTCTTTCTAAATGCAAATGAATTGAACATCACCTTAGTCTTTTTTTAATTTATTTTTAATCCCACATTAATGCTAGCTTCTGCCAAATCTTTTAGCATGTTTTCCAATTCTTCAGGGCTGTTACTGAAAATTAAAATGTCAGCAAACCAGAGATGACTTAGATATTCTCCATTTATTCTAATCCCTTTGTTTTTCCAATTCAGCTTCTTGAAAGTATTTCCTAAGACAGCCGTAAAAAGCTTAGGTGAAATCGTGTCTCTTTGTCTTACACCTCTTCCAAACTTGATCTTCGCTTTTCCTTTATCCAAGCGGATGGTTACTGTTGTGTTCTTGTTAAAATCTTCTTTGTTATACTTGATCTAAGGTTTGTCTATACCGATTTCCTCGAGAGATTGTACTACTCCTGATGTGTAGGTCGAATCAAATGCTTTTTCATAATCGATAAAGACAAGGCAGAGAAGTAAATTATATTCCTTATGTTTTTGTATGAGTTCCCTTACTGTTTGAATATGATCCATTTTGCAAAATCCACTTTGGAATCCTGCTTGTTCTCTAAGTTGAGCTGATTCAAATCTTAACTTTGGTGAAATTTTTATAAATCACTGACAGTAAGCTGATCAGATGGTAATTTTTAATGTTTTCCTTCTCCCTTTTCTTGTTAAGTCCATCTTAGTCAAGTTTTCTTTCCACCACTGCATTATTCCAGTCTTCTGGTACATCTGACTTTACTAGACATTTGGAAAACAATAAGGCTAGCATTTTTGCAAATTGTTCTCCTTCTTCTTTGGTAAGGTCAATTGTAATTCCATCTTTGCCAGGGCATTTACATTTTTTCGTTCATCTGATGACTTGTAAAACTTCATCTGTCATCACTGAGATTATCTCTTCAGTTTCTGTTGTGTTTTCTCGTGTATCACGTTGTTTGATTTCCCTTTGATATTAACATTTATATAGATTGTTATAGAATTTTTATATAGATCTTCTATTTCATCATTGATTTTGGTGATCTTGCTGCCTTCTTCAGTGCAAAAATATATACCTTTTCTTTCAACACGCAGTTTGCGCTTAGCTGATTTCAAACATTTGTTATCATCTAGAACTTTTTGACAAGATCACAGTTAAATTTTCTGATATCTTCTGTATCACATTTTCTTACCACTTTACATAATTCTGCATATTTAACTCTTTATTTGGGATTTTTTTTTTTCTCACTTTAACCCTTAAATGCCAGATTTTTCAAAAATCATTGTAATAATTTTTTCGGCTTTCATTTTTTAAATAAATCATGAGAAAAATACTTTTAAAAATCATATTTTGTTTTAAGTATGATTTACGGCTAAAAAACTGTTTGTTACTATTCGGCAATACTGGTCTTTAATTGAAAAAATAATTTTCCTTGATAAAATTCTGTGATGTCTGGAAACGTTTAGATTAATTTCTCTTTCGATTCTTTTGGCGCCAACGCCATACGTCACGTGGTATGCGGGCGCGCGCGGAGAGAGAGGTGGATATTTTTTTTTTTCAGAGTAAAAGTGATTTTTGAGAAGGGTAGCCGAGCCGTGCATGTTGGCCGGCGTGTTTTTTGGATTTGTGAAAACGGAAGTATATCGGGTGCTAAGAGCACCAAAGGATTATAATTTGAGTAGTTTGTAATACAAGTTAATAATATAGTGAAGTGTAATTCGTGGAGTTTAATATGAAGGTTGTGCACCTTGTGAAACCCTTTCTTTTTTTTCAGTGTAAATAGTCATCATCATTGTGTCGTCTTGTAATGTCTTCATGTTCTTTTTAAATAAACTCAATAATCTTTGATTAAAAAAAAGGAGTGCTATTTTTAATAAGCTATACACCACGTGGGATGGTCAGAGGAGTGGCGCCGACTTTACACGCTCTCATTTCCGAAGCACCAGAGCTCCTATTAAAAGTAAGCTGCACGTTTATTTATTTTTAATTGAAGATAGTGTTTGAAGATATTTTAAATAGATAAAGAGAAAAGTATATGATTTATTTTTATGATTGATTTAAGCATGTCAGAAGAAAGTTGCTATTTATTGCAAGTATGACATTTATTGCTTGATTTATTTATTTAAGATGATAGTATCGGTTATAAGTAGAGTTTATTATAAAAGTGTTTGAAATTGAAAAAGAAAAATGTTTAGCATTAAAGGGCTGAAAAAAGAAGATTTAGTTGTGGTCGCAACCGAATTAGGTTTAAAGGTAGAATTAGAGCATAGAATTGTAGATTTGAAAACACTCATTGAGGGAAGCGACCAATTTGCTAAGGATGCTGAATTTGTAAAGGAATTTTTAATTACCACTGTATCAGATAGGATAGAAAAAGAAAAACGTGAAGCCGAGTTACTAAAAATTGAGAAAGAAAATGTTAAATCGGAACAGAACACTGCTGTAGAATTAGAGAGAACAAAGTTAGAAGTCATTAAAGCTCAATTAGAAATGGCGAAGATAACAGATGATAAGAATTTGGATTCGGGGGTGGATGGACAAAAATCCCATACTAATTCTTTAGAATCTTTAATTAAAAGTGTTAGAACCCTGAGTATGCCAGTCCCGACTAAACCGGAAGCGTGGAATTTATTTTTTAGTTCGCTCGAAAAGGCATTCGAAATGAAAAATGTTTCGGAGGAGTTAAAAGTTGAAATTTTACTAAATTTAATGGGTGAACGGGCGGCACATTTATTAGTTTATGTCAATTCAAATGAAATGAAGAGTTATTCGAAGGTTAAGGCTTTAATTTTAAAGGAATTTCAACCTACCCCGGAAGCTTGTCTAGAAAATTTCCTTACGGCAAAAAGAATGAAAAATGAAAACCATTTACAATTTGCAAGCAGAATCCGAGCTAATTGGGAATTTTATTGTCATCTTAGGAAAGTAAATGATTTCGATACGCTTAATGAATTGGTTGTTACCGATAGATTAATGAGTTCATTAGATTCAGAAACGCGGAGTTATGTTAAATTAAAGCAAATGGATGACTGGTTAAAACCACGCCAAATCGCGGAATTATGCGATAATTGGTTTACTTCAAAAGGTAGAACTTTTTCGGAATTATATGATAGACCGATAAAATCCTTTCGTAACTATGATGAACACGGAAGTGTGAATCATGGGAAATATCTCCCACCTCATATCAGAAATAATGTTCTTTCTCGCGAAAGAAAAACTAATGACATTTGTAGGCTATGTAAACAAACAACTCATTTACGTTTCTGCCCGAATAATAAAGATAAAAATAAAATGGGGAATTTTCGAAATCAAACGAAAAAGGAATCGGGTATTGAGAAAAATAAACATGATGATAAATTAGTTGCTAAAGTGACAGCTTTATGTTCTGAGAATGAGGCAATAAATACGCAAGCTTTGCAGTATCAGGATGTCTTGTTAGGGGGGCGGAAAATAAATACATTAATCGATAACGCGGCCGAAATTCCAGTCGTTAATTCAAATCAAATACCGGATTCATTTAGAAATAATGAAAATTCAAAAATTCAGTTGATATCTGCCTTTGGAGAAAAAATAACCGCTGACCTTATAACTTTACCTATAGCTTTAGATTCCGGAGACTCAAATAGTGTAGTTAACAGCGTAGATGTTTTGTTCGCAGCAACAGATAAATTATATGGGTCATGTATTATCACGCCAACGATTTATGAAATATTACGATCAGTTCAGAGTGGAGGGGAAGAAAATAGATTAGATGGTGTGTCTACGGAGGAGTTGCAGTCAGAAAGGGGGGGAAGAAATTAAATGTGAAAAAGCAGGGTGTAGTGAAAGGGAGCATCAAAGTATGAATGATGAGAATTTATGTTTATTAAGTCAAAATGAAACTGCAGGAAAAGAGTTAATGATTAGCTGCATTGAAAAGAAAGATAATAGCGAAGATTTAAATGTGGGTCGTCAATCAGATGCGAGTATTTACAGGGCGCAACAGAAAAGTTGCGAATCGTTACAGGGAGCTTTCAAAGATGCAGAAAAAGAGAAAAATGGGTTTGTTATAGTAGATAATTTGCTTTATCATAGGGAAAGAGTTTCGGAAAATCAAGTTATGCAATTAGTGGTACCAAAGGTGAGGAGGGGGGAAATTTTAAAAATTGCGCACGAATCAATTTTCGCTAATCATCTTGGCATGAAAAAAACAAAAGAGAGAATTCGTTATTCATTTTTTTGGCCAGGAATGTCGCGGGATGTGGAAGAATATTGTGCGTCGTGTAAGGATTGCCAACTACGGAGCAGGGAGAGGGCTAGCGATCAGATACCCATTGTCCCAATTGAGAGACCGGAACTTCCGTTCGACGTTGTAAATATTGACATAATTGGAAAAATTGAACCTCCGTCAGCGCGTATGCATCAATACGTACTTACTTTGGTAGATCAACATTCGAGATGGCCAGAGGCAGTTCCGTTACGGACAATTACGGCTAAAGCTACGTGCGATGCATTGTTAGAGATATTTATGCGGACAGGAATACCCCGCGTAATAGCGAGTGATCAGGGTAGAAATTTTATATCAGGGTTAATACAAGAGTTTCATGCTAGGCTGGGGGCGGCTCCTAGATTTGCTACGCCAGGGCACCCACAGAGCTCGGGATTAGTTGAAAGGTATAATCAGGTATTGAAACGTATGTTACACCATATAATTCATAGTGACCCTAAAAATTGGGATAAACACATCCCCTATTTATTATTTGCGTATAGAGAAATTCCGAATAGCACTACGGGCGTATCGCCATTCAAATTAATGTACGGAAGGGAGGCCAGAGGGCCACTGGCGGTATTAAAATCTACATGGGCAGGCGAAATCCCACTACCTATAAATCTAGGAAAGAGCGCGACCGAATATCTCCAGGAGTTAAAAATTAATTTAGAAAGGGCGGCGGAACAAGCGGCAATAGTGTCGGAGGTTAAGCAAAGCTCGTATGCGAAGTACGCTAATCGAAGAGCGATTTACAAGGAATTTAGACCGGGGGACCAGGTATATTTATTAATTCCGGACTCCACGAACAAACTTTACACGAGGTGGACAGGGCCAGCCGAAATAGTGGCGCGATGTAACCCTGATTCTTACAAAGTGAAATTAATGAACGGTAATGTTAGAAATGTCCACGTAAATAAGATAAGAAAATTTACTCCTAGGGTACAGGCGGTGGGTGTGATCTTCGAAAATGAGGAAGAATTAGGGGAGGTCCATCCCACCCCCAGTATGAAAGATAACTCCGACCTATTCAATATAGAAGAAGTTGATTTAAGTCATTTAGGAAAGGTGGAGAAAGAAAAAATGTTAGATTTATTGTATAAATATAAAGGACTATTTTCTAGAAAAGTGCAAATAGCTAAGGTAGGAGAGCATAAAATAAGAATAAGTGACGCAGAAAAGAAAAAGCCGTATGTTTACAGAATCCCTGAGACCTTGAAACCTCAAGTAGATAAACAAATTGAGGAGTTATTGGAACTAGGTCTGATTGAAGAAAGTGGGGCAGAGGCGCCACACCCAGTAGTTTGCGTAATGAAGAAGGATGGGGCCTTGCGACTATGTGTAGATTTTCGAGTGCTTAATGCAGTTACAGTGACTGATGATTTCCCAATGGAAAATGCCACCGATCTATTGTTCAGTATTGGCAGGGCCAATGTCATAACTACAATAGACTTACTCAAAGGGTATTGGGCCATACCACTAGAAGAAGAGAGTCAAAATTTAGCATGTTTTAAAACTCACAGGGCTCAGTATCGCTTCAAGGTAATGGCCTTCGGGCTCAAAAACGCAGCTGCGACTTTTCAACGAGAAATGAACAGAGCACTGTCCGATTACAAGGAGTTCGCCAGAGCATATATAGACGACATAGCCGTCTTTTCTGAAACATTTGCTGAACATCTGGTGCATTTAGAAAATATATTTTCTAAGTTATCAGACTTGAGATTTTCAGTCAACTTGAAAAAATGTGAATTCGCAAAACCGCAGATTAAGTACTTAGGACATATCATCAGGTCCGGCAGCCATCGGACCGACCCCGGAAAAGTGGAGGCTATTCGAAGGCTAGCTGTGCCTCAAACGAAAAAACAGTTGAAAAGTGTCCTTGGTCTATGTAATTATTATAGAGATTACATTCCTAAATATGCTGAAGTAGCATATCCTCTAACAGAACTGACGAAAAAGAAGAGTCCAGAACAGTTGTGTTGGTCAGAAGACCACGATCGGGCGTTTAATGAGTTGAAAAGAGGTCTTATCGAAGCACCTAGTCTACATACTCCCGTTATAGGAGTACCATTTGTCATCGAGTGCGACGCATCTGCAATCGGCATCGGCGCGTGTTTATCGCAGCGAAAAGACGGAGTACTGTACCCGGTTAGCTATGCCAGTCAAAAGCTCACCAAAACTCAACAAGCTTGGCCGACGATAGAAAGGGAGGCCTATGCGGTCATCTGGAGTCTCAAGAAGTTCGAAACGTGGATTTTTGGATCACCTGTGGAACTTATCACCGATCATAATCCACTAACTTTCATCACCAAAAATGCCCCCCAATCTTCCAAACTGCAACGATGGGCACTAGCACTGCAAAAGTATGACATTGTAATTTCGCATCGACCAGGTGCCAAGTTGATAAATGCAGACGCACTATCTAGACTTGAAACTGTTGAATAAGAAAACAAACTGTAAAAAACTTTCATGAACTATTTGATAAGTGACTGTGTACTTTAAAGTTTTGATCCAAAATTTATTTAGTGTGTTACTACAACTTTTGTTTCCTTTTATATGTTTTATTTGTTATTGCATTTATTATTGTTATTATTAAGTATTAATTCTGTTTTGTATTAGTAGGTAAGACGAGTTTTAGGCAGAGTGCCCAGATTCTTCAGACATGTAGTTTGTATATTTTTTTTTATATGTATTTGTTAACTTTTATTTTTATTTGGGTAATTTGTTTAAAAAAAAAATTGAGTATAAGGACGTCTCCAGACTAAATTTCAGATAGAAAATTGAGGGACCCCCTCCCCCATTTTCAATCTTGGATGGGGGGTGTGATGTCTGGAAACGTTTAGATTAATTTCTCTTTCGATTCTTTTGGCGCCAACGCCATACGTCACGTGGTATGCGGGCGCGCGCGGAGAGAGAGGTGGATATTTTTTTTTTCAGAGTAAAAGTGATTTTTGAGAAGGGTAGCCGAGCCGTGCATGTTGGCCGGCGTGTTTTTTGGATTTGTGAAAACGGAAGTATATCGGGTGCTAAGAGCACCAAAGGATTATAATTTGAGTAGTTTGTAATACAAGTTAATAATATAGTGAAGTGTAATTCGTGGAGTTTAATATGAAGGTTGTGCACCTTGTGAAACCCTTTCTTTTTTTTCAGTGTAAATAGTCATCATCATTGTGTCGTCTTGTAATGTCTTCATGTTCTTTTTAAATAAACTCAATAATCTTTGATTAAAAAAAAGGAGTGCTATTTTTAATAAGCTATACACCACGTGGGATGGTCAGAGGAGTGGCGCCGACTTTACATTCTATAATGTTTAACACACAAGAATTTTAGGAACTATAATAAGAAATAAATTTTACTTGCTCACTGCAGAACAAAATAGGGTATTTCGCAAGCTTCCAAACAAAACAAAAAGAACATGTAGCAACAGTTTGAAAAAGAAATATATCTTTATTCTTAAACAGCACAAGTGTTGCCATCTACATGTTGAAAATCGATTTAATAATATTTTCAGAATGTATTTTATTGGCGACATTAGGCATTATAGCTTCAATATTATTCTAACAGTATTTTAGACCCTAATTTTGGTATGTTGCCGAAAAACAACACCCGGCATTTAAGGGTTAAATTCTCTGCATTTCTTCATCAACCTTCTTGTTTCTTCTGTTACTTTCTTTGTCCGCTTTACTTGTGCTTCACTAGCTACCTCTCTTGCAATTTCTTGTAGAGTATTGGTTAGTTTCTTATTCATTATTGTAACATCTTGCTCTTCTTCTAAAATTGATTGAAGTACTTGGAAACGGTTTTTAAGTTCCAAATGAAACTCTTATTTGTGTTTCTGGAGATTTATAATATCGGCTAATTTCTTTGAGTGTTGCAAAAGCTTCATTTTTTCCACTGTAGTATTTAACAGCAGTTTGCATCTAACCAGCCTGTGATCGCTTCCTCTATTGAAGTGATTGAGCAATTCTCAATAAGGAGCTTTTCATTTGTCATGATGTAGTTGATTTCACTTGTTGAGCCATTTGCATTATGCCATGTCCATTTTCTTTGTGGCTTTTTCTCGAAAAATGAATGTATTATGCATCCTTTTTTCATGATGTCCTATTGAGAATTCACCTTCGAATAGATACAGCACTGCTACAGTAAAAGCTTCTTTTTCATTTGGGCACACCATATACTAATATATGATTTATCATTGTTTGAAAATTAATAATAAAAAATTATGAACTGTGTATGGATTTTTATGTAAATTTTAATATCAGTATATTAAATAAGTTTTCTTCAATCTAGGTGACCAAACAGTTAAAAATAAAATTATTCCGAATTGGCGTTCTGACCCAGCATATATCCCACTATTTGATGATGAAAAAGAGAAAATTGAATTTGAAGAACATCTGAAATCCATTGACTACAGCTTTGTTGATAATATGTATAAAATTGTCCAAAGGAAAAAGAATTATACAAATGGTACAAGTGTAACTTTTTCCTGTGATTTTTGTAAGAAGGTAATGGATTAATATTTTATTCACTGTTTAATTATTTTTTCCCATATTTGGGTTGTTATTAATTTACCTAGCTTAGAAATATTTATTTATTAAAGATATTTTTTTCTTTTGGTAATTTGGTTACATGACATTAATAATGTCATGTTTGAGCTTCAATTTATTAAGTATAGATGGCAGCATCAAAGTTTCCTTTCCTCCCACAATTCATTTTCAGAGAATTCTGTTCTGTTTACTTTTGTGTCATGTGACTGACGTTTGTAAGCGTTGTGATGTGTTTGTGAAATGATTATTAAATGTTTATCTGTCTACGATATGCTTTGTCCATTAAGAATTATGTTAATTATTATTAATTAATTACTAAATATATAAAAAGTGTCGACGATGGATAGAAATGAAATATTTGTACCAGAAAAAGTTTACTGAAAAGGAGAATTGTGCCGATGAAAATGGCTATACTTCTGGTTTAAATGTTCTACGGTTCAGTGCAATACTGCAATGCTATATTAATACTTCATAGTCTTCTACAGTATTTACGGCGGTGGTAAGTGCTATATTACATTTATTTTACATTTTTACACTTTTGCTACATTTAATAAAGTAAAATGTTTACCCATTTCAAGGAGTTTGATGAAAAAGTAGAATTTTTCACAACTTACGTGAAAAGATTAGAACAAAATTTTGTTCTGCATGACATAACAGAACAGAAAAAAGTTCCTGCTCTTTTATCATTATTAGGACCGAAATTATATGGTTTATTATGTGATTTATGTGTATCTAAGAATTGTGAAACCTGTAGGTTATGTTAAAGTAAATGTTACTTAGGAAAATAAAGCTAGAAAGTTAAAATTGTATTTGATGAAAGAAGATAATTTTCCATTATTATTTGGTAGAGATTGGGTATCTGAATTTGATATTTTCCCACATAATTTAAAATCAGTATATGTGAATGAAGTTGTAAATCATTCTGATAAATTACAAGGTTTGTTACAGGAATTTTCTGATTTATTTACTCATAAGCCTGGGGTGATTAAAGGTTTACAGGCAGAACTTTATTTTAAAAAAGATACTACACCCATATTTTGCAAAGCTAGGACTGTTACTTATGCACTACGTGCAGCAATCAATGAAGAATTACAAAATTTACAAGACGCAGGTATTAAACCAATTACAAACAGCAGGTGGGCAACTCCTATAGTTGCAGTGATCAAGCCTAATGGGAAAATTTGGTTATGTGGTGATTTTAAAGTAACATTAAATAAATTTCTGAAAGTAGAAAAATATCCTTTACCTAAAATAAAAGATATGTTAGCTACATTAGGTGGTGGTGTACATTTTACAAAAATTGATTTAAATCAAGCTTATCTTCAGTTTCCTGTAGATGAAAAATCACAAGAATTATTGACCATTAATACACCAAAAGGATTATTCCAATTCCTTAAATTACCCATGGGTCTTCCTAATTCTCCTGCTATATGGCAAAGAAAAATTGAGCACATTTTAAGAGGAATTGAGGGAGTTACAATTTTTATAGATGATATTGGGGTTACAGGTGAAACAGATGAAACTCATTTACAAAGATTAAAGCAAGTATTAGAAAGATTAAGGGATTATAACATTAGAATAGATAAAGAAAAATCCTTCTTTATGGCAGATGAGCTTACTTATTGTGATTATAAAGTTGATAAACATTGTATTCATAAAACACAAGATAAAAATGAAGCAATTTTAAATGCTCCAAGACCAGTAAATGTATCTCAGGTTAAAGCTTGGCTTAGTTACATATTATGCTAAGTTTGTACCAAACTCATCTACTATTGCAAATCCTTTAAATAATTTGCTTAAGAAGAATGTTAAATTTAATTGGTCTTATAAATGTGAACAAGCATTTAAAAGTATAAAAAAAGAAATTACTTCTAACAGGGTTCTTATTTACTTTAATCCTAAATTACCTTTCGTTTTAGCTACTGATGCTTCTCCTTATAGTATCTCTGCAATTCTTTCGCATATGATGCCAGATAACACTGTAAAGCCTATTGGGTTTGTGTCCAGAACTTCGAATAATGCAGAAAAACGGTATAGTCAAGTTGATAAACAGGCACTAGCTATTATATTTGGTGTGAAGAAATTTTTTCAATATTTGTATGGCAACAGGTTTACCTTATTTACTGACAGTAAACCTTTAGTGTCTATTTTTTCTCCCTCTAAAAGTATTCCTGTTTTATTGGCGGCTAGAATGCAAAGATACATAATTTATTTACAAACGTTTCCATATGATATCTGTTATAAAAAATCTACTCATCATGGAATTGTTGATGCTCTTTCACGACTTCCTTTACGTAGTGAAGATTTACCTCAACAATTTAATTCAAATGATGCAATTAATGAATCTGAAATTCTTCAAATTAATCAACTCTTTATCTTGCCATTAAATTCTAAATCTATTGCTTCATCTACAAAATCTGATCCCCTTTTACATCACATTTTTCATCACCTCATTTCTGGTTCTGAAATTCCTAAAAATTTACTTTTTGGTGGTAAACAAGAAGAATTTACTCTTCAACATAGTTGTATTTTAAAAGGATGTAAGGTTCCCTGAAATTCATAGAAACCAAATCTTAAAAGAATTACACTTTGGTCATTTTGGTATAGTTAAAATGAAGTCTTTAGCCCATAGTTTTGTATGGTGGCCAGGTATAGACCAAGATATTGAAGTTCTTGCACAAAATTGCACTTTGTGTAAATTTGAAAAATAATCCTCCCAAAGTTGATACACATCATTGGGAATGGCCTACAGTTCCATGGCAAAGAATTCATTTTGATTATTTTGGTCCTGTTATGGGAAAAATGCTTCTTTTAGTGGTTGATGCCCATAGCAAATGGCCAGAAGTTTTCCAATTTCTTTAGTACCAGATAATGCTAAACAGTTTACATCTGAAAAATTTGAGATATTTTTGAGAAATCATGGTGTAAAATATAAGTTCAGTGCTCCATACCATCCAGCTACAAATGGACAGGCAAAGGTATATGTGCAAATTCTCAAACGTGGATTAAAAGCCTTAGCTTCCAAACCTGGTATTTTAGAAATGAAATTAAATAGCTTCCTTTTGCAATATAGGAAGATGCCTCATGTTACAACGGGGGAGAGTCCTGCATCTCTATTTCTAAAACGTCATATAAGAACAAAAATAGATTTAATACAGTATGACTTCAAAAATCCGGCAGAAAAACCATCTTTTCCCTTCCCTTTTTCTTTTACATTTTCGAGTTATGATAGAAGAAAAATAGCAATTTTTTATGAATTAAAAACTTCAAGATCAAAAGTGTTGAAATGCAAAAAAAAAAAAATTAAATTTGACATTTTTTTTTCATTTGTCAGAGGCAATTATTTTTTGTGAATAAATTTTCATAGCGCTGCACCGTTGCTCAAAAATGGCGTGGTGACTAGTACACAAGTTCTTTAGAGTCTCTCTTCTGACACTGTGCTAAATAGTATCGCTGATAACGATAGTAGCAGTTCCTAAGACGAGGATGAACAACAGGCAGAAGAAAAAGGTGTCAATAGAAAAATGCATAAATTTGACTGGAGAATTAATAACTGCTTTAAAGAACAAGACTGTATTTCTGGAATAGGGATTCTTCATTTGTATGAAATACAAGAAAAACTTGTTAAAGAACGGCTAAAAAAATTGAAACAAACAAAATTGACATCGATGTTTCCGAAATTACATGAGAACAAATAATTTCACTTTTTATTAGATTTTTTTTTCTGTAACACAGAAAATATCAATTAATGTAAGGTTTTATATTTAATTTTCTCTTTTTCTTACATAATTATCACTTAATAATGAATTTTGATATTCCTAGTTACTACTTTTGACATTCCTTCAAAAATTCGGCATAGTCTTGGTCCCGATGATGCTGGATTTTTGAAGTTTGTAGTACTAAATGTTACAAATTTCGTTCATGATAAACAAGATGTGAAAAAGTCCAAAGTTAAAATAAAAGAATTTGAAATTAACCAGAAACCAAGTGGAAAATTGGTCGAATAATAACACAAGAAGGAAAATTACATTATAGAGTTCAAGTTGGTTCGAATATTTGGAAAAGGCATGTTGATCAAATAACAAATGTAGGTTCAGAGATTTCTTTAGTTAATGCTACCAATTCTGAAGAAAGTGATACAGGAAATTTCAGAAGTGAAAATGCAATTGTGAAACAAGGTGATTTTCCACCAATACAGTACAGTACAATACAGTATCGCAGATCAACAACCAGTTGATTTTCATGAGCCAGGTACTCCAGGTCCTGCACCAACTGATTTTCATCCTGATTTTCCAAAACCTTCTGTTCCCACTAGTTCAATAGTTGATGCTGCTGAAATTGTAAAATCTAATTCTTCAAAAATAAATATCGAAATATTCAGCCGAACCAAATACTTAAAAAAACTTTTAAAACATATATTTTAAACCTTATACAATTTCTATGTTTAACAGTCAACTTATAAAGATATTCAGAATAATTAGAAACAAAATCATATTTAAATAAAAGAGAATGTTTTTACATTATTTATTTGCTGTTTCTTAAGTATTATTTAAGAAAATTAGCCAATCATGAGGATTTTCATAGGAATTAATTATGTACAAATGCAAGTTCCTCAACATTGTCCAGTAAATAATCTGTTTCATGCTAAGATTTTAAGAACAACGTTTACAATCTCTGAAAATGATTGCCCACTCCAGACACCGATCTAGGATGCATTTAAAAACTTCCTTGCTTAATCAAAGAGAGTAGAACAGTTATTCTTGCTAAGTTGTCACCATATAAAATTTGAATCGATTGTATTATTTATTAACTTTTACTTTAGTCTCTTCCTGACAAGCAAATATATATATATCCTGTACAATTTTTCTTCCAATTTTTTCACAATCTCTCTTTGATTTTAAAATGTTTGTTTTAGAATTTAAGAAAATTTTATTCATTTGTTTTAATTCTCAGAAGAAGCTATGAAATTTAAAATTTTATTAATTAAAAATTTTTTTTATAACTATCTTCTTCGTAAATAACTCAAAACAGATTTTTTTCAGCATAAAGTTTACTTGAAAAAAACTCTTGTGTATTAGAATAAAAATTTCTGTTTTAAATATTATGTAAAATTGTTTTAAAATTTAACATTTTAATGCCTTTAAACTTTGAAATATAAAAGCATTCAACAAGCCGAATAGTTACTATTCGGCAGGCCGAATATTCGGTATTCGGCCTAGCAGTTACTATTCAGCTAGCCGAATATTCGGTATTCAGCCAAAATCACTATTCGATGCATCCCTAATTATTATTAATTACTTATTAAAAATACAAAAAGTAACATAGTCATTTCACAAGGTGAACGACATGAAATGAATTTTACTATGATTCTCTTCAAAATTACACTTTTATGCATACATGTTACCTGAAGTTTTAATAATGTCATGTTCTGCATTAGGTATATTTCTATTACCATCCAACTAATATACGACTAATATAAAACTAGTATGTTGTGCCTATCACAAAACTTTTTTCTATTAAATCAAATTATTTGCAACAAAAATTAAATAACAATCTATCTGTTCTTGTTCGTTTTTAACACTTTCCAACAAAGTTGAAAAGTGTTTATGACTTAGGTTTGTCTGTCCGCGCTCTAACTCTCGTAAATATACTCGGATTGCCCTGAAATTTTTGGATGTCATTGATGTTTACCATAGCACGTTCCCTATTTCAAATGAAGTTTGTAGCATGTTTAGTTCATTTACAGGGACAGTCAAAAGTTTTACGTTGCATTACGGCCTATGGGAAAAAATTGTTTAAAATGATTTTTAATGATGTTACATGCTTTCAAACATAGTAAAATTTATATGCATTTATGTATAGCATTAAAATATGCATTCTGCAGAATATGCGGAGCAAAGAATAGTTATTATTCATTTATAGGGCCACACAAAAGTATGCCAATACATAATGATATAGGGGTGGAGGGAATTGCTTGTGACGTATTTTAATTATGTTAAATTATTTCATTTATAATTATATTGACATATGTCGTTGAGGTTTCCTATAACTGATTTCATGTATAATTCGAAGTGCATAACATTTACAGGGACACACAAAAGATTTCAAATACTATATTGTATCCGAAGTACTGTACAGTAGCGATGATTGCTGGAAATGCATTTTTAATTATGGTATGTGCTTCTATGTTTTGCTATATTTATGTGTAGTATATGGTGTGTATAAATGCCATTATTCATGTACAGGGCTACACAAAAGAATTCGTAGTGGTTATTGGGTATGAGAGCAAATTGCTTAAAGGTGGTTTTTAAATAAATTATGCATTTTTATGCTGAACTGCATTTAGTTTACTAAGAAACGTTTGTAGAATATAGATAAAATGATACAGGGTCACGCAAAGAATTGGATACATGGCCATCTATAAATGATAATTTCTGGAAATGTGATTTCAGTAGTTTTAAGAGTGTTTTAGTTTGAAATAAAATTTAGCTAAATAGTGGTGTGTAATAAATGTACTAGGTGAACTACAAGTTGTAAAAAAATATTCAAGTATGTTACCATCTATTAGTATAAATTGCTGAAAGAGAAATTTTAACCTGTTATGCATTTTTTTGCTAAAGTAAATTTTCTCATTATATAGTATATATATCAACCTACAGATTATATACAGGGCTGTTCAAAAGAATTGAAATACATATTTGGCTATGGACAGTAACTGCTGAAATCAGTTTTTCAAATGTTTTATGTGTTTTCTAAAGTGTTTACTTAGTTATCTTCTTTACCTTAATTCCCTAAATAACGAAGTTTTGTTAAAGCATTCAGGAAGTGTTGGAAAGCGTCTCATAATCTATGCTTAATGCATGATTTTTCTTTCTTGTTAAATAGCTATCACAGAAATCATGAAAAACAGGGTATAGCAGTGACACCTGTTAGACAGGATGTACTAGTGCTCATGATTTGATACGTATTCCAGATATATGTTTAAACGATATACATATAATACGTTTCTATGAAATACGAATACCTTAAAATATACGTTTAAACGTATCCGGATACGTATAGGGATACATCAGTTTAAACGTTTATTTAAGCATACGTACATTTAAAGTATACGTATATTTCAAGTATCGTATTTACTTTGAATAACAATGGACCTCATCAGTGTTATGTCTCTAAATGGAGAATAAGCTGAAAATTGGTGGCGTTACCGTAGCAATCTGCATATTATGTTTCATACAAAAGATCTCGTTATTTTTCTCTATAAATATTTTAATTAATTTATGTTTCTTCTAATTTTCATTAAATTAAGTGATAAAATGTTAAATAAATTTGCTGGGACAGTTTAAATTGTTTTATAAATAAATAATAATTGCTGAAAGTAGCCATTATAATTTTTTAAATTATGTTCTCATAATGTTTTAAAAAATAAATGTGCTATTGGTTCTGTTCACGAACTGCTTGTCTGAGTAAACATGGTCATGTATACCTATTAAGGAAGCCATGTTTTGGAAGGATAAGCAGATGTAGCCATTGGTTTTGCCTGTTCTGAACGATAAAAGTATGAAATAATTAAATTATTTTTAAAAAGTACAAAATAATTAAATTATTTTAAAATTCCTTTGTCCTCTAACACCTACTCTGAGAGAGACCTAGACTTTTAGACCTACATTTTACCTATTGTGAAAAGAACCATTGTGTCACGTGAAACTGTGACATTTCCAATTCTGGTGTCCAATAGTGACATTTAACTGCACTGCCACAAAGACTGAGTATAAGTATCTCATTGTCAAGGTGAAATATGAAAGAGCATTTACATTGTTTTCATGTTGCTGGTGCAGTTTTGTTTTGGTTTAGATTTAAAAGGAGCAAAAAAAGCTGGATGTGGCATTATGCTTAAAAAAAGGGATGTCAGAACCTATTGCCTGCTATGTGAAGATGATATTGCAGAAAACACATTTTGTGCAACTGGTGGAGCAACAGGTCCAATCAGCAACCATTTAAAATGGATTCATTGTGTAAACCTCTTTTTAAACAACAGACCAAAGACCCGGGAAATACAATAAGTGAAGTAGACTTTTTTTACTTAAAGATACCTTTCATGTGAATAATAAAACCAGAAAAGGAACATTCAATTCTTGAACAATAATTAGTCATTACATCGTTTACAGCTGTAGCTAAATGCAAAACTCTGCTTTGGGATTAGATAATCGCTCTGCGTACTCTTGTACATTGCTCACTCTTGCACCACTTTACCTTACAACTTAAAATGCAAACTGACATTATCATTTCTAAGATGGACAGGTTTGGAATGAACATTATATATAGAAATAATTAATTCACATGTAATATTTCACTCCTATGTTGAAATTAAGAAAGCTCCTACAAATAGTGATTGACTTAAGAAAAAAATCAATTAAATTATCCCCTTTTTATCAGACTCCATTTAAAAAAAGAAAACCTGTAACTCCCTCCCATGCTTCCTGTGATATGTTTTAAGGCTCATATCCCCGTCCTTCCAATACTTTCATGTATTGGAACTGCGGTTCATAATTTAGCAAACATTTAGTTTCTCGCTTTATTCCGTTACTGCCTAAAAATCTTTACACTGCTCCATTGTTAAGAAAATTAGTAATTTGTATCAATGTAATTATGTAATGGCTTCATTTGGCGTGAAATCTTTATTCACAAATGTTCCTATTGCTAATGCTATATCAAGCTTGACAACCAGTTTAACAGAGCAGCAATTAAGTTTAATTTCAAGCTCAGAGGCAGAAAAAATATTTTGTAGGGGTGGAGGACTGACTTTGGTTTAATTGTTAACTTCTGTTAGCGGTCTCACAGACTGCTGCTTGTTTCAATTTTCACAGTTTAACTTTAGATACTAGTGAAATTTAGTTTCGTTTGAAGCCCTAGTACTATCACTAGAAACTTCTGTATCAATGAATTTTGATTATAACAGTCATGTACATAAAGTTTAGTACAGAAACAGTATCATATGAGTTAATTGAACCTTTTATTCATCTTTTGTTCAGGCAGGCGGTTTCAGAGACCACTCACAGTACTTATGCGACAATTTCTGCCACAGCAGTTAAGGGTTAAGTGTATTTTGGCTGCTTCTGTATTTACAATATAGTATGATCTTCTACTACTGAAATGATAATTTAATAATTATTAATAAACATAAATTAGGGGCTATACACATATAACGTTATCATTTAAGGGGTGGGGGGATCTGTTACTTGTTATCACAAGATATCTCTAGAGAGTGGGGGTTTATGTTTTGATATAATTATAATTTTTAATACCAAAACTTCTCATTTTAACTTTTTCTTCACTTCAGAATAGCCTATTTTCTTATGTTTGAAAGTTCAGTTTTCTAATTCAAATTTCATGCTTTTCTCATATTTTCTAATAATTTTTTATCGTCATATGTAAGATATACTTAGTAAAAAGATTGAATTATATTAGATTAATAAAGATATGTTTAGGCAAGTTTGGTTTAAAAAACATTTGCACTGGAACAAGATCCCTATTACTTTTAAATTATTTTGAAATTCAGTTTAAAAAATTTGAAATTAAGTTAGTAAAAAATATGTTTAAAGTGTCAATTTGATATTATTTTCTTATTTAACATTTACTTAGGTATTAGTGTACTAAAATGAATATTCAGTTATGTTTTTTTTTTTTTTTTTTTTTTTTTGTTATATGAAAAACCGTAAAACATTACAGACGTTTCTTGAAAATATTATAAACTGTGCTCCACTATATAACCACATCTGAATATCACAGCAAACGTATTAAAAGAAAAAAGTTTAAAAACATCTAAATATTAAAACACTTTTTAAGTATTGATATTTATAACTACTGTAAATTGAAATTCTAAAAATTTTACTTCTCTTTTTGAAGATTTACTCAAGAGCTAAAAGATATATTGGAAAATGACAGCCTGCTGTCGATCGACTTAGGTAGCGCCACTACAAAACAATCATTCAGTAGTGCAGAAACAGCTAGTGATGCAGGTGACAAATCTACTGCTCATTTCAGAGGAGAAATGAGGAATCAATCTCCCTTTTTCGCTCATAGGAAAAGACCTCGTAACTCTTTTGCATCTACAGGTCCTGGTTTATGTGCTCAACGATCAAAAGAGATACATCAAGTATTGGCTGAAATGATTAGCTCTTGTATGCTACCTTTGTCATTAGTGTCAAAACCGGTGTTTATTCAGTTTGTGGATATGTTAGAACTGACATACAAAATTTGCAAATAAGAGGCATTAAAGAAGTGACTGAGAATGTTAGAAGATAATGTAAGAGACCAAGTGTTTCAGCCTTTGTTGCCTGCACATCAGATTATTGGACCTCTCAAGCCCAACAATTGTACCTGACTAACTTCCCATATCATGGATAAGAAATGGACGCCAAAATCGTGTACACTCACAACCCAACCCAGCTAATGGAAGAGCAGCACACATCTGAAAATCTCCATAATGCAATGGAGGAAACTTTTACAAGATGGGATCTTAAGGAAAAGATGTCTGGTAAGCAATTGTGACCGATAATGCAATTAATATTGTAAATGCTGTACAAAAATTGAATAACGTGTTTCAGGAAGATATAACGTATGCGGCACATATTATTCAGCTTGTTATTAATAAAGGCCTCAATGATCCATTAATTCAAGAGTTGAGCGAAAAGACTTGAAACTTGCTGGGACTTTTACATACCATAGCTTCAACAGCGTTGAAATAAAAACAGAAACAACTAAATATAAATCAACTTAAATTAATTCAAAGTGTCAAAATCCAGTGGAACTCTGAGCTTTAAAAAATGGAACGCATTTTTTTAGATCGAACCCCTATCGCCATTGTTCTAGCTGATCGGCCTCTTACATCTTCTGTTGTGGCTAAAAAATTAGAAATTATGGAAGAGGATTGGATACGAATTGAAGAACTAGTTAAACTTCTCAAACCTTTATAAATGGCCACGGCGGCTTTTTGTGGTGAAAGCTGTTTGTCCAATTGACAGTAAAGTAATAAGCAATTACATGAAACAGACTGATAATGATACTATTATGGCCAAAAATTTCAAGATGGCCGTACGATTAGAGTTAAAAAATAGGTTTAAGCTGGACTGGAAAAAATACTTTTGTTGTGAATACTCGACAAGTGAGCTCAATTCTGGACCCACGGCTCAAAAATTTAGAGGATGAACCACCAGCAGCATGACAGATCATGGAAAGTTATTGCTAAGTCAACACCTCCAACAAGGTGACAACACATTGGTGTCAGAACAAATGGAGGATTTTTCTGTAAAATCAGCTCTTGTATTTTTGTTTCAGCAGACCTTGTCTTCTCCTGTAGATGTCAATATGCAGTTTGAAAACTATATGACTAATATGCAGCTTCCTTTGGACTTAAATCCTTTTGAGTGGTGGAAGAGTAGTTAACATATGTACCCTGGATTAGCAGATTTAGCAAAAAAAGTATCTCTGTATACCGTCTTCTTCAGCTAGTTCTGAATGAGATTTTTCAGCTGCAGGTACCATAGTAACCTCAAAATGCTGTTGTTTGAATTCCGAAAATGTTAATATGTTAGTATTTTTATTTCAAAACCGAAAGTTATTATCATGAATTGCAAAAAGTACTTCGCAAATTTTTACTTTGAATTTATTTAGATTTTTTGTTCATCTCATGGTATTGAGATCAGATAGCTTGTAATTTTTATATTTTGTGTACATAATGTATACAAATTGTATTCATTGTAAGTAACTAGCAAAATTAAACACCTTTTGGGCAAAGAATGAGAGTATAAATGTTTCAGATTTATTGTGAATCCTTGTTAAGTATGTTGTTTTCTTTTTAACCTTTTAAAAATTCTTTATTCGTGTGTATTACACTCAAGATTGCATCTGGATGCAAATGTTATTCTTTCCTCGGAGCTAATGTTTTCTACTCTGTTAACACTAGAACTACTGATGTTAAATATATACCTAGTTTTACCACACCCGTCAAATTGACGGATTGATGATCATGGCTTTCATTGTAACTTTTGACTTAGTTAATGTAAATGGAAGAATATAATTTAACAAAAACAACATTTAATATAATAATTCATTAACTATTAATAAAAAAAAACAGTTTCTATTTGCATTTATAGTATAGCACATTTGATAAGCCACGCCTTCTGTTATTCTGAAGGATTGTAGGGTTCCTCTATTAATGAGTGACATCGGCTGTCGGAAATCAAGCTCTGCATGACTTAATGGAAAGTAATTAGCCTTCCTACCAGGGCTGCGGAGTTGGTGGGAAAAATGGACGACTCCGAGGCCTGACTCCGCAGCCTTACTTCCTACAATACTATTTTCCGAGATTGGATTTTTTACATATTAAACTTTGCACAGATTGCACTTTTCACCAAAAACTTTATCATGTCAGAAGCAAAACTGATAATGATTGCGTCCTGATTACATTTACCAGTCAGACCGTTCAGTTCTAAACTGAATCGTAATCAGAGCAAAATAGATCCCGTTATAACGGCTGCCGAATTGTTTGGATCATTCAACTTTAAAATTGCCAAAGCAGGGCTGCACAGGTGACTATTTTTCTATTCTATTCGCACCACTATTTTAAGAAAATTAATTTTGTAGTATATTTCTCTTGCAAATGTTGTCAAACGGTATATCAAAGATTTTTGTTTTGAATAGGTGATGCGAGGTGGAATTAAAAAATAGTCAACTGCGGCAGCCTTGCCAAAGTCATCATTTTGACGTATCTTGGTATAAATAGGTATAAGTCATACTCATTATGGAAATTAAAATGGGTGAGTGGAAATTGAATAGGAATATTTAACTATTCTTATATTTCATTAAAAGCAGTATCATAAAATTCTAGAACAATACATAAATTATATAAAATTTTTAAGCATGAAATTTGAAAACCATCAAATTGACGGTCTTGGTAGTTCTAGTGTTAATGTATAATGAAAATCCATTTTTTAAATCATGACCCTCATTGTATTTTTTATACAAGATGTTAGGGCATTACGTTTAAGATATGTTAATATTGACAAATATCATTTTCTGTATAAAGTACCTATAAATTTCGATTACTTAAAGACTAGCAAATAATCGACTTGCAGGTTTTAGAACACAATTGCACATGCTTAAAATGACTTGCCTTCTCTTTTCTTTTTTAAAGTAAAACATATTTTCAAAATATTTTAAATTTAGAAAACATTATTCTTAAATACAATAAAAGTATTTTTACAAAACTTCCCAGGAGTCAGATTGATTAATGTCACTATAAAATATAAAGTACATTTAAGTCTGTTCTGTGGCTGCATGCAAAAGTAATGTTTCGCACAAAGTGACCATGCCACAAATCAAAAGTAGCTAGGTACTGTGCTACAGATCGGTGAAAGGTAGCTTTGAAGCTACCTACTACCTGTAGTAAAACATTTCATAATTAATAGTGTACTTTTTAGGGAAAACAACCAAAATTTAAACTGAAGAAAAGTATTCAGATTTTTTGAAGTACCTGCACAACAACCAGAAGGTAGGTAAACCCCCAGGCCATCGTGGATCTTTGAATAAAGAATCTCGATGTCCCCGGTAAACCGCGAGGATGCAGGACTCTAGAGGATATTTCTCAATGTCTCTAATCCACAGATAAGCATTAAAACATCTATTTTCATGCCTTAAATGAAAAACGTTTAGATGTTTATACGTTTAACCCCTTGGGTGAAATCCGTATATACAATATATGCCGTTTTGCATAATACGTATAACTGCTGTAGCCATATTATACATATCTAAAATCCATATCCCATATAATATATGTACTCGTATAAATGTTTAATAGAGAGCACTAGTATGTACCCAAACCTAATAAGGATCTATTTATGTCAAGGTCAAATAGAATATGAAGTTTGGTGAAATTCTCTGCATTAGTTCTTAAGGCATAGTTATAAATTATTTTCCAAGCAACTGGTACATGAAATATTTGCATATCATGTAACATTTAAAAGTTAATAGTTAATGCATTGTATTATTGTAGGTGATACTACACTATTATAGTTAATCATTTTTAAATACTACCTCCTCTCTCACCACCCACCAACCAAAAAAAGAAAAAAAAATTACTAAATTTTTCTATTTATGAATTCATATTTTCTTGATTTGTTTAACAGATCTAATGAGGCTGAATTAAACCAACATTAAATTTTAAATGCTGCTATTTAGTTTTTTTTTCTTGTTTATATATCATTCTTTTGAAACTATTAAATACTTTTAAAAACTATATACAGTAGAACCTCGATTATTCGAAGTAATTGGGACCTACCCTCTTTCGGAAAATCGAAATTTTCGGATAATCGAGAATGCTTCAGTTTTAAGATTAAGGAGAAATATCTGCAATATTTCTTATTATGGCAACAAGTGTTTAATAAAAATATTTGCAAAAATGTTTTGTTTGTCGCAGTTTCGATTGCCTTTGCTTTGAAGCTCTATCACAGAGTTTTTTAATATTATTAAATCACCAGTATCACAATCTTTCTTCTGCTCCAGCTATGACAAACCTTTTGCAAAACATTCAAAAATTTCGGAATTGCTAATGTGTTCTTTTTCTTTGTTCTACTCCGTAGCTTACGGGAGCTCAAGCTAAATTCAAAGGAACTCTAAGAAAGGAGATCGAAAACATTTATATGCACCCGTAGTTCGGAAAGGACCGCTTGCACAGAAGGAATATGAAAGTTAAAAAAAAAAAGCTTTCAAAGTGGCTTTTGCCCACAAGGAATGTGATAGTAAAAAAAAAAGCTTTAAAAATTTATTTCGGTTAACCGAGAGTTTCGGATAAAAGAGGTTCTACTGTACTATTTTTTTTTTTTTAATGAAACATTTGTTGTTATATGTTATATATAAATCTTATCTTAAATAATGTTTATTAATATATGAATATTATCATTTCTATTATTTTGAAACATATTTTATCCTAAATTTTTCTAATTTGTATACTGCTATATTATCTTTTTTTTCCTTGTCAGGAGTGCAAGTCCCTTTCTTATATTCGTGCTCATTGTCTTATTCACACAGACAGTAAACCATTTACATGTTTAAAATGTTCCTACAGAGCTAATTCTTCTGGAAGTTTATATTTGCACATGAGGAAGCATACAGGCAATGTATTTTGGTGTTCTTCCTGTGATTTTAAATGTGTGAAAAGATCTCATCTTTTGGATCATGAGGTAAAGTTGGAAAATGTTCTATGTTATCTTATTACTCATATGACATTTTTCTTATTTGATTTCCATTCTTTCATGTTATTAAATTAATAGTACAAGCAAACATTATCATAATTATCTTACATTTTTAAGCTGAACATATATTAACAATTGTCAATTTAAGATTAAGTCTTTTAAATTAGATATAAAATAATCAGTTTAGTTTCAAGTGAATTTGAAAAGTTAATCATTTGGTTATGTTCATTAGAAGTTTGAGATATAATATTCAGCTTTAGAATAAGTTTAACACCAGAATTTGCATGAACAATGATTCCTTGTTATGACAGATAACTAAGATAATGTTCTTGTTAACTTAGTCCTATATAATCTGATGATTTAGACAATTAAATTTACCAGCTAAACCGTTGTCATAGAAATACTCAAGGCCTGAGGACACGAGTTGTGACGTCATCACTAATGGACCGACTTCTCACTATTGTTGGATCTCACACCAGAAATTTTTGAATAGCAATTTTCTTTTCTTTTATTTGTGGAATATCTATCATCTTATAAAACAATACCAACTATTTAAACTTACTGGTGAGAATTCGGAATCCCTAAATAAAAATTCAGCTAGATGCGGAATGTCACAGTGTTGCCTCATCTGGCTGATTTGTTATTGAGGGATTCCAAATTCTCACCAGTAAGTTTAAATAGTTAGTATTGTTTTATAAGATGATACATATTCCATAAAGAAAATAAAATAAAATTGCTATTCAAATTTTTCCGGTGAGAATTCCAACAGTAGTGAGAATTCGGTCAATTAGTGATGGCGTCACAACTCGTGGTCCTCAGGCCTTGAGTATTTCGATGGCAACAGCTAAACACTACTCTATATTAGGTTTTATTAAATTTTATCTTATAATACGAGCAAAAATTGTGTGTGTGTGTGTGTGTAAATTTTATTTTGAAAACAGCTCTAACGATCTTGACTAAATTTTGTATTTTACCGTTTTCGGGCACGAGAAGATCATTGGGCTAGGTCATGTGTAGTGCTGTAGCCAAGGGGGGGGGTCCAGGGGGTTCGGACCCCCGCACCCAAGCGAAGAACTGGTTTGCTGAATCATGGATATAGCAGTAAAAATGGCTAAGACGGGATCACAAAGAACCTAATAAAAATTCTGCTTTAGACAGGTGTTCGTATTAGAAGGCATAATTCAAAGGTATGTCTTTCACATGGACTATGAAATTTTCCGGTTTAGACAGGTTTTCGTTAGAAACACTTTCCGTTTTCACAGTATCCATTAAAACTGCTAAAACGCACTCTATAATACATCTCTGAAGAGCATAAATGTATTGCAGAAAATCTGTGAAGATGACCTATCTCAAAGGAAAACAATTCAAAATTTGATGAATAAAACACTATATATTTATGCTATCTAACGTTTGAAACCTATTTGAAATGGAATTTGTTCCAATTGAGATTCCTTCTTGGCAGGTTTTCTGTGAACATGGAATCCTCTCGTAAACGGTAATATTTTAATGTCCCGAGATAGAAGGGTAACAGTGCAAATATACCTGCTATTCCATTTTCACAAATTTATTGTAACTAGATTAAACGTAAAACTTCTTTATCTTGGACTTTGATTGGACTTACTGTTGCCGACACTTATAGGAAAAGACGAGTTTACATGAATTCAATAACTGAACATTGGTTGAGTTTCGTGACCCTTATCTTTGTTCACTTTATAAGGGACAATATTATCAATTACTTTAAATATGTTGCCTGCAATTAATAAAAGTAACTTTATTTTTGAACTGGTTATTTGTTACCACTTTCAAAATACACTGATGAGAAAAATTAAAGGAACAGCTATAAAAAGGTGCTTTATGTTAATTCTATTAAAGGGACTTCAATGAAGGTGATTGGTTGCTAACTCAATGTCAATCTTATCACGTAGTCCAATGGGATTAACCTTCGCTACAGAAAAATATGCAATTTTTTCAGCCTGTTCTTGCAGTTCATGTGTAAAAAGGTGTGCACATTGGTAATTTGAAGTCTAATTTCAAGGATTGTACATGCAGTCAGTTAAAATTTTTGCTTTTAGTAGATGGAGTGCGTCGTCCAGAAGACATTTGACCGATTGTAAGAAATGACCATAGATAGGAAGAATGGAAGGACAGACAGACACTCTTAGAAATTGTAAAGACTTAAAAACAGCCAAAAGTGTCATGTCAAGAATCTGGAAACGGTTTGAAGACACTGGTAATGTACACAGACAACCAGGTTAAAGTAAAAAACGTGCCATAATAGATTCTGGGGACCTTTATTTGGCAACGACTGCTAAAAGAAACAGGCAACTGATGTCAAATCAGATTGCAAGGCAGATCATTGCAGCAACATGAACTCGACTATCCAGATTTGCTGTCAGTGACAGGCTGTATAAATAAGGGCTGCATGCAGAGAAACCCATGATTTGTATTCCACTAACTCCGGCAGCGAAATGCACCCAGTTAAAGTGATGCAGAGATCATCGTCATTGGAGAACCTCGGACTGGAGCAGAGTTCTCTTTATCGATAAATCCTGATTTTGTTTGGAGAGTTATTAGAGACGTGTTACCATATGGAGGGGAAAATGCATGCAATAAGGCTGCAAACATTCGTGAAAGGCATTTGGTACAAAGGTCGTGGAATCATGGTATGAGCGGGCATCAATTTGAATGGTCGCACTGACCTACACATTTTTACCAGTACAAGTGGGAATGCTGAAATATACAGGTATGAGGTTCTTGTTCCTCATATCAAGTTGTTAAATGGGTGCAATCGGAAAATTTGGAATTTTATGCTTATTAATGGTCTAGAAGTGCTACCCTCCTCTGCAGAACTCCAAAGTGTCCCTCCCAGAGCTGAAGAAATCCCACCCGGGAAAAAAAAATGTCTGAATTCAACTTATCTTTGAACCCAATTACTACTTGTGATTGTGAACGCCTAGTTTAACATTGCTTCAAGAAATTTCATTGTAGCAAGAAAAGTTTTGCGTATGGAGAATGTCTTGGGTGACATTTTGTCTTTGACAATGAGAAATCGAAAGTATAAATTGAAGTTAATCCACGTATCAAAGTCCGGAGCTTACTGCGGAACTTGGATGGACTTTACTCATGTGATGTCAAAGTAGGTATATAAAAGGAAAACACCAATAAGCATGCAGAAATTTTTAACGCTGCTTCCTTTTCGTCCAATAAACAGTCATTTTCGGAGGCTATATACCTACAGAGGCGTGGCTTTTGCATTCCTGGGTAAAGTCCATTGGTTGGGAAGTGCAATAACAAAAACCACCATTATTTTTTACACATCCTAATACTTCCAAAAATGTGCTAATCCATTACAAATAAATTTGTTACAAAAATGTAACTTCTTTAAAGACAACCAAAAATTGGAAGCAAGTTTTAGATTGAATATGGTAGCAAAAATTGCAAGATGTGAAACATAGAAACCCAAAAGAATTATGGCTGTTTTAGACAATTGTAACAAAACTATTTTTTCCAGCATGAACTATATTTGATGGGTATGTTTCTTACATTACTAGTTTCTGTAGCAGAAATTACAAGATCTTTTCTTAAAGATCTTTTCTTAAAGATCTTTTTCTTAAAGAAAACCTTATCTCAAAAACTCCAATCAGGAATTAACGGCTCACCCAATGACCCGATTGACATTTATGTGAAATCATTTTCCAATATCTATTACAGCACAGCACAAGTTTTTAATTAAATGGCAAGAAATTTAGCATGGAAATTGCTGTTTTAAACATAACCACTTGATCCTAAATTTATTGTAGGCAAATGTTATGTAATATGAAACCTGATTTAAATAAATTTAACTCTTCAGTGTGCACTCAGTTTTTACATGATAGCGTTTGTAAAATCTTTTTCACTGGTAAATATTAATGTAACTTCAATGTATTATTAGCTGCAGTTATAGAGATTGATCTTACTTTTATTTTATTTATGCTTTTTTTTTTAAATGGAGAAATTAAATAAGAATATACCTAAATTCTTAAAGTTACTTGAAATACTTCTATTATATATACACAGTGAATACTTTCAAGACGTGTTCGCAAAGGACTGGAAAAAAGTTCCATTTTAGACAGGCTTTCATTTAAAGAAGTGTAATTAATTTTACTTCTAAGATACACTATCTCAATAAGATCTATTTTTTGTTTCGGTAGCATCCTGAAACTCTTCCGTTTTAGACAAGATTACTTTATAGAAAGATTCAGCTTTCAGAGGTTTTACCATGTTTCACTAAAGAGCGGTGAAAATCAACTTTCAGACAGATTTTCAGCAAATTTAACTGTATGGAAATTCTTATTAAAACCATGTAACGCTTCCATTTAAGGCAGGATTCTGTTATGGGTAATTACTATTTTGACAGGTTTTACTAATCATATAACATAAATAAGTATAATTATGTAACTAAACAAACTTGTAAAACCTGCTTGTTGGAACCTGCCTATAACGGAAATATGTCTTAAATAGAAATGGTCCATAGGCTATCGAAAAGAATACTATGCAACTATGCCTGCTAACACAAAACCTGTGTAAAACGGAATTTTTACCAACATTTGCGAATTCATCTTAACAGGTTTTGCTATATATATAACCTGAAGGAAAAATTCTGGACCCTCCCGAAACGAAATCCTGGCTACACCACTGGTCATGTGTTCGAGAAAATTCGATTTGTGGGTCATAATGGGTCAGGTTCAAGCTAATTATATCTAAAAAATGGCTCAATCAATTTTGACTAAATTTTATATCCAACTGTTTTGGGGCACGAGAAAACTATTGGACTAGGTCTCATGTTCGAGAAATTTCGATTAGTGGGTCACTTTGGGTCAAGCTAATTTTATCTAAAAAACGGCTCTAACGATTTAGATTAAATTTTGTAATCTACTGTTTTAGATTACGAGAAGACCAATGGGTTAAGTCACATGCTAGATAAAAATCGATTAGTGGGTTATTTTTGGGTCACTGTGGGTTAAGCTAAGTTTATCTAGAAAACAGCTCTTAACGATTTTGACAAAATTTTGCTTTCTATCATTTTTGGGCACGAAGATACCACTGGGCTAGGTTGCATGTTCATGAAAATTCGATTAGTGGGTCACAATGGGTCAGGTGTCAAGCTAATTGAATCTAAAAAAGGCTGAAAACATTTTGACAAAATTTTGTAATATAACGCTTCTGGGCATGATATGACCATTGGGCTAAGTCACATGTTCGAGAAAAATTGATTAGTGGGTCATTTTTGGGTCACTGTGGGTCAAGCTAATTGTATCTAAAAACGGCTCAAAAGATTTTGACAAAATTTTGTATTATACCATTTCTGGGCATGAAAAGACGTGTGGGCTAAGTCACATGTTCGAGAAAATTCGATTACTGGGTCATTTTTGGGTCACTGTGGGTCAAGCTAATTGCATCTAAAAACGGCTCAAAACATTTTGACAAAATTTTGTATTATATCATTTCTGAGATTGAGAAGACCATTGGGCTCAGTCACATGTTCAGGCCCGTAGCCAGAACATACTTCCAGGTAGGGCAATTGTTTTTCCAGGAGGGGCAGATTATTTTTTTAACTTTTTCTGTCTCTTATCTGTATTTCTTCAAAAATATGTACTGCATATGTAATAGGGTATATTTTTTTTCATTTAAAGCATAAGATCTTTCAAAATCCAGGATGAAATTTTTAAAGTTCCTTCCAAGACAATAAAAATATAGCAAAGATAAATAAAATATTTGATATAATGTAAATAAGTTGTTTTTCTTTTAATTAAATAATTTAAATATATGATGTTTTATGTTCGTTTATGTTAATAACTGGCTGACACGCTCGGCGCTGCCCGGGTCCGTCAAAAAATGGCACGAAAAAATTCCAAAAATCTAAAAAGAAAAATTGTTCAAAATTTAAAAATACCTACATGAATTCCGAATAAACTTAATTAAAAAGATAAAAAAAAAAAAAAAAAAACTATATTAGGCTAGAAGATTGAAACCAAATTCCTTTTACTAATATGGAAAAATCACTGCTAATCACGAAAAATCACTAAAATAAAATCGCAGATGTTAAAAATTACTATTTTGGGCTGAAAGACAGGATTTCTTCTACGAAATTAGAATATTATCTGGGGAATGCGAAAAAGAACTAATAATAACAAATTCAGGATAAATTCGAAATTGCTATGCAAAATCAGTAAAAATTTTGTTGAAAAGAGAACAGAATTTTACTATATTATTAGGCCAAAAAATCGCCATGGATAGCAAAGAAACGTAAAAATCGAAAAACTTCAAAAATGACGAGGGAGAAAATTCATATTAGGATAAAAGCTTGAAATGAACGTAAAAAAAATACCCGGAAACGTTAAAAGACGCTAAAAATCACGATAGAAAGATCTCAAAAACAGCACAGGAGAAAATTTAATGTATTGGGTTAAAAGTTTAAAATGATATTTCTTTTCCGAATGCCAAAAAATCGTCACCGAATTCGAAAAACCTCACTAAAAATTGCATTGAAAACCGCATTAAAAATCGCCCAGGAGGAATTGACTAAACTAGTCTAAAAGTTTGAAACCAAATTCATATTGCTAAAAATTTTAAATAGAATTCCTTTTACAAATGCCGAAACCCGAACCATTTATTTTTTCGTATAAAAATCAGTTTTTTGATAAAATAAAATGTTACTGGTGGATTTTATTAGATTTTTCGAATTTCTGAAATAGAATATTATTTTGTGTATGTGTGCCGATTTTCAAATCCCTACCCCTGTTTATGTGTCTGAAAATCTCTGACTGTCTTATTCATTCTAGGAACCTGGATTCAGTTTTCTCTATTCAGTTTTGGCTTTTTCATTGGAAAAATATTGCATTTTCTAAGCAAATTGAAAAAACATTAAAAACCAAATAAAAAAAATTCGCGAAAAATTTAAAAATTGCTGTGCGAATTCCGAATAAACTTTATTAAAAAGAGGATAAGAATTATGATATTGGGTTTTAAAAAAAAATGACGTCATATTTCTTTTAATAATGTAGAAAAATCTCCTCGAAACATGAAAAAGCGCTAAAAATCGCATAAAAAATAAAGAAAGAAATCTCACCACAAAATCCAAAATCGTGCTTCGAGATGCCAAACTTCATTCATAGAGGTATCTTCTTACCAAATTCCGTAGTTCTACATCCAGCGGTCTCTTCAAAACACTGTTGACACACTCACACACGAACTTTTTTACGTATTGTTACCAATACATTCAGGTATAATTTCTTGACTAATGATTCATTATGTATACATCATGCAATAAAGAGATGTTTAAAAAATAATAAAATGGAAAGAACAAGTAACGAGTATTGCACTAAGCTTTAAAAGGAGAACCCCCTTTCTTTTATTACACCCACCAAAAACCGATTAGCAACTAAAATCCACAGCGATTGAGCTAAAACTGTAACGCATAGTGCATTATTTTCAGAAGTGGAGTTTTAAGAGTCCCTAAATCTATTCATCGAAATTTTTGACAGGGACACAAAAGCTTCCAGGGCGGCTCTGCATAAACACAGGCCCTCAGTCGTCATAATCACAGGAATGACAAATTGCATCTATATCGTCCCATTGTAAAATTGTCAAAATTAACTTTTAGAAAACATGTCACACTATCTCTTTATTTAAAATAATAATAATAATAATCCCTTAAGCAGAGCAGTTTAAAGAATATTTCAGAGGAAGGATAATGCCACAGGTGGTCCAGTGATATGCTAGAAAGTCACTAAACAGCCTTAAGTAAAAAAGGGTTCTTCTAACCCTTTAGGACCTGACCGACACAATTGTGTGCGTGAGAATGTAGTTTAGTCATCAAGGAGAAATCGACTTCACTCAAGAAGTCACCACCTAAGATAATGAAAATGCTATTCGATTGTTTAGTATATCAATGAGGAGTTTGGAAATTCATGTATGAAGGAAAGTAAAGCTATTTTGTACATATAATATATATTTAAAAAATATTTGATATTTGCATATACTTTTCGGTACTAAACAAACAGCATAAATAGTGTTTATTAGCTTTAAATTATAGCACGGAACAAATGTATACATGTCTATATCGACCTAATATTTTTCAGACTCAGCAAAATGAAATTTTTTACAATTCTCAGTATCATAATTATACACAAAAAAATATATTTTGCAGGCATTACTTCTGAAGTGATTTCGAACTGAATATCATTTTTCACTTTTCGATAACTGCATTATACTTAGAGTTGTAATCGATTTTTATCTTCTGATGGCCTTTATCAAAATATTAGTTTATAACGGCAACTTTGACGACATTATCGGAAAACTTATTTGCTTTTATGAGAAAATGCAAAACACTATTCAATTTCTTTGTTTCTAATTAAGAGAACCTATAGATTTTTTTTATTTAAAAATAAAAATAACTTTATGAATGTACAAGTAAATAACCAATTTGGATTTGCAAAATCCTACCTGACATATTATACTATCTAAATGTGAAATAATGATTGGCTTATTTTAGAAGTGCAAATTTTATAAATTTCAGAGAAGTGGAACGGGTAAAAATTACAAAAGAGAAAGAAAAAAATCACAACGCTTGATAGTTGCTGTTTCATGGAATCGAACCAAGTTTCCAGGAAAGAAGCAGCTAAATGTCATGTACAGCAAATTCCAATTAAGGAAACATTATTGTAGGCTGTTTCACTTTTAATTTCAGAAGCCTTTCGTTTCAACACTGACTTCTTGCGATAAATTTTGTATAGTGACAATTGTACAAAGAATGCAAGCTTTATGGATATAAGCTAATACAGCAGTATGGAATAATTTCTGCAAAGCAAAAAAGGGAGGAATGCCCAATGTTGTAATCTCCGATTGGTCTGTCAAAGAGAGAGAGAAAAGGTTTATAGATGAAATTTTTGGGTTAGGTGTGAGGGGTTCTTTTTGGCTAGGTCTGGCATGAAAGAGAATAAAAATGGAAATTTAATGTTCTATTACATAAAAGTTGTTTAATGTGAAATAGTGGGTGATAAAGTGATCAAAATGTCAAGTTTTATGCTAGGTTGCATAAAAATAGGAGGGTAAAAATTATAAATTTAATGTTGTTGTGATCGGAATGCACAGTCTCGCGCTAGGTCGGGCAAAAACTTTTCCAGGTCGGGCTTTGCCCGACCTGGCCCCCACCTAGCTACGGGCCTGCACATGTTTGAGAAAATTCGATTAGTGGGCCATTTTTGGGTCACTGTGAGTCAAGATAATTATATTTAAAAAAGACTCAAACGATTTTGACAAAATTTTGTATTATACCATTTAGCATAGGAAGACCATTGGGCTAAGTCGCATGTTCGAGAAAATTCGATTAGTGGGTCATTTTTGGGTTACTGTGAGTCAAGCTGATTGTATCTAAAAAATGGCTCAAAACATTTTGACAAAATTTTGTATTATATCATTTCTGAGCATGAGAAGGCCATTAAGCTAAGTCACATGTTTGAGAAAATTCGATTAGTGGGTCATTTTTGGGTCACTGTGGGTCAAGTTAATTGTATCTAAAAAACGGCTCAAACGATTTTGACAAATTTTTTCATTACATTGTTTTACAGCATTAGAAGACCATTGGGATAGGTCACATGTTCGATAAATTTAGATTAGTGGGTCCCTTTTGGGTTACTGTGAGTCATGCCAGGGTCGGACTGGGCCAGGGAAAAGGGCGCAGACCTTGGATTTTCAGGGGGCGCAAAAATTTTAGCGAGCTCATGTAATTTTTTCTTGTTTGTGTTGTTCCTGGCTTGAGAAGGTTTAACACATTCACACAGCACCAAGAATGAAAGTGGCTTAATATTACATCTCTGAGTCTAAGATAGAAGATTTCGATATATCACCCGTGCAATTTTAAAGTTCTATCAAATCTACACAATGCTACGCAATTTTTTAAAATAATTCCGAGTTGAACACATATTACTTTGTAGCAGATGACCGATATCAAGGCTACAGGTTTATTATTCTGTTAATAGGTACCTTATAAGACTCACGGGGAAAAAAGTGATCACCCCTACCAATTCTCTTGCAAATGACTGCATAAAAATAACATAGGTACCAATTTGGAGATTGTCTAGGCATTAAAAAATGCACGAACGTTAATTTTTCAAATGGTGAACGTTGATTTTTCAAATGGTAACATCCACTTTTGATACCCTATTTGGATTCTTTGCCAGCAAATAAAGAGATAGAGTTTATACAATTTTCTTAAATCTAAATACAGTTATAAAACAAAAAGTGTTAGGGGTTTATCCTTAAGTTTCAGAAAATAAAATGAAATATCTTACAACCGAAAACACTCAATTACTCACCAGTCAAATGATACAGGGATTTTAAATTTATTATAAACTTTATATTAAAGAAAATCTTACAAAGTACAGTCAAGGATCTATAATCCGCATACCCATAATCCGCAATTTTCTGTTATTCGCATTGCTTAATGAATGTAAACAATGAAACAAATTTACAAATTCTAGATACAAAAATGATTTTTTTTAAAGAAATATCTGAAATTTTTAAATGTAAAAGTGAATATAATCAATTTTTTAATACAAGAATTTGAAAAATGCATTTTTTGAGATAGCATATTAAATTAATTATTATATTTCACATTTTTCTTTTCATATTACACTGAATATGGAATTAAAATAGTGTCCCGAAAAATTAATTATTATATTTCATATTTTTCTTTTCATGTTATACTGAATATTGAATTAAAATAGTGTCCAGAAATAAGAAAATGAGATGTAATCCATAATACTCCATAATTTGCAATATTCCATAATCTGCACAACCTTTGGTCCCAACTTGTGCGGATTAAAGAACTTTGCCTGTATTTCTGTTAAGTTTCTACAATTGTTTTCAGTGGCTCTTTTGATAAAAGAAGACGGTCCCCTTAAATTATGAAAAGGCAAAATTTTTCCGTATCTCGAACACTAATTATTCAAATTAGCTATAAACTTACACATTGATGTTTTAAACGATTGTTCTTTATTGTATGCAAAAATTAATAAATTAAAGTAACGAAAATAAGGTGTCTAAAATGGGCGTTATTGTTTGTAAATTCAGAGTTGGTGCAATTTTTAATATGTAGACGAGTTCGGAAACATAATTTATATATAACAATAATAATTAGTAGACATTATTTACAGCCAGTTATATCGATAGACTTTTTTACGAAGATTTTTAGCTGAATTAGCAAGGGTCATTTATCCCCATTGACGCACTGAAAATCTGTACAAAAACTAACAAGATTTTTCGCACCAGGCACCAACTAGAGTTGCTGCGGTGCTTCTAAGGGTTTCAACCCTTTTTTAAAGTATACTTCTTTATAAAATGAATTAGTTATCAGTCAGTTTAAAATGAGATAAATTCAATTTCTGTTACAATCTGACAACAATTACCTTTTATTTACTACAGTTTTTTTTTTTAAGTAGAATTTTTAAATATGGTATCTATCGGTGTCTCACTCATGATATACAAAAATACTTAAAATTTCTTTCAATCTAAAACTAAAATGTATAATATTTTTCATATAAAAGTAGAAATTTTGAAAACTAAAGCTTGTGCTTCTTTTGTTCTTTTATAAAAAGTACCACTACCACATATTATAAGGTATTTAAATGTTGAAACATAAGGATATTTAAACATTCAAATAAACATCCCATTAAGGAATTTGAAAATAACACTTGCTTGTGAAAATAATGCTTATTACACTTGCAACATTTATATAAGGCGAATTATGTATTTTGTAGGAAGAGACACTTTGCGTTTCTGTCCTTAAAAAAAGGACTTTATGTATCCGTAAAATGCTGCATTAATGTTGCACTACTAAAAAAATTATACACAGAAAGTAGACCAAAAATGCCACTTTGTTAGCCTAAAAATCACTAAAATATAATTGAGTAAATTTACTCTTTTCAGCACCCTCTTCCTATGATTTGTAAAGTTCTTATCCTAATTAGAGATCAAGGGAAATATTTAAGTTTACACAATTGAGAGAAATGCCCCAGGAATTGTATTCATACAAGCTGCAGGATTCCTTGGCAGCGTTTCTTTTTATTCGAAAAACCTATTATAATTTCTGAATAGTAGTCATCGCTTTATTTAATGATAATTTTTTCCGTGATTAAAATAAAACAACTTTTTATTTAAAATACATACTAGAATTTCCTAATATTTATTTAGCCACGGAAAATCTGTCATTAAATAAAACAAAGATTACTAACTGAAAATTATGCTGTAGACTTTGTGAATGAAAAAACAGTAGCCGCGGGATTGTAATCCAGAAGTGTTATCAAGTTTGTATTCCGCGAAAAGAAAGGTCGTGTTTTTCAACCAAAAACGAAATCCGCACAAAAAGTTTTTTTGTCTTCAGATATTTATCACTTTCTTTTCTTAAGTTGTTTTCAAAAAGCACGGTTTCAATTGTAGGCGCATTCATGGCCGTCATTAAAAGTGTAGGGACAAGGTACTAAAAGCTAAAGGCCTGAAAATATGCAAAATATTTGGTTAAAATCTAAAACGTATCATTCAAAGAAGTGATGAAATAAATCTCGCCCAGGGCGCTGTGGCTACTAAGCTTTCCCTCCGTGCGTGTTTTACCTCTCAATAGTATGCAAAGATGCCACCATTGGTTTCTAATCCTGAAATTGCTTCGATGTATTTTTAATTTCTTTGTGATAAAAAATACCTCTCTTGTGCTGTATCCCTAATGATTATTCTGATGTTTATTTCTAAACGAATCCTCGAAATTTAGTACACTAGTCCGAATGTATGTGCACAACTTGGGGGAAAATATTGGAGTGGCTTAAGGCACTTAGGGGCGTGAAGTTTTCCGTGGACGAGGGCGCACCGGCCCTCGGGCCGGCGAGCCAGTCCGAGCCTGAGTCATGCTAATGTTATCTATCAAGTGACTTTAACAATTTTGACTAAATTTTGTATTCTATCGTTTTCGGGCGAGAAGAGCATCGGTTAGGTCGCATCTTAGAAAAAATTCGGTTAGTAGGTCATTTTGGGTCACTATGTCTCAGGATCATGCCAATTGTATCTAAACAGCAAAAAGGATACAGTGAGAATAAAATATCGAATTGAATGCAAGGCTAATTTTGACCGAGCTAAGCTCGGTCATCCCTGTTAGTACAAACACATCAAAAGGAAAAACTCTTAAAAGCCATAGAATTTTGACATTTAAAGTTTTCTGTAATCATTTTTTAACTTCTCAACATAGCTGAAAAGTCATTTGTCAGATTGCTTTGTAATTTATATATGTTGTTGAGGTTTACTGTGGCATGTTCCATATTGAAAATGAAGTGTGTTTACAGGGACACTCAAAAGAATTTCGTTACATTATGGTCTTTGAGGGAAAAATTTACAATGCATTTTAATGATGTTACAATACTGCAAGCATATTGAAACTGATGTGTATCAAAACTCATGTATATCACTGAGGTGTGCTGTAAGATGGTTTCTGTAGAATATGGTGTTCATTGCATTTATCATTAATTTACAGGGATACACAAAAGAATTTGATTACAGTACTGTTTATGGGCGACAAATACTGGAAGTGCATTTTCAGTTTCAATATTGGTGTATATAAATTCTATAGATCATATACAGAGCTGTACAAAAGAATTCTAGTCCATTTCTGTTTATTGGCAGGAGCAGGAATTGCTGAAAGAGAATTTTCAACTGTGTTATGCAGTTTCTAATTGAACTAAATTTTAGCATACTATGTAGTATATATATTCTTTAGATCAGATAGAAGGCTTTGCTAAAGAATTTGAATAAGTTTTCGATTATAGATGATAATTTCTGAAATTATGTTTTTCGGTGTGTTATGCTTTTTTAAAATTGTTTATTTAGATATCATCTTTTCACTTTATTAATCAAGGAAGTTTTGTTACAATATTCTGAATGTGTTGGAAATTGTTTCATATTATATGTTTGACACATGATTTTTCTTTCTTGTTTCAAGTTTTATTAGACAGGTTATCTGTTTTATTAAAAGAAAAAAATTTAAAAAAAAATTAAAACTTATACAGCTTTAATATTTAAGTATATAATTTATTTTTATCTAAGATAATCAAGAATATAAAGGGAATTTTTATGGGAAAATATCCAAGATGCTACTTAAAATTCTTATTGCTTATTTTGACACATAAATACTTGCATGACATACTTCATAGATATAAAGTAGACCTGTCCAATTTTTAAGCAAGTAGCCCCTCAGCTGCTGGCAAACAATGAAAGACGCCATTATTCACATGACTGGAAACATACAAAATTATCTCACTTTAATAGTGTTAGCAACACCCATATGTTTTATATGATGCATGTACAATGTGCATGTATGATGCAATAATACCCATGCTCTTGTAACAATAAATTACAGATAAAATGTAAATTATAGTAAATATAGAATTACATTTCCTTGAGAGGGGCTTATCTCAAAACTTTTGTAGAATAATGCATAAAAATCCTTTCTGAGTAAAAAACCTTTATAATTATATGTAAAAAACCTTATGTTCAATGCTGCCTACAATAGAAAACCATGCAAATGTTAATAATTTAAAAATAAAACCTTTTTTAAAAAGTTTTATATTTAAAAAGAAGCTGGTAACCGGAAACATTCAAAAGGCACACACAATTCATATATCATGCACATACATCTCATAATTACCCTCATGCCCATATTAAAAGAGACTTAAGAATTACATTTTTCTGATAGAGGCTTATCTCAAACTTTTATAGGGTAAAGAGAAAAAAGCTTGATACTGCCTATAATAAAACAAAAATAACATGCAAATATTGATTTAATTTTTTTTAAAGCATTTTTAAAAATAGATTTTATAAGTTAGTAATAGGAAACATTCGAAAGGGTGCCAAAAATCATTCAAAGGTCAGTGTGGCACCCCCGATGCCTAGTTGGATAGCCCTGATATATAGGATATAAATGGTTAGTTGCTTGATGTTCTTATTAATGTAATGCTTACACACACACACATATATATATATATATATATATATTCATACATACTTATTCATTTATTTTCTTTCAGGCTACTCATTCAGCTCAGTATCAAATCTGCAAACTATGTAAAAATTCATACAAAACTTTGAAGTCTTTAATTAATCATGTTCGAAAGTATCATGATTATCCAAATGGAAAAATGTATATGAAACAGTTAACTTGCAAGCAAAGCAAGTTTATATGTAATATATGCAACAAAAAGTTCAAAACTCAGAACATTTTAAATAACCACAACCATGCTTGTCATGAAAATACTCGTCACCCTGACTCTACTTCCATGGAAGAAAATATTTCTGAACCCAGTTCAGAAAATCTAAGTCATGACATTGCAGATGCTCAAGTACAAATAAATGGTGCTAATTCTATGGAATCACCAATAGCAGATTTGCAGTGTAGTGGTTTGCAAACAAAAGATCCTCTTGCGGAATTGGTGTTAAATGACTTTTTACAACAGCAACAACAGTCTCAAAGTATTATATATCAGAACGTTTTTAATCAACCTGGTGACAGTATTATATCTTCATCTGATAATGATCTTTTATGTAATCTTCAGGCCAAAGTAATGGTTGAAAGACTTGCTACTGAAACCATTCTTAGAGAATGCCAAAAAACTCTGGATCTTGATATACTCAAAGAATGTTTACAAAATAGTAGATTTTCTAATGAGTGTGAACAGTTTAATTTAATACCAAACATTTCTAGGAAACATTCTTTGCAGACTAATTCTGAAAGTAATTCTGATGTGGCTAGCCACTTAAATGAAATTTCTGATGCTAAATTAGAAGAACCTAAATCTGTAGAAATCAAATTGTTTGAAAAGTGTCAGCGAGCTCCAGCATATGTATGTTGTGTTTGTTCTTCGATTTTTATTTGTCCTGCTACTTTGAAAGCACATCTAAGAGAACACGTGAATAGTACTATTAGCTCATTTATGGATCAAGCTGCAGAACAACAATTTGAAAATCCACCCACCAAACCAACTGAAACCGCTAATGAATTGGATGTTTGTGAAATTTTACAAGGTAAAGTCAGTTTTTTAATATATTTCTTTTTTATCAAAAATTTTTAACAGTAAACTGTTGCTGTCTTTATTTAATTTTCTTGGACAATAAAAATAAAATTTTTAGTAAAATGTTTTCTCCAATGGTTATTTTATTTCACTGAAAATTCATTTGAAATGAAATATGTTGAGAAAATGGAAAAAGAAAAGTGATATAGATTTAACAAGTGAGATATTAATTAAAAACTCTTATCAAACACTAATGAATAAGCTTCAATTTTATACAATTTCTTAGGGTTATGATTGCTTTTACACATGCCTGGGGAAAGCATAGTTCTTCCATTGCAGAAGTAGTAAATGTTCCACCTTTTTCTGCATTTAAAAATCTTGATCACTAGGACCACTATAGAGTTGCAACAAAAAAATGTCTGTTTTCACATTACCTTTCTGGTACTGATGCTACTTTTCATTAAACAAAATATGAATATTTACTATTTTTTTAAAAAAATCTGAAGTTAGTTTTCACACTTTCTGTCTTTTCAACTCGCAATCACCAGAAAAACCAAAAACATATAGAAAGTTATAGAAAAAACAAAAATATCATCCTAACCATCTGCATGACCTAAATATAATTATAAAAGAAAAAAAACTTTTCGCAAATTCTTTTCTGCTTTCAATTTCAATGGTACCTTTCATTTTAAAGAAAAATGTTGAATATTTATTACTTCAAAATAAAAAAAATTCCTGTTGGTCATTTTCATATATTTTGTTCTTTTTTGCAATTTAGATCACAATTGCCAAGGGCCTTTTTTTTTCTTTTTTGTTCTTCTAGAGATATTACTTCATGTTTTAAATTACTTGTGGCAGGGTTTTTTTAAATTCTTTTTCACATGTGAGAGGGGGGGGGGGGGGGTGATAATTGTTTTTGAAAATGCGAATACCGGAAAATACTTGTTAAAAATATCAAAATTTAATAACTTCAAAGTGGAAGTCTACCCCTTCCCTAGAAATCCCTCCCTGAGAAAAATATTGGAATTCAACATTGATTTTAAGTATATTTAAAGTTATTATCCTGATCCTAAAAGTACTTGCCATATGTACTTTGAAGTTTTAAAAAAATCTTAGAAATTCTGCTGTATAAATATTTTGAACGTATGGTATGATTTGTATGAGTAGTTTTTTAGATGATATTCATGATATGAAAATGATTTTTTTTTTTTTTGGGGGGGGGGGGGGGGAGTGGGGGATTAGGCATGATTTTAATGTTATAAAACATCAATATATGTTAACAAAAAAAGACCACTGTATTAAGGGTGTATTCGAAAAAATATTTTTCCACCCTCAACAGTTCGAAATTTTCCGAGACATTTTCAGACTCATTTTTAAAAGTAAAAACATGAAACTTGCTGGAGGTGATTTTTGAAGACATGTTTAACATGCTGTGTGATTTCATTTTCAGCTCAATTAATTAGAATTTGATTTTTAAACAATTATTTTCTCAGTAGGACCCTTTTTTTCATTCCCAGATCGCCCGCTTCGGAAAATTCGGTTCAAAACGCCCACTTCGACAGCGTTTTTTACAGTATTTTCTGCATTTATCAAAAAATTGAGAAGCACGGCACATTATGTAGTTTCTATATAAGAGAATTTCCCAGTTTGATGCGTTTGAGAGAAAAAATGAATTTTAAAATGAATCAGAAAATAAGCAGTTTGGATCGGAATACACCCTTAAACATGGATTATGCAGGGTCTGTTTAAGTTTTGCTACTTCAAAATGTACAGTGTCAAGATTATAGAATTTTGTAATGTTAGTGACCTTTTATTGTATTTTAATTAATTTGTGAGTCTGAAATTGAGTCATGTTCAATATGTTGCATTATGCCAGTTGTTGTGTTTTAATGTTGAAACAATAAACAGTGACCTTTCTGCAAAATTAATTCCTATAGACTTAAAAGAATATGAAAAGACTTTCCATTTTAATTTAACTGGCACAAGTGCAATTTATTATACTTAGTTAATTTTGAACAAGCCTTTATAACACTTTTGAACATAGAACTTAGTATATGAGGCATTGAGAACCAGGGTAGACTATCCCACATATTTGAAAAAAAATTAGTTTGAAGTATCAAAGTATTGTATGCCATGCCATGTATTTGCTGCATAATGAATTTTATTGTTTTTAAAGCTATTCTACAGATATAGCCAGTTTAATGATGGTCCAACGTATCTTGTATATCAAGCTGTCAGTGCAAAAGAGGATCAAGTAGTTTTGTCACTCTGGCACGGCCAACTTAATCAATGTATGCTTCCTCCAGAAGCTTTGTCTCATCTGGCCACTTTATAAACTGGCTTAAAAGAGTTTGACAAAAATTTGTTCCAAAATTTAGAAAGCATTTTTCTGTAAATTGCATCTGGCAAGGTTGATCCACTCTAGTTCTCAATGCCTCATATGTTTGTGAGGTTTACCAAGAGGCATTCCCTATTGAAAATAGAATGTGTATCATTTCATTTACAGAATTCCATTACATTGCAGTCTATGGAGAAAAATCTTTTACATTGTATTTTAAGAAAGCTACACTATTTCTAACATACTAAAATTTATATACATTATTGAGCGTCAATACAACGGTAGAATATGGAGTTCATGGCATTATCTAATTCACCTTATTTTTGTTTTTGTTTTATTTGTGTTTACATCTTTTTCAGATTCCAGTGAATCATTCTCCTTTGATAAAGAACTGGAGAAATTATACACTTCTTCCCTCGACTTGATGTATTATTTACCCGAAGTCAGTGTTGTGTTAGAGAATGATGCAGCTTTATTTGATTCTGTGCTTGATGATATATCAAACTTTCCAATGAATGATAATCCTTCTCAAGATTTGAATGAAAAAGTTGAGGAAGAAAGCGTATTGAAAATGTTTTCATGAGGTAATCTATTAGACTTTACATTGAATTCCACCTATATAGATGTTTTTATAGGAGAAAACTTTCATAGTTTATGAGCAGCTCTTTTATATTAAGACTATTACCAATAATAAGCTAGATAATTAAAATTATTGCTTAATTATATTTTTTAAGAATAAACTTTCCTCCCAATGCTTACTTTTTTCTGTAATAATTAAATTATTAAATAGCATGTTATTTTCCTCTCTCATTTTATTTGTCATTTGATTTTTAACTAGAGATAGTGGATTCTCTACTTCATTTTATCCAATCATGTTCAAATTTAAAGATAATCTGAGTCATTTAATAAAAATTATTGAAGAATAATTAAATTATAAAATCATAAAAAAATTCCGATATTTTTATTATTTTCTCAAATGGCGGTTAAAATATTAACACACGTATGCATTTAAATAGTTTTAGGTTTATTTGGACCATTTGAAATGATTTATTTAGTGTGAATTGAAATAAATTGGACTTCTAAATAAGTTACTATTTTATATTTGTAGAAATAATATAGTCAACTCTCAAAAATCTGCAAGCACCTAAAATTCACACTTCATTCACAATGTAAACAAAGAATTTTCAGGTCAATTTAATAATAATTTTTAAAAAAATTATGATGGTTTGATTGATGATTTCTAATCTGGATATTTTTTGTTGATGAAGCAGTAGTCACTAGCATATCACAGATGAAAAAAATTATAAGTGGTATAGTGCAATATTTTTTATGTGGGACATGCTCATGAAAATAAATATTTGAATTTTCTTATGACACAAGCTTTTGTGATTGAACAAGAACTGCTGACCATTTGCAAGGTGCTAGAAAAGATTTTTAAATATAAAATTACGCTCTTAAGCTATTAGTGATCAAATGTTTAAGAAGTTTAAGTTATACTTTGTAATAGAGATTAAAATTAATCAGAATTATTTATTAAATAAATAGGATTTTTTATCTAAATTACATTGATTTTTATTAACATTTATTGTATAGTTCACAAAGGCATTTGATGAGGTTTTAAAATGTAAACAAAGCAAAGAGGTTAGATAATTCCATTATCTAGCATCTGCAAATTCCTCTGTCCCAAGATGTGCAGATTTTTGAGAGTGTACTGTACAGGGTTCCCAGTGACATGGAAAATCTGAAAAGTCAGGGAATTTCAAAGTAGTCAGAGAAAGTGGGTGAAATTTTAAAATATATAGGAAAAATCCAGGAATTTATAAATATTTTCTAAAGTCATGGAAAAGTCTGGGGGAAAAAATGAAAAATAATGCAAAATTCATCAAATGGTTTCGGGGAAAGAAATCACAAAATTCATCAAATGTCCTCAAAAAAAATCTGAGAAATTCAAAGAGTGATAAAGAAAAGGCAGAAAAAAGAAATCACTAATTTTAAATAGCGAAATAGCATATTTCATTGTATGCCTGTTTGGTCGTGGAATTTTATGAGATTTGGTCAGGGAAACTGCCAGACATGTTTTGCTGGGAACCCTGCTGCAATAATAATCTTTTTATCTATAATTTTTAGCAGTTACCTATAAGATAAAACAATGATAAAACCTATATGATAAAACATTAATAAATATGATATGTATCATCCGTGTCCTTTCAACTTAGTAAAGAAATTAATCATTCTATTATCTCTTGTAAATTGTTTTTCTTGAATATGAGGTACAGTACAGAACCACTTTATCCGGAATGCTTGGGTTCATATGTGTTCCGGATAACTGGTTTAATATAATACTGTTTGGATAACTGGTTGGGCATTAAAGCAACATCCATTTGATCAAATTGGTAGAATATATATGTGGTTGTGGCATTGATTCTGATTTCTAGATTACACAAATTAAGATTCAGATCCAAACAAGATCAAAAGTTAATCAGTTTGAAAGAAGACAATTTATGAGAATATCTTGGAAACAAAAATCCTTAAGTTTCCTTTGCATAAAAATCAAAATGTCAGATATCTAACTAAATGCCTTTATTTCACATACTAGATGTTGGCATCAGGTTATACTATGCATATTGCATTGTTTCAAGCAATGCTCATGTCAAACTGGAACTGTATGGCCCTTTTTTGTGAAAAGATTCTAAAAGCAATGAATCAGAAATATCATTCTGGATAACTGGTTCCATACTGTATATACATATAATATCCCAATAAAATCTTCATGAATTACTTTATTTTTCATTCACTCATTTCCTGTGTGTGACTTTAGAGATTAATTAAGCATTTTTTCTCTATAGCAACTTCAGTCGTTTTATGCATATAGTAGGATTTTTCTCTCTCTCTGTGTGTGTGTGTGTGCGTGTAAAAATTCTTTTTTGAAATTCTGTTTTCCATTTTCTAATATTAATTTAAATCAGTTTACTTAATTGATAGAAAAGATTGTGAATTTCAAAAATATATATTAAGTACTTATCTTTCATATTGTTTATTTAATATAGGATCCTATATTAATGTTTTCCATCTTAATTTTTCAGGTGTATCATCAGAAGAATCAATTTAATAATTTTGTAAAATTTTACGTATGTAATCATTATCTTGTATAATTTTCCATAAAAATATCATGAATAATAAAATTTTTGAAAAATTTCTACCTCAGAACAGCGAGTTTACTATAGGGGTTTTTTTGTTCTTGTTGTTTTTTACTCTGTGTGTTTTTGACTGACAGATTAACCATATATTTTCCTATACGTAAAATTAAAAAATAGGCATCCCTAGTCTTGATATGGAATACATTCTCATTTGACTAATTATAATTATTCTGCACACACAGTATTTTATATAAATATTATTAAATTAATGCCTTTTAATTTAACTGCAAATTTCTTATGAAGCTTTTAATAAAATATTTAAATTTATTATTGAAAGTACTTCAGTTCATCATTTCTTGATTTCCCATATTACAGTAGGTTCCTGATTATCCAACACTCGATTTTTTACTACATACTCATTTGATCAACACCCCTCGCATTTAATTGTCGTACTTGTGCAAACATAATATAAGGCTGTTTATGATGCTTATCTTTATCAAAATTATCGAAAAAAATTTATTATACTTTATCTTATAATCAATTTTGAAAAGCTTTAGATGTGATAAATACCGATACAAGTTAATCTGAAGAACTAGAATGCAATGTCAGAGTTTCCTTGGGGTTTAAAAAAGGGTGATATGCTGCCAGTGAGAAAGGGTACTTTTTTATTTCTAAAGGGCATGTTTTGAATTCTTAAGGGCACTTTTCAGATTCTTAAGGGCACTTTTCGGATTTTTAAGAGTGCTTTTCAGATTTTTAAAAGCACTTTTCAGATTCTTAAAGCTACTTTTTTGATTTTTAAATTCATTCTATTGATTTTTAAAGCCTTTCAAGACAACATTGCATCAGTTTTTGCTATGCAGACAATTTTTTTAATGCAATAAAAGGAGAAAGGGCACTTTTTTTATGTGAGAGGCAAGAAGTGCATAAATTTTTTGGATGAGGGGCAAGAAGGGTGCTAATTTTTTGAATGAGGGACAAGAGGGTTGCTATTTTGTAAACCAAAGGACAGATGGGGTGCAGCCCCCCCCCCCCCCCCTGAAACTGCCTGGAGGAAACTCTGCAATGAGAATCATACAAATCCTGAGCTATTGAAATGCTTTCATTGTTTGAAAAATAGAAAGAAGTAGATATAACACAGCTTATTTTATAACCTAGAATCAAAAATATTATTAATGCAAACAAATCACAATTAAAGAGAAAACAAAAATGTATAACCAATTTCTCTGTTGAAATTGTCTTATTTTTACTCTTAACAAAAAAAAAAAAAAAAAAAAAGAAAGAAGAAGAAGAAGCAGTTACATAGGATAGAATTTTCTCCTTAAATTTACCTTATTTTTCTTTTTATTATTTCATTTATCACAGAATTTATTTATTTTACCTATAACATTTTACCTTATAATAATAGATATTTATTTATATTAATTTTAACTATAATTTAAATTTTATAGACTTAAATGCTGCATCTATATAAGGTCTTCTTGATTAGCTGACAATTTTGATTTTCCAACATACCCCAGATCCCATGAGTGTTGGACAATGGAGGGAGAGTCTCCTGTATTTTGATTCATTCTCCGTCCAATGTGTTTTTTTTAAACTAAAAAGCACATAGTTAGAGAGGGGATGTGGGGCTGCTTTATGTATTGCTGCATTCAAGTTACGTGTTTTAAAAGAATAATCTTAAAATAATTAAACATTGAATTTTTGTCTAAAAATACATTGACATTGTTATCTGCTTTTCATGAAAGTGTGCATTAAGGTTGTTCTCAAAACCAAAGGGCTACTTTCGGACACATTTTTCAATTAATTTTTGTTCAGAAATGCATAAAATTGGCAAATGTTGTTATTCAGAAACTATGTAATCAAAAAATAGTTTTCCCTTTTTTTTTTTTTTTTTTTTTTTTTTTTGTAGACACAAATGTTTTTTCAGAAAATGCTGTCAAATTTGGCATTTTGAACTGAATTTCCTATTCAACACCAAAAAACTAATAGTCACCTGACCCTAATTAAGTAATTTATTTATTAAAAAATGGAAAACTCATTTTAATTCTAAGTCATTTCAATAGTCAGATTTGCCCATTTTATGCCTTTACATTTAAAAATGATTCAGAAAATGTGTTTTAGTTTTCTGTTGTTGAGCAGGAGATTTGAGAACTGCTTTAAGCTGCAATATGTATCATTAAATCTCCAAGAGACTAGTTCACTCTAACGACAATCATAATTTGGTTTTCAGAATTTTTATGTTGTGCAGTATTGAAGAAAAATTCATTTAAAAAAAAAAAAAGTGCATTTTCTTTCTTTTTTAAAACTTTAATTATAAAGGAAACGACTTCAGACTTCTGGATAATTTTTTATTGATAAGGTTCTTATATAACAATTTTTATGCTCTGAAAGGCTAACATTTTTTAGAAGTTTCAAATGGCATGTATAGTTAGATCAAAATAAATTAGACTTTTTGAAATAATATTTTAAAATCAATATTACATACATATAATAATTCTCATATATATATATATATATATATGAGATGTAAAATAAAATTTCTTTATTAATTATTGAATACCTTTTAGTTGAATTAGCATAAAATTGTTTCAAATACTTACTTTAATAAAGCATTTAATAAATATTTTATTAATTTTATAAAATACTATGATATATTCTCCCCCCATATACTACATAAATTACTTCTAAATTGTCAAATACATTCTGCTTTAATATTTTCATGTCAAAATTTAATATATATATAATAACATTGTATATTTTATTACTATTTGTCATAGATTCTATGCTCAAGATTGCTGATACACAAAACTGTATCAAATATATTTAATATGTATAATGTATATAAACATACACATATTCACACAAAAGATGAATTTATGACTTCAATATGGTTGACTAAAATAATACATCTCTTACACATACATTCTAAGCAGAACATTTAATAATATATATCTTCATTAATATACAAGTAAAATAAAAATTTTTACAATTAAAATATTTGTATTATTATTTGACATGGCAGTGATGTTATAATAAAATTTCTACACATCACCTTTAACAAATAATAAATAATTTAAAATAAATTATAAACAGAACATTTTTCTTTTCACTATCCACTAACAACATTTTTCTTTTTTAACATAAAACAACACCAAAACTAAATATTTTTAAATACACCTCATTGCATATTTCAAACTGTATACAGGTGCATTCATATTGCTGGATTTAATTTACAGTCTTAAGTATATGTACACTTGTAAAATGATGCTTATTCTCTAAAGAGAACGCAAGCATTTTACATGACATGCATGCATTTAGCTAGAAAATCTGTGCGTTATGACATAAAAACTATCAATTCTGTTCCTTTTCTTTTGTTTTAAATTTCAATTGCATTGATTTATAGAGTTTTAAAATGCTTTTCTGAAACTAGTTATTTGAAGATTATTTACATTTTGTTTCTTAAATTTAAATTGCCCCCATGTTTTGTTTTTTATATTAAAATATTTTTTAATGTATATAAAATTTTAAAATATTCATTTTTTTCTAAGTAATACTTTAGTTTTTTTTTTTTTTTTTTTTTTTCTTTTGTATTATGATTATTTGTTTTATAGCATACATTGTTAACTTAATGTAAATATATTTATTGCACTGTTACAATTATACACTTTGATTAAAACATTTTTAAATTAAATTAAAATATATTTGTAAGTGTGAATAGTTGAAATACGTGTTGCACAGAAAATTTTCATTTATTTTTAAATTTAAACATCAAAGCCTTTCAACTGAGAAAATGATATTTTTTATAACTTACTGTAGCTAATTGAACATTAACTCATTTGCATCATTAGCGTACATTTCAGAAATCTCATTTTTATTCAGAAATTCTGAATTCATACTGGAAATTTTGAAAAAACACTTTTTTACTATATGTAATGATAAAATATCTGTCATTAAATAAAGCAAAAATAACTATGCAGAATTTCTAGTAGGAATTCAGAATTTCTGGATACAAAAAGAAATTCTTGAAATGCATGCTTCAAGTGCAAATGGGTTAATGAAAATCAGAACAAAAGAATTACCAAACATCATTTTAAAATAGAATAAAAGCAGAGAACATGTAGAAACTAATTTGGCAGTGTGGAGGAAAAGGATTAAAGCAGAAGGTAAAAAGAGAGATTAAGAAAGGATGAAAAATGAGGCAAAAAGATATAGGCAAAAAAGAAAAAAAAAATAATGAAAAAATAAGCTTATCTAAAAGGAAAAGAAATCTGGTGAAAAGGAAATTGTAATAATAGATATTTTAATTTTTTTTCTTTCACTTTTCTTCATTTTTTTCTTTTTTTTTTTTTTTTTTTTTTTTTTTTTTTAATACACAGGATTATTATAAATAATTGTTATAATTTCAATATCTTGTAATGATCACATTAAGAAATACTTAAGAAGTATAACCACTTAGATTGATAGATGAAACTCAAAAAGTTTACTTTCAATTTTTTTAATTTCATTTTTACCACTGACATGCAGAAAAATTATGGGCTGAAAAAAATCTTAACAATACTTGAAGAGTCATTAAAAAAAAACCATATCAAGCATTTATGAATATGTGGACATAATCTTAGAGAATTACCATATTATATGCATCCATGCTTTTGTTCCCATTTCGCATACACTACTTGTGACAAGTGTTGCAAACTCTAAAAAACATTTATAATCATCTTGTATATATGTTTTTTTTTTATTGTATACAAGATACCGTTAACACTTTAATAACTGCATGTCCATTGTGTATTAACATCTCTGAGTCAAAACTAATGCTAATGCTTTAATCTGAAATTTACATCGGAAGTATTTCTTTGTATTTTTTATTTCTTAACTGTTTTATATATATAAAGTTTTTTTGTTTATTTTTCAAGATGTTGTTAACACTTTGAAAATTGCATTTGCATGTATATATATTTATTATTTATATCCCTTTAGGCCAAAGTTAATACCTCAATAATATAATAATATGTATAGCAATAAAGTGTGTCTTCAAATATGACTTAAGTGCTATAATCACACTGTGTCAGTTAGAGAGCTAGGTGTCACTCACTATATTTATATCTTTTTTTAACTGAACACAACTGGCATAGCATATGGCAGTTTAAGTATTGAATAGTTCCTAAAATTTTAATTATATAATAGCTGTCAAAAAGGAATTCTTATTTTGTAAATCTTTTATAAATTTTTTATTTTTTTCTTTAAAAATAGTTTCATGTACAGTACAGAACCATTTATCCGGAATGCTTGGGGTCAGATGAATTCTGAATAACTGGTTTTTCTGGTTAACTGGTTGTGTATGAAAGCAGCATCCATTTGCTAAATTTTGTGGAATATATCTGGTTGTGGCATTATTTCTGATATTAAATTATTAGATTACTTGGATTAAAAATCAATGCAAGAAAGATCAAAAGTTAACCAGAGTTTATAAAAGGTAAATTATGGGAATCCCTTCGGAACAAAAATTCTTCTGTTTCCTCTGCATGAAAATTAAAACATTTAAAATACAATAAATATGTTTTCATTTCAAATATTAGATGTTGTCACCAAATTGTACAATTGTTTAAGCAAAGCCTATGTTAAACTGGCAGTGTGTGATACCTTTTTCTGCAAAGATTCTGAAATCAATCTATCAGAAATATCATTCTGGATAAATGGTTCCATACTGTATTTCAATAACATAACACAAAAAATGCTTTGTTGACAAACATGATAAATTGTTATTTGTCTGCTTTCATTAAGTTTTATGTCATTAATAGGTATCTTGATAAAGATTCATTTAAGTTCTTATAATTAGTAATTCAGCTAAAGAGAAACCCTAAGAGAGAAACCTAGATATTTTTTTCCCTTACATTTGATTCAGATGCCTTTTTTTTAAAGATGTGCAGGGAGAAAATAAAGTTTGCATCTGAAAATACTTTTTCTGGTGCCCTAACAACATTTTCTGTTGTTGTTGACTCCGGAATGGTTTCGCTGCAAATTTCTACGGCGGTTAGTTTTTACACTTGATTGATAAATATAGTTTCTGTTCTGTCGATTGAGTTGCGAACGAGTCAGGTATTTCCTGGCTTCATTCTGGATTGCTTGCTGTACAGGCTTCAGATCCTTCACATGTTCCAATACAACTGCTGTAAGAAATAAGATAAAAATGAAAATAATTAACATTTAAAATATTGAAAATGTTTAAATGATACATCGAAACTATCAAGAAATAATAATAATAATTAAAATTTTTAAAATGTTCTTCAATTATTTTTTTTTCTATTTTTATAAATAATCGTATTTTTACACTAAAATATTGTATAATGTTGCTCAAAGATTAAGAAAAATAGTGAATTTCGTTTCTTTTACAGAATATTCATTTTCTACTTTTTTTTTTAATAAGTCTTAGTATTATTTATGTCATATCATAGGAGATAATCAACATTAAAATTCATATGCTGTATACATAGTGATATTAGATATCTAAAGCATGACTTTATTAAGACTTAAGGCTGTTCTTAAATCCAAACTGGCTACTTTCCGATACATACATTTTAAAATTAATTTTTATTCACAAATGTATCGAATTGGCAGGTGTACTTATTATGAAAATATGTAATTGAATTGTTTTTCTGTTTTACGGTAAAGGTAGATCTTTCAGAAAATGTTGCCAAACTTGGTGTTTTGAACCGAATTTCTGGACGTTGCGGTGCAGAAAAGAGAAAAACTGCCATCCAAGATAATAATCTCTTATAACTCAAGATGTAATGCAATCCATTTTTTCATAAAATAAAATGTCCGATTACATATCACACAAATAATCATGTCTGCAAATAACATGCTTTTCAATATACAGTAGAGTGCCGATTATCCGAACTCCAATTAACCGAACTTCCAATTATCCGGACAGCAAATTTCTCTCAAAAAATCTTTTTAACCGAACTTCCAATTATCCGAACAGCCTATTTTGCTCAAAAAAAATTTTAACCGAACTTTCAATTATCCAGACACTCTATTTTTTTCATTTTTCAGGTAAAGTTCTTTCCACCTAATGTTACATCTGTAATCCAATCTATGGATGTAAGTGCGATAGAAACATTCAAATGACGTTATAGAAAGCAAACGTTAGGATTGCTCCTTTTATCAGAAGAAACAGAAGAGCCTGATTTCCAAGATACCATAAAAATTGATTTGAAAGATTGTTGAATAATGGCTGCCGATTCCTAGGATCTAGAAAAATCCTCAACATTAAAAAAGGCTTAGGAATAAAATTTTAAATAAAGAAAAAACTGATAGTAGATCAGAAAATGAGGAATGTAAAACAGTTAAAGAGATGGATAGAATCCTGAGCCATGAAGAAAATGAAATTAACGAGTGGTTAAATAGTGACGTACATGACCCTAGATATCAGATTTTAAATGTTGATGAGATTCAAGAGGAAAAATAAACTGAAGAAAAAGAAAACGAATGCTCTGAAAATGGCCCAGGTCCATCACATAACGAAACCTTTAAATGTTTGGAAACTGGCTCGAACAGCAGAAGAACGCTGATTCTATTCAACTGTCGCACAGTGGGTGATTTAGCGATTCTAGCTGGCCAAAATTATTTTTGTCATCAATATAGTCGCATCGCCACGAAATTGAAAAATGTTATTGATATTCACTATTGAATGTTAGGTACTGCAAAATTTAACATGTAGCAGTCACAATTTCGTTACAGGGACATTCAAAAGTATTTCATTACATTACGGCCTATGGGGAAAAATCGTTTGCAGTGGTTTTTAATGATGTTTCATAATTTTGAAACACTTTGAAATTTATATACACATCTATGAAGTGCACTATAAGATGACTGCTATAGAATATGGTATGGATAACATTTATCGATCATTTACAGGGACACTAAAAAGAATTATGTTACATTATGGTCTATGGAGAAAAGTTGTTTGTGGTGCATTTTGTTCATGCTACACTATTTCAAAAGTATTTAAATTGATATATATCCCCGAGATGCTCTATAAGATGCTTACTATTGAATATGATGTGCCATTCATCTTTTATATACAGGGGTACACAAAATAAATTAGTTATATTTTTCTCGATATGAACAATAATTGATGGAAGTGCGTTTTCAGTTGTGGAACACTTTTTTAAATTATAAAAATTACATACTTTTTAGTGTGTAAAAATTCTATAAATCATATGCAGGGCCGCACAAAACATCTGAAGTACATTTCCGTTTATTGACGGAAATTGCTGACGAGGAATTTTCAACTGTTCTATGCATTCACTAACTGTTCTAAATTTTAGCATATTGTAAATTATATGATAAATCTATAGTTCATATACAGGGATGTGAACAATTTTCAGCTATGTTTTCGACTTGTGTTTCTATGTGTCGAAATTGTGTTTTGAAACGTGTCATATGTTTTACAAATTATTACTTCGATGTCGTTTTTCACATTATTAAGCTATGAAGTTTTATTATCGCAGTCTGAATGCATTGAAAAATGTTTCATAATCCGATTGACGTGGGATTTTTCGTTCTTCTTGATAATTTTAATGATACTTTCTTAACAGTATGGAAGCTAAAGTGATAAAACTATTTTTGTATTATTATAACAAATTCTAAAATTTCTTTTTTATAAAATTTAAGATACGGGACAGACATTCGACAGCTTTACTGAAAATTACTGTGTTGTATATTATGTTGTATATTTATATCTTTATCTATCTACTGAAAGTCACAGCCCTTCGTGCTCATTGGCGCGATGTGATGACGTCAAACCTACTCATTACGAGGCTAATGTTAGCCTCGCACTCACTAATCACAGACGAGAAAATTACCAGAGATTAATGGTTGACTGGGCATTAACGGAAACGAAAATGTCAAAAATAAAATGAGTTTTCCCAGAAAAAAGAAAAGTGTTATTCACCTCGCCTTAATCCCATTTATATTATGTATCAATTTAAAGATAATTGTTAGAACCGTTTTTGAGATTTTCAAATTAGGAACTTCCTCGATATCATACCAACGTTTTCACTTTAAAAATGGCTATTTAGATCTCAAAATATACTGCACGTAGAAATGTAAAAATTTCAGTATACGATTAGACTACAGATATAAGACTGTTCTAGAAAATTCAGAACAATAGGACCTATATCTGCTGAGTTATTAAAAGGCGGCTTTTCGCGTTTTCTTTGATGTCGAGTTAGCTGTATATATGAGTTCCGCCATGTACGAATTCTACGATACGATACAATACGAAGCGATTTTAGGCTTAAGGCTGTGTCACTCGGAATACTACCGTCTTCCATGATGTTTATCTCTGCACAGAGGAACCATATGTAAATAATGGGAATCATAAGATATCACGAGAAAATGCCTGCATTATGTTTTGCATTGTATCAAATCTGAATTTGGAGAATTTGTCTGGATCAATTTTGTAACCACTCGAAATTTGAAGTCAAGTAATATATTTTAAATCATTTTGTCCTGAGATATCTACATCCAACTGACAATTTTTGTCCAAATTTGGTCATAAATTTAAACCTTTCGATCTTGCAAAACTTCATGTTCTCTTCATTGTAATTTTCCTCTATAAACAAAATATTTTCAACCAAATTCACATTTTTGTTAAATTTTAAATCTTGTTGCCATTGCATAATGGGAGAAAAGTTTATTTATGCGACTAACTTAAAATCTGCTGTCTTTGATGAAAAGTAAATGGCACTTGAACTAAAATTTCAAAAAAAAAAAATTATTTAGATTTAATTAGCTAAAAACAAATCTAAAAACTGGGGATACACCTAGTGGCAGGCAAATTAAATTGGAACGCAAAGGTAATAATCTAAACTATTTAATCATATAAAAAATTGAGCTTAATCGTGCTTTATCATATAACTTTTTCTATATTAAAACTGAAAAATTGTAAAAAAAATACAGAGTTTTTTGCGACATTAGATATGAAATAACAGCTGATATGTGCAAACTTTATGCACATATATCCGACAAAATAAAGTCTATATTTTGTTTGGAAGCATCCATAATCAAGCAGTATATTTTATTTCGCTTCAAGTAACAGATTAAAGAACTATACTAAAATTCACTGATTCATTCCCAACTCAGGAACACCAACTTTGCGCTAGTCTATGGACTGTACAATTACATTTATATCAAAACCAATAGCAGGGTACAGCGCCCTAACTATTGAGCTATAACAGGTAAAAAATAAATTACGCTAGGATAAACTTTTAAAAATCGACTTTTGGCCAGCTAGAATCGGTAAATCACCCACCGTGTGTCGTATTTAAGAAGAATTCCGAGATATGGCAGCATTAAAAATGTCTTATTTGAAGCAAGCATCAATCAAAAGATTTTTTACTTAAATTATAATCTCTGGAGTTCAGAAAATGATAAAAAGATAAGAAAAAAATTTAAATGATAAAAAAGTTTTAAAAAAAAATGAAAAGACAAAAAAATAGATAAAAATAAATAAATAAAAAACAATTTTTAAACATGACAGCAGCAACTAATGCTGGCAGTCCTAAGCCTGGATAAAGAGTGAAGGTTTTAGTATAGTCAGGAATATCCCTTAAATTGTCTGTCCATTTATCCGAACTAGGGTCGATTCCGACTTGTTCGGATAATCGCCGCTCTACTGTATTTGGTTCTTTAAATTAGGGAAAAATATTTTTATGATTTACAAAATAAATATCAATGCACATCCAATTTACAATTAGAATAGACTCCTCTGTTTATCTGAGAAATGGGCTTTTGAAATTAAAAGAAATTCTATTTAAAACAATTCAAGATTAAGTTATCCATAATTTAAAGCAGGCGTTCTATAAAATTATTTTGTATTTAAAAAAATAATTTTCACTTATTTTAGAGAAACTCCAGAACCAAATATTAATTTTAAGATCACTAATTTGTAATTCTTCAAAACCATTGTTAACTTTATGGCAAAAATCTGTTTGTAAGTAATTTGTGAAATTAACATTTACAAGTTAATTTTTACCAACAATTTTTTAATAAATTTCCAATTGTCATAACTTTTTTTTTTGTTTTTTGTTTTTTTTGTTTTTTTTGGGGGGGTGGGGGGTGGGGGGGAAGAAGCTATGTTTTGATGGTTGCCTTTTATCAAGTTTACATTAATTTGAATAGGTTTTCAAATAATTTTAGATATTTTTCAAATAGTCATTGCATCATGCATTATTTTTTTTTACAGACACATCAAAAATTTAAATTTAAGTTAACTATTGTTAATTAATATTGTAATTAAAAATTTAATTACATGTCAATATGAGCGATGTTGGTAACAAAGAGATTGAAAAATGAAATTACATGTCAATATCAGTGATGTTGTTAAAAATGAATGTGGACAATAATAAAAGGTTTCCACAAAAACACTGTTTTCCACATCACTCTTGCTAAATTAAGCTGATTAGCATTCAGTATGCATATATTAGTATAATAAGTTAAGGGATAATCACTTGATGCCACTTTTATTTTTTTCTTAAAAAATACTTTTATTAGAAAAATTTAATCTAGATATGTATATTTAGATAAGAGCTTGCAAATTGCTTTTAATCTCTTCAAGCTGTTATTTAGAGAGAGGTTGAAGAAATTAAAAATAATCATAGAATATATAATTCCACTTACTTTAAAAAAAAAAAAAGTTATTAAAGTGAAATTAATAATGGTGATTATTCTATATGTTAGGTTTCTTTTTTTCCAGAAATCAAACGTATTGTATACATATAAAGAGAGGCTAAAAATAATTAGTGTGCTTTTTATACTATTGTATACATATAAAGAGAGGCTAAAAATAATTAATGTGCTTTTTATACATGTATCTAAAATATCAAATGGCATTACAAGATAATTAATTTTCTAATTTTTAAAATACAATTAAACATGACTATAATAAGCATGATGGAATTACACTGAAATTGAAATTATGAAAGTAAACTGAAAAATTTTCTTTAAAAAATTATGAAGAATCTAATTAGATATTTAATTTTAGACAAAAAGCAAATAAATTGTATCTTTTATAACCTTTCAGAATGATTTTAGAACTTCAGCTCAATAAATTTTTAAGCATAACATAATTAAAACATTTCCACGTGATTTTTTATTTTGATCTCACTTTAAAAGAATAACCAGTTCTTCAAAAATAGCTCCTCAATTGTTATCTTAATAGAATTTCTAACTTTTATTATTTATGTATGCCGAAAGAAATTTTCAAACCATCTGAATGAATGCACAATTATTATTGATATATTTGCCCATTAGTAATGATGTTGATTAAGTTCATATTAACTCATCACAGTATCTTGCTTTTTTGTTTTTGCACATCAAAATTTGCCTTATCAAATGCCATTGAAATCTTCTTTCAAGTATATTGCCAAAGAATAAAACTATATATTGGTATACATGAACAACACAATCTTTCTTTGTTTGATATCATGCATTAATAAGTAGCAGTCTATGTCTTCTTGATATGGATGTCATCAACTTTTGATAGATTGTTTCCTTGATTATTTCTAAATTTGAAATATATTTAAAAGAGAAAGCATATTGAATTGTAAATTTGCATTTAGTGTTCATAGAGACTGATAGAATCATGTATACTTCTTTTTTTTTTCATTTTCTTTTTTGTGATGAAAAGATTAAATAATTTTAAAGCCACGATTTTTAATTTGAGAAAATTTTATTTTTTTCTTAAATTGTATATTGCTTATATTTTTTCAACAATATTGTGTTTAAATTTTACAAACCTTTTTATGTTTCTTTCTTTTTGTTCAGAGTTTTTCCTTTTTTATTTTACACTGTTTAAAAAAATTATAGAATTTAGTTTTTTTTTTTTTAAATGCCATTTGTTTTAATTATGATGTGTCTTTTAAAAAGGTGCCAACTTTCTGAACTGAAAGCAGTTTTGATTAATATCTAGACGAATTTTTCTTGCTTTAATTATACAATACTACACAATCATGCTCATTATAGACAAGTTCATCTGCACAGCAACACAACAAAAAAGACCAGTTACCTGTTTTTGTTGGCAGTACAGAGCACTTTTGATTCATTATCTTTTCCAGTATTTCAGCTGTATTATTAGTTAACCTTAACTCATTTGTAGCTGGTGGTGTTTGATTTTCTGTGGCTGCTCTCCTTTTGTATTTCTGTACAAAGGTATTACGTCTTTCAGAATATTGAAGAAAGTATTGATCATGGTTTGCATAGTACTCCGCAATAGCAAGTGCATAACTTGAAGGATATTGCAATGATTGGCATGCATTGAAATATTGAGGCTCAAAATTGAAGTATTCAACAAGCTCATATTCTGTAAGTGGTACACAAGATGAATGATGGTTTGGAATTTTAGATGCATTTTGTTTTAATTCATCAAAAAAGTCACATTTAAAGGGCTGCAAAAGTTCTGGTTTTCTTTCCATGCTGCTTGTTATTGGAGGTAAAATAAAGTGATTTATAAGTGGTTCATTATCTAATTCCTCACTTTCGTCAATTGCATTGTATTCAAATAGCCTACTGTATAGCTTTGTACTTTCTCCTTCAAATAGATTTTGCAAAATTTTGCCAAAAGATTTTTCATGTATACCATCATAAGAAATTTCTTCATATTCATCCAATGAGTTTTCATTCATTTCATCATCTGTTATTTGTTCATCAGAATTTTCATTCATTTTTGTATCTGAAATTTCTTGGAAACTTTCACTGAAGTTTTCATTCATTTCATCATCAGAGATTTCATTCATCTCATCATCAGAGTTGTCTTGAATTTTAGTGTAAATATCCCAAAGATCAGCAATATTTTCTAGTACTCCATCATCTAAATTTTGTTGGAATTCAATGGAGTCCTGTGCTTTGTCATTGTAATTATCATTAACCACTTTAGATAGATTTTGGCAGCTATCTATAAAATTAACAACATTTTCATTGTCAGAGTTGGAAGATATGCCAAAGTAAGTATCGTCAATGAAATCTTGAATAATGTCATTCTGAAAATCAATATTATTGTATTTTAGGTTTTGAACAGAAATATTTTCACTTTCTTGAGCATCAGACATATCTTGTAGTTTACTTTCTGGGACATCAGCCAGAACTATTTCATTTTTGCCTGCAGAACTATCTTGAGTTGTTTCAGAATTTTGCTGCACCTGGGAAAGTTTTGATTTGCTATCATCAATATCCTTCAAAACTGTATGACATTTTACAACTTCAGCAAAGGTTCTAATATTGAACTTTTCTGGGGTTCTAATATTAGACTTTCCTTTATCACTATCAGAAACATATTTTTCATTGTCTACAATCTCATCATCGAATTTTTTTTGGACTTGAGGCAGAATTATTGCAGTTTTATCTAACATGTGTTTTTTATTTGTTACATTTTCTTCAGATTCATCATGGTAGTTCACAGAAAGAAGTACAGGAATAGCCTGAGGTTTAATGTCAGCTTCATTTTGCATTTTCTTCAGGTTGAAATTGTTGGTGTTATTATTCTTGCCCTTTGACTTTCTCTTGCTATCATTAACGTCTGGTTCATTATTCTGTGTTTTCTCATGAATAGTGAAAAAATCGGAGAGATCAGGAAAATCTGATTCATCTTCACAAATTTTATCAATTAAGACTTCTTTGTTATAGTCTGTATCAAGTGTATCAGATTGAGCCTTAACAACATCAGCATAACTTCTTTTACTTGTGTTATTTAAATTATTTTCAACTGCAGAAGCATTAGGTTGTACATTTTTGTATGAGCTCTTTGGTACTTCATTAATTACTTTTTCTTGAACTTTACTAGCACAATTCTCAAAAAAATTATTGGAGACAGTTTGATTTATATGGCCGGAATTGTCATTAATAGCAGCACATGAATCTTCTTCAACTTTCTGGGCATCTTTATGGCTGGATTTGTCAGTATTAACAATGTGAGAGCCTTCTTCAATTTTGTTTGCATTTCTATGGGTAGAATTGTGCATTATTACAGTATGTGTGTCTTTTTTAACTTTGTCTGCATTTTTATGAATGGAATTGTCTGTAGTTAAAATATGTTTGTCTTCTTTTACTCTGTCTACATTTGTATGGCTGGAATTGTCTGTTTTTGCAAATTGAGAGTCTTGTTCAACATTGCCTGTAATTTTATGGCTGGAATTACTTATAGTTGCAATATTGCACTCATCAACTTTGGCTGCTAATCTACATTGATTATCTTTACTTAAAATTTTAGGAATCTCATTTGAAACTTGAAGAATTTCTTCTTTTTGATTGTGTAATTTGTTATCATTAGATTTTTCTTGGACAACATCATTACATATATTTCTAATAACTGATGTGTCCTGCTTTTTAGCAATGCATTTTTTATTCATTTTATTTTTCTTAGATTTTTTAGGCTTAGAATTTTTAGATTTAGATTGTATATTTTCTTGAACTTCAGATAAATTATTTTGCAGTTTATCATTAGAAATATCACCAGTTTCTAAAGAAATGGCTTCAAAATTACCTTGAATTTTATCACCGGTATGGACTTGGACCTTTGAAGATGCAGAATGGATTTTATCTTGGAAACCCTTTCGCATTTTAGCATATCTTTTATCACAGGTAGTATCAGGTTCATAGGAAAGTACTATTTGTCTTGGACTCATCGGTACTTCTTCAGCTAGTAGCAATGGCACTGAAGTCAAAATATCATCATCATCATCGCTTTCAGAATCCATATCTTCATTGTCGATATCCTGATCTGGAATATTAATAGGAAAAATTATTCATCAAACTTTTACATTTTTTTTTTTAATATAGTAGTATTAAAGTTTGAAGAAGCATTAAATTAATTTTTATATTTTGTTTACATTAGAATTTTGGAACTCTGAAATTTTTTTTTCAATTTATCTGCATCTAAATAATTAAAAGATCTAAACCATTTATTTAAACCCATTTATTTCTAAAAAAAATATCACATGTGCATATGTGTACAGATCCTTAGACCAAATTTTGCTTCAACCTCACAGATTTTAGCAACTTTCTTGACTTTTCTGGTGAATTGTTAACACATAGTAATTTTTTTATTGAGATTAAAACTAGATTAACGTGAAGCTACAGTCTAACACCATACTTTTAAAAAAGCACATTTACTTGAATTAAACATCAATGTATTTATATAATTTGAATGTAGTGGACTTTTTCAACTGTATATTGTATTATTTAAAAAACTTATTTTCCTATCCTCATCCCCTAAAAATGTTTACCCTATTAATTTTATAAAATATTCTTTTTCTAAATAAAAATTTAATTTTGAAATAAATTAATTAAAATGTTTTTTAATTAACTAAAAGATTTTTAATATCATTATTACTAATTGAATTGACTGTGGATAAATCTTAACACATGGAAGTAAGACTTTTTTAATACATAATTCAGAGTTTATTTTATCTTATTGATTGAACTATTTTATTTTCTTACCTAAAAGGATAAATTTATTAATATTTCATAGAAATTTTCTTATGGATAAAAGTTATTTTGTAACATGGTCACCCACAATGTGTAGTCACCAATAATACATTACTTGCAATGTATTCTATTAAATATGAAACCATTCAGATTTTAGTTATGTTTATTATACTGAACCTATGTCTGTTGGAAGAATGGGCAATATTTTGTGTAATACCAGTGAAGCATCAAAAGAAGAACATAAAAATCAGAAGAATTTATTCAAAACATCATAATTATTTATTTTCTTCCTACATAACAGAATTTCAAAATATCTAATTAATAGCAAGAATGACCATTTTAAAGAAAATAATTGTGTATTGAACCAATGAAGAAAATTATGAAATGCCTACAAGAGTCGTTATTCTCTTGTTTACTTTCAATCGATTAGTACTTGATGCATAGTTTAAAAGCAGAATTTTTTGAATTTGCATGCAAATTCCAGAGCATTGGGCTGTTCAAAGCAAAAAAGGTAAGGGAGGAAAAGAAAAAGGTCCTAGAGCCACAGTTGTTTTATATATATATCAGGGTTGGGTTTTTGACATGACAAGCGTCAAAAACTGGTTTAAACTGGCATAAACCATCAAAAACATGTAACTCACTGAAACATTTTAATAACAACAGGTACATAAGGTAACAACAACATAAGGTAATAACAACAGGTAAATAACTCAATGATTTATGTAATCTTTTATTTAAAATTATAGCAATTTTAATAATTTAAAAAATTTTATATTAAGTGCAATAAAATATTTTTATTTTTTGGTATTTACAATCAGAAGAAAATCATTTTGTACAATTAATAATCCGGATGAACTTTACCCTGCAGCATGCTGTAGCACGTAACCAGTTTAGTACATTTATTTACATCCAAATGATTTCCGAGTTTAGAGTGTATGAAACGTTAGAAAATAGTCATCTCTTAATTGATGCTGAGCTAGCAGGACCTAGTAGCAAAAGCATTGCTAGATGAGCAAGTTTTGAAGCAGGCTCAGCCGAAAAGCTATTCCATCTAATGGTACCTTTCCACCAAGTAATGGTGTCCTCCCTATAGCACTGAAATAAGAAGACGTGAAAGGGGATTCTTCAGCTTCATACACAATCAGTACAGGTAAGCATCCATCAATACTCTCTGTAGCCCAAATGTGAGGTGAATAAACTTGTACATCAGTCAACCCTTGCATCTTATGGCTGGGATGCAAAATGTAAGCCAGAAAATGTTATGGTTTCATGATTTGATCTCTTCTTTTACTCACTTTTTCAATATGGGAATTAAGTGAACTTTCTTTTAGAAGACTGGGTCAATTTTATTCAGTTTTAAAATCGAAAAAATATTTTTATATGTTTAAAGAAAGCATGTTTTACAAAGTTTTTGACTTTAAGCTTAAAAAAAAAAAAAAAATTCTCTTATTTTGTAAATGTTTAAGATTAGTAATCCAGTTTCAATTTTGATGGAATGGTTATTGTTTAGACTAGAATACAATTGATGCACGTTATCTTGTTATATATGCATAAAAAAATCTGCACTTTTCTAAGGTTTCTTTTTTTCTTAAAAAAAAATCCTAGGCAATGCTTTAAGATTTTAAACGTAATAGAGAAATTAAAAAGATTTTAAGTACGATAAATAATGTGCAGTTTATGTGAGCTTATCTCTACTTTTTAGAAAAGCACAATTTTACCAAAAAAAAAATTGAATAAAAATTTTATCGTGTAAAAATGTTGCACTTAACAATAACACTTTACTAGTATTGATTATTGATATACAGTAAGTGAATTTTAAATATTATGTGTAATGTTGTATATGTGTGAGATTTAATGTGAAATATTACAGTTCAATGTAGTATTTGAGGTTTTTGACAGATGGTTTTAGACAAGAGTTTTTTGACATGACGGTTTAAACGCATCATAAACTGACACATGTCAAAAGCCTGCCAACCCTGATATATATTAAATCTCAACAATTATTACAAAGGAAAATATAATAAAAACTATAAAAAAAAAGCATTAAAAGAAAATCAGAATTTGAAAAAAAGTCACCAAAGATTTTATTGTTAACTTCAGCTGCCAATGAGGTTGCAAAAGTGTAATGAATCAAATTGCCGCTAAAATTTTGAGGTCATAAGGAATGAAATCGAAGAAAGCGGACCTGCCAGAAACCTGGGGGCAGCGGGAGAAAGAAGTCACTGTCGGATTTGAGCAGCCAATGAGCAGTGCAGCAAATAAAAAAAATTTCGAGGACCAAAAAGTGACAGAAGTGGGAAAAAACTAGAAATCATTAAAAACAAGAGATTTTTAAAGAAAGAAGATGATTTCCAGTGCCAAATGCTTAGATAGGAAGGATGTCATAAAAATACAATGAAAAATAAGAAAATTAAAATGAAAGAAAAAAAGAGGCAAAATTAGAATTTGGAAAAACCACAACTATGTATTTAAGGCGGTTTGTGCCGCCTTCATTTAGAAGGTGGGGCAAAACCGTCATCTGGGCTAAGGATAAGTGGTCACTTTTTACCAACTGAGTTGTTAATATTATATGATTTTATTGACTGCCTTGCTGAGCTTGGTAATAAAGATAATAAGTGTAATAGAAACTTGAGGATTTTTAGGCATATTTAAATGGCCATTGTTTTTTCCATTTTGGCTTAGGCCTCATGTTTGGTTATCTAAAGTTTGAAATATTTAGTATCGCATGAAGGTAAATGGGACTAAAAAAAAAATCAGTATGCTAGTGTTGCAGGTTGTTTTGAAAAAATGTTGGCTACAGTTAGTGTGTGTGTGTGTGTGGGGGGGGGGGGGGGGGTTATAAGTAATCACCAGTGGTGCATATCAATACAAACGGGTTAAAGAAGGGGGAGGGGGCTCTAAAATCTGAAAAAATACAATAAAGGCCCCCAAGTTGTGCAAATTTGAAAATTGTGTATTTTATTCAGAAAGGTATAATGTTGCAATTAATATGGATGAATAAACTATGTTCTGTCATCTTTCTTTTTTAAGTTTTTAAGTATGGAAAGTAGGGATGTAGTGGAGGGTATACAGAGGATTCGTTGATGTATATCAATGGATATATATCCGATATTTAATTTTAAAATATCAAGATTTTTTTACATTTTTGATATTTTCATATACAGAAGAGTCTCAAAAATCCGCACAGATTGGGACTGGAGGCTGTGCGGATTTTAGAGTTTTGCAGATTCTGGATTAAATGATATATATATTTTTTTTATTTTACCTGTATCCATTTACAAGAAGAGCTTGTAATAATTCAATTTAAGCAAATCAAAACTTGAATCCCTTTTATTTACGTGTACATTATAATTTTAATACCCAAAATTATTTTTTATTACAATTTTTTAAGATTTCTTGCATAGTTCTTTGCTTAAGAACTTTCATTTTTTCTTGATAAAGTTTCTTTTGAATTCTGTAAACAGTCGTTATTTGCGGTTGGTCTATACAACTCAAAGCAAATGCAAAATAATAATGAATTAAGTGGTGCCAACCTTACATGAAATATAAAATAAATTAATTCACTACTTTCTATAGTGGCCGATAGATGGTGCCATTACTAAGACCTTTGTGGGCTTGTTTACTCTTCACATCAATTTCTATTGTTTTACATTTCGTTGTGTGTAGGTTTCTGTGAAATAAAAGCATTTTATTTCCATAATATCCAGTGTCATTACTATTTTCTCATAAATTTATGTTAAAAATAATATTATTTTTATTCGCTGATATTTGGAATAAAAATTGTAAAGAATTCTTCTTTACGGATTTTAGAGACTCTACTGTACTTGATATTTATTTTCAAAATAACAAGATGTTTGATATTTTGTATATTTGATATTTATTTTCAAATATCACTGTGACGATAATTTTGATATTTTCAGTCAAAACAAGTGTAAATGAAATTTTCAACTGTTATTGACTATGTCATTCTGTAGATAAAGAATTTTTATCTCTGATTTTGACTATTTTAGCCAAAGAAAACAAATATCTTTGCCAAGCTTTATGTTTGAAGCTTTTATTTTTAATGTAGAACTAATAATTATGTGCGACAATTAATTAGGAACAGCTATTGAAAGATAAACTGTCTAATTTAGATAATCAGTTATATACAGCTACATTAGAAAAGATTTTTTTCTTATTTTGGTTTAGTTGAGTCTAAACTGTACAACATGTTAGGGAATAAAAAAAATAAGACAAGTTTACATTGTTAAATTCTTCAAAAAAAAATTATTTTGTATTTAAAATTTTGTTTTATAAATTTGTGATTTCATGATACTGAATCCTATAGTTAGTTTGTTTATATAAAGTATGTAAAGCAAATTGTGCGTGTTTTCAATTAGTTGATCTTCAATTTTGTTCCAAGTGGGGTAAAAAAGGGAAAAGAGAAATGAATTTTTAGAATATTTGTTTAAGTTTTCATATTAAGTGCAATATGTTTGAGTTTCTAATTTATATTATGCAATTATTTATTGGAAATATTTATCATCGGCAGTGAGTCGACTATTTTGAAAATATTGGATATGTATCAAAATATCAGTATTTTTGAAAATATCATGATATTTACTAACCCTGAGTATACAGTGGTGTATGCGGTATACACTCTGGATTTTTTTTAAAAGCTTCATATACCCTCTGTTTCTCAAATAAAGCTATAGCCTATATTCTCTAGCATATACCCTGTGCTTATAGTGTATGCCCTCTAGCTTTCTTTACAGATAAAAATAGGGCAAATGAAAATTAATAATTAATATAAGAGTGTTATGCATTGTTGAATCGGCTCTAGTTAACTTCAGAAAATAATTTACACAAATGAGATACCTATTTAAATTGTTAGATATTTATTTGGTTGATTTTTTATTAAAAATGGCCTTCAGGAGAGAGACAATTTTTTTTTGTTGTTGTTGTTAAAATGTTTATTCTCAAACTGAATAAATAGTAAACTGATAATGCATACTCAGGGTAGGCTCAGAGGCCTCAACATCAGTTTTGCAAGGTAATTTATTATCTTATTTAATACTTGAAACTTTCAATCCGCATTTTCCTTTCTTTCATATTAGTATTCAAGTAAGATTTCAAGTTGTTTCAAATTTACGAATTGTAATGCAAGATACAGTTAAATACACCAATAACCCAAAACTATTTATTTTCTGTAAATTTTTTTCATTATATGAGACGTTTTTGCCCCCTCAATCCCCTGTTGTATTATTAATTTCATAATCGCAACTCTAAAATTTTCATTATATTCTATTTTAAAGAATTAAAATATTGATTTTGGAATAATGGGATTAATAATTAGTTTGAACAATTAATTCTTCACACAAATATTTTATTAGTTACTGATAATCCTAATTGTTCAATTTAATTGAAAATGACACTCAACCACCTCTCATAATTTTCAAATTGCTACACCACTGGGTAGACCATAAGGGAGGCAAGTGCAATGCACTCAGGTTCTACACTTATAGTGCGCCCTGTCTAAAAGACTTCCTTTTTACGTTTTGAAAAAAGAATAGTCTCAAAAAAGTCCTCACCCTGGCCTGTATATAAACCTTGTACTTATAGGTGACCTCCAGTGGGACTTAGACCCTTTTATCTTTGAAAAAAAAATGTTTCTTGCATTTGAAACATTTCAATGGAAAAGGTTAGACCTGTTCATACTTTAATTAAAATTATCTCTAGTGGAGTCTAGGCAGGATCATATTATTACTATCACTTTTGTAAATAAATGCACATAATAATTAATTCAATATAAGGCATATTAAATATAGAACGAGCATATAAAAATTTGTTAGCTCCTATAATTATCTTCATTCATTGTAAATTATTTAGAGCTAAAATTGTTAACATGGGATGTTGCAGGTGAAGTTTTTCTTGCAGTCTCTGCATTTATGACTTTTTAATTAAAGAATCACATATTCAGATTTTGCATTTTGAAGGCAGGAATAAATCAGGTTAAATTGCAAAATGTTGTCTACTAATTTAATTATTGGTACTCAGAATAACAATACTGGGTGATTTAAAGGAACGCTTTAGAGAGACAACCCATAGATGTAACACCTCCATATTTGGAGGATATACATTTAAGACCATGGAGAAATGATTGGTCATCAATCATTTTCCCATGATGATGCAATAAAAACATTTAGTTACAAAAATGGCCAATATGGAGGCAGAACAATTATGTTCATCTAATAATGCCACAAAAAGTTTCATATGGCCTTTTTTCTAATACAAGGCTATTTCATGCACATGTTATGCAAATTTTGTTTCCCTGTTTCAGCTCGCAGCACCCTCTACTGACCATTTTTGTAACTAAAATTTTTATTCCATCAAGCATTTCCCTGTGATCTTCTGAAGTGTGTATCTTTTAAATATAGAAGCATTATATCCATGAGTTGTCTACCCAGGAAGTTCCAGACCAAGATACTTTAATTTGAATCACCTGCGTATCAATTTAAGTCAAAATAATAGAAACAAACTGAGAAGAAATTATATTACATTTATTTCCATGAAGCAATATGTGTGTGTATCTGTATATTTCTTGTTTCATTTTCATTATGGAAAACACTTACCTGGCATATCCACTAGCAGCCAATCATTGATTTCCCTCGTTTCATACTGCATAGATGTTGTTTCAGGGGCATCTCCCATGACACCCCCAAAAATGTACTTGGCTAAAGCACTTAACATCTTGGATCCTTTGTAACTATCAGGTTAATTGCTACTGTCTTTTGATCACAGTCAAGAGAGAAGAAATAGTTGGACACTTTTCTCTGCTGGTCTCCTATAGAGATTTTTTAAAAAAATGCAAATTTTAGTTACATATAAAAAGGAGGTATGAATGAAATAAACTCATAATTAACCCTCTCTTGCATGATAACCTCTTATGTGATTATATTATTGAAAACAACCTGCAAATGCAAAATTGATTTTTTTTTTAAGTCAACATGTTTTAGATGTATTGTTGGCTTTAAATAAACAGACAACTGTTGATATATTTTACGCTTATTTAATAGAATCAATTGAAGATTTAAAAAAGAAAAATTATATTTGTACGGTAAAACAAAATGGCGTAAAATAGAATATATCACGAGGTCAAAAACAAACTAGTATATTGTGGCCATCACAAAACTTTCTTCTATATAAATCACGTCAATTAAATCATTTAAATAATACAAGAAATTACAATTTAGCTTGAGATAGAGCTGAAGCGCAAATTCTGAAAAATGTAGCATAGCAGCGCCATCTATTAAGCGATTTGTACCAAAACATAAACAACACAAATTGATATCAAGGTCTACCTGAATCTGAAGTTGGATGAAAATTCGCGCATTAGTTAGTTACTGAGATAAAGCTACAGCGGAAATTCTGAAAAATGCAGCATAACAGCGCCACCTGTAGAGCGATTTGCACCAAAACATAAACAGCACTAATTCATATCAAGGTATACCTGAATCTGAAGTTTGTTGAAAATCCAAGCATTAGTTCTTGAGATAGAGCTATTGCGGAAATCGCAAAAAATGCAGCATAGCAGCGCCACCTGTTGTGCGATATAAAAATCTATAAAACTTCAATTCATGTCAAGGACTAACTGAATCGGAAGTTTGATGAAAATCCGATGGAAATCGTGAAAAATGCTGTATAGCAGCGCCACCTGTTGAGCGATTTATATAAAAATCTATAAAACTTCAATTCATGTCAAGGACTAACTGAATCTGAAGTTTGATGGGAATCGTGAAAAAAGATGTATAGCAGCGCCACTTGTTGAGCGATTTACACCAAAAACTAATCAGCACCAATTTGTATCGGGGACTAACTGAATATTAATTTTTATTAAATTCCGTTCATTAGTTCTTGAGATAGAGCGCCCACAAAATTTGTGTCACACAGAAACAGACATTTTGTAAAAACATGTTTTTCGGGTTCTCTGGCCCCTAAAACGTGTAAATCCGTCGAAAACCGGAATTCGAAAATTTTCATGAATCCAGTACTTATCGAAAGTAGAAGAAAGTAGATAAAATTATGAAAAAAACTCTTAATCGGCATGTTAGAAAAAACCGGACATTTAAATAGTACAGAAAGGAAGTAGAAATAGTTAAAGTTGAACTGAATCGTATGTTTAAGCTTCAGGAAGGAGTTTTTTATTCACTTGCAATTTTTTAATGAAGTATTTAAGTATTTTATTATTACTCAATCTTTGTTTAAAACTATAATAGCGTTTTCCTGCATTAAGGGTCTTTTTTCACCATTTCTCGTCTTTAAGCTATTGTAATTCATGAATAGTTAAAGGAAAAAATGTGCAAACTTGGAACATGTCATTTTTGATCAATTTACATTAATTTTGTTTCCACAAATTTGAAAAAATATTTGCTTTTAATAATATGATTTTTTAAAAATAAGTTACATCATTTTTTAATTTTATATTTATTAAAATATAAAATTAAAAAATGCTTTAATTTTAAAATATTAATTTTAAAATTTAATATTGAAAAAAATCCTGAAACAAAATTAAAATTATATTTTACTCTTTAATTAGATGAAAACAATGTAAAATTCTAAAAAATAATGTTTCGAGTTATAACAATCTTAAATAAAAATTACAATCATTAAAAAAAAAACTTTATGAGAAGTTTTAGGGTGGTATTTTGTTTGCAAATTATATGAGTAACCACAAAAAGAAAAAAAAAATCAAAATTCTAACTCGATAAATAAATTTTTTACATGTTTCCTGGAACTTTTAAAGTAACATTGTTTCTTGAATTACACGCATTTCAATTTGTGTCTAATCCCTTAAAATCTGACGAATTATTTAAACGAGCATATCTCTGTTAATTTTGCAGATATGAGGATGTAATTTTTTGTGTTTAATTCAGGAATGGATAAGGAAAATTTTTCAAACTGGAAATTTTATCATCCCTTAAAATCTGACGAATTATTTAAACGAGCATATCTCTGTTAATTTTGCAGATATGAAGATGTAATTTTTTGTGTTTAATTCAGGAATGGATAAGGAAAATTTTTCTAACTGGAAATTTTATCCTACGGGTGCGGTATAAAAATTTAATATTTGTATTTTCTCAAATAGACCCCCCATGAAGTTTCAACTTATCTCATCAAATTTTGCACCTTTTTTTATGAAACTTTACAATTGGAAGTATGTGCTTTGGGGCAATATTTAAGGAGAACCTATTGTTTCGATATTTATTAATCACACTCTATATTAATTCCTATCACTTTGTGTTCGAGTTTGAATACTTCGAATTCGAGTTGAAATGTGTCGGGTTCGGGTTGACGAAATTTTTGTTTGTCGTGTTCGGGTCGGGTACGTGTGAGTCTCTAATCCATATTCATAAAAGTTTGAGATGCGCAATAAAAGGTATTTAACTTCACTATTGTTTTAAATATTTGCATGAGAGGCCGAAATTTGACCTATTATTTACAATTAATTAGAAATTATGATAAAACATCTTAAATGTCATATGCGTACTCAAAAGTTTTTTTTTTTTTTTTTTAACCATTTGGAAAAATGGTTATTGTTCTCTGTCAGGGTAGGAAATCAAAAGCATATCTGAAGGTTTTTATTGGTTTAATCCGCATTTTATTCGATTTCTGATTGGTCTATACAGTAATCTGTATTTCCCTTTACTTTCAACAACAATGGATACCTTCTGTTGCCACTATGACAAAAAAGTAATAAAAACTACAAAAAAAAAAAAAAAATTAACTCAGAAACAAATTGAGATACAGCTTTAAAAAAAATGGCATTTAAAAGTACATTTTTTTCTCTATCCGACAGTGTAAAAAGTAATATTGTCGGATGTTTAGAAGTTTAAGAATGAAATTTCATTTAAAATGTGTCATCAGATTTCTTGGAAATCTGACGATGGAAAAGCCTTTCCCCGAACAGCCAATGAAATGCTTGGATAATACGTACAATTAGCAGGCGATTTTTGCGCTTGCAATTTTTACGTGTCATAACACTATTAATGTTTAATTCATGGCGTACGTAATATACAATCAACTCCGTACGATTTTTTATGTCTTAAATTTTAGTCTTCGAAAAAATCGTTTTATAAATGGTCGTTGTAATTTGTTAAATTGCTTTACTTTTATTTATTTTTTATTATTTTTTTTTTTCACGTTAAGTCCGATTTGCGTTGCAGTAATCCGTATATTTTTGTAATCTTCAATACTACCAAACAAGTGAACCTGTCTGAGGCTTTCGCACTTCCTTTGAGATTATTTGCTGAACCTTTTTCTAATTTATTTTTAATTAAGTGCAGTTTTTAAACAAACAACTTGTTTTAACGATGTGAATGTAATATTTTAAAAGACAGTTCAAACACCTTTCGTATAACACCTCATGCATCATTGTACGTTTTGCATGTGCATAGAAAAAAGGACTTCGACATTGTAAATAATATATATTATTAATTAAAATTAATTGAATTTATATTATATATTTTTACATTTAAAAAAAAGCTAAAACGTTTTTGCATTCCATTTAAGCAAAAGTCTTATTTATTAAAGAAAATCTACTGTTTGTTTGTTTTTAACTAGAAAAGTTTGCAGTATTATATTATTACGTTTTATAACTTATTATATGTAGCTAATTATATTAATTTTGTTATACATTACTTTGTTATGCTTTTTTGTTGTTGTTATCTTGCTATTTTAATTACCCATTTTCTGGCATTATTACATAAATAGAAACGAGGTGTGACGTGGCCCGCCTCGCAATCACATATGTTTACGATTCGCGAGGGGGGGAAAAAAGGATTTTTATTCTCAAAATCCAGCGCAAAAATTTGGAAGCTGTTTTCATAATGTAATATATTAATGGGGGGAGAATATGAACATCATCCGTCACATTGAAGAGACGAATATTTGTTCTTTTCAGCCATTTTTCTTACTACAGATTATTTTATTACTAAATTCAAATAAGTTTCTCCTATGCTGCATGACATAGAAATAAAACCGAAATAGTGTACTATAATTATGACACAGTGTACGGGTCTTCTTTTTAATGAAATTTGATTACGCTTTACGCAATGCTTATTTAAATATTCACTAAATGTTTTCGTTACTCTAATTACATTTTTCTCTCTCTTTATTCGACGTCTAAAAATTTACATTATTTCTTAGCACAAAAACTCGATAAATGCACATGGTTTCATAGGAAATTCTCCGTCAACCTCGTAATTATTAAATACACTAATATCATATTCTGAAATTACTTCGAAATGATCGAAGAGTTGTCATCTGTTAATTTCTTGCCGATCGAGAGAAACAACAGTTTGTCACTAAAAACTGGGATACCTCAAATTTTTTCAGGTTTCATTATTTTCAATTTCGGAAGTGAATTTTTTATTATTAAAATCTGACTGTATGTTTGTATTTTACAACTACTAGAATATGGAAAATGGTGGGATGAAATTAACAGTAGTTACTCTCCTGGATCCGAGAATGTCATATAAGTTCTCAGAATTTTAAAATTTGAGTTAGTTTCTGAGATATTATTTTTATTTTATTTTATTTTATTATTTTTTTATTTTTAACGAAATTTCTCTAAAAATCGCAACTAAATTACTCCTTTTTCGTGAAAAAAAAAAAAAAAAAAAAAAAAAAAAAAAGCAAATAATGGGATGTTGTCTGCTATCAAAAATGATGAATAAATATCTTTATTTTTTGTTTTGTGTGAATAAATTTAATGATTTTTAGCTAACATTACTTTTAAGCCACATTTTATACAAAATCCTCTCTACCAATGGAATTTTATTTCCTCTATGCTAATACTTTTTTTTTTTTTGTGAGCATTCTATTACAATTCCATTAAAATCGCAAATTGCATTACAAAATGTAGTTTTCGTAATTTTTAGTTTATATACTTATAAACATGATTTCGTTCTTATAAGAAATTTAATTAAATCTTTTATAAATATAGTATTAAATTAGATCTCACACACACACACACAAAAGAAAGAAAAAGAAATCGAAAGATTTCATGCCATGCAAATGTAACACATCGGATTGCTACACAAGCTAGCGTAATAATACTAAAGAAAGAAATGTACAGTTTGTTTCTTTGAAAACTTAAGAGTAACCCAATATAAGTAGATATTTATATTGTTTGTATTGCTTTTATCTCTCTCTTTTTATTTACAAATACTTTTTACTTTTATAAATACTTTCTCTTTCCTTTAAATATATAAGTATAAATTTCTTTTTCAAATATAAATTCTTTAAAATTTTAATTTTTAAAAAGTATTATATATATAGCCGTATTTAAAATTTATAGATCTCCTGAATAACGCTATTCGGATACTTTTTTCATTTTTAAGTACAGAAAAGATTAAATAATTTGGCTTCAAGATTTACAAAAATGTTTGTTTTTCTAAAAAAAAAATATATATATATATATATATATATTATCTTTTAAAGGGAAAAAAAGTTTTTTTACGAGTACTTTTTACTACTATAATCATATTTTCAAAACTTTCTCTTAAAACGAAAAATATTAAAAGACAATTCAATTTAACCACTATTAAAATGAAAATAATTGTGTGAAGTGCTATAACTCTGGCTTTCATAGAAATTTAGATGTATCAATTAAAATATGACGAATCTTGAAAAAATACGTTTTGAGATAAAATACATTTAAATGCTGGGAAAGAGGAACTGCAACTGCAACCACAGACTATACAGCATAAAAAGGGTGTATCTTTTAATCTTATTTACATGCCGTTTGTATTAATTTATTCTAAACACTCTAGACATTTACTCCCCCCTAAAAAAAGACAGTATTTTATTTTAAATTTGTCGACTCACGATACAGATTCTGTCGGTGGTAAAAAACTATGTCATAAATTGCATTTACTCATAAAATGTATTTCTTATAATAAAATCACCATGAAAGGTATTTTTTTGGTGAACTGTTGCTCTAGAAAATAATTTAAACCAAAAAAGTAAAATTGTGTTAAAAGTTAAAAAGTTGCATTAATTTTCAAAATTATTTTCATCATCTTTCTTCAAATTAGAATTGTTGTTAGTACAGAACTTTGACATATTTTTTATGTCTAGGTTGCTTATTATATGCATCTTTGTTAGGAGAGTCGAATTGTCCTGACCCCTCGCTCTTTCCCGACCGAAAAGCCACTTTAAATTTTTTTCTTTTTCCGGCATCCTCGCTTTTCCCAACCGAAAAGTCACTTTAATTTTTTTCTTTTTCCGACATCCTCGCTTTTTCCCAACCGAAAAGTCACTTTAATTTTTTTCTATTTCCAGCAGAGTAAATCATATTGGTTTATAAGAACAAGTTCAAAGATCTTTTTTAAGAAACATGTGATTACGCTAATTCTGGAAAAGAAAGTTATAGTTTTTAATAAACAGATTCATTAAAAAACTTATGTTGCAAGTTGAGCAATAAACCCAAATAGATGTATACCTGAGTATTAATTGTTCATAGACTTATTTCTTCATAGTTGAATAGGTTAACCAACAGAGCTTGCTGTCACACAATTATTACAAAACATTTCGTTCCGCTCCCGAAATTTCCCTTCTTATCGATTGTAACCCAAGTCACGGGTACGAACGAGAAGGTTTTTCACTTTTCTTAGCGATAACATAATTGAATGATGCACGATTCGGCCGCATATATGTTTGCTTTTTTAGCGTAATAAAAGTAATATTGTTAACTGTACTTTAAAAATATTGTGGTAAAAAAAAAATCGGTGTTTAAAAACTAATATAAAATTATTTGCTGCATCATGTAAAATATTTAGGCAACTAAAAATATAATGAAAAGGTTTATTTAAAGACTTACATTATGCACAAAAGGTAAAAACATTAAAAATAAAATTTTTAAAGTCTAAAAACCGACAAGTTTCAACCACTCTGTGGCCATCATCAGGGTCATACCTCAGTATTGAGAGACACACACATTTATAGTTTGTTGCCATATTTGAAGTTTCAAGCTGCAAATATTTGTGTCTTTCAATACTGAGGTATGGCCCTGAAGATGGCCACAGAATGATTGAAACTTGTCGGTTTTTAGACTTCTAAAGTTTTATTTTTAATGTTTTGAAAGTTTTTACCTTTTGTGTATAATATACGTCTTTAAGTAAACCTTTTTATTATATGTGTTATGTTAAATTTCAAGACGTAACAGTTTTTTAATTTATCAACTGAAAATATTTATAATTAAAAGACTCTCTGCATGATATTCTGAGATATTGTATTGTTTCCGAAAGAAGAATGAACAAAGTGCCAACTTCTTCACGATGTACGTCAGTAAAAGTTTTTCAATTGACTGCATTTTACTTTTTTTTTTTTTTTAAAATACTTTTTCCCGCTACCATTTCAGTTTCTGAACACAATCATAAGTTCATGTGCCAAGTGTGTGTGCGTTTATAGACATACCCCCTTCCAACATTTCTCCATTCATTATTTGATTCCAGAATTTGGATGTGTTACAGTTAGAGAAATGATCTGGAGTTGAGAAGCAAAATGCTAGTAGTTTTAGTTTCAGAATCTATTAGAAGAGTCTCCTATAAAATACGGTTCATATCTCTATATTGCCTAGTACTTTTAAAAATTAATAATAGCTAAAAAAAAAAAGGAATTCTGTTTTTTCAGAATTTTAGCGTCGCCCCCGATGAAATATAAAAATATATATATAAATATAGATAGTACAAAGCATAATTCATTTTGAAGACATAAAACACACGCTTTTATTTTATATAAAATGACCTCATTCGCATCCACTGAAGAATTCGATATTTACGATCCAGCCTTAAACAACATCTACAGAAAAGTATGCATAGGACGTCACTATCGCAGAATAATACGGAAATCAAGCAAAAATGCGATGTCGCCATTCAAGAAACTCGACAAAAAAAAAGGATCTAATGATTCATATGTTTGTAACATTAATGTGGATACATAAAATTAAATATAGTTTATAATAGCTGCATGTTTTATCAGAAATCATAAATTTATATTTTTTCAACATAGCACGTATTTTAATTACAATTTTTTTCAACTATTATGGAAAAATGGCAACCAAAAGATATAATAACATATTATTTTCCAACTATTTTTCCTTTACTTTCTACAGAAATGGAGAACTTCAATTGCCAAAAAAAAAAATGCTGTTATAAACTAAAAAAAATAAATATCTCAAAAATAAATTGAGATGCACATTTAAAAATACGTTTTTTTCCCTATATGACGGTATAAAAATTAACAATGTGCGATGCTTAGAAGTTTAAAAAATTGTAATAGAGATTATCAGTATTTAACAGTACAATGATACATCTGCTTTATGTTACGGCTGGCTTCTGTAAAGCAGCGTTATTTTTTAGAGACGACACTTTAATTGCTGGCCGAAAGAAATAGCATATCGGGGGCTAATAATAATGAAACAATCGGATTTTAACTGTGTAGCAAAATGTTTACAGAGCTATATTTCAATTCTTTACAGTTATCCACCGTAAGCATTTTGAAGAAAATACATTTCTGATTTTTCAAATCTCCTATTGTAGCAATTACAAGATAAGCACGAAAAAAAAAAATCATGAGTCAAGCACAAATTATGAAACATTTCCAGATTACTTTAACAAAACTTCGCTGTTTAATAAGGTAAATAAGATACTTAAGTAAACATTTTAGAAAACGCATAACACATTTGAAAATCATATTTCAGCAATTACCGTCCTTATCCGAAAAAGTACTCCAATCTTTTTGTGCATTCCTGTATTTGATCTATAGATTTATACACATTCTACATAGTATGGTGTCAAAATTTAGTTTACTAATAAAACATATACTAGATTGTAAATCCACCTTCAGCAATTTCAGCAAACCGGTCATAAACACTTTTCAACTATGTTGAAAAGTGTTAAAAAAATATACAAAAACACATATTCATATTATTAGATTCTATCTCCTAGGAAATGCAGCTTGCGAACTCCAAAATGATTGTAGTAATGTATTGTATTAGATACGCTCAGTACGCCCAAGTGTATTAGATACGCTCAGTTACCTGAAGTATGCCAAAAGTTTTTGACATCTTAAAATTCAAATTGAACTAGTAGGTATGTTGTGGCAATCGCAAAACTTTCTCCTATACAAATCAAATCAATTAAATTATTTAAACAAGTAAAAATTAAATTTAAAAAGTCAAAAAACCCGACTGCGTAAAAAGAGAACTAATTAATTATTTTCATCAATGCGAAACTATTTTTTTTTTTTTATTTACTTGTATTGATGACTTTTAAGCTGTGTTTAATTGTTAGTTCCTATCAATAAACGCTGTTTTGATGAGGCCTATAGATGTCTATAGTGGTCAGCACGCCTGTTTGCCGCACCGCAGGTCGAGAGTTCGACTTCCGACTGGGCAAGGTTCACTCAGCCTTTCATCCCTTTGGGGTCGATAAAATGAGTACCAAGCTTGCTTGGGAACTAAACACCGGGGGTCTCGCGTTAGGTTGACCACCTGGCCGGGACGCATGCTGCATAGCACCTCGGGCCCAGGGTCAAGAAAACAGAGATGGGCACTGTCGGCCTAGATCCTTCTTGGATTGTATAGCCACAGAGTTTAGTTTAGTTAGTTTATAGATGTCTATGATGGTTAGAGTTGCAGTAAAGCTAGAGATCCTACCTACACAACATCCAGGTTATATAATATTTAAACGAAGCTTCTGACTGTAAAATAGTCAATGAAACATCGTCTTCATTTTGAAAGACCTGTCCAATGATATGCCACTCAATATAGTGCGTAAAAATTTTTTTCGTCTCTACCACCATTTTGTATTTTACGGCCGCCATTTTGAATTTATAAAAACAAAACCTAGCCTATAACCATCGGACGGTTAAGACGAATCGATAGAGATATCATTCATCAAAATCCATCCAGCCGTTGAAATGTTTCGGGGATATAAAAAAATCCACATATCCAGATACTCGGGAAACACATAACTTTTCTTGGCAGTCGAGTACAAAAGAATACAAAAAAATGCCTTGTTCATCAATCCTCTGTTCTACAGTTTCTCCCTACATCGTTTAAAATAAATAATTAGAATGTCTTCCACACGACTCAAAATTATCTTTGTTCTTGAAAAATAGTCTGCTCCACAGTTTCTCCTTGCATCGCTTAAACTAGTCAGGTGTGCCAATCTCAAAACTCCCAAATCTCATGCATGTTAAAACTTTAAAATTTGCTCAATATCCCAATGTCAAAATTAAATGACAATTTATGCCAATAATGAGGATTTTAAATGCATAGTCTCGTTGAATTGTGTACACTTGAAAAGGAGACAAAAGCATCACATTTTTCAAACAAATCTTTGAATTTTGGCACCAATCATCTTAGATGTCTGCAACCAAAATTCGCAACCTAAAGAGCATAAAAGCGACACCTTTGGACAGTATGCTACCAAGCCTAATAAAAATCTATTTATGTAAAAGTGCAACAGAATATGAAGTTTGGCTGAATTCCATGCATTAGTTTTTGAGATATAGCTATCGTGAAAATCCTGAAAAATCCAGCATAGCAACCACACTTGTTGGGCGATTTACATCAAAAACTAATGTCGTCGTCTAACTTAATCTAAAGCTTGATGAAAATCCGTGTATTAGTCATTGAGATAGAGCTATTGCGGAAGTCGTGAAAAATGCAACGTAGCAGCGTCACCTATTGGACGATTTACACCAAAATCTAATCAGCAACAGCTTATGTCAACGTCTAACTGAATCTGAAGTTTGATGAATATCCGTGCATTAGTTCTTGAGGTGGAGCGCCCACAAAATTTGTGTCACATACAGACTCGTAGACAAACATTTTCTAAAAACAGTCAAATCGTGTTCAAAACCTTCTAAAACGTATAAATCCGTCGAAAATCGGGAGTCGAATTTTTTCACGAATCCAATACTTTCTTCTTGTAAAAATAGAAGAAAGTAATAAAAAAGTAAAATGTGCCCAGTTAAACAGATGGCATTGAGCTCAGAGGCTATTCACACTAATTGTATATTATACTCTTATTTCAAAAAATAGTGCCTCTCGAAAAATAAATTAACGGGGGAGATTATCTCCCACCCTCATTTCCCCTCTTTATAACCAATGACCCTCCAAATGTTATCTGGGAAGCGCCTTATTGAAATAAACCGGTATACCAAATTTGAAGCAAATCGGATAGAAAAACCCATTTATTTAAATTAAAGTGGATATTAGCCCCCCCCCCCCATTCCCCCCTTTATATTTAACCAATAAACTTCCAAATCTAATCAGGGAAGCGCATTATCAGAATAAACCGGTATACCAAATTTGGAGCAAATTGGATAGAAAAACCCATTTATTTAAATTAAGGGATATTAGCCCCTCTTCCCCACTTTAGACTTAAACAATGAACCTTCAAATCTAATCAGAAAAGCGCCTTATCAGAATTAACCTGTATACCAAATTTGAAGAAAATCTGATAATTCTGCTTGAAAAACCCATTTATCTAAGTTAAGGTGGATTAGCCCCCGTTCCCCCCTTTAAGCTTAACCAATGACCGACCAAAACTAATCAGGGAAGCGCCTTATCAGAATGAACCTAGAAAAAAAATTTTGAAGCTAATCGGATATTTCGATCAAGAATTATCGTGTTACGTACATACATATATACAGAACAGGCGGGCACATTATCTCTCCGGCTTTGATAGCTTGTGAGCTAAAAATAAGCGATTCTAGCAATAATGTGGTTAAAAGTACGTGAGAGATACAAAGGTGGAGTTAATAATACGCTCGCTAAACTGCATTAATTGATTGTGGACAGAATTAGGATTTTTTTACCAAGCATAGGATAACAGCGTCTCCAGTTGAGTAATATAAGTGAAAATTGAATTAGCATCTATTTATGTCCAGGCCTACCAGAATATGAAGTTCGGTGAAATTTCGTGCATCATTTCTTGAGATATAGCTTAAGAACGCAGTACAACAGCACCACATTTTGGGCGGCATACGTTCAAACCTAATCAGCATCTATTTAGTCTAACATATAAAGTTTGAATCTGAAGTTTCATTAAATTCTGCGCATTAATTCTTGAGATAGAGTGCCCACAAAATGTGGTTCACATACAGATTCGCTGACAGACATTTTCTAAAAACAGGTTCAAACCTTCGAAAACGTATAAATCCGTCGAAAACCTGAAGTCGAAAATTTCGAGCATCCAATACTTTCTTCTTGTAAAGATAGAAGAAAGTAAAAATATCAACTAATTTACGTACAAGAATGCATTCTGGACAAAAATGCTTCTCATGATCGAAAGTTTCTTTAAGCAAATTAAAAAAATAATTCCAAAAATTGTCCATAGATGACGCCGCATCTTCAAAGATGCAAAACAAGCATACATTTTTTTTAAAGCAGTGAAAATCATTTATTTTGTGAAATCTAGCGGTTAGAGCTACGAAAGGCACATATTTTAAATTTGAAATACGGTAGTAGACTATACAAAATAAATAGTGTAACTGCTTTATTAGGTAGATTTCCTAAGAAATACTACCTATTGCAGTCGTTACCATGGTGCGACTTTTGAAAAATTCCTTCATAACTTTTCATTACATGACCCCAGGAACCCAAAACCACCCTTACCTAAAAAGTTTATATATATATATATATATATATATACAGTGTCTCACAAAAGTGATGGGACACTTGTGCTTTATAAAAAGAAACTGCAATAAAATAAATAAACAAACATGTGCAAAAATTTTTTGGGTGTGTTTCATATTTAAAGTTAGTAACAATTATTACATAACATACATTTTGTCAAAATATTAAAATATTAATTTAGTAAAAATACAATTGTTCAGAACGGAGCAAAAAATGGCTCACATAAGTGATGGGACACTTACTTTTCCATCAAATATTTATCCAAAAATTTTACTTTTTAAAAGGTTTTAATATTTTGTTAGATTTCCTTTTACTTTTAAAACATGATTTAATCTTTTTGGGATGGATTCGACTAATTTTTTTGTGATTTCTGGAGTGATTTTACCCCATTATTCTTGAAGCACCGATTTTAGTTGTTGTTTTGAAGAAATGGTGTGTTTGCGAATTCTTGATTCCAATTCTTGCCAAATATTCTCTATGGGATTTAAGTCTGGAGATTGTGGTGGTGTTTTTATTATTTCAGGACAGTTATATAGCAGCCAGAGTCTAACGTTCAGAGCAGTGTGCTTGGGGTCATTGTCCTGGTAGAATTTAAAATCGTTATGAAGGTTCAATTTTCGTGCTGAAGATTTCAAATTTTGCTTTAAAATATCAATATACTTGTACTGATCCATTATACTGTCAATAAAAACAAGATTACCAACTCCAGCGGACGACATACACCCAGATACCATAACTCCTCCTCCACCATGTTTTACTGTTGGTACCAAGTTCTGTTTGCGAAATTCTTCCCTGGGTTTTCTCCACACCAAGATTCTACCGTCAGAACCAAATATATTAAATTTACTCTCATCAGCAAATATAACTTTATTCCAGTAATCAGAATTCTTATTTATGTTGGATTTTGCGAAAGCTAGTCTGAGTTTTCTATTCTTTTCACTTACGAAGAATTTTTTCCTGGCTACTCTACCGTGATATCCAGCAGATCGAATTATCCTTCTAATAGACTCAGGATTAACAATTATTCCATATAATGCTTGTAAATCAGCAGCAACTTTTGGAGCATTATTTCTTGGATTTTTTTTTAATATTTCGAACGATAATTCGCTTTATTCCATTGGATAGCTTTGATGGTCGGCCAGGTCTTCTTTTATCCTGAATCATATGATTCTTTTTATATCGTTTAATGATATTGAAAACTGTTGAACGACTCAAGTTAACTGTTTCAGCAGTTTTTCTAATAGATTTTCCACGTTCAATATGCAAATTAATAACTAATTTTCGAATTTCAGGCGAAGTTTCTTTTCGTTTAGCATTCATGGCTACACAGAGCTAAAAAACACAAAAATTCCAAAACAAACTGGAGAGAAATACTGCAGACGATTTTATAAATTATTGCCAATTGCTTTTAAGTAAAAATAAAACCCCCAAAAATATTTTTATTGCTTATTTCAGACGATTTTTCTTGCATATATAATGGTGTCCCATCACCTATGTGAGCTATTTTTTGCTCCGTTCTAAACATTTGTATTTTTATTAAATTAATATTTTAATATTTTGACAAAATGTATGTTATGTAATAATCTTTACTAAATTTAAGTATGAAACACACCCACAAAAAAAATGTGTACATGTTTTTTTAATTTATTTGATTAGTTTCCTTTTGTAAAGCACAAGTGTTCCATCACTTATGTGAGACACTGTATATATATATATATGTGTGTGTGTGTGTGTGTGTGTATGTATGTATGTACTAAATTTTGTCCACACGATAAAAGTCGCAATTATGCACGGAACGTCTTCAAACTCGCCAACAACTTTAAGATGGCTAATTTCTCGGCGGGGATTGAAAATGAGCAAAATCGGTCCAAGGGAATGGGAATGGGGAAGGTTTAAAATTTTGAATACCGTCTAAACATGATTCTGATAAAACCAGCTTTTACACAACAATGGCAGGAAAAAATAAATATTTTTCGTTATAGCTGTTGCCAACAATTAAAAAAAAAAGCAATAAAATTCTCACCACAACAATTGTTTTTCTAATGCAATGTTTTCACGTGATAAATTAAATTAGATAAACAGTTTGACGAATTGAAAACAAATTGAATATTACGTCATAAGTTTTCTAGAGCAAGATTTCTGCATGAAAATTCAAAATGAAATAAATAGTTTGACGAATTGAAAACAAATTGAATATTACGTCATAAGTTTTCTAGAGCAAGATTTCTGCATGCAAATTCAAAATGAAATAAATAGTTTGACGAATTAAAAAAACAACAAAATATTGCGTCATATTGAAAATGTAATGGACCACAGCAGGTGAATATGTAACGTCACTGAGTTTGAAGAAACGTATTAAAACATGATAAAAACTCGAGTATGGAAATATTAACATATTTTAACACTTTGAGGTTCTCTGAATTTGATTTAGCCATTTTTAAACCTGTTCCATATACATGCGTGTGTGTATATTAGAATTTTCACAAAATGTTTAGCTCCCTAGAGCTCATTCTTAGCGAAGGAACTGGGTTTATCTTTAATCTTGATTTAAATTTTGTTGGTGAATTTAATACTTAATTTCGAAATCTACCTCCGCCTGTAGGCCCGAGCCGGCAGGGATTTTTTTTAAATTTGTTATCCTTTTTGCCGATTTGAAGGTGCAGCTCCGCCTATGGTCAATTTAACTATTTTTATTGTTATTATATATTTAAATAAAACTTTCGGTCATAAGAAACGATTAATGTATACCCGTTAGTTAATTTTTTTATTAAATTTTAAAATGTGCCAAAGACTTTTTGCTCACTTCGTACGTGTAGTTTTTAAGTCGCTTCTTAAGAGATATGTTTCATATTGTCTCGAATATACTCGATATCTTTCTTCCTATTTGAGCTTGGTTTTCATGTCTCGATTAGCAGTCTACACGGACCGAAAATTTCAATCCGGTATTAAAACTAAGATTCAGTCCTAGCCAAAACAATGAAATCAGGCTCGACCCGGCTTCGTTCAATTTCTAGAAAATATGCCATTATTTTTAATCAACATTATCCTACACTACAACTAATTTTCTTTAAAAAGAATATTGCATATTGTATTTTATGGAAAATTTTTAAAGCATAACGTTTTTTCCTTCTCACTCTGAGTCAAGTCTAAGGGGAAAACAATTATCCGCTCCGTGGGTCGAGCTGCGCTTAGGTTTCGAGCTATGTTCGGGCTCGTGCACTGCACACCTCTAAAAGGCGACCTCTCATTCATTGGTTGTGTCATATATTTTTTAGTGGGTCGTTAATCCTCTTTCTCGTTACGCGGCAGGCTGTCATACTCCGGCGATACCTTTTTGCTGTTGTGAAGTCATAATTTTTTAAACATTTAATTTAGAGCTAAATTTATGTAAAATATTTTACATGATTTACCTACTGATGTAAATACTATAAAATCATCAAGATCTTTCGTGCCTTTATTTTAAGCTGTTGCAATTCAAAGAAGAAGGGGAAATACATGCCTAATATAATTCCAGTAAAAATACATATTCGTTTCTTACTTTGTTATTCTGCTTGCAAATAATGATTTCTTAATTATTTTCACATTTTAGATGCGTTATCACAATGTGTTAAATCACTCCTGACCCCGTGTCACACACTGTCACACTTTCTGAGCACATCGCCCCCCCCCCCCCCCCCCCTCCACCACACTCACACACCTCTCAAAGTGACGTAATTAATGGATGGCCACTAATATTGAGTTTTCCAGATAAGGGCTTAGCGTAGAAATTGCCATGTCGTCAAAGTCAAGTATCTTCCGAAGATCGTGCAGCATGCAACAGTGTACTTCTCTTCCTGTAAAACTACTTTCCTGGCAGTAACAATGTTAATGGAGGAAAACAGTTTTTGACTTTTCGTAACAATGCCAACGGCACCGCCACGTTGCCGGCTTCAATCTCGGCTCGTCTTAACAAGACATAATATATTGGGAGGGGGGGGGGGGGGGGGGTATTTTTTCGAAATTTAAATTTCGAATACATATATATTTTTAACACTAACAGAAAATAGAAATGAGGAAAAAGTGTTTTGTTTTTAATTCTTTTTATTTATATTAAAGGTACATACAGCAAAACCTCCCTAAAGCGACCACGTTCCGTTCCAATAAAAATTGGTCTCTCCGAGAGGTGGTCTCTTAATGGAGGTAATGTTTAAATCTAGATTTTAATTTTTAAAAAAGGTAACAATTAATGTTATTAAAATTTATTTTTCACATTAGGAAAAAATATGAAAATTTAAGTATCAAAACAAAAATTAATTACATAAGTTAATTACTGCAGAGTTTAAAAAATGAATACATTGACGCTTGCTTTGATTTTATGGTTTTACCTTTTATAAATTTTATTTCCAAGTTCTTTCGAAGTTTAGTAATAAAATGCAATTTTTATTTTTTATTTTATTTTTTAACGGGAACAAATAATGACGTTTTCATTACTTTATCTATTTCTTTGAGAGTTTCCTGACAGAATAGGGCAGAGGAGATTATTGACCGTCATTCTTAATTTGTCATCAGAGCTAAATTCATTGCCTAAAAAGGCATGAAGGGTTTAAACACTTAAAAGTTACCGGGATTTAAAAAAAAATTCTAAACTTAGTTTAGAAGTTTGATGAATAATGCGCTAGAATTATTTTTCTAATAAAACCTTCTTCAAGCGACCAGGAAAAAACGGAATTTGTTTCATTTTCTTCAAAGAAACTGGTCGCTCATGGAGGGAGTTCAACTGGGATGGTCTCTGAATGGAGGTAAAATTAGTATGAAACCTATGGGAATAAATTTCGTTCCATGAAAAAATGGTCGTTAAGGGAGGTGGTCGCACAGGGAGGTTTCACTGCATATCCTTGAAGATCATTTAAACATTAAAAGCATTTGAATACCCGACCAGCGGCACTGTTGTTCTGTGCTTTATTTTTACTTAACGACCTCTATAACTTAGTATAAAATTGAAATAAATGCAGAACTATATCTCATATTCATAATCATTGATGTGTATCGGCGCTATTTAAATCAATACAATAGATATAATTAATATAATAGATTATAATAGATATATAATAATTATAATAGATATAATTATACAGAAGAAAGCTTTGTGATGATCATAGAATACTAGTTCCTATTTTATTATCAAATTTCTGTACTTTTTCCCATAACCTTATTTATTTAAATATGTTAGTTGATGTTATCCATAAATATTGCGAGGATGTTCTTTCTTGCAATCAATAAATCTTTACAAAAACAAATATTTCTCGTTTATTCAAAATAATTCCAAAGTTAAATTCCAAAATTATCTTAGTCAATTAAGAAAAAACAACTATTTATTCCAAAATGAATAACATTATTCTGTTTTAAATTATTTTAAAACATCAATATATGTTCCAAAATAAACAAAATGCGGGAGATTTTTTTTTCTAACATTCCTAATAGTATCTGCTTTATAATAGACGCCCTATATATTTTGTTATAAACTAGGGGGCTCTGCCCCCTACGAGCTACGCTCGTCAACCCCCGTTCAGACACCGCAGACTCTAACAGCACGCTAATTTGATCGCCTTTAAAAAGATTTCGGAAGATTGAATTATAATTTGAATCTGACAATTATAATCTGACGTAATTTTCACCAAACTTTTCTTTCTCTTTTTAATATTCACGTCAAAATACTTTTGTTAGAAATGAAATATTATGATCATCTTAAAATGTCAAGTAAATGTCTCGCGCAATTTTTAAATTAAATCTGTTTTGCAAAATTATTTTTTGTTCATTTTACGTAATAAGTGTAATATGACGTAAATTCTCCTATTTAGGACTTCTAACGCATGTTACTGAATTTATTATTTTACAATATTCTTTCTCATTTAAAATTCACGTGTAACTATAGTTTTTATGACGTAATTTTCAATGAGTTCATGCTTTTTATATTTTTTTGTTTATAATAGTCACGTGTAAAATATATTTTTAATTTGAAGCACACATTACTGTTTGCGCTGTTTATACAGCTGGCAACAGTTTAAATTAATACAATTTTCTAAAATTTGTAAAAAATATCTCTCGAAATGCTGAAAATTTGAATTTAAAATAGAAATAAAACCTCGAAAAATTATTCAAATTAAAAAACTAACTGCAATCTGTACACCGGGAAATTCTGACGCATAAAATGATCTAAAAATGATTAAATTCCTATGTACAGTTTTTGCTCCTATAAAACTTTTTTAATGGAACGATTTTGTCCAACTTTGGCATTAAATATCTCTTAAAATAATTCTTCGATTTGAAAACTGTCTGCATCAGCGTGTTTATCAAACATTTTTCTATAATACTACCGATTTTCATATTTTTGTATGCATTATTTTTCTTAATATTAACGAAGAAAGACCTTCAGTCACAAAAAATTCAAAACCGGCGGCGGTGACAGCGGTAGTTACTTCTTTTTAGAATAGAGAGATACTCCATATTCAGGGCCTGATTAATGCACGGGCCTCCGGGGCCTCGGCCCTGGGCCCACCAATTTCAGGGGCCCACAAATTTGTGTGTATTTTCTCACAATTGAAGGATTTCCACTGTTTGCATTTTATATTTTGGTCCCTGACGTAAAAACAAAGTTTGACTATTATAAAAAAACTCCATATTTAATTTTTCTGTAAAAGTCCTTTTCAATTTGAGAGTACCTATAATTTTCAAAACTTGCCGTATCCAGAAAATCAAATTTGGGGGAAATGCCAAAAACTGCATACTGTGTCTAATGGTTTCAATATAAACGAGGATTTTACAATGTCAGAATTATAGTTTAAAATGATTACTAGACTGTTAGGGAAAACACAATTTTTATGATTTTAGATAAGGCGAGTTTTGAAAAAGACGTCCTCATTTATTCTGCAACATAAACTGTGGATCATAGATGTTTGTGAATTATACAAATGCTTATTTGAGAAAGTGGACGTTAATTCATTTCCTTGATTATTCTTGTAAGTTAATTTTTTTTTTTCGTAAACTTGAAACTTTCTTCCAAACAACTTTGTCAACTCATCAAATAAAATTACTTTTTTTTTTCTGAAAGTGTCGCCGGGAATGGGGAGGTAAGGGGGGGCCCAACTTTTCAACAGGCCCTGGGCCCAACTTGAGCTTGATCGGGCTCTGTCCATATTTCCTGAAACAAACGTTGCTGCTGTCCAAAACCAGATGTGGTATTTTCTTGTGTCATAGACGTGTTTTCCATGTTTTTAATGATGTTTTCCCATTATTTTTCTATCATTATTCAAGAACTGTTATATCGCATCCAAAAATCAACACAAAATGTTTTGCCAAATCCAAATATATTCAAAATTAAACTTTATGGATGTTTTTTTTTTTCTTCTTTGAAATGGTTTTAGTATTACATAAACCAGCCTATTCTTCAAAATCACCTACTTTAATTTTTTTACTAAATTGCCAGATAATGTATTCTATTATTTTCGATTATAATCAACTGGTGTAACAAATAAAAAGATACCTTAAGCAGTTAGTGTCTTTAATTGTGTGCGTATACGCAGAAGCCGTACAACAACAAAATATCTTTTCTCAGATAGATAGATAAATGCTGCATTAAAATTGTTTCGCTGCGGTATTTTATACTAGCAAGCCCCGCGGCTTTGCTCACGTAATAGTTGAAATATGCCAAGTGATATTTGCATGACTATTTTTTATTAGACGAACACTTTATGAATAATATAAAAATTACAAATTAAGCCACAGTTTGACTAAACTTCATTACATGCATGATTGCATGACTATTTTTTTTTTTTTTTTTATTAGAAGAACACTTTTTGGAATAATTCAAAAATTACAAATTAAACCACAGATTGATTAAACTTCATTATAAAAGTGCAATAGACAGAAATGAGATTTTAATTAAAAAGAAGAACTAAAACTAATTCCAAATAAATGATAATTTAGAAAGTATTTTGAGTCTTTTATGCTCATTTCAGTATTCATTTGAAGTTTTGAATTTTTTAGAAACCATCACATCTTAACACATTTACATCTTAAAATGAACCCTCATGTCAAGTTCCAAGCTTCTTGTCTAACAGTCTACCACCTCCCTGGTGTTACTGGCACCAACATAAAATGCCGAAACAGAGTGGAATGTTTCGAAAATTGCTGAAACAGAGACTGTCACCATTAATTTGCCAACAACATTAACGTTGAAAGCGGTTTGTATTTCCTAATATTCTATAGAAAACGGAATTTAGATGTTTTTAAAGGCTTTCTTGTTGTTTTTGTCAACCAGGTGGTAGTGACACCGGTGTAAAATATAGCCCGTATAGGATCAGGGGCTATCACTCTTGATTCGCAACCAATACTTTCTGTAATCGGTTTATTAATTCCTGAGATTCCATAGAAATCATAATTTAGGACTCTTTTAGAATGCTTTTCGCTCCTTCCCTTCGTTTCACCCCTTTTTAATTTCGAATTTATTTTCGACTTTTTTTAGAGGTCATTTACATTTTATAACTAACTATCGTTAATGTTTCTAGTCTCTTCAGTACCGCAGAAATCGCAATTTAGAAAATTATTTGCTCCTGCAACCCTCTAGGGGTGTGGCACCGACATAAAATATAGCTTATGTTTAAGCAGGTTCTATCCCCATCAATTTGCAGTCACTATGTTTGAAATCGGTTTCGTATTTCATACGATTGTATAAAAATCGTAATTTAGAACGCTTATAGAACGCTTTTCGCTCACTTCATTCTTTTAAATTTGGAATTTTCTTTCGAAAATTCTTAAAAGCATTTGCATCTTTGAAGTAATTACCATTCCAAATTTAAAATGTTAGACCCCCTCAGTAACACAAAAAACGCAATTTAGAGCATTTTTTGCTCCTGTAACCTCCCAGGTGGTAGTGACACACAATGTAAAATATAGACTATGTTGGGCGGGACTGTCACCATCAATTTGAAACCGTTACTTCTGAAATCGGTTTATATTTCCTGAGATTACGTAGAAATCGCTATTTAGAACGTTTTTAGAACGCTTTTCGTTTATTTTCACCATATCTAAATTTCAAATTTTTAAGGAACTCTTCTCAGAGAGCATTTACATCTCATAAGTAATTATCATGCCAAATTTTAAGTTGTTAGCCCCTTCAGTATCACAAAAATCACAATTTATAACGTTTTTTCAAATGCAACCGCAAGGTGGTAGTGACGCCGACATGAAGTAGATCCTATATTGGAGCAAGGGCTGTCATCATCAATTTCCAACTACTGCTTTTGAAATCGGTTGGGTACTTTCTGAGATTGCGTAGAAATCGCCATTTAGAACGTTTTTTAGAACTCTTTTCTCGCATTTTCACCCCTTTTAAATTTCGAAATTTTTAAGAAATGTTCTGAGAGATCATTTATATCATATAGGTAACTACCACTCCAAATTTCATGTTTCTAGGTCCTTCAGTAACACAAAAATCGCATTTTCTAACTTTTTTTGCTCCTGCACTCTTATTAGGGGTAATGGCACTGACATAAAATGTAGCCTATGTTTGAGCAAGGGTTATCACAATCATTTTGGCACTATTATTTTTTAAATCGGTTTGGTACTTCTTGAGATTGCGCAAAAATCGCTTTTTAGAACGCCTTTCGCGCATTTTCACCCTTTTTAAATTTCGAAATTTTTAAGAAATGTTCTTACAAGGAAGGTCTCCTTACTGGGCATACTCAGAAAAATTTGAAAAAAATACCAATTAAACTACTTATTTATGTAATAAAGGATCACTCAAATTTAGCGGCGGAATTACAGTAGAAAGTCTGTAAAAAAATAAAATACTTTCGAGTATTTGGCGCGAAAAGACGAAAGCGTCACGCAATTTGGCGAGCACCACTTTTCCTCGCCAAAAGCAAATGATTTTAATGCACCTGAAAATTGTTTGTTGATTGATTTTTAGAATGCGTGTAAAAAGTATTTAAAGAATTTAAACATAAACAATGAGAGAGTTTAATAAATACATTTTTTCGTATACATATTTATGTTGCTTGTCATTTAATTTTATTACTTTAAAAACAATTTCATACATAAAAAATACTTTCATAGATTTTATCGTATTCCAAAATAAAGTAAAGCTTCATTTACCAGTTATTCATTTCAATTTCAATATCAAAGAATTCGTCGTTTCCATAGCAACAAAACTGAATCGACTCGACAGTGCTCAATTGGACTTAATTTTGAGATATTGAAACAATTTTAATTTATTTTAATTTTGTTTTAATTCATAAAATTTGATATTTAACTTTCATTATAAATATATTTATATATATACATGACAAAACTATAGTTAAATCAAACTAAAACTGACAGGACTAAAGTTATTTACATTAAATTTATTTAAACAATTTCAGTATGAAACATTTTTATTTTAAAGAGTATTTGACATAAAAAAACAGTTTTCGAAATTTCATTTCATCGCCAACCGATGATAAATCGCCAAATAAACGAAATTTTCATTATTTTTTTACGAACGTTCTATCAAGGTTCCGCCAAAAAAAATTGTATAAATATATATCCACATGAGAAGAACACTCTGTAATTTTTTCGGATTTTTCTGAATATGCCCGTATGGAGACCTTCCTTGTTAGAGATTATTTATATCTAATAAGTAACTACGATGCCAAATTCCATGTATCTGGGGCCTCCAGTACCACAAAAATCGCAATTTCGAACTTTTTTTGCTCCTGCTTCCCATTTAGGGGTAGTGGTACCGACGTAAAATGTAGCCTATGTTGGAGCAAGGGTTGTCACCATGATTTTGACCCCATTATTTTTTAAATCGGTTTGGTACTTCTTAAGATTGCGTAAAAATTGCCATTTAGAACGATTTTTAGAACGCTTTTTGCGCATTTTCACCCCTTTTAAATTTCGACTTTTTAAAGAAATATTCTTAGAGATCATTTATATCTAATAAGTAACTACCATGCCAAATTCCATGTATCTGGGCCCTTCAGTAACACCAAAAATCACAATTTCGAACTTTTTTTGCTCCTGCACCCCCTTTAGGGATAGTGGCACCGACATAAAATGTAGCCTATGTTGTAGCAAGGGTTGTCACCATCATTTTGACACCATTATTTTTTAAATCGATTTGGTAATTCCTGAAATTACGTTAAAATCGCCATTTAGAACGTTTTTTGGAACGCTTTTCGCGCATTTTCACCCTTTTTTAATTTCGATTTTTTTAAGAAATGTCCTTAGAAATCATTAGTATCTTATAAGTAACTAACATTCCAAATTTCCTGTTTCTAGGCCCTTCAGTAACACAAAAATCGCATTTTTAGAACGTTTTTTGCTCCTGCACCCCCTTTCGGCCAGTGGCACGGACATAAGATATAGCCTATGTTCTAAGTTGGACTAACACCATCATTTTGATACCATTACTTTTGGAATCGGTTCGGTAGTTCCAGAGCTTACCTCCTACAAATAAACAATTTTTACCTCTTTATAATATTAGTATAGATATAGATTAGTATAGATAATGATTACTTATGATAAAATATACTACTAATTGCATTTAGATTAAATTTTAACGTTATACTATTTATTGTTTTGTAATAATTGACTGATTATTCCTTATGTGTACCGAATACAATTTATTGATTTAATACAATTTATATTATATCGGATGTTACATATCGACACTGAATATTATACATATAAACATCAAAATTTGTACATGCATTGCATTATGCAGGTTTCTTTAGCCTTATTCAATATTTCAGAAAGTGCGATTTTCAGTTAGTCCGGTATTATTATTTTTTTTCTTTTTCAGATGATCTCTCATTAATGCGCGGAAAATTTCGATTAGTACACAAAGCACAAAATGCGTGATACCATTTTTCCAGCCAAACGGTTCTGAATTTTTAAAAATATATTAAAAATCCGTTACGAAAAGGATTAATGGCACGATAATCAGACAAAAGTCTTTGTTATGCAAGATTTAACTTAAAATATTCTTTTTAATGTTTTTTGATTATCACTAATTAAATTAGTTTACACATATATGTTAATGTAAAATCATGTAACTTAGATTTTAGTTTAAAAGTTACAAATTAAGCTGTAATACGTACTTTCTAACAATAACACTTCAAAAACAATATCGTGGTATATTGTTATATGGTTTATTTATGCATACTGAATTTTAAAAATGGCTGCGAATCTATAATACACCGTAAAAAAAAAATTATTAATTTCATGGTATAATATTGGCAGCTGGGGTGCCAGTTTATAACCGTAAAATAAGCAGTAATATACCGTCGGATAAATGAATTAAAATGTATATTACTTTCTAATTTTACGGTTTATTACTATTAATTTTACTGTTTTAAACTGACACCCCAGCTGCCAGCATTATACCGTAAAATCAACATTTTTTTTTTTTTTTTTTTACAGCGTAGTTTCCTTTCTGGAATGTATATTTCGATTACCTCAGTAATATCGCGGAATCAACAGCACTAATCGAGGAAACCTGTATTTTGAAATAATGACAGTAGTTTCAAGCGCATGTATCTTTTATTATTATTATTATTATTACTTCTGGTGCGTGCTATAGGTAAGCCACTTCAATGCAACGATAATATATATTCTACCTATGCAGTTGCTTATACAATTTTCTTATCTAATCCATATGTATAATAGTGCAGCCGGCCAAGTTCAAGCAATTCAATACAATGCTACTTGTTTTCCTTATTTGTTTTTCTCTTGATAAGTAGGAAGAATAATCAATATTTTATTTCATGTATGCATTAAATCTATATTTTTCTTTTACAACTGACAGTTTCAAATAAATTGAAATCACGAACACAAGAAACGAAGTTTTGCCCATTCAAATGAATAACGAATTCACAATAGTTTCAATAAGTATGAAACTATCTTCCAGATACACTTTATGGGAAAAGAAATAGCATCGCAAAGATTAAATATTATTTATGATGATACTATGTGGTATACGCGTACAAACCATTTAGAAAATGAGTATTCAGTTAAAGTAATTTTATCTGGAGAACCCACTATAGAAATAATATTAATTTTATGTTATTAATGCAAATGTTATCGAAATTAGAGCATTCGTTTTTCATAGAAGGCGTAAAAATAATCCTAAAATTACATATTGACTTAAAAAGAAGAAAATTTGAAAGGCCTGATTGTCATTGATAGGGAGTTATTATAATAAACGTTTACATACTTCCCAAAAAATCCAAATAAAATACAGTACAACATCTTTAATACACTTATGCTTGTTTTAAGTCGTTATCTCTTGTACGAGGTCTGTCTGAAAACTATCCGACCTTGATTTTTCCCGTGCGCAGTACCGATTCTAAGGTGGCACCACTGTTCACATTGGAAGGAGACAGTTTAATGCGCATGCTTGAATTTTTCCTATGAGATCCAGTGAGCTAGTCGTTGCCTGCTGGTCGCCGAGTGAGGTGCTGTCATATTTGTTCGTCGGATTTTGATTTCTCGCAAGATGACTGAACGCGTTGAGCAAATAAATGTACTGCATAAAATTTCTTCAAAGCTTGGTGATTCTCAAAACGGAACAATTCGCAAGATTCATTAGGTTTCGTAAGATTCATCAATGCTCCAGCTCATTCATCACACTTGATTCAGACTTTCTTGGTGAAAGATGGAGCTCCAGTTGCTCGCTAAACTCCCTACTGTCCAGACAAGGCTCCTTGCGACTTCTGGTTGTTTCCGAAATTGAAGGCGCCATTGAAATAATCCGATTGAGAATAGAGATGGGATATGCAGAATGTGACGACGGAGTTGAACACCATTCCAAAAGAAGCCTTCCAGAAGTTTTTTCGGCAGTGGAAGGAACGATGGGCTAAGTGTGTGGAGGCACAAGGGCCCTACTTTGAAGGGTATTAGGGTCCCAATCCTGTCAGGTAACTTATATATTTTTTTCGGCCAAAGGCCGTATACTTTTCAGACCGGCCACGTATATCTATTTTCAATTATCCCAAAGTATTCCTATATATAACAGAGTTAAAATCTTAAAACACTAATGCAATTAAATCCATAAAAAACTTTGGTTATTCGAAGACTAAATAGAAATTTACGTACATAACATAATATATAGCAGGTACGTCCAATCTTTCGGGAAGGCCACCTCAGCTAGTAGCAAACGATAAAGGACGCGATAATCATACAGGGTTCTCGCTCGATTTTTATACTAGTTTTTGGGATCAGGCTCAAAGTAAAAATTTTCCTCTACCCAAAGTAAAAATCTGTCTGTCCCAGCTTTCTGTTTGAAGCCATTTTTCCGAATGACTGCAAAACAGAACACATGCCATTTTGCTATGGTTTTACAATAATATTTTAAAAGAATAAAAATTGTGACTTTTGCTGATTTCTGCTAGTGGTTGTGGTTAGATGTAAATAAAAATTTGCTTAGGGACATGAAAATCCCGAAACGTTGTCATGGGGGAGTATTTAAGATTAATACTTATTTTATTTAAGAAGATATTTTTAAATTAAAAACTAATCTTAAAATAATTTTAATTAAATTTTTTTAAGATTTAGGTTTTCTACTGCGTGCTTTCGGTATCGGTCTAGGGATTTGATGCCGCAAAAGTTTTCGAGCTCGAGCAAAAAATTTTGAGAAAGAATGCAAAAAAGAGTCTGAACTCATCTCTAATACACACATGTTTTAAACGATGCACATTTGCCTCACAGTGGTATCTATAAGGCTACTACTATTCGTGAATTCCATGTAAAAAAAAATGCATAAAAACATAAATTATAGTAAATTTAGAATAACATTTTTGTAAAAAAGTCTTATCTCTCTTTTTTTTTTCTTTTTTTTGTAATAGAAGAAGGTAAAAATTTTAAACGCGTCTACAATAATAATAATATGTAACATGCAAATATTATTGATTTTAAACAAAGCATTTTAAAAAATGTGTTTTTTTTTTCTATACAAAAAATGTTTAAAGTAGTGTGCACTACTACCTCTTAAAAAATTTTCATTGTTTTTAATCATGCTCAGAGATAAGAGTGCTCCGACCTAAATGACCGATTGCTACCACTAAATTTTAACAATATTTCTCGCCACATTTAATAACTGAATTAATGAAATTTAATTTAGCAAAGAATACTATTAAAATTTAGTGGTGAAAATCAACCATTTAGGTCGGAACGCTCTCATGCCTTCCTTCTGTATATAGATGCTCTACTTATTTTATCTATCAAAATATGCAACGAAATACATTGTTAATTGTCATCATTGTATATGATTTCATTGTTTCTTTTATATGTCTTTACTTTAATGCATTTTTTTCTATCGCCGCCTTCACTGTATAAAAAGGTGCTTTTCTGTAATGAGTAATACAGGTTTATAACAGTTAGTAACTTAGAAATAAATACTAACCTGAGGAATTAGGTGGATAACTAAGGAATTTTCAGAACTGTTCCCTCAAATATTTTTGTTTTATTCTGTCATTTGGTAATCTGGAAGAAACAAATTAATAACATGAATATTGCATTTACTTTGTTATACTATTAAAAATACATTTTACTAGTCAATTAAGAAATGCAAAATTGAAATAACCTTCACCTTTTGAATTTCTCAATGCATTTATTTCGTGAAGAGTTATCTAAAATCTTTCCATGTCTCTGTTATATTAGATCTTTTTTGAAGGAATATATTTCCCACAGATTACATAATCTCGAATTCCACCTTCAGCATCGGTGAAGTTAGGAAATTTTGTCCCATTCGTCCTTAGTGTCGTTAGTGTTTCTTTTTCGTTTTTTCTGTCTATGATGCCACCTTACAACCTAAAATAGTTGCGACCTTGGCCTCTAAAATAGATTTACAACTTTGCCTATGTCAGCAAGTAGCAACAAGCATTTTCAACTCGATGCAGGTGTGATGGGTTGGCAACAAAAACCGACAGAGAGACAGCGAGGGAACTCTACTCAAAGCAAAGAAATTTTGGAAATTACTCAACAATTTCTTCTTCAGAATTACTCGAGTTCTGAAGCAGGGACTTTCCAAGAAGAGATCTAATCAAAACCCCTCTGAACGTAATTTCAACCTTTTTTATGGGAAGGTGGATCGTGAACTTTCAAAACCACGTAAACGATTTCTTAATTATATAAGTCAGTGACATAAATAACCAAAATCGACTATGGAAAGATGCATCCCCGTCAACCTTTTAGTTAGTTTTATGTTGAATACTGTAAAACAGTGTAGTTACACACAATTATTTCATTACCCATTGAAGTATGAAAAGTTCCATATGAGCATATATCAAAAGAAATATGATTTAAAATGCTCTTATTTAGAAAATTCATATGTTTAAGTTTTATCTTATACATCATAAAGTTAAAAACTTGAAAGTTTGTTAAATAAAAAAAATGTACTCATGGTATAACTAATATTTTAGTCAAAATAATCCTATAATCCTTTCTGCATTATAGCATAATACCATATCATAAATGTTACAAACAAGTTTTTTAAAAACTATGGTATTTAATTATGGGAAAAGCTAGATCACAGAACAACGACATTAATGACTTATTTAGAAATACTGCGTAACGTTTTAAATGATAAAAATTGACACTGGGCGGTTATGTTTCGTAATTTGTAAGGTATTTTTTAGAAGGTCCTGCTGCACGTAAATTTTCTCTAAAGAGGTTAATTTTATTTTAAATGTAATATTGTACCTACAAATTGGGACATCATTACAAAGATTATTATTAACAATGCTTATCAATTGCGTAATGTTTAAAGTAGTGTAACATCATTAAAATGTAGTTCAAACAACTATAAATGCTATACAGATAATTTCTATAGGGAACATGTTGTAATAAATCTCCATAACATATATCAAATTCGTGGCGGACAGACAGACAAACCAAATTCATAAACACTTTTCAACTATATCGGACGGTATTAAAAAATGTCCTTAAGAAGTTGTTTATAATATCCAAAAATCACAATAAAAAAGAACATTTTATGAAATTTATAACATTGTTGGAATGCTTCTTTAGCAATGTATTTCAAAGGAATAAATTCTTTATTTTCCATTATAAAAAATTATATTTAACCCTTTAGATCCCAAACCAGCCGAAACCGCCCGATATTCTAGAATCCCATTAATTCGGATATTCTAAATCCATACCAGAAATTTAAAATACCTATACTTGCTTCATTTAATAACAGAAATTCCGTCATTAAATGAAGTGAAAATTTCTATCGAAATTTTCTGGTGTTAATTCAATTTATCTGAATATCTAGAACGTGTTGTACCCTGGGAATTAGAGGGTTAATCATATTTCGGTTGCATCATAAGTTTTTTATTATTCATGTTTTTAAAAGAAAAATTCACTATATTTTCATTTTTAGTATTAGAAATAAATCAAATATTTTTATTAAGTCCCAATTTATGTGCTAGATATTTTGCCATTTATTTTAGTCAAAAACTACATCAATCAAATACGCCCCAAAGTCTATTTTAGTTTTTAAACAAGTATTGTATTTCTGATGCAGTAAGCATACGCATCTTTTTTATCTGTTTTGAGAAGAGCAAAAAAAAAATAATAAATAATAAATAAAAATACATTATTATTTTTATATAATATATCTTCTAATTAAAATTGTTATTTGCTATTTTGACAATCGGAGTCACAAATATGAATCCTGGCCATTTTTAATAGTACCAGTAATTGAGAACCCTCCCAGAAAAATCTTGCTGTAACCATGGTTACCTCATTCCTCCCAGATGGAATACAGTTGATAGAACACTTACTTTAATTCATCACGAGCCTGATCAATGCACGCAACACCCTTGAAAATCGATTGAACCAATTCATGAGATCATACCTCGTGTTTAATTCAAAACAACTCCCATTTACGCGGTAATTTATATTGCTTTATGTTTTGGCGTGGATTTCAGAAAGCTAGGACTGTTTTATAAAAATAGCTTATATTGGGAGAACATCGCATAAATTAACATTTTTCCGGATTAAAGCTTTCAGTGGAGTACAGTTTAAATAGGGTTCTTACTTCTGCTGATTTTAATTTGCGTTGATTACATCTTTTTAAGGCAAAGTTGTGATATGTTGTTATGATGAAAAAAATTTTGTGGCGTCAAGCTTTTGATAACGGTAAAGTAGAAGTTTTCTAAAGAAAAAAGGATTGTTTAAATCTCTGTAATGCATTGGGTGAATTTATGTAAAAGTAACTGAAGAGACAAGACTGTATTTAAGCCTTCGCTACACTGACTAGGCAAGGTCCCCAACTGCCAGATCGGGATTTTGTCGAGAGTGGTGTCGTTGGAAAGCTCTAACCATGGGGATCAAGGTTGGTTGGTTGGTTGTATTTATGACGACCAATTATCAGCACGAGGGATATAGGCCCTAAAGGAGGGAGTGCCTTCCGTGGGGTTCTTTCTAAGGGAGCCTAACCGGTATTTACGCTTGAAAAATCAAGGTTCGAAGAAAACCACGAAAACTCCGAACGATTAGGTCGACGGGCGCGATTGGGATCGAACCCAGCACCTCCCGTCTACCAACTTCGAGAGCAGAACCTCTCGGCCACTGGTGGGGCCATGGGGATCAAGGAAATGTATACAACTATCCGTCCGACTGTTGAAGAGTTATAGGATCGATGTATTTCTGTCATTTATTGATTTCTCCAGGTCGCTAGCTACACAGGAAAGACACTCTGTGTGGTAGAAAAGACAGCTTAAGCTTACAGTACAGTTATGTAACCTGTTGTTGCGAGTGCGAAATTGGTGAGGGTTCCATGTTCCCTCTAGTAAGAAACAGAAGATTGTGACCACATTTTCAGAATCATATATAACTAATTGGACTACACTGACTTGGAGTATGCTTTAAAGAACATCAGAAACTAATTCCTCGTCTGATCCTACGGGATGAAAGAGGGCATGGACAGGGCTTATGGGGCAGTTCCCGAGTCACTCAACCATGGAGAATTTTTGGCTCGCGTTCCAGCCACGTTGGTTCAGGGGAGGTGGCACGCACCCCTGAGGCATGCGAAGTCGGGCCCAATTCTGAAGATGTCGTCGGTGAGTCTTCAGGCTGTACTAATTCTATCGCCGAAAAAGCGAAGGTTGGAAAACTCCTTAGTTTGCAACTGCTAGAATATTTTGGGGAATCCGAGAAAAAGAAGTCAACGACTGAAGAGAAGGCATTAGTCAGAGACTATTCAAGATAGTGAAGGGGATGATCGAAAACGAATTTTTCAGGTCGCTCGATATTCTGTATGAGAGCAGCATCGACGAAAATGAACTGACAAGTAATTTGGAAATAAATACGGACCCCGCTTTCAAAAACCTACGAAAAAAAGCGGACAGGAAGTGATCCGGGGACAGAAGTATCCGTAGAAATAATGGCGAAAGCAGTAGAAACGTATAAGAAGGCAAAGAAAAATAAACTAAAGGGTGTGCAACATAAAATGTGACCTCAAATTGTTGGTCATTGACAAATCATTGGAGCTTGGAATTCCCGGATTCACAGCAAGCTCACACTTCATCAAGAATTTCAAAGAGGCACATAAAATAACAAGTCGAAAAGTGACACAAATCGTAACAAAAAGAGATTTGTTTCCGGAAGTGTCTTTGCAACCTGTGATTGACGAATTCCGGGAAAAGATAAACAAATGATTGAGCAGCGAAAGTGTGCACTGTCCAACGCCCTGAACAGCGATCAAAGTGGCTTCCAATACGAGATTGTTTCTAACAAAACTTTCGATATGAAGGGATCTAAAGATGTGGATGCATCGGTAATCAGTAAAAACAAAACGACTCATTCCTATGCCGTGCAAATGTGTATTAACGCCGCTGGAAAATTTATGGGACTTTTACTGCTTGTAACACAGGAATGCCAGGGGGAATTTGGTCCCAAAGTTATGTAAACTGTGCAACGAATTTCATCTTCAAATTTGCTCATTACATGCTCCAAGTTAGGAAAAAGTACAAAACAAATAACTGCGACATACTTCGATAGACTAAAAAAATCGATTGGTGATCAGCAAACAATCATGGTGCTGGATAGTTGGAAAGGCCAAGCGGATCTACGTTTATGCATTGAGAAATTTGGATTCAATGTGGAGCCTGTTGTTTTCTTCACCGGGTATGACAAAATTTCTTCAGCCGTTATACTTTTACTTCTTTCAACAATACAAGTACTTAATAAAGAGAATAGTGGAATATTCAAAAACTCATCAGAGTGTTTGTGGAGATGTCGACATGACCACTAGAAAAAGCATAATAAAATTGCAAAAGTTGGCCTATAACCAATTCTCCTCGCCCACGTTCAATGGCATGCGTCGGTATGCCTTTCAAACGGCTTTAATTAGAGACACGGATCCCGTCTTTCGATCAGTTAAACAGGCATACTTTAACTTACCTAATAACACTTGTGACAACTGCGAAACAACCCCTTTCATTGCATGTACCTGGTGTTGGAAACACTAGTGCTTCAGCCATTTCTATTCAAAAATGCACTATCATTCGTGAAGAAGCCACATTTGACGTACAATTTCCAGCTCGTTTCGATTTGCAGTTATTTTATAATCTTTGTGATCAATGACAACATGCATATTTAAAAAGCTGAACATCTTTCTTAGATTCTTAGTTAAGAGTTAAATCCTCGAATTTTCCGCAGCTCTGAATCATTTCATAGCTTTCCATTACATATACGCGCGACAGGCGACAGGTTATAGTAAACTTTTTTTTTTTTTTTTTTTTTTTTTTTTTTTTTTTTTTTTTTTATCATCATCTCGACTTTTAATAATAAATGAATCTTATTCTGCTGATGTTTCATTGAGTTATTGTATTAAAATCAATGGAAACAAGGTCAATTAAAAAAATCGAAGGCCACTGACTCCACCCTAAATCTAAATGCGCAAGAAATTTAAGTCTGAATGAAAAGCTTTGAATATGCTTCTTCATTAGAAAACTATAAAAGATTTCATGTAGATATAGGTGGAGTTTCGTCTCTTTACAAAATATGACGGCAAACGATTTTACAAATCACCTGTTATAAAATGTCTTTGGATAAGTATATCGAAAATATTATAAGCTAAAAGAAATGCAATGCAATTAAGGTGTAAGATATGCGATTTATTTCGCAAATTGCAGTATTGAATTCAGACATTTTTCTCCGGGAGAGATTTCTGTAGCTCCGGGGGGGGGGGGGGTTGCATTTCAATGCTCCTGGGGGAATGTCCCTCCCGAGCCAACCCCTGAATTCAACACTGGCAAATTGTGAGCAACGGGATCTTTATTAACGGACATTCAACAAGGGATGTTGTAGCATTTGTTTGTATAAACATATTTTTATGTATATCCACTCATAGTTTTGGAAAGATGCTCCGATTTTTATAAATATTATTATTTCATTTTACTTTATTTATTTATATATTTACTTTTTGCTGGATAGGACACATTTAGGTGATGATCCCGTATCGATTATTTAAGTGCGGTATTCCTGTATACTTCTAACAGGGTGTTATGTTTGACTTTTTTTGTGATTTTCTAGGCTCTAACTTTCGTAAAAATTGTCGCCACGAAGTTTCAATATGTTGTGAAGATACATTGTACTGCAATACGTTTTTAACACTTTCCAACATACTTGAAAAGTGTTTATGAATTCGGTTTTTCGGCCTACCTGTCTGTACGCCTGACTGTTTATCTGCCCGTGTGCTCTAACTCGCGTAAATATATTCGGATTGCCAATAATTGATACATGTTATTGAAGTTGTTTGGTATTGAAAATGAAGTGTGTAGAATTTATACTTCGTTTACAGGGACACTCAAAAGAATTCCGTTACATAACGGCCTGTGGGGAAAAATCGTTTGCAGTGTATTTCAATCATATTGGAGTATTCCAAACATATTGAAATCGATATGCTTGACTGGAGGTGCAGTACAAGATACTTACAATAAAATAAGGTGTGAATATTATTCATTTACAGAGACACACAAAAGCATTCGGTTATAGTACTGTCTAAGGGCAATAATTGTGCGTTTTCTATCGTGCTTTTAAATCCAACAAAGTTTTTTGTATATTACTTGGTGTATATAAATTCTGTAGATCATATACAGTGCTGTCCAAATGTATTCGAATACATTTCCGCTTATTGACGGCAATTGCTGGAGGGGAATTTTCAACTACGTTATGCGTTTCCTATTGAACTAAATTTATGCACACTGTGTAGCATGTATACAAATCTATAGATGCCATGCAGAGCTGGACAAAAGAATTCAGATAATTTTTTCGACTATAGGTGGTAATTGCTGAAATTGTGTTTTGAAATGCGTTATTTGTTTTTCAAATTGTTTACTTAGGCATCATATTTCACATTATTAAACGCTGAAATTTTGTTATAGTATTCTGAATGCGTAGGAAAATATTTCATAATCTATACTTGACACGTGATTTTTCTTTCTTGCTAATATAGTCTTCGTCTTACACTATTTTTTTCTTATAAAGACACGTCGAATATTTTAAATATACGATCATCAATTGCTTATCAAAATGAGCGACATTGGATTAAAAATTAATGTAAACAACAACTAGTTGGATGTGCCAATCCCAAAACTTCCTTCTATCTCATATATTTTAATATTTAAAAATGCTGTTACAAATGTCAATATTTCATTTTTATTAGTTTTATTAGCATTTTTACTAGTATTATGCATAACTTCATAGACTTTTCGATGGTGCAATATTGAAAATTGCACAAAATTCGCTATTACAGCGTCCCCTTTCGGCGGAATTTTTCCAAGACCTTTTTGGCATAGCCAAAAATATCCCCCTTCCGGCGGATTTTTTCCAAATTAAGGGAGGACCTGCTTGCCATGGCCAAAAACTTAAAAAAAAATTGGTTCAATTCTATGCATAACTTCATACACTTTTTAATGGTACAATGGCAACACACGGACAGGTGGACATTTTCTATAAACGTGTTTTTTGGGATCTCTGACCTCTAAAACGTGTAAATACGTCGAAAAGCGGAAGTCGAAAAAAATTTCGATTACAATACTTTCTTCTATTGAAGGTAGAAGAAAGTAATAAAAAGTTACTACAAAAAATACTGTGTTTTGCCAAACTACTCTCAATAAATTATGCTAAATAACGTGCAATAGGTACATATCAGTATAATAAGTTAAGAAACAATAATTTGAAATATATAGGGTTTTTTTCTTTTTACTTGATTTAAGTTATTCAAATTAATGTTTTATTCCTGTAATCCCTTTCTATGGATTTTTTAATTTTCTAGATTGACTGCTGCCAGTTGATCGATTGTTTCTCGCATAAAAGAATGTGGAAATTCATGAAAACAAAAATTGTTACTTTAGATCCTAATCATGCGCGTCTGGAGATATTAGGATCTGGGACCTAGGATGTAATAGATCTGGAGGTCTGGTATTAGGTATACTTTCGCCTTATTTTTACCCGACTGAAAAAAAGGGTTATGTGTTTCACGCGTATCTGTGTATGTGGATTTCTTTATACCCTAGAAACATCCCAACGGCTGGATGGATTTTAATGAATAAGATCTCTATCGATTCGTCTTAACGGCCCGATGGTTATAGGCTACGTTTTGTTTTTATAAATTCAAAATGGGAAATTCAAAACGAAAAAAAATATTACGTACCCTATTGAGTGGCATATCATTGGATAGGTCTTTCAAAATGAAGACGATGTTTCATTGACTATTTTACAGTCAGAAGCTCCGTTAAAATATTATACAACCTGGAAGTTGTATAGGTAAGATCTCTATCTTTACTGCAACTCTAACCATCATAGACATCTATAGACCTCATAAAAACAGTGTTTATAGATCGGAACTAACAATTTAACACACCTTAAAAGTCATCAATACAAGTGAAAGGAAAATGGGTAAGTAATATAAACAAGTGATATAAAAAATATATTTTTTTTAAGTCAATTCCTACTTAGGTCAATAAGAGAATTTTTTTTCTCCCATTCTTCCTTCCACTTGAGTGGTGCTTAAAATGCCTTGACCAAGAAGAGGGTTCTCTCGGTCTTAAAATACCTTGATGAAGAAGAGGGCTCTCTCGATTATTGAAAATTAACTAATTTAATTTAATTAATGAATTAATATTTCAAAGAAAAACCGGATTAACATCAAGTGTCATCCACTACAAGTTAAAAAAAATTATTTGAGCTTGATTGGATAAATAATAAGTATTTTATTAACGATTGAAAATTTGAACAAGATATATATAGCGAGAGTGTGAGCTAATAGTAGGAATTGAAAAAGAAATTGTTTCACTTTGATGAGAAATAATTAATTAGTTCGCTTTTTACGCAGTCGAGTTTTTTTATTTTTTAAATTTAATTGTTTATTTAATATGAATTTGCATTATAAGTAAAAAGTAAAATGTTACTTTATTTCAAAATAAACATTGATGCTAATACTACGTACATTATTTTCGATAAAAACAAAACAATACTTGTAAAGGAACTTTAACAACATGCATGTTTTTAAAGTTCATTTTGTAAATTTGTTCATTAAAAGTGAAAATACTTGCAACGAAGTTAATAGTGCATTAAACCAAATGCATTATTTTCTTCGGTAAAACAAAACTCTCGATACAATGCAATATAAAAATACGATGTTATTAGTTTATATATATATGTTATTTTATATATCTTGTATTCAATATTATATTACAACAAATATCAATAATTTCTCTCTTAAATCCTTGAAATCCACGAAGACTGGGAAAATACGAAAAGGTCTCCATCCCATGGTAACTAAGGCATGGTGCAAACCGAGGCGACAAGCGACACAACATGCGGTTTAAAACACATAATTCTCAAATTGAAACCTGTTTTTCCTCCATGCCTCTCTCCTATTCCATGTATCCAACATGTTAACAAAAAAGAAACAAGTTGAAATTTCAAAACTTGTCTCCTAGTTGCGCGTTGTGTCGCTTTCTGCCTCGGTGTGCGGCCTGCCTAGAGTTCAAGAACCGCCGCTCTAACCTTTTTTTGTTGCTGGTCGGTTTTGGTTCAACATTGTGCCAACTTTGAGTCAACTTTGTGCATACGCGATTTTTACACAACGAGATCGAGAATTGTTTCAGATGAAAATAAATTTATATTTGTATATGAATGAATCCATACATAATTAGTTTATTACATAACGGATGAAATTGATATTAGATATATGATATTATTGCAGACTATTTATTTTATTATTATTTAAATGTCGTATTATTTTTTTTTTCGGGTTTCTGATTGGTTTCAGTTAAAATTCAACGGGTTCGGGTCGTGTTACTGGTCAAAAAAAAAAAAAAAAAAAAAAAAAAAAATTGTGGGTTCTGCTTAGGGTTTGCAAATCGAGGAAAAATTGTTTTGCCAGTTTCGCGTTGTGTTTCGAGTTGACTTTAAGTAAAATTCTCGGATTCAGTTTGGGTATAACGCGACATGGGCAGTACTTTAATGTGGATTCGTTATAAGTAAATCTTATTGTATTAAAATTTGATGCCGACCAATCAAATGTTATAAAATTTAGAGCACTAACTTATATAAATCTTACATTCTAAACAACTTTCAGAACTGTACAAAAATAAATACATAAATAAAAACAGCTTTCTGGCAACTTTCCCAACGAAACAAGTTACAAATTCGGATTTCGACAGTGCACATGTCCCAGTTATTAGAGGTGAAAGGCAATTTTTTCCATCGTGTTTTTTCACTCTTCTTGTCCTCTTTTTCGGCTTGTTCCGAGATAAAGTTCTCAACGATATCGACTAAATAACAACATATTCAATTCTAAAAACACAAGCAAGCATGGATGTTTGGGAATGTGAATAGAAATGATATGCACGCTTTGATTGAAATTAAATATTCTGAAAAAAAAAATCACAAGGATAAATCACCCATTAAGAAATGGATTGCGACACATTTTTACTGTTATTTTATTGACTGACCTTCAACAAGAAAAAGGTTATACGATTCGGCATAAATACTTACATACTCATATAGATTTACACATATTTACGAAGTGAAAAGAAAAAGTTAAATATCCTCTCATATCAACAGAAAATTTGTTTTTATGCATATTTAAAATTACAATTTTTAGGTAGATTTCGTAAGAAATACTACCTATTGCAGTCGTTACCATGGTGCGACTTTTGAAAAATTCCTTCATAACTTTTCATTATAGGACCCCAGGAACCCAAAACCACACCCACCTAAAAAGTTTATATATATATATATATATATATATATATATGTATGTACTAAATTTTGTCCGCACGATAAAAGTCGCAATAATGCACGGATCGTCTTCAAACTCGCCAATAACTTTGAGATGGTTGATATCTCGGCGGGGATTGAAAATGGGCAAAATCGGCCCAAGGGAATGGAAATGGGAAGGGCTCAAAATTTTGAATAGTCGTCTTAACATGATTCTGATAAAACCAGCTCTTACACAACAATGACAGGAAAAAATAAATATTTTTCGTTAAGCAATTGCCAACAATTAAAAAAAAAAACAATAAAATTCTCACCACAACAATTGTTTTTCTATTGCAAGATTTCACGTGAAAAATTAACTTAAATAAATAGTTTGACGAATTGAAAACAAATTGAATATTACGTCATTAGTTTTCTAGTGCAAGATTTCCGCATGAAAACTCAAAAAGAAATAAATAGTTTGACGAATAATATATATATATATATATATATATATTGCGTCATATCGGAAATATAATGGACCTCAGCAGGTGAATATGTAACGTCATGTAAGTTTGAAGAAACGTATTAAAACATGATAAAAACCCGACTATGGAAATATTAACATATTTTAACACTTTGAGGTTCTCTGAATTTGCTTTATCCATTTTTAAACCTATTCCATATACATGCGTGTGTGTATTCGTGTTTATTAGAATTTTCACAAAATGTTTAGCTCCCTAGAGCTCATTCTTAGTGAAGGAACTGGGTTTATCTCTAATCTTGATTTAAGTTTTGTTGGTGAATTTAGTACTTAACTTCGAAATCTACCTCCGCCTGTAGGCCCGAGCCGGCAGGGATTTTTTTTCTTGGTTTTTGTTATTTTTTATGTGCAGATAATTAATTTAAAAAATTCTAAACAAGAAATAATAATCATAAAACACACATAGATTATGGATTGCTGTTCAACCTTTATCGTCTTCACTTACGAAGCTAAAATAATAATACAAAATGCTTATTCATTGTTTTTTTCCAAACAAAATGGCATCGTAAATGACAGAAAAAAAGTATAATTTCTGAAATTGATCCTTTGGGCGCTTAGTAATTTAGGTTCAAAAATATGGATCTAAAACTATAAAGCCCCTTAAAAACATCAATTTAATAATCATTAACCTAAATTAACGCAATCACAAATTTAAGAGCTTCAAACAAGTAAATAATCTACAAATCCTCAAAATTTTTTATTGAAAAAGATTTACGTTAAATGCTTATGAAAATTTCTCACTTTCTTGGTCATACTGTCTTTTGGGCATTTTTAGGCATTTTGCAAACTCAGATGAAAATAACATTTATTTTATGTGGGAATCGGCTTAGATCCTGCCGTTTATTCGTTTGCTTTGAACGCAAAAAACATTCAGCTATTAAAAAGGGATGTGAAAATGTAAATAAATCGGACATTTTAGTTTTTATAAGGAAAATAACAGAGGTCCCCGTATGGTGACCCAGGGACCGAAGAGTTTAATATAAGCAGTGGTATAACTACGTTCATGGAGACCCATGACAAAACTGCATTCTGGACTTCCTTCCCTTATTCTTTAAGAGGCTACTTCAGTCACGCGAAAAGACCCGTTCGCTAATGCTAATCCTATGGAAGAAATTTATAAAGATATCTCGGTCGCATTTCAATATTTTAAAATGATTTTTTTTTTTTTTTTTTTGCATTGAATAGTTGAGATCGATCTGTACAAAGACCGTTGTTAACTTTTTCGATTTTGTTTACAGATATTTTTAATGAGGACACTTTCATTTTCGGAGCTGGTTTCGAAACTGAAGCATCCTCGTAAAAAAAATCTGCAAGAAAAACGTCCGGGATACAGATCGATCTAAACTATTCAATGCAAAAAAAAAAAAAAAAAAAAAAAAAATATGGAAAAATATTGAAATGCGACCGAGATATTTGTATAAATTTCTTCCACAGGATTAGCATTAGCGAACGCGTCTTTTCGTTTGATTGAAGTAGCCTCTTAAGGGTCCTGTCCCTGCCGGCGAAGACACTCACGAGCTAATGCTAATCCTATGGGGAGGGATTTTTCTAATATCTCGTTTGCATTTCGACATTTTAAAATAATTTTTTTGCATTGGATAGCCGAGGTCCGTCTCTACAGCGCACCTTGGTTACTTTTTTGATTTGGGTCGCAGATATTTTTAATAAAGTTACTTTCACTTTCAAAACCGGTTCTGAAAATGAAAGTGTCATTCTAAAAAATATCTGCAACCAAAATCGAAAAAGTAACCAAGGTGCGCTGTAGAGACGGACCTCGGCTATCCAATGCAAAAAAAAATTATTTAAAAATGTCGAAATGCAAACGAGATAAAAATCCCTCCCCATAGGATTAGCATTAGCTCGTGAGTGTCTTCGCCGGCAGGGACAGGACCCTTAACTTGCACACATAAACAATAATAGCGAAATCTGTTGTCTCTCTAATGTAATGTACGATCGAAATCGTCAGGCCCTGGATAAAACGAAAGCTATCTTGACCCGGCCTTGTATAAAAGCTAAAAGTTCAGCCGGGATCGTATGTTTTTTTTTTTTTGTTTTTTTTTTTCACTGTTCACGTTCTCAGAACTTTTTGAAAATTTCAAGAACATGAAATATATAATGTGAACTTTAAAAAGTTCACTGTCTTACTTAAAACGCGACTAAAATAATGAAAAAGATGTTACAAATTAAAAATATACATTTATTTAAAACTTCTTAGTACTTTCAAGATTTGATTACTATACACTATAAATATTTTTAAGGGTCTCAAGACTCTTCAAATTGGAAAAAAAAAAAAAAAAAAAAAAAAAAAAAAGATTATTTTCAACATTTAGTATCTTAAAATGTATATGATTTTAAAACACAATTTTTATTTGGAATGAAAGATATAAGTATGTTCTTTCATTTCGTGTATTTAAAAAATAACAAGATGCCGAATTAGCATTTACAGGGGGCTCCAAAGTGTCAGGCATTTGACGAGTAGAAAATTGGTATAACAGTTTACACGCAGGATTACAAAATAAATTTTGCAAGTAGAATGAAAATTTCCCTCAACCTAAATAAATTTGTATTTAAATCATTTTTATATTTTTAATACAAAGTTGTATTTAGCTAAAATAAAATTTTGAAAATTTCAACAGTATAATCCCCTAAAAAAATATATATTTTTGAACAATAAAAAGGAAATTTTTGGTTCAGTTTATACATAACATGAAACATATGTTTTAAATATTTCATGAAAAAATATTCATAAGTTTTTGAGATACCCTGCGCGGCATAATATCCTCAGATATTATGCCCAAAAACGTCATTTTGAGAAAAATGACTTCAAAGTTTCGGAAACGCCGCTTCAACTATTGAGCTGTATAATTTTAAAAGCCATAACTTCTGTTCTAATGGCAATTTCAGGGAAACAATGATATAAAAAAGTTCAGAAAAGATAGGAGTTTAACACTTAAAAAAATTAAAATTTCGAAAATTTTGAAACTTTAAGAGTCTTGAGACTCCTTAACATGTATATCTTCAGGTCATAGCTCAAGCTCCTTAACGTCAGCTCTGCAACTCACATCATAACACTCTAAAATTCAGTATTTGAAATTTTCTATCTAAAATAATAAAAACATTAATTTCGTGATAACGGCATTAACAATTGCCGTATATTTCGGCGTAAAATGCCCTGCTCAAGCAATTATTTTTCGAACCAGAAATAGTTTTTAATAATTAAAGTGAAATAAGTATGGGACAGCAACAAATTGCATTTAATTACATAAAATTGATGCTTCCGAATATATTTATTTGATCCGCGCGTTATAGAACGCAATATAAAGTAGTTTGAAAGATTAATTAGCATTTCATTAATTGTTGATAATCCTAATTGCTCAATTTATTTGAAAATGATTGCTTGAACTTCCCTCAAAAATTTTTATTTGTTACGCCACTGATACAATAATAAACAATGTAAAGACTGTTGGCCATTTATGTTTTAATGAAATTTTCTCTACCCCCCCCCCCCCCATACACACACACCTCCGGTCATATACACTAGACACACATTTTTCTTATCTTACTATCCGGTCGAAAACGGTTTCGCTGGCCGGACATGTCCGATTCGAGACAGTTTTCAAGTAACAGATCTGTATTTTGAAAACGTAACTTTTGCCTCTTTCTCATGAGTTACGAAAGATCCTACATAGTGTAACTCGTATGAAGTCGAAACAATTTTGTAACTACATTTTTGGGGAGAATTACTTTTATTTGGTTTCCTAACGTCATCGATTGCAACAGATTGATTCCCCACGCCCGCAGCTATACGTGACCGTTTTATCCCAACCGAGAGGCCCTCAATGGGGCCACTAAATAATGGTTGAAGGGGTTTTGAATGAAAGGCTTTGCGGATTACTCATTCATGCATCCCCCAAAAAAGCCTCAGTAATGATCGAGATTCAGAAGGGGAAAAAATGTCATCGGATGACCTAAAATCAAAAGCCACTCTTTCGGTATAATTAGTTTCTCATTATGCTACAACCTGGTGGCCTTAGGCGGAATTAGGTAGGAGCATGGGTCGTCTTCAATTTGAAATCTACAATAGGCCTTCATTCCATTCATTCATTCAAATTTTCAGTCCTGGATCTGACCAAACAAAGCTATAATGGTCCAGTCCAGGTCGGTATAATAGCAAAAAGTTCAGTTCCGGTCCTGTTTACTTTTTTGCAGTTCATGATCCGGCCCGTGAAAAAAATATCAGGTCCAAACCGGCTAAAGTCCTGCATCTGGTCAGATAACTCGATTTTACTCGAATCCGACCTGGGTTGGCGCTAACTTTTTACCTTACGGGTTGTGTTCGTGTTGGATTTTGACTCCTATGGCTCGGGTTCTGGTTAGTTCGATTTCTCAAAAGAAAATCCAGAATTTGCGTTTTGCATAAGAAATAATGTATATTTGAACATGAATGATTATATATCATTATTCGACGACATAAAAGATAAAATTGATATTAGAGATCAAACTATTTAGACTATTTTTCCATAATTAATTTAAAAAAAATTAATTTTGTCCATTTCAGTTTCGACTGTATTGAGTTCAGATTGACGAAAATTATTTTGTTGTATTCGGGTCGTGTTTCGGGTCAACAAATTTATTATTATTTTTTATCGAATTCGGTTTGTGTTTTGGGATTACTTCAAATTGAATTTTCTGGTTCGGGTCGTGTATAATAAGACCCGTGCAATAATGTAGGCCGCGTTCAGCCCATCTCCGAAAAAATAAAAAAAAAAAAAACAAAAAAAAAACTGATATTTTTTAAATTAACATTATCTTACTATTTAAAATTCTTTTAGAAGAATATTTTGCATTCCTTTTTATTCAAATATCTCAAATGTAATTTTAAAATAATAAAACGGCCAAAGAAAGTCTTAATTTTAAAGCTCTATTTTATATATATATATATATATAAATCAGCTTAACAGTATAAAACTTTATGAAGATTCCCTTAAAGAAATGTACAATACAAATTTATAACTACCATTTTTACCAAAAAAAAAAATATGTTGCTAACGCGACCTAGACTATGGATGAACGAAGAATACCCTTTTTATAGGACCAAGCTTAGCGTTCAAAATATTAATCTAAATAAAAATAAGAATTATCAGCAATTTTTTTGAAAAACTTTTAGTAAATATATACTGTATTTACTAAGTAAGTGTATGATATTTTTCAATATTTTTATTATTTGATGTGACACTTTTGATGTGTTTTTCAGAAAATATAATTGAATAGTTTGATTGAAAAGTTAAATAATGCGTCATCCGGCATACATGACTTTCATTTAAAATTTTAATGAAATACCAAATGTTTAAGCATAAAAAATAAAAGATATTTCAAAAGACATATAAAAGATGTAAAGTCGAAACAAAAACTAATCTTAAATACAGTAACTTTGTTTGAATACTATGTATTCTAATAACAAAATAAATTCACATTTATACAATTTATTATATATATATATATATATATATATGATTTGGTTTACTGTCACAGACGTTAGATCTAATAAATGGCAAATCTGCTAATTTTAAGTCACTGTGGTGAAGTGTGATATCGACAAGTTGAGCTGGACTTCCTATTTCTATACTCTCTTACATTTAATTCAAGAACACAAAACATTCGGGGGAATTAAAAAAAATTATGCTTCTAAATATCAGCTAATTGTCTTGCCATCCATACCCTAAATATATTGCGTATGAATAAAACAAACAGTTAACTTATTTTCCATAAGTAAATTATAGCTACCCTGTTATTGTAATTTAGTATAAAGCTTGCGTTATTTTTAACGAAAGAATTCAACTTTCACCTTTTCTGCACAAATTCAGAAACCTGAATATCCCAGAGATGTATATTAATGACAGGCAGACTCATTTTATTATGCATTTCATTCACTAAATTTTTTTTATTACATAATATTGATTAACATAATAGTACTCTCTCGTAACAGCTGTGTTTCGTTATTGCTTAACTCTTTAGTGCGCAACTTTGCATATATGCAAGCAACAGTGTTTTGAATTTAATAGATTTTTTTATTCGCATATACCTAATTCACACCAGAAAATTAAAATAGCAATATTTGCTTTAATTAATAACAGACATTCCGTATTTAAATAAAGCGAAATTAACCGTTGAAACTTTCTGGTGTAACGTCAGATTCTCTGAACTACGTAATTTCTAGAACGTATTCTATCATGGGAATTAAAGGGTTAAAGGTTAAGTTTTATAAAATAAATAATTATATAAAATAAGGTGTTTGGAGACATACTTATTAAAATATTTACTAATTTGCAAGATTTTAGCGTAAAACAGCTACACGACAGTAGTTTTTACTTGTATTACAGATGGGCAACAGAAGAAAAGATTGACGTATTATATAAAAATTTATCTCTGATTTTTTTCATTATTTTTCCTGTTTAATAAACCTTTCAGAGAATCATATATAATTTTTTCGAAACAAAATAAAAATTCACGCATTTAAGGGTTAAAATGCTTTTCCGTGACCTTATACAACTATACGTTTTTTAATATATTTTTTGTAACGTTATTTCGTTTTTTTTTGTAAAATGTCAAAAAAAGTTTTTTCTGCAAACATTTTACTATCACTGTGAAAGTAGTTTTACAGTAATTTTTAATTAAGTACAAAGTACTGGACGTCGTAGCGATCGATTTTGGTGGCGAACATCTCGACTTTGTTGAATAAAGGGACCTCCGCCTCCAATCACCGGATTCATTTGTTAATTTTCTGAATTTATGGCTATAGAATTGGATTATTCGTAATTCTGGATTATCAGAGATGTAAAACCTCCAGTTTGGATGCAACTAAAGTTCTCAGTGCACATTTTAAATGTTAAGTTCTTGGAACCAAGAGTCTGTTTCATATTAATCGAATTGTTTAGAATATTGCAGATAACATGAAGTGAAGACACACGATGTTTTCACTAAAGTAAGGGTGTAAATATAATTACTCAACAATGAATGGGTTAATGAAATAGCAAGTTGCTACCTTAGATATTAAAGACTTCAGCGATACCTTACGTTCTCTGTAGAGTTTTAGCGAGATAATTGGTTGCAAATTTCGAAATTGAGTCTCTAGAAGTTGTGCTCTGTGCTTTACTACGCTATTTTGTGCATTTTTTTTTAATACGAATTGTTACCAGTGAATCATCGTATATACTTTACCTTTCGGTATATACCCTGCCTTTTCAACGCCTATAACTTTCCAGCTATTAAAAATGTTATTTCAGTAATCTGTCTATTAGATTTAAAATCTTTTTACAGTAAAGCACCTTCAAAGTTGACCTCGGATATGCGTCATGCTGAGGCAAAGGACTTACAAATCACTCATAAGTATAGAATGCTGCATTGAATCCAATATGTGGAAATACATCCAAGAATAGTTATAAAAAGATATAACAATGGAATGAGAAAGACGAAATAAAAAAGAAGAGTGTCATTTTTTAAACCTAGCTGATTCAACTATCTTCAATCTTCCTGTCGCATTTTTTTTTCTTCCGAGGCCATTAAACTCAGAATTGCAAAGCCATGGAATATTTAAGAGAGGATAATAGTAATAATGTGTCGCTAAAATTTAGTTGGAATATAACTATGTTCGCTATTTTTTTAATGGACATTTTGTTATTTTTATGGCTTGACATTTAGATGATCTTAAACATTACTTACTTATTATTTTCTTTCAAAAAAATAGAATTATTTTTATTGTTCAGTTCAACAAAAATATTTAGTCTTCCCAGACCTTGAGTCTTTACCTTGCTCTTGCCTCTAAACCAGCCTTTCATAACCAGCCATACTCAACCTTTTATTCTTGCCGGCCGTACGCATATGTTTGCGAACGTTAATCGGGCCGCAATACACTAATATAATAATGTAAGAAAAAGGGGTAGTTAAAATAAGTAAGATAACAAAAGTTTATATAACAAAGCAGTGTAACAAAGTTTATATTATCAGTAGGTACGTTTGTCGCGGAGGAATTGTTACCAAAAATTTTGATTTCCTTACAATATACTTCGTGGTAGATTTCTATTGAGAATGTTGTATAAATATGCCGTGAAGATTTGTTTATAAGTGTAAAACGTATTTGGTGCCATTTTTTCTCGTGACAAACATTAAATCCCAATAAAGTATATTACCTATATCTGCCCTATATATATAAAATCCTAATGAAACGAATTTATGAAACGGATATATGAATCGACTGATTAAACAACTGATTATGTTTCAAGCAATTTCTCCTAAAATATGGAATACAGGGTCATCGAAAAATAATGTCTAGATTTAAAAAAAATCATAACATTGAAACTTTTTATGTTAAATGCGTAATTCTTTCACTACACGATAACTGGTGAATGCAAGTTTGGTTTTAGTTCACCAGAATTTGTTTGCGTGTCTGTGTTATGCGCGGATTAGTTGCGCAGTCGTCAAGGTCAGCCGACGCGCCAGACTGCAGCCGCTCAGTACGATGTTGACCGTGCAACAAAAAGCACAGTGGGTAATTTGGTATGTGGAGTCAAAGTCAATAGTCAGTGTACTGTGGCTTTTTCGGAAAACTTATCCAGGTCAAACTGCTCCAGGTGCCCACATTGCACACATTTGCTCCTGGTGCACACCGAACGGTGCTCACATTGAAACATACTAAGGTATGAAAAAAAAATTATTTTTCGCCGCACATTATAAGACTAAAACCAATAAATTACCTTTCATTGTTTTTTGTGACAGTTATTTAAAATCTAGGCATTATTTTTCGATGACACCGTACTTTGCTATGAAATTAACACCAAAAATCAGCATTGATCCGCAGATCTCAAAACTGGTATTAGAATTTTTAAATTCGAATTAGTTTTCGAAATATAAATTTTTTTCTAATTTTATATGCATTTTTCTAATGATGGCAACTCAAATTTTAATCAAACAGATGTTTTTTTTTCATATTTCAGAAAAGGTTGACATGGTAATCCGGCTATTGTTGTTTATTTGATAATAAATGTTTATTTACTTTTATTTCTTTTTATAAATTATATAAATTATTTTGTTCTATAATTATTAATTATTTTTTTTATATTTCCTTTAGAAAATAATAGAAAATAATTAAAAAATACGGTACTACTTAGTTATTCCGTCGACCAATTTCTCCAAATTATATAAATCGCCAAAACACTCGCCAAATTATACAAATTGATATAATTTTTATTTTAAATAACGAACGAACAAATAAATTAGTATAACATTAATAAATATACAAATAAGAAGTCGAAATAAAAATCACTTGATGACGTAAACACGTGTAACTTGCTTAAAGTCAAGTGAATGTGACATTTACGATCAACCATTATTGGCATTTAATCTTATAGTTTGGCGATAGATTTTTGGTCGACGGGATAACTAAGTAATACCAAAAATGCATAACTGGTATTTGAAAACTACGTTTTCGCCAAATTTTCGTAAAAAACAAAAAAAAAAAAAAAATGCTAACTGGCGAGTTGAAAAAAAAGCTATTGGCGAGATTTGCATCCGGCTAGCGTAACAGTACCAAGAATTCTTTGCAACCATGGCAAATTTTATGTAGTTTTATTCGAAAATTTTTTTTTGATTTTTTAATCAAAATGGAAAACTTACGGTCCCATATTGGCGCGATTTTTTTCTGACGCCAATGTCATATACGGAACGGGCACTTAACTGGCGCCAAAGTATCGTTATTTTGCTTGATATGGTAAGCCGGATGTTGTTGTTTATGCTGTTGATGCGTTCCCCAAATTATCGTTGTTAAAAATTCGCGCCAATATGGGACGTATATGACATCTGTGACAAACTTTTATATAAACGGCGAAGGGATCAGACCGTATTTGTTTATGGCAATTGATAACTTGAACTATTATAATATAGATGAAATGATGGCGATAGAATAATATTTGGCGACTTATCACCTGTGGCTAACATTAAAGTACCAAAATGGCATCTAGAGTATAAAAAGCGAAGTGGTCCGCCTGGGACTGTTGATGATAGTCACATGACTTAGGCTATTGTTATAGAGATTGTTTTAAAATACCGGGAGACAAAGACTCTGTATACTTAATTTATTTTATTTTAACTTCTTTTCAAATGTTTAACTGATCCTCTTTAATCAAAAACGAAAACAACCACTGGATGTCTTAACAGCAACTGATTCGCCCTTAAATTTTTGCAATCAAAGGGAATTGAATGGAAACCCGTTTACAGGGAGATCTGCACAGCTTTTTTCAGTATAATTCAATCTTCTCTAATATTTTTAAAACCCATCCGATTAGCGTGTTTTTTTATTCTGCGGCGTCTGAACGGGGGTTGGTGAGTGTAGCTTGCAGGGAGCAGAGCCCCCTAGTAATAAATGTAAAACGCAGTAATATAACAATGCAGAACTTCCCAGTTGTAAAGGAAAAAAATTTCTTTGATAAATCAGTCTTTTGCTCAATCCAAAAAAAAAAAGTATATTTTTTAAATGTATAAATATATAGTGTAAATTTAATTAATTGGGAATAATGTTTGATTGGTGTTGGATATTAAGAAATGTATAGACTAATGTAGCACAAATAAGACTGACTGCATGTAAAGAGAGATTTTGACTATGCAAACGGCATTTAAGATGCTTTAACATAATTTTAAATTAATTATAAATAACAGGACAGATATTGTATTTCTATGAAAACAACAGTGAAGGTTTTAAATACCTTTTATGTACATCTGAATTAGTTTTAAAAATTTAGATTAATGATTTCTCGGGCATAACGGGCATTAAAGGTCGTCGATCCGCAGGTTGAGTATGGCTGGTCTAAACCTTTTGATTTAGAGCCAGACATACTCAATCTGCGATCCGCGGGTCGCATGTGGCCCGGCGACCTTTTATGTGCGGCCCGAGACATATAATCATTAATCCATATTATAATTATAAAATAAATTTAAATTTAAATATAAGTTTTATAAATATAAATTTTATAATGTAATCCATATTGTAAAATTAATTTATATTTGCTTAAAAAGTATTTAAGGCTGTTGTTTTATATATTTTCGTGGGAAGAATGTTGTTTTATATATTTTCAGTTATTTATAATTAATTTATCGTTAAGTTAAAGCATCTTAAATGCCATTTTCTTAGTCAAAAGTTCTTTTTACATGTAGTCTTATTAGGCTACAAAGGTGCATCCATTTCTTACTCATCACCACTTTATTTCCAATTAAATTTGCGCTATATATTTCTGAAATTTAAAAAAATCGCATTGATTTAAAGGCTGATTTATTAGGGGAAATCTTTTGATTTTCTTTTTTTTTTAGAACTTTGAAATTACGTCAAAAATATTTGCAACGAAATGTCAATATTACAGAAATATTGGTTGTTCATTCGGAACATTAATTATGAAATTCTGACATATTTCTCGCCAGTATTCGCCAATCATCGCCAAAATGTCAGTGCCCCATTGTTTGAGCAATATTTCGTGCTAATATTGGCCAAGCTATAGCCATTACAAAATAAAATTGAGTCAATATTATTTTACTACTGGTGCTGTTTCAGTTTACAATATATATATATATATATATATATCTATATGGAACAACAGAATGGAGTATGCGTAAAAGATAAGATCAGGTTGAGAAAAAATTCAAGGTAAAATTAACTAAATCTGAACTTTATTATATTTTAATTATAGGATGACTTAAACGGTCAGACGAGTATATGGGACTATGTTTCTAGGGCTAAAGAGAGTTCTGGCCTAAAAAAGTAAAAGAAAAATTATTTTCCATTGTTATAACGTAACTATTGAGGGATAGGGCTGCAAATGTCATTTCCCTTGGTATATGTTTTCTCTCTACGCTTCTGTTGACGTACACTTAATTTTATATTCGCAAGGAAGAATCGTGAAAGCAAATATTAAAAAAATATTAAACCGGAAAGAAGTTTTTTATTTGATATGAAATAAAAATACATTTTATACTTTAAAAATAAATAAACAAGTAAATAAGGAACTCGAATAACTATGACTTATCTTGATTATTTTTTTTTCCTTGCGACTATTTTCTAAAGAATTGAAAAATTTGTTTCCATTATTATAGCATAATTATTGAGGGATAGGGCTGCAAATGTCATTTCCCTTGGTATATGTTTTCTCTCTATGCTTCTGTTGACGTACATTTAATTTTATATTCAAAAGGAAGAATCGTGAAAGGAAATATATATGTATATAATTAAACCGGAAAGAAGTTTTTAATTTGATAAGAAATAAAAATACATTTTATATTTTAAAAATAAATAAACAAATAAATAAAGAACTCGAGTAACTATGACTTATCTTCATTTTTCCCCCCTTGCAACTATTTTCTAAAGAATTGGAAAAATTGTTTCCATTATTATAACATAATTATTGAGGAGATAGGGCTGCAAATATTATTTCCCTTGGTATAGGTTTTCTGTACGCTTCTGTTGACGTACATTTAATTTTACATTCAAAAGGAAGAATCGTGAAAGTAAATAAAATATATATATATATTAAACAGGGAAGAAGTTTTTAATTGGATAAGAAATAAAAATACATTTTATATTTTAAAAATAAATAAATAAATAAGGACTTAAATATCTTTGATTTATCTTGATTTTTTTTTTTTTTCTTGAGACTATTTTCTACAGAATTTAAAATTTTGTTTCCATTATTATAACATAATTATTGAGGGGTAGTGCTGCAAATGTCACTCCCCTTGGCATATGTTTTCCCTCTACGCTTCTGTTGACGTACACTTAATTTTATATTCAAAAGGAAGAATCGCGAAAGGAAATATTTAAAAAAAATATTAAACCGGAAAGAAATTTTTTATTTGATATGAAATAAAAATACATTTTATATTTTAAAAATAAATAAACAAATAAATAAGGAACTCGAGTAACTATGACTTATCTTGATTTTTTCCCCTTGCGACTATTATTATCTAAAGAACTGAAAAAAATGTTTCCATTGTTTTAGCATAATTATTGAGAGATGGGACTGCAAATATCATTTCCCTTGGTATATGTTTTCCCTCTACGCTTCTGTTGATGTACACTTAATTTTATATTCAAAAGGAAGAATAGTGAAAGCAAATATTAAAAAATATACATTAAACCGGAAAGAAGTTTTTTATTTGATATAAAATAAAAATACGTTTTATATTTTAAAAATAAATAAATAAATAAGGACTTAAGTAGCTTTGACTTATCTTGATTTTTTTCCCCTTGCGACCATTTTCTAAAGAGTTTAAAATTTTGTTTCCATTATTATAACATAATTATTGAGGGTTAGGGCTGCAAATGTCATTTTCCTTGGCATATGTTTTCCCTCTACGCTTCTGTTGATGTACACTTAATTATATATTCGCAAGGAAGAATCGTGAAAGGAAATATTAAAAAAATATTAAACTGGCAAGAATTTTTTTATTTGATATGAAATAAAAATACATTTTATATTTTAAAATAAATAAGGAACTCGAGTAACTATGACTTATCTTGATTTTTTTTCTTGCGACTATTTTCTAAAGAATTTAAAATTTTGTGTCCATTATTATAACATAATTATTGAGGGGTAGGACTGCAAATGTCATTCCCCTTTGCATATGTTTTCCCTCTACTCTTCTGTTGACTTACATTTAATTTTATATTCGCAAGGAAGAATCGTGAAAGGAAATATTAAAAAATATTAAACCGGAAAGAAGTTTTTTATTCGATATGAAATAAAAATACATTTTATACTTTAAAAATAAATAAATAAATAAATGAGAAACCCATTAGCTATTATTATTTATCTTGATTTTTTCCCCCTTGCGACTATTTTCTTAAAGAATTGAATTTTTATTTTATTACCATTATAATAATCAGTGATAAAAATTATGATTACTAACTATAAAACAATAAAAATGTTTAAGGTTATATTATTGCGTATTAATCTTGGCAAATCCTACTCTTACGCTCTTCTCTATCTTCAACCTTTTTAGCATATCCTTTTGGCGGAAAATTCATAGCTGCAGGCTAATTCTGAGTATGTGTGTGCGTTTGTAGTCTGTATGGATCCTTTCAATACGCCTTTGCTATCGAAGAAAAACATTAATGTTCATAAAACAGTAGTAAGAGCTGTTGTTATAATTAAGAATCGACCGAAACAGGTTTTTAAGACCGAAAACGAAAACGAATTTCGGTAACCTTCCTATTTTAGACAGAAAACTAAAACAAAAATGTCCAAATTTTTTTTAAAGTAATTTATACATAGATAAATTTAAATAATTATTTAATTATGCGTTTCGTCCAAGTTGGCTCTCTGTGACTCTGACCAAAACTTTTTATTTTCATATAAAATAAAATGTAATTAATTCATCAATGACACAAAAGGATTTTCTAATTATACGAATTTCATCTAATTAAAATATGTTTTAGGTATATATACCTCGATTTATCTTTTATGATGATTTTTGTAAATGATCATGTGTTATACTAGAACTTCTCAAAGAATATTCGAAAGAATTCTGCGGTTTCAAACTAAAAATTTTCTATTTCTGTTAAGGGGGTTGGTCACTCAGCTTCGAAATTCTCCTCCGTAATGTTAAGTCTGTGGACTTTTGATGGATTCGTATATTTAAAATATATTCTCGGGAAATTCATATTTTTAACATCTTTTTTCTGTGAACTCTTCTTAAAGGATGTCTCTTTTTTTCTTAGTTTTCAAAATGTTTCTAAAATCTATGCTGAGTGTTAAAAGCGGGCGAACTGTGGGTAAGATTTTAACACTCCATATGAAATTAAGTCTGTACTTTAGAAATATTTTGAGAACTAAGAAAAAAAGTGACATCTTTTAGGAAGTGTACACAAAAAAATAGAAGTTAAAAATATTAATTTCCCGAGGAGATATTTCAAATATAGGAATGCATCAAATGCCCGCAGCCTTTACATTAGTGAGGAGAAATCGGAAAGTGAGTGACCAGCCCCCTTAAGCCTCAAGCTTTTAATGAGCACATGAAAAGCGTCTTCACAGTTTAGTCATATATGCATTGATTGCTTTATAATTTGCACTCACGTCTTGAGTCAGTCATGACTGATAATTCTAAACAGTGAACTTCATAGCAATAAATGAAGAGTGTCTCATTTGAGCCGATACAGCTCAAATCAATGAGCAATGTTGAAAATTCCCGAAGGAAGAAACGAGATTTTTGGAATACAAATAGTTTCGGTAGAGTTTCGGTTCGGCAACATTTTCGCCTTTACGAATATTTGGTGAAACTAAGATTTTGGGCCAAAAACGAAACCGAATTTTCGATCTATCTCTCGTTATAATTAACAACAATGCTTTTATTTATATCTAAAACTATCAGGTTCCGCTCGCTATGCTGGTCGGTTACTCCAAAGTCCAAACGAACCTTGAATCAAACGGAAAGTATTGGTGAATTTGACCTTGTATTTTAAAGCAATATGTACTTTTATCTGGAATTTCATTCCGCATTGCTGTAAATGCTAACAAAAAATTAGCGCTATTATATTTTCTAATGTGTCAGACAAAATTTTGGCTGTAAGGACCTACCTTTTTAGTTATTTTCAAAAGGAAAATAATGATACAACTGTGTGCAATATACTGAAACCACCCTGAAAAATTATCTAACAGTGCAAGTTACATCGAAATCCATTCAGAAGAGCTTTTCAAAAAGACTAATTTTTCATAATCAGGTTCCCCTGATTATAGAACTTCCATCATAATTCTATAACTAATCAACAGGGCCGAAACTAGTCTTTTTTGCACCCGGAGCAAGCATGGATTTTGGCGCCCTCCCCCTCCTCTTCCGCAAAGTATTTTACAAAGAGAATTTTACTAATTTTCTAATAGCCGACTTATTTTAAAATTTAAAATATGTAATCATGATATAGGTAATACTGAACTACGTAATCTACAATCTACACCAACAAAAATATTCTAAAGATCATTTTTAAAATGAAATATACAGTATAGTCCCGAATATACGATTCCTGCTTAACAGAGTCCTGCTTAACCAAGTTTCCGCTTTAACGGAGTTATTTTCGTCTGATGAACTGATGGCTTCTATTATTATGAAACAGCCATTATAAATGAAGAGTAAGGTGAAGATGAAAGAGAAAAAAATTATGGCCATTTTTTTTCTTCCCATTCTGACCAGAAAATCAGAGTTCTAACTTTTTACGATTGCTCGTTCATCTTCACCTAACTATTCATTTATAATGGCTGTTTCATAATAATAGAAGCCATCAGTCCATCAGAAGAAAATGATCCATTCCAAAGGTATAATCCTTCATTTGGCGCCCCTTCGTTCTGGCGCCCGGGGCACATGCCCCCTCTGCCTCCCCCCCTTACTTTCGGCCCTGCTGATCAACGTAGAAAGATATGCACTATACGAAAACCAAACCTTACCTCAAAAATTATCTATCTAATGGAGCAAGTTCCATCAAAATCCATTCAGCAGAACTCGAGTCGTAAGTTTCAAAACTCGTCTTATCCAGAAAATCAATTTTTGTGAAATCGCAAAAAACCTCTGACCGCTTCCATTGGTTCTCATTGTAAACCAAGTTTTTGCAATGCAAGGAATAGGATTTTGAAACTCACGTCCTCATATGTACTAGATATACGCAGGGCATTCTGACCGAAGTGCCATATTCCTAGTTCTTGACCCCATAATTAAATCTATCCGCAAACTAGGAATTTCTTTAAAAGAGACCGGTGAGAGAAAAGTTTGGGGGCTCTAAATTACTTTCAAATGTACAAAAAATATATATTTTGGTCACACTGGGACACCTTATAATCACATGGGCCAGCTGCGGCCACTGTTGCAAAATTTTTCAAAGTCCCAATTTTTCCCAAGGCTAAAAATTATTTTAGTCTCATGCAGGGTCTTAGTTTCAAGAATGTGGCAATCTCTAAATCGAAGTGTTCTTCAGCCAGTGAGCCAAGAACAGTATGCCTCTCCATTTCATCAATTAGTCTAGGTTTTGGCATGTTTACATGTAACAGAAAAAGATTTGTAACTATGATATACAGGGCGATGTTTCACCTATAACGTGTGTTCCCAAATATCTGCCGCATTCTGTATATGCAGATTACTTAAGGATATAATTTATAAGATGCATCAGTAAAAAAAAAAAAAAAAAAAAAAATATGCAATACTAATCAAGAGTTTTCATTAGTTAAAAAAGTTAAATACAAAATAACAAGTAAACAATAAAGAACATATACAAAAACAAAATAATAAGAATAATAAAATAGACAAAATTTGCAAAACAAAAACAAAACAAAATTTTCTATTCTTACAAAAAAAAAATTAAAATATGATTTTGCGATTGTTTATAATTTTCTGTCATATGATTCATGAAAAAGTAACAGTTTTGTATATTTTTTGCAAAGTTTTAAGTTATAAAAGGAAAATAAATATTTTTTAAATAAGAAGAATGATATACATGATAATGCAATTAATATTCAGCAACTGATTTTTCTGTTACATTTGATCAATTTTACCGCATCGTATTCCATAAAATTAACTGTACTCCCATGGAATTAACATTTGCTTTGTGGATTTATTAGACTGTAATGAATAAGAAATGTTTTTTTAGTTAGATGATTAATTTTTAAATATATTTTTTAAAATAAAGATATAGAAGCACAATTTTATTACACCATGGCAATAATTTAATCTGCCAAACATTTGCGAATTTAGTGGATTTTAATTTTGTCCATTTCGTCCAATTTTGTCCATTTCGTCGCTTTTGTCCAATTTCATCCAGTGTCCCGGATTTTAGGCAAAAAAAGTGGACAAAATGACAACTCTGGCCTCTATTGGAACGGGCCGTGGGCATGCACCCTCTTTATGACCGGTCCTTTCTGAAATAATAATTCTGCTTGGATAATTTCTTTTATAAGTATGATTTAATAACTCCTACGCTGATGAAGATAGCTTACTCAGCACAATCGTTAGGGCGCTCCTTATAAATTTACGACTATGAGAAGTTCGAAGCCAAAACTTGTGGAATCGATTTTCTATCAAATCGAGTCGAGAGAGTTAGCTGAAGGTAAAGTTTTTTTTTTTTTTTTTTTTTTTAATGCGAAGCCTAAAATTCCAAGGCCGATGAGAAGAATACAAAAGCTCTCCGCCGTGAAGATATTTTTCCCAAGACAATATGGAGAAAAGTAACTTACTTAATAAACGCATCTCATTTCATACTGGTGAAAACTAACATTTCACATCTTATAGCAATTATTTTAAATTTGTAACTGTTATTCATTATTAGCAGATCATTAATTTGTTTAAACAACTTGATTTTGCAAAGAACTGAAAACAGCTAATAAATAAAAATCCATATAAAGAAAGTATAAAAGCTAACATAATCTTTTAAATTTAAAATTACAGTGCATTGGAATACTTCAGCATATAAATAGTAAGGAAATCTTTGGTCAATCACATTCGTACTTGCTAAACATCCAAATAAAAATTGCCTAAATTTCTGAACATACTGATTAATTCAATGGCGATGTAACCCTTATAATGTTTATACAGGGTGGGGCAGGAAAAATCGACTCCGATGAAAAAAGCCGTTATCACTAGTAATTTTTAGTAGTTTTAATAATTTAATTCTTCGCTTTATTTAGTAACAGAAATATGTGATTAATTAAGGCGAAGATTATTATTAAACATTACTGTGACAAAAAACCACAGAAGTTGGTAACTATGAGTTTCATAAGTTACAAAAGCTTATTTCATCGGGGCCAGATTTTTGTGGCATACCCTGTATTTCATATCAAAATATTTTATTTTTTTATCGCGAGTCACTGGTCGGTTTCAAGAGATCCACACTGGTCAAAGGATATTATAAGTATACTAAAAACACAATCCTTTATTCGGTGTTCAGAGAAAATAATGAAGAAAAATCATGCATCAAGAACAGATTATGAAACACTTTCCAACACATTCAGAATAATGTAACGAAACTTCACCGATTAATATGGTAAAATGTGATGTCTAGTGAAACAAGTTGGAAAACGCATAACACATTTAAAAATACAATTTAAGGAACTCTCCTCTACAGCCAGAAAATTATCCGAAATCTTTTGTGCAAACCTGTATATGATCTATAGATTTGTATATATACATACACAGTATGCAAAAATATATTTCAGTTCGGATAGGCATAACACAGTTGAAAATTCCTACTGTGCAATTTCTGGCAATAAGCAGAAATGTATTGGAATACTTTTGTGCAACCCTGTATATGATCTACAAAATTTATACTCCTCGAGTTATATGCAAAATAATAGTTAAATTTAAAAACGCATACCAAAATTGAAAATTCACTTTCAAAAATTATTGCTACAGTACAGTAAACGAATTTTTTGTGTATACTGTAAAGGCTCTGGAAATCATATTCTATAATAAACACATATTATAACGAACCTCTGTTATGGATATAAATTTTGATATACTGTAACATCATTTAAAAAAATGATTTTTCCCATGATTGAGCATAATGTAATGTAATTCTTTTGGGTACCCCTGTAAACGAAATATTAACGCTACACACTTAATTTTCAGTTCCGAACATGCCATGGTAAACCTCAATAACATACATAAATTACATAACCATCCGAGTATATTTACGCTAGTTTGGACACGGACAGACAGACGGAGAGACAAACCAAATTCATAAACACTTTTCAATTATGTTTGAAAGTGTTAAAAAAAGTTAGAGTAAGAAATAAGTGCAGCAACAACATACACATAAATTGAAAAGGCCAAAATGGCAAGTTCAATCCCTGCACGTTAGAAGTACGTGCATTAATGATCATGTTTCTCATGCTGACTTTTTAACACTTTCCAACATAGTTGAAAAGTATAGAATTCAGTTTGTCTGGCCATCTGACTGTTTGTCCATTCTGTAATTAGCGTAAATATACTCGGATTGCCATGTAATTGATATATGTTATTTAGGTTTACAATGGCATGCTCGGCATTGAAAATGAAGTGTGTAGCATTTATAGCTAGTTTACAGGGGCGGGGCATTCAAAAGAATGCCATTACATTATGGTCTATGGAGAAAAATCGTTTACCATGTATTTTAATGAGGTCACACTATTTCTAACATATTGGAATTGATATACAACACTGAAGTGCACTACAAGATGCTTTCTGTAGAATATTGACGAGCATAGCATTTATTAGGGACACGCATAAAACAATTCGTTTACAGTACTGTCTGTGAGCGATAATTGCTGGATGTGCATTTTCAATTGTAGTGTGCGTTTTTAAATTGAACTAATCTTTTGCAAATTATTTCTTATCTATAAATTCTATAGATCATATACAGGACTGCACAAAAGCATTAGAATACTCAGTTTATTAGCGGACATTGCTGAACGGGAATTTTCAACTGTGTTGCGTGTTTTCTAACTGAGCTAAATTTTGACATAGTATGAAGTATACATACAAATATATCTATCCTAAAGAGGGCTAGATAAAAGAATTCAGTTTTTTTTCGACTACAGATGGTAATTTCTGAAATTTTGTGTACAAATGTGTTATGCGTTTTTATCTTTCACTTTATTAAACTGTGAAGTTTTGTTAAGGCAGGAGAGCGTTTCATAATCTATGCTTGACGTAAGTAGTAGATAAAGGACAGTTCTACGGCCACAGGCGGAATCCGGAATGAGCAATTGAGAGCAATGCTCATTCAGGTCCGCCTTCCTTCTAATCGCGACAATCATTGTGTCATGTTGTTGTTCAGTTTAACACTTTGCTAGAAAGATGTACGCATATATCAAAAATTAAGGTGTCAAAGCGGTTTCGTTTAGAAACACTTGTTTATTTTTATCTCATTTTATTGTTTTCTCCGATATTTTGTTAGAAAGATACGTGTATACAAGTTTGTTTTTGAATAAGTATATATATATATATCACTTTATTGAATACAATTGTTAACAGATATACACGTATTAGTAAGTATAGGTATCAGTAGGCTATGTACACATGTTAGTAAGTATAGGTATCAGCAGACTATGTACACGTGTATCTATATACATGTAGATAAAATGTATATAAGTGTTTATAAATTTATAGATATAAATGTTTAAATATCGCTAAACATATATGTCTAAATCTATCCAAATGAATATATATACGTATATATAGTATATAAGTATATGTTTCTAAATATAAGTATCTAAGTATTAATATGTTTATATGCATGTATAAGTTTACATATGCGTGTTTATATAAAAAATTATTGGTTTAAAAAATTACAAAATCTAATTTTAAAAAAAGTTAAAAAATATATATATATATATATATATATACATATATAAATTAAAAAAAAATAGTTTTAGCAAAATTAAAAAAGTAAAAAAAAAAAAAGTTTTAACAAATTTAAAAAGTTTAAAAAATATATAAATTAAAAAATAGTAGAAGAAAAAAAAAAGTTTTACAAAAGAAAATGTTTTAAGAAAATTAAAAAAAAAGTTTCAACAAAATTTTATAAGTAAAAGAAAAAAAAATTATAAAAAAAAAATTATAAAAAATATAAGTTATAAAAAAGTTTTAGCCAAAAAAAAAAAAAAAAAAATACAAGTTATAAAAAAGTTTTAACAAAAAAAAAAAATGTTTTACAAAAATAAATACAAGTTATAGAAAATGTTTAACAAAATTAAAAAAAAGTAGAAAAAAGTTTTACAAAACAAAAGTTTAAAAAAGTATATTTAAAAAATTATTTGTAAATGAGCATAGATATTTATACATATATTATATGTAAGTGTGTGGGTAGGGAATAAAATAAATACACATATTTAACATTATATTAAAAAGGTTTATGTATATGTTTTAAATAAGTACTCATATAAAAAAGAAACAATTTTTTATTAAAAACAAAACAATTTACAGGAAAAGTATATTTACAAGAAAAGATTTATTTACATAACAATATTATCTTGATAAATTCTTCTTTATATTAGTGTAAATTAGTATTATTGCAATCTTGAATAATTTTACAGTGGCCATACGCAAAGCTGGTGATCCCATCTTTGAACAAATAACGTTTATCATCAAACGGTGACAAACATATTTTGTTCTGACTTAATGTAAATAATTTATGAGCATCTTGCCCAATTCTCATTTGTACTTCAAAAGAAGTCGATTGGTTTTTGAGACAGTTCACATAGTCTTCATGCTTTAGACGGTTCTCGACGACGTGTTTAGATACACCCTTCGCTCGTTTCTTCTCTTCTATGGAAGATTTCAGAGAGTACATTTTTGATTTCAATCCAACAAACTCAAGGGCTAGATTGCCTTTTAGTTCATCTTTAAATTTGCCGATCACCTTCTTATTGATATCTGAGTAGAGTGAATGATGCTTTGGATAGTCTGAGAAATCGAACAAGCTTGCATGATGTTCCATATCATCAAAAATATTTTTTGTTTTAATATGATAGCACAGTGAGTCCGTATCGGTGAATAATAGTTTTGCATCATCTTTATATGTTTTCCTTATAAAATTATAGTGAAAGTCATACATAAGTAATTTAGAGAGTTCTAATATTGCAAACCCGACATAAATCGGTCGATTCATGAGTATGCTAGTTTTCATCCTTTCAACAGCAGTTAGATCTTCATCAAATGTTTTAAATGACTTAAATGTAGGCGAGGCCACTAATTTTTTAGCTCTTTTTTCATTATTACAAAGCACAATATTTCTCCTTTTTCGCAAATTCTCCATGGTTTTTCCAAAAACAGAGTTATTCATTAATTTAAAAAAGTCTTTTTCAAAGGTGGATTTGGCCTCTTTTCTTTTTTCAGTATTAAAATTAATATATTTCTGAAGCCAAGGTGTCTGTTTAAATTTAAGTACTTTATGAACAGCTTTAAGTTTTAATCCAAGTTGTAAATAAAATTTAAGATTACGATAATGAGTGATATAATTCTGCTTATCATTTAAATTTGGGATAAGTTTAGGTGTTCCTTTAAATGGTTGATTATTGAGAAGGGACTTGGCGTAAGGAGAAAGCATGTCTTCGCTAACTGTGAATCTTTCAGGGGCAAGTGGGTAATCGTTATGAAATGGATGAAGTTCTTCAGGATATTCTAAATCAACCTCGAAAATGTATCCAATATCAGAATCATCAAGTAGAGATAAAATCCACTCTTCCGTAATATGATTTGTTGTACACCATTCAAAACCACCAAAAGGTAAGAATTGCGACATAGCCCATCCATACAAATTATTTGCATCCCAGTACATAATGTAGCTGGGTGCATCATTTTTATTAAAATCAGCTGTATTAGGTATGTTCGCTCTGGCATATCTACGACTAATCATACTAATACCACCACGTATCCCATTCTCGATCAAAAGCAACATATCGATATCAGTAAGTAACTCTAGAGGTGTTTCGGACATTTTCAAACAAGCTTGCCAGGAGAGTGAAGGGGCGGTAAACAAATGTACACAATCAATATCATAGTATTGCTGACATAATTTCCTAAAATTTTGGAATACATCAGCAAGTAGCACAACATCTGTCTTGACGTATAGGTCGTGATATTCTCCTAGGGATTGGATATTAAAGGTTTTCCAAACCTTCTGGGCGTGTTTATAATCTTCCTCGTCTATAGGCTCATCAGTTAAGCTATTAAAAAATGCAGAAGGTGGAGGAAGTTCCTTCTCATTAAATTTTTCAAAGGAAGTGAAATGGTCATAAGGGTAGACCCCTTTTCTCATCAACAGATCTAAATTACTATTTTTTAAGAAATTTTCTCTTAGAATGGTAAATTGGTCAGATCGAAGGTTTTCAACGAGCTTTTCTAATGACGTTGGCAAAAATTGAAAGGAATCTATAAAGACCATCTGTATAGGACTTGTTGGCTTTCTTAACTTAAAGGTTATATAATTTTCCATAGTGGAGGCAATAACATCAATTTCATGATCTTTAAATTTCCCGATCTTACTCATTAAATGATGTCCATCATAGTTTTTCAGATTATGGAATATGACAGGGATTGTTTTACATTGCTTAAAATTGAGATTACATGCTACATGTGCTGCTCCTCGATACACTCCAGAGATGTGATCATGATCACGTGTGCGTTCTGAATCTAATAGCTGTTTACAAATATGACAAAATTCAGCTTCTTGAAAAGCTTTTTCTTGCAAAGGTGAAAGTTTCATAGGCTCTATGTTCAATAACTCCCGTCCTAAAATATCTTTTTCTTTCATCATTTGTTTTAAAAAATGATCCACACAGTCTTTACCACGATACACTTTCGCTTTCTCCATACATCTTCCATCGGGTCCAACAACGACATAAGCGTACCCACAAGGAAAATGATATGTTGTTTTTTCAGTATAAGATGGTTTAGAAGAGGGTGCACCTGGTGCAATAGGTATAAGTAGACTCTCAAAATCTGCATAAATGGTATAGGGAATAGGATGTTGGAGATGAATACCAGAAAACTTGAGTATGTTATCGTTTTCACTGGGTAGCTTTATAGACTGTGCTATATGTTGGCGACAATATTCATAATGTTTATTCAAAAGATCTTGTCTTGAAAAGCGATGTAAACATCTATAGCAATAATAACATACTCCATCATGCTTGGTGAGATCACCCAAAAGTCTTGAAAAACTTCTAATTAAACAATAATGTTGCTTTTCACCATCACCGATTAATAACAAATTGATAACATCTACATTCTGCTTTTCAGAAATATACAGAGGACAAACTTCATCCTCATCATATCCAAACACATTAATCCGTAAATCATTAAGCTTTTCAATAATAGGTATCTTGTGGAGTGAAACAGGATATTTCACCTCTCCTAGCTTAATCTCATTTTCATAAGGGATATAATGAGAAACTCGCTCAGGCTTTTTTGTAAAATCTAAGTTCAGTTTAAATGCCAAAAGGCACCAAACCAAACACTTATTGTCTTCATTTTTTATATTGAGCACTGCTTTTTTGTCATATAATTTTTTAGATAAGGCTATATAAGAACTTGCAGCAAGGGGATGATATTTAGCAATCTTGAGTTCTAAATGATGAATTTTTCTAAGTTTCCATCCAGACCCTCTTTGTATAAATTCTTCAAAGGATTTAGTTATTTTTGAAAATCCTTCTTCAATATGTTGCGAAATATTATCTTCAGTAAGTTCAGTAAAACACTGGCTTCGAAAATAAGGTTGAATCTCCTCTATCTCTTGATTGTCATTCATACGTTCAAGAGATATTTTAATCACCATATACCATTTAACAGCCCCTTTTTCATGAATTTCACTCATTAAACGCTCTTGTAGTTCGGCTCGTAAGTGGGTATGAAACACTGCTATATCACTTTCTTCACGCTCATCAGGATAAAGCATAAGAGTTTTAAACACATTAAGTATATCAGATTGGTTTTGCTTTAGTTTTTTAGACTTTACATTAGAGAAACTTGTTTTCCGTTTCACACTTACAAGAGGTGTACGGGAGTGTTCAGTACGTATATGTTGTTTAAGCTCAAAATTTCGTCCGAACATTTTATTACATTCACGACAAGGGAATTTTGAACTTTCATGTGATCTAAGATGATGCTTCAAGTTATCCTTCCGTGTAAAAACATACTCACACTTATCACACTTAAACTTAGACTGATCATCAGTGTTATGAGTTTTTAAATGTCTTAACAAGTCTGATTTCCTTGTAAAAGATTTTTCACACATGTCACAGATATGAAACTTATCACCTAAATGAATCTTCAAATGCCGATTCAAATTAGAAGTAGATAAAAATCTCTTATTACACGTTGGGCATATAGACATCCTCTTTACAGAAACAGAATCTTCAGGTGTTATGTTGATATTAATAGTATTTGAAGATAAACTACTTTTCAACGAGGATTCTTCAGAAAATCCATTATCTTCTAATGATCTAACATTGCTATGGGTCTTCAAATGTCTCTGTAAGTTAGATCTCCGTCCAAAAGTTTTCCGGCAAACTTCACAAGTGTACAGCTTCTCACCAGAATGTATCTTCATATGCTGATTCAAGTTGGATGTGCACGTAAAATCTTTACCACAAGTCAAACAGGTTAAAAATTTCTTCGTAGATGTAGAACTTTCCAAAGGCATAACTCATCAATAGGTATGATAACATCCATAGTAGAATAAAATGAAATAAAAAACACTCCAAAGAAATCAACAATTAAAAAACAAAAAAGCAATCTTTTCAAACAAACCGAATCAGAAAAAAGCAAGAACAATTAAAGACACGTCTTATCACTACCAAAATTAATCATCAAATGATGGAAGTCTGATTTTCCGCCTCCTATTTATATCCTGAACCTCCCCCGCTCCACCGATCTCAATCTGGCGACGAAATATTCTACTTAGCGAGAAAATAAAAGATCAAAATCGCCAAATCACGACGAAATAATTCATTTGGCGAGCAAACGAAAGAATAAAATCACCAAATTACAAAAATATTTTTCCCTATTAATAACACTCTAAGAGATCATTAAACCCGAAGACTTATAATTTATTCTTGATGTAATTAAATTTCCCTTTCAAATGCTTAAATACAATTAACATTATTATATACTTATATACAATTGATATTATTAAAAGGTCTTTACCAAAGTCTAATACTAGTGACTTTTATAGTTGATTTTAGAAATTAACGATTAAAATTGTTTTATCCAGACAGAAATAGTTATACTTTAAAACTGTTTCTCAATATATTTTTCAAAACTCTCATCCATAGAGTCATGATTTCCTTGCATATCAATAACAAATGTTTTATACATTGAATTATATATTTCCAATTCAAGTGAAAATTCCTAAAAACTGTATACATACAAGTATATTAAATAAAAAGATATGAAAATACAACTGATTAATAATATAAAATCCAACTAGCAATTCAAAAGTTTAAAAATACATATGGTTATTTTATTATGTTAGTAAATTTTGTGTGTTTTTTTATTCAAATAAATCAATATACAGTTTCACAAAAATATTACTGTTCGACATATAATACCAATTTCGAATATATATATAAATACTCTAAACTGAATAACTTTAAATTCAGAAAAATATAATTACAACATTTTTTTAAGTTTAACGATAAACAATAATTTTAAATTATATACTTAAACTACTAAGACATGAAAATTAATTAAATGGAACTACGTAACTCAGATAATTTAAATTTTTTATGGAATTTTATAACAAAATAAATTTTACTTTAAAAATATTAACGAAACTTTCTAAAAATTTTATACGTATATACATGTAAGTATACTAAACAGAAAAAAAAATTAAATAATATAAAATTCAACTAAGAGATCATCTACATTTTAAAAAATACATATAATAATTTCAATACATTAACTGCATTTAAAAAAAAAAATACATATACTAATTTCAATACATCAATAAATTCTGTGTGTTATATTACGATCCTACATTAAATTTAATAATAAATAATAATTTTTAATTATAGACACGGTCTACTAAACTATGAAAATTAATTAAAATGAGCTAACTGATTAAATTTTTGATACGTTTTTAAATATAACTCGAATTCTACTTAAAAAATATTACAAAGAGATCTCATATTATTGAATTTCGAATTGTTAAAACCAATCACATTAATTTTTTTTCAACCATAATTCATATTTAATTGCTCGCGAAAGACAGAATACTATTTTCTCTTAAGACAGATATATATTCTTAATACCAGTGCAGACAACTGTCAAAGTGTTCAACCATATAGTCTAATTACATGACTGTTAAATTTATTTTATTTATTGTTGAAGTGTTAATTTTGGTATTAAACAGAAACAAATACCAAGTTGTTTACCCTGTTCTAAGTATACATAGAAGTTAATTTTACTAAATCGGACAACATATAATATACATTTTTAAAATTCTATATCTACTAATCACACTAAAACGATCTACCTAATTATTATTAAATACTATTATTAAATTCCTTTCTCCACAGAATGAATAAAACAGCTTTCAAATTTATGAAACCTCTAAAAATATTGCACCACCCCTAAAAAATCCTAATTTAGATTAAATTAATGAATCAATAATCTCGAATAACATCAAAACTCATTTTGAAAAACAAAACGACATATTATTTACTTGTTGCAATCTCTAAAATATTACATCACCCTGAAAAATAAACCACAAATTGTTCTATCGGTAACCTTTTTAAGGTATTGCATTATCCTTTAAAAATCATATTTAAGATTAAATTAGTGAATCCTAAACCTTAAATAAAATCAAAACTCAGTTTGAAAAGAAAACAATCTATTATTTTCGCTAAATTCTTACAAATATTTCACAATCAAATCATTCTAACACTCATTTTCAAGCTTTTACGTCTATTATTCAAATTAAAAATTATACCTAATTAACATTCTTATTTTATATTCTAAATTAATTCCGATCAACATCCCTGAAATTCATTCAAAAATCAAAGTTATCCAAGTCCGATTACAATCGATACAAATTGTCTGCCTCAGAAGTATTAAAACCATTATTTTCAAAAATCCGCTCGCTAGGGGGCAGCACTGAGCAAAAAAAGTTTTAAAAATTAAATTTACAACTAGCGTAACAAAATTGGTGTATAAGAACAGCTAACCACTAGTAGGGGAGAAAGGACAGTTCTGCCAACACATTATCAAATCTCTAATATTAAGCCCCCTCAAAAATTAAGCCCCCTCCAACCCCTCCTACTATAGGATAAGTCTCCCAACAGGTGGATTCCACCCTCCTCCTCCATCCACAAGGTGGATTCCACCCACAAGGTGGATTCCACCCACATCCACCCACCGCCACCGCCTGCTGACGCTGAACTGTCCTTTCTCCCCTACTAGTGGTTAGCTGTTCTTATACACCAATTTTGTTACGCTAGTTGTAAATTTAATTTTTAAAACTTTTTTTGCTCAGTGCTGCCCCCTAGCGAGCGGATTTTTGAAAATAATGGTTTTAATACTTCTGAGGCAGACAATTTGTATCGATTGTAATCGGACTTGGATAACTTTGATTTTTGAATGAATTTCAGGGATGTTGATCGGAATTAATTTAGAATATAAAATAAGAATGTTAATTAGGTATAATTTTTAATTTGAATAATAGACGTAAAAGCTTGAAAATGAGTGTTAGAATGATTTGATTGTGAAATATTTGTAAGAATTTAGCGAAAATAATAGATTGTTTTCTTTTCAAACTGAGTTTTGATTTTATTTAAGGTTTAGGATTCACTAATTTAATCTTAAATATGATTTTTAAAGGATAATGCAATACCTTAAAAAGGTTACCGATAGAACAATTTGTGGTTTATTTTTCAGGGTGATGTAATATTTTAGAGATTGCAACAAGTAAATAATATGTCGTTTTGTTTTTCAAAATGAGTTTTGATGTTATTCGAGATTATTGATTCATTAATTTAATCTAAATTAGGATTTTTTAGGGGTGGTGCAATATTTTTAGAGGTTTCATAAATTTGAAAGCTGTTTTATTCATTCTGTGGAGAAAGGAATTTAATAATAGTATTTAATAATAATTAGGTAGATCGTTTTAGTGTGATTAGTAGATATAGAATTTTAAAAATGTATATTATATGTTGTCCGATTTAGTAAAATTAACTTCTATGTATACTTAGAACAGGGTAAACAACTTGGTATTTGTTTCTGTTTAATACCAAAATTAACACTTCAACAATAAATAAAATAAATTTAACAGTCATGTAATTAGACTATATGGTTGAACACTTTGACAGTTGTCTGCACTGGTATTAAGAATATATATCTGTCTTAAGAGAAAATAGTATTCTGTCTTTCGCGAGCAATTAAATATGAATTATGGTTGAAAAAAAATTAATGTGATTGGTTTTAACAATTCGAAATTCAATAATATGAGATCTCTTTGTAATATTTTTTAAGTAGAATTCGAGTTATATTTAAAAACGTATCAAAAAATTTAATCAGTTAGCTCATTTTAATTAATTTTCATAGTTTAGTAGACCGTGTCTATAATTAAAAATTATTATTTATTATTAAATTTAATGTAGGATCGTAATATAACACACAGAATTTATTGATGTATTGAAATTAGTATATGTATTTTTTTTTTTAAATGCAGTTAATGTATTGAAATTATTATATGTATTTTTTAAAATGTAGATGATCTCTTAGTTGAATTTTATATTATTTAATTTTTTTTTCTGTTTAGTATACTTACATGTATATACGTATAAAATTTTTAGAAAGTTTCGTTAATATTTTTAAAGTAAAATTTATTTTGTTATAAAATTCCATAAAAAATTTAAATTATCTGAGTTACGTAGTTCCATTTAATTAATTTTCATGTCTTAGTAGTTTAAGTATATAATTTAAAATTATTGTTTATCGTTAAACTTAAAAAAATGTTGTAATTATATTTTTCTGAATTTAAAGTTATTCAGTTTAGAGTATTTATATATATATTCGAAATTGGTATTATATGTCGAACAGTAATATTTTTGTGAAACTGTATATTGATTTATTTGAATAAAAAAACACACAAAATTTACTAACATAATAAAATAACCATATGTATTTTTAAACTTTTGAATTGCTAGTTGGATTTTATATTATTAATCAGTTGTATTTTCATATCTTTTTATTTAATATACTTGTATGTATACAGTTTTTAGGAATTTTCACTTGAATTGGAAATATATAATTCAATGTATAAAACATTTGTTATTGATATGCAAGGAAATCATGACTCTATGGATGAGAGTTTTGAAAAATATATTGAGAAACAGTTTTAAAGTATAACTATTTCTGTCTGGATAAAACAATTTTAATCGTTAATTTCTAAAATCAACTATAAAAGTCACTAGTATTAGACTTTGGTAAAGACCTTTTAATAATATCAATTGTATATAAGTATATAATAATGTTAATTGTATTTAAGCATTTGAAAGGGAAATTTAATTACATCAAGAATAAATTATAAGTCTTCGGGTTTAATGATCTCTTAGAGTGTTATTAATAGGGAAAAATATTTTTGTAATTTGGTGATTTTATTCTTTCGTTTGCTCGCCAAATGAATTATTTCGTCGTGATTTGGCGATTTTGATCTTTTATTTTCTCGCTAAGTAGAATATTTCGTCGCCAGATTGAGATCGGTGGAGCGGGGGAGGTTCAGGATATAAATAGGAGGCGGAAAATCAGACTTCCATCATTTGATGATTAATTTTGGTAGTGATAAGACGTGTCTTTAATTGTTCTTGCTTTTTTCTGATTCGGTTTGTTTGAAAAGATTGCTTTTTTGTTTTTTAATTGTTGATTTCTTTGGAGTGTTTTTTATTTCATTTTATTCTACTATGGATGTTATCATACCTATTGATGAGATTATGCCTTTGGAAAGTTCTACATCTACGAAGAAATTTTTAACCTGTTTGACTTGTGGTAAAGATTTTACGTGCACATCCAACTTGAATCAGCATATGAAGATACATTCTGGTGAGAAGCTGTACACTTGTGAAGTTTGCCGGAAAACTTTTGGACGGAGATCTAACTTACAGAGACATTTGAAGACCCATAGCAATGTTAGATCATTAGAAGATAATGGATTTTCTGAAGAATCCTCGTTGAAAAGTAGTTTATCTTCAAATACTATTAATATCAACATAACACCTGAAGATTCTGTTTCTGTAAAGAGGATGTCTATATGCCCAACGTGTAATAAGAGATTTTTATCTACTTCTAATTTGAATCGGCATTTGAAGATTCATTTAGGTGATAAGTTTCATATCTGTGACATGTGTGAAAAATCTTTTACAAGGAAATCAGACTTGTTAAGACATTTAAAAACTCATAACACTGATGATCAGTCTAAGTTTAAGTGTGATAAGTGTGAGTATGTTTTTACACGGAAGGATAACTTGAAGCATCATCTTAGATCACATGAAAGTTCAAAATTCCCTTGTCGTGAATGTAATAAAATGTTCGGACGAAATTTTGAGCTTAAACAACATATACGTACTGAACACTCCCGTACACCTCTTGTAAGTGTGAAACGGAAAACAAGTTTCTCTAATGTAAAGTCTAAAAAACTAAAGCAAAACCAATCTGATATACTTAATGTGTTTAAAACTCTTATGCTTTATCCTGATGAGCGTGAAGAAAGTGATATAGCAGTGTTTCATACCCACTTACGAGCCGAACTACAGGAGCGTTTAATGAGTGAAATTCATGAAAAAGGGGCTGTTAAATGGTATATGGTGATTAAAATATCTCTTGAACGTATGAATGACAATCAAGAGATAGAGGAGATTCAACCTTATTTTCGAAGCCAGTGTTTTACTGAACTTACTGAAGATAATATTTCGCAACATATTGAAGAAGGATTTTCAAAAATAACTAAATCCTTTGAAGAATTTATACAAAGAGGGTCTGGATGGAAACTTAGAAAAATTCATCATTTAGAACTCAAGATTGCTAAATATCATCCCCTTGCTGCAAGTTCTTATATAGCCTTATCTAAAAAATTATATGACAAAAAAGCAGTGCTCAATATAAAAAATGAAGACAATAAGTGTTTGGTTTGGTGCCTTTTGGCATTTAAACTGAACTTAGATTTTACAAAAAAGCCTGAGCGAGTTTCTCATTATATCCCTTATGAAAATGAGATTAAGCTAGGAGAGGTGAAATATCCTGTTTCACTCCACAAGATACCTATTATTGAAAAGCTTAATGATTTACGGATTAATGTGTTTGGATATGATGAGGATGAAGTTTGTCCTCTGTATATTTCTGAAAAGCAGAATGTAGATGTTATCAATTTGTTATTAATCGGTGATGGTGAAAAGCAACATTATTGTTTAATTAGAAGTTTTTCAAGACTTTTGGGTGATCTCACCAAGCATGATGGAGTATGTTATTATTGCTATAGATGTTTACATCGCTTTTCAAGACAAGATCTTTTGAATAAACATTATGAATATTGTCGCCAACATATAGCACAGTCTATAAAGCTACCCAGTGAAAACGATAACATACTCAAGTTTTCTGGTATTCATCTCCAACATCCTATTCCCTATACCATTTATGCAGATTTTGAGAGTCTACTTATACCTATTGCACCAGGTGCACCCTCTTCTAAACCATCTTATACTGAAAAAACAACATATCATTTTCCTTGTGGGTACGCTTATGTCGTTGTTGGACCCGATGGAAGATGTATGGAGAAAGCGAAAGTGTATCGTGGTAAAGACTGTGTGGATCATTTTTTAAAACAAATGATGAAAGAAAAAGATATTTTAGGACGGGAGTTATTGAACATAGAGCCTATGAAACTTTCACCTTTGCAAGAAAAAGCTTTTCAAGAAGCTGAATTTTGTCATATTTGTAAACAGCTATTAGATTCAGAACGCACACGTGATCATGATCACATCTCTGGAGTGTATCGAGGAGCAGCACATGTAGCATGTAATCTCAATTTTAAGCAATGTAAAACAATCCCTGTCATATTCCATAATCTGAAAAACTATGATGGACATCATTTAATGAGTAAGATCGGGAAATTTAAAGATCATGAAATTGATGTTATTGCCTCCACTATGGAAAATTATATAACCTTTAAGTTAAGAAAGCCAACAAGTCCTATACAGATGGTCTTTATAGATTCCTTTCAATTTTTGCCAACGTCATTAGAAAAGCTCGTTGAAAACCTTCGATCTGACCAATTTACCATTCTAAGAGAAAATTTCTTAAAAAATAGTAATTTAGATCTGTTGATGAGAAAAGGGGTCTACCCTTATGACCATTTCACTTCCTTTGAAAAATTTAATGAGAAGGAACTTCCTCCACCTTCTGCATTTTTTAATAGCTTAACTGATGAGCCTATAGACGAGGAAGATTATAAACACGCCCAGAAGGTTTGGAAAACCTTTAATATCCAATCCCTAGGAGAATATCACGACCTATACGTCAAGACAGATGTTGTGCTACTTGCTGATGTATTCCAAAATTTTAGGAAATTATGTCAGCAATACTATGATATTGATTGTGTACATTTGTTTACCGCCCCTTCACTCTCCTGGCAAGCTTGTTTGAAAATGTCCGAAACACCTCTAGAGTTACTTACTGATATCGATATGTTGCTTTTGATCGAGAATGGGATACGTGGTGGTATTAGTATGATTAGTCGTAGATATGCCAGAGCGAACATACCTAATACAGCTGATTTTAATAAAAATGATGCACCCAGCTACATTATGTACTGGGATGCAAATAATTTGTATGGATGGGCTATGTCGCAATTCTTACCTTTTGGTGGTTTTGAATGGTGTACAACAAATCATATTACGGAAGAGTGGATTTTATCTCTACTTGATGATTCTGATATTGGATACATTTTCGAGGTTGATTTAGAATATCCTGAAGAACTTCATCCATTTCATAACGATTACCCACTTGCCCCTGAAAGATTCACAGTTAGCGAAGACATGCTTTCTCCTTACGCCAAGTCCCTTCTCAATAATCAACCATTTAAAGGAACACCTAAACTTATCCCAAATTTAAATGATAAGCAGAATTATATCACTCATTATCGTAATCTTAAATTTTATTTACAACTTGGATTAAAACTTAAAGCTGTTCATAAAGTACTTAAATTTAAACAGACACCTTGGCTTCAGAAATATATTAATTTTAATACTGAAAAAAGAAAAGAGGCCAAATCCACCTTTGAAAAAGACTTTTTTAAATTAATGAATAACTCTGTTTTTGGAAAAACCATGGAGAATTTGCGAAAAAGGAGAAATATTGTGCTTTGTAATAATGAAAAAAGAGCTAAAAAATTAGTGGCCTCGCCTACATTTAAGTCATTTAAAACATTTGATGAAGATCTAACTGCTGTTGAAAGGATGAAAACTAGCATACTCATGAATCGACCGATTTATGTCGGGTTTGCAATATTAGAACTCTCTAAATTACTTATGTATGACTTTCACTATAATTTTATAAGGAAAACATATAAAGATGATGCAAAACTATTATTCACCGATACGGACTCACTGTGCTATCATATTAAAACAAAAAATATTTTTGATGATATGGAACATCATGCAAGCTTGTTCGATTTCTCAGACTATCCAAAGCATCATTCACTCTACTCAGATATCAATAAGAAGGTGATCGGCAAATTTAAAGATGAACTAAAAGGCAATCTAGCCCTTGAGTTTGTTGGATTGAAATCAAAAATGTACTCCCTGAAATCTTCCATAGAAGAGAAGAAACGAGCGAAGGGTGTATCTAAACACGTCGTCGAGAACCGTCTAAAGCATGAAGACTATGTGAACTGTCTCAAAAACCAATCGACTTCTTTTGAAGTACAAATGAGAATTGGGCAAGATGCTCATAAATTATTTACATTAAGTCAGAACAAAATATGTTTGTCACCGTTTGATGATAAACGTTATTTGTTCAAAGATGGGATCACCAGCTTTGCGTATGGCCACTGTAAAATTATTCAAGATTGCAATAATACTAATTTACACTAATATAAAGAAGAATTTATCAAGATAATATTGTTATGTAAATAAATCTTTTCTTGTAAATATACTTTTCCTGTAAATTGTTTTGTTTTTAATAAAAAATTGTTTCTTTTTTATATGAGTACTTATTTAAAACATATACATAAACCTTTTTAATATAATGTTAAATATGTGTATTTATTTTATTCCCTACCCACACACTTACATATAATATATGTATAAATATCTATGCTCATTTACAAATAATTTTTTAAATATACTTTTTTAAACTTTTGTTTTGTAAAACTTTTTTCTACTTTTTTTTAATTTTGTTAAACATTTTCTATAACTTGTATTTATTTTTGTAAAACATTTTTTTTTTTTGTTAAAACTTTTTTATAACTTGTATTTTTTTTTTTTTTTTTTTTTTTTTTTTGGCTAAAACTTTTTTATAACTTATATTTTTTATAATTTTTTTTTTTATAATTTTTTTTTCTTTTACTTATAAAATTTTGTTGAAACTTTTTTTTAATTTTCTTAAAACATTTTCTTTTGTAAAACTTTTTTTTTTCTTCTACTATTTTTTAATTTATATATTTTTTAAACTTTTTAAATTTGTTAAAACTTTTTTTTTTTTTACTTTTTTAATTTTGCTAAAACTATTTTTTTTTAATTTATATATGTATATATATATATATATTTTTTTTTTTTTAACTTTTTTTAAAATTAGATTTTGTAATTTTTTAAACCAATAATTTTTTATATAAACACGCATATGTAAACTTATACATGCATATAAACATATTAATACTTAGATACTTATATTTAGAAACATATACTTATATACTATATATACGTATATATATTCATTTGGATAGATTTAGACATATATGTTTAGCGATATTTAAACATTTATATCTATAAATTTATAAACACTTATATACATTTTATCTACATGTATATAGATACACGTGTACATAGTCTGCTGATACCTATACTTACTAACATGTGTACATAGCCTACTGATACCTATACTTACTAATACGTGTATATCTGTTAACAATTGTATTCAATAAAGTGATATATATATATATACTTATTCAAAAACAAACTTGTATACACGTATCTTTCTAACAAAATATCGGAGAAAACAATAAAATGAGATAAAAATAAACAAGTGTTTCTAAACGAAACCGCTTTGACACCTTAATTTTTGATATATGCGTACATCTTTCTAGCAAAGTGTTAAACTGAACAACAACATGACACAATGATTGTCGCGATTAGAAGGAAGGCGGACCTGAATGAGCATTGCTCTCAATTGCTCATTCCGGATTCCGCCTGTGGCCGTAGAACTGTCCTTTATCTACTACTGACGTACGATTTTTCTTTCTTGTTTTCAGTTAGTTTTGAAGAAGAGATTGCTTTGTGAAGTCTCGAAATAACTAACTTTTTCTGGATATTTGTATTTTTCTTTACCCTGATTTTATAATTTTAATTTAAGAATAGTACAAAAGGGGTGGTAGGAAAAAAACTATGATAAAAAAAATCAAAATCAGATGTAGACAGCATGTTTTGACGATGAAAACTTTTATAAAAATAGTTTTTTTAATGTCTAATTTTTTTACAAGTAATACAATAAAAGATTTAGTTTAAGAAGACAGTTATAATTTAAAACATGACATTTTTTTAACTGTATATTTTCGTTAACTTTTAGGGAAACTAAATTATTTGAAAAATATGAGTTCAAATAAAATGTAATTATTATTTACCTCTGTTTCTCAGTTTCTGTAGTGCTATTTGTAGTTATTTATCTTGGAATGGTTTAATCTTCGTTCGTTGTCCTGTAGAAGATATTCAAAATTAGACCAAGAAATAAGAGGATTAAAGTAACAAATATCATGTAACAATGCACTAATGGCAAGGCAGTTTTGAATGAGATGTCCCAAAATATGATGTGCGAATGAACGAGATATAGTGTAATTTTTCGAAAATATGTAAAAAATACACATCTTGATCTGGAAGCTTTTAAAGAACTTAAAATATTTTGTTAAAATAAATATTAAAAGCAGAAAAAGCACTACGTAGCAATAAAAGTTTTATTTATATTAAAAATATACAAGTACAGCTGAAAAGTTTAAGCACAACTTCACAAAACTAAATAGTGAAATAATCTTACTACTCCGTGTATATAGTGTTTTATACACAACATAAAACAACCATAAATACATATTTTGCATGTAACAGCTATACAAAACATTTTTTTTCCTCATATCCTCTTTTGATAAAAAGAATAAGGACTCAAATATTCTTAACTATCACTTTAATTAAGTCACTGTAAAAATTCATTTATTCCCCTAAACTTTTTTATGTTTAGCTAGAATTTGACTTTTGCATGTATGACGAAAGCAGAAGAAATTTTAGGCAAAAAAAAAAAAAAAAAAAAAAAAAAAAAAAAAAAAAAAACTCTAGGAGAATAAATATATTTTAACGAACTCTTTCATGTTGGCAATTTGCGTTTTTTTTTTTTTATATTAAAAAAAAATTACAGTACCACGGAAATTTATAAAGATCTTGACAACCCATTAAGTTAATGCATCATTATTAGACTATTCCTCTAAAAAGAAAAAAATGATTCAGTCAGTGTCAGTAACCTAATTAATAAAGCCGAGTCTTCAAAACGTGTACAACATTTCATGCAGTATGTTACGCGTAACTGTGTTTTTAATCACAGTTTCGAATCCTAAATTATATATCTTCCCTGCCCACAAAAAGTCTAATATTACCTTCATTAAACATAGAAATTCGAATTGAGTGCATTCTTTTGGATTTTAATTCAATATTTGGTAGGCTAACTCTTGAAATTTTTATTTTATTGGAACTTACAGGCCTAATTGTAGTTGTTAAATGTTAGTTTAAAAATCGCCTTCAAAGTACGATCGGTTTATTTTTATAGTATCTGTTACGCCACTATGGACAAAATCGAATAAAATATCGTGTTATCTTCATCATACAGGGGTCGATGCAGGTTTTTATTCTTGGGGCCCATTTTGTGAAAGGTAAAAGTTATTTTTGTGAATTTTATAATATTTTTGTGAAAAATAGCATTTTGTAACGAAAGTTGAAAGCCTGTTACTCAAATTCCAACCAAGAATTTATTAATAAAAACTTCTTTAAATCCCCTTGCTAATGTTTTTGTTTTTCGTGACCTGGTTTTATTTACTAATTACACATTTTAAAACAGTTTTTATGAAAAAGAATGTTACGAAAAGGGCTTATTTTATTAAAAGGAATTTTGTGAGGGGACCTGTTTTATTAAGTTCATTTTTGTAAAGGGGCCTATTTTATTAAATAGATTTTTTGTAAAAGGGCTTTAAATAGACGCCAAATTTTGCCTGGATCGACCCCTGTCACATATTTTTTTTCTTCTATTTTACGTTACAGAAACCTTTTAAAAATTGATTTACAAAAGAATACGGACCTTTTTATTATTATTATTATTATTATTATTACTTGCGAAAAGGGGACGACCTGAACACCAAATACAGCTTTGAAGGAGTCGGGAAACTTTCGAAGGTACGTAAACAGACAAAATGTTAAAAAATGGTTCATTCTTTTTTTTAAAGGAAAAAAAACCCCTAGATATTTGTGATGTAACTGTTAAAATACTGTCTGCGCAATACTTATATTACACGAACATGAAAAACCTAAGAAAACTACTTCGTCACTCAGGTACATTCCAACAAGGATGTTGCGTGAGATATATATATATTTTTTTTTTTTCTGCGTTTTCGTCTTATACATTCACAATTCACATTAATACCTTATACAAATCCTACTGAGTAGCATACATCTGCTAGAAATATAAGCAAAACTGGCTTCTGCATAATCACAATCTTTTGGGGAGGTTTACCGTTTATCGGGCTGAAAAGTAGGTCAACTGTTTTTTCACAGTAAATAATATAACACAGAAACTGAATTTAGCCACTTAATATTCATAGATTTTTCTATTAAAAATACTTTTATTATACAATAATTATTAAAATTGATGGAGACATTGTCAGTTGCTTATGGATATACTGTGCGTGCATCACTCTGTGTCCGTGCAGTACACAGCTTGTCTAAGTCATTTGAAACAAAAACTATTGCATTTTTCGGGCATGAACTTATGTTTAGTGAAACTGAATGAAATTTGGTAAAAATGCCGTCGTTTGAAAAAGTGTCCTCTTTTCTTTAACTTCAACATGGCTTAAAAAAATATATATATTATTTAACATATGAAAGGCTCATGGCCCCATAAAATAAATAATCAGAGTTGCAATCTTTAAATTCAATTATCCCAGTTTGCATTTTTCTATGTATCAATATGTTCAAAGTGACAAAAGTTCAACAAATATTTTTCAATTTATTTGCTATTTTTGGGGCAATCCTTAAGGTGCATTTAATAAAACTAAGAATCTTGATTGCAATAATATAAATAAATATAGTTCGTTGAAAAAAATTATAAGTAAATAGTCATTTTTATTGTATTTTTTACATATGCCATAATATTTTTTCTTAAACTAATTAAATTTTTGGAAATCTGATCATTATAATTATATAGGGTCTACTTCTTAGCAGGGTTGGGTTTCTTCCAGGACAGTGGAAAAAACTGAAGAAATCGGAAAAAAACTGGAAGAAACCAACAGAAAACAAAACATATGCTCAAAATTAAAGTGTATTAGCTATGTAAAGGAATTAAATTCAAAATATAAATATATGAAAACTAAATTGAAAAATTTAATTAATATTGAAAATATTATTTTTGTTAAAATAAGTTGTTTGTTAAAAACAAACTTCAGGTTCAGCAGACATTTACAGGTGATGGATTTTACAACTTTAGAGGTAGAGGGATATTTTTTTTTTTCATTAATTATGCCATTTATGTAAGAAGAGAAACAAAAACTACCGACAAATTCTTTATTTTTCGTATAAAAATACATTATTTTCATATAAAAATGCATTATTTTAAACTGTGCAACACAGCCAATAAATAAATTTGTAATTATTTATACTAGCATGTAGCATGCATATCTCAATGCTGATTTTAAGAGACAAATATTCTAAAAATGTTCATGGGTATGTTGAAATGCTTTTAAACTCTCTTGAAGTTCTATAGGACTTGAAAGAATTTTTTTCATGTTTTGCATTCATTCATTTAAAGTTGAGAAATTGATTGCAGCATTTTACAGCTAAAAAACTTTGTTTTGTTAAACCATGTGGCATTGTATTTGTAATAAGGAAAAAGTGGATTTTAATAAAAATTTTTGATACAGTAATTATTGTAAATTACTTTCCTTAATAAAACTGATCTAAATTAAAAGCACTCTTTTATTTAAATGAGTTTCATTTTACCATTAGTAAAAGATTCGTGCTATTTACTACTAGTTTCAAAAGTTTAAATAGTTTTAAAATATACCGGTTAAATTGAAATGGATAACTTTTAATTGATTTTGCGTTTTTTGGATAAAATTTCTTTTCTTCTTGTAGCCAGTGGTTGAAAAGCTTTAGACGAGTGTGTAATCTTGGCGGGAAAACTTATGTAATTATTAATTTAGCATATATAATTAATTAAATTTGTATAGTTCTTTTGGAATTAATTTACCTAAGGTTATAGAAAGACATTTATTGTATCTTATAAAGTCCAAAATTATATGGTTGTTAAATTCTTAAAGAATAACAGTTTCTTCCATTTCTTCCGCTTGGAATAAACCTATTTCTTTCGGCCGTTTTTTCCGCTGTTTTTTCCACTTTCGAAGAAACTTGCCAACCCTGCTTCTTAAAGGAAAAAAAATGCATCAAAAGATGTTTTAAGCTGTTCAGAATTGTAAAACAAGTGTGGTTTTACAATTTTCTTAATTTTTTAATTATATATGTATTTATGTATTTGTATATTTATTTACAAAAATTGTCTTTTTTTTTTTTTGCTTGATTAAAATCTTTTTGCTTCATAAAACCATTTAATAATATGTCAATCAGATATTATAAAATACTCAAATAAAATAAAATAATTCAAAGGACACCTAATCCCCTTAACCCCTTCAGGGGCAAATAATTTTGTTTCTGTAATATTGAATTCACACCGGAATTTATGAAAAAATTTAGTTCAAAATAAGGAAAGGCAATTTTTCAACTTTTTCCCATCAAAGTTTTTTAAAAAAAAAAAGTAAAATTTAATTAAAAGTTTCTAATGCGAATCATTATTAAATCGCCGCTCAAGAGGTTAAGCAATATAGATTTTAAGATTCAATTTCATGATTTTTTTTTTTTTTTTTTTTTTTTTTTTATTCTTAAACGTTCAAGGAACTCAACAAATATTATAAAACGTATAATCTAAAGGCTAAATTAATAGATACCATCAAGAACTTAATTTTGTTTTTCCATCGCAATATCTTTCGCTGATCAGTCTATTTGTAAAAGTTTAATAAATGTAAAAAAAAAAAAAATAAATAAAATTCTTATTAAAATCTAAAATGAACCAAGTTTAAATAAATTATTCCATTTTTGAATTTGTTAACTCTCTATGTTGTCGCATTTGACTTAAAATTTCATGATCAGTTCTCATACACTTGAAAACGATTCATAAATCATAAAATGTATAATGTGAACTTTAAAAAGTTCACTGTCTTACTTAAAAGGCGACTAAAGTAATGAAAAGATGTTACAAGTTTAAAATATAAATTTTATTTAAAACTTCTTAGTACTTTCAAGCTTTCCAAGCAAATAAAATAAAATGTATATTTTAAACTTGTAACATCTTTTTCATTACTTTAGTCACCTTTTAAGTAAGAGAGTGAACTTTTTAAAGTTCACATTATATATTTTATGTTGAATCAAGGTGAAAAATTGCGTTCCGTCCTATGATTGTATTAGATTCATAAATCTTAAAAAAAAAAAAAAAAAAAAAAAAAAAAAAAATGTGAAAATTCAGTATACGTATCATTACCATAATATAGTAATTGAGTCGTAGAATTCACAAGACAACCGTATGCCATGAAATAGGATCCTAATTCAATTATTAAAAAAATAATAATAATAATAGCAATTTTAACATTAGTTATTATTCAAGTCCAAATGAGAGAAAGTTTGAGGAAATAAAGCAATAAATTTTTAGAATTACTCACAAATCCCATATGTCACTGTCTTCACATTTCCAACAGTTATATTTGCATGTTGATTGAAATTGTAAAAGACTGGGATATATAAATTCTTAAACGCAATCCTAAACTGAAACTTTTTTCGTCTTCGAACTGCTTTCACAAATAATAATTCTAAGCTAAAACAAAAATAGCACTAAGGTTCAAGAGGTTATTTCTTAAAAGAATACTTCCTAAACCGAAACTTCAGAGGTTAAAGCAGTCCAAGTGCTTTGGGTTTGGGAGGAAATGGAAAAGAGGAACGATAAGATGAACATCAGGATTACACGCTTTCGATGGGAATACTATCTTGAAGGGAGGTTTTAAAAAGAGGGAGTCTTACCTCTCAACTACTACTTTATATCTCGTCGCAACAAGAGCAAAAGATAAAAGACTGGTTATTTTAAATCCAATCCACCATTTACATTTTATTTTCTGAACATATAGTCAGTGCTGTAGTGATAAGTAAACCAGAGGGATACGCTATATCCAGAGAATATAACCAGAGAGTATATGTTATAGCTTTATTTGGGAAACAGAAAATAGTATGCGGAGTTTCTTAAAAAATCCAAAATATATACGATTATGTATACTCTCCACAACATCCCTGCACTCAGTGTAAGAAAAGTATTATAATCATGATTTGTGCGTGTGTCGTTGTGTTCGGAGGATGGATTAGGTATTTAATCCATTTTAAAATCATTTTCAAACCAGTTTTGCATTTCTGTAGGAAAAATCGCTATGGAAATTTTACAGAGTATAAGTGATAAATATTGCGATGATGTAATCAAGTGCTTGTAGCACAGAGGAAACGTCTCCAGTTTCAAAATGGAAGGTTAGTGTTCAAATCCAACTGATTCCATTGTGTCATATATATATATTTTAAGAAGACAGAATAGCATAGGCGTATTGTGACCAAATTTTTTTATTTTTGAGGAGGGAATGGGGCACACACGCTCATTGAAATTTTCATTTTTAAATATTATGTTATAGCATCTAATTCAAGGATAATAAAAATAAATCAGCGTCATCTTTGAAAAAAAAAATAGCAAACTTCAGTATCAAATTTCCTATTTTGTAGAAAGGGAGCGTACTATTTCTATCCGCTGAACTGAGCATAAAAAATGAAAAAGTATAAAATTTAAATAAAAGTATTTAATTTTTATTTCTATTTCAGATAAGTAGAAGTATTTAATTTTTATTTCTATTTCAGATAAGTAGAAGTATTTAATTTTTATTCCTATTTCAGATAAGTAGAAGACAGTTCTTAACTGAATATATCGTTTCTGAAAATTTTGATGTTCAGAAAGTTGAGGAGGAGGGGGGGGGGGACGTGCATTCCCGTGCATCTCTTGTATTTCTCCCTGCGCAAAAGTGACTGCTATATCGTGGCCAAGTCGACCAGGTACCTTGGGTACTTTTATCATATATATGTCGGGTGATTGAAAACAACAACTATGCTTTTCTATGCCCCCTATCCCGGGAACCAGGGACCAATTAACTTCAAAATCTAGGGGAAACACGGTATCATTTTGAGCTCCACTTTCATTTGGCAAAAGTTTCCTTAATACTTCGTACATTAAAACTCCTTAATGCTAGAAATATACTTGTGCTATATATAATATGCTTGGCCGAGTTCAGGTATAACTATTAAACAACTTTTTTATCTTCCCTGTATGTTCTCCAGATATATTTAGAACATATAGCTGTATGCTCACTTACCCGGGTGGTTTTTAACCACCAATGGATAAACCACCAGGATGCTATATGATTAATTAACATCCCTACTTCCCGATTAAATAAGTTTCCTGAAGTAGTGTGTGGATTTCCTCTTGCATGATGCAAACTTTCCCTTCCAAAAAAAAAAAAAAAAAAAAAAAAAAAAATTAAAAATGCAATGTAAAGAAAGGAAAACGGGAATTAGGGGACTCATTTCCTTTTGGGCCCCTGTTAAATTTTAGAGGGAAAGCACGTGCTTCACGTGCCTTTCGGATCATCAGGTCCTGTCGGAAGCTATGCCTATAAAAATAGTTGTTGTTTTCAACCACCTGATTATGATAAAAGTACCCCAGAAATTAGTATAACCCAACCCAAAGTATTTTTGTTTATGTATCGCGCACCCGCAAGAAAAGTGACACATCTCGACAAACGTAAATTTCACAGGAGAGACAAAAGAAGATCTGCATTTTTTTACTGTAACATAAAATTATAGCACTTAGTTCTGCATGCAGCAGTAAAAAAGTACATAAAAGCGTAAAACACTTAAGTATGAAGACGTAGATGAGGTTTGGAAAAGATTCAGTATTTTACCTCCCCACACAATCCACCCCCTTCTGTGGTCACGAATGGACATATAGCGTAAAAGAGATTTTCCGGATAACTACACTTGATGACATACCTATTAGTGTAATAAAGCGCAAAATGAATTTTTGCGAGATGTGTCGGATGAGCGATATGAAGTCAGAAATAAGAAAGAGAACCCAAAATACAGTTTCGCCTCTCTTAACTCTTTTTTTGAAAGCCATAGATTTACCTCTTCCCAAGGAATCGGTATCATTCTTTCTGCATCTTTATCCAATTTATCTCTTCTCTAAACATTTCATTAATTTCTATGTCGTTTTGTCCGTATTTGTCCTGATTTCCGTATTTTTATTTTTTATTTATTTATTTATTATCATTATTATTATTTTTTTTTTTTTTTGTACTTTTGTCACACTGTGTTGTATAAGAAGTTTTCGCTTTAAAAATATAAGAACGAAACTGAAAAAAATCTACCGAATTGAGTACGCTGCTCTTCGTAAAAGTCATCTAAAAATAAAATAAATATATAGATACCATAAAACAAAGTTTTCGTTGACATAGTCACAAAAAATGAACTTTTTTGCTTTTTTTTCTGCTGATTCCCTCTCACCCAGTTTTTCTGGATTAGAAACAGGCGTCTTTTTACTAGAGAACTCTGTCCTTCACGTTCTACTAACGTGCACAACTCTTGCCAAATCAGTTGTCGTAAACGGTGCTCCACGCGTTTTTGTTTTGGTTTTCTAAAGGCAAAGTGTTTGTTATCCTGCAGTGGCCACGTGTTCGCTGTGTGTAGATGCGTTATTTTTTGACAAGATGTCATTAATGTAGGGATCGGTCGATGGGATGAAGAGGAGTGACAGAGAGAATTGGAGAATACACACGTCAGTCAGTGCGTGACCTCAGAATTTTGGAGAAAACTGTATTCGTTTTGCTTTTTACATTGTTTATCACAAAGGAAATATTCATGTTCTTGATATATCGAAGTTTTACTTCATTAATTAATGTTTCAAGGCAGGAAATCATTTATTTCTGCTTATGTTATGTACGATTTAAGGCTTTTCTCAAATCTTTCATTTCCGTCATGCTTTCATTAACGGATTTAATTGTGAAATATTTAAAAAGCAAATTTGTTTTAAAATTTTTCAAGAAAATTTCACGTTTTTCTTAATAATATATACTGTTTGCTTATAAAAAGAATTTTCAAAATTAATATTTAAAAAATATTAAATGAATGCTACGAAAAAGCAACACGAGCAAGGAAGTCATTAATCTAATTTCTCGTCCCAGAAAATTTAATTCAAATATTTATTATCATTAAATATTTAAAAACAAGCAGATAAAAACTTGCATATTTTTCGTACATTTAAATTTAGTATGTAAGGAATCCCCCCCCCCCCACACACACACACACCACACACATACACAGAGAGAGAGAGAGAGCGATGTACCACAGTAACAGTACTTCAGTCACAACATCCGCACAATAAGGAACATTCAAAATTTATTGTGTCTTTTATGGAATTTTCGCAGAATCAGAATAATTATGCATATTTTTAGACAGTTTATAAAGGTTGAAAAGAAAAATTGATTTGCCAAAGGATAACAATCTCTCTCTGCTATATTTAAAGGTGAGTTTTTAAAGCTCAGCGTGTGTATGGGTAACAAATCGATAACTCGTCTTTCTTTCCTTTTATCCAATGACACAGTTGTTATATACTTTGTCTCTCAGGAATTATGTTGTGGCAGATTTTTAAAAAATCAATAAAGTTTTCTTAGATATCTATACTATAAAGCATAAACATGTCCAAAAGTAACGCCGACGTCATATTGGTAGTGACAACACTTGATCAATAAATTTCGCTTTTACTGAAATTTTTTTTCAACTTCTAAACATTGCAAAATTTCAATTTTCAGGCCGTCGAATAAGGGGGGAGGGTGTTCTTTTAAATGGAGTTTGTTTTAAAACTGCATCACAATTTACTGATCTTTTATGGTTTTATGTTTTTAAAATATTCAGGTAATAAATATTTTAAATAATAAATAAAAATTTTAAAATATCAGTTATACATTAATTAAATTTTTCAAGCATGTATATATATATATATATATATATATATATTTTAATCTATCTATCACGTACAGCCTGATAATGAAAAATTCACCTCTTTGCACTAAAAAATATTTTAATAGTTCAGCATTTGTTTCCGGCTAATATTGCATAAGAAATTAAAATTTCATCAATAAATAAATAAAATTATATAATTAAAACACAAATTTAAAAGACATATAATCGAACTACGCGCTTAAACCACTGAAAGTATCAGAATCAAAAAGGCTACTGTAAGTAGCGATCTTTGGTGAAGTCTTCGGATATTAATATCTGGCATATGCAGCTAATACGAAAGTATTGCTTTTAATAAATTTCAAAACTTTAGTTGAATGCATTATTGATATTTTTCATATAAAAATGCTTATATGTATATACTTTCTGTACAATAATATCATCACATACTAGTTAAATTGTATAGCCCAATAAAATACCTTATGAAAATTAAAAGTGAGGGGGAAAAACACAAAAATGAATACAAAAGAATGCTTATATAGTAAATTACATTTTCAAGGGCACAGAACTTACACACACACACACACAAAAAAAAAAAAAAAAAAAAAAAAAAACAGTCGTTTTCTGTAGAGAATCAAGCTATAAGCTAAATAATGATTTCTCTCTACTCCCGAAATATATATAACGTTTTTAAAAAGGTTTACAAAGAAAACAATCCCAGTGCATCATGCGCAAAGCAGCTCTTATATGCACTAAGTAAATATAGTTTTTATCTAAAAAGTATGAGAATCATGAAAATTATAAAAAGAGGGTGCAAAATCTAACAATAAAACTATTAAACAATTGAAACAAGAACAATAAATACACACAACGCTTTGCTCATCGGAGGGTGGGAGGAGTCAAAAAGTAGGTACTAAACAAAAAATTAGGTACCAAACAAAACAACTTTTTTTTGTGGTACCTACTTTTTGACTCCTCCCACCCTCCGATGAGCAAGGAGTTGTGTGTATTTATTGTTCTTGTTTCAACTGTTTAAGGTTGTTCTCAAATCCAAAAGGGCAACTTTATGACATACATTTTAATTTATTTTTGTTCGGAAAGGAATGAAACTAGCAGGCGCTGTTGTTCGGAAACTATGTAATCGAACTATTTTTTTTTTCGTTTTTTTTTTTTTGTTGTTGTTTTTTTTTTTGTTTTTTTTGCAAACGAAATAGATCTTTCAGAAAATAGTGTTAAAGCGGGCGTTTTGAACCGAATTTCTGCGCAAAGGAAGAATAACCGCTCGAGGAAGGGTGAAAAACGACTTTGTCACGTCATCAAAATCGCTTATAACTCAACAGATAATTTATTTATAAAAAAAAATGGAAAACACAGTTCGATTCCGAATCTCTTCCACAATCAGACCTTCCAATTTTATGTCTTTCCGTTAAAAAATGAATGTATAAAGGTGTCAAAACGTTTTGCGCTTGTTGAGCAGAGCAGTTGAGAACAGCCTTAATAGCTATATTGTTAGGTTTTACACCCTTTTTTCATAATTTTCATGAATCTGATACTTTTTAGATAAAAACTATATCTATACATATATATATATACTTTTTAGATTAAAACTATATATATATATTCAAATTATTATGATGCATTTGCGCATGTAATTATGAATGTAAGCTTTTTATGATGTTTTTAAATATATCTTTTCATTTTGAATGTCAACAATTCATTTTGAAGTATTTTTTCCTTTTGGTATCTTATATATATTTATATATATTCCTAGGTCGCTAAATGATTTAGCAATCTTTTAAATATTATACGCTTAGATCATTGTGCTGCAATAGCGCACAATCTATGTGTATTATCAATATGATTTCTACCATGTAGTTATCTGATACCTATTTTAGGAAATTCCATTAATTTTTTTCATTCCTATCATTGCAAAGATTTATTTAATGTTATTTACTTTTCTAGTTATAATTTTACAGCTTTAATTCACAATATTACGGTTTTTGATGGTGGTAGGTTATGTTTAATTAATGGTTATATATATATGTATATATATTAAATAGCATTGTCAGGGAAAACATCGAAGCAATTCGTAATTCTTCGTTAAGAAGAATCTACTTTTTGTATTCTTAAAATTTTTAAATCTTAAATATCCAGATCCATTTATTTAAATCAGGGATTTCATTAAATCCATTCAGTAAATCAATGCTATTTTTTACTTTTTCTACTTCTTTCTTTCTTTCCCTTTCTTTTCTTTCCTCCCCCCCCCCTTTTTTTCAGTTAATAACGCGATTTTAAAACTCAAAATAAATACAGTCATACAGTATAGTGCAGCAAAAAATTAAAAAAAAACAAGCAAAGCACATCAATTGAAGCATAAAACTTCTTATAAACACAATAAAAAACTGATCTGTTATTTTTATTTTTCGTAAATTAACTTGTAGTATATTTTAATATGAGGAAGAAGGTTTAGAGCTTTAAAAAACACAGCTTTTTAATGTTTCACCGTGTATTTTTAGAAGTTTTGTATTTTAACGAACACATTATAGTATTATTATTTGAAACTATGTTCACAGAATTACATTTTCTGAGTCTAATTAACCTCCTTCATATTAAATTTCTATTTTTCTATAGAAAATTACTAATGTATTTGGCATTTTGAACAAATTTTCTGCAACAATTTTTTTATTATTATATTTAAAAAGGTTATTTTCTATTATTCTAGTCAAGCAAGTTCATTATTATTATTTTCATTTTGGAGGGACGAGAAAAGAGAATTGTTCGGACAAGTTTTTTGTTTTGTCTTTTCTTGTTTTTTCTTTCTTTCTTTCTTTTTTTTTTTTTTTTTTTTGTAATCTTAAAGTTGTATTTCTCTTTTCTGGGAGTCATATTGTCACTTTCTAAAAACTTGTTAAACTTTTACACCCTAGGAAAAAAAAATCAATCACTGAAAAACCGACACCCAAAATGATGTGACACATACACAGTTGCAAAATCAAAATTCCAACATTATTTATGTCACGAGAAGTTTAAAAACATCAAATCTCCAAGAACCATTCTCTCAAATGAGGAGTGGCGATTTGATAATAAAGCTGTTACTTATTCAAGATTCAAAAGAATATGTAACGTAAGTACATAAATAAATAGATTAAATAATAACAAAATCTTTGTTGGTTTTAGATGAGAAATGTGATTTTTTAATTTTCATATTCTTTGTTTTATTACCCGACTGCCAAGTAGGGTTATGTGTTTCACGCGTATCTGGGTATGTGGATTTCTTTATACCCTCGAAACATCCCAACGGCTGGATGGATTTTAATGAATGAGATCTCTATCGGTTCGTCTTAACCGTCCGATGGTTATAGGCTAGGTTTTGTTTTGACGAATTCAAAATGGCAACCGTAAAATACAAAATGGCAGTAGACACGAAAAAAAGAAATTACGTACCCTATTGAGTGGCATATCATTGGATAGGTCTTTCAAAATGAAGACGATGTTTCATTGACTATTTTACAGTCAGAAGCTCCGTTTAAATATTACACAACTTGGAAGTTGTGTAGGTAGGATATCTAGCTTTACTGCAACTCTAACCGTCATAGACATCTATCGGCCTCATCAAAACCGTGTTTATAGATAGGAACTAACAATTAAACACAACTTAAAAGTCATCAATACAAGTAAATAAAAAATAGTTAAGTAATATAAAAAATAGTTTAAGATTGATGAGAAATAATTAGTTCGCTTTTTACGCAGTCGGGTTTTTTGATATTTTAAATTTAATTTTTACTTGTTTTAATTTTAATATTAGATGACATTTTAGAAATATCACTTCATTTTTCTGTCTGCTACAGAATGGTATATGCAAGATACTTTTTACTGGTAAATGCCACGAGAACGGTTAAAAGTTGTTTAGATTTAAAGTTACATTTTACAAAAAGAAAAAAAGAAAGCTGTCACCATTTTGTTGAATACCATCGAAAACAATTTTCTAAATTATAGATAATCTCAAAATTGAAAAGCAATACTATATTTAAATTTAATTAAATTTTATATAAAAATATTTCTGTAAGTTATTATTAAAATTACCATTTTTCTTTTCTTAATTCACAAGATCATTATATGTTTTATCAGATATGTAATATAAAGAATTAACCCATATTGGACCACACCGATTAAATATTTTTGAAAATTTTTAAAACTTCGATTATATCATTAATATGGTATAATTAAGTAGATACTAGCAAAATTTTGAAAAAAAGTTTTTAATTTTTTAAGTAACTAGCTATTCTATAAACAGGACATATTAGTAGGACACATAGTAAGGACATATAAAATGCATAAATAAACTAATTTTATGAGCAAATGTTTTATTTTACTTTAAAAATACGGTTTATGTTGTACAAAAATACTCTATGATTTCTCCAATAAAAAGATAATAATAACGGTAAAATTCTAGATTATAAGATCCCAATTTTAAGGGATTTTTTAAATAGTTTTTTTTCAATTAAATTTTAATTGGTTACTTGTTTTTTTTTTTTGTTTGTTTATATGTTATACTTTTATGTATTTTAAAGAAGTCATAACAAAATGCTTCCAGAAAATCCTTACCAATTTTATTTAAAAAAACGTTTTATTAGCTGTCCTATTTATAGGACAGCGGTCCAATATGGCTTAAGAAATGCATTTTATCAAATGGGAATTTTTATAATTTTTATAATTTTGAAATTCAAAGATTAAAAAAACAATTGTAAATTTTATATGCATGGACTTCAGAAAGGGATAAACATGTGCTCGATAAAAAATGAGTTCTAATGATCATATCTTCTGAAAATGAAAATATATTTATTATTTATACCAGAACTCAATTAGACATTTATACGTACTTTAAAACCAAAGTATTTATTTTTAATGTATTACGAAGTTTGTAATAACATTAATAAATAATTACATTTCTTTTCTGAGCAATGACATTTTGATACACTTCTCTAAAAATTGAATGAAATTCTGCACTTGTGAAGAAACAAAAATGCCTTCCATAATAGACAGTGTTGGCATTTCAACAATATTGACAATTCAGGCATTTTTCACCCTGGGAAGGTTTTGCAGCTCCGTGAGTGAGGGGAGGATTCCGGAGGAGAAATTACACTTTTTAACCTTTACCAAATACAAAATCTCAAATCTTTTGAAGACGAGGCATTTGAGAAAGAAACAAAGAAAGAAATGGTTTTTTTTTTTTTTTTTTTTTTTCCAGTTGTACAATCTTATTTTATGGTACATTTACATTATCACAAGTTGTAGAATTTTTTTTTAAGGCCAAAATAATATTTCATAGAAATATGATGTGTCTTTTCATGTCGCTATTATAAATTTTCATTTCAGTATAAATCTTTAAATTTAAATAAATAAAATTTTTATTTAAGCTTTCGCAAAAAATTAATAAAGTACATTCATATCGAGAGAAGATATAACCATAAAAATCATTGGTTCAACTTTGTTTATTCCTTGTTTCTTTTGTACAGGTTTGATCTCCAAAGTTTTATATATAATATTTTTTGGATTTCTTCTTAAATTTTGCATATTTTATATATTTTTCTAATATAGTCGAATAGTGGAAAAGAACTAATTTGTATCCCAGAAGTAGACATGTTTTCTCTTATACTTCTAAAGATAAAAAATTAAAAAAATTAGACATATCATAATATTTTTATTTCCAACTAATCTACAAGAGGAAAAAATTATGAAAAAGTTTCCTGAAGATGCTCCTTATAATTTCTTTCTTCTTTTTTTTTTTTTTTTTTTTTTTTTTCTAATAGAAAGTAACTAAAAATGTTTTTAAAATCCTATCAAATCTGTTCAAATATATTCCAAGAAACGGGAGAAAGAGAGAGAAAAAAAGACCAAAGTATATCACCTTATTAAACGAAAACAATTTATACGATTAAAAAGTCTGTCCGTACTCTAACTCTTGTAAATATCCTCGGATTGCCATGTAATTTTTATATGTTATTGATGTTTGGTATAAAATTTTCGTTAGGGAAAATGAAGTGTGTAACAATTATAGTTCGTTTACAAAAACGCACAAAAGAATTCCGTTACATTATGGTCTATGGGAGAAAATCGTTTATGGTGCATTTTATTAATGTTAAGATAGCTGAAACATAATGAGAATAATATGCATTACTGGAGTGCATACAATACTATGCATTATGTGGTGGACTACAACATACTTTCTCAGGAGTATAGAATAAGAAGCGTTTATAGTTAGTTTACAGGGAAGCACAAAAGAATTCCATTAAATTATGATCTATGAGAGGGGGAATAGACTCAGGAACTTTTACGGATGTTATGGTACTTCAAACATAACAAAATTAAAAAGCAGCACTGACTGAAGTACACTACAACATGTTTCCTATAAGAATATGGAGTGCGTAGCATTTATTATTCACTTTACAAAATCACACAAGAGATTTCGGTTACAGGTCTTATTACGATCGAAAACTGCTGAAAGTGCATTTTCCGATGTGGTATGCATTTTTAAGCTCATCTATTTTTTAGTATTATGTGGTGTATAAATTCTATAGATCATATATAAAATTGCACGACAGATTCCCACACATTATCGCTTATGGACTGCAATTGATGAAAATGGATTTTTACTGAGTTATGAGTTTTTTAAATTGTTTATTTAGATATCTCATTTCATTGTATGAAATATATATATAATTTCTACTAATATTCTTTTACTTCTGGAAATTGTTTCATAATCTATGCCTCATGTATGATTTTTCTTTCTTGTTTATTTTAGAGCAGACTTCTAACTTAAATCGATTTCCCCAAGATTTTATTCAGGAGCAATACAAAAAAACATTCGTTTCCTAGCAATTAAAATGTCACGAAGGAGGAAACACATTTACAGGTAAATATTCCGGAAAGTGGAATATGACCTTCGCTCTTTAAATAGCTCACAAAGCCAAATTGTCTGCTTGTCAATGGCATTCTTTAGGTCAAGATCATTGTTGCCAACAAAAGGAACATAAACAAATATTCATTGTTTGAAATCAAAACTGTCGTATAAAGCGAATAGTGCACCAACAAAATGAAAAGTTTACATTGTAAGGAACAAACGTATACTTTCAAGAAATATTTATGTGTCTCAAAATATTTCCGAGAGATATTTTTATTTTTTAACTACTGATTTTTTGATTTAGTAATATTGAATCACAATCTTTCGTAAATGATTAAATTATCCTTTTTGCCAAATAAAAACGGACATCATAGAAAATAACACATTCCGTGCATAAGAGAAAAAAAATTGTCTTAACCCATTACCCGCTGGTGTTGCGTTCACGCAACGGTCAAAATAATTGGTCATGCTTAAATTAATTACACTTTTAGAATTAAAAAAAAAATTGCCTTATTTATTGGCAGAAATTTTGCCATTTTAATAAAGCGAAAATTACTTTTTTAAATATGTGGTGGCAAACGACTTTCAACAAGAAATTTGAAAATTCGTACTTAATAGATTTGGCGGTTAATGGGTGAAGAAAGGATACTTTTAATTATAATTTTCGATCCTTCTTCCTGATAACTTTCGTTATTTATTTTGTTAAAACATTTGATAATAGTAAAATGAACATAAATCAGTCTAAAGATATTATAAGTAATAGATTGAAAAACTATTAATTGAATCGGTCATTTTGAAAAGGGATCAACTCCAATGTATTATTTTTAACACTTTCCAAGAAAGTTGAAAAGTGTTTATGACTTCGGTTTGTCTGTCCGTCTATCCGTCTGGCCATCTGTCCGCGCTGTAACTCTCGTAAATATACTCGGATCTTTCTGAAATTTTTGGATGTTAGTGACCTCTACGATAGCACGATCTCTATTTCAAATAAAGTTTCTAGCATGTTTAGTTCATTTAAAGGGACAGTCAAAAGTTTTCCGTTACATTACGGCCTATGGGAAAAAATCATTTAAAATGGTTTTTAATGATGTTACATGCTTTCAAATATAATAAAATTGATATGCATTTATCAAGTATACTAAAATATGCATTTTGTAGGATATACGGTGCAAATGATAGTTATTTATTTACAGGGCTACACAAAATAATTCCGCTACAAAACGATATAGGGGTGGAGGGAATTGTTTGCGGCGTATTTTAATTATGTTAAATTATTTCATGTATAATGAAATTGATATACGTCGCTGAGATTTACTATAACTTATTTCATGTATAATACGAAGTGCATAGCATTTACAGGGACACACAAAAGATTTCAGATACTATATTGTATCCGAAGTACTGTACAGTAGCGATGATTGCTGGAAATGCATTTTTAATTATGTTTTGTGCTTTTATGTTTCACTATATTTATGCATAGTATATGATGTGTATAAATGTTGTAATTCATATACAGTGCTACACAAAATAATTCGTAATGGTTACTGGGTATGATTGCAAATTGCTTAGAGGTGGTTTTTAAATGAGTTATATATTTTTACGCGGAACTGCATTTGGTTTACTAAGAAATGTTTGTAGAACATAGATAAAAGGATATACAGGGTCACGCAAATAATTGGATACATGACCGTCTATAAATGATAATTTCTGGAAATGTGATTTCAGTAGTTTTAAGATTGTTTTACTTTCAATTAAACTTTAGCTAAATAGTCGCGTGTAATAAAGGTACCAGGTTAACTACAGGACTGTACAAATGTATACAAATATGTTTTGATCTATTAGTATAAATTGCTGAAAAAAAAAATTTCAACCTGTTATGCGTTTTCTTGCTAAACTAAATTTTCCCATTATATAGTATATATATATCAATCCACATATCAAATACAGGGCTGTTCAAAAGAATTGGAATACATATTTGGCTACAGACGGTAACCGCAGAAATCAGTTTTTCAAATGTTTTATGCGTTTTCTAAAATGTTTACTTAGTTTTCTTATATACCTTATTTCTCTAAATAACGAAGTTTTGTTAAAGCATTCAGGAAGTGTTGGGAAGTGTTTCATAATCTATGCTTAAGGCATGATTTTTCTTACTTGTTTTAATCCTTATTGCGGCTCATTTTTATTTATTTATTTATTATTTTATATAAAATTAGTTGCACTTTCAGTGAAGAAATGAGAATTCTAGCTGTTATATGTCTATCATATGAGAAATCTAGGGTTGTAAACATTGAATTTTCTTCAAAACAGTATTCTTGTAGTATTTTACCCTTATCATTTTTAGTGTCTATTTTACGGGATTAGGTTTTTTACCAATCAAATTAATATATTCAAGTATAACATGCAATATGTATTCAAATATGCAGTTGCATTACATATTTCTTTTTCAGAAAGCAGTTAATTTCCCATTTCAGCAAGTGAACTGTCACCAGTTCACTTGACATTAATTCGTATTTAAACTACCAATCAAGGTTAAATCGGCTTGTAAGCTGCGTTGAGTGATTTCGCTTGTACTTAGAATATATTAGTTTTTTTCCATCTCTTCCATTGTCGCAGTTCCTTTGTGACTAATACAATTTATCATTTTGAGCAACTACTTCCATCTGTTTTGTTGAAGCGGCCTCATTATGAAGACATACAATCACCATTAGACTTATTATTATGCACACTTTAACTGCTACAAAATAAAATTATTTAAAAGGAATTACAGAATGTTGCATCTACTGCTGCTGGCTACTGCTGTTATTATTATTAGTTTTTTAATATGTGTTTTTTTCTTTTCATAGAATACAACCATATAAAGATATTTAAATTAGTAACTTTAACGTATTATATACAGGGCTTAACCCTTAAGTGGTAAAGTGACTTTTTTCTAATGTAAGTGGTGAGGTGGGGTGTATGTAACCCCAAAGTTTGATTTCTTGTGCACTCCTTAAAATTTAGCGAATTGAAATAAAAAAATTTCCTGTGAAATTTGTATTATTTACTTGTATTATGAAAACAACTGAAAAAGTACTGTAAGTGTTCATACATATACATATAAATTCACGTATACAAATACCACAAAATTTTTGTTTGCAAGTATGGAGCTCATATACAATTTTTCCGGGGTGCAAAACACCCCACCTCACCATTTAAGGGTTAAACCATTTATGCCTAGAGTCCCATTTTTGAGACGCTTCAATTTTAAATAAATTTGTATAATTTTCTTCTTCTTTATAACATGAAAATTGTATGAAATAATTATCTGTAAATGTCTTTACCTTTTACCGAGAGATGACAGTATAAGATACTTAAATGAAGGCTTTTTTCGGAGTTTATAGATTTTTCCTTTTTTAAGATAGCGAAATGTAAAAAGCGATTTTATTTGTATTTTTTCTATCAAGGATACAAATAAATAAGTCATAATCTTAGCTTGTAAACTTCTTTGAAATACACATTTTTTTAAATTGTGAAATTACATGTTCAAGCCTATTTTTTATGAATATTTGTAATGTACAAAATATGGCGCCAGGTACGAATGGGCACATATTTTTATTAGCCATTTAAGAGACAGTTATTTATGTAAAGTTCTTTTCAAGATGATTATGAAATAAATTGTTTTTTAGCCTCAAATACGGCTATTTTTAATTTTTTCTTAATAATACTTATAATGTTATTAGTCTCTGTAAAGATATAAATATAATTTTTTAGTAGTTCATAAAAATACTAATTGTAGTATATAATATACAATTTAACAGCTTTTTTTTTATATAAATTTAGACAAAACATATAATTATGCATATTATACTATTATAAACATTATGCATATCCCCATATTTAGTACGTTTACATTTTATCAAATAAATGCAAAAATATTTTATCATAATTTTTTTTTTTTTTTTTTGTATTTTTCCAGTTTATTTTGAAACATTTTAAAATGATTTTATCAACAAATTTGAAAAACAAAAATTCAGGCATAAATGGGTTAAGACACAGGTGGAAGAAGGTTTTATGTTACATTTTTCTGAAAAACAGTTTTTTTTTATGTATGTAGGCGTTATGAGGTAATCAAGTATATTGGTACAGCTAAAATATTAAGATTCCAATTAGTCTTGAGGATGTGAGATAATATTTAATAATTTAAGTAACATTAATCTTTACTATTTGAATATTAAATCTCTAAAAAAATTTCTGTAAGCGTGTAATGCCACTTCATTGTTAAAAATCTGCAGCAAACTGTCCTGTTATTCGACTGTATTTAAAGATTTTTCTGAAAATTAGTTAATCAAGTATATTGGTACAGCTAAAACATTAAGATTCTAATTAGCCTTGAGGATGCGAGATAATATTTAATAATTTAAGTAACATTAATCTTTACTATTTGAATATTAAATCTTAAAAAAAATTTCTGTAAGCGTTTAATGCCATTTCATTGTTAAAAATCTGCAGCAAACTGTCCTGTTATTCGACTGTATTTAAAGACTAGCGAACTTGTCCGGCGTTGCCCGGGTACGTCAAAAAACAGCTCGAATTGCGAAAAAGCTCTGAAAATCACAATAAGATATCGCGAATTTTTTTTAAATTGCTGCACAAATTTCGAAAAGAGAAAAAATTATATATTGTGTTCGAAGATTGAAAGTTGATTCCTTTCACTAATGTGGAAAAATGGTAGGAACTCGCTAAAATACACTAAAAATCACATACAAAATTCCCGAAAAATTCGAAAATTGCTATACGAAATTCGAATAAACTTTATAGAAATGAGGGTAGAAATTACTTTAGTAATATAGACCAAAAATGGAATGTCAAAAAATTGCAGCAGATCGCGAAGAAACGTAGAAATCGAATTAAAAATCACAAAAAGTTCAAAAATCACGAAAGTCAAAATTTACTGTAATCGGATAAAAGTTTCAAATCTAATTCCTTTGACCTGCGGGCTCTCTTAAAATTTATGTTTGGGAAAGCATGCTAAGCATTGTATCATGTTATTTTTATTCATAATTTAATTTACTTTCATTCCCTTAAATATAATTAATATAATCCCTTAAGTTAATATTAGTTTTTGTTGCAATAAAATATCTCAATTTGTTCATTTTCTGTAAGCAAGTAATCCCTATTGGTTTACAATGGAAGTCTATGGGAATTTGGCGAAATATTAGAGATATCACCAAGTTGGCGTCACTTTTGGCGATTAATTTTGGTCGTCGAATTTGGCGATATATCGCCAAGTTGGCAACAAGCTTGGCGGCATTCGGCGACAGAACTGTGTCCCCCCTACGGCAACCCTCTTATAGGTATGAAGAGGGATTAAATGCTGTTCAATAATCGCATAAAAAATTCTCTAAAAATTCAAAAATCACTGTACGAATTCCGAATAAACTTATTTGAAAAGAGAACTAGATTTTCTATTTTGGGTTAAAAGAAAGAAACCGTATTATTTTCACAAACATGGAAAAATCGCCTCGAAACTTAAAAAAGCACTAAAAATCGCATAAAAAATTAAATTAAAAAAATCTAATCAAATAATCGGAAATCGGGCTTCGAGGTGCAAAACTTCATATATAGACGTACCTTTCCCTCGAAATTTTGTAGCTCTACGTGCAGCTGTCTCTTCAGAACATCGTCGACACACTCAGACTTGCTTAAAAGACGTTATAAAAACACATTAAAGTAAATTAAAATTTTTAATTTACTTTAATGTGTTTTTATAACGTCTTTTAAGAAAATAAATATTTTAATAGTATGATATGATTAGTAGTGGACATAATTTTGACTTACTACTCACACTTATTTATATTATAGATTTAATTTACCTGGATTCCCTTAAATATAATTAATATAACCCCTTAAGTTAATATTAGTTTTTGTTGCATTAAAATATCCCAATTTGTTGATTTTCTGTAAGCAAGTAATCACTACTTGTTTACAATGGAAGTCTATGGGAATTTGAAGAAATATTAGAGATATCACCAAGTTGCGTCACTTTTGCCGACTAACTGGTCGCCAAATTTGGTGATATATCGCCAAGTTGGCGACAAACTTGGCGGTATTTGGCGACATAACTGTGTCCCCCTACGGTAACACCCCTTATGGGTATGAAGACGCATTAACTGCTGTTCAGTAATCGCATAAAAAATGCGCTAAAATTTCAAAAATCGCTGTACGAATTCCGAGTAAACTTTTTTGAAAAGAGAACAAAATTTACTATATTGGGTTAAAAGAAAGAAACCGTATTCTTTTCACTAATGTGGTAAAATCGCCTCGAAACTTAAAAAAGCGCTAAAAATCACATAAAAAATTAAATTAAAAAAAAGCTAATCAAAAAATCGAAAATCGGGCTTCGAGGTGCAAAACTTCATATATAGAAGTACCTTTCCCTCGAAATTTTGTAGCTCTACGTGCAGCGGTCTCTTCAGAACACCATCGACACACTCACTCACACACAAACTTCTTTCCTTATTATTATAGATAACGGTTACTCAAACCTATTATTAAGCGTAACGGAACATATAATTGACCATATTATGGCCAGAATAAAGTTAAATTACGGTTATTTTATCGTTTTCTATAAAAGCGGTCGAATGACTAGATAAATTTCTGGAAATTTTTAACTGTGCTGTTAACATTTTAAACACACGCCACCAAAAAGGAAAGAAAGAAAGAAAAAAAAAATACAACAAAAAACTTTCACTTCAATTTTATCGAAATTGACCTTTCATTAAATAACACGTTCATTAGCATATTCAATCATGATGATACATGACATGCAAAACCAAACGTAGAGATGCACACACACACACAAAAGTTAGTACATGCCTCTGCAGTGAAACGTATGATGCTTTTAATCAATCTCTCTGTCTCTCTTTTTTTATTTTCATTTTAAGTATTCTCGAAACAGTTGTATTTAAAATATATTTTAGTTATTCGTAATTTTGAGGCAAAAAACTTGTTTACTACTTTCAAATTTATTTTAGAATTGGTGAGCATTGTGTGAAAGTTAGTAATTATGCTATCGACTTCAAGTATGGAGTAAAGCTATACGAGACACGTCATTATTAGGTAAACTATTAACGATGTCTATATATATATATATATATATATATAATAAAACTTTTTGTAATTATTAATTATTAAAACAAATGAAGATTCGACCATAAATAAATAAAACAATTATTATGCTATAAAATTATATATCCGATATTTTATATTTCAAAAAGTTGAAGAAAAAAATATTTAGGAGGAAATATTTATATATACTATATAATATTTTACAGACTTGTTTTCCAAGAAAATCATTTGCACTTCTCAAAATTTCACTTTAAAATTAAAAAAAAATAATAAAACAATGTAATTCTTTTTTTTTTCTTTTGAAAATGAACGCTTTTCCAAATTTCTGCATTCAATTTAAAACTTTTTATTCCTTGTTTGTTTCTTTCAGAATTGCCGTTAGAAAGCACCAGTGCCCACCAATCAGAAGTGTTTTGGGGTAAAGACAATGAATCATTTACATTTTCTTAGTTTTCTGATGATCAGAATAATCTTACGGAATTTGTTGTTTAAAGCTGACCTATTCTAATGGTGATTTCTTTTTTTAAATAAATTGTTAATGTATTTGTTTTGTTTGTTTTTTCAAAAAACCTACATACACTTAATTTAACATGCGTCATCAGCATCCCTTCCCCCTTAAAACATATTGTATTCAATTTTCATTTATTTGCCTCAAGTATTACCTATAATAATCCTTCCATTTCACCTTCTATGCTGGTAATTCTTAATTTTGTAACAGACTGGGAAGCCTTTTACTCCTCTGCTCGACTCTTCTGTTTGGAAACAGACGCTGAAACAACTGAGAAGTGTTGCCAAGATCAAAGAAATAAAAACAAAAACTTCGAATGAAGGTCAAACGATTTGCATTAGTTTCGGAAAGAGAAACTGGTGAGATGATGTCAATTAAAAGAGAAACCTAAACTAGCGTTTATGTCACTTATCATTCATTATTCACTATTATTCATTATTTACCATTTATTTTATTTCATTTCATTTCTTTACGTTGTTTTTCATCTATCAGGAATTCATCACACTACAAAATATTTTCACTAATCCCAACAAATCCCTAAGGATTTAAAACATATTATATTCAAATTTCACTTATTTGCTTTAGAGAGAGGGGCGTAGGAAACTGAAGGACTCATGGGGCTAAAGCACCCCCATTCAAATAAATATAATTTTTTTAATGACCTGATCTGTTCCAGGGAAACCATTTTCTGTCTCAGATGTTTGATTTTTCGTCTCAGAAATACTCTCTACATAAATAAGTCCCATAAATATTAAATTGTATTTCGAACTAGTAAATCTTCAGATCAGGATTCTCAACGTTAGGTCTTCAAATCGTATATTTTTTCAATACAAGCTAACACGGGCTACCAGGGTTCAAGATGCTTGATATACTGCCCGGTACAGAACGTAGTGAAAATAAGGTACTTTTCCAGTATAGAGGAATTGGCGATTTTTTGTTGTTGTTATTTTAACTTGGCTTCAGAAAGTAAGATTTGATACCAAATGATGTAAGCATCTATGAAAACAAACCTAGTGAACTTTTATGATTGTTTATATATGTATTTATATATCTAAAAACATTTAATTTATGTATATTATTATTGCTATTATTGTTTTTATACACAATTTTCTTCTGTTTGCATATAAAAGTAGACAAATGGCTTGTTTATATTAAACAAATTGTACCAATGTAGAAAAAATTGCTTGCGTATATGAGACAATGAATAGGTTGACCGAAAATGTGCATGAAAATTTCCTTCTCTCGCCAAGGCCCTAATATCAGAAAAATAATTTTTAATTAAAACTCTAATAGTTTTTTGGAATTTAGTATATATTTCTTAGATTTCTCCCTCAACTACACCAAAAAAGCAAATACAGTAAATTCTGTCTAAGGCGGACTCTGTGTAAGTCGGAAATCTGAATAACGCAGAAATTTTTCAATGTCCCGGCGAACCCAAAGCAAATAATATTAATCCATGCTGTTTAAGCCGGAATATGCCTAACGCGGAAACGGAAAGGTTTTTAAGGTCCCACCGAACCGAAAATTTTGCATAAGGTGGAAAAAGTGATATTTTAAAAATGAAATGCATTTGATAAATGAAACTTTAAAACTGATATGTATATACATCCAATAGTCTCGAACATTTTAATTAAATTGCGTAATAAATTAATAAAGTTAATTCAAAAGTACCATATTTAACTTTATGGTTAAATATGGTAATTTATAACCATAATAATCAGTAACAGAATGTGACTCATAATGTGTTACTGAAGAATGCTTGTTAAATCGGAAGTAAAAACAAGCATCGATAAAATATTATTTTCTGTCTCGTCAGAAACTATTTTAAAAATTAGGTATATGATTGTATTTGTTAAAGTGAATATTTTTCATTAAATTCCAGAACTTGAGCAATTTCTAATCAATACTATTTATTTCAGCGTTCGAATAATGTTTTTCAATATTATTAAAGACTACAAACTTAATAAAAAGTTTTATTTCATTAAAAATTTAATTTTAAAGAAGGTTACGAAGGTTACTAAAGGTTACGAATGTAAAAAAAATATGTATACAACTTGTGCATTTTTAAAATTTTGAAATTTTACTTATTTATTTATTTATTTTATTTATTTATTTATTTTATTTTATTTTATTTTATTTTGGGGGGGGGGGGTATTTTTCATAAGACGGAATATTGTCTACGGCGGGAAATTTCATCGGTCTCGATCGATTCCGCCTTAGACAGAGTTTACTGTAGTATTTTTGTATTATCTGCATGCCAGAGTTTAATCGCGAAAGGTTTTTTACATTTATAGCAACTTTTTTAACTTAAATTGCTTCGATGTTGAGGTTTTTTCAGTAATACATGTTAAAATGTGCCAGATGCTGTCACATAGCCCCGTGTAGAGATTATGCGCGTAGTTCGATTACATTATGGAATTATCAAAGAAATCTATCTTTCTATTTCTAAGGATTACATGTGTGTTAAATTCGTGTTTTATTAATTTATTTATTTGTGAAGCTTAAATTTCGATTGGCAGTTTAGTATATTTCAGAATATTACACGGAAACAACCAAATGCTGAATTATTTAAATTGTTTTAAGTGCAAAAATGTTGAACTTCCTCTAATCGGGTAGCACGTTCATTTTGAAATACTATAGTATTTAAAAAATTCATGCTTGAAAAATATTTTAAAAACCATAAGAAAATCTGGTAAATTGAGATACAGTTTTGAAAGAAATTACTTTTGAAAGAACTTTTTTTCTTACTACTCAACGGTGTGAAAATTGAAATTGTGCAATGTTTAGAATTTACACTAAAACGAAATTGATGGTTAAAGTGATTTCAACTCGTAGTTTCATTATTTCATATTAGTATTTACGATAAGTAAGATTTCAAGTAACTTCAGAAGATTTAACTCTTACACATGCAATTAAGACTATTTTCTGAGAAAACTTTTTAGCCCTTCTCAACTCCTTGTTGTCTCATAATTTGATATTGTAACTCTCCGCAATTTTCAGTATATGAAATCTTCTAAAAATGTATCGTTAAAATTCAATTGTAATTAATCCATCGTTAATTTTGTGATAATGACTTTAATAAATAGTTTGAACGATTGGTTATTTTTATAAATATTTTAATAATTATTTATAATTCTAATTGTTTAACTTATATGGAAATTTTCACGCGAGTTCCTCTTATAACTTCTTAATTGCTACCCCACTGTTCCAGTGATATCTAAATAATCCATTTATTTCACCTTCTGTGCGAATAACTTCTGATTCTTGAACAGCTTAGAAGCCTTTTACTCCTATACCCGACTGTTCTGTTTGGAAACAGTTACTGAAACAGCTGAGATATGTTGCCAAGAAATAAAAACAAAAACTTCGAGTGAAGGTTAAACGATTTGCATTAGTTTCGGAAAGAGAAACTGGCAAGATGATGTAAATAAATAAAAGAAAAGAAAACCAGCCTACGGGGAGGAAGAGAAATTGTTTAATTCAAGACACGTTTTCAACAATGGTTAGTGTCCCACTCAAGCTTTGCGCAACACTGAGCGCTTAAGTCATTAAAAGTGAATGGAAAAGAGCTTCACTTTTTTTTTCAATACTCATCTGGCAACTTTTTTAATCATTTCAGTTCTATATAACGTTAAAAAACACTCTACTAGAATTTGTGATGCATTTTAGAGTCAAAGTTGAATGTTTATGCACCCTAGCAAATTGCTTGCGTGTTGTACAATAATTTAAGTTACTTTTAAAATCAGTTATTTTTGTTAGCAAGTATCATGCATAGAATAGTGTCATTAAATAGATGATAGTTATATTTAGAACTGCAAGTAAAAATGGCATAAATAGTATTATATTCTGTTTATTAAAAAGGTGGCTGTTCTGTTTATTTAGTTATAGTTCTGTTTTTTAATCTTTTATTCAAAAATCTAATGCTAAATCGGATTAGATATAACAAACCGTGATTATCTAAATTGACTTAAATTATAAGGTGTGATTATTAATTTCCAGGACTGTAGCAACAATTAATAGAATTGAAAGTTCGCTGGTTGGTTAACGATGGTATTTGAATGGTCACGTATCTGAACACACTATCTGCGTGCGCATGCGCATCATTCTCGTTTTACTTTCTGGTACTATTGAAACACGCAAGCAAACGTTCTCTTCCAAAGCATTGTTGTTGAAAGGAAAATAATCGGCAGAGAATAAACATTAAATTTTATTTCACATTGGGAATCCTAGCGAAGCATATAAAATGTTACAGCTAAGGCCATGACCCGACTAGCAAGTTTCTGTGCCCAGGGCACTTTCAATTTTTCGTGCCCCCTTAGATTGGTTAATTTACTGATGCTAGATTTTTTTTTTCTTTTTTACAAATTACACACTTATTCGAAAAGCGTCAACTCAAAAAATTAAGTTTTCCGGAAAACTAAAAGAACTGTTCCAGGAATAAAAATAAAATATTTTTTCTATTATTTATTGAAATGTGCTTTTAACCATATATTAAGATATATATTTGTCATTTCATCGTATTAATATCTCAAATATCACATTTTTTTCACAATGATTTTTTAAAATGGAAATTTAGATGAAATTATGAAAAATTTTGTGCTCCCCAGAATTTTCGTGCCCAGAGCACGGACCCCAGGTGGCCATGCGATAGTCAGGGCCTGGCTAAGGCTGAGGTGACGCAAGTCCAACTTGTTGCTCAAAATAACCGCCATGCTGGGGCCCGTCTCAGCATTAGTCTACCTTCAGAGCTAGGGTTGCCGTATTTAAAAGGCCCGATCACTCTACCACATTGGCTAACACTAACTGGTTTCAGCTTGGTTTTTGTTCCCAGGTCCATAAATGGCGGGTATGATTCAGCCTATATTGTAGGAGCTGTAGTTGCAGCAAGCGTACGGTGATGACACATTATCACGTTGGGTACTTTTGCACGACATCGCCCGCCCGCACATTGGCTTGCCTGTGAAGCGATTTTTGGCTAAGCATAACATCGTGCAGTTAAGCCACCCTCCACACCCTCCGGACTTACTCCGGAGACCACGTACAACAAAACTCAAAAAATAAATAATTTGGGGTTTGTGTTTGTCCCGATTATGGGAATTCGAGTTTTTTCCTTTACATGTGCGATGAAATCTTCATTTGTGCTAAATTTCAAGATTCTAAGGTCAGCGGGAACTATCTTACAGGCTTTACTGTTAAAAACCATAGGGCACTTCCATTGACGTAGAATCTTGAAGTTTGGCACGAAGGAAGATCTTATAGCACATGTAAAGGGAAAAATCTAAAAATCATTCATTTATAATTCTAGGTCGATTTATTAGGTGAATTTTCCATCCGGTAATCAGTGGCGTTAGTTACTATTATGGAAATTTATGAGCTTGTCACATAATAAATCGACATAGAATTATAAATTAGTGATTTTCGTATTTTTTCCTTTATATGTACTTATAAAATTTTACTTTATGCCAAATTTCAAAAATCTAGTAATAAGTATCCTATAGATTTTGGGAACTAGTTTGTATGAAAAAAAAAATAAAAGCTGTTTTATTATAATGTTAATTGTTATCGGAAATACACCTGTGTACATAATTTTTATAATTCTAGCATATTAGTAAGTGAACGAAAAATCCATTACAAAATTCTAACTTTACATACAAAACCAAGTTAAGTTATATAAAAGAGCGTAAAAAAAATGAAAAAATTTTTAGCTATTTTTTTTTTTTTCAAACGCTCTTATTTATCTAAAGAATTAAATACAGTAAAATCTGCGAAGACAAAATCATCATTCCGTTTTAGATGGGTTTTAGTCTTAGAAGATATAATATATAACATTATTTTAATCGAAACCATAAGATTTTTCTGTTATAGACAAGTTCCGTTTACACAGGTTTATTATTTGATCATATGGACCTAATAACATCTTGTTTTATCCTTGGTTCTCGCTGTTTATTTATGTTGATTGAAAATCTAAATTGGTAATGTTTTGTAGCAAATACTTCAGCAGAAAAAACTTACTTTTTTTTCTTTTCTTTCTTTCTTTCTTTTTTTTTTTTTTTTTTTTTTTGGAAGTCAGTGATCTTACGAAATTTTCTTTTCAGAAAATGGCAGAAGGCAGGTGTCAAGACAAGAGCCACTAAATAACCTAAAAATAGTTGCAGGTCCTACATTTTCTAAAATAACCCAGTAAGATAGTTTCACTTAAGTGAAAAGTTTTTCTTGCAGACAGAATCTTCAATAGTTGTTATACAATACTACATGGTCGGTTAGTAATCTGAAATTATAATACTTTTAATAATACTTTTATATGCAATGGAGCGCAGCGAAATCATTTGTAAAAAACTGTTAACAAATCTATTAATTAATTATCCAATATTAAAAAAAATAAGTCACTCAATGAAATTAATTCCGTAATAGAAAAATTACTTTCGACTAAGCCGTAGCTGTCGACCTCCCGTTTTTTTTTTCCCAAGTCAAGTAAACATTTTACCAGAAAATGTATTGTACAAGAAAATGTGTTTTTCCCCTATATGGTACTTATTTGACTTTATTAATGCTGTTCTCAAACCCAAAAAGGCTACTTTCTGACACATTTTTAGGTGCGTTCGTAATTATAAAAATACGTAGCACCTATAGTCGTCGTTCAGTCCGTCTGTCTGTCCATTTGCCCGCATATAACAGAGCAAAAACTACCCAACCGAATGGTCTAAAATTTTAAATATATAATTGTTGCAAAATTTTGTCAAGTCATTTCAAATTTTATGAAAATCGGATATATAGTTTAATTACAGGGACAGTGAATATATAATTTTTGCAAAACTTTGTCGAGTCATTTCAAATTTTATAAAAATCGGATGCATGGTTTAATTATGGGGACAGTCAAAAGTTTTCTGTTACATTACGGCCAATGGCAAAAAATTATTTCAAGTTCATTTTAATGATGTGACAGCCTTTCGAACAGAATGAATTGGATATGCACTGATGAAATGCACTAAAATATACATTCAGTGCAATATGCGGTGCAAAAAATATTTATAAAACTAGTTATAGTACGAACACACCTCATTTGCCACGTTTGACGAGCAATTTCCAACTTGTTTAATTCATTTTTGTTCGGAAATGCATGAAATTGCCAGGTGTTGTTGTTCAGAAACTATGCATTTTTTCGTAAACACAAAAGATCTTTCAGAAAATACAGTCGAAGTGGGAGTTTTGAACCGAATTTCCGCATGCGACCGTTTCTAGCTCGATAAGTAATTATTTAAAGAAAATAGAAAACTCATTTCGATTCAGTAAAATTTCTGTTTCAAAATATGCTTATTTAGCAAAAGTACGGGAGATTAGCAGCTATTCCAAATTATTCCTATATATTTTGAGTGAAAAAGTTAATTTAATTTTAAAGTAAAATAATTATTTAGTAAACTTGTAAGTAATTCAAAAATGATTGGTTTGGCTTTGGGACACTGTGGTCACACTTTGAACACGAAATAAACCAGATGCGGACCACCAGCTTAAAGTGAACTCCTCCCTATATAAAACATTCAAGTCCGAACCAGAATTCAAACACGGCTTCAATTAACTAACAGAAACATCCTAATAACTAAACAAGATGGTGAGAAGTAGTTTATCAGTGGTTAAGGCCGCGATCTGTGAAAATGTAAACGGGCCGGGCCCGGGTCGAACTTTTAATTTTTGTATCGGGCTGGGCCGGGCCAAGATAGCTTTTGTTCGGGCCAGTCCAGGCCCGTGCTTGGAAATTTCGGCCCGTGCAGACCTCTAACGGGGGTGGTTTTGGGTTCTAGAGTTCATGATCGGCACAGATCTGCAAAATTTTTTCACAAATTCCAACATAGGGAAGAATATAATAGATAGTATTTCTTACGAAATCTACCTAAAATTAAGCGTGATTTTCAAGATGTCCATTGAATGCTTATAAAAGCGTTTTTTTCCCCCCTATTTTTACTTTTATGGTTATTTTTCTTTGAGGTCATAAAACAATTTGGACATCAGTCTTTTAGATGTGATAAATGGCTTTATATATATATATTGTCTCCGTAATCTATGTTGTTCGTCGTAAATAACAAAAACAAATTATATCTATTGAGTAATTTAAAAGAGAAAAATTCTGGCAACATATTTCTGATTTTAAGTTTTATATTTACATTACTTCTACTCTCCACTGTAAATCTCTATTGTTTTAGCTGCAAAATAATTAATCCCAAATACAAACTCTTAAAAGGATAAAATAAAATGAAATAATTCTGTAGAATCCCGAATAAAAACATGGAGTTGTTTACAAAAACTAGTAGTAATGAACTTATTTTTTCTTGTTAAAAGAAAAAAAAAGAAAATGTGTTTTTTAAGCAATTGATGTTCTGTCCCTCATTTTGAACTCAATCAGCTTAGTGTTGCGATTCTGTTTGTTGTTACGCTTCGAGTGACACGATGTATACAACATGAAAGTTGCTATGCCAACGTAGACGTGTCCAGCTTGTTGAAGAATCTCTCGAGGGTTATTTCCTATGGGATGAGCCGCTATTAACGCTTCATAGTGGGTGATTGAGGACAATGAAAACGGAAGTTAGCTTCCAAATACTATCTCTAAATATGGCAATGGCCTGTATTCTTACTTCTTGTAAAATTATTTACAAATTAATTTGACTAAACACAATGCGCAATAATGCACACTGCGTCTCTCATAATTTGTACAATTATTCTATTGTGATACGCCCAGAAAAACTATAAGAACAATATATTGCACACCTACATCTAAAGTCACACAGCTTAAATAATGGGATTTTTGATAGAATTAACCCTTTGTAACTCAACAACTCCGATTTCAAAAACATTTACAGTAAACTCTGTCTAAGGCGGAATCGGTCGGGACTGAGAAAATTTTCCGCGGTAGACAATATTCCGGCTTATACAAAAGAACGTGATTTATTGGAATGAAGCATATGTCAGTCGAATACCGTGTTATGTTTTCGATAAAAGGATTGGATCTTGAGTTATAATGATTTGCTCGCGATCTTTCATTCGATCTTTCATTGGTTGTCCTGACTCGAAAATCTGTCGAAAACTGAAATTCTGTAAGATCCATTGTCTTTATAAATAAATGAGAAACGCTATTCAATTTCTTAGTACCGCTGTAATATCTACAAATTTGAAGTTTACACACACACACACACAAAAAAAAAATAATAATAACTTCCAGAATGAGACAAAAAGCCATCACTTTGAATTTGAGTACAACCTTAAAGCATAATATATTGTAGACAATACATATTTTCATAAATGTGCACTCAACTAGTAATAATAACTTTTAAATGCATATTTATTCAGAAAAAAAAATGGCATAAGCAAGAATTCCTTAAAATTTAATCAGTTTCTCTTCTTTTGAATTAACTTTTTTAAAGTATTATGGAATTTAATTTTATGCTCGACATTGAGTATTTGACGCATATATATCAGTTTAAAGTTTCATAAACAAAATGACTTTCATTTTTAAAATATCCAATTTTCCGCCTTATGCAAAATTTCGGTTTCGGTGGGTCCTTAAAACCCTTTCCGTTTCCGCGTTAGGCAGATTCCGGCTTATGCAGCATGAGTTAATGTAATTTTCTATGGGTTCGCAGGGACTTTAAAAGATTTCCGCGGTAGACAGATTTTTGTCTTACACAGAGTCCGCCTTAGACAGAATTTACTGTACTCCGATTTTAGAATACACCATTTTAAACATGTAAAAAATAATTAAAATATTTTAACATACAAATAAAAAATTGTTGACTGAAAGGTATTTTTTTACGTCCTGTTGGGGTACTGGATTCTCCCCTTACTCAATTATGTTAATTGACCGATGAACATGTAGGACAAAATGAGAAAAGATAAAGCTTTCCACTTAAACTCATATTATTTACCAGGTTCTAAATAAATAAAACTCATTTTAAATTAAACATTTTTTTTTTAAATTTTCAATACGCAATATTAAAGGGTAGAGAATGTCCGTCATATTTTACTTGTGCTTACAAAACTAATATTTTTAATAGCTTAAGTCAATTTTTGAATTATTATTACATTTATATAAAATTTGGCTCAAAGATGACGAGATTAAATTCCTTATCTTCCCTCTTTGACATCATGTATGTTGGTTATCTAAGAGAAAACCAGGTATTATAACAGACACACACCAACTTTTAACAAAGGTATATATTTCTTTTAACTAAACTGACTTCACTAAATATAAAAATACAAAATCCATCGTGGTTACTGCGTGTTCTCGTGTATATAACTTTCTCCATTCTATACATTTCAATGGCCCCCTTTTCCACAGACAATCGAGAACACTTCCACTCCCTAAACATCTACACTCCTGAAAATTTTAAATGCTCAGTGACTCGCCGCAAATAATAACTATAACTGCATTGGTTTTCTCTCACATACGCTATATTTCTTTAATATTTTCTTCCGTGGTAAAACACCAATCCGATCCTTTATTAAGTTCTATGGCGGTAGATTTTTATTTTTTATTATTTATTTACTTTTGCGGCAAAATTACCCGCTTCCTCTATCAAAATTTATGACTTGTTTACGCGATCTCATATCACTAATCCAGGGTGCCTCAACAATCCGCAATAAACAGAAAATTACATACTTCTGATAAATATTGTCAATTCTCTAATTCAAAACTGAGGTGTACAAACTTACCTTTGTAAAAAAAAAAAAAAAAAAAAAAAAAAAAAAAAAAAAATCTCTTTTTAGATGTCTCTAGGCTTTTTAACTTTACAAAATTTACTAAGTTCATTTTAGCATCAACTATATGTGGAACTGCTCACATGATAAATAAAAGTTAGGGTATGAAAAATCAACTCAGTATCGCTGTCTTTTGTGAGTTATGTCTTTTAAAGCTTACTGTATATGTAACACTGACTTTTGTGTATGTTTCAGATATGCAACACGGTGATACAAAGGGTTAATATGAGTTACTCACAAAATAAGTTTCAATGTACAGTCGTGGGAAAAAAAATAAACACCCCTACTAACTCTGTACTTAATTATAATAGAAGAAATTACTGGTACCAATCAACTGGAAATAAAGTCTTCTTTTAATTGATGTATATAAAATTTTCTTAGGGGTCATCTACAAATCAAAAACAGGCCAAACTTTGTTTTTTTCAACGGCAACACCCAATTTGACATTATATTTTAAATCTTTGATTCAAATTATACCTGGAAACGAAATTTCTACTCATTTGAACGATAAGTTTTTGAATTATAAACATTCAAAATTTAGAGCTTCTAATATTAAATTACATTTTCATATTTTTATTAATATCTCCTGAAATTATAATCCTAATTTGATAATTTTGTGTGTGGTTATAATACTAAAAAACCCAAACATAAATACATTGAATTTGTAATTTTAAAAATTTTATAATATGAATTATGAAATTAATATTCGAAAAAATATAAATTGCAACCTACATTTTTTTGATAGATTTATATTAATTATGTCCGGGGGCGGAGTCCCCCCCCCAAGCCACCGCCTGAATTCAACACTAATTGGTTAGCTTCAACCACCATGTTGTTTTAAAATGGCGGACACTGCAAGATATCGCCAACTTTGGCGACCAAAACATGAATCGCTCTAAAGGAAGCCAACTTTGATATAGCTAACTAATTTGGCGAAATTCTCATTCATATTCAGCATTAGCGAAAACTGGTATTGAATCTTCTATAATCGGGTTACACTAATTTTAACTTCGTCGTGTTTGGGTAAAATAAGCTGGATTTTTAAAAACAGGAATATGAAAGCTACCTTTTCCTTCCGGCAGTTCCCGGAAGGACTAGAAAAAAAATAAAGATTACATTCAATGTTTTACTGAAATGCAACTTTTCATCTTAAAATATCTTGATATAATAATCGAAATGATGAAGGCAAAGACCCAGGTTCGAAACCTGCCCTAGATATTTTTTCGCTCTGTTGATTTGACGCGTTGTTAGCAATGAGAATAAAAAATCATATAATTAAATTCAGATTTTGTATCTTGATAATCAGTAGTCATAATGGGTGATTGTTATTTTATCGTTTTTATTTTTACAACATAAAAATTTGTCCCATCAGAACTTTTTGAGAAAATAAAAATAAACCATCAAAATCGAATAAATGTCGTGCAATTTAGATTAGCAAAAATAAAGCCTTCAAGGACCCATGAATTTGTAATTTTTTTACACAATTAACAGCGTTAATTTATTTTGTAGAGTTTCACGTGTTAATTATTTATACATTCATTATTTAATTAAGTGGGGCTATGTCCAAGATATATTCTTTCAGCAGACAATTCATTGTTGTTTACTAAGAGATGTCCTTCAATCAAAAGTCTAGGAGTTTCTATGTTTTGATTATTCTTTTTTCACTTCTAAACGCTGAAATCTACCGTGTTCCAGTCATAGGACACTAGGAAGAAGATTAACATACAAATGAATATTAATTATTTTTTGGTCCTTGTTTGTTTTGTGCATTTAGATAGCATTAGACTTCATACGGGAAGAGATTCGTAACCCGAACTGATAAACATCATCTTCAAATTTCATTATTTATTTCATTATTTGTAAAAATGCTGTATATTATTTCAAAACAACATAAACTTATTCTAAAGAAAGAAGAAGAAAGAAAAGAACAGAAAAAGAAAGAAAAGATCTTGACTAACAGACAAAATTAGTGAAATAAGACATTAGGGAATTCCAGAAATGTGTTATAGAGATGAGACGGGTTTAGTCCGAATCCAGGCCCGAAAACGGTCTCTAATTAAAAAGGAAAATTTTCATTTTTTCACAAATTGACAAAAAAGTAAAAAATAAACCTTGCTTTAAGAAACAAGAATTTAGACAAAATTTATTAAACTGTTTTACAGTCCTTTAAAAATCAATTTGAAAATTAATTGAAAAGTTATTGATAAGATATAAGAAGTAATATTCTGTCTCATTCTGAAGCCTTTGCACGATCAGTGTTAGTAACAAAAAGAAGCCGTGGGATATCCCTTGTCTATCCTCGCATTCTCTTTGAAGTCTTTTTCAGAATTACTGGAAAAATAAATTGTGACTTTTGCAGATTTCTAGTTGGGAATAAATAATGAATTTGCTATTGTAAGCAGATTTTCAGGGACATCACGAAGCGTTGCTATGAGAGAGTGTTTAAGATTAATACTTACTTCTATGGAGATATTTTAAAATGAGAGAATTTATCTTAAACCAATAATTAAAAAAATATATTAATTTACTATTGTGGAATTTCGGTATCGGGCTCGGTCTCTGCTGCTCTCTCGGAACACAAAATGTCCGGGCTCGGATTTCAAATCGTCGGGGTCGGGCTCCGAAAAAGAAAAAAAATGCCCGAACTCATCCTTAATGCGTTCCTCTTTCTATTTCAAATTATTAATTAATAAAAATTTCTGCTTCAAAAGCATTTTTAGTGACTTTCTCAAAATACGTTAAAAGATTCATGGAATAATCACCATCTACATAAAAGAAAAAAAAGAAAGATTTTGTCTTTTAACCCTTAACTGGTGAGTTTGGGTGTTTTGCACCCCAACCTAATTACAACCTAATTCAAATCATTTCTTTAACCCTCAGATTACCAAAAGGTTACAGAGTAAAAAATTACAATAACGGCACTTAACCGCAATTAAAATTCATTAGTTTTTATTCGATATTCTTTTAAAATGTTTTTAGATTTTTACAAATTTAGATCTAAAAATATGAGTTTTACAAATCAGTTTCTTAATTTTATTACGTTCAGCTGGATTTTGCTGTATTTAAACTAATTCCGTTTTTCCTGTCAGGTCCATTGGACCCGTCTGGTAGGTGGAGGGTTAAGATATTGTCTTTAGTATTTTATAAAATTGAAAAATTTATTACCTTACATACACTATATGGACAAAGGTGACCGGCCACTTGCGATTTTAGACGTTTTGTTAAATATCTAGAAAAATACATGAGGAATTAACCTGAAACTGCAGGTGTGTAAATAGTATAGTATAGGTCATACATTCCGCATACATCAACCCCTCATCTTTTTGCTTCCTTTTGGGAACAACGGATTTCGAGCTTAATCTATCGACGATAATTTTCAGAATTTTCAAGCTATGATTTTGAGACTTTCACAAAAGTTGCTGTATATACTTAGCTAATACATTATGCACATTATATTTTGATTGCATTCGCGCATGCGCAGTGAAACATGTTTCAGTAAATCTGCTCATTTTTCATCCAATATTTAATATTTTTAATTATGATTGCTGCAGAGTATTGTGCACAACGTTGTTTGTCATATTTTCCGAAAAGAACTTTTTTTTATATTAAGAACTCTGCAAATTATAAGCAAAAAGCTTGGCGAAGTTTGGGACTGTTTTTATAAAAACCTTAATTTCTCTATGAGTATACATGCTAGCCTCATAAAAATGAACACAGTATATTACAATAAGACACTTATTAATAATCTCCAGTTTGAACGCTTTTGCTACATTAGTTTTTACAGGGTTATCCAAAAGATATTCGTTCTTTTTCAATTTGTTGACGGTCCCCTATGGGGTTCAGGAAAAATCCTCACTGAAATGTATGACCAGTACCATTCTGTTTACACACCTGGAGTTTCAGGATAATTCCTCATGTAGTTTTCTAGATATTTAACAAAACGTCTAAAATCACAAGAGCCCGGTCACCTTTGGCCATATAGTGTAAAGTGCAGAATTTTTTTAGAACTGAAAACTTTTCCACTCAATGCTTTTGAAAGACAAGAAAGATGAACAGTTACAATTGGAAAAGAGGATAAAGGTCTATGTCTATTTAAAAATATTTTTGCTATGTACAACAAATAATGCTATTCGAACCTGATACAATAAAGTTAGAACTTATCATCAATCGTATGATTGCGACTCTATGTGCTAAATAAATTATTATTATTATTTTTTTTTTTTTTTTTTTTTTTTTTTTACTTTAAAGCACAGGGTTAAAATGTAAAAGAGTTAAAACGACACAATCTACGATCATATTATTTACTTATAGATTTTTCCTGTAATTAAAAGCTACTTGCGTAGCTGCAGAGTAATTTGAAAAACTTTCCATGTTAAAATTTACTCTTGCGAAAAATTTGTTTTATAGTTTTGACTGTTTGTTTGTTTGTTTTACAAACAAAACTTTCAAATTCTTTTCTTTATAACTTCTGCGCTTCATCCCGCAATCTTTAACAAAGAAGTAAAGAAAGAAAGGCTGTGATCATTAAACAAATTTTCTGTACACAGCGCAAGTTGCTGTCTTGACTTGAGGTTGATAGAAGTTCAGAAAAGTTCAAATTGTGAGAAATACATACGAAAAAATATTTGTAAGGCAAGCTGAAAAGACATTCAATTTTACTCTTTATTTAATTATTCATATTTAGACGAAACTTCGAAATCTTGACTAACTAATACAATTCTGCGAAATAAGTCATTAGTGAATTCCGGCAGAAGTGACAGTAACGACAATCAAATTATTTAGTTATTTATTTTAGAGATTTTTATCTGTAAGGTTTTCCTGTAATCAAAAACTACTTATTGTTTCAGAAAAATTTTGAAAGTTTTCCATTCCAACCTTCCATTTCAAGAGTTAAGTAACATTTATCCAAAAACTATTTCTACTAAGCAGTCAGATCCATTTAATTTAAATAAATACAGGATGGTGGCACGCAAAAACTTCTTCTTCTTCTACTTCTTCTTCTTTTTTTTTTTTTTTTTTTTTTTTAACCATTTGGAAATGGTTGTTGTTTTTGGTCGAGGATGGGGCCAAATGATGCTCGCATTTTTTTTTTTTTTTTTTTTTTTTTTACGAACTTCAACGATGTTCTTTACTTTTAGAAGAATTTTTATTTGAATAAGTAATAGAAAGGCATAAAATCGTTAAAAATTGTTTGAATAGGTAATCGAAAGGCATAAAATCGTTAAAAATTGAAAAAGTTACAAAATGAGTAGGCGCCAATTATCAGATATGGAAAAATCCAAAGCCAAAGAGCGACACCGAAATGAAAATCGTCTTGCAAAGCAAAAATCGAGGTCTTCAACTGATTATGTAGCCCATGAAAATCGATTACAGAATAAAAGACGAACGCGAAGAGGGAAACAATCTAATGTTTAATCGATTGATAGTAAAAGGCCATGTCTCGAGAGGCTCCAATCCACTAGCCACGGCGTTTTACAATCGGTCGATTCTAACCGGGAAAAATTGAGCTCAACGTAGGTAATTTGTCGCAATCTGTGGATGATTCGGTGGAAGTGCTTTCGATTTATAATCAGCTTTTCTTCTCGATACGGGACTTGGAGAGTTTATCGATGACGATTTTGGTCGTCTGAAGTTTGACCTTTGCGATCTGTTGTTGAAGAGGATGCGACGGAATTTGGTGGATGAAATTTAGATTTTTCGGTTAAATTTTGTTACGAAGGGGATTTGTCGCGATCTGTGGATGATTCGGTGGAACTGCTTTTGATTTTTATTTATTCGATTATTAAAAAAATTCCAAATGGTCGTTGTAATCTATTAAACTACAATTTATTTATTTTATTTTTATTTATTTTTATTTATTTTTTTTTTTTTATTTTTATTTCTTTTTTTTTTTTTTTTTGGGGGGGGGGGGGGGGCTCTTTGTAAAGGAAGAAAAAAATCGTAGGAAAGTGAAGATGAGCTTGGCGAACATAGCAAACATGAAATTTTCCGTTTTGTACCTCTCAACAGAAAACATAAGGTAGACGAGTGAGTAGGGTGCGACCGTTCATCTCGATTCGTGGTAATATCATCCCGTAGTAGGCGCACTCGCAATGTATTCTTTTCGTTTTTTTTTTTTTTTTTTTTTTTTTTTTTTTTTTTTTTTTTTTTAATTCTCAAGTCATAGGCTTTTAAACACTGCCGCGCGAACATTATTAGTCGGCAGGAATTAGTCCGAATTACGATTGTCATGTTGAAACTTTTAAAGAGGTACTTCAGAAATTGGTTGCATCAGAAAATGGCGGCCACCATTTTCAAGATAATTTGTTTAAAACTACATGATTTAAAATTTTAAAATGTTTTTTCATTAGCCAAAAAAAAAAAAAAAATCTATTAGCAATACTTTTTCTTTTATCCGTCTCCGCCAACCACCCCCCCCCCCCCCAAAAAAAAAAAAAAAGGTAAGTTTCTTTGCCCCACGCTGCGCATCTTTATTTATAACTTCAAATTTGTTAAAATTTAATTCTTATAATGATATTTTATTATACAGTTTAGAGCAAAATTTATTAGTTATTTATTTATATGTTACCCACGATTACTTTCGTAAATGTGAATAAAATTTACCCTATTCGTTCATCTGTGTAAATTTCAAAATACGATGTTGTGGAATAAAGTTAAGATTTTATTCTTTCAATGACTTCACCTTTGAGTTTTGTTTGTTTGTTTACTTTTAAATTCATTTCTTTATTTGATTCATTATTCTTTATTTGATTCTTAATTCATTTCGTAACTTTTATAGAGTGGTAAAAAAAGAAAGACTCTGATCATTATACAAATTTTCCGTGTAATGTAAGTTGTTGCGTTGGCTTGAGAAATAGAAGAGTTCAAAGAAGAGAGATGAGCATATGCGTGAAAATATTCATAGCACAAACTGACGAATACCATCCTCAAATCTCATTATTTATTTATTTACTTGCGGATACACACTCTCAGAAATAACTTCTTCAATGATTTTATGACGTAATTTTCAATGAGTTCCTGCTTTTTATATTTTCTGTTTATAATAGTCACGTGTAAAATAAATTTTTAATTTGAAACAAACATTATTGTTTGCGCTGTTTATACAATTGGCAACAGTTTAAATTAATACAATTTTCTAAAATATGTAAAAAATATCTCTCGAAATGCCGAAAATTTGAATTTAAAATAGAAATAAAACCTCAAAAAATGAGTCAAATTAAAAAACTAAATGCAGTCAGTCTCTCTGCACACCGGGAAATTCTGACGCATAAAATGATCTAAAAATGATTAAATTCCTATGTACAGTTTTTGCTCTTATAAAACTTTTTTAATGGAACGATTTTGTCCAACTTTGGCATTAAATATCTCTTAAAATAATTCTTCGATTTGAAAACTGTCTACATCAGCGTGTTTATCAAACATTTCTCTATAATACTACCGATTTTCATATTTTTGTATGCTACAGTTTTTTTAATATTAACGAAGAAAGGCCATGCTTAAGCATTCAAATTGGATGCCGATCTGCCGGGAATATCTACGCAAATTTTCATTGGTCCATTTCTAAATCAAAACTTTTTTTATATATATTGAAGGATATTTAAAATACGAAATTTTTTTATAACTTAAAAAAATAAATTGAGAATACTTTTAAATGAATGAGAAAATTAATTCTTATTTATTTTTTAAATCAAAAACGTTTCTTTTCTTTGTTGTTGGTTTAGTTTTTTAATTTTTTTAATTAAATTGAAATCTTAATTTATAGAATTTTTCGTTTTTAAAATGAATTCGGATTTTTGTATTAATAGAGCCATGCACAAGCGTGTTAGGAATGAACGGAATTTTTCCCTCTTTTTCAGACTTTTGGGAAGAATTCATGGATAAAACAGGTTTTCTAGGAGTACTAAAATTATTTATTAAAAACTGAAGAATAATTTGGTGTATATAGAGTTTTTCTGACAGTCCATAGTATTGAAAACACTCAGGACCGTGCTAAGTGGGGAGTGAAGGGGGAAGGCGCTCCGGCGCGAAAATTGAGGGAGTGCCAAATTTATACTACGAACCTCTTTTTTTCCTTCTCTTTTGTAAAAAAAAAAAAAAATGTATATTTGCATATTGGGAATTTTTTTTCCCAATGGAAGTACGTACATTTTTCGTTTCAAAGTTATTGCATTGTCCTTTACCCCACACCGAAATACAAATTTATGAATAAGGACTTCTTTCTTTTCAAAACTTGTTTTGGGTCTTTGTCTTAATCTCTTTAGATAACCTCCTCTTTTCTGAGTCTTGTGACAAAAACATATACTACTCTCAAAATATCATGGAGTTTCTTTCTTCGAATATAAAAGGGTTCCAAACTGTTATACTGTACTGTACTGTTAGATACATTTTTTCTACATCCATTTTCCAGATCCCCTTTTCCAAAATAGTTGCTATTTTCTCTTATGTTATTTATTTTTTTTTAAATTTTTAAATTAAAATTAAACCTAAAGTTTCAAAATAAACGCGAAATGTGTATTCAGTAAAATCTGTTTCTGTTTCTGCTCTTTTCAGCTTTGTGACACCTGTCACAAAGAAAAGTGAGGGGGGAAGGGGCAGGGCTTAATTTGCGCCGGAGCCCACCGGAGCCCGGCTCCGGTACTTCTCTGTTTTTAGTAAATATTTCATTGTTGGTTGAAATTTACCGGAGCTCATAAATACAGGGCTCCGGAGCCCAGTGCAATAATGTTTCCAATAAACCGAAGCCTAAATTAGTTTTTCCTTTCCTTCCCATCTCCAAGCTTTTGCATTCTTTTTTACCAAAACACTTTATGTGACGTAACGTGTCGCACACGTAGGAGATGGAGATAAAACGGACTCAATTTTTATATCAGTTTTTTGGCTTGGACTGAAAGGTCAAACATCAAAATGAAGGGGAAACAAAAATCGTATTTTTCTATTTCAAATTTATGTCGGCGACGAATACGGCGCTATTCAAGATACTGAACAATGAATTTGCTTTCAGTTCGATTTTCTTTTGTAACAGTAAGATAATTTTTTATTGGCTGTTTCTTTTCATTTGCAAGTAGATATATTTGCCATGTAATGTTATTCTGATAGAAAGCAATCGAGCAGTGTTTCCCCTTTTTCTATAAAAGCATCGATTCTTTCCGATAACGGTGTCAATTTTTTTTTACTTAATCTGATTTTCAGGGACTCACCACAAAAGATTGTTATGCGAAAGTAATCGATTATAGTTTAAGATATGCACCTTTTATAGGAAATTGAAAAATATTGTTCCATTCTTTAGCATATAAATATTAATTTCTTTAAATTTCATTCTTTTTTTCTTAAAAATGCATAGCTGCGAACTATCCCTTTTTTGTTTTAACACTCCTTATTCATAATCCCTACAATATTTAATCGTAGAATTCTGCAATTAGTTAACTTTAAAATTAGGCAAAGATTACTATTCACAAGGTGTGACAACTGAAGTGTGGAATAGTTGACATCTAAGTATATGCGGATAGATACATTTAAAATTTTTATTTTGTTAAAGAAAAAAATGCTTTAAATTTTGCAAATAATGCACGAAATATAAATATGCAGATTGGAGTGATTGGGGGGCGGGGGGGGGGGGGGTACGGTTTTTTGTTAGAAATTAAGCCCTGGGGTGGGGGGGGCGCCATATTGAAACTTTTCCCCGGACGCAGTTTTCTCTTCGTACGCTGCTGCAAACACTGAGTTATTACAGAATCAAAAGAAGGTCATTCCTCTTCCTCTTCTTTCTCCCTTTATTTTGACATAATTAATACAATTCTATTAAATAAAACATTAGTGAATTCTAGCAGCGCACTGAAGCGTCAGTAACCACGATCAAGTTATTTTAGAGATTTTATTTCTAATCTTTTTCTGTAATCAAAAGCTACTTATATTGTTCCAGAAATAATTTGGAAAGCTTGCTCAGTTAATATTCCATTCCGCGGGTTGAATAAAATTTACCCAAGAACTTTTCTACTTTAAACCCAGAGCCATTTAGTTTAAATAACTATTTTTTTTATTCAGAAGCGGATAAACTATTTCCAGGGCCCCAAGACTGGCGGGGTAGGCCTTTTTGGGGGACTCCCCTCCACTCCTCCAAAGCGATGTATTTCAGTGTTTTCTGTCACCAAAAATGGAAAGAAGTACTTTTAGTGCAGGTAAACATTGAAATGTCATAGAATTCAAAATGACATAACTCAGTAAGTTTTGTTCGTAAAAAAAAAAAAAAAAAAAAAAAAAAAGGGATTTTTTTTTTTTTTTTTCCTTTCTAGCCGTTGAACAATATGTTTCTAAACTTAAGTAATTAGGACCCAGGGGTCATATAAAAAATATAATTTTATATTTTAATATATATACAGTCCCTTATAACACAAAAGCTGTACTTGATTTATATGCTTTCTTGCAACTGGAAGAATGTTTCTATCATCAGCGGTTTCTAACGATAATCGTCATAGCCTTTATTTTTTAATCACCCAATATGATGCAATTCTGAGAACATTTCTGAATATTTTGAATACATTTTTTTTTCAGAATGGATTCAGTAAGTAAATGTAAAAATTAATGTATTTTCACATAAACATTTATATAGAATCTCTAACCTAAGAAAAAAAAAACTTTATTAGTTTATCAATGAATTTTATATATAATAATTTATATATAATAATTTATATATAATAATTTAACAGAATAAATAGGCAAGGTCGGCTGATCGCCCAGGGCGCTAAAAATATAAGGGGCGAAAAATAGACAAAATGCTTGATTAAACTTAATAGTATCTTCTTTAAAAGGTATCATACGGTGCGATGCTGACAAAATCTCGTCCAGGATGCTACGTGATTACAAAAGCCGCCTCTGTGTAACTCCATCACAAACTAGGATCCGAAAAATTGCAAGAATTTCGAAAAAATTGAAAGAGGAGTAGCATTTGGAATGCATACCTATATCTTAATTCCCTAGAAGATTCAATAAACTGAGTGAAACAAACAATATTGCACACCATTTATCTTTTGTATAAAATATTAGCCCTATATTGTAAAAAAAAAAAAAAAAAAAAAAAAACCTGAAAGAAAATCTTAGCACAAGGGTCCTTTTCCTTCCGGACCCCTAGGCTTCAGCATACTCGACCTAATGGGTAATACGCCTCTGTTTTTATAGCTTCAAATATAATCATAATTAGTTCTTTTTAATGCGATAAACAAGACTAAATCTATCTTTCTTCAGTACCAGATAGTAAAGTTAAGTTTGAACCGGTTTTAAAAGTTTTCGAAAAAGATCAGAGTTTGGAAGAAAATGGTTCATGTTTTATCATCCAGTGTGTAATTGTAGTAGTGATTAAATGGAATAAAGTACAAGGTTACCAAAGATTCTTAAAGAAACGCTTTATTTAAATAGTCCCTTTTGTAACATTCAAACATAAAAAAAAGAAGAAAAAACTTTCAAATTTGAGACTTGAAAAAAATCCTTAAATCCTTAAACTAGGCTAAAAATATATTTGTAATTTTTCATGATTTGGAATAACTGTTTTATCGAGAATGTTATTGAAATGGTTTTTGCTTATATTAATGTATATAAATATATTTAAAAGCAAAACTGTGCAGTCTCCTTTAATAACAAAAAATAATCTTCAGCCATAACAATGTCTCTGCCAATAGCATAACTAGCATTATATATATATATATATATATATATATATATATATATATATTTACAAATACATTATCTTCTTTATTGTTTAGTTATGAAAAAAGTTCTTCAAGTGATGGCAACTGCAAAAATGCACCTCACCTATGTATTCTGACAATTTTAAAGATATTTCTTAATTTTAGAAATTATAAAACCATTCCCTTATCTTCCATATCTACGCACAAAAAAATTTGCGCTTTTTGTATGCTTACTTCCGTCATATACTCACACACATAGAGGACAAAAGCTATAAATAAAAAATTACACATAAAGCACATACATATTTTTTTTAAGTTTAAAAATATAAATGCCTTTAAAAAACTAGGTTAAAAAAATACTTAGCGAAAGAAGTTTTTGTTTGTTTTGTGTTTTTTGTTTCTGTTTGGTAAATCGTAAACAACTATGCTATCTACTTACTTTAAACATCTTTTGTTTACATATTTAGTTTATCGACAGAATCCTCATTGCACAAAGTTCAAAGTATCAGACGAGACACAGACATGCATCTTATGCTTTCTCAGAATTTTCATATCTTATATTTAAAAAAATAATTACAATATAATGAGTCAACCATTAATTAGTCACGCAAATTCCCCGATTATTTTTACTCCTCCCGCTCCTTATGTTACATGTTGTTATATTCAAGTGATACCCCTAGGGGCTGCATTCAGAAAGGAAATTTTCCATCCTTCTGCATTTTTCCAGGAAATCTTTCCTTTTGGTCTCTTCTGTGGTTTATTCGCAAAAGGATGCGGGGAATCAACAATGGGTGAGGAGATAAGGAGTTTAGCCCTACTTGACGGAAAGGTTCCCTTTTGCGGGACATCAGTCTTTTAAAGGCATTAAAGATTAAAAACACCGCGTGACCACAAGAAAAGACGCCAATACTGATGCGTAAAATGATGCGTCTATTCGCACCTTTACCCTATTGTCAACATTACATTTTTTCATACGAGTAGTAATTTTTCCATCTCAGCAAAAATGTATCCAGGCTGGAACTCGAATAAAGAACCTTTGGCTTTAATTACCAATGCTCTTCCAATTGAGCTATTTGGACGTCATCGCAGCCAACACAATATTCGCCCAGAACAGTCATTTGGAAATGACATCTAGTCTGTTATTTGAAACAGCTCGGCGGAATAAATCGCAGGTAAAGGAACTTTAATAAACTATGGATGAGTAATTACGCTATACGCAATTTAACTTTAACTTAATTACATTTTTTGCAGCTTTTAATTTAGAGTTTTTATAAAAAACAGTATTGTGCATATTATTGTTATTATTATTTCACCTTCTACGAATATGTAAAAAATTAAAGTCAAAACCTTGAAAAAATTCTCCCATTTTCCTTAGCTGTAATACATTAATCATATTGAGCCCATGGACATGGAATCATATCACTTTTTATATTATTTGTTAATGGCAAGCCACCTCTATGATTTTCTTCTCTTTTTTTTGGGGGGGGGGGGGGTTGGTGTGTGTGGGGGGGGGAGGGTAGGGATTTTGGGAAGAAGATGTTTTCATACTTTACACATGATGGCTCAATATGTTAAATCCCTAGCCATGTCACACTGTTACACACACATTTTGTGCCCCCTACCTCCCTCCTCTTGAAGTAATATGACGTAAAAAATAAACGACCTCTAATATATGTATATACTGTACTTTGATAATCAATTGTAATCCAAATAGCAAGAGTTGAAATTAGCTGTTCCATCCTTTCTATTTTCTGGGGACTCTATTAGGGGTCTTTCATTAATTACGTCATACTTCAAGAGGAGGGAGGTAGGAGGTGTCACAAATGTATGTATAACAGTATGACGCGGCTAGGGGTTTAACATATTGAGATATCATGCCTAAAGTATGAAAACATCTTCTTCCCAAAATCCCTCCCCCCCCCCCCCGCTACACATCCCCCAAAAAAGAAAAAGAAATCAAAGATGTGGCTTGCCATTGATAAATAATATTAACCTTTTGCATTCCACTGACACCTATACGGTGACATACTAAGTTTAACTACAAATCCACCGACACCCATACGGTAAACGCAAATGAACATACAACAAATAAACATACTTTTAGGGAGTTCCCCACATATTATTTCAAATATGTAAGAATGGTGTGGTGCGGTGAGTTGCTGGTAGGTGATTGAAATTTTGTGTAGAGTACAAAAGGTTTTAAAGATGATAAGGGTCCATGGACGCAATATGATATAATCCAGACTTGGGAAGAAATAGTGACTAAAATTTCAAAAGCAATCATTTTATAGTTCTTTTCGTCAACTGGAATAGAGTCTAGCCAGAGCCCTGAAATGGGAGTAAATCTGGCAAATCCCTTTATCTGAAACGTATTTTCACATTCTGCTTAGCTGAAGAAATGATTTATAAATTAATCATTTTCAAAACTACAGACAATTTCTGTTTATTCTGAGATTTAAGAAATGTTTGACAAATCATTTGATTTACCTTCAGTATTTTTGCTCTCTCTCCGGACCTATTTACAGCATCAGATATCAAGCTTTCTGTCGTATCTTTCTCTTGTAGTTTATCTAGGTAGTGGATTATGACAGCTATACAGAAATAGAAAGCTGCTCACAGGGCCCAAAAGAGGGTATAAAACAACAACAAGATATCAACCCCCACAATAAACTGTAAAAAAAAAAAAAAAATCGACATTACAGTCAAGAATCTATATCAATGTTAAATTAATCTTTGCCTACTCAAGACTAAAATAGAAAAATCTTATATTAAAAAATATATGTATATCTATATTTTTTTTTCTTAGCTTTAAACATCTCCTAGAATTCAAAATGTCATGAACTTGTCTTGCACCCATTTGCTTAGATTATATTTTGTAATTTAATCGATTCTATCTTTTCCGTGTTTTAACTGTTATTTTTTTCCCTATTACAATTGTATAGTTTTTCTCCTATTATTTCTCGTTTATATTTTTTCTCTTATTACCCCTACCATTAGTATTGCTCAGTGACATAGCCAGGATTTCTCCTGGGATGTGATTTAAATCCTTATTAATCATAAAATGAAGAATTTCATTCTTTTACTTGTTTATAAAGTAATGTAAAAAATGACGAATAAAACAAACATAATGACAAGTACTAGCAGCGAGCAGTCAAAATAAATGCAACATTCAGACGCTTCAAAGCTTCATTCTCTAAATCAGAATAAAAGAAAGGGGGTGAGAAACAGCAGAAGGTATGACAAATGTATTTTGCTGCTCTTGTTCGCATTCTCTCTTTCACTCATTTTGCACTGAAGGGTTCATATTAAGCTTTGACACAGTTTTATACTGAAATATTTTTGGATAGTTATGCTTTTCTTTTCTTTATCATTAATTTTACACGCCATGTTTTCATCTAAATATGGTGGATTTTGTATGCATCCTATCAGTTTTTAATTGTCCTGATAGGGATTTTAACCCCTAAATCTTCCCCCTCGCTGAGCTACTGTTATTTATTTATTTATTCTTACTTCCCCTTTCTTTTATTGTTTTATAGTTTTATCCACGAATCACTATTCATTGCTTATATATATATTTCTGTAAGTCCCGAGTGTACTTTGTGATACAGAGAATTTTCTGTGTTTTCTCAATTAGAAAAAAATCTTTAAAAAAAGAAAAGAAAAGAAACTGCTCCTATAACATGCGCACTTACTAGTAAGATAGCCCATAGGTAACATTAAGAATAGTGATCTTTTCCCAGCCAACAACATTACCATGCACTGCTTCATACAACATTAATCTGCCTCTTCTTGTCTATGTATATCAAGGATGATATCAGCACGAAAAAAGCAGAATAAACAAAAGAAGGCGAAAATAAATAGAAGCTGTAATATTGCTTTTCTCCCCCATGTGTTGCAATAATAGAGGCACTTAGTAATGGGGGTCTAGGGTGGCATCAACGGGTTTAGTAACCTCTAACCGCGCAACGGACTGGAACGGCTTTTTTTTTTTTTTTTTTTTTTTTTTTTAAACATGCTAACGCATGTTCGTTTGAATTTCAAGAGGGGAAAAAAGCATTGAGGGGAATAAGAGTCGTTAGAGAAAGAATTATAGATGGAAAGAAAAGCTGACTTTTTGAATAATTTGGATGGAAGACAGTAGAAACTGGTACTTAAGGAGGAATTCGGGACCATTGAATATGCTGATCTCTAGCTACATCCGTTGAAAAATTTAAAAAAGATTAAATTTCAGAAATTAAGTGTATGCAGGATTATGTAGAGGCAGTAGCGCCAACTTTTCAAAAATATTGGGTGGGCTCGAAAACAGAGGCGTCGCGATGGGGGGTTATGGGAGGGGAGCGTCCCCTCCAATATATGTGAACTTGGGAAATTTGAGCTTAGAGTTGGGAAATTCTAGATTTTTGAAACAACTTTTTCTTTTTTTAAAATAAAAAGTAAAAAAATATTAGAATTTTTTATTGTTTTGCTGACCACCTTTCTTAACTCTGTAACAGTAAACTAGTTAAATTTTTAATAGAAATACAAAAAGAAGCCAGACTTAATTTGTCATTGTGTTTTTCTGTGCTACGAAAATATCATACATCTACCAGACCTAAATTTCCCTACTTTTGTACATCAACAGTCTCTCTAATCTATACCCCCAAAAATTTGTTCCTTTCTCAAAAATTTCAAAATATTATGAGGCTATTTTCATATGAAGTACGATTATGACTCGTACACAATAGAACACAAAAACTTTCATTAAATGAACCAATAATTATAACTTTTATGTTTTTAGTTTCAGTATTTTTCTTTGAAAAGAATTTTTTTTTACGTATAAGTATCATTACCATTAAACACACATTGCACATAGTTGCATTAGTCGGAAAATAGAGCAATTTGTTTCAAGTTGTGAAATTTTTGAATTATAAGTTAGGAAATTTTTTAATTCTTCCCCCCAACCCGAAAAAATATTTGTAGCTACGCCCCTGCTCGAAAATTTTTGAGTAAAATAACACATATAATCTTTTTCCTTTCATGTATATGTGTGTGGAGAGAGAGGGGAGAAGTGAATGACTAAAGATGATAATTCGAAATTAAATTATGTTCGTTCGAAGAAAATTTTTAAATTATTATAATTTAATTATAATTTAATAAATAATTTTATTAAATTATATTCTTATAAGTTCTTCTTTACATTAATATTTATTTTAAATAACATTGGAATTGCTAACTATTGAAAGTGCGAAAAACTAAATGTCAAGAAAAGCATACGTTTTAGTCACCTAAGTGCTTTATCAATTCAGAACATCAAAACAGATGTCAAAATAGGCAGGAAATTTGTTTTCGGGAAAAATTTAACTATACATCCGCGAAGGAGTTTTTAGTGCTCCTATAAATCTAATTGATGTTCTTACTATTTTTGAAACAAACTTATCTTGAGAATGTTAATAAAACCAAATTTCATTTCAGCGATTAAAGAAATAAAAAAAAATAAATTACGAATTAAATCAATTAAAATTGGGTAGGCGCGCGCCCCATGGGCCCATATAAGTTGGCGCCACTGTGTAGAGGGATCCCTCAGCTAACGAATACATGGGTTAATAAATATTTCGTAGGATGAGCGCATTAACGTAACGTAGCCGCGTTGCCATTCAAAACATTTTTAAAGCTTTTTTTAACATTTCAAAAGATGTTTTAATACAACTTCCTTTACCAGTCTGACTCTAAGGGAATTATTCCAGAAGGATAATTATAATATTCTTCATGATATTCAAGTTACTGCCATGCCACTTAGGAATTCTGATTCTGAAACGAATTAGCTTCGTTACCCGTGGTATCGTATATCATAATATTAATCTTTGACATTTTTATGCATAAAATAAAATAGTGAGCAGCCAGAAAGCGAATGCCCTTGGTACTAATTTTGTTTTTAGAGCGTTAAAATTAATAAACCTAGATTTATAGTGCCTAGGTAGCAACAACTAAGGATAACGGGAAGAGAGAAGGAGGGGAAGGGACAATATTTTGAATTTCTCCGAGAATTCAGACCTTACGCCACTGTAAGTAAGTACAACATTAAGTTAGATATTTCAGCATGTAATTATTTATGAGTTTGAAAAAAATTATTAAATATGTAATAAATGGAAAATAAATTATGGTAATAGTTATTTCTGGAAAGTCTTCATTAAATTTTTTTAAGTAGTCACCAGATGCCATTTGCTTTATTTTATAAAATTCTTATTATTTTAACAAAATGCACACAAAAAAAAAAAAAAAAAGAAGAAGAAGAAGAAGACCACTTAAAACAGTGGTTAATATGCTATTCTTACATAGAATCGCAGGCAATGTTCACGTGCTCATATTCTTACGATAACAGGGAATTGGTAACGTATGGTTTTTCGGCTCATTTCTCCTTCAAAAGCTTTCCCTGTGGATGGAACACATTTTATTAAACAATATAAACAAAAAAGTCTGTCGCTGTTCATAATACGCACAAGCCGTAAAACACTTAATGCACGAAATATTTGATCAACAAACAGTATTATGAAACAATTCCAAAATTTCTGCTTTTGAACAAATTTCAGAAAAATGGAAGGAAAAAATAATCAATCCACCAATGTAAGAGGACTGTTAAATCCGTATCCGCTGAACATGGGGTGGAAAGGGGGCGTAGAAAATAGGATTGAAAATTCGTTAATAAAAATTAATAGAGGAAAAGCATAAAAAAAGATACATAGCAAAATACATAAATTATTACACTACATTTCTCTCGACCTTCTTAATAAAATATGCTGAAATAACAAGTCGAGCATGCGTTTCGTTGTTAAGAACACAGAAATAATTAGCAGAAAATAAAAAATAAAAACCCTCTTTTCATATTGTATTGACAGATTGCAGCATAGATAACAATATTAGGAATAGCACCTTCTGTTTGTTTATTTATTCGTAATTCGTCATTGCGACAGTATAAAACTTCGAAAACCATTACTGTATTACCAAACGAGATTTTTAATGTTGAATTAATATATAAAGAGATTAAACTATATATAATTAAACTTAGGTATGAAACTGTAGCTGTCAAGATTTCTTTATTTTTATTAAATTGTATTAAATTAAATTTAAAAAAAAATGCAATATGTACACAAGGAATAATTTAGCGAAATTGTATGGCAACATCATTAAGTCAATGAAATAATAATATTAACTTGCAAAAGAAATCCGATTTTAGTAATTTATTAATAAATAGAAAAGTTCAATCAAGAATAATTTTAATAAAAAAAAAAAATCGATTGTCGGTTAACTTCGGCATTGCAAAGACAAATACTGAACAATTATTTTTGAATCATTCATGAAAATTATTTTACAGGGAAAAAAACTAAAAAATGTTTTTATGGAAAAAAAAAAACTAAGTTAATGTCAATTAATTTCTGTTTATGAATTACAATTTAGCTAAAATATATTTAGCGCAGATTTTGATTAGAGCAAGCGGTGTGTAAATGTTCATTTAATAAGGCCAACATTTTTTGGAATTTATGTATTTTTTTTATTACTTTGTTTTTTATGCGATTTTTAAAAATATTTTTCTCTTTTTTACATTAAGTACCAACAGTTTTTAAATTGTTTCAACAATATTCAGGCATGCGAAACTCAAAGTTTATAGGCAAGGAAAATTAGTCTGATTGTTTATTTCCTCCTTTAAAAGTTTTTAGGAGGCACTTTATTATTGGCGAGAATGTGAAGGGAGAAAAAAAAAGTAAGAATTTCTGAAGCTTCCTCTTCATTTCTTGCATCACTCTCGATGGTACTATTTTAGGGATCTCTGGATAAAACCAACAGTTTTCTCATTCACTGATACAACATTAAGTTCTGTGTAGTATCTCAAGTCTTTTGTGCGAATTGGTGATAGCAAAGTAAAATTATAGAAGAAAAAAAACTTTTTGTGAGAGAGTAGCTATTATTTCCCTTTGTTGATAAAGCATTCTTACATAAATTTATAGAATATTCTGATTACAAATTATTTCTTAATTTAAATGCATATTTGTTAAATTTTAGTTTAATTACTGTTTATTTTAAATACAAACTAATCCACTAGCAATAAAGTAAAACTTTGAAATTAAACAAGTTTTTTTTTTTTTTTTTTTTTTTTTCGAAAGGTTTATTATATTTGTAATCGCTTCATAATTTTTATAGATTTTTTTAAATTTTTTATATGCATTCCATGGAATGGAAAGGAGCTACGACCATAGAAAAGGGAAGGCTTCTTGATTACGGAAAGAAGATGGGAAAAAAAATTACAAATATATTGTCGACTGAAAGCATTAAAAGTTTTCCTCATCTGCTGATTTCATTGAAGCTCCAGCGTGGTAAAAATATCTTTTTAAATAAAAATTTAATATTAATTCTGGCAATTCTTACGCTAAATTAAAATCTGTCAATAATGTTATTTTATATAGATTTTTTTTCTTTGTTTAATATTTATATAATTAATTAAACGATTACCAGAAAAACGGTGTTTTACTGTGAAGTTTTGAACTAATTATCCGTGAAATACTATACTTTAAAAATATTTTTCTATATAATACGTAATAGATTACGTTATTCTTTCTTTTTTATCAAGAAACTGGTCGAAAATCAGAATCTTTGCAACAAAATCATTCTGCCTTTAGTTATTTTAATCGATTAAGATTGTTAATACTTTACCTTACTCTTTTAAACTAGTTTTAAAAGCTTTTTCCCTTTCTAAGTAATAGTTTTTAAATTTACTTACTCTTTTCCTGTAAATTTGCTAAGTTCATAATCTGCGATAACAAAAAGTTTTAAAATGTAAACTTTTTTCTTTTCTTTTTTAAAGAGGTTTGCCTCCTTTTTAAGCACGATAAAATAAATAGTATTACTTTTTTTTTTTTTTTTTTTTTTTTTAATGTGTGAGTAAGGAAATACTGATAATATGTATATATTTATACTCCCTATCTACTTGAAATCGCCTAAACAAAATCATCCTAACCTCAGGGTTTTATTATTATTATTATTATTATTGTTTTACCTTTGAAAACAAAATTTTATTTTAGTAATAACTTCTAAATTGGCTTACGCTCTATTATACAAATTTTCTAAGTTCATAATATGCGACAATAAAAAATTTAATATATAAACTTTTTTAATAAAAAAAGAAATGTTTGGCTTTATGTATATTTTAAGGGCGACAAAATAAATAACATTAAATAGATTTTTTTTTTTTTTTTTTTTTTATGTTGGAACAAGTAAATATTGATCAAAAATGTATTTGTTCTCTCTATCAATTTGAAATCATCACAACAAAAACATTCTGCCATTAGTTGTTTCAATCGGTTAAAAAGATAAAATAAAACAAACTAAATTAAAAAAATATATATGTATATATACCTTTTAAAACTTTTCTTTTTTTAAAAATAACCTTTAAATTTGTTTGCCCTTATTCTAATTTTTTTAAGTTAATAAATCGAAATAATAAAAATTTTAAAATATCAATTTTCATTTACATTTTTGAAATTTAAATTGTTTTTTTTTATTTTTAAGGACAGCAAAATAAGTATTATTAATTTTAAGATTTTTTTTTTATGTGCAAACAAATATTGATCAAATATTTACTTGAAACCAGCTCAATAAAATCCTCTTTAAATAAATGTAATTTATTTAAAATAATATGTTGTGGTTTTTCTTCATTTTTAAGGACATAAAAAAAATACATATATATTACACAGATATTTTAGTTGGTTGAATCCATTAAGAATTGTTTTTAAAAATGCTTTACTTTTTAAAGAATGTGACTTTTTAATTAACAACTTTTAAATTGACTTTCTCTTATTCTAAAAAATTTCCATGTTTAGTCCAATAACAAAAAAAAAAAAAAAAAAAAAAAAAAAAAAAATGTAAAGTTTCCTTTTTTTTAAATATTTGAGTTTTTTCTTTCTTTTTGAAGAATATTTATTTCTTTTTTATGATATTTTTAGAAGTTTGAATTTTTTCTTTGTGTTTAAGGGATTTTTTTTAATATGATGTGTGAACAAGTAAATATTGTATTGTTCAAATATTTACTTTTTCTCTCTATCTACTTGAAATCAACTCAAAATATCATTTTGTCGTTAGTTATTTTAACTCATTGAGAATTTTTTAAATACTTTACCTTTTAAAGCTTTTCATTTTGATCATAACATTTACATTTCCATATAGTGAATTTTCTAAGTTTCAAAAATGCTATAGTAAAATTAAAAAATATAATTCATTTAAAATATGTTGTGTTTTTTCTTCATTTTTAAAGGCATTAAAATGAAAAATATTACATAGATATTTAATTGTTGAATCCGTTAAGAATATTTTTTTTAAATGTTTTACTTTTTAAAGAATGTCACTTTTTAATTAACAACTTTTAAATTGTCTTTCTCTTATTCTAAAAAAATTTCAAGTTCAGTGCAATAGTTTAAAAAAATAAAAAAAAGTTTTCTTCCTTTTTTAAGATATTTGAGTTTTTTCTTTCGTTTTAAAGAATTTTTATTTCATGGTTTTTTTTAGAAGTTTGAATTTTTTCTTTGTATTTAAGGACGGTAAAAAAATGTATTACAAATATATATATATATATTTTTTTTTTTATGCGTGAACAAGTAAATTACTTATTCTCTCTATCGCCTTGAAATCAACTCAAAATATCATCCTGTCGTTAGTTATTTTAATTCATTGAGAATTGTTTTAATACTTTGCCTTTTAAAGCTTTTAATTTTGATAATAATATTTACATTTGCTTACCCTATAGTAAATTTTCTAAGTTCCAAATATACTATAGTAAAAATTTTAAAACGTAATTTATTTAAAATAATATGTTGTGCTTTTTCTTCATTTTTAAGAACGTTAAAATATATATATATATATATATATATATATATATATATATATATATTAGATAGATATTTCAGTTGATTGAATCCATTACGAATATATAGATAAAAAAATACTTTATTTTTTAAAGAATGTCAGTTTTTAATTAACAACTTTTAAATTGACTTTTTCTTATTCTAAAAATTTTCCAAGTTCAGTGCAATAGTGAAAAAAGCAAAAAAAATGCAAAGTTTCCTTTTTTTTTTTAAAGATATTTGAGTTTTTCTTTCTTTTTGAAGAATTTTTATTTTATTTTTATGATTTTTTTTTAGTTTGATTTTTTTTCTTTGTATTTAAGGACGATAAAAAAAACAATATTAGTACATATGTGTGTATATATGTATGTATATTAATGAGTGAACGTTAAAATAAAAAATATTACATAGATAGTTGTTTGAATGCATTAAGAATATTTAAAAAAAAATACTTAACTTCTTTTAAAAAAGCCACTTTTTAGTAAACAACTTTTAAATTGATTTTCTCTTATTCTAAAAATTTTTCAAGTTCAGTGCAATAGTAAAAAAAAAAAAAAAAAAAAAATGCAAAGTTTCTTTTCTTTTTTAAGATATTTGAGTTGAAGAAATTTTTATTTTATTTTTATGATTTTTTTTTAAGTTTGAATTTTTTTCTTTGTATTTAAGGACGGTAAGAAAACAATATTAGTACATATGTATGTATATATATTTTAATATGTAAACGTTAAAATGAAAAATATTCCATAGATATTTTAGTTGTTTGAATCCATTAAGAATATTTTTTAAAAAATACTTTACTTCTTAAAGAAAGTCCCTTTTTAGTTAACAACTTTTTCATTTGACTTTCCCTTATTCTAAAAAAATTTCAAGTTCAGTGCAATAATTAAAAAAATTAATGCAAAGTTTCCTTTCTTTTTTAAGATATTTGATTTTTTTCTTTCTTTTTGAAGAATTTTATTTTATTTTTATGATATTTTTTTTTAAGTTTGAATTTTCTCTTTGTATTTAAAGACTGTAAAAAAACAATATTAGTACATATATATTTTAATGTGTAAACGTTAAAATAAAAAATATTACATAGATATTTTAGATGTTTGAATCCATTAAGAATATTTAAAAAAAATACTTTACTTCTTAAAGAAAGTCACTTTCTAGTTAATAACTTTTAAATTGACTTTCCCTTATTCTAAAAAAATTTCAAGTTCAGTGCAATAATTAAAAAAAATTAATGCAAAGTTTCCTTTCTTTCTTAAGATATTTGAGTTTTTTCTTTCTTTTTGAAGATTTTTTTATTTTTTTTTTTATGATTTTTTTTTTTTTTAGTTTGAATTTTCTCTCTGTATTTAAAGACGGTAAAAAAAAAAAAAACAAAAAAAAAACAATATTAGTACATATATATTTTAATGTGTGAACGTTAAAACAAACAATATTGCATAGATATTTTAGTTGTTTGAATCCATTAAGAATATTTAAAAAAAGTACTTTACTTCTTAAAGAATGTCACATTTTAGTTAACTTTTAAATTGACTTTCTCTTCTTCTAAAAATTTTTCAAGTTCAGTGCAATAGTAAAATAAATAATTAAATAATGCAAAGTTTCCTTTCTCTTTTATGTATTTGAATTTTTTATTTCTTCTGAAGAATTTTTATTTTATTTTGATGATTTTTTTAGAAGTTTAAATCTTTTCATTGTTTTCGAGGTCGGTAAAAAATATGTATATGTATATATATATATATATATGGTAATGTTTAATTAATGGTTATAAACTTTCTTTCTTAAGATATTTGAGTTTTTTCTTTCTTTTTGAAGAATTGTTATTTTATTTTTATGATTTTTTTAAGTATGAATTGTTTCTTTGTATTTAAGAGCGATATATATAGGTGTGAACACTCTATCTACTTGAAATCAACTCAAAATAACATTCTGTCATTAGTTATTTTAATTCATCGAGAATTATTTTAATGCTTTACCTTTTAAAGCTTTTCACTTTGATAACATTTACATATCCTTATACAGTAAATTTTCGAAGTACCAAATATGCTATAGTAAAAAAAATTTAAATGCAATTTGTTTAAAATAATATGTTCTGGTTTTTCTTCATTTTGCAGATTTTTTTTTTTTTTTTTTTTTTTAAGAAATAAAATATATATATAATGGTTATATATATATATGTGTGTGTGTGTGTGTAAATATTGATCAAATACTTAACTTATTCTCGCTATCTACTTGAAGCCAACACAGCAAAACGATTCTCCCACTGGTTATTTTAATCCATTAAGATTTTTTTTTTTTTATCTTAAAAATTTTCAATAACTTTAAAACTTCCTTATGCTTATTCTATAAATTTTCAAAGTTCAAAGTCTTCGAAAATAAAAGTTTTTAAATCTAAGCTTTTTTTTCTTCTATCTTTCTTTCCCTATTTATTTATTTATTTTATTTAAGGGTGGTAAAATAAATAATATTACTCAGATTTTTTTTCTTCCCTTAATGAGCAAGAAATATTACCAAACATTTAGAGCAGTTAGCTGAGAGCTGTTAAAATTTTAATTTTGTTTGTGCATAAATTAATAAATATACGGTTCTTTCGATATATTCATACATGTGAAAATTAATTTAATTAATTATATTTTAATACAAATAAATTTAATAAAATAAATTCTAACCTAAAAGAGAATAAGTGAAAAAAGGTTTTTTGTAGAAAAAATAATTTCTTTTTGCTTGATAAGAGAAATAGGAAGAATACATTTTATTTTAATTCTTTAGAGAGAAATCATAACTATTATAACTGTTTGAAAAAAAAGTTGAATGATTAGAGAGCTCTTTCTTTTTCTGCAAAAGAAAAACTAATCTTAAAGACTTTGTTCGTCATAATTTTTAAAGAAAAAATTTCAAACAAGAATTTTTAAGAGCATTTTCCCCCCTGGATACATGTACTTTTTTAATCTCAAAGAAGAAAAGAAAAAGAAAAAGAAACTTGCATAACATAAATATTTTTCAAATTTTAAGAGGAGTAAATTTAAATTTTATTTTCAAAGTATAAGAGAAATAAATTTAAATTTTATCATTTTTATTATAAAAACGTAAACAGCAACTGTATACAACATTTTTTTAAATTTTTTTTTAAATTCTTTTATGATTTTTCTTTACACCCCCCCCCCCCCAATTTTAATAATTTTGAATTAAAAAAAGATACATGTTTTGCATAATGTATTTTTTCCTTTTATCTCAAAACCAAAAAGTAAAAAAAAAAAAAAAAAAAAAAAAACCGGAAAAGCATTGAAATAAAAATAAAAATGAACTAAAAACTAGTATACACTGCATATTACTTTTGCAAATACTCAAAAATTCGAACCAATAAAAATAAATAAATAGAAAAAATATTTAAAAATAAATGATGGCTAATTTTACTTGAAAAGTAAAATATATATGCATATGCATATACATTATTTCTTGTATTACGTTACCTTTTTTACATGATTATATTCATATTTCATTCAGGTTGTATCAATTAAAACATGACAGAAAATATATTTAATTAACATTATTGAAATAATTTTTAATTTTTTTAGAAAAAGGTAAATTTTAAAATTATACTGACCTCTGCTGATATGCTATAAGCAGATAAACTTTATTATCTTGCAAAATTTTGGAATATAAGGACACTTTTCTCTTCTCTCCTATCGAATCCCTGTCGATCTCCTCTCAAAACAACCTTACCAGCTGAGCAGAGATGCCCTTCCCCGAGCTTCTGTTTCTGTTTACTTCGCTTTCTGACGTCATAGCTGTCAAACTTGGCGAGCTCTTATTGGTTGAAGTATGACGTAATATTATAAAAATCATTAAAATGCTAGCGGAAATTTTTAGACATCAATGAGAAAAAAAAATGCTCTCAAAGTTAAATAAAATTCAAAATGTGTTGATATTTTTTTCGGATACATTTATCTGAGTGCAAAAAAGCTTTGTAAACATTTTTAAAATTACTTTTAAAATTCAGTAGTGTAATAATAATTGATTGACTTTATATCTCAAAACTCAAGAAATGCTTTTATTAGCACATTTTGTTGTTTCGAACTTTTATTTTACTTTTGTTTTCAAATTTTCAGGGTATAATTCAAGTGTATTTTATTTTCAAAATCTTCATTAACTGTGTGGTAATTTTAGAAACCGAAACATTGAAAATTTGTAAACATGGCTGATCGTGATTGTTTAGAAACAGATGAAGATCCGGATTTAAAAGATGTGTCACCGATCTCTAAAGGCATAGAGAATTTGGCCGACGCAAAAACTGAATATGAAGATATCAAGGATACTTCTCTTGATAAGATCGCTACAAAACTATTAAAGTACAATTTTATATTAACTGCTCTTGAGTTTCACACCGAATTAGTTGAAAGCGGACGAGAACTACCAAGGCTCAGAGACTATTTTTCAAATCCCGGAAATTTTGAAAAACACATACAAGAGATTGAATCTTCACCAGTTTTACGTATGCTTATTTGATTTGATCACATGTATTGTGTAATCTAACTTAAACTTTTAAGAACCGCCTCCAATTCCAGTTTCAAAAAGCAAATTTACTCAATTTTAAATATATGTATATATATATCTTAATTATGATAAACATTGCCCTTAATAACAGTGAAATTATCTAAATTGTACTTATCATAAGAAAAAAAAAAAAACATTCTTATTAAATTATATTTTTAGGAATGAAATAATTTATAGTCGTGTATGGAGTTATTATATTATAAATGAATAGGTACTATATAAATTGTATATTACAATTATCATATATATTATAACTTCCACTCTCTCTCCCGGGAATGTCCAAATTTGCATTATTCGTTGTGTTTTCCATTTCCACTAATACATTTCAGTAGAATGACCGACATTTTAGACAGGTCTTTTTTTTTTATGTTACAAAATTTTTTGGAAATTTATTTGGTACTTTTCGGTTAGCCGGGCGCCAGTGTTTATATATACATATATATGTATATACATGTATGTATATATACATATATATTTACATATATATATGTGTGTATATATACAATATGTGTTTATGTATATATATGTATATTTACATATATGTATGTATATAAATATGTATATATAACACTGGCGCCCGGCTAACCGAAAAGTACCATTTATTTGTTCATGATTTTGTAGTACTTTCTTTCAAAACAGGGTCATTCCACGTCAAATCAACACACTGATTTTACCTCACCATCTCAGAATTTAATGAAAATTGGTAGAGAGTTTGCTTTCATGTAGACTAAGATAAATACCAAGCATTATTGAAATATATTAACCAGTTTGGGAATTACAGTCTTGTAAAGTTGCCAAAAATTGGTCAAAAATGCTACAACTGGACATTTTAAAATGCAAGTTGCAGCTTCCCTAATTAAGATACAGAGCTAGGATAAGTGTCATTATAAAGCATTTTGCATGACCTTTCAAATGACATACAACATCATAGAGGTTAAGTAGGAAAAAATATTTTGAAAATCAAATTCAAAATTTTAAATTTGAATATTTCAAAAAGTACACTTTCAAAAATTTTCAAAAAAATTTATAAAAGGGTTCAGACTGTTTTTAATAAGCAGAGTAAGTTTGAAAATGGGACAACAATGGGTTCATAGCTTTTTAACATTTCAAAAACTTGCATTCATTGAAAATTTCCTCCGTTATAGGTCTAACTACAATAAGTAGTTGCTATAATACTATAATTATTAAAAAAAAAATGTCACTTTTTCGGGACAAATTGGTTGCCATTTATAGTTCAGCCTTTAAACGGTTTAATGTATGAATAAAAAACTGCTGTGATTAAAAAGAAATTATTAGGCCTTATTTTGTTTTGTTTTTTTAAATGTTGTATTCAGTGATGGAAAATTTCAATAAATTGATGTTTTTGATTTGTTAAAAATCTATTAGTCCATTGCTGTCCCACTTTCATATTTACTGTACCGGTTAAAAACAGTCTGAACCCTTTTTTAAATTTTTTTGAAAATTTTCGAAAGTGTACTTTTTGAATTATTCAAATTTAAAATTTTGAATTTGATTTTCAAAATATTTTTTCCCACTTAACCTCTATATTGTTACATATCATTTGAAAAGTCATGAAAAGTGTTTTAAAATGACACCTTTTTCAGATCTGTATCTTAATTAGAGAAGCTGCAACTTGAATTTTAAAATGTCCTGTATGTGCATTTTTGACCAAATTTTGGCAACTTTTCAAGGTTGTAATTCTGGAATGGATTGATATATTTAAATAATACTTGGTATTTTTCTTAGTCTACATGAAAACAAACTCCTTACCAAATTTCATCAAATTCTGAGATGGTGAGGTAAAAAAATTGTCAATTTTGTGTTGATTTGACACGGAACGACCCAACACTGTATAAGGCTGAGTTTGCATAGATCTCTTAAATTCGTATGGTGAACGATTAAGAATGATTTATGGCAGTTTTTCAAGATAAAAGATATCTGTTTTCTTAAAATCTTTTCAACAGAGGAAGATTTTATGATGAGTTCATGGAAAAAAACATCCTGCTTCCATTGCTAAATGGGGGAGATATTCCTTGACAGTTTTATCATTTGTATGTAGGTTCAAAAGATACAAAGTGGCCATAATGCATATTTACTTAAAAAACTTTAATCTCATCCGAACAGTCATTGTTTTTGAATAGCAAATTTTACGTTTAGTTTTACTTAATAAACAGCCGGGTAGAGGAAGTTTTCTTTTTGTTGTTGTTAAATCCAGAAGGTATACCACATATACTTCCCACTACTAGCTAAAATAAACTCTGTAGTGCTACAATTCATTAAAGATCTTGGACTACAATGCTACCCAACCCTGTTTACTAGACCATGGGCCCTAAGGCTCTATGTAGCATTTGTCTTAGTCAGGTTATCAGCCCAATAAAATCTTCAGTGTAGGGCTGAATCTAGGAAAGAGCAAGTGGAGCATTTACCACGGTCACCAAAAGAAGATTTAATTCATCTTTCAGTATGGCCTGTACATATATAACATTATCAACTTTTGGGCAATTTTGCCCCCCCCCCCCCACTTACGATATCATACATTATCATTTCTAGAATCCTCCCCCCTTTATAATATCGCTATCAGTGTCTAATTTTTTTTTTTTTTTTTAATTTTTCCTTTCTTTTTCTTTTTGTACATTTGGAATGCTATATATTTATGTTTCACCTATTTTACAGATTTAAATGAAGAGAAGCCAATAAAGTATTAACTTTATACCAAATAGTACTTTATGGAAATACTTACAATCAAAGTATTTAATAATACCTTTTTGTTACATAATGCATTGACTTCTTGAACTTTTTTTCCTGTGCGGGATGGTGGTAAACAGAACTTCTTATCACCAAAATAGGTGGCCAATATTCTTTCCTATTTTTTTACTAGCAAATGTATTAAGAACAAGTATCATTTCAAACTTGGTTTTTCTAACAACACATTATATGCTCATATGGCAGAAGAATAGGAATGCCGAATGTTGAGATATTTCATATTTTGGAATAAAATGATTTTATAATTATTTAGTGTTTTTAATAATAACTTTGTATTGTCATAATAAAAATAGATAACAGACTATTTTGATGGAAAGAAAAAGCTACCTAAAAAAAAAAAAAATTTGGTTGGATCAAAAATTATAATGAAATCAAAAGACAACCCCCATCTCCCTAGAGATATCTTACGATATCGAGAGCCCCCCTCCCCCCCACCGTCCCCCTAAAGTGATAATGTTATTATATGGCATTCTCACAAAATTTTAACTTTCAGGAATAAAAATCTGGTGATATTAAACTTAATAAAATAATATTTTAACTGAGGTTTAAGTTAAACTTGTGAGTTTAGTTTTCCTTACCATTTTACCTCTCTAACTTTTTATTTTCTTCTAAATTTTTACTTATAATGAATTTGCATAGTATCCATATAACATTCAAGTGAGAAATAATAACAATGCAGTATTTTTAATACAAAATTTTGGTATAACATTGTCTTAAAGGGATGTTAAGGAAGGGACGGTAAGGAAAAAAAGTAGGACAGTAAGGACAGTTTAAATAAATAAACAGTTAAATTTAAAAAATCAAAAAACCCAACTGAACTAATTAATTATTTCTCATCAATGTTAACCTATTTTTTTTCAATTCCTACTATTAGCTCACACTCTTGCTATATATATCTTGTTCAAATTTTCAATCGTTAATAAAATACTTATTATTCATCCAATCAAGCTCAAATATTTTTTATTAAACTTGTAGTGGATGACGCTTGATGTTTATCCAGTTTTTTTCAATATTAATTCATTGATTAAATTAAATTAATTAATTTTCAATAATCAAGAGTCCCCTCTTCTGGATCAAGGTATTTTAAGACCGAGAGAGCCCTCTTCTTGATCAAGGCATTTTAAGCGCCATTCAAAAGGAAAAAAAGAATGGGAGAAAAAAAATTCTCTTATTGACCTAAGTAGGAATTAACTTTAAATATTTTTTTTATAATGTTTATATTACTTACCTATTTTTTTATTTATTTACTTGTATTGATGACTTTTAAATTGTGTTTAATTGTTAGTTCCTATCTATAAACACTGTTTTGATGAGGTCTATAGATGTCTATGATGGTTAGAGTTGCAGTAAAGCTAGAGATCCTACCTACACGACTTCCAGGTTGTATAATATTTTAACGGAGCTTCTGACTGTAAAATAGTCAATGAAACATCAGCTTCATTTTGAAAGACCTATGCAATGATATGCGACTCAATAGGGTGAATACATTTTTTTTCATCCCTACTGCCATTTTGTATTTTATGGCCGCCATTTTGAATTTATAAAAATAAAACCTAGCCTATAACCATCGGGTCGTTAAGACGAATTGATAGAGACCTCATTCATTAAAATCCATCCAGCCATTGGGATGTTTCGAGGGTATAAAGAAATCCACATACACAGATACGCATGAAACACATAAGCCCTTCTTTTCAGTTGGGTAAAAAAGGGATGGTAAGGAAAATTACCAACTATTTTTAGGCAAATCATGCTAAGACTAAGTGATAGCTACAATGTTCATTGATTTTTAGCAACAGTTATTTACATTGGATTAAATAATACTAAAAAAAAAATAATTTACCACGAAAAGTGCAGGAATAAACCTTGGGGAGGCAAGACTACCAATAAAGCCAGGATGCTTGAAATTGATATTTAAATTCTGCAGTAAATTCCCTACCAAAGAATTTTAGCCATTCTTTCTCTAGCATACTTCTGCATGAGAAAAAATTTGAAACAAATTCTGTGGCTGCATTTGAAGTGTTTTTCTGTATAATTTTAGCAAGAGGGGGCCGTAAGGAATCTAAAATCCAGGGACAGAGAGTTAAAAAAATAATAACAACCATAAAAATGTGTGCAGATTAATTTTTTGCTACATATTTATATAAAAAATAGTCCCAGTTTCGGAAAAAAATTACATCAAATTACTTTTATTGAAACAATTTTATACAGACAGCTCCAAACTTAAAAATCGCCATCAGGGACATGGGATGGTAAGGAATTTCGGGGTATATTTGGACCCCCAACATTGTCCAAAACTTATTTATCTCATTAATATTGTTATACAATCATGCATTGGAATGTTTTCCAACATAAGAAATGAAGAATATGTACTAAAAAAAAATTATTATTCAGGGACTTAAAAGTCAAAATTATGTGAGAATGCCTCATATGTACAGCCCTGATCAAAAAAAAAAAAAAAAAAAAAAAAAAAAAATTAACAGAAAAAGTCATGCAATTGCAATTGGACAACCCAAAGTAAAATGGTATTCATTGATTTCATACGATCTTTCCTTTAAACAGGAACAGTTTTTCCATTTGCTGACCACGTAGAAGTACTAAAATAATATTTGATTGATAAATTGAATTCATCCAAGGCACAGTGTACCCGTTATCCAGAATTCCAAAATCTGGAAAGACCTGAAATCTGGATAAAAAAAACTTATTCGAAAATTTTGAAAATTTTTACTGAAATTTTTGGAAAATTTTACAGATTCATAATTTTTTTTCAGTCGATTGTGTTTCAATGTGTAATTATTAAAATATGTTAGTTCAGTGGAGGGGGTGCACGCCCCTCCCCTTCCCCCCATCCCCCCGAAATTAGAAAAAAAATCCTTTTTCTCTCAAATTTTAGTTTAAAATTAATTTATATTACAATTCGTTAGAAAAAAAAAATCGCCAGATATTTCACCAGGGGTGATTTTCTTCTGAATTTTCTGAAAATTTTAGGCATTCCATTCCGAAAGTTTTAAAAAATTGGTCTTCAGTCTGAAAATTTTCAGACACCAAAAGTATCGCAAATTGCAACATAATATGGTGGCCGAAAAAAAAATCAATTACGTCTATCGTTCGCAGGAAAAATTGACAACTTCGTCAAAGGATCATAGAAAAAAAACGCAAATTTTGTCAAAGAATTGCAGAAAAAATGTGAATTTCTGCAAAAGACTGCAAAAAAAATGCAAATTTTGTCAAGTGATCGTGAAAAAAATTAAGTCAAAGGCTTGCAAAAAAAAAAAAAAGAAAATTTTGTCAAAGGATCGCAAAATAAAAAAAAACGCGAATTTTGCCAAAGAATTGCAAAAAAAAAAAAAAAAAAAAGCGAATTTCTTGAGGACTCAAAATCCAGAAAGCCTTCGGTCCCAAGGATTAAGGATAATAAATCCTGTACTGTACTTGCAAGATCAATACACTGTCCTTACCAAGTTTGAATTGGTTCAGTATTTTCAACGCTATCATGATGACAAGTTTTGCATATATTTTTTTACTTTGTGTATCCTTGTAAACAAACTAAAACAGCTACATACCAGTGATGGGATTCAAATAATATAACAACCGGTTTTCTGACTGAAGGATTTTTGATGTAATAAGAGGAAATGAAAATGAAGCATCACACATAGATTATGAAGCACTTTCCATTATTATGAGAACATTGCTTAAACACTTTGATCTTTTTGGTTTAGTGGGGGAAAAAATCCTGAAACATGTTTCTCTATAAAAGGACATAATTTATTTACTAAATATTAGGCAGTCATGAAATTCTGATCAAAATTTCTATCAGAAAATGTATTAAAACAGTATAATACAATAAGGATAATACAAAAATATCATAAATGTAATATTAAGTACCAACCCATGCCCATGATCTATCAGTTAGGTGTTAAAAATACTAAATGTAGGAAGATTTTGTAAGAAGCAAGAAGTACTGCCGAAGCCTCTAATCTCGTGAGAATACTAGCTCAATGAATGTCAAGCATTATGCCCTTGCTTTGGTGATAAATGATTGTAATTTCTTCAAAGTTAATCTCCATAAATCAGCTGTTGAGAATTTTAGGTGCTTGATTTCTGAATTTTTTTTATGCTTGTTTTATGTTAGGTTTTGTGACCAAGATTGCAAATTTCCCTTAGATATTTGTCAATGTCGTCTTCTATAATTAGTTCCAAGTGACTCTAAAATTAATTTTGTAGTAACAGTAATGCGCACATGAAGAAGATATATCTGAAAAATTTGTGTCAATAATAAAATTCAGATCAGTTTAAAAACATCTTTTAAAAACCTTTCATACAATAACTGCCCATGGATAACAATTGCCTATAGTACACATCAGCACACTATACATTTTCGAATTGATACTAGCAAAAATAGATTCGAATTAATTTGGGTATCCTGTACTGAAAATAACTTTATATTTATTATGTTGAAAAGTTTTAAAAGGTAGAGTATATTATTTCATATAGTCAACTTAAATAAAACAATAAAGGATGTATAAAAGACTGGTTTATAGTATAGAAAACAGTTTTAAAATATTAAATAGCTTGTGTTATTTGAGACATTTACATGTAGTTTTATAATATGTGTCCTCACTTTCAGTTTTCTTTGTCTTTACTCGAACATCCTCAGACTTGTGCTTCTTTCTTAACATGCATTCATTATAAAAGAAGGAACCCATTCTTTTAGAGGTTTTTAGACTAATCACCATTATGTTTGATACTTTAGAAATAGTTAGTCAACTTCTCTTCTCTGGTCATATTATCTTTATATTTTAAAATCCCTTTTCCATATCTACTGAACTTGCAGTATTATTGTTCTGAAAGTATTTTTACAATTTTTAATACTTTCAAAAACTCAGTATTTATAGAAAAATATTTAAAATAGGGTAAAAGAAACCTCGATAATCATTAATATGACACCGGTAATCAAAATTAAAGGATAATGAGAAAAAATATGCTCTCACTTAATGTTGCAACCAATGCCCAATGCTGCAATTATTTATGTTAATTAAATACAACGCAAAATTGCATTTCTGCACATACGTTAGCAACGAAAATATGCAAATTCGGTCATTAACAATGTGGTGCGCAATGGACGCATGTTGGAATTCTGGTCTGTAGTGTTGTTTAAAGTGAATGTGGTGTCTGTGAGTGATCAGTATTAATTAGTTATGGCTCAAAGGTATCTTTTAAGTGAAAGTTAAAAGTGGCAAATAATTGGTAGAATCGAGGGAGGTCAAACACAAATAGAGGTCACCCAAAATTTGAATATTGCTTAAAGTGCCATATCAAGAGCTTGGAGACGCTTTTTAAGCACTGGATCCGTTGATAGACAGCTTGGTAAAGGGCGACCAAGATCAACAACTGCATCCGAAGACCATTTTCTGTCATTGTCGGCTTGAAGAAACCGCGAAGCGACTGCAAGAGATTTGGTTTTAGACCTTCGGGCTGACACGGGAACTCGAATGAGCCATTCTACTGCTGCACGAAGGCTTAACAAGTGTTGAATGTATGCGAGAAAACTATAGTTTGTGCCCCACTCACTCCCGTTTAAACTGGTGCCGTCTTGATGTCCAAAGCAGCCAAGAAGACCGGGCCCAAGTATTGTTTACTGACGAGTCCATATATAGTCTGAACACTGATTCTAGACATATTTCGATCCGAAGAGAGCAAGGAACACGCAACTTGCCTTCCCTCGTCTGTGAAATACCCTGTTTCCGCGAATGCGGTTTAATGGTTTGGGAGGAGGGGGGGGGGGAAATCATGACAAATGGCAGCACCAAACTGCATATCTTTCAAGGTGGTTCTGTAACCGCTTGGAGATATGTGGAGGAAGTATTGGAACCCCAAGTTAGACTGTTTAAGGGTGCTGTTTGGCCCAGAGTTTTTGCTAATGGGTGACAACGCTCAGCCGCATCGAGCATGTGTGGTTTCAGAATACTTAAAAACAGAAGATATCACTCGAATGGATTGTCCTCCTTACTCATCCGACTTGGGGGGGGGGCTTCAAAATTCATGCATGTCCCGGGTGAAAAAAATCTTTGTTTTGACCCTGACTCAATGTTTAGCTCCCAAGCAAGTTTACTCATTTTATTGACCGAGAACATTGCCAAATCCGGAGTCGAGCTCTGGCCCTGTAGCATGGTAGTGTTGCGCGCTGACCACTAAGTTACTGAGCTTCCACACAGTCTTGCACTTATTCAGTCTGTATAATTCAATTTTAAACACAGGCTAAAAATATCTTCAGATATATTTATAATGTTATTTTATCATACAATATGAAAACATGTTAAAAATCTCACTTTTCTTTTTTTAACATTATACTATTTATATTATTTTGTAAAAAGTATGAGTTGAGTAGTACAAAAGACAACCATGGACTACTCTTATTAACTGTTGGTTTAAAAAAAAAAAAAAAAAAAAAAAAATACAAGATTTTTTTTACATTGTTTCTCATGTGTTAAACTAATTTAATAAAAGTTATTACCTTCACCAGAACTTCACAGAAGTTACTACCTTACTTGCTACCAGGGCTGCTGAGTCGGTGGGGAAAATGGCCGATTCAGACTGTGGGCAGGCTATTAGTGTTGCCTTTTGGTTTAAATAATGATGGAATATAAGAAAAATAAAGCTAAACTCTTACTATTTCGGCATTGATTCTCTGTTTAGGGCTTCAAAGAAAAAAAAATATATTTTTTCTGCTTTATTAATTTTACAATTTCACGCCCTCAAACTCGAAAAATCCAACTATTGAAGTCTAAAGAACACAAAATGGAAATTTTACTACTTTGGATTTGAGGAGTGAGAAGAAAAAATGAAATCGTTACAATTTAGTTGTTTATTTTGCTGTGTCCTCCAGACTGGAATAATTTCTATGGAAAGAAGGAAAAAAATAGATGAAAATTTTATTATTTTCGGAAATAATTCTGATTCTGTGGATTCTAATGAGAAAATAAAACTAGTTGGATGTGCCAATCCCTAAACTTTCTTTTATCTCATACATCTTAATATTTCAAAAGTTAGTTAAAGATGTTAATACTGCAATATTATTTGTTCAATACTATATCAACTTTGATTTTCATCTTAAATTTTTGCTTCAGTCAATTAATTGGAGTAAAAACAAGTTAATCTCAATCATGATATATATTAAAGTCAATAGTTTTTCGCTATTCTATTGTGCATCAGCTGTTTGCAAATAGCCGGTTTAGCTAGACGCAAGTTCTGTCGCTGCACGAGACGCCGAGCCAAGGAAAACCGAGAAAATTATACGAAACTTGCTATTACAGTGCCCCTTTCCGGCAGAATATTTCCAAATTCAATGAGGACCTGCTGGCCATAGCCAAAAAGGTACACAAAAAATTTGGTTTAATTCTATTCATAACTTTATACACTTTTCGATGGTAAAATAAAGAAAATGACACAAAAATCGCTGTTACAGCAAGCTCTTTTGCCTCCAATAATCGCTCAAATTTATAACAGAGTTTATTCTAGGATCAAGGGCAGGCAGGGTGCACTTTGCCATAAAAGGGCACTTCAAAGAAAAAGAGGGGCACACTCATGAATTATAAAAAAATAGTCTAGTGTTTGTGTGTGTGTGTGTGTACATATATATGTAAAATAAGACAGTTTAACCCTTTACTCTCTTATGTTTAGTGGACTTGGACGAACTGATGACCACTTTTTGTACAGGGATCTCAGTAGTCGCCTTTTTAGCTACCACTATTTCTAAACAATAATATTCATGGTAATTTACATTGCAAATGTTGTGGAAATTTACCACAGAGATTATTGTTTAGAAATTGTAGTAGCCAAAAAAGGTGACCACTAAATTCACTGTACCGGCCATTAACATGCAAAGTTACACTCAACAAATAAGTGCAAAATGTTAAATAGTAGAATTTACAACATATGTGACATACCTTTTATCATTAGCATAAAGATTTTATTCTTAAATCAAATCAGATGATTAGTCATAAATCCATAATACAGGGTCCGTACACATTTCATTAAATAAAAATCAAAGAAGTTTAAGGACCTACAAATTGAATAAACTATTTAATATGCATTTTTCGTTGAACGGTTTAATTTTTGTAAATGCAAGTTTTAAATTTTCAAATGCCAAGGGGTGTGGGGATTTTGGCAAGTGGCAGTAGAAAGTTAGAAGACTATTACTACATATAGCAAACATTCTACCGGCTCTAAGGGTGATTCTGTGTAAAAAAAAAAAAAAAAAAATCTGAAATTCACAGCAAATTTTCAGAAAGATTACAGCAGAGAGGGGGGTGTTCCACTCCCGGCACTAATTACGTGTTTTTTTTTTTTCGTTCCCCCCTTTGACAAAATTTGCGTTTTTTCGCGATCTTTTGACGAAATTTGCCGTTTTTTCGCGATCTTTTGATGAAATTTGCCGTTTTTCGCAATCTTTTGACGAAATTTGCAGTTTTCACGATGTTTTGAGGAAATGTGAGGTTTTTTTCGCGATGCGGTCTAATGACGAATTTTGCCGGTTTTTCGCGATCTTTTAACGAAATTTGCCGTTTTTCCGCGATCTTTTGACAAAATTTGCTGTTTTTTCGCGATCTTTTGGCGAAATTGTGCAATTTTTCGACAAAATTTGCCGTTTTTTTCACAATCCTTTGACAAAAATTGCAGTTTTTTTCGCGTTCCTTTACGAAATTTGCATTTTTTTGCGCGATTCTTTGAAGAAATTAGCTTTTTTTCGTGATCCCTTTACGAAATTCGCGATCCTCTGACGAAATCCGCGTTTTTCCTGCGATCCTTTGACGAAATTGGCGATTTTTATTCGAACGATTGACGAAATTGATCTTTTTCGGCGATCATTTGTCGAAATTCGTGATACATTTTATGTTTGGATTTATGACCGATTTTTTTAATTTTCGGAAATGACTGTTTCAATTTTTCGGAAAATTTGGAACAGAATCACCCCTGTGCAATCCTTTGACAAAATCTGCTATTTTTTCGTGACTCTGTTACGAAAATCGTGTTTTTCCGCGATATTATGACGAAATGTGGTGCTTTTTTTCCAAGATTTTTTTTTTACAAAATTCGCTATTTTTTCGTTATCTTTTGACGAAATTTGTGCTTCTTTTCGCGATTCTTTGACGAATTTCGGCTTTTTCTCGCGATTTTTTGACGAAATTCGCTAACTTTTAGCGACCTTGTTATGAAAATAGTGTTTTTTCTGCGATATTGTGACGAAATGTATCGCTTTTTTCGTGATCCTTTGACGAAATTCGGCTTTTTTCCGTGATTTTTTGACTTTGCTTTTTTTCGCAATCCTTTGATGAAATCCGCTATTTTTTCGTGACCCTGTTACGAAAATCATGTTTTTTCGCAATATTGTGACGAAATGTGCTGCTTTTTTCAAGATCCTTTGGCAAAGTTCGGCTTTTTTCTGCGATTTTTTAACGAAATTACGTGTCTCACGGGGTGAGTAAGAGCTATTTATTTGCATGCCGTCTCCGATTTTTCGTGTAATTTACGCGCTATAGCGTGTCCGGAACATCGTTGATGTTTACAAATAGTTGACAGTTTGATGGGATGAAATTTATTTAAAGGGCTTTTTTTTCGGCCAATTTTTTGAGTGATAAGGGCTCGCGGGGCTTTAGGGCAGTAGGGGCATCAGGGCGGCAAATTTTGTAAAGAAGGGCAGGCGGGGCGGCCCGTCCCTCAAAAAATGTCTAGAATGAACTCTGTTTATAATTTTTGCATTACCTCCGGTAAAAGCTGAAATTTTAAGGCCTGTCTTGTAAAAAGTTTGGCCATGCCTTTGTATTTATTCTCACCCCAGTCATGCCCATTCTAAATTGTTCTTATTTTATCGGTGTAATTTCATTTTTTCAAATTTGTTATATTGGACTTATCAGCCTGCTCAAATTTTTTATTCAATCTGATCCGGTGCATTAATATAAATTGTCTTAATTCTACTTACACTTGTTTGAAAAGTTTCCTTCATTTTCTGGTCATTGTGTCCTTGCAGACCTTTGTACCTCGGGTTCTATCCACAAACCTCAAAAATACGAGGGGAAGTACTTATATACTAAATATAAAAGATTTACTACAGTTATGAATTAAAACAGTTTTCATCTACTCTGTACACAGGTCAGTACCCTGTACTTACTCTGTACCTATCCATGTATCTACTTTGTACACTGAAGTAAATTAGTATCTTTAACTTGAGTAGCCTGATATAGTCCATAAATAACAATAATAATTCATTTTATCGATTTAAAATTACATATCTTTAATTTAACTTTAAAATGTCTAACAGAAAATCTGGAGTCGGAGTCTGCTTGTTTTTTAACGGCTCCGACTCTTTTTCTCAAAAATGAGTCTGACTCCGACTCCGCAGCCCTGCTTGCTACCAGTTTTATCATTACTATTGAATTGTTTCTGAATATATATGTAAAAAATTTTTTTTAGAAATACTGCAATTTCTGTATGCTAAACAGCATATTTCTTTCATGATTTGTATTCCCAGAGATGTGATGTTTCTAGATCTATTTGTGTAATGTTTCTTTAAATAGTAAAAATAATTATAGTCGAATATCATTTGAGTCTAGAACTGTATTTTTCATCCTTCATCTCACAGCACTCTTGAATGCATAATTGAGCTTTTATGGTCTGTGAGTACCCAGGATTTTGTTTCAGTGTGAAATGGAAGGTTGAGGTGTTATGGAAATTGGCTGTATTGTGTCCAAAGTTTAGCACTAAATACAGATTTTGCTGAGAAATGGTGTTCTGTAGCCTCACAGCTACACTCCTCTCCTTCTGGATATGCCACTGTACCACAAATTATAATGTTTGACAGTAGAACCTCTTTTATTCGAAACTCTCGGTTAACCAAAATCCATTTTTAAAGCTTTTCTTATTTATTTATTTATTTTTACTATCACATTTCTTGTGTGCAAAATCCATTTTGAAAGACTTTTTTTTCTTTCTTTTTTAAACTATCATATTCCTTGTGTGCAAGCGGCCCTTTCCAAACTACGAGTACATATAAATATTTTCGATCCTCTTTCTTAAAGTTCTTTTGAATTTAACTTGAGCTCCCGTAAGCTGCAGAGTGGAACGAAGAAAACGAACAAATGAGAAATTCTGAAGTTTTTGAATGTTTTGCAAAGGATTTGGCATGACAGGAGCAGCAGAAAGACTGTGATACTGGTGAACTAATAACATTAAAAAACTCCGTGCTAGAGTTTCAAAGCAAAGGGAATCGAAACCGCAACAAACAAAACATCTTTTTAAACTCTTGTGATGTATGTAAAGGTACTTAATTTCAAAATTAAAATTCAGGTAATTTATTCTTGTTGCTATTTTTCTATTGCTTTATTTTTATTAAGCACTTGTTACCACAATAAAAAATATTGCATATATTTCTCCTTAATCTTAAAATGGAATCATTCTCGATTATCCAAAATATTTGATTTTCCGAAAGAGGGTCGGTCCCAATTACTTCGGATAATCGAGGTTATACTGTATTTACAAAATTATAATGATAATTATTCTGCACAGGTCCTTGTGGCTACTACCGTGAGATTGCATCATATAAGATATGTGTCATAACCGCTATTATAGTGAGATCTAATCTTGCAGCATGTTTCGAGTCATGTGAATAATAGTGTGCCCATCATTGTTTGTCACTAGCTCAGGTGCACCCCTACTTACTGAAAGGTTGGACAGGCCTGCTATAAAATATATTATTTCATAACCAGTGGTGTAGTCGTAAAAAGAACAGAGGCTATACGCTCTAAGCAGAGGGCATACGCTGAAGGCAGAGCGTATACCCTAGAGTATATATACTACAGCTTTCTTGAGAAACAGAGGGTATACGGTGTTCCTTAAAAATATCCAGAGGATATACGGCGTATACCCCCGTATACCCCCCACTACACCCCTGTTCATAATTTATTTCTTTTCCTCATTCTAGCTCGAACTTCAAGTGTACAGACTTTTGATTCTTTGGATTTTACAAGATATTCTGATGATGGTGAAAGACAAGTTGATGAACGTGTAGCAGGTTAATGAAAATTTAATTTAACATTCAGTATGTGTGTTTAAAAACTAAAAAAGAGTGCATGATTGTAAGTTTAAGAAAAAACCTATTTTTTTTATGTTACTCTTTATTTTTTATTTATTTTATTTTCTGCATTTTATTGTTTAAAATATTTCATTGTTGCAGTTTCACAGCTAGTTTAGTGAGTGAAGTTTGATGCATAATTAAATCCACTGTTGTTGTAACTGGTATAGGGGTCAAATAGGATATCAATTTTTAACTGTTCTAAAATCAAATGATTCACCAGTTTCCTGGGATTTACATGTAAAATGCTAGTAAACGTGAACCCTTTCTAATATACAATTGTGAAAAAAAAAAAAAAAAAAAAAAAAAATTGTAGACATTTGCACCGGGATAAGGGAAAAGTAATGAAACTACAGTAAACTCTCTGTAAGGCGGACTCTGTGTAAGACGGAAATCTGTCTAACTCGGAAAGATTTTCAAGTCCCTGTGAATCCATAGACATAGAGTAAAATTTGTCTAAGGTGGAATATTGTCTACTGCGGAAAATTTTCTTGATCCCGATCGCTTCCGCCTTAGACAGAGTTTACTGTAGTTTATTTTCATTGATATTTTAATACAGTAGACTCCCTCAAATCCATACAGCTTGGGACCAGAGGTTGTGTAGATTTTAGAATTTTGTGGATTTCAGGTCACGGTTTTGTTTACATTTTTAAACTGCAATTTGAAGGTAATAATGCACTCAAAATTATAATGAATGCTTACAATAAAGTAAAATTTTAAAATAATTAAATAAAATAATAAAATTTAAGAGGAAAAAAATGATTAAAATATTAAAAGTAAAGGCCAAGTAATTTATTAACAATGCATAACTAAATATGCATAATAATGATGAGATAAATCTTTCTTGAATTATTCAATGAAACTTGCCTCATAAAAATATACTAGTAATTTGCACCAAAATTGTAAAATAACGAAATTTTATTTTATGTTTAGCCAGTGTTGTTTATGACGGTCAATTATCTACACAAGGGATATGACCCTGACTTAACAACTCAAAAAGCTTGGTTAATACATAAATGTGTTTGATAAAAAAGTTGCAATCGCCACTGATACCAGAGCTATCTTTAATTCATTCAGAAATAAACTAATGAAAAAATCGTGAATTTTCTTGCTACATCTTAACTGTACGTTTCACTGTTTACATCTGCAATTGCAGATTTTAGGTGTTTGCAGATTTTAGGGAGTCTACTGTATTGACTGTAATTATTTCTGTTAGAGAATTATATCTATTTATTTTACATATTCTACTTCAATATGAGTTTTAAAGATTAAAGAGTTATTAAAAAAAAGGTAATTTTAAAAACTAATGCATTTAATTTTTCTCCTTATTATATTGCAACTGCCTAATTCTCTTTCACCCCTTTCTCCTTACTGTAAACATATTTTATTTAATTTTCAGTAGCTTTTCATATGTTTTAAATAATAATTGCTTTATTCGATTTAAAATAAAACTGAAAAATTTTAGTTGTATGAAAAAGTGTTCACTCTAGAACAAAACAAGTTGAAAATTGCACATCAAACGTAGCAAATGAGGTGCGTTCATACTGTAACTAGTTTTATAAATATTCAAATCCTGGCGCAAATAGCTGTTGCACTCTTTTGCAAAAATGCATCAATAAAAAAAAACTATTATGATTATATATATTAAATTCAGTGATACGGAAATTATATAAATCCATCTTTAAAATGACATAATCACCATGGCACCCTAGAATCAATACCTGTCATGGGATATCATTGAATAATTACATATAATATGATTTAATAGAATGAAGAAAACTTTTATTAATATCTTTTTGAGTTTTGATTTGATTTTCATAAAATTTGAAATGACTCGACAAAATTCTGCAACGATTCTATATATTAAATTTCAAACCATTCTGTTAGGTAGTTTTTGCACTGTTATATATGGACAGAAAAACAGACGGTGACTAATAGGTACTACATATTTATATAATTATGAAAGCTTCTAAAAAAGGCAGGTTGTTTAGCCACTAAAAAGTACCGTAGTTCAGTAGAAAAGAGCATTATTTCAATAGAAAATTAACTTAGTAATGATTTTTTTTTTTTAAATAATTCAAATGTATGATAAACAAGATAAAATTAATTTCAAATAACTTTATAAATTATAAGTAAACTTGCTGTGTGGTAATTCCATTTGTTGCAGTTACATTTCATGAGATCTTTTGATTTCTTGAGGGAAAAAGAAATCTAATATTGTACAAATAAATAAATAAAAAGAAAAACTAATTTTGTTAAATATTAAACTTCAAATTAGAAATCATATTTACACTGTAGGTAATTGTGAAGAGTACATTTTACTGATTACTTGATTTTTGATGCAAAATGTTATTTCTTAAATGTATATTATTCTTTTAAAATTGGGTTTTTAATTTTAAAGCTGGTGAAATGAAAATGATAGCACTTTGATAAACTTAAAATATTTTAGTTTTCTGAATTAAAATAAATGCTTTACAAGAAAAGAATTTATCAATTTTACCCAATAAATCTTTCTACTTTTAGTTCCCTTGTGAAACATTTTAACTGCCATCATTGAAAAATAAGTATTAAAATAGTACATGTTTATTCTTTAAATTCAATTCTTGGGAATAGGTGGCGATAACTATCCACCCAAACGCAAGAATCTTGCTCCTTAGTTGAATGTAACGATGAAAATAAGGAAATATGTTACAAATTAATTAGATTTCTGAATCATGTCTGTTATAACACACTCAGATCCTTAAAAGTAAGAGTACCCAATTTCCAATTCTTCATCATATTCTTGGAGAAGTTTATGTGAAAAGTATTAATACTGTCATATTTTAATGTATACAAAGTAGTTTTGTATCCTTATAACTATTATGCATATTAAATTCAAAATAACTTTTGTCTCTTTTCTTTCAGTTTTAGAATTTGAATTGAGAAAAGCAAAAGAAACAATTAAGGCTTTAAGAACTAATCTTACAGTTGCAACAGGTTAGTTATGTGTTATCTTATTTTTAGAATAATTTGTAAATATATATAAATGATTAAATTTTGTAATAATTTTGTAAGGTAAAACATGATTTTCTCTTCTGCGTTTTTTAGAATCTGATCCAAATACTCCAACTACTTCTGCCCTAAAATCTGTTGCCCAAGAAGCTCTTAAACCACATGAAAAAAGAGCTTTAAATTTTCTGGTGAATGAATACCTTTTGAGTAATTCATATAAATTAACCTCAATAACACTTTCGGATGAAAATGATGACCAGGTAACAATTTTCTGACAGTGTATTTATTTTAATAGTATGTATTCTTTCATCAATATTCATAAGATATGAATTGTAAAATAGTTTTTCTTTCCAATTTTATTCATTCTTATATACTTAATAAATCTTTGTACATTTTTGCATTTATAATTTTATTATCTTAGCCATTGCTTATATTTTCTAAAATAATTGTAAGTATTATTCAAAAAGCATAAAAATAAATTTTCATTTGTTATAATATTATATTATGGCAGTTGTTGCCTTTTTAGCAGGACATTGAGCTAAAATATTTTTTCCTTCCAGTTATCATCCCAGTTAAAATATGATTCAGTTCAAGTTTTTGTTCCCTTAAAAATAAGTTTTTGTTACGGTTTCAGATCCATTAGAAATAAGTTTTCAATTCAATTCCAGCTCAAAGCCCTGTTACAATAAATCAGCAAAAGATATCTTACACTTAACTTAATATAGAATATCATCATACCAGAACCAGATTATTAAATTCTAATTTACTTTTCCCCTTAGGCTTTTTTTCTATAATTTTATAAAATTCTTGTTTTAGCATAGAAGGTCAAACATTTTCCTGCAAATTACTTCCTTCTTAACCTTGATGACAGTCCTACATCCTGCTTCAAAAACATATGCATTCATGAAATTGAAAGGGATTCGATATTCGGTTCATTCTTTGGATACATATCAGTTAATATGACACTGTGTTCATTCATATATCTTAGTTAATAACCATTTCTATTATGTTTGGAAGTTTAACTAGTTTCAGTAGAGTAAAATCTGCTAATACAGAATCTCAGGGGGTGGAAACAAATTCTTTTGTAAACAGGTTTCAATCTTAAGTGGTATGTATTCCTTTTATTCAAGTTATGAAATTTTGCTGTTATAGGGAGATGCTGCTTTGACACGTTGTACTGCATGTAAAAGTGTGATATTCATAAGTTGAAGATTAAAAGTAGTTGATATCAATGGCTTGTGTTTTAATTTATCTTTTAAATACATAAAATCTATGAAAGCTAAATTCTGAGGGACTGCGAAAAAATTGTTTTAGACTTTCTTTGCCTTCGAAAATATATTTTTACAGTATTTCTTCCAGCAGGATCTTGCATTTTTTTCAAACACAAGATTCCGTTATAGACAGATTCCATTTTCACAGGTTGTTGAAATTTTATAAAAATAATTTTTTTAAATAAAAATGTTCTTGGGCATATATTACCAAACCATTGTAACAGTCTAACAGCCATAGAGAAAAAAAATGGCCTTACCTTATTTAAAAAATAATAATTATATAATTAAAAGATGGCTATAATTAGTGTATGATAGGGGCGCACAACCTTTTTAAGAGAAGGGCCACTTACAAAAATGCCTGGGTTGTTGAGGGCCACATCAGTAACACAGAGATATTTCTATTTCGGGGAGGTGGGGAGATCTGTGGCCTATAAAAAACATGGTTTCAGAGGAGTGACAGTTTTACCCCTTTAGGTTCCCCTATCCAGTCAACAGACCATACCCAATGCAATTGGCAAGGACAATTTATGTTTGTATATATAACAGAAATATAGCAAAGATTATTTTCAAGGAGTGAAAATATTCGTTGACTTTATTCTGGGGGATTAAATTTTGCTTCATTAAAAGTGCTAAAAAACAAATATATGCATGAAAGTGGCTAGTGCCGAAAAATATTTGAACTTTATGAACGAAGTTAAATTGATGAAACTCAATTTTTCTGACGAAATTTTAAATTTTTTCTCGTGGCAAATTGTCGAAATTCACAACTTTTCCTCGCAATAAACTGCCAAAACTCGCAATTTTACCGTAGCCGATCGACGAAATTTGCAATTTTTTCGCACTTAATCGACAAAATTCAAGATTTTACCTCTGCCCGATCAACGAAATTTGCGATTTTTTTTTTTTCGTGCCCGATCGACAAATTTCGTAATTTTTCTGTGCTCTATTGACAAAATTCATGATTTTTCCGTGCCTGTCGACAGAACTCGCAGTTTTTTCGTGCCTGGTAGACGAAATTCGCTATTTTACCGCGCCCAGTCAAAGAAATTCGCGATTCTTAACTGACTGAAACCCTTGGCAAATTGGCAAAATTCGCGACTTTTTCTCGCGATAAACTGACGAAACTCACGATTTTTCTGCAGCCGATCAACGAATTCGCGATTTTCCTGTTCCCGACCAACGAAATTCACAATTTTTCCATGCCCGGACGACAAAACTCTCAATTTTTCTGCACCCGATTGATGAAACTCGCAATTTTTCCATGCCCGATCAGCGAAATTCACATATCTTAAATGACTGATGAAATTTGCAATTTTCCTGCATCAATTTGCCAAAATTCACGACTTTTTCTTGCGATAAACTGATGAAACTCTTGACATTTCGTGCGGCCGACGAAACACTCGACTTTTCTGCGCACAATCGGCAAAACGCGCTATTTTCTGCCCCGATTGATGAAACTCACGGTTTTTCTGCGTCCGATTGATGAAACTCTTGATTTAACCGCACATGATCGACGAAACTCTTGATTTAACCGCACATGATCGACGAAACTCGGGATTTTTCCACGCCCGATTGACGAAATTTGATTTTTACGCACTCAGCCAATGAAATTCACAATTTTCTCGTGGCAAATCTGCGAAATTCACGACTTTTTCTCGTGATAAACTGACGAAACTCACGATTTTCCCACACTCAATCAACAAAATTTGCAACTTTTTCACATGCGATTTTTCTGCTCCCGATCGATGAAATTCGAGGTATTTTTCGACTAGCGACTGATGAAATTAGCAACTCGGGAACTTCCCATATTGATACAAATGGTATAGGCAGGGCGATTAATAAAATCCGCGATTTTTAACTGACTGACGAAATTTGCAACTGTTTTCCGCGGCAAATTGATGAAATTCAAGATTTTTTTCCTGCAACATATGATCAAAAATTGCAATGTTTTCCAATTATAAATTGACAAAATTCACGGGCCACTTGTTAACCCATCGCAGGCCACATGTTGTACATCCCTAGTGTATGATATTAGAAGATAAATTAATGTAGTTATTAATGAATAAATTATTTAATGTAAATAATTATGATTAAAAAAATGGTATTGTAACAGACAAATTACCATGCTTTTCAGATACCTTAATGTTTATCTATATATTATATAACCCTTTAAGACCCGGAACATTTTCATATTTAAATATTACATTCTTCTGGTATTAACTCTATACTGACCCTAATGACACTTAAAAAAATAATTAAAAAATTTTTCGTCACCCCCTGGAGCGTGGAGAGTACCCGCACGAACGTGCGGGTTGGGCTTTTTCTGAGAAAGCCACACCTGCACGATCGTACGGGTTGAGCTTTTCCTGTGAAAGCATTATTTATAAGATGATTTGGGAAGTATTGGCTGAAATACTGCAATGGAAATCCTTACTGGCTCTAAAAGTCTAAAAAAGAAGAAAAAAAATTAATATTCGAGATGTACTTATCGACTTCAAAAAATTCATATTTTAATTAATTTAAAAATGTTTGCCATATTTTTAAAGCTTTTTTATAATATCGTTTTTATTTTTTCTATAAGTCTATAACTTTTTTAAATTAAAATTTAAGAAATGAAAGACATGCCTGCGATTGCGTCAAATCTAGGATGAGTTACAGAAATGAACTTCTTAACATCCTACTTGTATTGTTTTTTATTTTTATTTTTTCATTCTATTTGGTTTGGATATAGAACTTTGGGGAATGAGTTCAGAAGACTTTGATGAGGAAGAATGATCCAAAATTCTCATTTCTTTAGAAATATTTGTAAATTTTTCTTCATCGAGCTCATCTGAACTTGACTATCATTATAATAAATCTGTTTCAAATGTTTTGTCCGCAACCTCGTCATCATCCGAGAGATCACTAAATTCAGAGTCTGATTTATTCATTAATTGCAATATTTCTTCTTGTATGAGAATTCTTTTCGGTTTAGACATCTGCAAAAGTGTTTTATTTTGCTTTGTTAAAAGTTAACAAAGTATTCCATAAAAAATAATAGAATGTATTAGAAATTTTTATTAATTGAAAAGAAAAAAAAAGTAAAAATTAATTGAAAAACAAAAAAGAAAAAATAATTCATCCATGACAACACCCAAGAAAAAATTATGTCATTAATTATATAATAACATACTTCATTTTTATTCTGGCTGTCAGCAAAATTATTGAAACAGAAATCAAGATGAACATTCAGAAAGCTCATACCTTTGCTATAGCACTGACTAACGTAACGCCCAAGTCGCACGATCATGCGGGTAACGAAATACTGAGTCCTACGAGCAACATAAATAGTATATAATTAATGTTTTTTATTATATTACATTTATTTAGACATTAAAGCAAAAATATTTATCAAAGCAATTAGAAATCTACTGATAATTACCTTTTTACGACAGATAAAATGATGAGCTGTATCCGTTGTACTTGTAAACAAAGCTAGTCATGCCGGCTAAAAGTAAAACATGTACTACAACCGTCATCTGTTGATAAAAAATGATACTTTATTCTTTTTTCAAACCAGAACAATAGTCCAATTCGGTTTTTTATTACATACGACTGTTTCAGAAGCAAAAATTTACATGAATGTCTAACCCGCACGATCGTGCGGGTTGTGTCTTAAAGGGATATAAAACAACATATGATTTATTATAACAAAAAGGTATTTTCATTCAGAGGGAGTTCAGAGACATACATCTTTCACAAAATTTGACATTTGCACACAATATACAGTAAACTCCCGACTATCTGGCCTAGTAAAAAAAATTAATGTTGCATGCGACTGAGGCAGCCAGGTTCCCGTCTGTGGGAAAGTGCTGACTCACGACAGGAGGGAGCAAGAAGGGATTGCAGAATGCAATAGCAGAGCAATGACAGACAGGAAGGGAGGGGTGGTGGTTAAGGCTTGATAACCAGTTTTGTCAGTTGTGCTTTGGATGTTAACAAGTGAGGATATTATTTGCCGCTGTTCCTGGTTACGTTTGTATAGTCATTTGGTGTGCTTTGTGTTTATTTACTGAAAATTAACGAAATGGGTGATAAACGAAAAATTTTTGTTGTGACTATGGACTGCAGTCTGGGGTAACGGTAAAAACTATTGCTGTGGAGTTAGGAGTTGGTAACAGTACAGTGGGTGACTGGAAGAAAAAACTAGCAGAAATTGAAAAGTGGTGTGCTGCCCAAGCCAGTGGAAGTGGAATGAAAGAAAGAAAAACCATGCTAAAAGATAATCATAAAGAAATCGAGGAAGCTTTATTTTTGTGGCATCAACACTTAAAAGGAAATGACTTGCCTGTTACTGGGCCGATATTGCAGGTAAAAGCATTGCGAATTTCCCGACTATTAGAAAGAGAAGATTCAGGATTTACTGCCAGTCAAGGATGGTTAGATCGCTTTAGAAAACAATTCGTTATTCGGCAGATTACCATAAGTGGGGAGGATTTATCTTCAGATAAAGAGGCTGTATCTTTGTTCAAAGACTATCTGGCTAACCTTATTGAACAGGAGGAAATTTCTTGGGAACAGTTGTACAACAGTTTTTTAAAACCTAGAGTTTTTAAAAAACTTAAAAACCCAGAATCACTAACCCCATATTACACACATCAAAAGAAAACATGGATGAATTCAGAGGTCTTTAAAAGCTGGTTCCAAAATGAATTTGTGTCAACTGTAGAAAAACATTTGAAAGACAACAATTTGCCAAGAAAAACTCTGCTTATTCTTGACAACGTACTTTCACATCATTCATTGATGAACTCGCAGATGAAGGCATCAAAGTGAAATTTTACCATCCAATGTGATGGTTATTTGTCTGCCGATGGAACAGGGCTTCCTTGTAATGATAAAGAAAAAGTGTCGCCGACGTCTCCTCCGTTTGTTGATATCAGCAAATGATAGTAATGAAGACTACATAACCACTCTGAAAACATGCTAGATGTCATAAGGTGGATGGCAGAAGCATGGGAAAAAATTCCAAACATAGTATTTGCAAGGTCTTGGAACATTCTTTCGGACCATAAAGGTGAACATAAACCTGTGTGGGAAACTGAAGTAGAATATGAGAATGATAAGCTTCTTTCGCTGCTGAAACATATAGAGGGTTCTGACGATGTCAATGGAGAGGACATTACAGAATGGATGGCAAACAATGAGGCTAATGAATTAGCTTACAACAATATTGTAGAAATGGTGGCACAGGAAGAAGTAACAGAAGAAAAAGTGGAGGAGAATGGCAGGTAAAATCTCATCCCAGATTCGGAAGGGTTCAAGACGATTGAGGCAGAGTTGCAGTACATTATTCAGCAGGAGGAAGCGACTCCAGCTGATATCACCTTCGTACGTAAATGGGGGCACATTGCATCACAGAAGAGGGCTAACAGGGAGAAGCAGTTATATATTAAGGACTTTTTCAAAAACTAAAAACTATAAATTTTGACTCTTTTATTTTTATCTTATGCATAACTTTTCATATCTGTTCAATCATTTATTAATAAATAGTAAAATAAGATTTACTCAAAGAATTTGCCTTACATTTTACGTTAATGTTTTGCTTATTTTGAAACTATATGTACTGTAGGTATAAAATTTATCTTAAAATGTGTTGTAACATATGTTTTTAATATCATGGCGGCTGGAGGAAAGGAAGTGAGTAAATATTTATAGAACTTCGGCCTATCTGGCCTACCCTTCTGCCACATTAGGCTGGATAGTCGAGAGTTTACTGTAGTTATAAAAAATATGTAATCTTACCTGTAACAGACAAACAAATAAACACATAAAAAGAAGCTATGCTGATTATAACGGATTTTATTGATTCTGACTATTCAAAATTTTATAAAATGCATTGCAAATAAAAAAATATATAGGTTCAATACTATCAGAAAAAATATATATATATTACTTATTTGATGTAAAAAATAAAGTACTAAAAATGGTAACATTTCTTGTGTGCTTGGAATTGCCTTCTTATGATTCCATTCTGAAACATATGAATAATTTCTATTCAGTTCTGGAACTGAAAGAATAATTTAGTCAGAGTTCAATTCTACACTTCCAGAAATATTCTCTAAGAATCTTTTTTCTTAGAATTCTTTAATATTTAATTTTCAAATGCTGCTTACTTGTGGGATATTCATACATTTTATTTTATAATTCGTTATATGAAGTATATTATTAATAATACCATCATCCTCATTTATTTAATCTTTAGGACTTTGAAGATTGGGATGATGTCGGACTTAACATACCGAAACCCCCTAATTTGCTGCAGCTTTATAGAAATTACAGCCGTCAGATGTATTTACATAATGAAGTATCAGATAAAGAAGTACAGACTGATAGCATATCCACAAATGAAGATAAAGAAGAGCCAAATATTTGTACAAATGAAAGTTGTGTAAGTTTTATAGTATGCATTTAATTTTAATGTAAAACATTTCTTGCTTAAAAACACTTTGCTTAGACAATTACGTTCAAAACAAAAACACTATACAAATTTTGGTACTTTTCCATTATAGGGGCCTTGGCAAGATAAGGAAATTAGACCATATATTTTCTAGACACCCATTCACTATTTGTATTCACAAGCAATTTTTCAGTATTTATACAATTTATTTAATTAATATAAAGAAGCCATTTATTGATTTTTATATACAAACAGAGGTAAATTGTACATGCATAACAGTAATAATACGGTAATAATAATAATAATAATAATAATAATAATAATGTTATTGTATTCAAATATATATTCTTTTACATATGTTGTACACATAACTTTTTTTGTAATTCTTATATATATATATATATATAACATGTTTATATATATATATATATATATGTGTAAACAAGCATAACTTTTGTTTTTATATTTATTTGTTGGTATTTGGCAACAAATATCACAAGCAATTAAAGCTTCAGAAAGTCTGAAGCTTTAATTGCACCAAGCTTTAAAAAACTAAACAAAAAAAAACAGACCCCTATTACTGAAAAATACCGACATTTTTTTTTTTTTTTTTTTTTTTTTTTGGTGATGGTCTTGTACAATTTCATCAGGAGGCAAAACTGGTATGTTTTCCACCTGTCTGTTTTCTTGTCTTCTTCTTATTATTATTTTATAAGCTTTTTTGTAAAAATTGGCTAATAAAATTTTTAATGTAAGATCGTCTACTATATATTAATCATGAGCAATGTTAGCAGCAATGTAAATTAAACTTAATATGGATAATGTTAAAAAGTTGACACAAAAAACACGGTGTTCTACAATCCCTCTCACTAAATGTGCCAAGTGTGCAATAAGTTAACAAAAAATCATTTGAAATTTATTTTTTTTCTTAAAAGCTACTTGTATTTATACATGTTTAAATTGTTTTATATATTTAATTTCATTGTAATAAATTGAGGATATTTTCTATTTCTATATCTTTTAAAGTTAATGGAAGTTTTTTATTGTTGTTTGCCCAATTGCAGACATTGAAATCACAAATTTTTTAGTCAGTCAACAGAAAATTTCAGGGCGGCAATTATTTATTAACCAACTTTCAAAAAGAAAAAGTTTATTTTATACAAATATATATTTTTTTTTACATTTTTTTGTACACACAACTTTCAAGATTTTTGTAACTCTCAGTTTTTGAGTTCCATACATCAAAAAGAAAAAAAACAGAACACTTATAGTCTCGCTTTGTTTTCTGTCTGTCAAGATCATATTTCTCAGGAATGACCGATGGTATCATGTTGAAATTAACATAAAATAATAAGGTCCATAGTCCCATTTTTGTTTTTAAATTTTGATCTTCTAACTTAATTCAATAAAAAGTTACAGTCTTAAAACAATGTTTTTAATCACAAAATAAATTGACATAGAATTATAAATTAATGATTTTCAGATTTTTTCCTTTACATGGGCTATAAGACCTTCCTTCGGGCCACATTTCTAGGATATAGGTCAATGGAAAGTACCCTATAGGTTTTGAGAGTAAAACCTATAAAGTACTTCCCACTGACCTAGAATATTAAAATTTGGCACAAAGGCAGGTCTTATAGCACAAGTGTCCCCAACCTTTTGGACCTTACAGACCACTAAATTCAGATTCTTAAATCTTTCAGACCACAAATATGAATTGTTTAAAAACCTAAATAAGAGAATTTCCATTTTGTTAATAGAAACTGTACTTATTTAATATAACAAAATTATAAATGCTTATTCAGTTAAACAAAATTTGTAAATGCTTATTTAATCATAACAAAAGTATGTTAAAGTTGTTTAATTAAAGCAAAAATTTTAAGATAGTTTAATTATTAGAAAGTAATTGAAATTTTCTGATTTCTCACACCTTATTACTTATTTATTATACATTACACATACTTATATTACTTATTATTTATTACACATAGTTACATTTCTTATTTATTACATGTAAGATATTTATTACATACAAAAGCCATTTATTACACATACTTGAATTACTTATTATTTACATTACTTAGTAATATTTATTTATTATACATTATTAGTATGACATTTGTTTGAAATAAATGTAAAGATTTTTGGCTCTAATGTCATTAAAGAAAGATGTAGATATAGAGCCGTGTTTGCATCAAGCAGAGATTGGTATCGAGTTTTAAATACTGTGACATATAAAATGTCTTTTCACACAAATATATTGTGGAAAATTTAATCCATATTCTTATTGTTCTTTTACTAAGAAATTGGTAATCACTTTTTACATAGAGCCAAAAATGAGATCTTGATATGGATGACTGGAATTTAGCTTTCAGATTATCGCCGGAGGATATGTCGATGAAGCTTTCTTTTCCATTCATACTTAAATTGTTATTTTCAATATTTGCGGAAAATGGATCTATTACCCACATATTGCTTTGAATCTTCTTTCGTTGGATAATAATGGCAAAAAGCTTCTGTTATTTACTTTAAGTGCTGTTGAATAATAGTTATCACTTGTAAATTGCCATCCTGTTTTCTCATAAATTCATGAAGATTCAAAAACATTTGTTGATCGTCTTTGTCTAACCACGTTTACCATAAAGATGAAAATAAGCACTTGTCAGTCACCACTTGGCGATTAAGCTTAAAAGACTGGCTATTAAAAATATGGAAAGAAGCATCCAAATGCAGGATTATCTAAATAGATCTTTCCCCCCCTTTTTTTCCCCTACATCTTGGTCATTTCCGATTTCACATTGATCTTTTCATTCTCACACCTACTAATTAGTGAATAAACATATCTATTTTATTATAATCAGTTCTTTAAGTCTACACAAATAGTAATACCAACTAGTATGTTGTGGCCATCACAAAACTTTCTTATATATAAATCACATAAACAGCACTAATTGATATCAAGGTATACCTAAATCTGAAGTTTGATGAAAATTTGTGGAAATTCTGAAACATGCAGCATAGCAGCGCCACCTGTTGAGCAATTTGCACACACATAACATAAACAGCACTAATAAACATAAAACATAAACAGCACTAATTCATATCAAGGTATACCTGAGTCTGAAATTTGTTAAAAAGCCACTTTAGTTCTTGAGATAGAACTATTGCGAAAATCACAAAAAATGCAGCATAGCCGCGCCACTTCTTGAGCGATTTAACCTAAATGTACAAAACGTCAATTCATGTCAAGGACTAACTGAATCTGAAGTTTGATGAAAATCCGTGCATTAGTTCTGGAGATTGAGCTATTGTGAAAATCGTGAAAATGCTGCTTAGCAGTGCCACCTGTTGAGTGATTTACACCAAAAATTAATCAGCACCAATTTATATCAAGGAATAACTGAATATAAATTTGTATTAAATTTCGTGCATTAGTTCTTGAGATAGAGTGCCCACAAAATTTGTGTCAGGTACAGACAGATAGGCATTTTGTAAAAACATGTCTTTCGGAATCTCTGACCCCTAAAACGTGTAAATCCGCCGAAAACCGAAAGTAAAAAATTTTCACAAATCCAATACTTTCTTCTTGTAAAGATAGAAGAAAGTAAAAAAGGGTACTTACGTAGTTAGCTATAAGTACCTAAGTTTAGTGGGACTTATGTAGTTATCTACATAAGCATGTTTGGAATAACTTTGCTGTTAACTTATTTTAAAATTTAAAATAGATTGGAAATTAGTATCTCAAATTTATTCAAAACAATATTAATTAAAATATTTTTTATTTAGTATATAAATTACTTGTTTACTGTAAAGCCATATATTTCTTTTAAATTAAATATTCAGTAACATAAATGTACTTACTGGCTGCTAAAGAAATTATTCTCACTAGCCAGTAACTGGCTATTAAAGTAATTTAACTTGCTGGCCAGTGGCTACTAAGACAAATTCCTTATTTTCATCTTTAGTTTACCACAGTAATATTTTCTTTTGAACATCATCCATTTTACTTCGTAGTGTGAACCCACCTTGATGCCGCCCTTGCAATAGTATGTTTAAATCATTTAACAGTGAAAAAAATATCTGCCAGATATGTAAGATATTTCTTCACAAAGTGCCTCAAATATTCGAGAATTAAGCACTTTAGGTGGAATTTCATTTATAATTTTTTTTAAATATTTACTGATATTTCATGTAGTACTGTAGACATTCTTTTCTCCTTTAAGTTTCTCACAATTAATAATGCAGTGAGTTGACAAAAAGTCTGGGTGACCAACATTTTTTACCTTTGCAACAATTCATGAAAGATGTCTAGTCATATTTGTGACACCATCTGTACATATGCAAATATGTTTTTTCCATTCAATTCCATATTCCAGGATATAAACATTAAGCACTGCAAAAATCTCAGCGAATTCAACGAACAAAGTTGTTCTTCATGTAACTCTCCTTCACTCAGTACCCTCAAAACAAAGAAGAAGTGCTTCTTTATTTTTATGCGTTAGACTCATCAAATTAAATTGAATAAAATGATGAATTTTTCACCAATAATTAATTTGATTTTCAATACCTTCAGCCATTTCTTCAATTTTGCAAATTTTCATATTTTTCTGCAAACCATCAAAATTTTCTCCTGGTCCACCAATTGGGGACCTTTATTATAGCATACATAAAGGAAAAAATCCTTAATTTATACTCCTATGTTGCTTTATCACGTGACAATCTAAGGAGTTTCCATAATCAGGAATACCAATCATGTATTAAATTAACATAGAATTAAAAATTAATGATTTTTGTATGTTTGTCAGGAAACTACTTACTAAGCTTTATGGTCATATGACATAATGATATGGAACTCGCAGGGTGCGAGTTCTACTCACAGTTGTCTATTTTTTTTCTATTTGAAAATTCTTGTTTTGGGTATTTTCCTGTAAGTTTCATTAAAATCCAATATGGGATAATTTTTGTTAGCATACCTGTCATTTCATGCTCTATATTTCTGTTAAGTCTTTTGGTGAGATTTATTTTCATAGTAGAAGCAGGTAATTCACATACCTCTTTTTACTCTTGAACACCATACAGTATCTATAGTGTACTATACTTTAATATAATAACAAAAAAAATCTGTGTAAGTTTTAACGTATTTATTATTGTTTAGTAATTTTGTTTTTTACCTTTAGGACCAAGAGAAAAAACTTTTGCTGGGCCAAATATCTACGCTTGTTCATGAAAGAAATGAACTCGAGAAAACTTGTGAAGAAAAAGAATCCAGAATCACAAGTTTAAGAAGGTTAATATTTTATTTATTTTTTTCATTCTAAATTTAACTTTACTGTTAATCCATGTATGAGGATTTTAATGATGACACAGTGTGTCTCAAAAGTATATGGACAGGCGATTTTTTGAAGTAACAATTCAAAAAATGAAGCCATAATCACGAAAAAAATAATAAGCATATGGAATTATAATACAAGTTTATGAAAACAAAGAAATACAGTATAGGTTTTACTTTTGTAATAAAATAAAAATCAAAATAGGTTGTCCCAAAAATATATGGACTTTTCAAGTTTTTTGCATTTAAATTCAAATTGTGGATCTGTTCCTTTGAATTATCTTGAAAACCATATCAAATAAGCTTCAAACTAGGGTTTGGAGAATGTGTGGCTGTAAAGAGAACCAATTCTGATTTACATTTTGCTTCAATTCCTGAATAGTAGAAAATTGACAACCATGAGCATATACATCTCGTGCAAGTACTCCCCAGAGATTTTCAATTGAATTTAGGTCTGGGCTGATAGCTGGCCAGTCTATAACAGTCACTTGATTCTGCGTAAACCAAGCTATTGTTGAATGACAGATGTGAATCGACGCATTGTCCTCTTGGAATTTTCAGTTATTCCTTCCAAAAATGTTTCCAAATGGAAGTAGATGGCTTTTAAGGACATTTTAATAATCCTCAGCGAGAACTGTTGATTGTTATGAGAAGCAATACCCGTTGTTCCGTTGAAACAAATCGCTCCCCACACTATGAGAGAATCCTCTCCTTGTTGTTGACTAAAGAACTCCCGAGATTCTCGTTGCAGATATTACCGATGGTATGCCCAGCTATCAGGGCCATCCAAATTGGTTTTGTTTTCATCACTGAAGAAATTCTTAACAATTCATCTTCCCAAGGCATGTATGTGTTTCTATAGTGCACTTTCAGCATAGATTCTGTGCACATTCTGCGATATTTATGAATTTTGATTGCCTGTATGCAACGGTGAACAGTAGATCTCATAATAGGAAACGCTAAAGCCTTCGAAGTTTCACAAACAAACTTCTTTTAGGTTGAAACTGCTCGAAAAATCTCTCTGTCTTGTCATAGAGTTGCTTTTTTTGGTCGACCTGAACGTTGTTTTGCAATCGCATTGTCACTTTTTGATAAAATTTCATAAATTCCGGATCTGTTACTCTTTATTTGTTTAGCAATATCAGAAATTTTAACATTTGAGTCTTTAAACGCCACATTTTAGCTATATCAGCAGCAGATAATTGAACGTTGCAAGGCATTTTCCCACTATTCGATAATTGAAGAATGAGCAGTGATTTTATATTTCGAAGTGGGTACTTCACATGTACAGAATGCAGACAATGCAAATTTTTTTGATACGGTGGAAATAAAAGCAACTCTCTTCATTGTCCATATATTTTTGGGACAGCTTATTTTAAATTTTATTTTTTTACAAAAATCCTGTGAAACCTATACTGTGTTTCATTGTTGTAACAAACATATATTATGATTCCATATGCTTGTTATTTTTTTCGTGATTATGGCTTCATATTTTGAACTGCTATTTCAAAAAATCGTTTGTCCATATACTTATGAGGCGCACTGTAGCTCTGTATAAAATTTCAGTTTTATAAAATTCTAAATGGAATACAAGCCATAACTGGGCATTTTATATTTTTTTCTGGCCTTCAACATATTTTTCTAGCACTTATTTTTATCCTCTTTAGGTTTCTTGTGGTTCATATTGTAGATTCTTGTGATGATATTTTGTACATGACTTTTCTAGAATATTTATTTTCTCAGATTTATAACTTTTACAAATGTTTTACAAAAACTAATTTAATGTCGCAACATTTATATTTTATATTTTATAGTAGGAATTGAACTATTTTGAATTGATTTGATTAGATGTATTTATAGTCTTGATTATGTAATTGTAAATTATTTTTTAATCTGTTTTATCTCAACGATTTTTTTACGTAAGGCTGTTCTCAAATCCAAACTGGCTGCTCTCTGACACATTCTTGAATCCAATTTTGTACATAAATGCGAGAGATTTCCCAGTACTTTCTAGTAAAACTGGTATGAAATCAAATAGTTTGTTCATTTTTTTGATGAAAGCAGAGGATCCTTCAAAAAAGACTCTCAAAGTTTACGCAAACCAAATTTCCAAATGTCACAGCTGTTATGTCATGACATCTTTTTCATTAAAAATATTTTGTTTAAAATATTTAAATTAATACAATAAGCCTTTTTTAACTTTAAAATTTAAAATTCTCCGTTTAAATATTCATTAATTTTCATAAAGTTAGTTTTCAGTCCATTTTTACTTAAAAACAATTTTAATTTATTCTCCAGAAAAGATCATTAAAAAATAATCAATAATAAAATTAAAAATAATAATATTAATACTTTCACCCAAAATAAAATATTTTTATTCTAATTTTCGAAAATAAAATTCAAATTATCTTCTAACAATCTTTCATTTAAATTTTCATCACTCCTTGTGGCATCAATCGAGCCAATCCATGACCTTGCCACGCTTTCGAATGGATGATGGGATAACTTGGCGTTGTTTTTTCTCTCTCTCGGGCTACGGACGTCAACATGCCAGCAAGAGTGTGTTGTTGCTCCGTGAAAAGATTCATTTTTGACCGTTGGATTGAACGGATCCTTTGGTCAAATCTTTTGCATATAATATTATAATATCACATTAAATAATAGTTTTATTTAAGAATGTGTTGCCTAATTTATCGGTGACAGAGTTGTGGTTTTTAATAGTAATTTCAGCGGAACGCTGGAGATACACAGGTTTTTGACCATTAGCGTAAAGTTAGTACTGCCTGTTTCCTTTGAGACCATGGAATTCATATAAATCAAGATACCCATTTGAAACTGTGGTAAATTATGAAGAAAGATGAGTATGTCAAGAAGTGTAGCTATACTGATGCATAGTTGTTTCAAGTGAATGACAAATCTTCATTTTCGTAATATATATTTTTGGATGCATTACTGTGTCAAAGATCAGATTCTAGGTATTCCTGAAAACATTTCTTTCTCGTTCTATACAGTTTTTGACATCATAGTGGTAAGACATTTTTCCTTTTGTTTTGAATAAAATATGAATACTATTACCAAAAGAACAGTAATTCAAATTGCTAGATCATAGACTTTCTAGTGTGAACTGATCCTTTGAATGAACAATGAGAATTACTTTGAGCCATACTTGTTGGGTGTTCCAATACTTCATTAATGAAATTAAGAATCTTTGTATAAGATGGTATAAAAATGTTAATATTTGTATTCTCAACAGCAACTACTCCGTTTTTTGTGAAAAAAAACTTAATATCACTGTTAATGAAATTAAATCTTTGCAATACATGTAAGAATTAATTTAATGATATTTGTATTAAAATTAGTGCACTAATTCATTCTTCCTCCCCCTCCCTCTTTTTGATTTGTATGATCAATACAAATATTATATGTTCATATTTATCTCTTTATTTTAATTTGTGTCTATTTTATGATTATCTTATTAATATGCCAGAATCATCAATTATAATGTTTTTAAATATAAAGTTTATTATTCAATTTTAGAATTTGCAAATATATAATCAAATAAATGGAAGATCATTGACACGTTTCCAATTTTTAGAATGATTCAATAATTTATATTAAATGAATATCATAACAAGATTAGTATTTATTAAAATATAAAATCGGTTTTCGGCACAAAAACGAGTATATGATATGATATATAAACAAACACAATTTATGTGTATTGTATCACAATTGTCTTGATGTTCCAGTATTCTCAGTTCAGATAAGCAAATTTTTGTTATTACAGTATGGAACCGTTTATCCAGAATCATATCTCTAATAAGCTGACTTCAGAATCCAAAAAAAGTACCTTACACTGCCAGTTTGACATATGCATTGCTTGAAACGACTGAAGAAGCATGGTATAACTTGATACCAGCATCTAGGAATTTAAACGGAAACATATTTAGTTATATTTTAGACATTTTGATTTTTATGCAGAGGAAGTAAAAGAGTTTTTGTTTCCAAAAGTTTCCTATAAATTACCTTCTTTCAAATTCTGATTAACTTTTGTATTTACTTGCATCTGATTCTTAATCCGAGTAATCTAATAATTAATTTGAAATCAGAAGTAATGCCACAACCACATATATTTTACAAAACTTATCAAATGGATGTTGCTTTAATGCCCAACCTGTTAACCAGAAAAACCAGTTATCCGAAATACATCTGATCTCAACCATTCTGTATAAATAGTTCTGTACTGTATTTATTTTCATCATGAAGAGTATTTATATGTTTGTTTACTTTACACTGTTGCAATGTACTACTTGTTTAATTACGATCATTTGGTTACTAAATAATAAACTTTCTTTTTTTCTCATTTAAATGAAATTTTTATGTTCCAAATTTTAATCCCTCCTTTTTAAAAAATTTTAAATTTCAATTTAAAATTTAAATCCCTTTATCTTTTCTTTCTTTTATTTATTTTTTATTTTTTCACTACAACAGCCCATTAAATATCATCATGAGACAGTCATTGCTTATTATTCAAGATGTAATTAATATATATATTTTAAAAAAAATGGAAAAACCATTCAATTCTAATAGCCTTGCATGCAAGTGTCATTCTTTTAGATTTAAAAATGAGCCGATAAATGTGTCAGAGAGTTCACAAAGAAATTTTTTTTTAAAGAACACTCTTGATTGTCACTTGTTAGCGTTAAACATTTAATAGTCAAGTTTGGCTTTATCACATAAATTTCTGAGTGATTAAGATGATCCAAAACCAATCTTGAAGAAATTAAATTTCTCACCTACTTTTATTTATATTTGTGTTATAGGTTTCACCATTTAGATGGTCATTTCATACAGCCCAGGCTTTGCCTGTCTAGATGGTCATTTCATACAGCACAGGCTTCACCTGGGGCTTCACAGTCAATTTTACAGTACAAGATCTTTATAACACAAATCTAAAAATGCAAGGTTTTGCCTTACATAGAAGAATTTTGTGTTATACAGATCATTTCACACATCATTAAAACTTGCCTTGTAATGATGGCAGAATATGTCTGAGACATATCAATATGCAGTAGAAGATATGTATATTCCATCTCTTGAGACCAGAAGTTGTGCAGATTATAAATTTTTACATAATATAAATCCCTTCACATTGTTAAATTTTATTTTATAAACATGGTTCAAAAGTGCTTGTGCCAAATCATTATATTACTCATTAAATATATATATATATATATATATTGTAATAATAGCAAATTTTCTTATTAAAAAGCTCTGAATTATGGAGATAAAGATGAAATAATGCATCAATTTTGCTTTCTAGAGAGAAGAAATTTTTATACATTGTGAAATGCAGGTGGTTATTAACTGCAAAATTCATTGTTTACATCAGACAAGTTTTGTGTTATATAGAGAATTGCATTATAAATATCCTTCAACTGTATATATAATATATGTATAAACTATTCATGAACCCCTTGACAGAGCCCACAAACTTTATATATATATTTATATATATATATATATAAGTGGAATATTACATGCAAGGCTTTCTTATAAAAACAAAAGATCTTTGAGAAAATACTGCAAAAATTTGTGTTAAGAAATATTTTGCATATGACGGTATACATGTACACTAAAGCTATTAGTATTCTATATGAAAAAAATCCCGGCCTACAGGCGGAGGTAGATTTCGAAGTTAAGTATACTAATTTCACAAACAAAAATCAAATCATGATTAGAGATAAACCCACTTTAACAATTTTATCTGGCCGCTTTTGACAAGTTTTTATTTCATTTTTATATAACTGGTTTTATCAGAATCATGTTAGGGTGGTATTAAAGAAATACTTCATACTCAACAACTCGAAATTTTCTAGCATAACTCCAGATTCATTTTTAATAGGAAAAACATGAAACTTGTTGACGTGATTTTTGAAGAGATTTATAAGCGACCTGTGTTTTTAATTTTCGTTCAATTAATTAAAACTTGATATATAAACAATTATTTTCTCAGTAAGACAATATTTTTCGTTTCTAACACAATACCTTCGGGAAATTCCGTTCAACATGCCCACTTTGACATCATTTTTTGAAATATATTCTGCCTCTGTCAAAAAATCGATCATTACGGTACATTATATAGTTTCTGAATAAGCGAATCTACCAATTGGATGCGTTTGAGAGCAAAAATGAATTTAAAAATGAGTCAGAAAATAAGCAGTTTGGATTTGAATACTCCCTTAATACGATGATTTGTCCAACACAATCTGCTTCGGGAAATTCGGTTCAAAAGGCCCACTTTGCCAGCATGTTTTAAAATATATTCTGCCTCTATCAAAAAATTGACCATTACGGTACATTATATAGTTTCTGAGTAAGAAAATGTACCAATTGGAAGCCTTTGAGAGTAAAAATGAATTGTAAAATGAGTCAGAAAATAAGCAGTTTGGATTTGAATACACCCTTACTAAGATGATTTTTTTCTTCAACTGCTATGTATTTTTAATTTGTTTTTGCTGTAAGAATTGGTCCTATCCAAAACTTGTCTATATAGATGTTGTAGACAATATAAAAAAGATATATGATAAATTCATGGGGATTTTATATCTTTTGAATTGACGGAGTTATGGATTTTTTTCTTCTTCAAACGCCCTTTTTGTTTTCGTTTTTAATTTTTTTTTTTGCAGTACGAATTGGTCCTATCAAAAACTTGTGAATATAAAAGTTCTAGATAATGTTAAGGAGATTCATGATAAAATTAGTTGGATTTGATATCTTGAGAATTGACGAAGTTATGAATTTTTTTTCCCCAAAAACCCTATTTTTTGCAACCCTTGAGCCCATTTTTAACTTTATGAAAAATCTGTGATACATAAATTTTTGGCCCTATTTTTAGAAGTAATAAAAACTTTAAACTGATTCGATATGTACAAAAATTAAGAAGTTATGGAGGGTTTTCGGTTTTCACAAAACCCCTCCCTATTTCCATCCCCTTGGTCCGATTTTGCCCATTAACGAACTTGACCGAGATTTTATGCCCCTTGATTTTATGTATCAGTTTGAAAGAGATTGGTGCAGAATTGTGGCAGTTATCGTGTCCAGAAGAAAGTGATATATATAGATAGATAGATACATAGATAGATAGATAGATAGATAAAGTTTTTTACTGAGGGTGGTTTTGGGCTCTAGGGGTCATGATCGGTGTAGATCTGCAAAAATTTTTCAGAAATTCCAACATAGGAACGACGCCAATAGGTAGTATTTCATACGAAATCTACCTAAAATGATACAGAAACCATATTACTTTACCTATGCTCTTAAACAGATTGAATTATATGAACATGTTAATCTTATTAAGTAATATGATGATTAAAAAAAATTAAATTGAGGTAGCCTAAACAATACATTTATATTACAGAAGAGCTGCCTTAAACAAATTTGCATGAATTCATTAAAAAATAAAATGGAAAAATGCTGTAAATGGAAAAAGAAGTCAACAACATTACAAGAAATTCTTTTAGTTTTTGTAATTTGCAGATCCGAATAAATTTAATATTATGGTTACATGAATTTTAGCACATTTTTAATCAATATATATATATATATATATATATATTTTTTTTTTTTTTTTTTTTTGAAAAGGCTAGAAAAAATGCAATAATAAATAAACACAGTTTTTTGTTTTCTTATCAGAAAAGAGAAAAGGTCCTTTGCTGTTATACCAATGTCACTGTGGTTAAAAATAATAGTTAGCGCCAAATGAAACATCTGAAAAAAAATTAATGTTGTTGGTACAAAAGTGATCATTTAAAAAAATATAACATTTGGAAACACAGTAACAGAATTTTCTGTGTCAATTTGTCGCAAACCAAAATTTATCTGCAACCCAACATTACTTGACCAAGCTTACTATCATAAGAAATAATAGTAACCCATAAAATAAGCAAAGTCTGCATTTACAAAGAGAATATATATTTTAAAAAAGATACAATAAATCTAAAAAGTTAAACTATATTTTAGCATTTTTTTAAGCTCAGCATTTAAACTGTTAGATTAATCTGCAAGTTCTAAAACAATCTGCTGCCATGCTGCACTGTTTCTGCTACTGGGTACAAATTTTTTTATTAAATCCATACAAATACATATTTTAAGTAAACAAAAATAAATATTATACAGTAAAATAATAAAATAAAACTGCTGGCATGAAATTGTAAATCTCTTAGCATTACAGTAAACACTTCATTTTTTTAAGGAAGATGTCACCACATGAATTTTATAAGAAAAGATTGTAAATGATGGCAAATAGTTCTGCACTGTCTTTTATTAGACCATTTTGCGATGCTTTATAATCTCTCAACAGATTGGATATGACATGCAGTATTGAGGTCAACAAAATTATATGTTTGTGATTTACTGTGAAATGTTCGTAGTTGATATCTCACAAAAAGTTTTTTTTTTTTTTTTTTTTAATGTATAATTCCATAACCTTGAAGCTATTTTATTGCAGCTTCTTCATCATCAGTTAAATACCAAATGGTAAAATGTCGGCGACAAAGGCAAGTTATATGTAACTCAATAAAAAAATTTTTTTGATTCAAAAAATAGCAAATTAAGATGTTTTACATGGTTACTGCTAAATAATAAAAAAAAATTATTTAGGGCAATAGCAAGTCGCAGTATCTGGCATGGTTTGCAATAAAAATGCAAAGTCAATGTTGAAATAAAAAAAAATCCTCTTACTCATATCATACATAAATGATAAAAAATGTTCTTCCTACTTTTTGTCACATGATGAAAACTTGTACATTGAATAGTCAAAGAATTGCTTCCAACATAGCGTCAGAGAGAAATATTTTCAATTTGGGGGAGAGAAAAAAAAGGAAGAAAGTCATATTAAAGAAATTCATATTAAAGTCATATTACAGTAACAAATAACTGTAGTCTTTTGATTTCTTATTGTTTAAAATGAGTTTGTTTACATTTAACTTACATAAAATTCTATTTTATGCATATATATGCACGACATCAGTATGAAACACCAACTTCTGATGATGGAAAACCAATTTTTAAAAACATATTAGATGTAATTTTGTTATGAAATTTTCTGATTGATTAGCATGGAGTTTTATAGTATGTTTCTGCAAGTGAGGAAGCTTAATAATCATTGCTTACAATATATGTATATATCTTTTGTAAAAAGTTAAAAAAAAAAATACTATTTCATTAAAAAATTATATACTTATATCTTTTTTTTATTTCAGGGAATTAAATATGTTTAAACATAGCTCAACAGCTGATACTGCTGAAAATGCAGAAATGTCCTGCAGTATTACAGATGACAAAAAATCTTTTGATTCTGCTGATACTCACGAATTTGTCATTATAAACAAGTTGAGTGAAGTAAGGCCAGTTTCACAAGATAACAAAACATCTCTTACTTCAGAACCTGTTAGTCCAAAACTTGATGAAAAAGCTAAAGTTGGTGACCAGTATCCATCTACTGAAAATGGTTTAAGAAGCAGCAGGTATGAAGAATTTCATGTTAGCAGTAAAATCACTTTTTTTAAAAAAAAGTTATGTATAATTAATGTACTTATTATAGTAAAACCTCAGAAAAATAAATTGTATAGGGACTGAAAAATTAAATTAATTTTTCTAATTAATCTAATAAAGTGTCCATTTTAATAAGAGAAAATACAATGGTTTATCAATGACTGGCTAATCAAAAAATTGTGCATATAAAGAGCTTATATGCTTTAGAAGAGTAATTGTAAAAGAGATTTCACTGTACTAAGTGATTTGCTTGTATTAACTATATAATTATTACATTTATTAATACATTTCTATATTCCCCTGTAATTGTTTAATACTTTTCTTTTCTTTTTTTTATGTAAAGTATTACAGAAAAAAAGTTACAACTGACAGACTTGTGTAAATGAGCGACCACTCTATTATATTAATTTAATTTCATACATGCATTATTATCAGTTGTATATTTTGAAAACTATAACTCTTAATAAAATACATTAAATGTTAAAATATATAGTCATCTAAAAAATACTGACTTGTATTATTGTTATTATTTTTTTTTACTTTAAAATTTAGTTTGTAAATAAATAAATAAAGTTTTAGTTAAATAAATAACTGTAATATTGGTATGATTTTATTCAGGACATTATGCATACATATATTTTTCCATGTCTGATGATTCTCATAAATTCTTTAAAAAAAATTTAATTTCACAAATTTTCAAAGATTATCTAAAGTTATATTTCCACACTCTAGTGAAATAGAAACTGGAATTTTAAGTTTTAAATTATTAATACAATTTTCTATTACACTATAATTAATATGAATAAAAATTAGATAAAATTCGCAATAAGAAAAAAAAAAATTATAATTATTAGATTAAAAAATCAAGAAAGATCCCATAAAATTTTATGAAACTTTTAAGTTGACATAATACAGGGTGTTTATAAAGTCCCAGACCCATTTTGATGTTTAATAACTCATAAAATAATAAAGATAGATTAAAATTAATAACATAAATGGTTAGATAAACTCAAAAAGTTTTATGACCCTTGTCAATGAACTCCACGTGTGCCCCCTTCGTCGTACAGAGAATATCAAGTCGATAGTCAATTTCACGCCAGGTAGTTGCAAGCATGTCAGCATCCACAGAGGCTATTGCAGTTGTAATTCTGGCTTTTAAGTCATCAATGTTCGACACTCTCCTCCTGTAAACATTGTCCTTTACAAATCCACAAAGGAAAAAGTCCAGTGGCATTATATCAGGTGATCTGAGTATTCCAGAATTACAACCGCAATAGCCTCTGTGGATGCCGACATGCTTGCCGCTACCTGGCGTGAAATTGACTATCGACTTGATATTCTCCGTGCGACGAAGGGGGCACACGTGAAAGTTCATTGACAAAGGTCATGAAACTTTTTGAGTCTATCTAACCATTTATGTTATTAATTTTAATCTATCTTTATTATTTTATAAGTTATTAAACATCAAAATGGGTCCGGGACTTTATAAACATCCTGTATAAGTGAGAGAACATGTCACGTATCTGAGAGAAGTTTTGTATTATTTCTCATAAAGTGCCATCAAAACCTGAAGAAATCTGTACACATTCGAGAGAGTGAGACGTGCATATATAAGAGGTCATTGTAATAATTTTTGTTTTATAAGTTTATATTGTTTAGATTTGATAAAAATAATTTTTATTTAAATTACTAAGAAATAACTTTTTGAATATTTTTTTATAAAATTATTATAATTTGCCAATATGGAATTTTTTATTATATGAAATGTATCTTTTTTTTCTTTTTTTAGGAGCATGTCTGCTGAATTTGAAAAGACTTTATTAAGCCTCTGTCAGTCACAAAAGATTGCTCAAGACAACAGGCTAATTGGTGAAGTGACAGACATTGTTAGTTCTCAAGACACTGTCGTCATCATGCTAGCTCGTTGTCTGCCTCATATAGTTCCAAACATTTTGCTTGCAAAGAGAGAGGTCAGTTTTCTGTTTTCTCAGCATTGTTACTCTTTTTAAGCTTAATTTAGTTGTTTGTATTATCCCATTTATTCACCAAATTTATACCTTTTTATTTTTTTCTACCTCACACTCCCTCCTATACTTTTACTTTGAAATATACATGTCTGGGATCACAATCACATTTTAAAATGTTGTTTACTATTTTAAATGCATATTTTTAGTGCATATATTAATATTTTTCCAATATAAGCACATGTGCCATAATTTTATATAATCTTTCCATTACATTTTGAAATGGTGTATGGGTCTGGAAATTGATTTGCATTGACATTCATTTCATTTCATTTATCCACATGTCTTATTTTGGCTGGAAGGTTGAAACTTTCTGCATATGTGAGTAAATTAAATGAAGATATATCAAGAGATACAGAGACCTTTGTATCAAACTCAGTAATGTTTTACCCTGAGTTTACTGCACATCAAAACTGTACAAACTGTTTATTTACAGTTCTGTGTTTCCCGTATACAAATAGCTTTTACGACCTGCAAGGTAAGAAATATAAAAATGCTTATATACTATTCATCAACAATAAGGAAAACTTGCATGAATTGTTAAGTTCATGTCCTGATTAATACTGAAGTTTTAACAATTTTTTTAAACTTATGTAAAGTTTTAATTTGTGTTTTATTATGAAGTCTTAATTTTATTATGGTATATTAGCCAGAAACAAACACTGAATTATTTATATATTTTTTTTTATGTAAACACGTTAATGTTCCATAATCAAGCTTTTTGGTTTAAAAATCATAAAAAGACAGTAACAGAGTTGGGCAAAATACATCGGAAAATCATTTTCGATACAAAATACAAAATACATTGATTTTAGAGCGTAAAATACAAGATGCAAAATACTTCTCAAAAGTAAAAAATTCAAAATACAAAATACATGTATTTTCAAAATACATTTAAAATACAAAATACATTTTGAAATAAAAAAAAAAAATAGATTTTGTAAGTTGCATTAAAAAATGCAAAGTAATTTTTCAAAACTCATTAAACATTTGAAATTATAAATTTCTAAAATAAGGAAACAAAAATAGTTAAAAAAATAATAAATTAGTCTCTAAAAGAACACATTTTATATAGTAAACAACAACAACAAAAAGATTACGGGTAAACTTTAAAAATACTATCGGAAATATGAAACTTTTCACGAATATAATTCAGATTCCTTTCAAGCATACAAATAACATGTTATATATTTAAGGAAAATACTCAATGCAAAATTATGATTGGCCTTCAACGCAGCTAATTTTTAAAATTGAGAACCGTTCAACAAATTTCATTTTAGAGAATTAATATACTCTTAATTTATATATATATATATAAAATTCTCGACCGGAACTTAAAAAAGCTCATATGAAATTTAAAGAAGAGTTTCCACATCGTAAGGTGTAAATTCAATATTTTCTGATTAATCGATTTATCAGTTAAAAATTGCAATATCTCAAGTTCTACTGTGTATTGAGTGCTTGACGAAGATAGCACGTTGTCTGTATATATGAACCGGTCATTATCTGCTGCATCAATTAAAAAATATATATAAAATAAGCAACATGGTGTAAATAATTTTATGGAAATCTCAGAAATGTTATCGATGTGCATAAATTTGATGTACAAAAGTACCGCGACATCGAATAATATTTGTCTTTTAATGTTGGCTTTTTTTCTTCTTCTTTTATAAGAATTTTTATTTCTTTTGTTTCTTTCATAACTGCCTCCTTCGAGTTACGCTCACCAACCCCGAACGAACCTCACACAGACTCTGTGATTGCTATTAATTTCCCTTTGGGGATTTTTAGGTTCCGAACGCTGTATACCCAGCTATCGCGACAGTTGATGGCTGTTTTCGTGATTGATTAAGTAAGATCTATCACACATTTGAAAATTAGCTCCTATGAAATTGTTAGTAAAAAATGTAGCTGCTTCCCGGACTTTTAAAATAACATTTTCTATTGGACGCTATAACAAAATCGTTTTATATATGATATTTTAAAGATATTGTTTAAATGTGACGCAATTTCCCCCTTTTTGCACATAATAATTTATTTCTTTTAATTCTTTCCTTCTTTTTTAATATACCTGTGTGAATATATTTTACAATGAAAAAGTGTTTAAAAATATTATTATTTGAGTTTTTATGACGTAATTTGCCCTTCCCACATTTAATTCTTTTTGCATGTAATAATTTAATTATTTTAAAGTTTTCTTTCTCTTTTAATATCCACGTGTAAACATATTTTTCAACTGTAAAATCTTTGAAAATGTTATTATTTGCGGGTTTTTTTAATTTGGCAACAACAGGTAAAATAATGACTTTTTCGAAATATGAAATAAATTGCTATTGAGACACTGAAATTTTAAACACAAAATGTAAAAAAAAAAAAAAAAAAAAAAAAAAAAGTAAAAAAATAATAAAAATAGACAAACTTAAAAAATGAGAGGACATTGCACGCTGCAATCTAATCCCTTATATGCTTGCAAAAGATGGTTAAATTGCCGTGCATACTCTGCCATTTAAAAATTGTTTGCTTCAGAATGTTTATCATACATTTTTCTATAAGACTACTACTTTTATAGAATATGCCCACATAAATTTCCACAAATATGCCATAGTAAATAAATTACTGCATTAAAAATTCTTAAACAGTCGCAACAACATGAATATCTTTATTATTTATACTGTAAAATTGCATTTAAATGTATAGATGTTATGTTTATGTATAAATTTCTTCAGAAATAATTAACTGAAAGTTAAAGGTGGTTACTTATTATTATTTCTTTAAGACTGGTTACATTATTTTCTAAGAGAAAAAGTTTCTAGACATCTTTTATTTTGATAATTTAAAAGTCAAACAATAAATATTGAACTATCTCTGTACAATGAATAATGATCTCGATTTTTGAACTTACAACATATAAATAACTGCATCAGTTAATAACGAATTATTAGCTGCGACGGACTGCATTTGATTATTAGTCATAAAACAATACAAAATGATAATTCTATTTATTTTTTTTTTTAAACAAACACATGCACATACTCGCATTAGCATAATCATAAGTATCTTTGTGAGGTGGTATGAGTTTATTGAAAAAGTTAAACAAAATTAATAATGTATGCACTTATACCAAGCAATTTTTATTCATTTATAGATTAATAGTTTAAAATTTCCTTTTGAGATAGTTTCGTTTTCTGCCGGAACTTGAAAAAGAATCGAAATTTGCTATACACCTGAAAACTTCTTTTTGACCAGACTCTAATATGTATGTGTACTGTGTTAATTGATTTCATAAAAAAGGTCACATAAAAACCGGAGTCGATTTTTTTTCCTCGAGAGTATTGGCACTTGGCATGTTTAATCCTAGTAAAGACAAATCTTTAACCAAAAATCAATAATTAACTAGTTTTTTGATAAATTTCACCATAACAAGAGTATGGAAAACTATACGGAAACCATCGTTTCAGTGAATTAAAAAGGGCTAAAAAAATATTATTAAAATTGATGTTTCATGTTTCAAAACAGAAATCTTAACTTTAAGGAGTTTAAAGTTTATTGAACTTTGAAAAGTTCCATGTATAACCGAACATTTTGTTTTTAACACTTGAAAAAGTTTCCTGTATAATATTGCGCACCGTATATTATCGCAATTAAGTTATTCTCATGCTATATTTTCATCGGGAGCTTCAACAAATTATCCAAATTTTCACGAGCCTTTACAATAACTAATTGCATTACATTTGTAAAGTACTTTAAATTTAAAAAAAAAAAAAGAAAAAAAAAAGGCAGTCCGCGATAAAATTTTCAAGGGTCCTTTTTTCTACAACAGAACATTTTTTTTTTTTATTCTCACAGCAAAGCTAACAGTTATGACACTATTTTTGTAACAATTCAGTATAAATGCGTTTGAATAAGCTATACATCCTGTTCATTAACATCTTTACCATACGCTAGCTGAAAAAACGTGTTTATATTAACATCCAGAAACGAATTGGAAGACTAAACAAAATAGCCAGACATATTTCTCTATTCCGAATCTCTGATTTGCGGTTTACAGGCAAAGCTAGAAAAAATGTATTTTGAGTATTTTCAAAATACAAAATACTTGGAAAAAGCATTACAAAATACATTACTAAAATACTTTCGTTTTGTCGGTCTAAAATACAAAATACAAGATACAAATGTATTTTGAAAATGTATTTCAAATACATGTATTTTCGATACTGCCCAACTCTGGTAAATTGAAATACAGTTTTTGAATATATTACACTTAAAAGTACATTAAAACACATTTTATCTCACACACAAATATAAGGTGGCACACTCTCAAGGCCGTGAATAAACAAACTATTTTTTTTTTTTTCTATGAAATTTCAAAAGTGAGATAAAGTAAATTAAATTCATTTGTTGCCAAACTACACATCTGAAACAAAAAATAAACAATGATAAAATTATATCAAAATTATAATTGTGCCAAGTCACGTTCTTAAACAGATGAGTTTGCACTGGAATCGTCATACTGCATTTTATTATATTTAGGTAATGCATTTCATACTGAGTTTAAATTATTATTGAATAATTGAATACCTTTTCTTTATTGCACTAAGGTCTCTATAAAAAGGAAGTAACGTAAATATTTTTCAAAAACTCATTTTTTCATAGTTTCAGTATTAAAAAATTGTTGAAAAACTATGAAAAATATTTGAATAAATTGTGCATTTCATGCTGAATTTAAAAATTGATTTCAACAAAGGCAGGCAATACAGTCAAACAGTACGTTTTTTTTTTCCTTTTCTTTTCTCTTTATAAATATATATTCATGCATAGCTTTTGCAAAAAATACAAATTAATGGATTAAATTTGTCAGTTTTGTATATTCTGGTTTTATTGTTATTGTTATTACTTGTTTATGCAGGATGTATTTTCTAAAGTGCATGCAAAATTTATGTGAAAATTTCATTACAGGAGTTGATTCCATTAATCTTATGTGCCATAGCATTACATCCTGATTCTAAGCAAAGAGATAGGCTATTGAACATTCTTTTTAATCTCATCAAAAGGCCTGATGAAGAGCAGAGGTAATTATTTTTATTATATTCATTTAAAAGTAAAATATTTTTAATTATTTTTATTTTACAGATGAAGAAAATCATTCTGGTTTATTTAGATATTAATTTGTACCCATCAAAATTTGATGACTTATCTGTTATTTATTTACTTATTCAATCTTCATTGCTAATTGCTACTAATTACTGCTCTTACCACTGATTTACAATTTTATTATCATTTTCTAGCCTCATTTCTATTATTGGCTTCATTTTATTATAAATACACTACAACCCTTGATAGATATAATTCTACCTTCCATTAATAATAAAAACAATAAACACCAGAACACACTATATTTTTCAATGAAATCTCCAAATAAGCAAATCAACATGTTTCTTTGGCTTAATTTTAACAAAAGAATCTGAATGCTTGTGCTTAAGAACATGCACTTAAAGACAGTTTTTGCATATCACTATGCATGCACGGAAAGCAATTTTTAAATGTGAATTACCAGTGATTAATAGTGATTATATTAAAATAAATAAAAAAATAAATAAATTTGGTGCATCTACACACAAATGTTTCATTTTAGACCAAAATGAAGTAACTTGTTGCAGTAGGTTTCTTTTATGGACTGCCAAAAGGATCTGCATTGCCTTTTAATTATATTGATTAGAGTAAAATTATTCTACACTTTTCAAAACATTTGTTATATTTAGAATCTGATTTCTTTCTCTTAGTCTTTCTTAATTGGGATTTTTGTTGACTGTCTAGAAATTCTGTATTGGGAATTTTTATTCTTTAGGATCATATTTTTTACTTTCTTCCTTCAAAACAGTAGCTCCTTTACATAACTGAGTTGGAAATAAATTTTCTTTAATGTAGAATAAAAATGTTATAGTTACAAGTTTACAATTTTTTATGCACCAGTAGTTTTACCCATAACATATGCATCTTAATTATGAACTAGTTCAACGTAAATGAGTCTTAAAATAATAAAAGTGGAGATTAAAAAGAAACTAGTAAAATGTGTTCATGTAATATTAAGAGTGCTAAGCAAAGTGTCAAAATATAGCATAAGAAAAATGAATAACAAATAATAATAATATAGAATATATTTAGTCTGCTGCAGTTATTTAAGAAAAATCAACATTTTCTCCTCCTATGTCCTTTTTTTATTTCTCTTTTATTCCTTCTCTCAAATATATATATAATACCATCCAAGATAAGTGTGTACTTGTGACCAACCATCTTTGTCTATATTCTGAAATCCTACTTTATGACTGACTGTGCTTGCTATGCTAATATTTTATTAATAGTTTGTGTGTTTTTTAAAGTGTTTTGCTTTGTTAAATTTTAAAAGGTTTTTTCATTTATTTGTTCAGTACAACATAAGGTATGATATATTTTCTGTGTGGATAATGTTTTACAATGCAGTTAAAACAAATATTGCAGCTAAAGGAACTAAGTTTTCTTTTAGTTGCCATAACTGCAATAAATATTGTCGTTTCTTTTTAAAGATTTTAAAAAATGTTATATTTTATATGCATCATCTGTTTCTTATAGACTAATGATTCTGACAGGCTTAGTTGCCATTGCTCAACATCTAGGCCCTGCTAGAGTAGAAGCTGAGCTCCTACCACAGTGCTGGGAACAAGTGAGTTTTAAATAATGTTAAAAGGTAGTTTTAAATAATCAATGTATCAAACATTTAACTTTTTTAAAATAACGTCTGTTCATTAAATAATTTGAAATAATGTTTGTGGTGTAATCATACTGCTAATAAAGTATAACATAGTTCTTAAACACCCTACAAATAATCATTTTCTCTTACAAAAAATTTCATTCCGTACCATAAAATTAGGGCCTGGTTAAAAGATTTTTTGTACCCCTGTAAATTGATTGGTTGGTACACAACGAATTCAAAGCCTGTTCCTCTTGAGTAAGGCGATCAAATATTTAGAGGACAGTGCTTATTTTGAAAGCATTTTAATCAGTTTTGTAAAACTGGAATCAGGATACATTGATTGAAATCAGTATAAGTTGACCAGATGGTCAGATTATTCTTAGTGGTATTCTTAAAATAATACTTCTTTAATAATTTTAAATTTAATGTTTTTTGCTGCCCACTAAACTATAAAAGATTCTTTTCTATGAAAAAGAAAAAAAAATCATGAAAAAATTAGATATCTGTGTCATAATAAGTAACTTCAACCATATGACATTTAAAAATGATAATTTATGAAATAAAATTAGAAGGAAAGAATAATGTTACGTTATAGTTTTACTAATCTCAGAACGTACTTCGAAATGAAAATTTTCTTGCCTTGAATGGAACAAAAAGTTCCAGTGATGAAAACAATGTGTATATGAAAAGAGAATTTATAAATTCACTTTTAGATTTGTTGCATAAAATGTAGAGATGCTGATATTTTTAATTTTTTCATAGTCAGTTATTTTCACTAATATATTAAAGTACATCATGGAAACTTCAGATTTTAATTAGAAATAATTGCTTGTTGACATATTTGATTTTTTTTAATTTTAAGTATTTTAAAACTATATATATGTATATTTAAAAATATTAATTTAATTAAAATGGTACATAAAAATTTTATTCTGATTGAAATTTTTAAAATTAGTGAATTATAATCCTAAAAATAATGTATATTTACAATGTCTTCCTTTTAGTTAAATCTTAAATGAAATTTATTTGTCTGTCTTTATTTTCATTAGAAACTGTTTAGCTTCTTGCAGTTATTTATTAGGTGTGAGATTTTTTTAAAAATCTATGTTTTTTTTTTTTTTTTTTTTTGTACTTTATTTTTACAGGGGACCTATATCGTAGAGTCTCATGAACGTCAATATATGCATATTGTATAAATGTATGCATATTGCCGCCATTATCACAGTTAGATAACAAAATTGCATGTTTTCAACCACATGAAAATGCCTTCATTATTTGTGACCAGCTGAAGTTTGTCCCTGCTTGGAAAGGTTGGACAGGCTTAATATATAGAAATCTTGCATGTAGTTGTCATTTATATCTAGTATTCCGAAGCAGCGCTCTACGAATAGGAAAAAAATATGGTTTGCAGAAAAATTTCTAGTTGTATTAAGAAAACATTTGTGCACCCCCCCCCCTCCCCACACACACGCAAAAACACAGAATTTTTTTAAAAATTGCTTGAAAAAGAATGATTACCAGTATATATCAGGTGACCAAAAAAGTTCTGTCGTTTTTAGGTAAAAGAAAACAAACAGCAAAATGTATGGGAAATAATACAATTTATTCATCAAAATAACCACCCTCACATGCAATAACACATTTCCCAATAAGAAACAAGCTCATAAATTCCATTTTTATAAAAGTCACGATCTTTAAAAGTTCAAAGAGTTCCGGACTCCGATGTCATAGCCTCTCAACTGCTGAAATGTCGATTGCGCATAGGATTATCGAGGCTTAAAAATAGGTGATAGTCAGAAGGGTTAATGTCAGGGGAATAAGGAGGGTGCAAAAATGATTCACATCCAAGGGTCTGAATTGTGTCAGAGGTCACACGCGCGATATGCGGCCTAGCATTATCCTGTTGGTAAAGAAAGCCTTTACGGTTCACCAAAGCTGGCTGTTTTTTTTAAGTGATTCGTGAACTTGACGCAGTTGGTTATTATAGACGTTCGCAGTAATCATCTGACCAGATGGTAACAGTTCATAGTGAACAATTCCATTTGCTGTCCACTATATGCACAATATGCTCGTGGGGCATATTTAGCGACTCATCGCTGGCAGCAAACTCCCTAAACTACCTTTGGATGGTGTGAATGCTGACAAAACCTTCTCTGAAAGCTTGGCATACTTTTTGAGCCATGGACACAGCATTTGTTCCATGTTTAAACTCATACAACATACAATCACGAATTATACAGTTTGGAATACTCCTGTTCACGTCCATTTTTCCACTTTTACGAAATAACCATTCCAATTCTCTTTATATACGATGACTCTGAATTACATCTTGATTAACATATTTCGGCAATTGTAGCACCATCTAATATCCACTGCGTGTAACATTCTATGAAGTTTGCCGTTTCATAAAAACGACAGAACTTTTTTGGTTACTTGATAGTAATGATTACTTTAACCCCTTGAGGGACAATCAAATACATATCCTACATAATTTTAATCAAGATTTTCACCAGAAACTTTTAATTAAATATTACTTTTATAACTTAGGAGGAAAAAGTTGTAAAATTGCTTTTTTTTATTGTGAAATAAAATCTTTCGAAAATTCTGGTATGAATTCAACATTACAGAAACACAATTACTTGGCCCTGAAAGGGTTAATCTTCAATTTATTTGATGAATTAATTTTAAAGAGTAATGTAAGCCCTGTCACCAGTTATTTATTTATTTTTTTGCCAGCATTGACTGCATTTTTTGAGCTCTGTACCAAAGTATGTTAAAATGTGTACGCATATGTATGGAAAATAGAGCTCATTACTTAGAAATTAATCATCTCTTTAGTGAAGCAAGTTTTTTTCTATTTATGCTTTTATACACAAAAGAATGTGGTATTCTGTAGAAATTTTCTTTGTTCATGGCAAGGGATGGATTCATGATCAACAAATCCTCGTTTTTCGATCTGTGCTTGTATCATTAGTAAATTGTAATGCAATATAATTGCTTCAAATGAATTGTTCTACTTTGCCAGATTTAAAAATTTGTCTGTTTACTGACCAATCAATAAAATATTTATATTATTTAGTTTATATGTTTGTATTTGAATATGTTTATAAGCATTTTGGACTTATTTTTAATATTCAGTGCATTGTATGATTTAAATAAGATTTCATTTAAATTTAAATGATTTTTTCTCAGATAACTCATAAATATGCTGAACGAAGGTTGCTTGTTGCTGAATCTTGTGGTGCTTTGGCTCCATATGTTATGGTGAGTTTTAAATGAAACAAATACTATTACACATATTTACTTACAATTTATCAGTATCTTAACCCTTTATCTACTGACGGTACTTATAAGTACCATTAAAATAACTTCTTATAAAATTCATTAAATACATCAATTAGTTGTAATACAGTTTATAATGAGTTATTGATACATTACTTTATCTGGTTCCGAAAGCATTATTGGTTACACAAAAGTTAAATATTTTTAAAAGGATGATTTCTTTAACCTTTGAATCTTTTCAGCTTTCATGGCGTTGGGTGAGACGGGAGGGGGGGGGGGGGGATTTTTCAATTTGGAAATACTTCTTTATTTCTATTGTACATTTCCTAATTCTACAAATTACTAAGAAAAACATTTAAAATAAAAGATTTGAGTGGGGTTATAAGTATTGCACAAAATTCCTATAAATTCAAATTTAATGAATCCTTCTAAATCCTTCAATCCTTCTAAAATTTATTAAATCATTATGTAAATCTTCTAATGTAGTTTTAACAATTAACGAAAAATGCTTTAGAAGATAAAATTTTCATGAATTCATAATTCAGTACATAAAGGGTTAAACTGTTTATTTTAATCATTCTGTATATTGTTTTCTTTTCATTCTATTTTAAGAAATGTCAGCAAATTTGACAACCAAAAATAAATCACTATTAATGAAGACAGCTTGGCTATAGTTGACTAACATGGCGAAATTCTCATTCAAATTCAATATTGACAAAAACTATGAATGAGTTTTCTATAATCAGGTTCCATGCATGTTAGCTTTGAGTGTTTGAGTAAAATTAGCTGAATTCTTTAAAACAAGAAGCTATCTTTTCCTCTCGGCCCAGGCTGGGAAGACTTTTTTTAAATTGAAAACTGTAATAGGGTATTTTACATTTAATGTTAATTTCATAATTGAATATTAGCTGGAAACAAATGCTGAACTTTTTATATTGTTTCAAGTGTAAATGGGTTAATCTTCCATAATCAAGCTGCACATAATAGAGATAGATTTTTTATATAATCATACTTGAAAATTATTTTAAAAACCATAAAAAATAAGTAAATTTAAATATAGTTTTCAAAGAAATTGCATTTTCTCCTATCTGATGGTGCTAATATTGATGTGTGATGTGCAGAAGTTAAAAAAAAAAAAAAAAAAAAAAAAAAAAAAAAAAAAAAAACTGCAGTAAAAGTGACATTTTTTGTCAGGCCATGTGTGTGTGTGTGTACATGTGCAAGTTTTATCTAAAAAATGGCTCTAACAATTTTGACTGAATTTTGTATCCTACCATTTTGGGTACAAGAAGACCATTGGACTAGGTCACATGTTCGAGAAAATTCAATTAGTGTATCATTTTGGAGTTACTAAGGATTAATAAATTTCAATGGAAATGAAGGTTGTAACAGTTGTTAAATTGGTGACAGTAAACGAAGTTGCAAAGTTGGCAACATTTTACCAAATTTGGTGAAATATTGGTGAGATTTGTTAGGAAAATCGAATTTCAAGATTACCAATGTCAAAATACATGCTTGGTTCCAATTGAAAGAATGCCACTAAAGTTGGCAAAAAAATTGGCTTTCAGAATCTGAAGGTCCAATGCCAAAATACATGCTTGGTGCCAATTGAAAGAATGTTGCTAAATTTGGCAAAAAAATTGGCTTTCAGAATCAGGAGGTCTGATGCCAAAATACATGCTTGGCGCCAATTAAAAGAATGTCGCTAAATTTGGCAAAAAAAATTGGCTTTCAGAATCTGAAAGAATTTTGTAAAAATTCTCAATAGGAGCAAGATACATGATTCAACCAGAATTCAATTAAAAATGTAGTTTGAAAGGATGCCCTTTCATTGGAAATAATGTAAAATTTGGAAATATGTACCTAATTTTAATATTGTTTCTTTAAATAATACTGTTATAAAATAAAATGCTTTATATCAATAATACAGTGAGAATTTATTGTTATATCGGGTTGAACAAAAAGCTAACTTTAACTGGGTGTAGCCCGGTCTTCCCTGCTGGTATAGATTTATTTGAAAATACCTGGATATTTGATTTTATAGTTAGATTCCTAATTAAAGCTTGAAATTTTCATTGTTAAAAGGAGCCTTAATTGATATGAAATTATAAACTTACATGATTTTAATCTGAATTTCTACAGGTAAAAGTCTCATGTTCCTGATAATTTGTGAATTTGTTTAAATAATTTAATAATGTAAAACAAGATAAATAGCATTTACTAATGGTTTAATTTCTGGGAATGATTTGGCGAATCTATTTTTTTCCCTGTTGGATAGCTTTTCATTTTGTGTTCATTTTATGAATTTCACAATCTTTGTATTTTTCACATTGGTTGTTTGTATTAGTATGCTTTATAGAAATATTTCTTTGCTTTCATTTTTGCGCATTTTAGGTTTTGGTGAAGCTGTCTGATTTACCTGTAACCTGGATTCTGAGTCCAGGTTGAACCAGCAGTCAAAATTTAACATTAATAGAAAACTGATCTTCATTTACTAATTTAAAATTGTCAAACTTAGTTACTTTTTCTGACTGGCGATTTCTGAACGTGCAGTTTTTAAACTCCGAGTTCAGGTTATTGGGAAAATTTGGGTATTTAAGAATAGCTTCTTTTTAATGTGCATTTTTATGAAGAAGCTTTATTGCAAACTTGAAACAGTTATCTATGTGTCTTGTTTCTTACTTCTTTTTATGCATATAATTTTGACAGATTCTTTATTATATAATAACTTTTTTAACAAATTTTGATCATTGCTGTTATAATTATTTTTTCTTTTAGAGTGGCATTCGTAGTTCTCTTCTTCTGTCTATGTTGCAACAGATGCTGCAGGAAGACAAAGATGATCTTGTTAGAGAAACTGTTGTTCGGAATTTAGCATTACTACTTTTATATGTTGAAGATGAAGACAAATTTTCAAAAGTATGATTACATTTTTTTAATTCATGTATTTTATGCATTTTGATAATTTTCAATTGTATTTAATGTGTTATTTATAGTTAGTTATTTGATTTATTCTTTGATTGTTCATACATTGAGAAGAAATGTAATTATAAATTTGACAAAATAAATTGTCAAAATTTAAATACTTTCATATTCTAGCACAATTCATGACTTGACTTAAAGTTGGATTAATTATTACTGTAACTAATTGTATTTAAATATCTAATTTTAAAGTTATATTTTTCATCTTTTTTTAGTTGTTTTTGAATTAGATGTATGTTCAAAAATAGATTTTCTTTTTTCTCCGTATATTTATTAAAGAACAAAACTATAAATTTGAGATCAGTTCTTATCACCAAGTGATTGCAGCAGAGATTTTTATCCTTACTAGGATAATTCTTTCTGCTTCTTATCACCTGAGGATGACTGCTGATTGATAATTAACTGCTCTCAAAACTATACATATGCTCATTAATCATTATATGGGAAGGGGAGAAAAGGGAGATATACTTTTGTATATTTTTCATCTACAGTGAGTATGTAATTACTTAGATGTATATATTTATTGAATTTTATTTCCTAGTATAATATATAGGGTGCCCTATTGAAAATTACCAGTTTCGAACATGTTGTTTCAAAAATTGTGAAGCATGTAAATAAAAATAAAAATTTTTTAAATTGCGTACAGAACAAATTATTAATCACGTCAAGGATTCCTAAATTATAGCTGATTTTCTGCAAAATTTCATCTTGTTGGTGAAATTGCAGTTAGATTGCAATTTTCATATCCATGACAGAATAAATTTTTCTCACATAAACTTTTTTTTTTCTCAAAGCCGTAAAATCAAAAGTATGAGATATCAGTCTGATAATCTTGAAAGCCATTTTATTGAACCATTTCATCCAACCCATGTGCTGAGTAAAATCTTATTTAGTATTTTACAATGTGCACATACTTGTTGCTTTTGATGTGAAACTTTAGATAAGAATAACCAGCTACCATAAAGGACTCATTTCATTTATAGACTTTGACCATGCTAAAGTTATTTCCAAGCAAGTTATTCCGCACAATGCTATTATTCGTGAATCTTTAGAAATTCGTCTAAGAAACCATGAAGTGTGTAATGATAGTTTCCTTTCACATCCCAGTAATATGGCTTTCAATTTTGAAAAGTCAATGAAAATTCCACTTTTTTCAGCATTTCTTTCTTCGTTTGCATCTTTGGTTAAAAGATGGCGCCACTGAACTGTTTATTTGGGAGTAAGAGGTTTCCGTTAGAATGTTTTGTATTTTGAATTGATTTCAAAATGTAGCATGTAAAGAGTTTGTTGTCGATTTATATTTTAGAAATTTTTTCTCCTGATGAAGATTTTAAAGATTAAACCGAAACGTAGAGTTTTATGTTAAACTTGTGAATAAATTGTACGTTGGATAGCAACACCTATTTGTTTTGTATCGATATCACAACGTAAAGTCCTTTATTATTATTTAGATAAGAAATTTCTTTTGTAAAAGTGAAATAGTCGCACAACATTTTTTATGATTTTCTGTACTTTTCTAATTTGGTAATTAAAATGTAATATGTATTTAAAAAAAAAAAAAAAAAAGAGCCACCTTTATATTAAATCTGTGAATTGTTTTACGTCAATATTGATGAAATTTAATTTTTAAATGAATTTTTTAATTTGATGTTTCCAATTAGGAATGTTAGCCTGTAAATGATTAATCACTAGTTACTGCCTTATTTATTTATTTATTTTTACTGTACTCTTTTGAACAAGACATCCTGTTTATATAGCTGTCTATTTGAATAATACTTAACAGTTGTTTTACTTTTGTAATTTTTAGTTTTGTAAGACTATCTTTTTGAATGTATATGCAGGCTTGTGAATTCTTGTTTTCTTCATTGGAAGATAGAAATGTGAATGTTGTGGAATCAGGATTAAATGTTTTACTGCCCTCTATTGCCATATGGGCTCTTGAACTGGGACAGCTTGAATCTCATCTTATTCCATCCGTGATGTCTATGATGGATAATCATTTCAAAGTATTTAATTTATTTTTCATTATTGTGTTATTAAATCTTGCTCATAATCTACAGTTTAAAATTTTCTAATTAAATTTTTGCTATCATATGAGGGGCAGTCGGAAAATAAGTTTCTCCTGGCGACTGTGGACAGAGGTATGTATGAAAGACAAAAAATGTAATGAGACATTAAATATAAAACATAACTTTATTTTTCCACATAAGTACCAAGTACATTGAGACATTTGTCATACGGCTTTATAAGCTTCAAAAAGCCCCCCAGGAAAAAATCAGTGGTTTACATACGGACTAAGCGTTGAACAGCTATGGGCGAAAAACGATACAGCAGGTGAATGCGAGCATGCAAGACACTGATACACCATTGGGTAGAGATCGACTGCGATCAAGCAGATGGTGTACCCAATGGTGTATCGGTGTCTTGCACGTTCGCATTCACCTGCTGTGTCTTTCGCCCATAGCCGTACAATGCTTCATCCGTATGCAAAGCCCTGATTTTTTCCTGGGAGGGCTTTTTGAAGCTTATAAAGCCATATGAAAAATATCTCAATGTACTTGGTACTTACGTGGAAAAATAAAGTTATGTTTTATCTTTAATATGTCTCATTACATTTTTTGTCTTTCATACATACCTCTGTCCACAGTCACCAGGGGAAACTTATTTTCCGACTCCCCCTCGTATATCTTCTACCTTGTATAATCCATAACTTTTTAAAAAGGGGGAGGGGGGAAATTAGCAGTGTATAATATAGAAAAAATATTATTTAAACAAGGATAAAAAAACATCCTGCATCAGGCATAGATTATGTAAAACTTTCCAATAGTAACAGAAAATTATTAAGAAATTTCCTTTTTTCATACAATTAAATGTAAAAAACACATAACTCAGTAAAAATCCATTTTCAGCAATTGCTGTCCAAATATTAAATACAAGTAAAAAAGTCTTAATTTACGTCCACTTTTAACTATACCATAAAATATATATTCCAAAAAACCCTTCAAAATATATATTAAAATACATTTACTTAAAAGACGTTAGTGTTATGTGAATATGATCCAGAGAAAATTCAATATCAGATGTAAGAAGCATATTGCAGATATAAAATATAACAGAGGAGATTTTTCTAGACTGAATAAAAAAAAGAATATTAACATCCTGTTTGACGAAGGTAGATTGATTTATAGATCTAATTTTTATTTACAGCTATTTATAAGGGAATTAATTGAAATTTATTTAAGGAGTTCAAAGGTTTGTAATGATACATTATCTTTTCATATTTCAAGTATTTGGGTAGAGTGGTTATACAACTTTAGGAATCGGAATATAGGAGGGAGCAATGGGTGATATTGAAAATATAAAGAGCAGTGTATGTTAACTTTTTTAATAGATGACTGTTTTCTAGTTTTTATGCGCATTGTATTTGTGTTTTTGCTATATTCTGATGATGATTCAATGAATGAATCGAAACATGTCATTTTTAATATAGTTTTAACGTTTCTATTGGAATCAACATCTTTTAAGCAAGTAGATATGCTTTAATATATATTTTGTAAGGTTTTTGGAATATATATTTTATGGTATAATTGCTGTCCATTTGTGGTAATTTGTGCAAATTCTGCCTGGCAGCCCGATGTATGATCCATAAGTTATTTACCATTTTTGACGTTCTAATGTACGTAATAAATATATATTAAATTACTCACACTATTGGGATTGACAACCATTTTTGCCAATATATCTTCATAGCATGGTTAATATGCAAGTACCAAAATTTTTTAGTATTCACAAAACAAAAAGTAAGCTACAATAGTTTTAGATTGAAAAGTATCCTAGTTAGTCATAAAGTTTACAAAGTACTGGGAAGATTTGGAGGAGTTTTGGCCAAAACATAGTGATATATGATAGATTCTTATTTAGGACATAATTTAATTAGTAAAAAATGCCGAGAACAAAATCGGAAAATATCATTAACCGTGCTTCTGATAATTGAGACTGCTTCTTTATCAGGATAAATTGTGCTAAAACTGATGTGTTCCACTTAACCAGAATTTATTGTATTATTTATTACTAATTAGATGAATGGTAACTCAGTGTGTTTCATTTACATTGTATGACATCTTTCAATTTCTTTAGAGAAAAAATCTAATATTATTGTATATTTAGAAAAAAACTTATAACATTTATTTTATTAAATACTAATTTTCAAGTAAGGAATCATATTTACAATTACAATGCTAGTTAAACAGAAATTGCAAAAATTACATTTTGCAGAAAATGTGATTTTTTATGCAAAATTTTATTTGTCAAAAGTATATTGTTCTTTTAAGATTTTGTTTCTAATTTCTGAGTTGATGAAATAAAAATGACATCACTTTGACAAAATGTTGTAGCTTTTCGAATTAAAATATATGCTTTACAAGGGGAAAAAAATATCATTTTTGCCTGATAAATAATACTTTTAGAGGTTTATAGAAAAATTTTAACCACCATCTTTCAGAAATAATTAATTGAAAGTAGTACAGTCAGTACTGGATATATGGTCACCCGCTTATAAGGTCACCCTGCTTATAAGGTCACTTTTCGTAAGTCCGGACTGACTGAATAGGTATTATGTGTTAAAATACACTGCCTATATGGCGGTGTATTTCTAATGGCTACTATCTGATATATGGTCAACTTTTGTCTCTCATTTTTTGCAAAAAATTTTATTTTTATGCTTTTTCCTTCCCCTTTTTAGGATATAAAGTGCCAAATAGACGTATCATTTAACTATCTTCAACTGTTGGCCTCTTTGTATCGATAACACAATGCTTTTCATTTTTAATAACTTTTGAAAGAAGTGGATGAACATCCTAAAGGAGGAACTTCTTTCATTGTAGTCATTCTTCTTTTTTTTTCCATCATTGAATCTCCCGCGCTTTTGTTAAAAACCGCAAGTATGAACTTCCATATGGTAATGAAAGGACAGTTGACATTTTAATAGCTTTAGAATGACAAGAAGACCTTTTCCTTTTTAAATGAAACCTTAGAGATCGCGATAATATTGCATACCACTTGACTAGATGCGTGACGATACTCGAGGGAGGTCAGGGTCTCCTCTTGCTGGCTGCAGCCCATAAAAGAAACTCTTGTCTGTCGATAAGAGTTTCCAAAGCTCTGGAGATTTTTCCCTCAACTGTCGCATTAGATACCAATTCTTGGAAAAAATGCCATCACTCCTTGTGACCGAATGAAAATTGTCTTCCGTATAGAGAAAATGTTAAGTAACGTGTTTTTATTGTTTTGTATTTTTCATTACTTGTCGCTACCTGTAAAATGTTCATTCATTTTTTAATTGTCTTTTGTGAATACAACATATCAGGAAAACGAAAAATTTGATGTGTGCAGAAAAAAAGAAATTGATAGAAAATTTTGAAAAATCAAATGTATCGAAAGCAGCTTTCGCGAAGACTCGTAGAATAGCGAAAACGATACTGACTAACGTCTTAGGGTTTAAATCTTTTTAAGCAAAAGATGTGATATATCAAAAGAGAAAGCGAAACATGTTTCAACATTGGAGAATATTGAGAAAGATCTGTTCACTTGGATAAAATCACAGAATGTTCCAATATCATGGATTATCGTAAAAAGTCTTTGAGAATTGCTGATGATCTAGGAAAACTGAATTTTACTGCTAGCAAAGTGTGGTTACAAAGATTTAACTTACAGCACAATCTTGCTTTTTATGTGTGGTGAAGCTGCTATTGTTTATGATAGTATACAAGGAAAAGAATAGAAGGAAATGGGTGTTAACTTCTTAAGTGACATTCTCAGTTGGTACAATCCTTGCAATGTTTTTAATTTTGATGAGTGTGGGCTGTTTTTTCATATTTTGCTTGTTAAAACTTTCTTTTAAGAACGAAAAAGGAAGGGGTAGGAAAGTAAGCAAAAAACGATTGACCGTTTTATTAGCAGTGAATATAGATGGCTTAGATAAATTGACTCCATTAGTGATTGGTAAATTTCTCAAGCCTCGTTGTTTGAAAAACTGCAAATCTCTGCGTGTATCTTACGATCCGAACTGAAAGGCCTGGATGACAACAAGCATTTGGGAAAAGGAGATTCGGCATTTCGATAGAATTTGGACACACAAAAAAAGAAAAGTGGCCATAATTGCAGACAACTGTACTGCCCATTGCGTGATTCGGAATGTAAATTCGGTTGAATTTGTTTTCTTGCCTCCAAACTGAACTAGTATGGCACAACCCTTAGATCAAGGGATTATTGAAAATATCAAGATAAATTATAGAAAGCTGCTTCTAAAAGACTTCATTGCTGCCATTGATCAAGAAAAGAAGTTTCTCGTGACTATGTTAGATGCCACGTGTTACGTAGTCAAGAGTTGGAATATGGTATCAAAGAAGACCATTGAAAATTACTTTAGAAATCCTTAGCTTCCAGAATGTGAAGAATTATCGCACAATGACGATGGCAGTGAGGATGATTATGATGTGTCCCTATTTGAAGTTGCACAAAAACAACGGAATGCCATTTGCACAATACAAGACAAATTGACATATGGAGTTGTTCACAATGAAATCGCTTTTAATGGACTTTACCCACAAGTGGAAACAGTCATGCCTTAGCAAGTATGTACCCTCCAAAAAAGAATGCATACTGGATGAAGAGGAAGCTGTGTTAAAATGTTCTTCACGCCTATTGGTATTTTACTTCTAGATATCCGCAGCTGACGTGGCATGGGTAACGCTCATCAAGTAGCTTCTATACTAGAAATCATTTCGGAATTTTTAAATATAAACACTGGTGGAAACGATAATAATAACAGTGAGTGCGAAGCTGAACCGACAAGGAGAGCAGAAGCTCTCAAAGCATTTCCTCAGATATTTTTTTATTAATCCCAAAGGCAAAGAGGAACATTCTAAAACTGTTCGTAAATAAGAAAAAGTGGTTATAACTACTATGATAAAAAACTAACAAACCTGCATAAAAGATTATTTTTACTACTACGATTATACTTCAATTCGAAAATTTAAGTGTAAAGCAATTCTTGTTTATATCTCTTATTTAATAAATTATATATTCATAGTTTCTTTGTACATTATTTTACTAATATAACTACCGTATATACTCGCATATAAGTCGACTCGCGTATAAGTCGACCCCCTAACTTTCGAATGCACATTTTAGAAAAAATCAAAAACCCGCATATAAATCGACCCCCTAGCTTTTTACTTCAATTTTGCACAAAATCAAACCAAAGATTTCACTTGCCAATGTGAAAAGGTCGTAAGTAAACAAAAACAAATCATTGAAATTATTTTAAATGATAAATTATTATTATTGGTATATTTTATATATTATTTTTTTATTGATACACATAAAAAGCAAAAATTTTGCAGTATTCGAAGTTTTCGTTTTTACTTTTTTAACGGACTCGCGTATAAGTCGACACCCCAAATTTGCTTACCGAAAATTGTCAGAAATTCCTCAACTTATACGCGAGTATATACAGTAACTTATTAATAATATTTTATTGTCTAAAGTAAAATTCCTGTTAACACCGCATATAAGGTCACCCCTCTTACAAGGTCATATTTTTCAGGACCGCATGGGTGACCATATAACTGATACTGACTGTATATGCTTTTTCATTAAATTTATTTCTTGAGAATTGGAGTCAGTTATTGTCCACATAGTTGAAAGGAATCTTATTCCTTGATTGTGAATGTAAAGGAGGAAAGGAAGGTGGGGATCTATGGTTTCTAAATGTTAATATGTCAACAGCCAATTTTTGTTTCTGTGAAACAGATTCATGAAGCTTGAAATATGTGAAAATATGTTTTTATTTCTTCAATTTTTTTTTAATTACTTTAATCAAGATTCCCCCCCCCCAATCTATTTAAATTGAAAATTTTCTCTCTTCAATTTTAATAAGGAAATGACATTAAAAAACAATTGTAATGAGAAAATAACATTAAAAAAATCTAACAGTCCTTATCATTTATCCTTTTCTCTTTTATCATAAAAAATTTGGAGTAATTTAGTTGCCACCATTGCAAAAGTATCATTAAAAATTGCAAAAATATTAATATCTCAGAAACTAATTCAAATTTTAAAATTCTAAGAGCTTATATGACATCTTCGGATTCATATGGATGACTGGTGTTAATTTCATTGGCTATTGTTCCATATTCTAGGAGGAGAAGTTGTAAAATACAAACAGTCAAATTTTAATATAATAGATAATATTTTTAATAGGTGTTGATTCACTATAATTATCACTATTATTGATTTGTTGTGTACTACACAAAATGCTAATCTGTGTTTTAATCAACTTAATGAAGGACTAGAATATTTTTTAGCATGAATAATTAAAGTTATTTTATTTTGTTATCTAATTGTGTCTTAACAAGATAATGAGACTAATTTTTCTTGGTGGTTTTTGTGAAATGTTATTGTTCAACTTTTGTTCTCAACACACTTATATATGAATGCAGAAGTCTTCAAAATTTTTATATTACAAAAAAAAAAAAAAAAAAAAAAAAAGTAGCTAGAATGAGAATTATAAATCTTGTGTATTATTAGATTGAAAAAGCTGTGCCAAAAAATCAGAGCTGCTATACAGAGGAATTTTAAGTCTGCTCTCAAATCCAAAGGGGCAACTTATGACACATAAGGTTTTCATTTTTGTTCGGAAACTTATCAAATTGGCACGTGTTGTAATTAAGAAATTATGTAATTGAAAGATGATTTTCTTTTTTTTTTTTTTTTTGTAAACACAATAGATCTTTCAGAAAATACTGTCAAAGTTGGTGTTTTGAACCGAATTTCCCAGTGAAAGGAGAAAAACGTGTTTTTGTGTGATCAAGAATGCGTATAACTCGATATGTAATACCAAAAAATGGAAAAATCATTTCTATTCCAAATCGCTTCCATAATGAGGTCTGCCAATTTTATACTTTTACGTTTAAAAATGCATACATCATTGTGCCAGAAAGTTTCATGCTTATTGAGCAATGAACTTGAGAACAGTTTTAAAATAAAATTGTTAATCTCATTTGCTACAAGAAGTGATGTTTTGATTGCAAATGCATGAACGTTTTAAAAAAATACTTTAAAGTAAATTTTATGAAGATAGCTTCAATGATAGTTTCATTAAAAGGCTGCAATTTAAACCAACTTTGATTCAGTTAGAATCCTTTATTATTACTATTGGTGGAGAGTTTATTTTATTTTAACCTCTTCAGCTTGTTTTATCCTTTCTGTCGACTCTAACATAAACGAAGGTCACGTTTCTAGTAATCTGGTTTTAGTTTTAGTTATTTGTTTGAAAAATATGCAACATACTCTAAAGATATTTTTTTATTTCTATTGTTTTTCAGATCCTGGGTGATGCACCCCTACCTTCAATATCTGGTCCTGTTCAGAATGAGGAGCAGCAATGTATTCTGCTGGTCAGAACCATGTCTATATTATTGCCTTTTTTGTTTATTTCTGTTTTGAAATCTGGTCCTTTTGTTGAACACTTAGAATCTACATGCAATTTTCATGATACAGAAGTTGATGGTAAGTTTTATTTCTTGTTTCAAAATTTGTGATAAATTTAATGTAAATTAAACTATAGTTGCTGAATTTTTTGTAATGGAAGAGAAAAATAAGAAGAGGAATGAAACTGTTGTGGTATATTAAATGACATAAAAATAATTTTCCATGTGTGTATATTTATTTACATTGGAAGGATGTATATATCATATTTAATGCTATATTTATTCTTTCACTTCATTATATTTGTAGTCATAGTTATTTTTATTATCTTAACCAAGTAACATAAAATCCCCTTTCAATCATTGGAAATATTGCTGAATCTAGAAATTTAAAAATGAACATAACATATTTAGAATTGATAATTAAGTAATGGTATACTTAAATGAGTAATATAAACTTATCAAAATATCTTTCAATGAACTAGATAAAAAGTGTGATACATACTTTTTAATTAACCAAAAATTATAGTATTGATTACTAATATAAATTGAAGTATCAAATTTAAATCCTAAGCAATATACCAAGGCCATATTAAAAATGAATTAGTCATAAAGTTAATAAATGTCTTTTTTACATTGTTACATTGTGGCCTATTAACAGCAATAATAATCTAAGTTTCTTATTCATTAATTATTGTGCTCAATGTATTCATGCATGTTGTACAAGTGATATTCATTTGCATCTTAATCAGATTTATACTAGATTTAATATAGTGTACCATTGCAACAGTTTGCAGTGTGTGCCTTTTTAAGTGTGTAAATAGACATCGGCAATGACAAGGATGTAAGCTATCTTGAGTAAAACATGGCATATGAAAATTGCTTTGTGTAAGATATGACAAGAGTGTAAAAGAAAAAGTGTGTTGGCTTCATTTGCAGTATGCCCAGTGTAACTATGTTGATGATTATCACAGAGAAACACTTGTATACTCATCAGTATAATAAAATGAAGAGTTTATGTGTCTGGCTGTGTAGACGCTGATGCCATGTTAGATAAGGCCAGCACCACGACATTGGGCATGGAGTTACTCCAAAATGTACCCGAGAACTCCTTAAGGAGATTTTTTAAAATTTCATCCATATATGTACCTCTTGTTTTTTTTTTTATCATTTTAGGATAAATGTAACTGGTTACTAAAAATTAAAATTACAAATTACATGATATAAAAAATGACCAAAAATAAAAAGCAAAAATTTATAAATGTACTAAATTCTCTATATGAGGTGTTTCATTGGATTTAGAGTATGTAATGTCATTTAGGAGTAAACACTTATAAACACATCTTGATTACAATACTTAAGAAAGGGACAGTGTTTCAGTTATGAGTACGAATATTTCATACATGTTTATATGCAGTTCAAAACTATCGCCAAATACAAATAAAAAGGCATTACTTATTTATAAAATCCAAATATTATCAGATATTGCTTCATGAGTTAACCAATGTTAGGTAAGAAGGTTACTTCTAAATTACATGTTAATGAAGTATGGACTTTATAAAATTCAAACTTTAAAGGAGTAAAACAGATTAAATAATTTATGAAAAAGCACGTCTAAAAGCTTGAATTTCACTAAAGATTCACAGATTTGAAACTTAAAAAGTCCATCCAGTGTGTACCGGGGGGAAAAGATAGCTTCACTATCCCTTTTATTATTATTATTATTCAGCTAATTTTACGTAAACAAACAAAGCTAAAATGCATGGAATCTGATTATAGAAGATTCTTTCCTAGTTTTCGTCAATTCTGAATTTCAGTGAGAAATTTGCCAAATTAATCCGCTATAGCCAAGCTAACTGCATTTATGGTGATTTATTTTTGGTTGCCAATATTTTGCCAAGTGTCCACAAGCTTGGCAAGAATTTATCACTGCAAATAGGTGCTGTGCATTTATAATGATATCAACGTTTTGGCAATTTTTGACTCCCCTCCCCCCTTATAATATCAAACGTTATCATTTCTCGAACCCTCCCCTCCCCCCTCTCCCCAATGATAGTCTAAAAATTATTTTTACTTTCTATTTCTTTTTCTTTTGTATGTTTTCAATGATATACATTTTTTTTCACATATTTTACTGATTTAAATGAAGACAAACTCAATAAAATATAACTATTATACATAAATAACTTTATATAAAATGGGGAAGATTTGAAAGAGAAAAGATTGAATTGTGTAAAAGAGATTGTATGAGATTTGAAGATAGAACAAGTATGAAAAGACATTTTTATAGTCCTCATAGAAATCTATACTTCTGGAGTTATAGTAATCGTAAACAGTGATTAGGCCATACTAATAGTTTTAATTGATTATAGAGGATATGAAGCTAAATTTAACAGAAGAGATGATACATTTGAAAGGAGGGCCAAACGCTGTAATAGTTCTCCCATTTTCAATGTGAATGTGCATAGGGAAGACAGGTGTGAGGATAATTCTTTTTATAGAGGAAGTAGAAATTATTTAGACACATGTAGAACATGAGGAACCTTGCCAAACATCTTCATACACCGAGTATATGAAGCCCTGGCCAATGAATTAAATATTGTGTGTTATGTGATGTATCAGTATGTGTAGTGTCTTTTGTACTAAATTATATGTGTAAAGTGAAACTGTCTTAAACGTGAAGTTGAAGTAATTACATATTTATCTATATAAGCAAAATTTGAAAATATATTCTGTTGTTTCGCTGAGCTGTCAAGATGACCGAATGTAGGATAAAAAATATCCTCAGCAATGCAATTTAACAAACTCAGGGGTTTAATTAATTGATATATGACATTACATGGAAAGAAAAAGCATAACTCGAGAAACGTGGAGAAATCGCAAGATATCAGGCGATGTTCGCATGTATGAAAGATTTAAATAAAAGTACCGAGAGAGGTTGACAGTTCTGAAGTTTTTATCTGAACATGAAGGTTAAAGTTTCGTTAGATGACAAATAAAAGATTTGAGCAAGAATTCTAGATGAATTCCAATATTTATGTTTACAAGTGTATTATGTTACTGATGTGGTTGAATTGTGTGATCTACTAAGTATATTGTTTGTTTAAGTGATTAATAAACGTGTAAAATTAAAAAGCTGATAAGTGAATTCATTTACAGTTATAAGCCAAGTGAATATTTAAGTAAATACAGTAAACTCTGTATAAGGCGGAATTGGTCAGGAACGAGAAAAGTTTCCGTAGTAGACAATATTCCACCTTAGACAAATTTTACTCTATGTCTATGGATTCTCAGGGACTTTAAAATCTTTCCGAGTTAGACAGATTTCCGTCTTACACAGAGTCCACCTTACAGAGAGTTTACTGTAAAAAGATAAAATTCCTCAATTTATATATATTGATTTTGGATATGAACTTTTCTTAAGATTTAATAGATTTTCTAGTTCATCATTTGTCACAAAACATCTGCCAATATATACATATATATATTATCTAATGGAATATTCTTACTTTATTTTGAGTGTATTTTAAAATTGACTTACTATGTTTATTTCTATTCAGTTGATCGCATTCCATCTTACTCTAGTATATTACAACAGCCATCTGTGATTTTTGGGAATGTTGATGAACTGTTGAACATTGTGAAAGCATTTGACAAGTATATAAGTTCTGAATGGTATAAACCATGGAGTAAACATGACTGGGTGATCAATGAATGGTACTATTTTTTTTTTCCTTTATAGCTATTACTTGTGTGTCATAAAATTATTGATTTTCAAAAACTTGTATTTTTCTTAATACAATTTTGAATAAACAATAATTATTATTATTTTTTTCTTTATAAGTTATTACTTGTGTGTCATAGTATTATTGATTTTCAAAAACTTTTATTTTTCTTAATACAATTTTGAACAAACAATAATTATTTATCTTAAATGAATATATGTTTCCAATTGAATTTCGTAATTTACTAATGAAGTGTTTTAAATAAAATCTGAATTTTCAATAAAGCTATTATAGATAATTAGCTACATCCATCTGGGATAACAGCTTCAGAATGTATTTAAAACAAAAATTATTATATGTTTTATAATTGATTACTTTTAAGGAAACGTTTAGTTCTGAAATATATTTTGATATTAATATAATTCACTGCAAAATCTAATTTTCTATGAAATTTAAACTTTTGATGAAAGACATGAATTAAAAATATGAGCAAGAATCCATTTTATTTTTCTGACGATGAATATTATACACAAGAGATATTTTAGATAACCAATTAGTTTTGTGAACAGAAGTTTTATACATCTTATCAGGTGAACAATTTAAATGATTGCTACAAAAGACAAAAGCTTATTCTGCTTGTTCAATTTATTGTTTGTTTCTTTTCTTTCAGCATTTCTATTAATATATAGTTTCAGTTCTGTTGTTGTCTTTTACATAGTGTGGGTTTTGATTTTTTTTAAAAGCATTTTATTAAAGAAATTTCATTTGTGTTCAAAATTATCAATTGTAGATAAATTGCAGAAATTTTTTTCATTTAGTTATAAGCAAGCAATATTTAAAAAATATATCATTATTTATTTAAAGAAGCTTTATAAAAACTATTTTTTTTAAATCTATTATAGCAAAAAAATATTTTAACAAGAAGTTAAAGCATCTGTTTTTCATAAATATAAATATAATTTTCATAAACAAAAGGGAATCTATGTTAATTTTATAAATAAAAAACTTTTTTTTTTACTTTGGTAGAAGGTAATCTCTGGAACTACCAAATAATTACAAAAATTTTTTCACTATAATAATGATTACAGTCTCTGCTGAAAATAGGCTATATTTTATCTCAATACTCATGCTCCCAAAAGGGCGCAACACCAAAAAAAATTGTAAAATTTTGATATTATTGACATTTTCGAAGTTGAAACTTGACATGATGATTACTTTTAGAACGTAAATGCTCATTAAAAATATTTTTTTATTATTAGTATTTAAAATGTGAAATGGGTGGAAAACTTTCTAAAATCACAATTACTCTGACGCTACTAAACCAACATAAAAAAATTATTTCAGTTTTATAATTGTGACTATCTCTGCTTAAACATAGGCTGCTTTTTAACTCTGTACCTTTTTCTCAAGATGGTGCAAGAAAGAAAAATGTTCTAAAATTATGATTTCTTAGAAATTGTTAGGATTAGAAACTTAAAATTTGGCCTTGTTGGGACTTTTAAGAAATAAATGTATCAACTAAGAACAGTTAAAAAAAAAAAAAAAAAAAATCATTTAAAAGGGTGCAATGAGCTGAAAATTTTCTAAAATCAAGAATACTCTGAAATGACAGAACTGATTAAAATATTTTCACTGTAATATATATATTGCATAGAGTTTACAAATAGGGTACATTTTATCTATTTTTTACAATGGAACTGCTACAAATGGATTGAAATGAAGATTTTCTCTTTTAATTTGTAATATTTTATCATTATCATTAACAATGTAATTTTCAGTTCACGTTAATGGGCATATAAATATTACTTTTAACAATGTTCTCAATAAATATGTCCTATTTCTGAATGCTCAAATTATAATCTTTGCTACTGTTAAATATTTTAATTTTTGTCTGTCTTATCATAATAATACAACCTGTCTCATCAATTCTTTCCTGGATATGAAACTTCTTGGAAAGCTTAATAAATTAAATTGTGAGAAAACTAAGTTTTAGAAATCTTGATTAGGTGTTCTGTTAAAATTGTCTGACTTGCATAGTATATTCGGAAGTTTATTTTTTAATGTATATTCTAGGTTGCCATGGTTACATAATACTTATGGTTTTGTAAACTCCCAGAGACAAGGGATTGTGCATGCTTTAGTAGAACTAATGCATAATTTTTGCCATCTTTTTGGAAGACCTTTTACTCAGAAAAGTGTTAAGCCTCTGTTCCAGTCTCGCCTTACTATCAGTGAAGAAGAAAAGAGTATGCATATTCTTGCTACTTTGTTTCAGTGTGATAATTTATTTATTAAAATGTTTACTTCTTTCTTAACTGTTTTGCTTTATTACTTAATGTTTGATTGTCATTTTTTTCACAGATTTATTTTATTAGACAATAGACATTATGAAATGTTGCCTAAAGTATGCATAAATTTATTTTTCATGAATACAGTGTGATCAAAAGCTAAAGAAAGTGTAAAAGTATTTTATCAGGAAATATTGGTACTTGCATATTATCTATACTAGGAAGCAGGGACCCGGAGCTAAAGCTGGAGCCCGGAGCCGGAGCGCTCTGGAGCTGTGTTTTCCCTGGAGCTGGAGCCGGACTGGAGCTCTAAATTTTCCCCAGCTCCAGGGCTCCTTTAGTTTTTAATATTCTTTTAAATCTTTTTTTTTTTTCAGTCTTTTAAATTTCTAGGCTTAAAATATTTTAATTACATCATTATTCAGTATTTTAATTATATCATGTTTTAGGTTTTTATTATTATTAGAGAAGGAAACCTTCTCAAAACATGGTAACACTACTTTACATCTACTTTCTACTTGAACTAAGTGACAACACTATTCGAAAACAAATATGGCCACCTGTTGTTTGCATGTGTAGTTGTACAATTTTGGCTGTTTGAAAAGTGTAGAAGAAATTTAAGATTTTTGTGTTTAAAATTCCACCAAACTTTCTATTTTAAAAGCAAAAGCTAAAAGATGTCATACTTTCTGAACAAGCATTTGAAGTTTGATGAGAAGAAAAATGCATTTTGTCAGATCTTTAATGGAGGTAGAAAATATTTGTGAGCAAAAAATTAAACGTGTAAATTAAAATCTGCAACTCAAAAGCGCAAAGTCGGAGCCGAGTTGGAGCCGGAGCTGGAGCCACAGTATTTTCTCTAGGAGCGTAGCTGGAGCTGGAGCATCAAAAATTGTTCGGCTCCGGGTCACTGCTAGGAAGATACTCGTATATTGCCAAAAATATTTGTCAATTGTGTGTATCATTGCCAATCACCACTTGTGCTCAAAATAGCAATTTTATATACATTTATGAAAAACATAACATAGTTAAAAATGGTAACTAATCTAAAAGCAAATTACAATAATACAAAAGAGTCATTTAGTATACATTTACTAAACATAAAACATGAAATTGATGGATTTTGGCAATAAAAGATTTATATGTTTGTATTTTTATTTTTGCCAGAATGTTTATTTCTACCTTTTCTCTCTATTGCCAAAAATCACCCGATACTTTTAATTTCATACACATTTTATCAAATATTGAGATAAATACTTCAGGACATGAGTTTCAAAACTCACCTTATCCAGAAAATCAAATTTTTTGGAAGTCACGAAAAACCTCTGACTGTGTCCATTGGTTTTCATTGTAAATCAAGATTTTACAATGCCAGAAATACACGATAAAACAGTGTTTTTGCAGATTGTAGTGGTTTTTAGGGTCCCATACTTAAAAAGTAAAACGGAACCATTATAAGATCACTCCTGTGTCTGTCTGTCACGGCCATTTTATTCGTAAACTATGTAACGTGGAAAGTTCATATTGGGGGATGTAATAAAGACTATTGACCCACATATTTACAGATTATTAAACATTTACAAATATATTTAAGAAAAATGTAGAGAGGAGCTAATTAAGTTACTTGAAAAAAAAATCTTTTCTTTGTATATCGGTGAAAGGTTTCGTAGCTCGGAACTCAAACATACATTTCTTTTAATTTTAGGTACTATATTTTATGTGATATTGTCAAAAATGTAGTGCAAAAATATGCCCCCCACCCCCTTCTATTTCCGAATCTACTGAAACTAAAGTTATGAAAAAATTAGTAGTAGTAGACGTTAATTTAAACCTTGCAGGAAAATTATATCGATTACCCTAGGTCATAGTTTTTGAGAAAAATGCATTTTTCCATTACACACAAATTTTGATTTACGGGCATTCAGCAAAGGTGTTGAGGAGTGCTGGGAGGTACCTAGCGTAATAGAAGTATAAAAGCATTGTTGAATTGATTTTTAAAAAAATTGTCAGTAATTAGCTGAGATATTAACCCTTAAAGACACGGTTGGTTTGAACATACATAATGACAAGGGCGGCGAACGCTATCTACTATCGACTTTTAAAGCCCAGATAACAATGTTTAATGATACATTATTGTAATGCAATGCCTACCCAGACAGCAAAATATATCGAAATCAATTAGGCCGTTTATCCGAATTATTGGCGGGGTATCGGTAATCGCCGACTGATACTATTATGATGTCAATTGATCATACTCTGTTCAAGTAGTCCAATGTCGGTATCGGCACGAAATCGCACTAACTGATAGATTTGAAATGTTAATATTTTCTTCAAAAATAATATCGGCCGACATTCCTGGGGCATCTAATGCCCGGCAATGTGTGTCCCCTCTTCAATATCCCCTGCAGTTTCAGCATACTTCTGAATCACGTGACTGCCCTCTCCCTTTCAAGATCTTTATCTCCCACCTTACTTATCCCTCAAAGTTCTTTTTCATTTTATGTTGCAAGCAAGGTCATTTTTAACCAGCCAGAGAAGGGATACAGGAATGGAAAGAAGTTATGTAAAGTGTGAGAGTAAGTATAAATTTTTTAGCATTTTCTTCAAAAGTTAGTAATTTTTCACCTTTCAAAAATAAACGATCGCTCGATATATATCGCAAACATATCTAGAAATTAGAGGGAAATTGTGCACCCTTTTTATGGAATTACGAATAGTTATTCAAGTTGCTTCAAAAACAAAAAAGAATGAATTATATACTTGATGCAATGACTAGATTGTTTCTGTGATTTATATGAATAAATAAAAAATAAAGAATATTTGATAATAAATTTAAAACATTATACAACTATTTGCGTTTTTTTCTTTTTTTCACCCCTTCTTTAAGTTAGAATTAGGGGAAGTATGAAAAACTGGAAATGTTGCCATAAGAAATAGCCTACTTGAATGAGATGTTATAATATAAATACTAAATACGTTTTACCTTGCAAAGACTGTAATAAAGGGGGAGGGGGTAAGAAAACCTTAAAATGTGAGAATTTATTTTTTTTGGGGGGGGGGGGGATTTATTGAAAAGTTATTATCAATAAATTTTTGTGCATTGCAAGAAATAAAATAATATTTTCTTTTATAAATTAAATGCATTGTAGAAAACGTGAAGTATTTTAGTTTATTAATAGTGTATTATTAATTTAGACCTGACTAAAGTTTTAATGTTCTAAATTATTTTAATAATAGAGAAAAGATCTTTCGACATGTTTCTTAAAAGTGCAGTGCTAAATTTATTTTTTCAACTCATTTTCATCATTTATCTAACCTTACTTTAAAAAAGAATTTGATGCAAATAATTGTTTTAATATTCAAAATTTTAGCTATTATCTACATACTTTATTTTCAATTTATTCTTTAAATCGCCTACAATGACATAATTTTTATACCCAAGTATTTAAAGTAAGAGTACAACAGGTGTGTTTCATTTCATTTTACGTATCAAAATATTTTTTTAAGTATGAATGACCATTCAAAATTCATAAAAATCAGCACAGAAATCTTCTAATATTAAGGTTTATTTTGCAACATAGTCGGGCTGTCATTTATTTTTTTTTAGATGAGAGTTTACTAATTTGTGTAAAAAATTTGCTAAGCAATTTATATTCACCAAAAATAACTTTTACGTGTATTACGTAAAATTGATTTCAAAGTCAGAGATTAATAATTCACATGAAAAGAAATGATGTATTTGTTTATAAATTACTTTTAATACAAAGTACACTTTTAAAGGGTAGGGAATTCACAGCTAGTAAACCAGAAAAACAAGAGGGCAACAAACTTGGGAGGTAGGGATAGAAAATAACAAGAAAACAGCCTAAACTGAGTAATTAAAAAGAGGTCGGCAATATGTGCCAAAACATATCAGGATCATATGATCCTCAGACCGTTTGCTGAGCAGCCAAAAAGCCTTCACTGCCGATCTCAGGAAATGAGGTCGACCGAGCAAAAAATAGTCAAATTAAGACATTAGGTGGAGGTTTAACCAGGGATTATTTGCTGCTTGGGTAGTAGCAGTATAAAAGCAATAAACGTCAAATTGTTAAAAACAGAATCATTTAATTAGAATTAATCGCATAAATACCATGGGATTTGCAACTAGTTTACATTGAGTGGATCCCTCAATATGCTTTCCGTGTCTTTAAAAGTTAATTAAAACGCACAGTACATTAGAATTATACAGTAAATTAAAAAAAAGCGGCGTGAACCAAGGCAATGTTGCAACTTTGCGATCTCCTTTCGAAGCGCGCTTAGCTCAATTCAAGTTTAAACTTTGAATAAGAGTTTTGTTTTAGCTACCCTGTAAAAGAAAAGATTATTACTACGCTAAAGTTAGTTTCATGAAATGACAAATAAAGTTTTAGTATGCACTACTTTTATTGTCAGTACCGAAATAAGTTCATCATAAACAGATTAGCATAAGATTAAAAAAATAGTTATACAGAATAGCAATATTTGATATTATTTAGTCTTCATATCTCTTTGAACTTTTATGGTATACCCATTCATACTTTTCCAGTATATACAGCTATACCCAACCGTACGTTGTATAGTTTTTTACAAAGTCTTATTCTTTTAGAAACGATTTTTTTTTAAATAATACTGTTAATAATTCATATATTTATTCTACCGAACCCTCTGAGTGCGAGTAATACTCGCACTTGACTGTTAATTTTATACAGGTTCACCAATAGAATGGATTGATAGAGAAAACTTGATTTTTTAAATTTTGGATAAGGCGACTGTCGGAGTTTCCTCTTAGTCCACACAACTTTGAAAAAAATCCTTTGCTATTTATATGCTGCCACCACCGATATGATTACATGATATCGGTCACGCTCTGAGAGGATTGTTTAAATGAAAACTAACTCGTTCAATTAACTAAATTAACAGTTTATTTACACACTATTTACAAAACACAAAACACTATTTACACTTAAAACTCGGATGTAGGTGATCCAGTTCAATATTAAATTAAATACAGTAAATGCTGACTGTGTACTGTTAAAACTACGTTATATCACTCTCACTCTACACCCTTTAAATTAGCTTTACCGGAGGTTACTCTTAACCTCCCAACACATGGGCTCTAAACTCGGCGAGCTTCACTCAACCCTATGCTCTATCTAAGAGCTATACACAGGAACTAACCTTGCGTCTTGCGCTCCAGCCTTTAACTGCAATTTCCCAGCCAAAGCGACTGCTTCTAGCAACCCCTTGCTTTTTCTGCACTCCTCCTCTTTCCCCAACATAAAACCGGGTTTTCCACTCTGACCCCAATGTCAGCTCTTTCCCTCTCTGCTGAAATCCTTGTCTGCCTTATCTCAGGCAGGCACCTGAATAGCAGGGCAAACCCCTTTCTATTATAACTGCTTCCCTTCACCCACTCTGTCTAATTCACCAGCCCGGATTAAGTTTTAGATAAAAAAAGAATATTACTTTGCAATTCCAGTACACAGACCAAGCGACATGAATACAATATACAAGTAAAGAGAATAATATATAACCCCAGTTTCAATAGCAGATGTTTCTCAGAACCTGACAGCGACTTTTGAAACTCACATCTTCACTTGATGAATTCTTCTGGAAATTAGTGAATATAAAGACATTGTTTAACTTCATATTTTTCCATGAAGGTTTGATCACTATGGCAATTAGGGGACCAATGACAAAATGAAGAAAATATAATATTTGGGATCATCATATAAAAAAAGTGCTCAAAATAATCTGCAGCTGCAGTGCTATGTGGATATTGCACAACATTTGTGTTCATTTGTGTTATAATGTGTGTTCATTTGTGTAATATGTTCGTAGAGATGTAAAGATTTCTTTAAAAAATTCTAGACATTTTTGTATGTTTTTTATTTCCAGCATACAAGGTTTTCAACCAAATTTAACAAAATTTTCAGAAAACATAACGATGTACATTAGAAACATTATAAATATAATAAATATTTCATAAAATATGAGCATTTGTTTTCATGATTTGGTAGTCAACTCCATAGACTGATATAAAAAGACTAGTCAAATATCATGTAAATGCAGAAAGATATTGTCGATAGAGTAAGCTGAGTTTCAGTTGCCTTCTAAAAGTAGCTAGATGATAAGGGATTTTCCACAAATTGTTATTTTTAATTTTACATTTTCCTTTTTTAATTGATACAATTGAGAATTCTTTTTTTGGAAAATTACCAGAACAAGCTTATTCCAACATAAAAAGAATTATCAAAATCTAAACATTCATTCCAAAGCCAGGATTGATATATATCAATGGATATATATCATGATATATATCCGATATTTATTTTTTAAATATCAAGATTTTTCATATTTTCGATATTTTGAAATTCTTGATATTTTGTATGTTTGATATTTATTTTCAAAATGTCACTGTGTAATATAATCTTGATATTTTCTTCAGTCGAAACAAGTGTAAATGAAATTTTCAACTGTTATTGACTGTGTCATTCTGTAGATAAACAACTTTTGTCTCTGGCAGTGGCTTTTCTAGGTGGAAAAGAAAAATATATTTTCCAAGCTTCATGTTTGAAACTTTTATTTTTAAACGTATAACTAATAATTATGTCAGACAATTAATTCAGAACAGCCAGTTGAAGATTAACTGTAATTTAGGTAATCATTTAATTTAGAGCTTCTGTAGAAGAGAATCTTTTCTGATTTTGGTTTCGTTGAGTCTGAACTGTACAACAGGTTAGGGAATAAAAAGTAAGATAAGCTTACATTTATGTTAAAATTCTTCAATTAAAAAAAACTTTTGAATTTAATATTTTGCTTTGTAAAATGTAAAACTCTCTTGGGACTTGATACAAATCCTATAGTTTATATAAGTGTATAAAGCAAATTGTATCTGTTTTCAATTAGTTGATCTTCAATTTTGTTCTTAGTTGGGAAAAAAAAAAAAAAAAAATGGAAACGAGAAATGCATTTTTAGAATATTGTTTGATTAAGTTTTCATATTAAGTGCAATACTTTTTAGCTTCTAATTTATATTATGTTTGAAAATATTTATTATCAGCAGTAAGTTGACTATTTTGAAAATATCGGATATGTATTGAAAATATCATGATATTTACGAACCCTGAAAGCTACTCATTGAAATTCATTAATCATTAACTCTTCTGTTGAAAATCATTTAATAAAAAATCACAATTTGTGGAAAATCCTTTTCATCTGGCTACTTTTCAGAAGCAACTGAAATTCAGCTTGCTGTAATGCTGCTATCTGTACGAATTTTCTTTACTCTCTATAGAGTTGACTTCCAAATTCTGAAAAAAAAAAAAAATCTTTGGTACAGTTTGTGCATGCACAATTAAAAATTCTTTCATACAAATGCTTATATTTCATTAAATATTTAATATATTTATAGTCTAATTGTACTTTGTTGTTTTACTATATTTTGTTACATTTTCTGAAACTTTCGTTAAATTTGGTTGAAAACTATAAATTTTTTTTTTGAAAGATGTATTTATATCTCCTTGACTATACATGCTATTTTTACAAATGAACATAAATGATGTACGATATCTATATAATCATGTGCTGTAGAGACAGATCATTTCATGCATTTTATGTTATAGGGTAATCCCAAATTATTATTTTTAAAAATTTTTTTTGCCTTAGAGGTGCTTTTATCTTCCTAATTGCCCTTGTAATCAAGTCTTTGCTGTAAAATTTGAGGTCAAACATGTTTTTTATGTTTCCATATTTCTAAAAGAATTGTCAAGTCGCAAGTATTTCTTTAGATAATCGATAAAACATCTAAAATTGAAAGTGTCAGGATGATTTTTTTGCCATATAGTGTATATTTATATTACATTATATAGTTAGATATTAATGCTTCTGAAAGTGCCTTTAATATAGCCATTATATTATATGAATTATGCAGTTACAATGTATTAAGAAAAGAATAGAAGGTTTACTGTAATTAGTATTATTGGCATCATTTTTGGTACAGCTTTTCTTACTGGCCCAGATGATAGTTAAAGACCAAAATATTACATTAACTCAGTTTGAATATGTCTTATTTCTTAAATAACTGTTTCTTGCAGTTCATTCTGATTAGCTTAGATTGTAACACAAAACTATTGCAATAATCTCCAAGACAGATATAGTTAATAATATATATATGTATATATATATACATAAAAAATAAAAATCATACATTGTGATTTTATTACTTTAAACTTTCATGCATTATTTAAAAATAATAATATGAATGGAGAAGTGTCTAAGAATATTTGAGGAAATATTCATAACTTGTATGGAAGTCATAATGTAACCTGGGTTTCTACTGGCTTTTGAGTACCTTTAACAAAGGAAATTATAGGCAACTGAAAATAACATAAGTAGAGATACTGGTTCTAAAATGTACCACATTTTCCTCTTTCTATATCTATTCCAATTTTTTGTAATTGTTCTTAGATTGATCTAAAATTAAGTATTAATTATAGAAACTAATAAAAGAAGTATATTCTAGAAACTTGCAAGGTTGAGAAAAAAAATTCTAACTTAATTTATCTCTAAATATCGTTTTAAAGCAAAATTCAAGTTTACTTGGGACTCAGGGTTGTATGTTAGAGGGTTAAATAAAGAGAAAATATGAATCAGTTCTATAAAAAAAAAGTTACATAAAGAAATAAACCTACCAACTGTTCAATAATGTGATAGCATGGTGTCACAGAACAGAAAAAAAAAGTTTTTTCTGCTCTTCCAACTTTGCAATTTTTCATCATTTGAAACATTTTGTTGCAATTTGACACAATGGTGACCAGCAACATGAACCCTGAATGTAACACTTTAGTAGGTAATTTAATTTTGTGAAGAATATTGCTCACCTGCAAGAAAAGTGACAGAACTCCAAAAAATTCATTTTATGTTTTATTGCACTAATAGGTCTGACTTAGATAAATAAACTTCCTACAGGAAAAGTATCATAAGTGTAACCACAGATTTGGTGCGAATTGTTTTTGAGGATAAATTTACTCAGTTCTCTCTACATCTATTCTATGTCTTCATTCTTAAGGGTTTTATGCTTTTGTGCATGCTTTTACATCTGCAAGCAGAGCTAAGTGCTATAATTTTATGTTATCACAAAAATATGCGAATCTTCTTTTTCCCCTTCCTGTGAAATGTTGTATTTTTGAGTTGTGACACTTTTCTTGCAGGTGATCGATATATGAATTTTGAAATTAACAATAAACTTATTATTTACCCACTTTCTTGTGTACATTTTAATTAAATTTAAAATACACAGAATGATAAATTGTTTAAATTTTTCATTTAAGACTCTTATATGTCTTGATTGATTGAAAATGAACAGTGTTTTGTTTTGTGAATATGTTGACAATGCTTTTTTTTTAAAAAAAAATAGAAGTTAATGCATCTAATGTAATTTAATGTGAACCAAAAATCATATTCCTAGCATATTTATAGTGCAGGGTGTATTATTATAGGTCAAATTATGCCCTCTATTTTAGTTTTGTACATTTTTTCCCCCGCTCTAAAATTTCTTGTTGTAACTCCTTTTAAGGTTCTGGTATATCTTCAAGTCGGTCAGCATATCAAGATGCTACTGTTCCTGTATATATTGCCGGTGTTCTTGGAGCTTTTCATCAGGTATTTTAGCTCTTTCTGTATACTAGTGCATATTGACATCATAAAATTAAATTTAAATAACTTAATATAAAATATATTTTAAGCAATATCTAACAAGTTTAATCAATTTAATTATTAGGCTGAAGATAGACAAGAACTTCTTGAATTTCTTCAAGATCTACTATGCACTGTCTCTTTATATCATCTTCCTGATTGTAGCATCAAAGCAGCTCTTATTGAGATGAGGTAGTTTATATATTTTTTTCTTTTTTATATAATTTAAATCATTTTTAGAAGGTATTTCAAATGCATTTTATATTAATTCTGTAATTGTCAATTACTTCATACTTCCTTACAATACCGTTGGTATCATCCATTAATTTCTTCACACAATTCTTTTACATTACTCTCCAACTCCTATGTCACAAGTGATTGCATTTGAGTAATATCCCTTCAACTTTTGTGACATCACATTTTTTACACCTGTTAATTTAGAAATAATTTTGATTAAAACAACACTGTGTTTTTAAAATTTTATACAAATGTGTAAGAAATTAAAATTAACTTTGAAAAAAAACTCTCACCTTTTGTTTAGTTGTTATATACATTAATCATATTGAGTCCATGGACTACCATATCAGTCTTTGATATTATTTGTCACTGGCTTGCCAAACATTCTATTTGAGTAGTGTTAATAATATGACTATTATCAATATTTTCTACATCCAACCACAGAGCACCATCACTATCGTGCATTAAACACAGTAACTCTTAATTTTATATAAGAATAGTTATATTATACCTATTATCTGTTAAAATAATTATCATAAAATGGCAAGAACTTGTATGCTTTTTCTTCAAGCTGTTGTAATTTAAAAGTATAAGAAAAATTAATGTTACCCAAGTAAAAATGCATATTTTTTATTAACTTTATTAAGCTTCTAGTAAGTAATGCTTGAATAATTGCTTTCATATTTTAGTTGTGATGTCACTAACTATCCCTGTCACATTTTGTAGACCCTCTTCTCCATTTTGAAATGTGACATAATCAATGAATGGGACATTTCTTTCAGTACACCATTGATACTTTGAATTATGTGTTTTTAAATAGAAGGTCACAAACCTATTTTTATCTTTATTTCATAGGCAACATTTATAAGCTACCTTTAAAAAGCTTTTAAATTTAGAAGTACATTAGAAAAGTTTTGAATTGGATATGTTTTGAATATAAGATGACAAAGCTATGCAAAATAAATATTGTTGGTGTAATCAATCCTCATATGATTGTTTTATTTGACAACATTAAAAGAAAGCCTGATGAGCACAGCATAGTATTATAAGGAGAAAAAAAAAACACACTTTTTTTTTCACATAATATTTTAATATATGTTTTATCTTTTTAATTTATGCATTTATCAAATGAAATTTTTTATGTTTCTAAATATATTACAATATCTTTATACTTTCTTTAACTTTAGCTCCAATAAGGCATACCATGAACTACTGTTGTCTGTCCTATGGGATGGTGTTGTTCATAATTCATCTTACGTTCGAGTAACAGCTGGAAGACTGTTTGAGACACTAGTGGGAGTTGTGAGTGAAAATCTTCTAAGAACCCGTGTCACACCTGCCCTTGTAACTCTCGCTAGTGATCCTGAAATGCAAGTAACACTTGTCTACTAAATCTGTGTAATTATATCCCAATAATTAATGCATCCATTTCAGGCAAGAATATTGCATACAATATTTTTTCTTTTTTGTATGCGGTTGAATATGCTTACAATTGTACAGTTACAGTTGTATATGTATGCACCGTAATTTAGGGAAGCACCCTCGAAAATTGACATCGTTTAGAAAAAAATCAGCATAATCGCCGCACCCACCATAAACGGCTCAGTCAAAGGAATTACTTTGCCCTATTAAGGAGGCAATAACATACCAAAAATATTGCATAAATACCACTAAAAAACAGAATTCTTAAAATAATTAAATTATTATAATAACTAATTGTCTAAAAGTATGTAGGATTAAAATATTTATAGTATAGAACCAATTTTCTGGAACTTCCAAATCCGGAATTCTTTTCTGAAAATTTTTTGATAGGTTGTCTTTTTACTTAAATATATATCGTACCGTAAAATCCCGAAAAACCACTGCTCCCAATTCTGAACAAATTTCCTTTTTCGAAGAAAAAAAAAATCAGTTTGTAAGCCCACCTCCAAAAATCTTTTTTCTTTAACAATAATAATAATAAAAATCCATGGCACAATTCCTTTCTGCATAACTGAACATATTGTCTATCCAAAGCTGATGACCTAATTTCGATAATGTTGACTTTCAAGTTCACGTAAGTTGAATAAACAAAACAAACTTCAAATAGTTCTCTTTTAATTCTTTGCAGTTAGACCTTTTTGTAGACCTTTAGTACCTTAGACTCTATAGTAGACCTTTTTGTAGGGTGCTGTAACTTTTTAATGATTTATTATATTTTAATATAAATTTGTTACACAGCCCAATTTACTATTATTGCAACTTGCGGAAAATTAGAACGAAATCGGTAAATTATCAGAGAAGATATTGATTATTTTTGCAATAGTAAGAAAAAAAATGTTATCATTGCTCTTTTGTTGTTGTTGTTTTTTCAAATATTGAGTTATCATGAGAACGGAAATTTCAAAATTCCGTTCTAACAGGGGATCGAACAGTGACATTAAAATTTATTTAAAAGATAATCTTCTGAAATTATTATTGAATAAATTATCAAAAAGACTTAAAAAACTGTGCTACCAGGTCGTCGTAAAGACGAAAATTTCAAAATCCCACACTAACATGGAACCGTTGTAACAGAGACTTTAAAATTCGTTAAAAAACAAAACTTCCTAAATTATTACTAATAAATAATCAAAAAGATTTTTAAAAATTGCGCTATTGGATCATTGTAAGAAATGGAGTTTCAAAATTCCGCACTAACGGGGAATCAATAACAGAGCTTTTAAAATGTGTTTTAAAAAATAAACTTCCAAAATTATTGTTGAATAAATAATCAAAAATATTAAACAACTTCTTGGCTATCAGTTCGTCGTAAGAACAGGAGTTTCAAAATTCAGCACTAATGGAGGATCGTTATAACAGATACTTTAAAATTTGTTTAAAGACTCAACTTGAAAAGTTTTTTTAAAAAACTGCACAGTATCGGGTCATCGTAAGAATGGGAGTTTCAAAATTCCACGCTAACAGGAAGTTTAAAAAATAAACTTCCAAAATTATTATTAAATAATCAAAAATATTAAACAATTTCTTGGATGTCAGTTCGTCATAAGAATGGGAGTTTTAAAATTCCGTACTAACGGGAGATTGTTATAACAGATAATTTAAAATTCGTTTAAAAATAAACATCCTAAATTATTATTTAATAAATAAACAAAAATATTTAAAAAATCTGTGTTATCAGGTCGTCATAAGAAAGTTAATTTCAAAATCTCCTCCAGTGAGAGATCTTTATAATAAAAGTTGAAACAATGAATGACATTAACAAAATATTTCCTTTCCAATGGATATAATAGTGATTTGTAACTGAACTAAAATATACCAACAAAAGAGAATTTCAACTGCAAAATACAGAAAAAATGGCTTTCAATACTATGTTTCTACAGTGTAGTGCAATAAAAGCTATTGTCCCTCCCTGCTTACTCCATTCACCATATTTCTTGGAAAAGGATGACTCACGATGTATTGTATTTGTTGATTTACGATCGGCAACATTGTAATCACGGGGGTAAAGGAAGAGTGATTTTTTTTTTTTTTTTTTTGAAACACTGAATATTTTGCTTAAAATTTTCGTAAACCTGCATTTCGGAAATTTTAACTTTTAAACACGTAAACGCTGTGGTGTTTCTTCCCTAAATTACGGTAAATGTGCATGTACAGTCGGCTCTCGTTAATTCGAACTCGTCGGGACCACAAGAAATGTTCGAATTATGGAAAGTATGAGAGAAAACATGTTTAAAGGGGTACTATTACAAAGGAATTAATGTTATAGTATTTTTTTTTTAATTTCGGATGTTATCGTTAGAATGACTTAATATTAAATTAAAAGATATAAATACATAAAATAATTAATAATATTAAAATAATATAAATAAAACATAAAAATTAATAATACACTATAGAACAATGGAATTTAAAATTACATTTTAATTGTACTATAATTTTCTTACCTGAAATTAGATGAACATTTAAGAAATTATTTATACTTATTTATCATCTCTATGAAAAAAATTATCAATTGTTGTTTGCTTAGTCATATTCATTTTTGATTTTTTAGCCAGTTTTTCTATTTGTAACAAACAGTTAAGTTCTTTGTCTGATGACGGCTGCATCAGGATAAATGTACGCAAACACTCAATTGATTATGCAATTGACTTTTCTGTGGATAAGGAAAGCACTTGGGACATAGTAGCAGAATCACCAGAATCTGATTCCATCTCCTCATTGCATTTTTCGTGAATTGTTTCAACAATTTCTTCCACAGTTAAGGGTCCAGATACTTCTAAACTATTGTTGGCTGCTACATACTCTGCGAACGTAATATCGCATTGGAACTTTTCAGAAAAGTTTGGAAATTCTATTTCTTCAAAAGGTCTGTTGTTTTCGTCATTTGCATTATAACCACTCTTTTTAGATGGGTGGATAAATCCGGCATGTCGAAAGCATTTTTCTATTGTTTCAGGTTGTACGGCGTCCCACGCCGCATATAAATCGTTGATGGCCGTGAGTAATGTTATGTCGTAGCTTTCTTTAAGGTCAATCGAAAATAAAATTTGTTCTAGAATCCTTTTACGATAATGAGTTTTTAAATTTTGAATTATTCCTTGGTCCATCGGTTGCAGTTGTGCTGTAGTATTAGGCGGTAAATATTCAATCTTTATAGAGTTCAGTGTTGGTAGTTTACAATGACTCTGCACATTATCTAGTAGCAATAGAATTTTTCTGTTTTCAGGAGAAAATTTTTTATCCAGTTCTTTTAACCAACTGATGCAGATCTCACGTGTCATCCAGGCTTTGGCATTTGCCACATAATCAACAGGCAGTGTTTTAACTCCTTTGAAGCAACGTGGATTAGTTGATTTACCAATAACTAACAATTTTAACTTCTCACTTCCATCCATATTGGCACCTACCATCACAGTTATCCTGTCTTTTCTAAGTTTATCACTTGTGCACGTTTCACCTTTAAATGTTAAAGTCTTATTAGGAAGAAGTTTATAAAACAACCCCGTTTCATCGGCATTAAACACGTCTTTCATTGCATAAGTAGAAATAAGTTCGGGTAGCTTTTCGCAGAATTCATTGCAAGCAGCGAGGTCTACAGCACCACTTTCACCACACACAGTTTTGTGTACGATGTTATTTCGCTGCTTAAAACGTGTCAGCCATCCTTCGCTGCAATTGAAATTTTTAATACCCATGAGTAGTGCAAGTTCTTTCGCTTTAGCTGCCAATATAGGTCCACTCAAAGGTACATTTCTTGCCAATGCATCTTTTGTCCATAACAGTAAAGCTTCCTCTAAATCCTCATGGGCTGCTGTTCTCATACGTTTTCGTCCTTTAGCAAATCTTTCCTTTTCCCATGATTTCAGGATGAATTCTTTATTTTTCAAGTAAGTAGACAGCGTATTCTTTTTTATTCCATATTCTGCAGCAATTTCTGTCTTAGATTGGCCACATCCTACTTTTTAATAATTTCCACTTTGGCTTCTAGAGTTAACGATTTATAACTTCCACGTGGAGCCATATTTTAAAGAAACAAGACCTTTTACTTTCTCAAAAAACAATTTAGCAGCAAGTAAAACCATTAACTGAAAAATTCGATCCCCAGAGTGAAAGTAGAATGTAGTGATAAAACAGGTTTCCCCTATCTTTAACAGATGTCCACTCAGTGAATTTCTTGGAATGTCACTGGGTCAAATGCTACAGAAGGGATTAGGAAAAGCACAATGGAAGAAGGGGCAAATGTGTCATTGATGGACAGACAGTGCGCCCTAAGAAAGCAGATTTCAAATGCATGGAATTATTATACTAGTTTAAAACAATTCTGACAAAAATGAAAGAAAGAAAGTTATTTCAAGGATCTGAAGTCCGTGAGAAAGTAAGGAAAAATGAAAAAATGGAATTGTCATTAGCTCAAATTAAACGAAGTCAAGAGAAAATGAGTTCGAATAAAGGAAAAGTTTTAACGCTATTCTGCCATTGAAAACTTCGGGACTTCATGTTTAGTTCGAATTAAGCGAAGATTCGATTTATCCAATTTCGAATTAACAAGAGCCGACTGTATATCAGTGTTTTTTCTGCAATCACTTATTTTGCAAAACGCAAAAATAAAATGGTTTTATTTATTTTTTATTTTTATTTTTTTTTTTGCTAAAACCTTTTACTACAATGTGACTTTCGATGGTATTTTGAACAATATCCATTAATGTCATCTTTAACAGAATATTGTGCATCCATTCCAGTGCACACTATTGATTGCGTAAAAGGCTTTAGCTGTTTAAACCAAATAAAAAATTATATTAGAAACAGCTTATCAATACACAATGTGAGTATTACCGTAATTTTCGGCCTATAATCCACAGCGGTGTATAATCCACAGCCACAATTTTTAGCCCTTATAAAAAATTTCAGCAGATAATCTGCATCAGCGTATTATTTAGTTGCTCTATTTGAATTATAATTGTAATAAAAATAATTGAAAAAAAATAATTACAAGTTAAAAATTACAAATACTTTTTTTCATTGAATCTTATAGCTAAAACATAGAATGTCTTGTGAATGCAGATAATTCTATAATAATTGCTGTTTTTAAATCATCTTCCACTTTTATAATAACGTTCAGTTTAAATTCTGTAGTGTTAAATAACACGTTTTCTCTTAGACATTATTATATTGCAATTTTTGAAAGAGATGAGTTGAGAAATGCTTTGTTCTTCATAGAAACATGTTGCCAAAATGCTAAAAAAGTATAAGATAAAAATCAAAAGCCATTCCCACTAGCACGTACACGTCATATGTGAACCAATCACAAGCACGTCCGTGAACAGACGATAGCAGACAATCGTGTGATGTTTACATTTTTATTTTACGGCTGCCGGTAGAAACTGGATATCTAGCATGAACTTCTGCTTAAAAAAATTCCAGCAGACAATCTGTACTGGTAGATAATCCGCACTTAAAATTTTTTAGTTTTTTTAACAGATAATCTGCGGTTTATAGGCCGGAAATTACGGCATTTTGATGATATACATTGAAGTACACATTAACACTTAAGTAATATACTGATGATATGAAGAGAATTGTTCAACTTTCTGGATGCATTAATAAAATAAACTAATATGAAAGAAAGAAAATTTTTTAAATGTAATCCACGTGAAATATAAAAAATGTCATGACTAATTTTTAACATTTAGTTTGCAGATGAAAAGGAAATATATCAAGGCATTGAGAAGAATGGTAGGATAAATGAGTTGGAAATAACTTAAAATATATATATGGCATACTTTCATAATCGTCTTAACTATTGCTTACTGATTTCATTAAATTTGTGATGTAAACACCGATTTAAAAATTTTTTATGCTTACTCATTTAGCATTATGGATATTATTCGCTTGCACATTTATTAAAATTTGTAACATTTTCTTATTTTTAATACCAGTAGAAGTTATGATAGATATGTGTTTGCTCTGCAATTTATTTATTTATTTTGCCTAAAACATATTTATGTTTTCTTACATATATGTATGTTTTTTAATATTTTGCTATAAACTCTATATATGTGTAACTCTCTATATATATATTTCAGTTGCTTTAACAGAGTTTCATTTTTCTATGATGCAGTTTAATTTGTTTCATTTGCTAATATAATATACTCTGCATACTATGCTCTTACTTTTAACTATTAAGATATTTATGACAAATAAATAAAAAACAAATTATTTTCATTAACACTTTGCCTAAATAGCTAAGCAATTGATTAAAAAAAAAAAAAAAATGTGTGCAATTCTGACATGCTTAAAACTTAAAATTGTATATTTTAGTGTTGTGAGAATTGCAACAGTTCCAGCATTGGGTGCAATAATGGAGCTTAGTTCACAAAAAGATGTAAGTTTTTTTCTTATATAATATATATACAGTCGGACCTCTATTTGACGAACCTCTAGTTTGCGAAGTTCTCTATTTTGCTAACTTTTCCTTGGAACCAAGAACATTTTGCGAATTTCTTCGTAAAATAACCTCCAAATAGCGAAGTGCATTCTCTATTTAACGAATTTTTTCTTGTGATCTAAATTTCTTTTTCTCCCCATTTCTTAAAATATTTCTGGACATTTCAAACTTATTCTTTCTTTGAACACATTTTATGATGTTCAGTGGCCTTGAACTGATTTTACCAGGCACCTTCTTTGTCAGCAGTGAGAAGAATTTGGTAAGTACGCAGGACGAAGACAATAATCCCTTACAGTAACTTAAAAAATGTGGATACAAATGAAAAAAAAAAAGAAATTAATCATGATGTGCTGATTGATGATTATATTTCACTTAAATCTGAAATTGAGACCTTGGAAACACTATCCGAATTGGATATTTTCGACAGTGTAAAAAATAAAAACAATACAGCAATGAATTGCGATGAAGACGAATATGATGATGATGGAAATTATCATGATGCAGGAATTAATAAAACTTCATATGATGAAATGCTAAAATCATTTGAAACAATCTGACGCGGATTATAGTTGGAAGAAAATACGCATGAAGGAGCTTTTGGTGCATTGCAAAGATGCGAGACGTATTAGGAGAAAAAGCACTTTTTAAAAGAAAAATCTCAGACAAAATTAACAGAGTTTTTCAGAAACTAAATTTAAGGACGCATATGTTAATGTATGGTTAAAATTATTTGTTATAATAACAATAAATACGATAAGGTCATTAAAATTCGTTAATTTTAATGTAAAACTGATTTACTTTAAACAGAAAATACTGTGTATTCCCAGACAATGTTTAGTTTTTCTTGCAAATTTCAAAGATTTAAACACATAGAAAAAATGAATTGATGATGGATATTGGTGGGTAAAATAAATAAAACAAACCAATATAATTTATTTTAAAAAAATGTAATTAATTAATTTTAGTAAAAATATTTAGTGTTTATGAATTTAAAATCTGTTTTATGTAGTTTAAAGTATTTTAAAAGGTGAATCTCTATTTAACGAATTTTCCATATAACAAACTTTTTTCTGGGATTTAGCGACTTCGTTAAATAGAGGTTCGACTGTATATATATATATATATATATATATAATACATAGATATCATTTATATCTGTTAGTATGCACTTTGTATTTAATTATTCTTTTACTAGATCTAATTGTATGTGTTTGTACTTTTATATAACTTTGAAGATTTTTAGCTGTTAAAAAGTGGTTTTTTTTTTATATTTTTATTCTACTCTTATGCTGCACTTTAGAATTACTCGAGTTTTTTAAAGCAGGTATGAATACAATATTTTATTAATCTGAAGTCTCTCCTGGTAGTTTTTACTCCTTTTTAGCTAATCATTTTTTGCATGTAAAAAGATCCATGCATGTTTTATGTTAATGTAGTATTAGTTCCTATGTTTATTAGCTGACAAAATAGTGTTATTTATCAGATGTTTATATTGTGATTGTATATTTTCCCTGTTTACTGATAAATTTGAAATGAATATTCTAACTTTTATATGTTTTATGTTGGTAATTGCAGTCAGCCTCTAATGTATTTTTAATTAAATTTTTAATGTATATATTCCATGTATCATTGAAATTCTCAGAAATAAAGAATAAACTGAGCTATGTTATGTTAAATATGTTGATTATTCATGTACTTATTTTCCTCTTACATTTTCTGCTCTACATCTTCTGTTTTTAATAATCATTTTTGCCATGTACATATTTTTTATTTCATTTCAGATTTTTATTAATTTATTACAGAAAATTTTAAAATGATTAAAAATGGCCACCATTAAAGCATATATTTGGAAAAACTGTTAGACTTAAAAATTAAATTGGATATTATAAAACAGATAAAACAAATTTTAAAGAATTTTAAAAAGAGCATTCGTTAATAAAAAATGTAGATTTAAGAATGTCCTTGAAATTATTTCTTCCTTTGAATAATAATAATAATAATAATAATAATAAATTAGTCTAAAATAGTTGTAGAATATTACTAAAAAGAGCCAGTATTCTTTTTTATACTCCATCAAAATAAATTAATGTAGAATGTATTCCTCCTGTAAGAAATTTGTTACTTACCAGTTTTGTTTAAAAGCTCTTGGACATCAATTCACTACAAAACATGTAATTTTGTTCATTAAACATATTACCTTTTTCTATTTCATGTTATTCTTTCACTTACATCAGCACAAACATCAGCTGCCTGAACAAAGATAAGATACGTAGAAGATCTTTATAACGCAAACTTAAAAATGCAAGGTTGTGCGTTATATGGATCACATCATTAGATTCACCTTGTAAACATGGCCAGATATGTCTGAAACATATCAAAATACATTAGAATATCTTTATACTGCATTCCTTATTGCCAAGGGTTATCCAAATTATAAATTTTTGCATAATATAGGTCAGACATTGTTAAATTTACTTTATAAACATGATCCAAATATAACTGACACGACCATACCTTATATTAGACATTTTCAAAAATGTTTATTGTAATAATAGCATTTTTTTCAGTAAAAAGGTCTTAAATTAGAAGATAAAGTTGAACTAATGTATCAAATTTAGTCCTCTAGAGAGTAGCAATATTTTACAATGTGAAAATACAGGTGCTTTTTAACTGCAAATATCATTGTTTACATATGAGAAGTGCATTATATGGAGAATTGCATTATGTAGAATTGTGTTATAAAGATCTTCTACTTTATTTTAAAATGGCTAAAGAAAGCAAATAACTGCCTAAAACTTTCAAAAAGTAATCTACATCAGTTGAAAATTATAGTAGTGGAAGAAAGTATAGCAACATCAAAATGTTGTAGCATAGAAGCAGAAAAAAATATTAAAAGATGTAAAAATAATGAAAAGAAGATTTTAAATTTTGAAATGCAGAATTATTCATTATAAAAGAACTGTAAATATCCCATTAATTCTTGCTAGGATTAAATAAAAAAGCAAAACTACATACAATGTAGTTGCTACTTTTTAAAACAAGTATCGTTTAATTTCTTAAGTGGCTATATGTTTTTGTTTATAAAAAATATAATTTTCTTGAAATTCTGATTTAAACCAACAGTAAAGTTTGTTTAATTGAACATTTTTATCTATGTTTGGATAATTTAAATCTGTACTTCATTATTTTCAGAGATTGACTTTTTTTTTTCTCATATTTTAAGAAAATCCAAAGTACTTTAGAAATTGTAACTAGAGTTTTGTGTGAAAAGTAGATACTGTTGAAAGTTCTTAACATATGTGGTAGGAGTAAGTACAAAAAAGGGGCCAGGAAAATTTAAATATACATTTCCACTGCAGTAAAATAAAATAACTTCGTTGGACATACCAACTAACACCTGTAAGTGTATCTAAGTACTATTCTGTATTTTTTATTATATCTTATTTTCAACACACATCAGATTTACTTTTTTATTAAAACAAATGTAATGCGTCAATCATTTGGCCTTCTGTGCATCTGGATTGCAGCCAGACCTTTAGTCCAGATAATTAAAATTTCGTTGTTTGTCTTTATTTTATTTTATTTTTTTGTGGCGGGGAGGGGGGAGGATATTTGTATGTACCATTGGTTGAACATTCTGGAGAATTCTAGTTATAACATAGTTTTTCAAAATTGCTGTATGTTTGTTGAACATAAAATTTTAAATTTTGCTATTATAGTTTCTCTTTAAAAAGACTGACTTGTTATTAATCCAATATTTTGACAAAATGAGGAGCAGGGGAGGAAAATCTCTGGAGTTTTACATACTTGCTTTATTTACATAATCACATCTGATATGAATAGTATTTTAGTACAAAAAATACCTTAATATATCAGGAAGTAAATTGAAGATACTTTGGTACTGTTAATATAAACTTACATTATTTTGCACAATATGAAAACTAAATAAAGCTTTTATGCTATGAAACATATTTAAACTTACTCTATAAAGTTATAATTAAAATAATGTGTAAGAATAAATATTTTTTATTGAAACTGTTAACCTTTAGAGTATTTTGCTTTTGAATTTTAGAGCTAATGTTAAATCAGAATAGATTAAATAGTAAATTAATAGTAAAAATAAACAATTTGATGATAAAATGTTATTGTGGATAAAATACTTAAAATTTGGTAAGTTATTTTCAGATTTTATAATAATTTGATTTTTTTAATTTTTTATTTTATTTTATCCAAAAATTTCATAGCTCAAAACATTCCTTTATTTATAATGTAATGCTTATATTTATAGTGTTATAAAAAATGAATATGTGTAATAATCATGATAAGGATGTAATACAATCACTTAGCAATTTATAATAGATGAATGAAAATTCATTTACGTTTCATATTAGATATAAAATATATTAAGAAGATTGTTTTCTGTGAACATATATCGCCTACTCACTAAGCTGAGGGTTTCACTGCACTAAAAGCATTTTTTAAATTAATATAATTCTACAGATGCAATGCAGTTTTTAAACATTAAGTTATGATTAATCCTCTCAATGACTATATTCTTATACGTAATTAAGTTTTCCGTATAATGTTTGATGAATAATATTTTTCTAGCATTTAAAAAAAAATTACAGAGAAAACAACATCATAGTTTTGCCCTTTCGCTTGGCAGTCTGGGGGTTAAGCTTATTATGATCTGGCTATTTTTTAGGTGTCACATTTTTGTGAAGAATAATTTATGATAAAAAGTTGTTTCTTGTATTATAGCTTCTTGAAAAGGTACATTTACAACTGCAAACATTCCTGGATGACCCTATGTATTGGGACCAACATCTTCTCCATGTTGAAGTTATTAGAACATTTGCAAAAGTAGGACCTAACACTGAGCCCAAATTCAGAGATGAATGTAAGATTTAGTTTTTATTGCTTTTGATTATTATACTTTTTCTGAATATTAAGATATTTTTATTAGTATTTATTATGAAAAACATTGTGAAATGTTTACGGTATATTTTTTATTATCAGACTTGAAACAGAAATGCAATTAATTTGTATGTATACCTTAAAACCTTGATTATAACCCTTCTTTTCCAAAAGGAACTAGCTGGATGTGCCAATCTTAAAACTTTCTTCTATATCGTACATGGTAATACTTCAAATTTTGCATCACAGTGCAAAAATTAAATGCAAATCCATGCCCATCATGGAGATTCTAACAGTATAGGTTCGTGGAATTGTGTGCATTTAAAAAGGAGATATAAATATCGCATTTTTCAAACAAATCATTGAATTTGGCCAAAATTCTGAACCCAAAGAGCATAAAAGTAACAGCTGTTAGACAGTATACACCCAAGCTTAATAAGGATCAATTTATGTGAAATTGTAACAGAATGTGAAGTTTAGATTCTGTGCATTAGTTTTTGGAATAGAGCTAATGCAAAAATCGTGAATATTGCAACATAACTCCGCCACCTGTTTGTTATATAATTTAGATGAAAACCTAATCTGCACCAAGATAGATATGTCAAGGTGTAACAGAATGTGAAGTTTTGTGAAATTCTGTGCATTAGTTCTTGAGATATGACTATCGCTATTATCGTACAAATCCTGAAAAATGCAGTGCCACCTTTGGGCGATTCCAAAACCTAATCAGCAACATCTTACGTTAACATCTAACTGAATCTGAAGTTTGATGAAAATCCGTGCATTAGTTCGTGAGAGAGAGCTATTGCGGAAATTGCAAAAAAATGCAGCATGTAAGCGCCACCTATTAGGTGGTTTACACCAAAACCTAATAAGCAATAACTTATGTCAACGTCTAACTGAATCTGAAGTTTGCTAAAAATCCGTGCTTTAGTTCTTGAGATAGAGCTATTTTGGAAATTGTGAAAAATGAAGCATAACTGCACCACCTGTTGGGCAATTTACATCAAACATCAGCACCAATTTATATCAAGGACTAGCAGAATCTGAAGTTTTATGAAAATCCGTACATTAGTTCTTGAGGTAGAGCACCCACAAAATTTTTGTCTCATAGAGACAGACAGACATTTTCTAAAAACAGTTAAATTGTGTTCAGGACCTTCTAACACATCCGTCGAAAATCAGAAGTAAAAAATTTTCACAAATGCAATACTTTCTTCTTGTAAAGATAGAAGAAAATAAAAATAGTTAAATTTAGAAATTGGAAGGAGGGGGTTTATAATCAAGATTTTCAAAGAAAATCATTAAATACATATATATATATATATATCAGTGGCGTGGCGTCCGGTCATCGCTGGATGCGGCGATGACCAAGCAATATTTTAAAACTCTTAATAAGCTTTTAAAACTCTACGATCCAGTTTTAGCAGAACATTTGGAGTTCATGTATAAGTGAAGGTAAGATTTAAAGTTTCTTTTTTGAACATTCAACCATTGAATTTTAGAGTTAATAATTTTTCACCACAAACTTAAATAATTGCGATGACCACCGAAAATTTTCACGCCACGCCACTGATATATATATATATATATATATAGATATAGATATAGATATACCTTCTATGTAAAAAGTACCCGGAATTCTTAAATAAAACATAAAAAAATCATTTTTTCATCAAATTTTATTTTTCCTCCATCGAGTTTAATACAACTATGTCAGCGCAGGACCCAATCTTTCATACTTTTTAGATAGGAAGATGTTGGTATGGCCTTTAGTTCCTTCTGTGGATTTACTTTTATGACTGCAATTGACTCAAAACATTTGAGTGCGTGTTATATGCCAGAATATACAATAAATAATATATCACCTAAGTTATCCCCTCTCTCCAAAATTTCTAACCCCTGCCTTCTCCTGAATTTTTAAATTATTTATTTATTTTTTGTTTGTTCTATTTGTAATTTTATTTTAATAGTTATTGAATAATAATCAAAATTACCTACCTTCCAAAAAAATATCCTCTTTTTACTTTCTTCTATAATAAGAAAAAAGTATTGGAACCATAAAAATTTTTAACTTCTGTTTTATGATACATTTGCACGATTTTGGATTTCCTAAACCCGATTTGAGTATTAAAAAAAAAAGTCTGTCTGTGTGTTAATCTGTGTGTGATGCAACTTTTGTGGCTGCTCTATCTCTGGAACTAACGTATGGAGTTTCATAAAATTTTACTTTTTATTAGACCTTGGCATGAACTAATGCTGATTAGGTTTGGGTGTACTATGTCACACTACAGGTTGCACTGCTATGCTGCATTTTTCACTATTCCAGTGATATCTATATCTCAAGAACTAATGCATGTAATTTCATGAATCTATTAGACCTTCACATGAATAGATGCTTGTATATATTGCTCAAGAAGGGCACTGTTTGCTACACTGCTATACACACTGCTATAAATTATCATAGTATTTAACTTTTATGTATTTTTGTTCTTTTTTCAGCATTTAGCTTGGTATTATCTAATTTCAGTCGTGTATTTTTTTTCTAAGCATACTGTTGTTAAGCCTAACATTGGCTTCTCTTCTCCACCGATAGTGGAGATTTTTTTCTGTTGCTCTTTTGCCTGCTACGGCATTTCAAAGGATCGTTTTTACCAATGTATTTCTCCTTCGAAGTCATCGTACTTTATGTCATGTACGCATGCACCATTTGGAGCAATTCCCTTTTCTCACTGGAGAAGTCATCACGCTTGGGTCTTCCTTCAAGGAGGCGTGATTGTTTTGCTTTGACAATAAAAATTCTTTTTCTTCAAAAAATTACAATTTCTCATTCAATTTTTTTGAGGGCTTTGTCATTGTTTAATTTAACTAATTTTAAATTTTGATGTTCTTTTACTTCTTTAGCCCTGTGCATTTTGTTTATATTAAAATTTCATTAATTTTCACTTCAGAATTTTTTTTTTTTATGAGCTTTTGTCATGACATAAAAATAGAGTGTGATTTATTCCGTTGGAAAGCAGGCCTCACTGATGCATTTGGATAAAGCCCAATCGGAGTTTAATGCCCTTTCTATTTCCAGTCGCTGATTAAATTGATGTGGACCATCTTGTGATGTCTTTAATTATTAAATTACCTGTGCTACTTCATTTGGAATATTTAAAGTTTTTCTTCAAGATTTTAATTCAAAGGAATTTTCAATTCAACAATGCATTGACTAATTGGTAGAAGTAATAATTTTCCTTCCTTCCAATTTTGAAAGTAAATAAATGTGTATTTGTTCAGCCATCCTGTTTCTTCATTTTGTCTATCAAGATTACATCTTCAACATCCGCACATTTTAAAAGTAAGACACATCCTTTATATTGTATTATTCTCATCATAATTTTTTATTGAACTTGACCCAAAAGAATAATGCAGGTAATTTATACTGCAGGTTATTGTCAATCACAACGCATTTTGGAATGTTCTTCTTACGTCCCCAGTACTCCTCTAATGATCTCAATGCAATTTCTCAAGAAGTTTTAATTTTAAATGGTTCATAAATTAGTAACACTAATATATTTTCATCGCACTGCTCTGTTGCATTTTGCATGATTACCGTCATAGCAGTGGCGTGGCGTGAAAATTTTCGGTGGTCATCGCAATTATTTAAGTTTGTGGTGAAAAATTATTAACTCTAAAATTCAATGGTTGAATGTTCAAAAAAGAAACTTTAAATCTTACCTTCACTTATACATGAACTCCAAATGTTCTGCTAAAACTGGATCGTAGAGTTTTAAAAGCTTATTAAGAGTTTTAAAATATTGCTTGGTCATCGTCACATCCAGCGATGACCGGACGCCACGCCACTGCGTCATAGCTATGTCTCTGCATTTATAGGGTGGAATTTCATCAAACTTCATATTCAGTTAGGCCCTGATATAACTCGTTAGTGATTAGGTTTGTATTCATCTTGCTTATTAGGTTGCACTGCTGTACTGTGTTTTCAATGATTGCAGTGACAGTCATACCTTGGATTATATGGAATGAAATTTCATTAAATTTAATATGTAAGATACATATTAAAAATTGTGTTTCGACATTTTTGGCTTTGTTCATTCACCAGCACTGTGCTGCTCATGATTTCCATAATAGCTCTTTACCTCAGGCATTTACGGAATGGAATTTCATCAAATTTAACATGCAAGATATTTATTAAAAATTATGTTGATTTGACTGTCTATCAAATGTCTTTTTCAATGGCCAAATTTATTTTATTTACATTATATTTTTATAAAAGTATGTTTGAATTTAATTTTACCCTTTGTTTTACATTTCTTTTTGTTTTTATTTAGTTGTATTACCCAGGCTGGCAGCTTTAGCAGCTAAAAATAATAGTACAACTAATGAAACTAAGAAAATGGATATTGCTCTTGCATTGTTAGAAGCTTTTACTGCTATGTCTTGTTGTTGTATCCTTTAAAATTTTTGTTACATATTTTATTCACTGGAAAGATAATGAAAGGAAATTCTTCTGCTGAAAACAAACAAAAGAACAACAAAATAAACCTTTAAAAACTTCACTAATATTTTGGATCAAGTTTCATTAAATTGTTTATTTCTCATTTTTGTAGACTTTTTTTTAATAATTTTAAAAATATGTTATGTAAATGTTTAATGTTAATAATTTGTTAATGGTATAAGTTTTTAATTGTTTGACTATGAAGCCAATGTAACTGACAGAAAGGTTCCATTTCATAGAGAGTTTTCTTTATGGACATGGAAATCATCATAATTTTTCAGCAGTAGTCTCCATTTCTCCATTTGCTATTTTTAAATAAGTTCGTAACTTGTTAACCTAATAACCATCTAGCCCATTTTTTTTTTCGTTCCCAGAAATGATATTAAAAGGGCTGTAGACAAAAATAATCTTAACAGAATTATGTTTTGAAAAGTTTTTTGAATAAAGAGACATGGAAAATATTATAGCGTTAAACTGCAATTAAAAAAATATATATATCCTGGGATTTACAAGCATTCTTATGAAAATACAGAAAAATTCCCAGATGCTGTTTGTATAATATATAGGTTAATATCAGGTTGTAACGAAAGTTTCCTGCCGCAGCTAATACGGTCTGTGCAAACAATTTGCGTTGACGTGTTTGCTCATATTTTGTCAAATGATTTTTGACATTTGAAAGGACGAGACTTCCTTTATAACACTATGTTGTGAAATTTGTAAAAAAATATTGTTATCATTAAGTACAAGGTGTCTGAAATGGAGCTATCACTCTACCAGATTAGAACCCTCATTTACTTCCAGTTCTGTTGCAAAAAGTCAGCTACAGAATGTCACCGAATAGAGTGTACAACTTTAGGTACTAGTGTTGTATCATATGACACTGTGAAGGTTTGGCAGAATGGTGGTTATATATAAAATTACAGTTAATTATATATATTATAATTAGCATTACATAATAGTGATTTGGCGGGAAACTTTTGTTACAACGTAATATATACATATCTGTATATATCATCACACAGCTCCTTGACTTGAATGAGATCTAATTTTTGTCTAGCTATGTCTAGCATTAGAAAAACTCAGAGCACTACAAGGAAAGTAAGCGACTAATATGACGTAGGTGATGATGAAAAAATGTTTTGTTGATGACTTGTTACCTTATTCAACAAATGAACTAGTCTTAAAGTTACACACCTTACATACCAACTAATTCAAATCAAATAATACTTCCCATACCATATGAAGAAGTTTTAAAAAGGACTTGTAAATTAGTTGCCTGGGGATATTCTGTTCCATGCATATACAGAGAACTCCCATTAGTGCAGACTTCCAAGGGAGGCCATTTTACATCCTCACTAGCCGAAGTCCACATTAACTGACATGCTTTACATTAATTATAATACTAGCTGGCCCATCCTTTCAAACAAATCTCTAATTTATACATAAATCTCAGGCTGGGTCCCCACTGCCTAATGTTATTCTCAAAAAACTTTACTTGGATAGTTAAAATTGACCTTTTATTTGTGATTTAAGCATTAAAGTGACTTGCTACCTTTTGAACTTTTTTTTTTAATTCCAATCTTTTATAATACCTTTTGTGATAAAGAAAATGATTTAATAAAGAATTTTTTTTTTTTTTTTTTTTTTTTTTTTCATCCGTTTCTTTCAAATGTGTTGTTATCAGTAATGTTGCTAGGATTTTGAATTCAAGGGTCGCTGAGACCCAGGCATTTCCAAAAAATTGAATCCTTTTTTACAAAAGTGGGTCCTCTTTTCAGAAATAAGACATTTTCAATGTATTTAATACATCAAGAAAAAAATTATTCATCCTGAAAGACCTATCGCATTTTTTCCCCCTCCATCCCTTCTTCAGTTTTTTTGCTAATGATGCACTATAGCACATCCCCAGCATCACTGTAAAAACTATATCACTAGGGATCATATTTCCAAAAACTTAGTTTGTTTTTGGATAAAATAAATAAAATGTCTGAAAATCCAAAATAATTGGAAAAAACAAATAAAATGGCGTGACATAATCGTAAAAATACTGTAAAAATGAATATTTACTTAAGATTTTTATTAAAAAATAAATAAACAGTTTAATATTACTAAAAATCCTATCCCTAATTTTATAAAATGTACCTTAAGGATCATCTGAAAAAATAGTGAGTCTATTAAAAACCGCACTATGTTGAAGTTTTAGCATTTTGATCATACTGATATCTTGAAAAAGCATAAGCTGAGAAAAATTAATTTAAAGATTGCAACTCTGATACATTTAAAGGGAAGTAGATGCAATAAAAAGCCTTTTTCACATATTTATAATCATTGGATCTTAACATAACTTTACCAAATATATTTTAAGCAAAAAATTAAAAAATCTGTATATAATATATATAGATAGATAAATAGATAGATAGATAGATAGATAGATAAATTATTTTAACAAATGAAATCGTTTATAATACCATAAAAATAGATCATCCAGAATGCTATATATCAAAGTGGAATTATTTTAAATATATTATGGAAAATTAAAAAAGATGTAAGAAATGTGAATAAAAGTGGAAACTTACATTACAAAATTCTCATCAGGGGCCTTATTGTGCAATATAAGTAAAAAAAAAAAAAAAATGATTTCTGATCAAGAAAAAGCAAGCTTAGCTTTAAAGGCTGATTCTCGGAATGCCCTATCAATTGTAACCATAATTAAGAAATAAACAAAACAAAAAATCGGAAATGAAATAAAACATGCAGTGAACAACTGAAATTCTATTTTTTTTTTTTTTTTACATAAAAAATGAGATTAATATTACCAATCAAAGCTGAGTATAAAATCATTTCCACATCAAACTCCAGTAAAACTTTAAAGCTGAATATTACTATCATGTGTAATGAGGATCAGAAACCAGTTCACAATTAAATTTGACTTTTACAATATTAACAGAACACAAAAGAAAGAAAAAATATATTTACTATATAAATTTATTTTTTACTGTAATAAAAACAAATATAATCCATTGAAATAAAATAAAATAACATCTAAAATTATAGTTAATTGAAACATATTTTAAATAATATTTTTTAAATAATCGATGAATATAAATAGCATAAAAATGTTTAGCTAAAAAATTGTAATGTCGCCCTCTACTTACAAAATTGTAATTTTTATAGAAACAGTATATGTTTTATTATAAATATATTGTTATATTACTAACTATTTTTTAAGTTTCTTCTCCCTTTCTTGTAGTATAAATAGGTTGCTCATTTTGTTTTAAATATTAAGCATTCATATTTTCTGAAGTTCTGAAATATTTCACTGTAAATGTTTTCCTTAATGTTGACAGTTATGAGTGATCAGTTAATTACAGAAGCATTTTTACCTGGTTTAAGATGCCTAAGGAATGATATTCAAATGATAGCTCATGAATATGAAGATGCAGTCAACAATATGATTCAAGAGTTTGAAGCTAAATTAGATTTAGGAAGATCCATTGAAAGGTTTGCTTTTTTACTTTTTAATTAATTGAGTATGTCTGCTTTTAATTAAATTTACTGTACATTGTTGAATTGGAGTCAAATCTTGTATTTTGGAGTTTAAATTTATTATACTTAAAGTGCATTTTGTTCTTGTTTTAAAAATATATTAATACTTAGATATTGTTTTAGTTAAAACATTATTGAATCAAACTTTGTATTTTGCACTTTAATGTAATTTCTTGTTATTGTACATATTTTAAAACTCTTAAATACGAAAATGATATTTTGTATATTTCTTTATGTATAAGTTACCATAGCAGTTTTTGAAAATTCCTTTTATTGAGATTTTACTTTAAAAAATCCAAAATAATTTAATTAAAATAAGTTTTTAAATTAAGTTTCTTTGCTTTTTGAAAGGCATGAGGGATTAGTATGTTTTTAATAAAAAAAAAAAAAAAATAGAGTATTGAACATTTATGCCAGTTAATAGCAGCAATTTTTTGGAATTAAAACATAAAAAAATTGACCAGCCAAATAACCTCTTTAATAAATTTTGATTGATGTGTATAAAATAATTATGTATCTAATTATTTTATTCAAGATCTTTTTTCCAAATTCTTTTCTTATAAAATAATTTATTTTTAATATAAAATTAATGATAATGTATCTTTAAAATAGTTTGATTAGGTTATCATTTATATTTGTTTCGTTACAATTTTCTACTAGTATGGTATTAACTCTTTATCATGATATAGGCAAGTGTATTTTTTGCTATAGAAAATGAGATTATATTCCTATTTATGAATTAATCCTAGCACTGGCTACTATTAAGGGCAGTTGGAAGTCCCTGTACCTACCATGTTAAAATAATGTACATTTTCTCAGAAACTACCAAAGATATTAACTTGAATTTGTTTATATACGTAATATGAATAATTCCTAATAAAGTGAAATCAACTTATAAACAGATATTTAGTTTTTTTTTTTTTTTTTAATCTGTAGTAAAAACGACTTTTAAATAACAAAAAAGTTGCATTTTTCGAAATAAAAACTTTTTTTTATAAAAGTTTTGTACAAATGTTTGTAACAAAAATTCATTTCAGATTGATCAGGGATACGTGTGAATTATTTTGGCAAGGTAGCAAACAATAATATGTAGTAGTTTCTATGAAAAAGTACATTGAAGTCCAAAAAGCAATATTTTAAGAAAATTGAGTTTAAAGTTTACGTATATAATGTTTATGTATGTTATAAACAAACTGAATTACTTAAAAAAAAAATTCACTTCCTGTTGTCATTGAAACAAAAGTAATATATGATTCGAAAGAGGGGAAATAAAGGATCAAAATATTTAAAAAAAAAAAGAAAAAAAATGACTTTTCACGAATTTGATTTCCAACTGCCCTTAATAGTACCAAGGTACACATTATTGTATTGTAAAACCTAATAACCTATTTAAATTGCATTCATGTTTAACCCCTTTGCTGCCGTGGGGGTATATATACACCTTCAGAGAATACCTGCATATATTACAGAAATGGGAAACTTTCATTACAATGGGACAATTTTCACCAGCAGAGCTGTGTTTTGCACATGTATAACATGGGCATATTCTTACTGTTATTTCAGAAAACTAATCACCGCATTATTTAATTGTAGATGTATGTTATTAAATATAAATAAGACACTAGAGATCTCGTCAGATTTCGTCGGCAGTTAAGGGGTTAAAAACAAATAAGTAAATGAGAAAGGGGGACAAACTTTATGCGTTGGTAAAGCACAATGCAGCAAATATTTTTTGTATAGGGAACACGGTCACAATCAGTTAATTCAGTGAAAAATATAGAATGTCTCATTTGAATCCAAATCTGGATTATTGTTCATAACTTTAGCAATAATCTAAGTATTTTAATGAAATGTTTAACAGGCTTACCTTGTTTTTTGTGAAATATGAAGTCTTAATATGTAATATAGTAATTGCTGTCATATAGTAACTTGGTCAGTGATATTATATGTAATGTCAACTATATTCTGAAAAATGGATCATCTAGTTTAGTGCTGTTTGGACGCATTAGTGGTCACTTTCAACATTTCTTATGATATTTTGTTGCATTTCGTACAAAGCAAAGTAAATATGTTGGAAAATTCTTTTAAATATTTTTATTATTATTTAAATTATGAACAAAAAAACTCAGTTTGGATGGGAATTGGGCACCCTGTATGTTGGACTGAATAAATTTGTTTTAATCTGGGTTTTGCTTGTTTTAGTATTCTCTACCACCTCTTAAAGCTTACCTCCCTCCCCCTCTCTTAAAAAAAGCTCTGTATATGAAATTTTCTGTTTGAATAATATTCCATTTTCTCCTTAGCCGTCCAACTTCGTTATCAATATCATCAACTGGAGGAATGGAAGAAGTGAAAAACAGAATGACTAAAATTTTCACAACAAGACCAACAGCTTCTAGACCTAACATTCCAAGCTTATTTCAGATGCGACGAGGGAAATAATAGAAAATATTTCTCTAGCATTCCAAATGCAGTGTTTTGATATTTTATATATTTTTTAATTATACTCTGATTTGTGATATTTGTTATAGTCAGTTAATCAAGAGTCATTCAGTTTTGTTATAGTATTTAACTGTACAGTCTCTTTTTAAATTAGATCTGTAATTTCTTTCAATGTAAAAATATTTAAAGTTGTGAATGCTTTTGCAAATAACTGTGATTTGAAAAGCAATTAAATATATTTTTAAGAAGTCTCCAAACTTTGATTTGCAATATTTAAGAGCTATGTATATATATATATATATTATTTATATGAATCTAAAAGCACCAGATAACTAACATCTCATTTTTCTAAAATTTATGATTAAAAGAAAAATCTCTGCTCTAATGTTAATAACAACATTTTGTAAAAGTTTGTTTCTCAAAGTCATGATTATAGTGTAAAACTACTATATTTTTGTGTAAGCTGTACCCACATGCAATCATGTGTACTTTAGTTTTTTTACATTTAATATAGGAGAAGTCTGTTTTTGATTAAAAAAAATATGTGATCAAAACATTTCACTTGAATTTATTATAGCAAAATCGCACAGTAATTACAATATATTGCTACATGATTTTATATATTTAAATATAAAATTGCCACCTAATAATTCTATGCAGTGGCCAATTATCAGATCATTCAAATACCTAATACTGATGCATGCCTGTCAATTCAATTATTAAATAAATTTTGAAGGTGGGTGGGATGTGCAATATATTTATATACATACATACATTATTAAACATTAATAAAAAGGAGGGGTGAGAATCCCTGTTAGGAAAAGCTTAAAAAATATTTTTTTAAAAAAATTCAACAAAATCAAATTGATAAAATGAAATAAAACTATCTCATGATCTTATATATATGGACATCCAAAGTTCATTTCACGTATTCTTATTATGTATTTTCTTTAGTAATTTCCCCCATTCTTTTAGTCTCCTTTTTACTATTTCATTACAATGATTTGTGATCTAAGTTATTATTATTATTATGAAGTTGTTATAGAATAAATATATACATGTCATAAAATTCTTATGATATAATATTACAAAGATATGTAAAATGTAATTTTGGCAAGATATGAACTGCTAAAAAAACATTAAAAGTACTTTTGATAAAATTTATTTTGGGATCAATGTAAATAGAAAAAAAAAGGTTGAAATATAGTCTGTAAAATTCTATTACATTTTTCTTCCTTTCTGCTTCCCCTGTTTCTTCCCACTTTTTTTTTTTTTTTTTCTCTCTCTCTCTGTTTCCATTGATAATTTGTATGCTTTTAGAGATCACTTCTTTTTTTATATATATATTTTGTAAAGAATTGTTTGAGGAGTTTATTGTACTTGATTATTCCATTTTTTCCCCCTGTTTATAATGTAACTAAACTACAAAAAGAATTACAAACTACATTTCTGAAAACTGTGTCATATTAATAGAAAAAATTCATTCTAAATTTTAAATAAAATTGCAAAAGGTGCCCAATCTTTCAGTGAGGTGACAGAAAATAGTAACTGTCAAAGTAACAAATTCTTTAAAAATGCCATTGAGAGGATGAGCAATTTTTAAAATTTTTTCAATGTGTACATATGTCTTTCCTGTTTTTCAGTATCATTGTATTGTTTTGTGAAGCCTTGCTCTTTTACAAGTAGACAATCATAAAGTAAATTAAAATACATTTTTAAATCAATTAAAATTTTAAGATTGAAAAAGAAATTGGGGATCAATCTGTTTCCATAATTTCATCTACTTTTTTGAAAAAATAATATTTTAAAGTTGATATTTTAGTAAAGTTTGTATTCTAATATAAATTTTATTCTTAAAAAGCTCACAAAGATGTCCTGCTTACAAAGCTTCATTATTCTAATTAAATGTCTTTTTACATTTAAATGTAGATTTAAAATTCATTTTTAAGAAAATAGATTAGATTATGATATTTTTCTTAAATCATCTGTATTATATTATGTGTATTATAAAATAATCTTTCTTTTTATATAATATAATAATCCTTATTATTGGTTCTTGAAAGCTTAACTATCAAACTGTAAGTATATCTATGTTATATAGAAGTAATTTAGAATTTTATGGATTGGTTGTCTATATTTAATATAAAAAAAGATGTTTGTCTGTTGGGGATGACTAAGGAAATCTACCTTACATAGGAGTCTGAAAATTTGAATAAGGATAGATGAAGGCAGGTCCAAATGCACCTGAGACTCAAATTTTTCATTTTTTTTATATATATATAATTAGCTGAGACATTAATTAAAAACTATAATGAACGTCGCAAAATGAAACACTGCCGCTGTTGTCAGCATCAAAGCAGACTTTTCATGGAACTTCAAGCAAAAAAAAAAAAAGATATATATATATATATATATATATATATATATATATATATATATATATTTAACTGCTGCATCCTGCTTTCCAGATTAAAATACAAAAGTTAAAAAAATTTTATTCCGGGTACTTTTCTGTTTGTAGTGGTATCTTTTGTTTTTAAAAAAATATTAATATTTACAGTTTCAAAAAAAAAAATTCTGAATGCATTAAAATTGCACATCCGCTTTCCAGAACAAAATACCCCCCCCCCCCCCCCAAAAAAAAAAAAATAAATAAATAAATAAATAAATAAATAAAATACAATACAAAAATAAATAAATAATAATAATTTTTTCACAGAACTCTTATTGTTCTACTGATATCTTTGGTTTAAAAAAATATTTATTACTTCAAAAAATTATCTTTTGGATGTCATTTGATGAATTCCAGAGTTTTATTGTTGTTTCTTGCTTTCTCTAAGTCCTTTTAAAGATATTGTTTCCTGTTTTAATTATGCTTTAGAAAATTTTCAGAGGGGCTTTCGTTTCTGTGTGTGTGCAAGGAAACATTTACATTTTGAACACTGGGAAATATCACTTTGTTTTTTAAAAGAGGAAGGTTGGGTGTGGATATTTTATGTTATTTAGGAATTTTTGGTCAGAATTGAAAGTTGAATGTCAAAAATTGAATCAACAATCACTATACTGGACCTCTTACTTTGTTTGGATAGATTTTCATTTTAAAACTATAAAATCATACAAGTTCATGGGTATATGGTGACAAAGGCAGCAGGGCCACCCAATACTTGGCTCATTTGGGAAGATTTATCTTTAAGAATATAAATTCATTTAACACTTATTTTTAGATATATTTAAGGTTATTCTCACAGAACTGGACAATGTTGGGTTGGTCAGTTAGTTTATATATATATATATATATATATATATAATTAAAAAGAAAATTTAAGCATATAATATACAGTCTTTTGTATTTATCCCCAACAGTAAACCATTATGGCTATGATATATATATTAGAATACTCTCAATACTATGTACTTATAACATTCAATAAAGTTTTAGAAGTTGCTTAAAAATCTATTGAACACTTTTTTTTTTTTTTTTTTTTTTTTTATTGATTGAATTTTTAAATACCATTACTTTTTTTTATTATTTTTCGTTCATTTACAAAAACACAATGGTGAAAATATATATTAAAAGTAACACCACACCAAAAGTGCACCAAAAAATAGTAATGTAAAAAATTAAAGAGTTAAATATTAATGACCAGGCAAAGGTTAACATGATTTGGTTTAACAATGCATAAAAAATCCAACTGGAAAAGTAAAGTGATAAAGTCTAAATTTTAGGAATGAATTAAATGTAGAATATATAATAGGTATGGTTTTCCTTCCAACAGTTTTTAACACATATTATATTCATTGTTTCATTTCCATACTAATAATTTCTTTCTTTAATCATTATATTTATAAAAGAAGAATTAAGGCTTACAACAAATTTTCTTGTATTAATAAGGTTGTAATACTCTTTGTAGACCTTCTCTAATAAAATTATCTTTAGTTGTATTACCCTTCATAGAAATATACAAGAAAAGGTATTTGATAAAGGTTGAATGAGGTTTGTAAGGATGACCCTATCAAATGTAGACAGATCTCATGAAGAAATTTACTGAAGTACTGCATTAAGGTTGCAATATTTAAAAAAAAATGTTTTTTTTTTTTAATCTCCCTCAAATATGTGTGTATGACCTGTCTGGTTACCAGTGGTTTAAAAGTACACTTAGCAACATCATATGGTCCAATGCAAAGTGAAATGAATGGTATACTAATTACAGATGACTGCCTCTGTGGTCAGTGTAACATCTGTTATCAGGATACCAATCACTTTGCTATACAGCAGTTCACACAATATTATTAAGTGTACTTTTAAACTGCTTAAAACCTGCCAGGTCATACATATTTATTTCAGGATACCAAGGAAAATAATTTAAAAATGTTTTAACCTTTATGAAATGCTTAAGTAAATTTCTTCACCAGCTCTCAGTCTAATAGAATACAATAGACGATAATAACATAGGATATCAATAAAATATGTACTTTCTGTAGGAGCAATAGAATTTGGTTCTAAGTTATGCAAAGAGAAAAAAATATAATCCTTGGTGGTGTATCAAAATGGTTTGTAGTGTTAAAATTTTGATGACATGCAGTTTTGTTTCTCTCTATTCTAAAAAAAATAACTAATGCTGCCACTGTAAATGAATTTTTGTGACCAGAGGTCTTTCTTAGCTAATATTAAGAAGTCCATTGCATATGAAAATTGGTAATTTTATAGAGAAATGTTTGATAAATACACTGAAGCAGACAATTTTTAAATCAAAGAATTATTTTAATAGCTATTTAATGTTGTTGAAGTCCGTCAAAAAGATTCTGTTAAAAAAGTTTTATAGGAACAAAAACTAAGCATAGCAATTCAATCATCTTTTGTAAAGACATATTTAATAAGCTTACAGTGTGCAGTTATTTTCTGTATTCGACACATTTTTTTGAGGTTTTATATTAAAATTTTTTATTCAAAGTTTCATTATTTCAAAAGAAACTTATTTCATATTTAGAAAAGGTCATTTTTTTATGCCAAATTATAAAACAGTGCGAATAATAATATTTCCTTTCAATTAAAAAAGTATTTACATGTGACTGTTGAAAACAGAAATAAAACTTTCAAATAAAATTTAAATGATCTCATGTTAAAAGTAGTAAATAGGGAAAATTATGTCATAAAGAATGTATTTACATGTGAATATTAAAAAGAGAAATAAAACTTTTAAATAATAACTAAAGTATTACGTGTTAAAAGCAGTAAATGGAGAAAATTATGCCATATTTAAAATAATCAAATAATAATATTGCCAAACAGTTTCAATTTAAAAATATATTTATCCTTCAATTAAAAACTGCATTTTGATGAAAATTATGCCACATTGAAAAGCATACATTTAAAACAATTTTCTTGTAATATTGTTATAAAATTCCAAGAGGCAGCGACATTGTTTACTTAGCCATTTTATACAAACTGATTTTCAAATTCTTAATTGCTCTTATTTAATCATCACATAAACAGTCATAAGCTGTTGCTAGAGCAGTTAATTCAGCCTTAAAATCACACAGTCAAAGGGAAACTAATCAAAACCCGATTATGGAAGAAGATCGTCTCTGGTTGTTTAATTATAATTCTACCTTCCGTAATCTTTTTAAAACAGAGCAAATTAGTGTGTGTTTCGAGCCTGCAGTGTCTAAACATGGGTTGGCGAGCGTAACTCGCAGGGCCTCAAAAAGAAATACAGCAAAAATATTTACAAATTATAATATAAACACAAGTTGGAAATTAGGAAATATCAATTTTAATGGCATATCCTGAATTAATGTTTTGAAATTTTTTTTTTTAATTATATACTAAGCACAGTAGAGTCTCGAAAATCTGAGTCTCAGAAGTTCGAGGTTCCGCTTTATTCGAGGGGTCAAAAATAAAAATAAAAAGTTCTATTTTTTTTTTACTTCGCCTGAAAGAATGCATGAGAGATATTGTTTACTGGATAGCTGATTCTTGGGAAGAAATTCAATCTACTACACTAAATAAATCGTGGTTGAAATTTTTACCTAAGTGGTAACATCCACTGAGAATTTTAATGATGACGATGATGAAAACATTGTTTTGAAAGATTTGGTAAAGGAAGTGCCTGGCTGTGAAAATTGTAATGCACATGATGTTAAAAAATTACTAAACAGTAAACAGTGATGAAAGGCTGGAAATAACTGAATCAACTATGTAGAAATGATAGAAGATGAAGAGGAATGTAGTGATACAGAAGGAAATGACTCTCTACCATTTGAAAAATACTCTCCCATAGTGAAGGTTCTGCATTTTTAGAACTGGCTTAAAAATATGTTTTAAAATATGTATGAGCAAAATAAAGTCACCCCTGCTAAGTTATGCATTTTAAGCTTTAAGCGTTGGCTAGGTATTGCATCTAAAAACAGAAGTAATGTGTTAATGCCTCAAAAAATTGATTTTTTTTTTAAAATTGTGAAGTATCCTGTATAGCCTTACAAAAGGAATAAAGTTACGCACATTCTTTGTCATACTAATTGAGTAAAATTATAATTCGTAAGAATTTTCTACTTTTTCGAAAAATCCAAGTTTTTGGTAATCTGAGGTGGTGTCAGCCCCAATTACCTCGGATTTTCGAGAGTCTATTGTATATTCATATTAATTAATCATATGAAAACTACAAAATTTTGTGCATATTGTGTAGTTGTTTTTAAGTTATCTGTTTGAAATTTGTTATCCACTCATTTTTTTTCTGAGAAAACTTTCATATCTTTTCAGAGTTATTTTTATTTTATTTTTTAAATTCTGTGATACTAGATTTTGTTATAATCTCATAGTGATTACCTGTTTGTGAGTCTATAATAGATTAATAAGATATATACATGGAGAGGAGGGAAATAAAAGTGCCATTGAGAAAAATCAATTCATGTGTCGATTCATGAAAACGTTTATATTTTTGCATAGGTTTTATTAATACTTTTTACTTGTTTTGATAAGATAATTTCATGTTAAATATTAAAAATATGAATTTCTATATTTTTATATGATTTTTTCCCACATAAAACATTTTTGATGTTGAACAATGTTCTATAACAGTATTAATAATAATGTTCTTAATTTTCAAGATAAATTTTGATATTTTTATTAAAATAGTTTAGTGAAATGTAATACCGTATTTTCCGATAATAACGCCGCGGCGTTAAACTAGATTTTTCTCATTTGAAAACAAAAATGCGGCCAATAACTAGGTGCGGCTTGTAAATAGAACAAATTTATTGGCGATCTTCATTTTAAAAATTTGGTTAGAAACAACAAATTAATCCATGATCTTATGTCATACTTGTGAAACGGAAAAGAATGTCTTAGACGGCGAAACATATTAGCATGTTTACAAACAACGCAATATTCAGGAGCAGAAAGCTGCACTTTGACCGAGCATCGCATTCAATGGCAATAGCTCTTCTCAAGTTCGTCTGAGAACGTCTTGTATTAACTCCTCCCATTTTCTCTCTTCATTCTTCGCTGGCGCATGGGAAACTATTTACTCCATGTTCGCAATTTTAAAACAGCTCAACTTGCCTTTACTTCACATTCTTCCCTAGCTTTTGCTTAAACCACGAACAGACAGAATATGTTGTTAGCACGTGGAGGTAGTATCGACTTCACTATGTTTTCAGTAAAGCGTCGTAGTTATACCGCAAAATTTAAATTAAATGCTATCAGATTAGCGAAGGCGAACGGTAATAGAAGCACAGCTCGAGAACTAAATATTGATGAAAAACGAATAAGAGAGTGGCGAAAGCAGGAGGAAATGCTTCTGAAAACACCGAAAGATAAAAGAGCACAACGACGAGGCCCTAAAGAACAATGGCCAGATCTCGAAAAAGAGCTTCGGGAATGGATTTATGACCAGAGAAAAAACGGCCGCTCTTTATCAACAGTTTTGATTAGAATAAAGGCAAAGCAGATGGCGACAGAGAAAGGTCTCAATGACTTTAGAGGTGGACCATCGTGGTGCAACAGATTTTTTAAAAGACACCAACTAACCATGAGAGCACGGACAACTGTTGGCCAGAAATTGCCCGATGGCTGGGAAGAGAAAAAAGAGTCATTTTTAAAATTCGTAAGAGAAGAAGTGAAAAAGTATGCTCTGAAGCCATCAGAGATAGGGAATATGGATGAGGTCCCCATATCCTTCGACATGCCTGCATCACGTTCGGCAGATTTTGTGGATGTGAAGTCTGTCCCCATTATAACAACTGGCAACGAGAAAAACAGTTTTACTGTGGTTCTTTCGTGTCTATCTTCAGGATATAAATTGCCTCCGATGGCTATATTTAAAAGGAAAACTATCCCAAAGGAAACTTTTCCTAAGGGGATAATAGTGCTGGCGAATGAGAAAGGCTGGATGAACCAGACCGTAATGCAAGAGTGGGCCGAAAAATGTTGGAGGAGGAGACCAGATTTCCTGTTTCAGAAAAAGAGTCTTCTTATTATGGATTCTATGAAAACGCACATTACGGAGCAGACAAAAAAATCTCTTGCCTCTGAAAAAACAAGACTCGCAATAATACCAGGTGGCTTAACCAAAATATTGCAACCTTTAGATCTATTAGTTAACCGATCATTTAAAGCACATATGCGACACCATTGGGAATCGTGGATGTCGGCCGAAAATCACACATTTATGAAAGGAGGACGGATGCGTAAAGCAACCTATTCTGAAGTTTGTGAATGGGTGGTGGACTCATGGAATAAAATCCCAATGGATATGATCAGAAGAGCATTTCATAAATCTGAAATAACTGATTTTGAGCAAAACAGCGCCAGTGGAGTTTCTACAAGCTCCGATGTGGTTAGTGATTCCGATGATGAAGAATTGGAGGTTTCTACCAATTCGGATATTGAAGGACATTTGTCACCTGAACTTTTACAACTGTTCCACAGTGACACTGAGAGCGAGGATTTCGAAGGATTTTCAGATATAGAAATTTAATATGTAATATTTTGAAAAATTTTAATTGTTTATAAAATAAATTATTTTGATAATGGTGTCGACGATCGTCGTGTATATTATTTTATTATACGGTAAGTTATTTTATGATTGTTTAATTTCATGTGTATTGCTTTATATTAACCAAATTCTGACTCCTAAACTTGATAATCTTGCTTTTATTGTACTTTAAAAGGAATGCGGTGTTTGAAAATATTTTAATTGTTTATAAAATAAATTATATTAATAACGGCATCGTCGATCGTTGTGTACATGATTTATTACAAGGTAAGTTCTTTTAAGATGTTTAATTTTATGTGTATTACCTTATATTACCCAAATTATGACCTCTAAACTTGTTTATCTTGCTTTTATTGTACTTTTTAAAAAATGCGGCGTCATTCCCGGTGCGGCGTTAAACTAGATCTCCAAATTAAAAATAGATATTTACCCGTGGCGTTATTATCGGAAAATACGGTACTAATTTCAATAATACATTTTTTTTTTTTTTTCATATTTGTATTCCATTGTTTGCCTATTTTAAATCCAGAAATATAGTATACATGAAACATTTCTTATAATATTAGCTTTAAGCATGATTGTAAAATTACTGATTAATTCATATATTACTTGTTAATATGTATAAAAATTGAAAGTACATTTCAATAACTGATGTATACTTATGTTTTTCAGTTTTATTTTGTATGTTGCACTAACAAATTTTGCAGAATTTCTTTCTCTTTTTTGTAAAATTTAATATTTTTTTCATAAAATTTAACAATAATAATAATAATGAAAATTGACAGATATCTTGAACTAATATTTCCTAGTTCGTATTCTCACTTTATTATAATAGCAGTGTTTGAGTGAGATATCTTAAAACTAAATAAAGCGTTGACATAAAGTAGATTGCATTAAAAGATAGAGAAAGTAACAAGTTGGAAATTGCTCGTCAAACATGGCAAATGAGGTGCGTTCGTACTATAACTAGTTTTATAATTATTTTTTGCACCCCATATTGTACTGAATGTATACTTTTTTGCACTTCATAAAGCGCATAGCCTGATACATCATTAAAATGCACTTCCAATAATTTTTTCCCATTCCCCGTAATGTAACGGAACACTTTTGACTGTCCCTGTAATTAAACTATACATCCGATTTTCCTAAAATTTGAAATAGCTCAACAAAACTTTGCAACAATTATATCTTTAAAATTTCAGACCATTCGGAAGGCTGTAATATCATTAAAATGCACTTGCAATAATTTTTCCCATTCCCCGTAATGTAACGGAACACTTTCGACTGTCCCTGTAATTAAACTATACATCCGATTTTCCTAAAATTTGAAATAGCTCAACAAAACTTTGCAACAATTATATCTTTAAAATTTCAGACCATTCGGAAGGCTGTAATATCATTAAAATGCACCTGCAATAATTTTTCCCATTGGCCGTAATGTAAAGAAAAACTTTTGACTGTCCCTGTAATTAAACTATGCATCCGATTTTCCTAAAATTTGAAATGGCTCAACAAAATTTTGCAACAGTTATATCTTTAAAATTTCAGATCATTCGGAAGGCTCTAATATCATTAAAATGCACTTGCAATAATTTTTCCCATTGGCCGTAATGTAAAGAAAAACTTTTGACTGTCCCTGTAATTAAACTATGCATCCGATTTTCCTAAAATTTGAAATGGCTCAACAAAATTTTGCAACAGTTATACCTTTAAAATTTCAGATCATTCGGAAGGCTCTAATATCATTAAAATGCACTTGCAATAATTTTTCCCATTGGCCGTAATGTAAAGAAAAACTTTTGACTGTCCCTGTAATTAAACTATACATCCGATTTTCATAAAATTTGAAATGGCTCGACAAAATTTTGCAACAATCATATATTTGAAATTTCAGACCATTCGGTTGGGTAGTTTTTGCTCTGTTACATGCGGGCAGACAGACAGACGGACTGAACGATGACTATAGGTGCTACGTATTTATATAATTACGAACGCACCTAAAAATGCTTGGTGTTGGAGAAATACCCTTAGAATGTGAGATCAGCTATGATGATTTTTAACTTAAAAATAAAGAATTTTGAAAATTTACTAATTTCTTTAGCAGGATTACTGCTGTTTATTAAACTGATAGCAAGTTAAGGTTCTCACCTAAAATCTCTCGCATGGCTGCTGAGTTCAATGCTTAACCAGATTTTTTACTTGCATGTATAAACACTTTATTTATATATATATATATATAATTAGTTTGAGTTTATGATTTTCAGGTGAGATTTTACAATTTTTATTGATTTTGAATCAATTAAATATATAATTTTCCAACTTATCTCTTATAAGTAAGCACTTTTTGTTTGTCCTATATCGTGATTCAGACTAAAATTTAAGCTATTTTAAATAACATCAAATTAAAAAAATATTAAATGTGTTTTAATTTTTAACACTTTCCGACATGTTCATTAAATCTGCTTGTTTGCCATTTGACCGTGCTCTAACTCATTTAAATATACTCTGATTGCCGTGCAACTGAAATATATTATTAAGGTTTATTATGGTATGTTTGGTATTGAATATTAAGTGTGTGGCCTTTATACTTCGTTTACAGGGACATCCAAAACAATTTTTTTACATTATGATCTATGAGGGAAAATCGTTTGTGGTGTATTTTAATAATGTTACACTATTTCAAACAAATTGAAATTGATATATTACTGAGGTGTACACTACAAGATACTTATTATAGAATAGGATGTGCATAGCATATATCGTTCATTTACAGGAACACACAAAAGAATCCTGTTTCAGTACTTTCTATGAACAGTAATTGCTGGAAGTGCTTTTTCAGTTGTGGTATGCATTTTTAAATTTAACTAATTTTTTTCATATAAATTCTATAGATCATATACAGGGCTGTACAAAAGATATCAAATACATTTCTGTTTATGGACGGAAACTGTTGAAAAAATATTCAACTGCGCTATGCATTTCCTAAATGAACTAAATTTTAGCATATAATTTTTTGTATAAAGTACATATACAAATTATAAGACATATACAGGGCTGTACAAAAGAATTAGGATATTTTTCTGACTATTGGCAGTAATTGTTGAAATTGGATTTACAAATCTGTTATGCATTTTCGAAATGGTTTACTTAGACATCATCTTTCCCTCATATTAAACTGTGAAGTTTTGTTACAGTATTTTGAATGTGTTGGTGTTTCATAATCTGTGCTTGACGCATGATTTTTCCATTCTTGCTTTTTCTTTTATTCTTTCTCAAAACATTTTCTATTCTCATTTTATTCTCATTTATTGACATTTTATTTACATAATAGTATATTCATTATCTGTATTTTATATTTTTGTGGTAGATAACTGTACTTTGTCCTCAAGTACTGGAATGCTTTTTTTTAATGCAAAATTAGTTATGATTTTCAACTGTCAAGTAGGTACCAGGAAACAGTATGAAATTGTATACTGTTAAAAGTATTTTATTCTCTTGCGGCTGTACTATGTCATGACACAGAATTAGTTTTCTAAGAAGGTTGTATTGTACTGACATAAAATATACTTTATTTATATTTGTTGAAATCTATTTTTTTAAAAGTTAACTCCAGTATGGTGTATATCTTGTAAATAATGTGGTTTTAAATTGTTAATTGCCATTCCAAAAACTAAATTTTGTAGAATGTTATTTATTACATTATTGAATTTTTTGGTGTTATTAATAAAAAAAAAAAAATCTTAATATTTTGTCTTTTTGTTCCTTGCTAAACACTTGCACTTAACCCTAGAACTACCAGAAATTTTACTCGAGTTTTATAAAGTTATTCTACACCAGAATTTATATTTAAAACTATTTAACTTATTACCACCTGGTTTATATATTTAGTTTATTTTAAAGAAATTTCTAGTTTGAATAAATATTTTGAATGTACCTGTTGGATCCATTGGACCCTTCTGATAGGCAGAGGGTTAAACAATGATGTGTGAAAATCGACCAACCCACTACTTTAACCATACTGAGATATATATGTATTCTGGTAACTTAATAGGCTTTTAATTGTATAGTTTTTTCCATACCAATAGAGTAAAAAAGCTACTTTAAAATTTTGGATAGTTATTTCATTCTGGTAACTGCTAAGTGATGGTTTTCTTCCTAGTTTTTGTTTCTGGCATTAAATGTTCCTAAAATATTAATTATTTCATAATATATAAAAAACCATGTTTTATAATACAGTAGAGGATCTCTATAACGCAAACCTAAAAACGCAAGGTTGTGCGTTATATAGAATTTTGCATTATATGGATCACATCATTAAATTCACCTTGTAAACATGGCCAAATAAGTCTGAAACATATCAAAATACATTAGAATATCTTTATACTGCCTTGTTATCAAGAGTTTCCCAAATTATAAATTTTTGCATAATATAGGTCAGACATTGTTAACTACTTTATAAACATGATCCAAATATAACTGACGCAACCATCCCTTATATTAGACATTTTCAAAAATGTTCATTCTGATAATAGCATTTTTTTCAGTGAAAAGGTCTTAAATTAGAAGATAAAGTTGAACTAATGCATCAAATTTAATCCTCTAGAGAGTAGCAATATTTTACAATGTGAAAATGCAGGTGTTTTTTAACTGCAAAATTCATTGTTTACATCTGAGAAGTTGTGCGTTATATGGAGAATTGCATTATATAGAATTGCGTTATAAAGATCCTCTACTATATTAATTTTAATCATTATGAGTGAAAGTGTATTTTGAATTAAATCAAATAAGTTTTATTAAATCAAATAAGTTTTTAAGTTTTATTCATTGTAAAAGACATCAGTATCATACATGTATTCAATAAAAAATTGAATCAAGAAATCATAGTTTAATCATATGGAATTCTTTTAAACTGATATCTAATTCTTACTTCTATTTAAATATCAACACAATATTTATATTTGATATCAAATAGTGTCATGTAAACAAAAAATGCCAAAACATTTTGGTTAATTAAGTTCATTTTATTAATCACTTTAAATATTATTTTGTATTTCTTTATTTTTTAAAATTGGTCTATTTTGCTACTGTTATACATGATTAAGTGCCAGTTTTATGAAACCTTTATTTTACTCATCAATGAACATATTTGTTTCATGTTAATTATTGAGACACAGTCAAATACATTTTTTCATATATTTTAATTTTAATTATTTTATTTTTTCTGAATTTTATCTTAATGTGGTACTGTTTTCATGTTTAATTGCTTTTTTCTCTTCAAAAAGTTTTCCCTTTTATTTTTTAAAGGTCAGTACATTTTTGTAGTAACTAGTTTGATAATTAGATTCCATTTGACTTATGACAATATATGTAACCCTTGTCAAATTTAATCTTGCCAAGTAAGTCTAATTAAATGCATATATTTTATAAAATAATTGTATTTTTCTTTAGAAACACATTTTTATTATCTTTCCTAAAAACTGAAATAATAAATTAATAATCTAACACAAAATAATGATAACGGTGAAATTTAATTTTGAAAATGCATTAAAAAAATTAAATACACATAAAAATATGCATTTTTTAACAAACTATTTAATTAAAAAAAAAAAAAAACATTCTTGAAAACAGATAGCTAACGCAAAATGTAATAGAAAATAAAGATAGTAATAAAATATTTTAAATTGCCAAAAAAATTTTAGATTAATTGTTTAATGAGTTAAGATATGTGAAGGGTATTATACAGATAAATTTTTATTATAATAGAATACCGTAAACAGGACCCATGCTAACAATTTTACATAATTAGACAACAAGTTAGCCAAACTAGAAAATGATTACACATGTTATAAGTATTAGCCAAAATTACTATTACTCTATGGGTTGTATTTTTCAACTTTTAAACTCATTTTTTGTAAGTCATATTACAGTATATAATCAAAATTAGTGTATGATACATTTAGAGCAAATCTACAATATAAGTTAGGCAAATATTAATTAATTTGTGAAAATTTTATTTGTAACTTATTTATTTATTAAAAAAAAAAAAAAAAAAAAAAACTAATTTACAGAAGTAGGAAACAATTTAGTGATATCTAATCTTGGTAAACACTGGTTACATTTGCTACACCAATTAATAAATGTTGCATCAATATAGAAATCGTGCTTACTATGGCTAGTAAAAAATCTTACTGGAGATTTTTTTTACTTGCCGTCATTTGTTTTTGAGCAAGAGTCATACATTTCAGTTTATATTGTGGCTTAAGAAAATCAAATACAGTCGAACCTCGTTATCACGACACTCTAATGTCCAGAAAAAAGTGTCGTCATAAGCGGAGTCTCGCGGTAACTGGAGTTGGAAAAATATGTTTATAAAAAGCTGTATTTTTAATTAATTTAGGACAATGTTAAATTCATAACTGATTTTGCAGTTTTAAGCAATGAAACATTATTATTAAACAAAATAAACACAAAACAAAATTGAAAAGAATAAAAATCAGATTTATGATGACTCGTTTTTTTTATTGTTACATTAAATATTGATGAATTAAGATTTGCTTATTCCTAGATGTACAGTCGTGGAAAAAAAAAGTAAACACCCCCTACTAACTCTTCAACAAATTATCGTAGATGGAAGTTACTGGTACCGAACGATTAGAAATAAAGTCTACTTTTAAATGATGCATATAAAATTTGTTTAAGGGGCCATCTACATATTAAAACGAATCATAACTTTGTTTTTTTCAATAGCAGTACACAATTATGACAGCATAAATGAACTCTACACCTTTCAATTAGCCTATAAACAATTTTTTATGCAATTCGTGCCATAAGTTTCCGAGAAATTAATTATTTTAAAACGAGCGTATTTTAAGGGCTATATCCAAATTGAAGTTCCGAACTCGATTGTTAACCCAGAGAGCCGCCTTCTTGATCAAGGCACGTTTAAGCGTCAATGAAACCTGTTTTATTACAGGATAGCAGAATAAATTTAAAAAATTTACTCACTTCTATCACAGACGGCCCCTTAAACCATCCTTTCGCCGCTTTTTAAGCATAATTTGAAAACTACTTGGAAGAAAAATGTGAAATTTTGGATTTCCATAAAGCAGGACTTAATAAATCTCAATCCATCAAAAAAATTGTAGGTTGCAATCCATAATTTTTTCGAATATTAATTTCATAATTCATATCATAAAATTATAAAAATTGCAAATTCAACGTATTTATGTTTGGGTATATTAGTATTATTGCTACACTAAAAATTAGCTCATTAGGAGCATAATTTCAGGAGATATAAATAAAAATATGAAAATGCAATTTAACATTAGAAGTACTAAATTTTGAATGTCTATAATTCAAAAACTTATCATTCGAATGACTTGAAATTTGGTTTCTAGCAGGGTTCGTTGATATATATCAATGGATATATATCATGATATATATCTTGATATATATCCGATATTTATTTTTAAAATATCAAGATTTTTGATATTTTGGATATTTTCAAATTCTTTACATTTATTTTCAAAATATCACCGTGCAAGGTAATTTTGATATTTTTCACATTCAAACCAAGTGTAAATGAAATTTTCACCTGTTATTGACTGTGTCATTCTGTAGATAATGAACTTTTGCCTCTGGCAGTGACTTTTTTAGGAAAAGAAGAAAACAAATCTTTTCCAAGCTTTATGTTTCAAACTTTTATTTTTAAATGTAGAACTAATAATTATATTACAGTCAATTCAGAACAGCCATTGAAAGATAAAATGTAATTTTGATAATCATTTATATACAGCCAGGGTTCATTAATATATATCAATGAGTATATATCCAATATTTATTTTCAAAATATCAAGATCTTTAATATTTTCATATTACTTGATATTTATTTTCAATATATCAAAATGTTTCATATTTTCTGCATTTGATGTTTATTTTCAAAATATGAATGTGCACAAGATATTTTTGATATTTTCAGTCGTAATTTGTAATATTTCAGTGTAAATGAAATAAATTTTCAACTGTTATTGAATGTGAATCTGTAGATAAAGAACTTGTCTCTTCTGGATGTGACTTTTTTAGTCAAAAAAGAAAACAAATATATTTTTCAAACTTTAGATTTGAAGCATTTTTTTTTTTTTAAATGTTGAACTAATAATTATGTGGGACATAATTAATTCAGAACAACCATTGAAAGATAAACTGACTAATTTAAATAAGCAATTATATACAGCTTCATTGGAAAATAATCTTTTTTCAAGTTTTGGTTCAGTTGAGTTTGAACTATACAGCATGTTAGGAAATATGAAATAAAACATTTTATACTTACATTTATGTTAAAATTTTTCAATTAAAAAAACTTTTTTGTATTTAAAATTTTGTTTTGAAAATATCTGATTTTTTTATACTTGGTCTTGATACTGAATCCTATAATTAGTTTTTTTATAAGTGTAGAAATCAAATTGTTACTGTTTTCAATTATTTCATCTTCAATTTTGTTCTAAGTGAAAAAAAAGAAAAGAAAAAGAAAAATACATTTTTATATTATTTTTTGATTAAGTTTTCATGTTAAGTGCAATATATTTTAATTTCTAATCTATATTATGCTTGAAAAAATTTATTATCAGCGGTAAGTTGGCTGCTTTGAAAATATCGGATATATATCAAAATATCGGACATTTTTGATATTTTCGAAAATATCATGATATTTACGAACCCTGGTTTCTAGGCATATTTTGAACCGAAGATCTGAAATATCACATTAAATTTGGGTACTGCCATTGAAAAAAATGAAGTTTGGATTCGTTTTAATATGTATATGGCCCCCTAAGCAAATTTTATACACAGCATTTTAAAGTAGACTTTATTTCCAATCGTCCGGTACCAGTAACTTCCGTCAACGATAATTTGTTGAGGAATTAGTAGGGGGTGTTTACTTTTTTTTCTCCACGACTGTACTTTCTACAATTCTTTTTTCAATATTATACGATGAATTGTAATCAATATTCGTTGTTTCATAAATGGATGTTAGATAATTTCTGATCGTTTCAATGCAATGCAATGATTCGGTTTTAGTCGGATGAAAAACGCCGTGTAACCACAAGAAAGGGCCGTCTGACCAGAACAAAAAAACTAGACTAGACTGATATGTCTATCTGGCGCTTAAATGGGCCTGTCTTCCTGTGGATTTATTTATTCAGATAAAAGATTTAACTAAAATTTCTCATTTATCTCAATGTGTATTTTAGACACTTTAGTGAAAAGTTTGGCTAAGGCATTTCTTGCCGCATTTTCGTTGCCTATAAGATGGATTGTGAAAAATGGACAATTTTCCTAAACCGTCGGAATATCCGGAGTTGGAAATTATTCAACGACGTAAAATCCGGAGTTTATTTACATTACAATCATATACAGAAAATCGGGACTTTGAAAAACTGGCGTGATAAGCGGAGTGACGTGAAAACCGGGTCCGACTGTATTAATTTATTTCATTTTATTCAAGAGAGAGAGATTATCATGATCTACCGATATGAAAATCTGAAAATATCCTAGTCATGAAAAATTTATTTCTTGTACGTCAGTCAAAAATATGATACAGCAAATGCTTCTCCCAAATAAATATTTTCTCATAAATTTTATGATTTATTCGCATTTGATACATTGGTAAATGGCTAGTGCATACATGACCTGCATGCATGACTTCATATTGGGTTACAAAAATTTGTCCAGTTTTAATTTATAATCGATTGACACATGACGATGAATTATTGGCTCTAATTAAAAGTCAGCAGCATAAGACAACTTGAGAAAGGCAGAAATCCTTGGAATCGACCAGTCAACAGAGGTAAGACAATTATATCAGCTAGAAATGGTCAGCAAAGCCGATCAGGGCCGAAACTAAGAGGGAGGGCAGAGGGGGCATGTGCCCCGGGCGCCAAATGAAGGATTATACCTTTGGAAAGGATCATTTTCTTCTGGTGGACTGATGGCTTCTATTATTATGAAACAGCCATTATAAATGAAGTGTTAGGTGAAGATTAAAGAGCAGCCGTAAAAAGTTAGAACTCTGATTTTCTGGTCCGAATGAGAAAAAAAAAATTGCCATAATTTTTTTTGAAAAAAAATTATGGCAATTTTTTCAAATTATCAAAAAAAAAAATTGCCATAATTTTTTTTGAAAAAAAATTATGGCAATTTTTTTTCCCCATTCGGACCAGAAAATCAGAGTTCTAACTTTTTACGGCTGCTCTTTAATCTTCACCTAACACTTCATTTATAATGGCTGTTTCATAATAATGGAATCCATCAGAAGAAAATAACTCGGTGAAAGCGGAAACTCGGTTAGGCGGGACTCTACTGAATATGTCATTTTTAAAATGATCTTTAGAATATTTTTGTTGATGTTCAGAGGGACCCCCCCCCCCCCCCCCCCTTGGATCCGCCACTGTAGATTACGTAGTTCAGTATTACATATTTTATGATTACATATTTTAAATTTTAAAATAAGTCGTCTATTGTAAAATTAGAAAAATTCTCTTTGTAAATATACTTTGTGGAAGAGAGAGAGGGGGGGGGGGGGGGGGGCGCCAAAATCCATGTTTGCCCCGGGTGCAAAAAAGGCTAGTTTCGGCCCTGAAGCCGATGTATGCATGCCACGCAGTCGAAGTGTGTGGTTACAGGAGATGAAAAATGGGTTGTGTATAATAATGAGATCACATAAGAAATCATGTGTCTAAACGCAAACATACCGCTTCAACCTACACAAAAGAGAGTCTGAAGGAGATATTGTGATTCATTTGATAGAACTGAAAGGGGGTTGTTTAATGTGAGCTGTTACTTAAAAATCAGACAATTAATAGAAATGTTCTTCACAACTAAATGAATTAAAGTAAAAAATCAACCAATAACATCTAGGGATGCACCGAATAGTGATTTTGGTTGAATATCGAATATTCGGCCTACAGGCGAACCGAATATCGAATATTCGGCTTGTCGAATAATTTTTAATTTCAAAGTTTAAACACATTAAAATGTTAAATTTTAAAGCAGTTTTACATAATATTTAAAGCAGAAACTTTCATTTTGATAATCAAGAGCTTTTTTCAAGTAAACTTTATGCTGAAAACAATCTGCTTTGAGTTATTTAAGAAGAGGATAGCCGTAAAACTTTTTTTATTAATAAAATTTTCAATTTCAGGGCTTCTTCTGTGAATTAAATTAAAACAATATAATTTTCTTAAATTCTAAAACAAACATTTTAAAATCAAAGGGAAATTGTACAGGATCATATATTATTTGTTTATCAGGAAGAGACTAAAGTAAAAGTAAATAAATAATACAATCTATTCAAATTTTATATGGTGGCAACTCAACAAGAATAACTGTTCTACTCCCTTTGATTAAGCAAGGAAGTTTTTAAATACATCCTAGATCGGTGTCTGGGGTGGGCGATCATTTTCAGAGATTGCAAACGTTGTTCTTAAAATCTTATCAAGAAACAGATTAATTACTGGACAATGCTTAAGAACTTGCATTTGTACATAATTCCTATGAAAATCCTCGTGATTGGTTAATTTTCCTAAATAATACTTAACAAACAGCAAATAAATAATGTAAAAACATTCTTATTTATTTAAATATATGATTCTGTTTTTAATTATTTTGAATATCTTTATAAGTTGACTGTTAAACGTAGAAGTGGTAAAAGGTTTTTAAAAATATGTTTTAAAAGTTTTTTAAGTATTCGGATGGGCCTAGAATATTCTAATTCTATAGAATATTCGGTTGGACCGAATATTTCAATATTCGGCCAAACCCAATATTCGGCAGGCCGAATAATTTGCTATTCGGCAAAGCCGAATATTCGGTATGCCGAATAATTTGCTATTCGGCCAAATCGAATATTCGGTATACCGAATAGTTTGATATTCGGCCAAACCGAATATTCGGTAACATGGCCGAATACCGAATATTCGGTGTATCCCTAATAACGACTGAATTATTCAACAGAATGGCATTATGTTATGTTCCACTACGACAATGTTAGACTGCCTGACACTAACTAACTTGTCAACTGTTCTAGGATGTTTTGCCCTTCCACCCTCTTATACAACTGCAAGAGAGATGGAAAAATGCAATCAAACATACTATATTGATTCAATAAATTTTTTAGAGAATTAAATTTTCATTTATTTTTGTGAAAAAAAAAATTAATTTTTGCATCAACTTAATAGAAAGGCAACTATGGCAGGATCAAAATCTCATTTATTTTATAATTTCTGGAAGAAAATAATTACCACTAGGTTGGCAAGTAAGGTGTCGTATGTTTTTTGCACAGTTGGTTTATTTTTGAAAAAGTAACTACAATTAAAAATTTCTTAAAACAAAGAATTTAAACCTTTTAAACTATTATTAGAAGCTTTATTCACGTTAACAGTTATGTATTAATACAGTAGAGTATTTAGAAATTTGTCTCATTGAGCGGACCTTATGTAGGGTTTTGGAAGTGGGCTAAAATGTGAACAGGAATTGGTTCATTGGTTTTAAAATTCAATAACTTGCAAACGGTGACAGATATTTAAAAAATTCTTGCAGGAGGGTTATGCATAAGGTCAAAAGTTTTGTTTTACAGTGATTTTCGATTTTAGTTCGAATTACAAACAATAGATGGTGCTGCCATCAATAGACGCTAAATTCAGGCTCGGTTTTTGGTACTTCGGGACCCACTCAATACAGTTTAACCCCCTTTTTCCGCATGAAAGAAGAGAAAGGCCAAAAAACCGAGCCTGTATTTAGCGCCTATTGCTTACAACGCCATCCTTTTTTTGTAATTCGAACTAAAATCGAAAATCACTGTAAAAAAACTTTTGACTTCATACATAACCCTCCTGCAAGAATTTTTTAAATATCTGTCAGCGTTTGGAAATTATTGAATTTTAAAATCAGTCAGTCCTTTTTAGGACACCCGGTATATAAAATCCTAATGAAACGACTGATTATGTTTCACAGCTATTTCTCCTAAAGTATGAAATATTATGCGATAAAATTAACACCAAAAATTCGTATTAGTCCGCAGATCTCAAAACTGATATTAGAATTTCAAAATTTGAATTAGTTTTCGAGATATTAATTTTTTTTCTAATTTGAATTTAATTTCTCCAATGATAGCAACCAGATTACTCCATTTTTTGCGGAGAAAACGGATAACGATAAGGATTATTAGAGTTCTTCTTTTTCGCCATTTTCAAATTAAAATTGAAATTATCTTTTATTTCAATCGGTAGTGAAGACAATATTGCGATTAAAATATGTTTTTCAGAAAAAAATGATAAAAAAAATCTTTTTTTCACATTTCGACCGCCAGGAATCAGTTCCTTTTAAAAATAAAACATAGTCTGTCATCTTACACTTTGACATAATTTCCACTGACATGAAATAAAATCCATTTTTGTGTATGGCGGATTGTGAAGAGAGGAAAGGCATTATTACATTTCTTTTTTGTTGTCATAATGAAATTGAAAAGTAAAATTATTAAAAACAGAAGGAAAACTTTAAAATAAGAATTAAATGATCACGTGTTAAAAGCAGAAAATATGGAAAATTATGTCAAAATATTTACATGTAAATATGAAAAATGTACGAAAACTTTAAAATAATAGAATTACTGCACGGGAAACGCATTTAAAGATAATTACGTCATATGTAAAATGTCTTAATATTAAATATCGCCATGTTTAAATTGTCTGAAATAATTAAATTATTACACGTGACAAACTTTTAATGGTCGATATTAGGTCATATTTAAAAAGCTGAAAAAATATTCCCAAACACTTTTAAATTAAATATGCACCCGTGAATCTTAAAAGAGAGTTTTTTTTTAAAAATAAATAAATTATTACATGAGAAATGCATTTTATATTGAAAATTACGTCATATATTAAAAAGATACATTTAAAACAATTTTCATTCCCGAGAATTTTAATGTTACGTCATATGGTATAAATGTAGTGCAATTAGCAGATTTGTTTATATATGATTTTACTTGATGCTGCACAAATAAAGGTAAATGTAAGCGCAAAATACTTTCAATTTATTTTGTGGAAATTACTATTTGATAAATACATATTAGAAAATTCTGATATTCTTATTAATTAATACTAGCGGGGATGATCGAATTAAGCTCGGTCAAAATTAGCTTTGGGTTCAATTCTATATAATATTCTCTCTGTATTATTGCTATATAGCATTTTATTTATAACAGTATTATTCACAAAAACAATCAATATGAAAAATATATATGTACATGTATCGAAATTTTACATTATTTACACATTTACAACGAAAGTACATCAATCCAAATTACATTTGTAGCACCACCCTATTAAGAATTTCTAACAAAATTATCCACATTCTGAAAGTCTATTATTTAACAAATATAGAAAATTTGACGACAAGTATGTTTTTGGCATTCCCAATCTTGAAAGGCGATTTTTCGATCAAATGTCACCAATATTTTGTCAAATATCGTCAACATATTGGCTGTTGCCAACTTCTCAGCTTCGTGATCCTGACCCGTTGCGACCCAAAATCACCTACTAATGAAATTTGTTCGAATATGTGACTTAGCTCAATGGTCTTCTGGTAATAAAAAACGGTAGGATACAAAATTTAGTCAAAATCGTTTAAGCCGTTTTTTTTTAGATAAAATGAATTTGACGCGCAGTGATTCCAAAATGAATCACTAATCTAATTTTCTCGAATAAATGACCCAGCCGAGTGGCTTTTTTCAAGACTGAAAACGGCAGAATTCAAAATTCAGTAAAAAATCGGTAGAGCCATTTTCTTAGATAAAATTAGCTTGACCTGTAGTGACAAAAATAACCCACTAATCGAAATTTCTCGAACATGTGATCCAGCCCAATGATTTTCTCGTGCCCTAAAACGGTATAATATAAAATTTTGTCAATATCGTTTAAGCCGTTTTTTACATACAATTAGCTTGACCCGGACCCACCAGTCGCATTTTCTAGAACATGCGACCTAATCCAGTGGTCTTCTCGAGTCCAAAAACAATAGAATACATAATTTAAATCAAATTCGTTAGAGCAGTTTTCTAGGTGAAATTAGCTTGACCCGTAGTGACCCATAACTCACCCACTAATCGAAATTTCTCGAACATGTGATCTGGCCCAATGATCTTCCCGTACGCAAAAAACGTTATAATATAAAATTTTCTCAATATCGTTTGAGCCGTTTTTTAGATAAAATTAGCTTGACCCGGACCCATAGTGACCAAAAATGGCGCACTAATCGAAATTTCTCGAACATGTAACCTATTCCAATGATCTTCTCATACCCTGAAACGGTAGAAAGCAAAATTTTGTCAAAATCGTTTGGGACATTTTTTAGATACAATCAACTTGACCCTGACCCATTGTGACCCAAAATGACCATTGATTGATTGTTCTTGAACATGCAACCCAGCCCATTCGTCTTCTTGAGCCCGAACACGAAAAAAATGCAAAATCGTTAGAGTCGTTTTTTAGATAAGATTAGCTTGACCCGCAATACCCAAAATTGACCCATTAATTGAAATTTCTCGAACGTATGATCTAGCTCAGTCACGTTCTCGTGGCCGAAAACGATATAATACAAAATTTTGTCAAAATCATTTGAGCCTTTTTTAGATATAATTAGCTTGACCCGTACTCATAGTGACCCAAAATGACCCACTAATCGTATTTTGTTGAACATGCGACCTAGCCCATTGGTCTTCTCGATCCCGAAAACGATAGAATACAAAATTGAATCAAAATCGTTCAAACCATTTTCTAGAAAATTAGCTTGATCCATAGTGACCCAAAAATGACCCACTAATCAAAATTTCTCAAACATATGACTTAGCAAAATGATCTTCTCGTGCCCGGAAACGGTATAAAACAAAATTTTGTCAAAATCGTTTCTGTCGTTTTAGGTAGATTTCGTAAGAAATACTACCTATTGCAGTCGTTACCATGGTGCGACTTTTGAAAAATTCCTTCATAATTTTTCATTATAGGACCCTAGGAACCCAAAACCACCCCCACCTAAAGAGTTTATATATATATATATATATATATATATATATATATATATATATATATATATGTATGTATGTATGTATATACTAAATTTTGTCCGCACGATAAAAGTCGCAATTATGCACGGATCGTCTTCAAACTCGCCAACAACTTTGAGATGGCTAATATCTCGGCGGGGATTGAAAATGGGCAAAATCGGCCCAAGGGAATGGAAATGGGGCGGGGGGGATTCAAAATTTTGAATACCGTCTTAACATGATTCTGATAAAACCAGCTCTTACACAACAATGACAGGTAAAAATAAATATTTTTCGTTATAGCAGTTGCCAACAATTAAAAAAAAAAGCAATAAAATTATCACCATAACAATTGCTTTTCTATTGCAAGATTTTTCACGTGAAAAATTAAATTAAATAAATAGTTTGACGAATTGAAAACAAATTGAATATTACGTCATAAGTTTTCTAGAGCAAGATTTCCGCATGAAAATGAAACTCCGTGAAAATGAACCGCACTCAAAATGAAATAAATAGTTTGATGAATTAAAAAAAAAATAATAATAATGCGCCATATTGGAAATAAAATGGACCTCAGCAGGTGAATATGTAACGTCATGTGAGTTTGAAGAAAAGTTTTAAAACATGATAAAAACCCGACTATGGGAATATTAACTTATTTTAACACTTTGAGGTTCTCTGAATTTGCTTTAACTATTTTTTAAACCTATTCCATATACATGCATGAGTGTATTAGAGTGTATATTAGAATTTTTACAAAATGTTTAGCTCCCTAGAGCTCATTCTTAGTGAAGGAACTGGGTTTATCTCTAATCTTGATTTAAGTTTTGTTGGTGAATTTAGTACTTAATTTCGAAATCTACCTCCGCCTCTAGGCCCGAGCCGGCAGGGACTTTTTTAGATACAATTAGCTTAACCCTGACCCATCGTGACCCAAAATGACCGACTAATCGAATGTTCTTGATCATGCGATCTAGCCCAATATTATTCTTCTGCCCGAAAACGGAGTACAAAATTTCTTCAAAATCGCTAAAGCCATTTTCTAGATCAAATTAGCCAGCTATCGCTTATTTTTGTCTTATTTTTGGCAACTTATTTTTGTCTCCAAATTTGGAGATATCTTGCCAAGTTGGTCAAAATTTGGCTCTATTGTGGTAACTTATTATGGCTGCTATTAGTATTTTTCAACAATTATTCATTGTTGAAGCTCATACCGATTTCTCCATAGGAATCCTAATGAATCCGCGATGAATGAGGCGGTCCAACCGGAATTCCGAGGACACACAGATACTTGGATTTTATATAAACTAGTTGCATGGCAACCCGTTGTGTTGCTTTTGAATTGCATGAGACAATCGATCTTTTTGCGAAAAATGAAATCTTAACTTTATTGTAAATTTAGAAAGCCATTGCAATATTAATTTTATTAAATACAATATTTCAAATAATAAGTTATATTTACAATTTAAGTCAAAACTTTCCCAATAAAAATGCACATATTCTATAACTTTATTTGCCTAGAGCTTTTCGCTCGTCCAAAATTTTGCTTCGAATTTCGGAGTTCGTAGAAATGATGTCCTTTGGGTCAACTTATTCAAAAATGAATTTGTTTGGACGAATTTATTCAGAAGCATTTTATATTTATGAATTAAAATAAATATTTAAAGAATTATTTTTTTTTCTCGCTAAATCTTTTCTCATTTTTACATTTTCGCATTTTTAAAGTCCGCTTCTGAAATGTTTTATTAGCCATCTTAAAGCAATGGTTGAAAATCTACTTTACGACTTTAAATTAAATGAAAATAACGTACGATGTTTTTTTTTCTTTTGACGTCAACAAAATTTATCTCAACGTTCCAGTCGAGAGTCGAATTTGTGTTTCTAAAATAAACGGATTCCTGAAGCTTGAATATGTGTGAGTTCGTATTTCGTGAAATTTTCTTGAAGACTACAATCATTTTTTCACTATTTATTCAAATATACGTTAATTTCAATTTAAAAATGATGTCAAACAATGATACCTAATAATCCTTGTCATTTTCCCCTTTCTCTCTTTTATCTACAAAAATGGAGCAATTTTATTTTCCATCATTACAGAAATGTCATAAAAAATAACCTAAAAATTTATATCTCGAAAACTAAACAAATTTTAAAATTCTATGACCACGTTTAACATCCTCGGACCCATGCGGATAACTGTCGTTAATTTGATCACCCAACATTCCATATTCTAGGAGGATAAGCTGTGAAATACAAATGGACAGTCACTTTTTAATATAATAGATTGATGAAGTTTTAATTTCGCTATAAAAAATTAGTCAGGGACAAATGCTGAATTATTTATATTATTTTAAGTGCAAATGGCTTATTCCGTAATGGAGCCTGTACGCAATGGATATAGATTTAAAAACATTATTCTTGAAAATTATTTAAAAAGATATAATAAATAAATCAATTAAGATAAAGTTTTCAGAAAATTGCATTTGAAAGTAGATTTTTTTCCCTATATAACGGGTGTAAAAATTGAAGATGCGCGATGTTTAGAAATTCAAAAAATCACAGTAGCAAAGATTGCAAATCCGACATTTAATCGTCAAGCGTTGCCATTCTCAAAATGACGTCAGCCGTACGCACGGACATGTTTTTCCTTTATAATATAGATAGATTTTCAAACGTGAAGTTCCGTTTGTCAGCTAAAACTTTGCATGTGAAAATGTATTCTTTTGGCTTGAGGGTCTAATTTCAGTACCGCGAAGTACAAATTCCAGAAACTGATGTCTTTTAGATGTATTAGTGTAAAAATATATAGTTTTATCAAAGAAAAGGATTGTTTTCTTTTAAATATGGCACTTACTGAAGCATTACGCCAAGTGTCTCAAATTCGGTATCAGCCGAATGAAAATATATTGTAACATTAGCTTTATGAGCGAAAATGTTATTTAAATAGTGACGTCATTTTCTGTTCAGACTTAAAATAAAGTTATTTTTAATTGTAATCAATAAATGGTATCAATAAGGATAAATAAACCCCAATATTTCTTTTTTTCTGCAACAGTGGAAATAATACGATTGCTACCATTTTGATGAAATTTCAAAAAATCTTTTCAAATTAAATTAAAAATATAAAAGGGAAAATATTTAGAAAAATAGCTAGTGCGAGGACATCTACAATGGAACAGCTTTCATTTAAAAAAAGAATTATTAGCAAAATTGGTACAGTAGAAAGTTCAAGGAAGATGTCTAAAAAAGCTATCTTGTGTTTTCAATATATAGATTCTTTTTTCTCTTTTACTTTAACAGTTGCCTAGCAACTCTATTTCATACAAATTACATTTAAAAGCACATATTTTTCCCATTTCGGCTCTAAAAATTTAAATTGTTCGACTACATATATGTTAAATTCGTGCTTTTTTATATATTATTCTTTTATTTATTTAGTGACGAAGCTTTAATTTTGTTCGGTCGTTTTTATGCTTTGCATTTTTGGCAATAACTTTGATCGTCTGCGTTTGTTTATGCGAGTTCATAGAATGTTTTGTTGTGAGAGAAGTAGCCATGAGCGGCTCTTGTGATATTATTTAAATAAAAAAAAGTGCACTGAAGTTTTGTTATTTTGTGTATTTGTGAGTATTTAATATGAGTTAACATAATGGTCCGCCGAGCAAACAAGAAGCAGCCTGGGATTAAATTCAACGAGCTTCTAAAACCAATTTTAAGTTGAGTGAAACGCCGACATGAATGATAAGTGCTAAGAATTCCGTGCTACGAAATTCATCAAAAGCTTATTCGAAAAGTAAGTGAATGTGTTTTTTCTTATCTTTACTGTTTTATACATATATTAAACAATGTTTAAAGGTGCAAAAAAAGAAGATTTAAGGCTTATAGCCACTGAAATAAATCTAAATGTTAATGAAAAAATGACAATTGCTGATTTAAGCGTTATTATTGAAGACAGTGAAATGTATAAAAATAAACCAGATCTTGTGAAAGATATAGCAAACGATATAATTGAAAATCGTAAACATGAAGAGCAAAAGCAATATGATCTGGAAAAAATTAAACTTGAATTAGAACTAGCTAAAATTAAATCTGAAGCTAAATCTAATATTAGTGAAAGTGAAATAAAATTAGAATCATTAGATCAATTGATAAAAAGTATTCGAACTTTGACTGTAAAAATACCTATACGTCCTGAAGGATGGGGGTTTTACTTTTCTTCTTTAGAACGAGCTTTTAAGACTAAAAATGTTCCAGAACAATATAAAGCAGAAATTCTGTTAAATTTATTAGGGGATAAAGCATCTAACATATTAACTTACTTACATGATAGTGATATCGAAAATTGTGCAAAAATAAAAGAATTAGTGTTAAAAGAATTTCAACCTACACCTTATTTTTACTTAGAGCAATTTAGAAAAGCTGTTAAACAACCAAATGAGACGCATGTACAGTTTGCTTCACGTCTAATGACAAACTGGGAATATTATTTAAATTTAAGAAATGTCTCCAATTTCGAGAGTCTAAAACAACTTATAGTATCGGATAGATTATATCAAACATTAGATAGAGAAACAGCTTCCCACATTAGTGTGAGACAAGGAGATAAATGGTTTTTACCAGAAGAGTTGGGACGAGAGATTGATTTATATTTCACATCACGCGGAAAATCTCTTACTGAGAATTTTAGTGTTAATCGTAAATATACTAACTCCAAAAGTGTATCTAAAGTATTCTTATCAGATGTTAAAACATTAAGTTGTATTTTTTGTCACGAAAATCACACTCTTTCAAAATGCCCGCATTATTTAAAATTATCTGTCAATGAAAGGGTGGAACTTATAAAAAGTAACAAGTTATGCTTTAATTGTTTAAATTCCCATTCAGTTGCAAATTGTCCATCAAAGTACACGTGCTTTTGTAAAAAACGTCATCATAAAACTATACATTTCCCAAAAACAAATAACAACACATACGTGAAAGAATATGTTTCATCGGAACAAAATAAACAAGGGAAAGTGAATGTGGAAGAATGTTCAGATTCTAGGCCAACAAATCGTGGCACGTCAGTCTTGAACGCTAATGCAGAAGAGTTCGTTCAGAAAACCTTTATTAGTAACTATTCGAATAAAAATAGCAAAGTTTTACTTTCAACTGTTATATGTTTTCTAATTGATGAATCGGGATGTAAACATAGAGTAAAGTGTTTATTAGATGTAGGCAGTGAGTCTAATTTTTCATCCCGCCATTTAATAGAGCTAATGCATTTAAAAAAAGAGAGAACAAACATCTTAGTGTCAGGTCTAAATGATGCTACCTTAGTAATAAATCATAAAGTTAATGCATCAATATGCAATAGAGATGAAAGTTTTGTGAAAAATTTAGATTTCTTGGTAGTTCCGAAAATAACTGCAGATTTAACGCCTTCACGTCCAATTGAAATCTCAATACAAGATTTACCTAATGTAAAATTAGCAGATGCTAGTTTCAATATCCCAGAACATGTAGACATGCTCTTAGGAGCAGGAATTTTTTATGAGCTTTTGAGACCGGGACAAATTCGTGTTAATAATTCTGATCTTATTTTGCAAGACACAGTTTTCGGTTTTGTTGTATCGGGAAGTTTTCCGTCAGAGAATGAAAACAAAGTTCATTGTGGGTTTATTAAGAAAGAAACCAACCTAGACAAGACACTTAGGAAATTCTGGGAGATAGAAAATATCGAGGTTGAAAAACCAAAAAGTAAAGAGACTTTAATTTGTGAGAAACATTTCGTAGAAAATTATACACGAGACAAAAGCGGTAAATATGTTGTTAAAATGCCCTTAAAAGAGGATCCAGCTATTTTAGGAAACTCAAAACAAATCGCTACGAAAAAATTAAATTCTTTATGGAATCGTCTAGAAAAAGATCCCGAGTACTTAAGATTATATTCAGATTTCTTAAAAGAATATCAACAGTTAGGCCATATGGTTGAAGTTAACGAAAGCGAGGAAGAAAGTGGATCCTATTACATTCCCCATCTTGGAGTGTATAGAGGAATAGAAAAAAGTATATCAACGCCTTTGAGAGTTGTATTTAACGCGTCTTCCTTAACAACTAAGGGAAACTCACTTAATTCTATTGAATATAACGGAGGTGTAATACAAGATGATTTATTCTCAATTATGTTGAGATTTAGAAAATATATCGTCGCTTTCACTACGGACATTCAAAAAATGTATAGAGCAATCTCTATTCATACAGATCAGAGGAAGCTGCAAAAAGTCTTATGGAAGGAAGGTCTTAACGAGCCAATTAAAAATTTTGAATTAACGGCAGTTACTTATGGTACTGTTAGCGCACCTTTTTTGGCCATGAGAACACTACTTCAGTTGTCTAAGGATGAAGGAAGCAAGTTTCCTTTAGCAGCACCCGTACAGAGAGAAGACATGTATATGGATGATATTCTATCTGGAGCTGATTCTTTAAGTTCTGCATTGGAACTCCAAAATCAATTAATAGAAATTTTAAACAGTGCAGGAATGTTATTACATAAATGGTGCAGTAATGCTCCACAACTTTGTCAAACAAATAACGAAATATACCCCTTTGGTGATTCAGAAGAATCTAAAGCGTTAGGTGTTTTGTGGAAATCGAAGAAAGATTGTTTAAGTTTCAATGTTAAAATTCATAATGATGTAAATGTCACTAAGAGACAAGTGTTATCAACTATATCAAGTATATTCGATCCCTTAGGTTTAGTATCTCCTGTTATAATTAAAGCAAAAATATTTATGCAGAAGTTATGGTTATTACAATTAAATTGGAATGATTTGCTAACCGAGAAAGAGGCTAAGGAATGGAGAGAGTTTTCTGATACCCTACAATTAATTAATAAATTTGAGATTAGTAGGTGTATTTTATTGAAAGATGCAATTATGATCGAGTTACATGGTTTCAGCGACGCATCTGAAGCAGCCTATGGTGCGGTAATTTACTGCAAATCAGTGACAGAATCAGGTCAAGTGTCTGTAAAATTAGTGACAAGTAAATCTAGAGTTTCTCTCTTAAAGCAATTAACTGTTCCAAAACTTGAGCTTTGTGCAGCAGTTTTATTGACAAAGCTTATGAAACGAGTGATTTCTTCGCTCAAAATTAGTGTAAACAAAATCTTGTGGTCCGATTCCATGATAGTATTATCCTGGATTAAAAAAGAACCATACGTTCTAAAAACTTTTGTTGCGAATAGGATTTCTACAATACAAGAACTAACTCAAGGGATGCAGTGGCGACATGTTCCATCTCAGCATAACCCTGCTGACCTTCTAACAAGAGGAGCTAATCCTGATAAACTATTATCAAATGAGTTATGGTGGAGTGGTCCATTGTTCCTAAAGGAAAAAGACTATCCCAATACAATTATTCCTGCAGCAGTTAATTCCAATGACTTTTCAAACGAACTGAAAAATATTAATATAAGTGACTTTAAAAGCATATCTGTTTTTACAGTTTCTATTAATTCTTTTGTGCATGATATAATTGATTTAAGTAATAACTATTGTAAAATAATTCGTATTTTAGGATTTATTTTCAGGTTCCTTAGTAATTGTAAAAAAGAAAAAAAGGAGGGTCCTCTGGATCTCGAAGAGCTCAACAAAGCAGAAAGTTTTTTGCTAAAAAGTGTTCAACGTGAGTTTTTTGACAAGGAAATAAAATCCTTACAAAAATCAGGTAATATTAATCATGATAGTCAGTTAAAAAACTTACATCCATTTCTTGATAAAGAAGGTCTTCTAAGAGTAGGAGGTAGATTAGCGAACAGTAACTTAAATGCCAACCAAAAATTTCCAATTTTACTACATAATAAAAGTAAACTTACTCAAATGATAGTAGAATACTTTCATAAACGGTATTTACATTTAGGTCCTCAAGCTTTACTTTTTCAGTTAAGGCAGAAGTTTTGGCCTTTAAAAAGTCGTGCAGTATGTAGAAAAACAATTCATAATTGTTGCCTGTTTCATGTTATAAATATTGTATAAAGTTTTTATATTTTCTTAATGCAATAGATTTTATAAGATATTTTGAGTGTAAATATGTAAAATTAAGCTAATTTCTATTTGATTGAATGTATTTTGTGTTTATCAAAGAAAATATTCATACAAAATATGTATTGAGAGTGTATATATAATTTGAGTTATATTATTTATATAGAGAGATTATTCATATGAGATATATATTATTCGAGTTGTTTAAATGACATTTATTTTATCCTGAAGGTTTGAGTTTTATTTTGATAAAATCGAGTGTGTTAACCTTTAAATACTTTTAAAATAAAGTATTTCTGAGCTATTTTTTGAGATAAAATATGAGAAAAAGAAATAAATTCTTGCAGCATTTAAAAATTTAATTTGAGTGTTAGATGTCATGAGTGAACATCATTACATAATGTGTGCAGAATTTTAGAGTAGTAAACATAAAAACAACGAGGTGTTTTCAAGAGACCAATTTCAAAAATTTGTCTGTTACCCATGGAAAAATGATTATTATCTTTTGTAATTTGTCGATTTATTATTTACTAGTATATGCTGTATTATTTGTTTAAAATTCAAAGTGTAATAAGATATTATAATTGTGGTTGAATGAAAATCATTCAACGGGGGCCGGTATGTTCGGTCGTTTTTATGCTTTGCATTTTTGGCAATAACTTTGATCGTCTGCGTTTGTTTATGCGAGTTCATAGAATGTTTTGTTGTGAGAGAAGTAGCCATGAGCGGCTCTTGTGATATTATTTAAATAAAAAAAAGTGCACTGAAGTTTTGTTATTTTGTGTATTTGTGAGTATTTAATATGAGTTAACAAATTTCGTTGTAGAAAATTAGCGGGAGAGAAATTCTGAACTTTTTTTTTATGTGCAAATCGTTTATAATATTTCGCAATGGAGCCAGCACGGCAAAATCATTTAATTGATAAATAACAACGAAATAAAGCCAAAACTCACTGGGTTTTATAACAGACGATATTCTTGACATAGCACGTATTTTAATTTCAATTTTTTTCGGTTTTTATGAGAAAATGGCAACAAAAAGATACAGCAATCTACTATTTTCATTTTTTCCCCTTTAGTTTCAACAGAAATGGAGTACTTCAGCTGCCACGATTACAAAAAAAGTAATAAAAACAACAAAAAAATTAATATCTTAAAATTAAAATGAGATACAGCTTTCAAACAAATTGCATTTAAAAGAGCATTTTTTTCGTTATACGGCGGTGTAAAAATTTAAAATGTGCGATGTTTAGAAGTATAAAAATTTGCAGTAGAGAAAATTACAAAACCAAAATTTTATTTCAAATTTCAAAGTGTTGCCATTCGCAAAATGACGTATGCGTTACGCACAGATATGTTTGTCCTTTATAATATAGATATTTAATATAAATAAGTCATTTGTCTACTTTTATAGACGGCTTGCAACGTCACGTTGCTATTAGCAACGACTGATATTATTGCATCTGGAGCACACACGGAACGTCAGAATTTCCCGTTTGCCGTTAAAAGCGCGTGTTATCTTTCTGTTTAATTTAGATCTTTCGGTACTTTTCGGTTAGCCGGGCGCCAGTGTTATATATACATATTTATATACATATATATATACACATATTGTATATAGACACACATATATGTATGTAAATATATATGTATATATAACACTGGCGCCCGGCTAACCGAAAAGTACCGATCTTTCTTATTTTTATTATTATAGTGTAAATAAGTCTAATACGTCACATTCGCCTTATATTTGGGCGCCATGAAGCGATGCCAGACGTGTGACGTCATGTGCAAGCCGTCGGGCAGCTGATGTCACTGTTGGTCGAATTACTGTTGGTCAGCAAGAAAAACCTGTTCATTCATTATTACTCCTACTATACACATGAACTCCGTGAATTTGATTGGTCTTTAACAGATTGATTTAACAGATCTATGATATGATTGGCCTACGCCGTCAAGTGAGATTCCTGCAATGATCGCTAAAATAAAAATGTAGTAGTAGATTGGTTGACGGAAGTGTTTGTTTGTAAATACGCCCTTTCCTTATATGAAAACAGAAGTAAGTTGTGCATAAACAACAACAACAATAATAATGTATAAATAAAATGCTTTTAGATATTAAATACGCATATAAACAAGCATAAAAGTTCATTAGGTTTGTTTTCATAGCTATTTACATCATTTGGCAACAAATCTTACGATAGCGTAATATATATATATAGACTCTCGAAACTATGGTTGCCATTAATCTGGGTTGCCACAAATAACAGTTCATCGCCAAACTCTTGCCTTTTTCTTGCATTTAATTTTTACTTTTTTTCTGCGAGCCAAAAGCGCATCTGTTTTAAAAAAAAGGTACTTGTTAGTTATCCCGTCGACCAAATTACTGTCGCCAAATTGTAAGATTAAATGCCAATAATGGTTGATCGTAAATGTCACATTCACTTAACAACACGTGTTTACTTCATCAAGTGATTTTTATTTCGACGTTTTATTTGTATTTTTTATTAATGTTATACAAATTTATTTGTTCTTTCGGAACAGATGTCATATTCGCCCCATATTGGCGCGATTTTTTTCGGTAGCCAATTTGGCGAAAACATCAACAGCATAAACAACATAATCCGGGTTACCACATCAAGCCCTTGGGTGCAAGTTAAGTACCCGTTGCCTATATGATATTGGCGACAGAAAAAAATCGCGCCAATATGGGGCGAATATGACATCTGTACAGTTCTTTCGTTATTTAAAATAAAAATTGTGTCAATTTGTATAATTTGGCGAAATTGGTCGACGGGATAACTGACAAGTACCAAAAAAAATAATAATTAAAAAAGAAATATAGAAACATTTTTAAAGATCAGATGTTTTTAATCGAAATTTTAACATTTTTATCGAATAAAAATACTCAAAGCATATAAACTCTTAAAATCGTACCGGAAATGTTTATTTTCAATCTACTGTAATGTAAAGGCATCAGCCTTTTAACTTAATAATAAAACTGCTCTTATTTAAATGAAATTACTCTCATTTCTAAAATTGTATTTTTGGTACTAATTAGTTATCCCGTCGACCAAAAATCTCTCGCTAAACTATAAGATTAAATGCCAATAATGGTTGATCGTAAATGTCACATTCACTTGACTTTGAGCAAGTTACACGTGTTTACGTCATCAAGTGATTTTTATTTCGACGTTTTATTTGTATTATTATTAATGTTATACTAATTTATTTGTTCTTTCGTTATTTAAAATAAAAATTATATCAATTTGTATAATTTGGCGATTTATATAATTAAGTAGATTAGCTAAGATAGTAGATAGATAACTAAGTAGTACTGTATTTTTTATATAAGAAAATAAGCTATTTCATTAAAAAATAAATAAAACGAACATATTTTTTGCATGCTAAGCCTAACAGGTTTTCGAAAACGGGGATTTCTTGCCAAAATGGTGGGGGGAGAAAAAATCGCGCCAACCCTGTGACATCTGTTCCCAAATTGTACTCATCGCTTTTTACCATTCTATTTCAAATGTATTAACCATCGTCGCTATTAAAGAAAAATAAAATTATATTGATACACATCAGATGAAATCGTTAATTTTCCATAATTGGATCCTCACCAAAGGTTGGCATCAAACCTAAGTGATACTGACAACAATGTGGGATACTTGTTAGTTATCCCGTCGATCAATTTCGCCAAATTATATAAATCGCCAAACTACTCGTCAAATTATACAAATTGACATAATTTTTATTTTAAATAACGAAAGAACAAACAGATTAGTATAACATTAATAAAAATATAAATAAAACGTCGAAATAAAAATCACTTGCTGACGTAAACAGGTGTTGTCAAGTGAATGTGACATTTACGATCAACCATTATTGGCATTTAATCTTGCAATTTGACGACAGTAATTTGGTCGATGGCATAACTAACAAGTACCCAATGTGGTTTAACGTGACTGTGGATACCATTATAAATTGTTATTACGGAAAACTGTGTTGCTCCAAACTACACTCTCTAACGTACGCTACTAATTGGTGCTGGACCCGATTACGGAAAGCTATGTATGCCGATAAGTTTATAAGAATAATTGGTACTTACTTGATTATCCCATCGACCAATTTCGCCAAATTATACACACATAATTTTTATTGACATAAATATTTGACATAATTTTTATTTTAAATAACGAAAGAACAAATAAATTAGTAAAACATAAATAAAAATACAAATAAAACGTCGAATTAAAAATCCCTTGATGACGTAACAAGCACATGTAACGCGTTTAATATCAAGTGAATGTGACATTTACGATCAGCCATTATTGGCATTTAATCTTACAGTTTGGCGATAGTTTTTTAGTCCACGGGGTACTACGTGATACGTAGTACCGAATTGTGTAAAAGAAACAACCTTATAACTCCAAAAATGATGATCATATTAACCAACAGTTCACTGCGTCGGATTAAGTGTCTCATTTCCAATTAAAATATATCTTTGAATTGAAATTTGAATGAAATACAGGGTCATGAAAAATCGAAAAGTGTGGAAAATGGGATTATAAATATCTCAACAACGAATTATCCGATCAACTTCATTCTTCATGCAAAATTTGTCAGCGATTTATGCCCATGTTAGGCTTCACGGGGTTGCCAAAACACGTCACTCGTCGGGGTTGCCTTATCGATAAACGCCAAGAAATCCAAGCTGGCGGCCGCGAGAATATATAACATCTAAGCCTAATAAAGTAGTACCGAATAATTTATTTAACTAAAAACAGGAATATATTGTATTCATTTCAAAATTTTTATTGGTACTTTTCGGTTAGCCGGGCGCCAGTGTTATATATACATATGTATTTTTACCTATATATACATATATATGTATATATACACACACATATATATATATAGAAGCTATATGTATACATATAGCTTCTATATATGTATAAATATACATATATATGTATATATAGGTATACATACATGTGTATATATAACACTGGCGCCCGGCTAACCGAAAAGTACCTTATTATTTCTAAACTTTTGATTAAAGTAAACTGAAAAAATATCTATTTTAGATTTGATTTTTAATAAGAAATTTTTCAGGGACTTTGATTTTAACGTCCGTTATTGTATGTTACAAAAGTAGAAAAAGTTTGAAGATTGATCAGATTTAATTAATTTTTAACTTTTTTGCTTGTATTATGCAATCCTTTTCATAACTTATTTCGATTGCTTTGATTATGAATCTTTCTTCCATATCAGCTCCAACGACTTTCTCAAGTATTCCCATCTCAACCCACTTCTTCAAGTAGTTGATGACGTGGTACTTCACTAAAGCTTTTACGTTAACTGGATAATTTTCTTCCATCTGAGTTTTAATGTCCTCAAATGATACTCCACTACTCTTTTTTAGGGATTTAATGCTATTTATTAACATTTCGGATACAGAAGGATGAACAATTTTCCTCTTCAGATTTTTTATTTTACTCCCAGGAACAATTTTTAGACTTTTGGCCTCACTTTTCATGGTCTTTGACGTTTCATTTCCAGTTTCATTCTCCGTATTACTCATTTCTTTATCAAGCACGATGTTGGTGGTATTTTTATTTTGAACATGTGTTTCACTAACGCCTGGGCTTGATACAGGAATAGCTTCTAAATTTTCAGTTAAGCCAAAACCTTCAGCTATTTTATCATTTATTTCAACAATTCTTTCTGTGTTTGGTAAAGGTATAACTTTTATATTTCCCAACACACTAATATCTTCAGTTGTTTCATCTATTATTTTATTAATTCCTTCTGTGATCGATTCAACATCAGCTACTAAACTTTTGGTCACACTAACTTCTTCTGAATCCATTAATTCGGTAAACACGTCTGTGCGAGATGCAGAAGCAGATTTTAAATCTTCAGTTACTTTGAAATCTTGAACTGTTTGATCCATTTCTTTACTAACTTCTTCTACACTTGGTCCAGGAGTAGCTACGAAATTTCCATTTGCATCAGTGCTTTCAGCTTCTTGATCCATTATTTCATTTATTCCTTCTGGGCTCGATTCAGGAGCAGCTACTAAACTTTCAGTCACACTAACTTCATCTGGATCCATTATTTCGGTAACCACTTCTGTTCCAGATACAGGAGCAGCCTTTAAATTTTCAGTTTCTTTTAGATTTTCAACTGTTTGATCCATTTCTTCACCAACTCCTTCTACACTTGATCCAGGAGTAGCTACCAAATTTCTATTTGCATCAATGCTTTCAGCTTCTTGATCCATTATTTCATTAATTTCTTCTGGGCTTGATTCAGGAGCAGCTACTAAACTTTCAATCACACTAGCTTCATCTGGATCCATTATTTCGGTAACCACTTCTGTGCCAGATACAGGAGCAGCTTTTAAATTTTCAGTTTCTTTGAAATTTTCAACTGTTTGATCCATTTTTTCACTAACTCCTTCTACACTTGGTCCAGGAGTAGCTACCAAATTTCCAATCGCGCCAATGCCTTCAACTTCTTGATCTACTATTTCTCTATTTCCTTTCGCACTTGGATCAGGAGTAGCGACGAAATTTTCAGTCAAAGTAATATCTTGAGCTGTTATATCCACATTTTCTAAAACTGCTTCTGTGTTTGGTACAGACGTTATTTCCATGATATCATCATCAATATTTTCAATCACACTAGTACCTTCAACTGCTTGATTTATTACTCCTCTAATTATATATGTGTATATATATCCAAGAGTAGCCAAAACATTGCGAGTCACACTAATATCTTCAGTTGTTTCATACATTGTTTCGTTAATTCTTTCTGGGCTTGATCCAGAAGCAGTTACAAAACTTTCAGTATCACTAACTTCATCTAGATCCATCATTTCGGTAAACACTTCCGTGCCAGATGCAGGAGATACTTTTACATTTTCAGTTATTTTGAGATCTTCAATTGTTTGATCCATTGTTTCACTTACTCCTTCTACACTGGGTCCAGGAGTAGCTACCAAATTTCCAATCGCGTCAATGCCTCCAGCACCTTGATCCATTATTTCAGGAATTCCTTCTGTGTTTGGTATAAAAGTAGCTTCTCTATTTTCAGTTTTAACTTCATTTTCAGGCACACTAATATCTTCAACTGATTCATTCATTTTCTGTATAATTCAATTCTACATATTCAAAAAGAATGTGTACGGAACAAAGAATTAATTAAATAAAATTCGTTCAGTTGGCATAATTTTTTAAGGTCAAAATCACTATATCAAAAAAGCTGCAAACTTTATAGGGCAATTGCAAGTTTGAATTTTTTTGATTCCTTGTTGGTAATTGCTGCATGCTTCCCGTGATTAGCAAAATTGAAAAGAGCACATTTTTTAAAAGTAAAAACAATGAGTTTATGTTTATAGTAGATAATAATCTGCATGTGACGTCATGCACCCAAAAAAGATTTCCTTCTAAACTGGGTGCAAGCAGAAAGTAAGAATTCTCGCAGAGCTAGTAATTTATTATGTATTATTTCTATACATAATATGGTATATTATAACTGCGTGAAAATTACGAGTATTTATTTATTTATTTAACTGAATAACAAACATACGACTTGTGTGCTTGACATAAAGCCCGCTTATAAGTCGGAGACAAGATAGCACAAGGAAACATTACAACACAAGAGAAGTACACCCTGGAAGTTCCACACAAAGCGTGTGTGCAATGGAACCAGCGGGAATCGAACTCACAAACTCTTACGCACAAGCGATTAGCTGACTGGTGCTTTGACCACTCAGCCGCAGAGCCCCAAATTACGAGTATTTTAGAAAAATGTCGAGCGATTTTAGCTCGAAGTTTTGCGTACGTTATGTTGAGTAGACACGCAACAAGCCAGTTTGTTGACAACATGCACATTATCTGTTGATGCTAGCGCTGCCGCCGATGAAAAGGATGTCTGCATTCTTTAATTAAAAGAAAAAGTTTGTTTCACGTCTACAATATTTTAATACAATTTCGTTACAGTATCTAGACGTATATAGTTTGGAAATGAATAAGCGAAACCATATCTAAAAAATTACATTTTCATTAGAGTACGCTATGATCAAGTTTATTGTTACAAATGAATAGAAATCCAGTGTATTTTTAGATATTTATGATGCAATTTTAACTATGGGAACGTTATTTTTGAAAAATAAATTTTGAGAAAAAGATAATTAAAATGATTTATTTTGTAATACATTACATGCGATACATTAGGAATGAACGAAAATTTAGGCATATATTTTAAATTCATTTCGTACTACATATTTCTAGACGCTGTGACTAACGCTTAGTGTTTACACTTTCGAGCAATAATTTCGACTGCAGCGTCACCTAAGAAAATGTAAGTATTTGGACACATTCTAAAGCACACTGGTATACGCGATTTCCACACAATGCACTTCTAGGCACTGTAATTTCGTCAAAAATATACACTTTTTATTGACTTTTCATTTGGCCTTTTCTGAGATTAAGTCATCTTTTTTACACCCTTTTATTTAACTGATCCTGGTTTTTGTATGTACAGATGAAATTTTGAAATCGATTTTTAACCCACTTCATGATAGGCTAGAATTATAATAATTACATTCACGGGTTTGTTTACAATGACAATACAACATATTTATAGTTCATGAACTTGATTATAAATGAATACATTAAGATATTTTTCCAGTTAGCCAATCACAGGTGATAAAGTGCCAAATAATCTATGCAACTCGAACAAGTGTACAGGAGTACAACAATGGATTTAACGATGCGCCGATAAACGCTTGCCAAAATATGCCAAATGGCTGTGAAACTGCAACAATGAAACATTTCAAACCGTAACAAAGTAGAAAATAATTTATAAATAAAAAATGAAATATATTTTTAAAAAATACGCTTTTATCAATTAATAGTTTGATATTAAATTACGATTATACGTTGAACATGTAATATAATTTTTTTTTTTTAAGTCAATTCCTACTTAGGTCATCAAAGAAAAAATTAATATAATCCCTTAAGCTGACATTAATTTTTGTTGCATTAAAATATCTGTTTGTTGATTTTCTATAAGCAAGCAAACCCTATTGGTTTACAATGGAAGTCTATGGGAATTTGGCGAAATAATAGAGATGTCGGCAAGTTGGCGTCACTTTTGGCGACTCATTTTTGTCACCAAATTTGGCGATATATCGCCAAATTGGCGATAACCGTGGCGATATTTGGCGACAGAACAGGGTCCCTCCTATGATAAAAAAAAATCTGTAGAAAAGCTGTAGGCAATTGGCCCATTTCTGCAGATATTTTAAGAATATCTTGAAAAAGTCTGTAGATATTTTTAAGGTGAAGCTGAATCTTCAAAATTTCTACAGATTTTTGTAGAATTTCTGGAGAAAGTGGTGATTTCTTCAGATAATCTTAAGATTATTTTTAGTGGGGATAACTCCCTCATAGGTATGAAGATACATTAAATGCTGTTCAATAACCAATAGCCGCCATTTTTTCTCCCATATAAAACTAAAATTAATTAATTAAAATTAAATTAATGAATTAATATTTGAAAAAAACTGTATTAACATCAAATGTCATCCACTACAAGTTAAAAAAATGTATTTGAACTTGAGTGGATGAATAATAAGTATTTTATTAACGATTGAAAATTTGATCAAGATATATGTAGGGAGAGTGTGAACTAATAGTAGGAATTGAAAAACCAATTTAGAAATCCTAAAAAGATAGTTTAAATAATGTCTCATTTTTTCTTTCCTGTTGCACTATCTTAAAAAAAAAATAATAATAAACGCAAAAATGATATATTTTTAAATAAATGCAGCTGCTTACGCTTTCTACCAAGCGTAAAAAAGCAGTCAATTTTTCATAATCGAGTTTAGTGCCCATGCCAAATGAATGTATTGTAACGGAATATTTGGGGGAGGGGGGGGGGGACATGAACTGGAGCTAAAATATCAGGCGTGATTTTCCGGATGAACATTGAAGCCATATAAAAAAGTGTTTTTTTAAAAAACTATTTTTACCTTTGTACTTATTTTTCATTATGTAAATAATTTAAGATATTTTTCAGATTCCCTTAATCAAACGAAATGGTTGAAAGACACTTACAGACTGTTAAGTACATGCTTAAGAAAGCTGATTTTGATAACAAAGACCCATATTTAGTACTTTTAGAGTACAGAAATACACCAATATCCAATAATATTCCCTTGCCATCAGAATTGTTATTTGGTCATAAAATTAATAGAATTATGCCACGTAAAGAAGATTTTTTCCCTACTAACCAATGTGATGAGATTCGAAAGAAGTTCATTATTCGACAAGAAACTCAAAAATCTTATTATGACAGAGGATCTAAAATTCTTAAACCTTTACAGGAAGATGATTTGGCATTTTTAAAAGATGACACTCAGAAAGATGCAAATCAACTAGTCAAGGTTCTAGGAAATACTGACAGACCACAATCCTATCGTATATTAAAGAAAGATGGACAGATATTATAAAGAAATAGAAGACATCTCCACAAAGGTCCTCGTAGTATGAAGTTTGAAGTTAAAAAGAAATATAACTTTTTAGATTGTGAGAAACCTATGCCACATTTGAACCTTCCTGGGAATGAGCTGAAATCTATACCAGATTTGAACACCCCTTTACCTTCTACAATAACTAAATCCCACACCGATAGCACTCACTGACCAACAGAGACATATTCTAAATCTGGACGACTTATTAGAAAACCACCCTACTTAAATCATTATATTACCTGATTATCATTTTATTAATTTTGCTTGTATTTTTATTATTTTCAGGATTTTGCTTTTTGTTAAAAAAAAAAGGGGGGGGGGTGGGAGATGTCACATATCTAACCTTAACTAAATTGTAATGACTCACGACTACTCAACTCGTCTCTCGAGACGTTGTTATATGATATAAGTAATTGTTTTTAGCAAGACTCCCTTTAGTCCAGTGGTAGCGGAAGGAAAAAGGCCGAATTCGGAATGAATTAGAGGAAAAGTGGAAATTGTTTTAATCCATTTAGTTTAGGTCTAGAATGAATATGCCATGTCCCCCCCCCCCCTCGTAGTAGGTGAGCGTTAGAAAATATGTATAGATTTATAGTCAAAAAACACGTTTTTTTGCATACCATAACAATATCTCAAAACAGCTAACTCTGTCAAAAACATTGTCAATAAAAATGTTGTAGAGCTTAAAATTCTGAGTAAAATGAGTACCTACACTTAATATTACCTACACTTAATATTTTTGTTGAACATTAAGGTCACAATTCTACTTTAAAATTTTAGACCAGTGCTCAGGGGGCTGAACTCAGAATTAATTTAGAGAAAGCTGAAAATTGTTTCAATCCCTTCAGTTTAGGTCTAAAATGAACGTACTATGTTTTCTTCCTCGTACTTGGGTGAATGTTAGAAAATATGTACACATTTATTTTCGAAAAACACTTTTTTTTATTACCTTAACAATAGCTCAAAACAGCTAACTCTATCAAAAACATTGTCAATACAAATGTTGTAGAGCTTAAAATTCTGAATAAAATAAGTACCATCATTAATATTTTTGTTCAGCATTAAGGTCGTAATTCTATTTCAAAATTTTTCAAATCAAGAACTTGGAGCCAGGAGAGACCAAGCTCAAAACAACTAACTCCATCAATAACATTCTCAATACAAAAGTTGTAGAGCCTAAAATTCTGAATAAAATGAGTACCTACACTTAATATTTTTGTTCAATATTAAGGCCGCAATTTTGAGATATTGTTAAGTTAACTTGGTCTCTCCTGGCTTCAAGCTGTTGATTTGAAAAATTTTGAAATAGAATTACAACCTTAATGTTGAAAAAAAAAAAAAAAACTTAATGATGGTACTCATTTTATTCAGAATTTTAAGCTCTACAACATTTGTATTGACAATGCTTTTGATAGAGTTAGCTGTTTTGAGATATTGTTAAGGTAATTAAACAAAACGTGTTTTTCGAAAATAAATATGTACATATTTTTTAACATTCACCCAAGTACGAGGAAGAAAACGTAGTACGTTCATTTTAGACCTAAACTGAAGGGATTAAAACAATTTTCGGTTTTCTCCAAATTAATTCTGAGTTCAACCCCTTGAGCACGGTCTAAAACTTTAAAGTAGAATGTTGACCTTAATGTTCAACAAAAATATTATGTGTAGGGACTCATTTTACTCAGAATTTTACGCTCTACAACATTTGTATTGACAGTGTTTTTGACAGAGTTAGCTGTTTTGAGATATTGATATGATAATGATATGCAAAAAAAAGTGTTTTTTTACTATAAATCTATACATATTTCGTAACGCTCACCTAGTACGAGGGGGAAAACATAGCATATTCATTCTAGACCTAAACAGAAGGAATTAAAACAATTTCAGCTTTTCCCTAATTAATTCCGAATTCAACTCTCTAACCACTGGGCTACTTATCATGATTAAGAGGCCTTGGTTTTTAGCAGCTTTTAATAAATATTGTGAGCTCCGGTGTATTTATCCAAATTATAATAAGATGCCCTCCGTGGGGGTCTTTCTAAGTGAACCTAAACCATATTTACGCAAGGAAATCCGAAGTTCGAAGAAAATCACGGAAAACTCCGAATTGATTAGACCGACAGGCGCGATTGGATTCGAACCCAGCTACCAGCTTTGAGAGCAGAACCTCTCGGCCACTGGTGGAGCCTCCTTATATTCGGGTTGGGTTGAGTTTTTGACGGCCAATTATCTACACGAGGGATATAGGCCCGGGGAGAGTGCCCTCCGTGGGGGTCTTTCTAAGGGAACCTAATCCGTATTAACGCATGGAAGATCCACGGCTCGAAGAAAACCACGAAAACTCCGAACGATTAGGCCGACGGGCGCGATTGGGATCGAACCCAGCACCTCCCGTCTACCAGCTTCGAGAGCAGAACCTCTCGGCCACTGGTGGGGCCCCTTATATTCGGAGTATGATGAAATAAAATAAACATTTTATAAGGATAACGCTTAATAAAATCTCTCTAGATGGCAGCACTAAAAATAAGAAAATGCTATTAATTTGAATGAACGGAGAATTGGGAAGTTGTTTTAAGTTTTATAATTTTCCATATTTTTCGCATTTTGATGCAATATCATCAAAATCTTGGATATAATTTTAATGATTTCTCCTTTATAATATAATGTATGTATGTAGTATGTGTATTTATTATTATTATTTAATGTATGTGTGCGTTGACCATTTCTATATTATTTTCGAGATTCAGTTAAGCATAAACGACATTTTCTTAATAGCTGTTGCTTCTTTCATCTTTCTTTCTTTTTTTTAAATACTGTTTTTTTTTATTTGTAATGCTGATGGATGAAACAATTTTTTCTCTGTATTAAAAATGTCATAACTATATATTATTTGAGTAGTGCTGCTATCTATTATCAAAATATTATTTTATTTTTCATTTAAATGTACATTGTTATTATTGTTATCGAATGGTTGAGCAATAAAATAAACCAGAATGAGTTAAATTAAAAGTATGAAAATTGGCACTTCTTCATTCCAAAAAATGTTTCCCAAGTTAGTACTACTTGCGTATTCACCCGGAGTCCGCCATCTTGTTTCTTTGTTGATCATCGCCAATTTTAAATTTCTTTATTTGGATTTCTTTATTGATTTTTGTTGTTGTTTATATTGTTTTGTTGTTGTTTATGTTTAATCTCTAAATTTTCAAAAATTAAGCATTAAGTGGTTATAAAACCAACAAAGAAACAAGATGGCGGACTCCGGACGAATTCACAAGTTGTTCCCCGAAGTTAATAAATCAATGATAAATTATGACATCGATAACAAAATATTTAGTTGAACATATCAGGGCTTACAACTAAAGCAGTATTAGAAATGCTATTCTAAATAAGTACAATATGAAAAATGGCGAAAAATATGCCATTTCGTTGAAATAACTGTAATAATTTTGCGTTTTGTGAATTGCATTTCCCATTTTTCATTGCAAATTATGCCTCATTTTGTATGTATATAGAAGAAGACCATTGAACTGCAAATGTTATTTAGAAAGTGAAATGGTGAATGTATCTTCAAATCTATGCTTATTAGTGGCAGAATAAGCAATTCTTTGAAATATGTCCAGAAACATATAAGTACAGGTCCGGACGACTCGGGTATGCAGAAAAAAAATTAAGCCTTAATCGGGACTTCTGTAAAAAAAAAAGCCCGGCTTAGACACGATGTAACCGGTCGATGCAGATCTCCGCGCAGGACATGTTAAATTTCTGTATTGATGTAGTCCAACTAGCATCGGTTCGAGCAGCACATTTATACTTATCCTCGACCATTTAAATTTTTTTTATATCGGGCTGGTCGGCCCGCTTAATTTTTTTAATGACCCTGCTAGTCCGTTTAATTTTTTTTTATCGACCCAATTTGGCCGTTTATTTTTTTTATCGGTCTGGGCCTGTGCAGATGGGGGTGGGAAGTTAGAGCAACATTCAAATAATTTTTTTTTATATTAATGTTCCCAGATTCAGCTCATAAGTTTCTACTCGTTTCAACTTTTGACAGGACATCCTAAATTTAAAAAAATCGGTCAAGTGCGAGCATTACTCGCGCACAGAGGGTTCCGTAGAATAAATATATGAATTAGTAATTGTATTATTAAAAAAGCCGTTGCTAAAAGAATACTAAGACTTTGCAAAAACTATACAACGTAAGGTTGGGTATAACTGTGTATACTAGAAAAGTGTAAATGATATACCATGAAAGTTCAAAGAGACATGGAACCTAAATAATATCAAGTATAGCTATTCTGTGTAACTCATTTTTTAATACTATCCTAATCATTTTATGATGAGCTTAATTCGGTACTGACAATAAAAGCAGTGCATAATTAAACTTCATTTGGCATTTCACAAAACTAAATTCAGCGTAGTAATAACCTTTCTTTCTACAGTGTAGCTAAAACAAAACCTTTGTTCAAAGTTTAAATTTGGCATTGTGACAAGCGCGCTTCGAAAGGAGGTCGCAAAGTTGCAACGCCGCCTTGGACCGTGGTGCGTTTTCCAGATAGGTTTTTAATTAACTTTTAAAGTCACTCGAGGCGTATTGAGAGGTCCACTCAATGCAAACTAGTCGCGAATCCCATAGTATTTATGTGATTCATTCTAATTAAATTACATTTGAGGCAGACCTTAGTTGTCAATGGAGATTATACTAGAGAGGAGTGTAAGTCCGCGACAATAAATAGTTCTGTACAGAATATGAAAGAAATGGCATATTAAATCTCTTTTTTTCCACATTTTTATATGAAAAAGGATTGACTCATTAATCAAAATCGATTGAGCTTAACATATATTTATTTTTATCATAAATATCTAATGATAATCAAGGAAATGTATTTATTCGCAAGGAAGGATTCTGGCGAGAATTTGGCGCGGTGCAAGCAAATGGCTAGTAACCTTAGACCCCCAACAGAGATCTGCCGGGTGATGGTCAATAAATAAAGCCTCCTCTTATTATCAGCGATAGTAGATTTTTGATGTCCAATCAAAAGTTTCTTTTTTTTAACTATTAAATTTAGAAAAAAAATTCGGTGGATTCGAATTTTTTGGAAAATTTCACCCCAAGTACATACCCAATATATGGCTGAGACATTTAAAATAACAAAGAAAAATTTCTTTTGCAAATTAAAACGAATAAAAGAAGCTCTTTATTTTAAGACTGTTCTCATAAAACTATTTTTCCCCGCCCAAGAACCGGAAACTTTATATTTTAGGGCTTGTTTTTAAACGTAAAAACAGGATACTTGCAGGCATGATATTTGAAGGGATTTGAAATCGAACAGTTTTTCTTAGTTTCCGGTAAATTAATTACAAGCAATTGTTATCTAAGAATGTATTTTTATTTCTTTAATTTACTGGACAATCGCGTTGGATAGAAAATTTTGGTGGATTAGACAATTTCATCTCAAGTAAATATGAAGCACATGGAAAGAATATGTAAAATAACAAGAATTTTCTTTTTTGTGTAAATTAAAACTAAACTTTTTTTTTTTTTTTTTCTTATGCGGCTTTTCTTAAGTACATTCACGATATAATTTCTATCTTTCCGCAAACAGAAGTTTAAACTATTCTTATTTTACTTAGAAAGAATTGATCATCAGTTAAATTAATTTGTCTTTTAAACAATAGTATAAATTCAATATTTTAACAGTATTTTTGACACAAAAAACAAGAAAAAATTCACTAGTTATTCATAATGCATGTTACAGTTTTATGCATAAATGTAAGTTAATTTGATAAGTAAAATTATAATTTAACTTGACATAAATCAATCAGGCTCGTGCGAAATGGGGGGAGCAAAGGGGGCAGTCGTCCCAGGCCGGAGATTGAGGGGCGCGACTACCAACACAAACATCTTATTTTGATTGTTACAAGAAATTATAGATATACATATCGAGAATGTTTTTTCAAAATGAAAGTACATACATTTTTCGTTTCAAAGTTTCACCGTTCCTCAACCCATACCCGAATACAAATTTCTGATTAAGGACTTCTTCCTTTTAAAAACTTGTTTCGACATTTTTAATTTTGTTTTTGTTTTTGCATTGGATAGCTGAGGTTTATATCTACATCTCTCCTTTTTTTTACTTTTTCGATTTTGGTTGCAGATATTTTTTTAGAATGACACTTTCATTTTCGGAACCGGTTTAGAAAGTGAAAGTAACGTAACAAAAAATATCTGCAACCAAAATTGAAAAAGTAAAAGTAAAAAAAAAAAAAGAGCGATGTAGATATCGACCTTGGCTATCCAATGCAAAAAAATATTTAAAAATTCCGAGGTGCAAACGAGATATTAGAAAATAAACTCCCCATAGGGTTAGCATTAGTTCGCGAGTTTCTTCGCCTGTAGGGACAAGAGCCTTACACGTGAGTTAATGTTAAACCAATGGGAAGGTTCTTTTCTAATATCTCGTTTGCATTTACACATTTTTAAATATATATATATTTTTTTGCTGTTGGATGGCTGAGGTCCATGGTCTACATTCGCCCGCTACAGAATGTAAGCATGAAATAAGCTAAATTAAAAAGAATTTGACAGAATTCTCCATTTAAGACAATTTTTAAACATACTCAGAAGCAATAAAATAATACAACAATTAAGAAATATTAAATATTCAAAAATAGATTTCTACCAACATTTAACAAAATTGACAATTCAAAAAAAAAAAAAAAAAAAAAAAAAAAAAAAAAAAAAAAAAAATTCACGCCACAGGGTCTTTGATCCCTTTTGGATAAATTAAAAACACGTGAATGTAAAAAGAAAATTAAAGAAAAATAATTAAAAATTATTTGCCACGGTAGGGGTGAAGGAAGGCAAGGCAGTTTTTTATCTTTCATTTTTAACAATCAGAAATGAAGAAAGTTTCGTTTAAAATTAATTTTCAAAATCCAGAGAGAGGCGGTGGCCCTTCCTGGCCCCTCCCCATCCGGCGTCCCCAAAGGCGATTTTTAGTTTTTTTAAATAATTTTATTCTAAATGTATTTTGGCTGTCTATCATCAACCGGAATTCTTTCAGGAATATAAAAAAAAATCTGCGTGGAACGGGAAAAAACAAATTAATTAGTAAATTCAACTCGCGCAAATTTATTCCTCCAAACAACGATAAACAGCCTGGCGATCCAACAATACACTTCAGCAGTAAACAAATAATATAAATTAAATCTGAAAAGAAATTTTCTGCGCGCGAAACTCCTCGCTATATCTCCCAGTATGGAAATCCTACAACGCCAGAGTCAGTAAAAAGGCTCGCTCAGTATAATCACCATTGACAACTAAGGTTTGCCCGAAGATTAGTCTGTTTTTAACAATTTGACGTTTATTGCTTTTATACTGCTACTGGGCATTGCATTACACCTATATATCATTAAAAGGTGTTTACTAGACTTTAAAAACTGATGGTACATAGAGTACGCCGCCCCTGTCATTATGTATGTCCAAACCGTCCGTATCTTTAAGGGTTAATATCTCGGCTAATTACTGACGATTTTTCTCGAAAATCATTATCAACAATGCTTTTATACTTCTGCTACGATAGATACCTCCAGCGCTGCTCAACACTTTTTCTGAATGCCCGTAAATCGAAATTTGTTTGTAACGGAAAATGTGATTTTCTCAAAAACTATGTGACCTAGGGTAATAGCTATAATTTTCCTGCAAGGTTTAAATTAACGTCTACTACCTCTAATTTTTTTCATAATTTTATTTTCAGTAGATTTGGAATTAGATGGGGGGCGGGGGGGGGGGACATATTTTTGGGCTACATTTTCGACGATATTTTGAATACTATATAATACCTAAAATTAAAAGAAATGTATTTTAGAGTTCAGCGTTACGCAAGCTTTCACACGATACCCCACAAGATATACAAAGAAAATAGATTTTTTTTTCAAGTAACTAAATTAGTAGTCCGAGTGCTACACGACCAAAATTAGGTGAAAACTGCAAATCGTGATAAGAATATACCGACTGGTCACAGTGGCGTAGCCAGGATTTCGTTTCGGGGAGGGTCCAGAATTTTTCTTTCAGGTTATATATATAGTAAAACCTGTCAAGATGAAATCGTAAATATTGGTGAAAAATTCCGCTTTACACAGGTTTTTGTCTTATCAAGTGCATTTGTATAGTATTTTTTTCCGTAGCACTATGGAGCATTTCTGTTTAAGGCAGAATTCCGTTATAGACAGGTTACATTTTTACAAGTTTTGTGTATTTATATAAATATACTTATTTATGTCATATGAATAGAGTAAAATTTGTCAAAATAGTAATTGTCTATAACAGAATCCTGTCTTAAACGGAAGCGTTACATGGTCTTAATATGAATTACGATACAATTACATTTGCTGAAAACCTGTCTGAAAGGGATTTTCATCCTTCTTTAGTGAAGCATAGTGAAACCTGTGACAGCGGAATCTTTCTATAACGGAATCCTGTCTCAAACAAAAGAGTTTCAGAATCCCTGCGAAACGAACAATAGATCTTATTGAGGTAGTGTATCTTAGAAGTATAATTAATTACTCTTCTTTACATGGAAGCCTGTCTAAAAGGGAGCTTTTTACCAGTCCCTTGCAATCTTGTCCTGACTGTGTATATATGATAGAAGCTTTCGAATAACTTTAAGAATTGAGGTATATCCTTATTCAATTTCTTAATCTTAAAAAAAGCATGGATAAAAAATATAAGGCCAATCTCTATAACTGCAACTAATAATACATTCAAGTTACATTAATATTTACCAATGAAAAAGATTCACTATGATGTAAAAAGCTGAGCGCATAGTGAAGAGTTAAATTTAATTAACCCATTCGCTGTCATCCACGAGTATACTCGTGGCTTTAATTTATTAATTACTTTGTCACCACAATTTTAAAATAAAAAAAATGCCTCATTTATTGGCAGAAATTTCGCTGTATTAGTAAAGCGAAATTTACCTTTCTGAATTTGTGGTGGTAAACGACTTTCAACAAAATATTTGAAAATTCTTACTTTATAGTTTTGGCAGCGAATGGGTTAAATCAAGTTTCATATTACATAACATTTGCCTACAATAAAGTTAGGACTAAGTGGTTAAGTTTAAAACAGCAATTTCCATGTTTAATTTCTTGCCATCGAATTAAGAACTTGTGCTGTAATAGATATTGGATAATGATTTCACATAAGTCTCAATCGCATAAGCCGTTCATGCGATCCGCCGCGCTCCCCATAAGAGTTTTTGAGGTAACCCAGATAGTATGAACATTAGCAGAAAGTTTGATTTTTTCTGATATTATCTTGCCGTGATAAATTTGAATTGAGAAATTCGCAGCAAATCTCCCGCACCCACTTCCATGAGTAGTTTGTTATGAAACTGATGGCAAGACTATCTTTAATTCACGAAAGTGACGAAAGCAAAAAATCCCACTGTTGAGGGAATAGACAATCAGCACATACGCAGAAATTACAGAAATTTTATTCGGTAGCATCGCTTTTTCTAAACGCTATACTTATTAAATACCAAAAAAGGCTCGAAATGAAACGTACAAATATTACTTAACCTTGTTTATGGTGATAAAACCGATGCATGCACCTTCTGACGGCGCTTTCGCATCAATAGACCTGATCAGGTCTCTGGACCCCTTCGAAGGGGTTAAACTTATAGTGTGATATGGAAAGATTACTACTTTGCAGTAAGTTTGCAGTATTTTTGATTACTTGTTTGCCATTAGTTTGCAATAAATTTGATACAGCATGAATTTAACTTGCACGGCAAGTTAGCTGCAAATTCAAAGTGTGGTGACTTCGGCGTTTATGTTATCTTGCAGCAGTCTTGTTATGAACTTTCAGTCTTGTCATGCTGGAGCTTACTGCAACTTTGCAGGTTTTCAAAGCAAGACAGTTGCAAATTTTCTGCAAATTAACAATGCTATGTGGGAAGGTTTTAACTTTAAGAAAAAGATCTTGTATTTTCAGCTACGGAAACTAGTAATGCAAGAAGCACACACATCAAATATAGTTCATGCTGGAAAAAACAGTTTTGTTACAATTGTCTTATTCAGCCATAATTCTTTTGGGTTTCCATGTTTCATGTCTCGCCACTTTTGATACCATATTCGATCTAATAGTTGCTACCGATATCTGGTCGTCTTTAAGGAAGTTAAATTTTTGTAATAAGTTTATTTTTGATGGATTTGCACTTGTTTGGAAGTATTATTTTAGATGGTTCGAAACAGTTTTAGAACATTCTCCAAGTTCAGCAGTAAGCTTCTGACTTTAGTATGTTGATTAGCTTCAATTTATGCTTTCGATTTTTCATTATTAAAGACAAAATGTCACCGAAGACCTATTCGATACACAGATTTCTTATTACCGCCATGAAATTTCTTGAAGCAATGTTAAACTGAGCTTTCGCAAATAGTAATTGGGTTCAAAGGTAATGTTGAATCCAGACATTTTTTTTCCGGGTCGGATTTATGCAGCTCTGGAAGGGACACTTACGCTCGTATTCATGAATAACTTCGACCGAGGGTTAAACCGCGGGTTCAGTAACCCCAGGTTGGTATTTTCAACCGGGAGTTGAAAACTCGTATTCACCGTTTACTTCGGATGAAAAGTTACCCAACTCGGGGTTTCTCGACCTAGGTTGAACGAAATGTGTTTATTGGTTAAAAAAATCACATGCCTTGTTTCGGTTTCGCGTCGAGACTTCGTTTGTTTAAGTTTTGGAAGAAAAACGCCAATTAAAAAGAGAAAGAAAGAAAGAAAAGAAATATTCAATATAGTGTGTCTTTTTTTTTTTTTTTTTTTTATTCCCACAAAATGTATGGACAAAATAAAAACCTGTAATCACTAAATATGGATCAACTTAATTTTTCTTGAAAGTTTTAATATTTTTTAAACAATTATTTTTTTTAAATTTATTAATGAGTTAGGTTAATGATATGAAACGTGTCAACTGCTAAAATAAATGTTAAAAGGTTCTTTTTCAAAATAAATTTTCGCATAGTTGCTAAAAAATGGAACTTTATTTGGGCCAAAACTAATAAAACTTGATTTGAATAAAAACTAAAATTTTATTTCAACAGCAATTATGATGATTTCTATTATTAATAGCTCTAGTTAGCAATTAAACAATTTCTGATATGGAAAATATTAAAATGGAGAAAAAAGGAAAAAAATTAAGGAAGTAGTCTGTTGTACTTTATATATACTATTTCTTTTATTGGTATAGATGGTATCCCAGATGTATTAATTTCATTGTTTGGATTTTCAGCGAGCTAATTAAAATGTTTAATTCTAATTAAATTAGATAGTAATTAATATTCCAGGTTGACAGGAAAAAGTAGTGAAATAATATTAACAGAACTGCAGAAAAAGCGGAACAGGTGATCCTAGCGGTGCCCTGGCACCAGGTACCAAACCGCAGAGGCGCACCATAGGCGCATATAGTTATCACTTCCGAAGGATTGATAAACCTTTTTCATTTAACTAGTCGCTAAATAAAACTCTATACTTCCTTTAAGTTTAAACTGTGTGCTGTGGAGATATTTTATAAGATATTATTTTAAGGAACGCAAATATTTTAAACTTTTTAAGACTACTAGTGTATAGTGTATGAATTTCCATTCAACACATATAATCGAATAAGGCCTTTCCTAAATCATTATAAATGTATTCTGAATACTATCTGGACAAATAAATGTGAAATATTACAGAAAGTTGAATTTTTATCGACCAGCTTTTAGGACCTATCCCCACCCCTTCCCCTTTGTATGAGAATTCTTTGTATGAGAATTTTTCTATTATCACATTTATAAGATCAAAGCTATTCACTTGATTATCTTTGACTATTTTTTGATAAATTAGCCTAATAATTACGAAATGTTATTACATGCACGAAGACACTTGTTTTTGGTTGCAGTGTTGCATTTGAAAAAATGTATTTATTTAGAAAATGTTATTTTATTTTCTATATTTTTTCCAGCTTCTTAATTTCATATTTTTAACTCATTTAGATATCACTTCATTAGATGTAATAAGAATCTCATTTAGAATAGAAATTGAAAGTGGGATTCTTTTTTTTTTTTTTTTTTTTTTTTTTTTTTTAGATTGATTAATGATAGATTTCTAGACTAAATAGGCAGAATAATGATAGTTTGTAATCTAACAAAACAGCTCAAATTAATTATTAATAATTTCATATAATTTTACATTATCTAATAAATAAAATAGCTGTCTGTTGTTTGTGAATCAGTGGAGAAAAACAAGTTCCCATTTGTACCACCCTACCCATTCCCTCTATTTTTTTTCTCTTCTTTTGGTGTCATTCTTTAATTTAAGCAAATTAAACGTTATGCTGTGTACGATATAGAAATAAAAAGAAAGTTTAAAGTACATATTACCAAAAATAGAAGAATATATGTAATCTCATACATACACATATATATATATATATTATCTATACATTTTTTGACTGGTTTGTTTATATTTATACATTATATCTCCTTCATTACATGTTGAATTGTTTGCTTTCATAAATACTCATGATCACGAAGAATTTATTTACCTTAAAAAGTCATCATTACTGCAAGGGCTGATAGAAATATTTTTGGTGTGGGTTATTTTAAAAAATGAAAGTTTTTTTTTTTTTTTTTTTTTTTTTTACCAGCGTATTTCAATCCTTTAGTAATTTATTTTAATTTAGCTGTCAATTAAGAAGCAAAACTTATAAGTGATCTCTAAAAAAAGTCACAATTTCAGTAGGTAACATTCAAAAGTTATTCATTTTAGGATTTATTATTACTATTATTATTTTCGTATAAAATAGTACTAATGCAATATTTTATATTATGTATAATTTTGAAATTAAAATACAGTTGAAAAAGAAATGCAATAAAAATAAATATTTCAAATTCCACAAAAATTGGGAAACATACGTAGAAGCTTACAAACAATCCTAAAAAAAAATCAATAAAGTAATAAAACTCAAATTGTTTAAATTTTAAGTTAAAATATCTAATTTATAGATCTGATTTATACATACTCAGTTTGTACATAAACAATAATATATCTTTTACACAATAGACCCAAAATTTAATTTTAAAACATTCTATAAGTACTGATCAAAAATCTACAGAGAATCTATGGATATTCTAACATAATCTGTGTTTTTCTTTACTTAAACAAAAATGCAAATTAGCCTGAGTCTCACATTTTAATTAGAACGTATGCAAGTATGGCGTTTATTTCGGTCCTGTTAAAATACATTTGTGAATTTTTTAACATCAAAATTGCAAAAAAAAAAAAAAAGACCTTAAACGCGACAGTTGTTATTTTAGAAGCAATTATTCGGCTGTTTAAGTAATATTGGCTATTTTTAAGGCAAATAAATTTTTCGCGACCACGCGTATTTATGTAAACAAACAATTCAACATGCATTCAATATATAGAGGCTATATACATAAACAAATCAGATAAAAATATTGAAGATAATTACATATATATGAGATTACATACCTTTGCATAATGTTATTCCGTTTTATTTAATAGTAGAACTTCTATATTTTACACAGCACATTCTATCAGCACGTCTGCTGCCATTGTAAAATGGCGGTCCTCTCCCTCTCCTCACTCTCACAGCTTGTTTTTCGTTAAATACGCATGCTCGGTTGAAAAATCCTAGGTTGAACCCTGCTGTAGACCAAGGTTGGGTTACTGAACACGGCGTTAGATTTTAACCTCGAACCGGTTCAGTGGGGTTGACGGTGAATGCCATTTGAGTTTTCAACCCGGGTTTTCTGCATAACTCCGGGTCGAAGTTATTCGTGAATACGAGCGTTAGGAGTTCCGTGGAAGGGAGTAGCGCCCTTCTAGACCATTAATAAGCATAAAATCCCGAATCTTCCGATTGCACAATTAAACAACTTGACATGAGGATCAAGAGCCTCACTGGTAAAAATGTGTCGGTCACTTCGGCCAATCAAAATGATGTCCGTCCATACCATGATTCCACGACCTTTTGCCTTTCACGGATGTTTGCAGCTGCATGAGATTTTCTCCCTCCATGAGGTAATACGTCTGTAGTAACTCGCTCAACAAAATCGGGATTCATCGGTAAAGGGAACTCGGCTTCAATCCGTGGTACTCCAATGACGATGATCTCTGCACCACTTTAACTGGGCGTGAAAACGGAAAGTGTTTATAACGGAAACCTGTCTAAAACGGAAAAAGAACAACGGTTCCGAAGAAAGACATACCTTTGAATTATACCTTCTAAGACGAACACCTCTCTAAAGCGGAATTTTTTATAGATCCTTTGAGTCTGCCTTAGCAGTTTTTACTGTTGTATCCATGATTCAGTAAACCAGTTCTAATTTCGGGGGTGGGGGGTCCGAACCCCTGGACCCCCCCCCCCCCCCTTGGCTACGCCACTGATTGGTCAGTATCTACTTTATATGAATACAATGCATTTCAGAGGGGGAGGCATCGCGTATAGTCGTGGGAATTCAAGATGGCGGCTGTTATTCAAAATGGCGTCATTTTCTGAATTTTCTTACTATCCATCATATAAATGTGTGTTTCAGGTCGATTTCGATGTTTTTAACATCAAAAATTTCGTTTTTAATACTTTCCGTCATAGTTGAATGAGTTTATGAATTCAGTTTGTCTGTCTGCCTGCTTTCCATTCCATGCTCTAACTCGCTTAAATTCACTCAGATTGCCATGTAATTTATATATGTTATTGAAGTTTACAATAAAATGTTCCGAATAAAACTTGAAGTGTATAGCTTTTATAGTCCGTTTACAGGGCCCTCAAAATAATTCCATTACGTTATTGTCTATTAGTGCGGGTGCTAAGGTAAAAAAAAAAAAAAAAAAAAAAAACTGCAAATCCTTATAAAAATTTACCGATTGGTGGGTATCTACTTTATATTAATACAATATATATAAGAGGGGGAGGCATAGCGTAAAGTCGTAGAATTCAAGATGGCGCCATTTTTTGAATTTTCTTACTATCCATCACATAAGTGTATGTTTCAGGTCGATTTTGATGTTTTTAACGTCAAAAATTTCGTTTTTAACACTTTCCGTCATAGTTGAATGAGTTTATGAATTCGGTTTCTCTGTTTGTTTGTCTCTTTCTGTCTGCTTGCCAATTCATGCTCTAACTCTCTTAAATATTTCTACTCGTTTAAATTCACTCAGATTGTCATGCAATTTATATATGTTATTGAAGTTTACAATAACATGTTTCGAATAAAAATTGAAGTGTATAGCTTTTATAAGCCATTTACAGGGCCCTCAACAGAATTCCATTACGTTATTGTCTATTAGTGCGGGTGCTACGATTGAGAAAACTGCAAATCGTGAGAAGAATATTCCGATTGGTGAGTATCTACTTTATATTAATACAATCCATATAAGAGGGTGAGGCATTGCGTAAAGTAGTAGAAATTCAAGATGGCGGCTGTTATTCAAAATGGTGTCATTTTCTGGACTTCTTACAATTTTCATACTATTTATCGTATAAAAGTGTATTTGATGTAAAATGCATGCGCAAAATCTGTAAAAATAAGTACAGCTCTAGAAAAGTTGGACTTTCTTGCACATTGTGCAACTGCAATAACGAATGTGAGTAATATGATGATACAAAGTGAAGATTTTATATTTTCTAACTTTAAATGTAACATGCAATTTTTTAATATCTTGTACAATTAAGGTATTAATAAAAATGAATTTTTGTTATTTATTTATTCCTTTCATTTTCCTTTATATAAAATACAAAAATACTTTAATAATTGTCGTATTTTCATTTTAAGAGTATTTCTGATATTAAAAAGGTTCAGTTTAAAAATATAGAAATTGACATCATAGACACTTTTAAATGATGTATAGGAATAAAAATGCAAACAATTTTTAATAACAGCCGCCATCTTGAATTTCTACGACTTTACGCGATGCCTTCCCCTCTTATATGGATTGTATTACATATAAAGTAGATACTCACCAATCGGTATATTCTTCTCACGATTTGCAGTTTTATCAACTGTAGCACCCGCACTAATAGACAATAACGTAATGGAATTCTTTTGAGGACCCTGTAAACGGACTATAAAACCTATACACTTCAATTTTTATTCAGAACATGTTATTGTAAACTTCAATAACATATATAAATTACGTGACAATTTGAGTGAATTTAAGCGAGTAGCGATATTTAAGTAAGTTAGCTTATGGAATAGAAAGCAGGCATACAGACAAACAAACACACAAGCTGAATTCATAAACTCATTCAACTATTACGGAAAGTATTAAAAACGAAATTTTTGTCATTAAAAACATCGAAATCGATCTGAAACACACATTTATATGATGGATAGTAAGAAAATTCAGAAAATGACGCCATTTTGAATAACAGCCGCCATCTTGAATTCCCACGACTTTACGTGATACCTCCCCCTCTGAAATGCATTGTATTAATATAAAGTAGATACTCACCAATCGGTATATTCTTATCACCATTTGCAATTTCCTCAACCGTAGCACCCGCACTATAGCCCCTCTACATTTTTACTAAATATATTTATGAATGTTTAATAATCTGAAAGAAGGTGGGTCAATAGTCTTTATTACTTCCCCTAATTTGAACTTTGCACGTTCCATAGTTTACGAGTAAAATGGCTGTGAAAGACAGACAGACACAGGAGTGATCTTATAATGGTTCCGTTTTTATTTTTTAAGTACAGAACCTTAAAGAAAAAAAAAAAAAAAAAAAAAAAAAAAAAAAAAAAAAAAGAGGATTTTGAATACACAAAGTAAAATGCTTTATATGGTGGGACATTAAATTATCAAGGAGAATTACAAAATGTGTAGAAGAAACTATTATTGAACCTTAGCAGCAACTAGATGTTTGCATTTATAATGAGCTTCATGCAAATATGTTACTTAAATACTTACATAGGTTTCATTGTTCCGCGAATGCGTAGCTATAGCGCTGATTGTTTTTGTAATATCAATTTAGAGCACACACATCTTACATAAAATTATTTACCCGTATTCGTATATGTTAACATTACAAAAGAAAATTATGCTGGCAAAAGTGAAATCATAACCAATTGTATCCATTAAAAAAAAAAAAAAAAAAAAAAAAAAAAAGACAACTTCTTTCAAAATCGCATCTGTTTTTTGGTATGTTCATGAGCATTTTTGGGGGGTACGGGGGTGCATGTTCATCTATGTGCTACAGGACTTCCTTCTACAATGAGTTAAAGGGCATGAAAAGAAGATATTGCATGTTTGGTATACATTAAAAATGAGAAAGACTCTGCTTGAACCCGTGAGCCTGAGACCGGACCCGGGCTCACTTTTTATACTAGTCTTCGGGCTTGAGGGGAAAATTTCATTTATCCATAAATTGTCAAACAGTCGAAAAAATTTGGTATTTGAGAAACAAGAATGCAATCTAAACTTCTTAGAATGCTTTAGAAATCTTTAAAAATCAGTCTGAAAGGTAACTGAGTTGTTATTGGTGGGCTTAAGAAAAAATATTCTATGTGATTTTTTTTTTCTTTTTTGCACGGTCAGTGTTAGTAACAAAAAGAAGGCGTGGGATATTTCTTTTTAACACTTTCCAACAAAGTTGAAAAGTGTTTATGCATTCGGCTTGTTTGTCCGTCTGTCCACGCTGTAACTCCCGTAAATATTCCCGGATTTTCATGCAATTGATAAAGGTTATTTAGGGTCGCCAAAGCATGTTTGTTATTGCATTTGAAGTATGTAGGATTAATAGTTCATTTACAGGGGCACTCAAAAGTATCCCATTACATTATGGTATATGGAGAAAAATCATTTGCAGAGTATTTTAATGACATTACGCTATATCACAACATTAAAATATTTATTTGCTTAAAAGACGTTATAAAAACACATTAAAAGTAAATTCATTAAAATTTACTTTTAATGTGTTTTTATAACGTCTTTTAAGCAATTATCTTTTATTTTAATATTGTGATATGGTTAATAGTGGACGTAATTTTGACTTACTACTCGCACTTATTGACATTACACTCTAAGAAATTTCACCGTTAAATTACGGTCACTGACTGGCAAAAAGTGTGCCAGTCACTGACCGTAAAAATAATGTTATGACCATAAAGCTGCCATGACCGTAAAAATACAAATTTACCCGTAAACTTTTGCCCGTAAAATTTAAAGTCACTGGCCGTAAATTAACATAATGCCCGTAATAAAATCCTTAATATTTTTACGGTCACTGGCCATAAATTAACATTATGCCCGTAATAAGTTCCTTAATATTTTTACGGTTACTGGCCATAAATTAACATTATGCCCGTAATAAGTTCCTTAATTTTTTTATGGTCACTGGCCATAAATTAACATTATGCCCGTAATATGTTCCTTAATTTTTTATATAGTCACTGGCCGTAAATTAACATTATGCTCGTAATAGGTTTGTTAATATTTTTACGGTCACTGCTCTTAAATTAACATTATGCTTGTAAAAATTATCTTCATTTTTGTATGCCCAGCAACCGTAAATTAATGTGGTCCTTGTAAAAAGAGTAAGTAAGGATACTGCAAATATAAATTAGCAAACCACTGGACCTACAGATAGGCTTCAGGAACTATGCTGACATTGTTCAGCTTCCCTTTTCAAACTGTTATAAGTTGAGACTTTGCTGCACATCATGTAAATATGACTGGTATGAATGTATTAAAAATAATGTAAATTGACTATTGTTCAAAAACTGATTAGAATGCACATAGTTTTTTTAAACATAACTAAAAGGCAGTTGGATGCAGCAAGCTGCAATCTATATTCAAAACTTCTAAAATCTATTTCTGTAAAATATATGTGCCATTTATCTTTCAAAATTTACAAAAGCAGATAGTTTAAAAAAATATTTGAACTTATAAAATATTTGTTAAAAAAAAAAAGATTTCTAGAAGCTTCAATTATGCAAATTAAGAATTTCAGTTCATCGTATTCAGCAATTTGTGTTACGTTTAAAAAACCATACACATTGAAATTTCCCTATGATAAATAACAAATTCGACATGAGAGGTTTCAAACTTTAAACATTCATAAATAACTGGGTCAAAAGACTTGAAATTTTGTATCCTGGGATAAAATTTCATCTAGAATTCAAATATTGTGGGAATAGTATAAAGGATAAATTTTTATTTGTAAGCAAATATTTGAAAAGAGAATAAGTATGGCATTAAAAATCAGACTATTATGAATATGACCACATTTTTTTTTTTTAATTATTTATTTATTTATTTATTTTTTTTTTTTTTGCATTCTTACATAATGTTTTATACGACAAAAAATATTTAGATTTAAATAATTACATTTTTAAAAAAATGTCTTGTTATATTCATATAAACTTTAGACTATTTAAGCAGAAAATGTATCTCGACAATTGGCAAGAAACAATTTAGAGTTCTTTTAGCCAAATTATTACAAAAAACAATCAGATAAGGCTTAATATGTACTTCAATTTTTTAGTAAATATTGGTTTTTAAAACTTATTTCTTAGAAACAAATTTTAGTCAACTTTATGACACCCCTTTTTGGTTATTAAGAGGTTTGTGTCTAGGTATTTCAAATTAATTGATAGGGTGATGATCAGAAACTACTGGAGCACAATCTACTCGTTTTTCAGTAGATTGTGTTCCTTAATGCGATAAAATACCTGGATATGAAACACCCTTTATGTTGCAAACTAATCGGTTACTTTAGCCATTTAAAAATAAAATATTGAATTAAAACAAATCACTGTTTTTTTTTAACCGTTGTATTGTAATCTGACTGAAATTGAGATGTTCCACAAGACAATTATTAAAAATGAAAATGCGTGTTTAGGGATGTGAAATGCAAAACAGAAATACAATGAACTATGACATGGAACTATCTAAACAAAATACAAGATGAACATATTTGAAACTGATAAATTGAAATATGAACTTGATTTCTTTTAAATAAATTTTCTGAAAACTAATGATATTTTTCATTTAAAATGATTACTTTCAGAAAAGCAGTAACATTCCTATAAATATGAACAGTAAAAACAACAAATTAAAAATTGACAAAAAAAAATTTATTTGCAACACGTATTTACACTAAAAATATAATTAAAATCTTCAATTTGAATGAAAAATCCTTTGTTATTGATGAGTTAAGGACTTCTGGGTGGATGTCAACTCTCTTCCCAAATCTCTTTTCCATTTCAGAACCTTTGGATTGCAGATTAATCCCAAACAATGAATGCTCTATAAAGAAAACACAACGAGAATAAATAAAAAAACAAGCTTAAATAACTTAAAACAGAATTAAAGACAGACAAATTAAATGCATACTATTACACAAACAGAGCTCTTATATTAAGTGACTGCTTTGTATGCACATGCTTTAACGATAAGAGGTTCATGAAAACTTTCAGATTTGTTTATGGAAAAAGTAATTTTAACCCGGTATGTTACACTTAACGCTGTTCTCAACTGCTCTTCTCAACAAGCGCAAAATATTTTGACACATTTACAAATTAATTTTTTAACGGAAAGATATAAAATTGGAAAGCCTGAGCATGGAAGCGATTTGAAATTAAACTGTTTTCCATTTTTGGACCAATCCATTACCTATTGAGTTACAAGCTATTTGGATCACGTGGCAAAGATGTTTTTCATCCTTTCTCAAGTGGATTTTCTCCTTTCGTGCAGAAATTCAGTTCAAAATGCCAACTTGTACACTCTTTTCTGAAAGATCTAATGCGTTTGCAAAAAAAGGAAAAAACAGCTCGATGATATAGTTTCTGAACAGCAACACCTGCTAGTTTCATGCATTTCTGAACAAAAATAAAACTTATGTCAGAAAGTTGCCTTTTTGGATTTGAGAACAGCCTTAAGATTACAACATACTGTCAATCCCCATTAAAAAAAATTATATCCCCAAATATCAGATTCATTTTAAGAAAGCTGGAAATTTGAGAATGAGCTTTAATTACTCAAGACACTAAAATAAAGGTTAATACAAATGCTCCAGTGATAAATACAGGAAATTTCTATAACAGAATAGCAATCTAACAGAAGAAAGCAGTAACATTTGCTGAATACTATAATTGTTTAAATTATAAGGTGCAATCACAGTTTTCATTTAAGGTTGCTGCTGCAGCGTATATTCAAATTAGCGCATTGCCAAAGCGGTTATTAATAGCACTGACATTGAGGCAAGAGATTATTGTGAGATTCGTTTATTTTTGAAGTTTGTGTAGAATATGCATAAGTGTGAACAACCAAGTAGTACCAAATGTGTCTAAACAGGAACAGCAAGTCAGTGGTGCCAACTTATAAGGGCCCACAGGGCACGAGTCCACCGAAACATTTGCTTTTCCAGCCTACCCAATTTTCATTCTCTTCCATTACTTATTTATTTTTCAATCTCTCAAAAAAAAAAAAAAAAAAAAAAAAAAAATTCCTTCCGTCAATGTTCTCAAAATATCTTTGTTTTAAAAATGCAGTAAGGATAGCAGTAACAGACACACTGTAGCCTAAACTCCCCTTCCTTCCTATTTTTAAAAGATATACAATTTTCTCTCAAAAGAGAAATTTCCTCATTTCACCAGTGAGCATCAAGGAAGTGCACTCTAAATGAAATCTTAAATAAACTTGAAATTTGTATGATTTTATATCTTTAATTCAATTTTGTCTAATTGTAACGTAAGTCTAAAATAACTGTAGTGGGATTGGTTGGTTGGTTGTGTTTATGATGGCCAATTATCAACACGAGGGATATAGGCCCTAAGGGGGGGACCATCCGTGAGGGTCTTTCTAAGGGAACCTAACCGTATTTACGTGTGGAAATCCACGGTTTGAAGAAAACAACAAAAACTTCAAACGATTAGGCCGACGGCCGTGATTGGGATCGAACCCAGCACCTCCCCCGTCTACCAAACTGCCGCGGGAAAAATCTGTTTAAAATATATTTAGCTGTAAAAAGCCTCGAATTTACTGCAATGGGAAATGGGATGGCACGATATGTTTCTGACAACTGCGTAATTTTCAGACTAAAATATTGATATTTAACTGTAAAAACCATTCTTATACATCTAACTTTTCCCCCCCCACATCGAAATCTTAAGTGAATTTTTTTTATTTTCAAACTTATATATCACCCTTAAATCCGAATATATGTGGATCAAATCAATACTCTAGCTGAAAGTTTAACATACAGTAATTATAACCTAACCTAACTGCATCATTGTGTAGGGATAATACGTAAGTAATAAAGTATGCAAAAAGACGTCCGTCTGACATTAGCCTTAAAGGCAACATTACTACATTAAGTTGAGGGGAAAAACAGTTTTTACTTCACGTCTCCATCACATAAATTTATTTACAAAATTGATTACGTTGTAGGGGAAGACGGGGTACAATGAAACAAATTTTACTAATTTTTTTTCCTATCCACAATTTTGCATGCACAAAAATATAATTAATGCATATTTTTAATCTTGTATTTTCCCCATCTAAATAAATTTTTATTATTAGGTTCTAAACAATATTTTTATGCTTGAAAAATAACAAAAAATAAATGTCTTACAGTGTTTCATTGTACCCTGTATGCCGGGCTACAATGAAACACATACTGGGGTACAATGAAACACTCCAAATGATGGAAGCAATTTTCACCCAGTATAGTTTATTTTATGAAAAATGAGATAAATACAAAAATAAAACATGATTAATAAGGAACTTGATAAAAATATTATAGTCTAAGATGAAAAATGAGAAAATTCTATTGGTTTAAGAAATACCTTTCATTTTATATTAAATTGGCTCAAGTCAGTTTCAAAAATTAGCATCTCTGCTTATATTTCAGTTGCTCCTGAAGGAATATGGGATGGTAGTTTCAACACAATGAGTTTTTTTTTTTTTAATGTAAGTTTCTAAAAAAAAAAAAAAAAAAAATTAAAACTAGGTTGGAGTCTTTTTATATCAAGTACTTCACATTTGACTTCATTTAAATGTATGATTTCTCCAACGATAAATATTTCCTTATGTTTCCATTTATATGGATACTGCTTGTGCCACACATGTGTGTGGATATCTCATTCTTAGTACCTCGATGACCAGCTGGACTTGGAAAAAAAAATCTGGATCATCATCAGAGTCTGTAGCAGGCAGAGTTTGTTTTCAAAACAATCCCTTCTTAGCTATTTTTCTCTTTCAATTTTTTAATTGCTTAACAAGAGCATTTTTTACTGACCTGGTTAGAGCAAAACTCTTTTTTTTTTCTGTTTTCCTACTCTTAATATATTCTATTTACTACTTTTATTACTATAATAAAACATGTTTCATTGTACCCTGTCTGTAAGTGTTTCATTGTACCCCGCACTGAGGTTACTAAATAAAAATTTATTTTCAAACTTCTGATATTTATTTTTTTTTTTAGTTTGGTTTTGGAGGTATGGAGACAACAACCCAAAGATAACAATGTATAGAAAAAATAATTATTACATATAAAAACAAGGAAAAAGAAACAAAATTACTTTTAGTAAAGAAAGTTACTTTCAATGGTGTAAAAGTAATAATCTTTTATTGCTACTGTTGTAGAAGTGTGAATGTATCCAAATCACATCAGTAATTGGAACTTATAGTTGTGCAACATATATATAAACTGCAACTCTCTATGACAAATTTTATTGATTTTACAAGTAATGTTTCATTGTACCCCGTCTTCCCCTACTTGTTTTCAGATTGCTATTATTTAAAAAAAAAAAAAAAAAAAATTTCACACGTAATATTTGCACACTGTACAGTTTTTTCACCAAATTTTCTTCATGCGCTATCTTACACATTAGATAAAATTATTAAATCATTAGTAACAGTATAATGGGATGTAAAAATTAAGATTTAACATTTAAATCTTTTATCAACCGGCACGAAACTTTGACACATTTACTGACTAATTTTTAAACATAATTGCACAAAATTGGCAGGGCTGACTAAGGAAGTGATTTGGAATTGAAAGACATTTTCCATTGTTTAACAAATAAATTATTTATGGAGTTATAAGTAATTTTGTGATCATGTGACAATGACAACCCGAAGTACAAGAGATATAGCTCTTCGGATTGGTTGACTGGCTTAGTTTTGCACATTAACGGGAAACAAAAATGACATAATTATCTATAAGAGGAGGGAGAAATTACAGAAATATAGGGAGACTTAGGAAGTCTGATCTTTTGATCAAAGTCATAAAAAAAAATAAATAAATAAAATCTTTGAATATGTTAAAAAAGATTTTTTTTTTTTTTTTTTTTTTTTTTTTTAGCGTGGAAATCCACCGATTAAAAAAAAAAAAGCAAAAACGCAGAAATCTGATTACATGGAAAAGTGGCATGCCTATTAAAAGAGAAAAAAAATGCTAAAAATTGCTAAAACTTAAAAAATTACAGAACATTTTATTGGACTAAAATATTAAATTCTAATTCTTTGTACTAAATCATAAAAATTGCCACAAAGGGAAATTCTAAAATTGCAGAGAGCAAAATTTATTATAGTGGTCTGAACACCAAGGCTGCGGAGTCAGGTCCATTTTTGAGCAAAAGAGTCAAAGTCGGATCTGTTAAAATTCCTGGAGTCAGAGTCGTCCATTCCATTTTTTGACCAACTCCGCAGCCCTGCTAAAAACATTGTAACCAGCAATAAATTGCTGCATGATGTGAAAAAAAAAAAAATCTTGACAAAAAAAAAAAAAAAACTAAAAATTGCATAAACAAATTCATGAACAATGAAGAAAACCGTATTAATTGTTATTCATTGCAACATAATTGCTAATATTAATAATTAATAAGTAAAGATCTTACCAATACATGCAATGAATATGGTGTAACTGGTGCATCTTCACATACATCCATACATCCACCAGGCTTTTGTCTTCCTGCAACAACGGAGAGATTTAAATATAAATGAACAAACACAATAACTTCAAGCATAAAAATTTAGTTTATTTGTTGATAAACCATGAGTTAAATTTTTGCCATATATAAGTTTTAAAAAAGTTAAGAAAATTACACCAAATTAATATAATACCAGTTTTATAACTTTATGAAAAGAAATTATGAAACAAGAATAGTCCAGGCGATAGGGAATTTTACCTAGCAAAATTAATGGTAGTTCTGAAAATCGGCTTACTTTATGTTTTTTGGGTCGCTGAATCTGAATTTGTAACTTCCCACCAAAATTTCCACCGGCAACCCCCCCCCCCCCCAAAGTTTGATAAAAAGCCCCCCCAAAAAGGCTTTTATTAAACTTTTTATTGTTTTAGGCGAAAAGTATCTAGAAATTCAGAAAGTAGACAAAATTTGCAACAAATTAGTTATATGACATTATGACTTAGGATGAAGGGGGGATCTGCCCCGGAACATGCGTGCGGTGCTGCGTGGACTAAGTTGCGCAATTCCACTTAACTACCGACACGTTTACATTCGCCCTCCCATCTCCCCTCCGAACTTTCCTTATAAGGTTCCCCCCTCCCCTTTCATCCTACGCCATAATGCCATACATCCCATTTGTTGCAAATTTTGTCTAGTTTCTGAATTTCGTAATACTTTTCCCTAAAACAATAAGAAATTTAAGTTAAAAACAACTATTTGGGGGGGGGGGGGGGGGGGAAATTTTGGGGATAAGTTAAAAATCTGGATTCAGCGACCCAAAAAACTTTAAGTAAACCTTATACAGAGTTCAGAGGGGAGATGGGAGGACGAATGTAAGCGTGCAAGTGGTTAAGTGGAACTGCGCAACTTAGTTCACGCAGCACCGCGTGCATGTTCCGAGGCAGATCCCCCCTACCCCTTCACCCTAAGCCATAATGTCATGTATCTAATTTGTTGTAAATTTTGTCTACTTTCTGAATTTCTAGATACTTTTTCCCTAAAACAATAAAAAAAATGATTTTTTTAATAAAAACCTTTTTGGGGTTTTTTTTTTTTTACCAAAATTTAGGGGTGTTGCCGGGGGAAATTTTGGTGGGAAGTTAAAAATTCGGATTCAGCGACCCAAAAAACATACAGTAAGCCTTTTTCCAGAACTACCATGAATTTTGCTAGGTAGAGCCCCTATATGGTCTCTATTGCCTGGACTAGAAGCACAATTAAATTTTCTTTAATTCTTAAATTGCACATTTCATCAATCAAATGTGAAGAATTCATGAATTTCATCAATTGGGCGTAGAAAATTCCAAGTCTTGTCAAACGACCCACGGAGACTACCGATGCCAATATCTTTAAAAATTCAGGAGATGCTAATTTCGTTGACTAGAAGCGAAAAAAATCTCGAATTTTGTCAATTGAACGCGAAAAAATGTCAAATTATGTCAATCGGACGTGGAAAAAATATCAAATTTTGTCAATCAAACGTGGAAAAAATATCTAATTTTGTCAATCGAACGCAGAAAGATCTCAAATTTTGTCAAATCGAAAGTGAAAAAATTGTGCTTTTAGTCAACCGAATGTGAAAAAAAATCTCGAATTTTGTCAATTGAACGCAGAAAAAAAAAGTATAGAATTTTGACAATCGAAAGCGAACACAGAAAAATCTCAAATTTTGTCAAATCGAAAGCGAAAATAATTCTCAAATTTTATCAAACTGAAAAAAATCTCAAATTTTGTCAATCAAATGTGAAAAAAATATCTAATTTTGTCAATCGAATGCCGAAAAATCTCAAATTTTGTCAATTGAACATGAAAAAATATCAAATTATGTCAATCGGACGTGGAACCAATATCTAATTTTGTCAATCAAGCGTGGAAAAAATATCTAATTTTGTCAATCGAACGCAGAAAGATCTCAAATTTTGTCAAATCGAAAGCGAAAATAATTCTCAAATTTTATCAAATTGAAAAAAATCACAAATTTTGTCTATCAAATGTGAAAAAAATATCTAATTTTGTCAATCGAATGCAGAAAAATCTCAAATTTTGTCAATTGAACATGAAAAAATATCAAATTATGTCAATCGGACGTGGAAACAATATCTAATTTTGTCAATCAAGCGTGGAAAAAATATCTAATTTTGTCAATCGAACGTCGGAAAATCTCAAATTTTGCCTAATCGAAAGTGAAAAAATAATCTCGAATTTTGTCAATTGAATGCGAAAAAATCTTGAATTTTGCCAATCAAATGCAGAAAAAATATCCAATTTTGTCATTCGAATGCAGAAAAATCTCAAATTTTGTCAAATCGACAGCGAAGAAAAAAAAAATCTCATTTTATCAAATCGAAAAAAATCTCTAATATTGTCATTAAACACGGAAAAAAATCTCGAATTTTGTCAATCGAATGCGAAAAAAATCTCGAATTTTGTCAATTGAGCACAGAAAAAAAATCTCTAATTTTGTCAAGCGAACGCAGAAAAAAATCTCTAATTTTGTCAATCAAATGCAGGAAAAAAATTTAATTTTGTCAATCAAAAGTGAAAAAAATCTCGAATTTTATCAAATCGAAAAAACCTCAAATTTTGCAAATCGAATGGAAAAAAAATCTCAAATTTTATCAACTGAACGCAAAAAAAACTTGAATTTTGTCAATCGAACGTGAAAAAAATTATCAATGTCAATCGAACATGAAAAAAATTATCAAATTTTGTCAATTGAACATGGAAAAAATCTAATTTTGTCAAATCGAACGCAGAAAAATCTCGAATTTTGTCAAATCGAACGCAGAAAGATCTCAAATTTTGTCAAATCGCAAGCGAAAATAATTCTCAAATTTTATCAAATTGAAAAAAATCACAAATTTTGTCAATCAAATGCGGAAAAAATATCCAATTTTGTCATTAGAATGCAGAAAAATCTCAAATTTTGTCAAATCGTAAGCGAAGAAAAAAAAAATCTCATTTTATCAAATCAAAAAAAATCTCTAATATTGTCATTAAACACGGAAAAAAATCTCGAATTTTGTCAATCGAATGCGAAAAAAATCTCGAATTTTGTCAATTGAGCACAGAAAAAAAATCTCTAATTTTGTCAAGCGAACGCAGAAAAAAATCTCTAATTGTGTCAATCAAATGCAGGAAAAAAATTTAATTTTGTCAATCAAAAGTGAAAAAAATCTCTAATTTTATCAAATCGAAAAAAACCTCAAATTTTGCAAATCGAATGGAAAAAAAATCTCAAATTTTATCAACTGAACGCAAAAAAACTTGAATTTTGTCAATCGAACGTGAAAAAAATTATCAATGTCAATCGAACATGAAAAAAATTATCAAATTTTGTCAATTGAACATGGAAAAAATCTCGAATTTTGTCAAATCGAACGCAGAAAAATCTCGAATTTTGTCAAATCGAACGCAGAAAAATCTCGAATTTTGTCAAATCGAACGCAGAAAAATCTCGAATTTTGTCAAATCGAACGCAGAAAAATCTCGAATTTTTTCAAATCGAACGCAGAAAAATCTCGAATTTTTTCAAATCGAACGCAGAAAAATCTCGAATTGTCAATCGAGTGCGAAAAAAATCTCGAATTTTGTCAATCGAATGCTAAAAAATCTCTAATTTTGTCACGCTCTTCAACTTCCTACATTTTTACTTTGCAGCAAAAATAGATACAGTCCTCCCCACTTAATCGGGTCACGGATAATCGAATACCCCGCTTATTCGAATAGAATCCTCCGGAACCGAATTTATTCCCATTGGTTCTATGTTATCTTTCCCCGCTTAAACCAAATACCTTTTACGAACGTCCCCGCTTAATCGAATAACAACTGTATGACCTATGTTTGAAAATAAGCACGGAAAGCATGTTTCAGCTGGAATTTCCTTCCACCTTTTGTCAATTTCGGTTCCTTTACACTGAAAACAAATTTTTAGTTCTTCTTGCAGTGATTTCGGCCAGTAGGTGTATAATGGACAGGTCAAATGATTTCCCCACCTTGATCCCCCCACCATCACTTCTTGCTGTTAACTAGGCTTTAATGCCGTCACTTCGAGACTCGAGATGGTAGTTGTGGTATTTTGCACTCATTTGAAAAATAACTCGATATTTACTCCTTTAAAATTAAACTTAAACCATTTTAAACGATTTTTTAAGGCAGTATAAGTAACGTAGATTAAAAGTAGCAGAGTTTTGACCCAATTCAAACGAGCTGCATTAAGTGTGATGTAAACCATATAAATGCATGTACTGACATTAAATTAACACGTATTTACTTTATATTAGCATTTGTATTTATTTTAGTTTATGTTATTCTATTAACGATTTATTATGCTGTTAATTAAATATACCGTAGATGGTTATTTTGCCTTTTTATTGCGCAATAAATATTACAGTTATGATTCCCCGTTTAATTAAATACCCCGCTTAATCGAATATTATTTCCGGAACCGCCGATATTCGTTTAAGCGGGGACGACTGTAATATACAAAATATCACTGAGCATAAGCATCTCAAGAATGAATGTAAAATGTGTTAATTTGCAAAAAAGGATTAAACATAAAATAAAAGATATAGAAAATCTCTTTTTTTCAGGAAATTAAGTAAAATATTTAGTACTTTTCAGTCAGCTGGTCACCAGCACCAGTGTTATACATGAATATATATATATACATAAATATATACACACACACATATATATATATAATAGTATATATACACACATGCATAGTATATAAACACACACATATATATAGTATATATACACACATACATAGTATATATACACACACACACATATATATATATAATAGTATATATACACACATACATAGTATATACATAAACACATACATACATAGTATATACATATATACACTGGTGTGCAAAAATTAAGCACGAGAGTGCTTTTCGAATGTAACGACGTGCAGAAGTTTTCCACATCGACTGAAATCATACAATAAGATCTCCAAGATGTGAAAATATGAGACAAGTGATAAAAACTATCTAAACAAGGAATCAAAAGGATACAAAAGCAAGCACTTTATTGAAAAGGCCAACTTGGAGCACAACTCCAGGAAGACAGAAATGTTCATCTTACAGGCACCTGGCAAAATAAGTTCTGTCTTTAATAGGGGATATGGTCACCACTGACTGCAATGCAGATTTCCAACGTCTGTCCATGCTGAGGACAAGGTTGTCAAGGAGCTGTTGAGGCATCAAGTCCATTCCTCTTGTAACCCCAATTGCAGCTGCGGAATCGTTGCTGGCACCTGGTCACGTGCTGCCAAGCGTCTCCCGAGAAGGTCCCACACTTGTTCTATGGGATTTAGGTCCAGGGACTTTGCAGGCCAATCCATGCATTGAATATCTTCACTCTCCAAGAGCTCTTTGACATCCACTGTACGATGAGGGGGAGCGTTATCATCCAAGAAGAGGAAGTCCGGACCTGCAACACCTCTAAACAGACGCACATGAGACAAGAGAATCTCGGCGCAATAGCGGGCACCAGAGACTGAACCTCCTTGGAAGACGTGGAGGTTCGATCGGTTACCAAGCATGATACCGCCCCAAACAAGAACTCCAGACAAGGCACCTCCAAAACGGTCCCTTTCGATGATGTTGGAGGGGTGATTACGTGTACCCTGCTCTCCGGCACTGCTTTTGTGTCCAGTTTTTGTGTTCCTGGCACCACAGAAACCGGCGTGGCTGATAAGCAGGCGTTAATGGTACATACCGTACTGGTCGTCGTGCGTTATAGACCATTTTTGTGCAGCCTCCTAGCCACGGTAAAACGTGATATCTGACGTCCAGTAGTCTGCTCCATCTGCCTTGCGATTCCTCCAGCTGTCTGCCACCTGTTTCTTTTTGCCTGTAATACAATATAATGGTCTTCGGCTGTTGTTGCTGTTCGTGGGCGACCACTGTTGAATGCTCAGACAGCTGTTCCTATCATTTAGAATGCACTCCAGGCTCTTGAAACGATGCTGTGAGCGATCCCGAACTCTTCTGCTACACTTGTCACACTTCGACCTTCTTCCAACCTCCCAATGATGCGACCTCGTGTAAGGTCATCCAGATGACATCTCCTGGATTCCTTCTTGGCCATATCACACAGCGATAGCAAAAAAACCTTTGTTGAAATCACTGTAAACCATGCAATAGATATCGCCCACCACCTCTGTGCTTTATCCCCTTAGAACCTCCTCTTTTTACGTCATATGCCATATATGGGCATGTCCTACTGCATTTGTTTCAGGTCTATCCTCTGATTGGTCTTTCATTCCGTTCTGTTGCATTTTTTGCTAATTTATCTGCTTCATCCTTAATTTTTGCACACCAGTGTATATATACACCTACATCGTGCATATATATATATATATACACACTCACACATAGTATACATATATATAAAAGTAAACATATTTAGTACTTTCTGGACTGGTTAGCTGGGCACCAGTGTTATACATAGAATATATATATGCAGGGGTGGGGGAGTGCATCATTTTACTTGCCACTGGCGAGTGAATTTTCTCACAGGGCGAGTGAATTTTTAGGTAGTCTTTGAAAACTGCAAACTATAGAGATAGTCATTTTTTTTTTTTTTTTAAGTAGTTAGCTATATTTTTCAACTTTCCTAATTACTGCGATGTAAACATGGTACTAAGTTCTATTTTAGGTACTTTTCGGTTAGCCGGGCGCCAGTGTTATATATACATATGTATTTTTACCTATATATACATATATATGTATATATACACACACACACACATATATATATATATATACATATAGCTTCTATATATGTATAAATATACATATATATGTATATATAGTACATATATGTATATATAGCATATGTATACATATGTATATATAGCACACATATGTACATACATGTGTATATATAACACTGGCGCCCGGCTAACCGAAAAGTACCCTATTTTATAATAAACTTTCATCTCTTGTTTATATTTCTTAATTTTACAAGGGAAAAAAAATGAAAATGCATTATAATAATAGTAACCAACTATTTTTGAGTTTCGTAAATTTTGTCATAAAAAGTTTCTACTGTACGTTGCATTTTACTGGCTGGTAAAATTTTCTAGAAATTCCCCACCCTTGTATATATGTATATACATAAATATATTGTGTGATATGTATATATATAGATATTCGGCAAAACCGAATAGTTCGATATTCAGCCAAGCCGAATAGTTTAATATTCGGCCAAACTGAATATTCGGTAACATGGCCGAATACCAAATATTCAGTGCTGGCTATAAAATAACTGAGCTATTTGGACGAATACTGTATTACTCGGCCAAAACCGAATATTCATTGCATCCCTAATACATACACACATACGTATAGTATACACATACATATATATCAGGGTTGGCAAATTTCTACTGGGGTGGTTAAAACCAGCATGGCAGAAACAATTGGCAAAAACAAAGAAATAATACTAATAAGAACTTTAATCTGCAATGATTTATAATTCAAACTTATATTTGATATGTAAACAATTAAAACTAAAGATTATGAATGTACGTAATGTGTATGAATATATTGAATAAAATGTACTTAAAGAATTAAATAGTACTACTAAAAAAGTCTCAGATTATGTCACAAAATGTGTTTATGCCAGTTAAAACCGGTTATAACAATTTTCTGCTGGCAAAAATCCAGCCCTTATATATATTTACACATACATATATAAACAGATACAAAGATAACCATTTTAGAATATTCGAATTCATGATCAATTTTTATTCACATAGCTTCTATATATGTACAGTAGTCTCTAAAATCCGCAATCAGTACTTTTCGTTTAGCCGGACGCCAGTGTTATACAGTGGAACTCCAGTTATACGTTTTGCCCGGGACCGGATAACAAAACATACAACTCAGTAAAACGTACAATTCAATTAATGATCTACCAGGACTTTTTAAAAATATATATTGTTAAAATTTTGTTTCGCTGACAAGTTTCAGTTGCCTTTTTCATCCAAAACTGAAGTTTCATAAATATTATGCACCATAACATAAATTCATAAAAATGAAACAGAGTAAAAAAAAAAAAAAAGGTAAATCAGAAAAGTGCACAAAGAAAGGATATTTTTATCATAAAACTTTATAAAAAATACTATTTACACACAGAGTAAAAGAAATGATTGAAACTGTGTAAATCATTCATCAAAAACATTTCCATTAGAAACTGTTTCTCACCTTAAGAACAATTATTTTGGGATGCTCTTGTTCTGCATAAAGACATGACACATTATACTACAGTAGCCTCTTGCGATAATGTACTTTTACAGGGCTGGCTTTTTGCCAGCAGAAAAGGGTTTCTGCCGTGGCAGAAAGTGGTTATAACTAGAGATGGGAATGCTCGGAAAAAACCCGGAAAAGTTGAGAAAAAAACCGGTTTTTTTCAGTTTTTTTCCGAAGGGCTATTTTTCAATTTTTCCAAATTGGAAAAATTGAAATTTCATTTATAAAATAATGTAATCAAAATTTTATAATTGCTACATTCTGATACTTTTATTTATATTTTTTTCATGTTTGTGTCCCTCATGAAAACTTTACCATGGAAAATCTTAGCAGGGATCACTTTAGAAAGAGCTTGAGTCTCCTAAGGGTGTTCTTAACTGCTCTGCTCAACAAGCGCAAAACATTTTGACACATTTACAAATTCATTTTTTAATGGAAAAATATAAAATTGGAAAACCTGACCATGGAGGCGATTTGGAATCTATCTGTGTTTTCCCTGTTTTGATCCATAAACCACCTATTGAGTTATAGGCGATTTTGATCACGTGACAAACACGTTTTTCACCCATTCTTGACTGGCTATTCTTCTTTTGCGTTGAAATTCGGTTCAAAACGACCACTTTGACACTATTTTCTGAAAGATCTATTGCGTTTGCAAAAAAATGAAAAAAACAGCTTGATTACATAGTTTTTGAACAACACCTGCTAGTTTCATGTATTTCTGAACAAAAATAAATTAAAACTTATGTCAGAAAGTTGCCCTTTTCGATTTGAGAACAGCCTTAATGGATCCTTCACAGTTTTTTCTCCTTAAAACATATGACCTCTAACGAAATTCTTTCTCTTAAAAATAGACATTTCAGAATTTTTTTACAATCTCCAAATTAAATTCTTCACAAACGTAATGATTTTAGAATTAAAAAAAAAAAAAAACCTGTTGTATAATAACTGCAATAACCAATGAATCTATTATCTAGCTGTTTATGTACAAAGGACCATCTCAATAATGTCTAAATAAGAACTTAAATATGACAAATTTACAAAATTCCAATTACATTTTTTACATTTCATTCACATTTTTTACAAGTTCACAAGTTTTTATAAAAGTTCACAATTTCGCAAAAACATGATCGTGTGAAAAAAAATCCAAGCAAATCCTGGTAAGATAATTAAATGCAACTTCTCTCGTTAAAAATGAAAATTCATGTGCAAAACTATTTGACTATTATACCAATAAATGAAAATGGTAAGATGGAAAATTTAATGTAAAATTTGAAACATGCATTTATTTTTATTCGCATAGCTGTAATTTTTCACTATTGTTAAAAAAATTTCTTTTGATATAACATGTAGTTAAAATTATGTATTATTTTTTTTCTTTTTTGAAATATAGATTCTTAGATTTGTCTAAATGTATTTTCAAAAAATATAAATCCATACAAACTTTGCAAAGAAAATGTAAGCAAATCTCTGTGAAAAATCTCGTTGAAAACAATTTTTAAGCATATGGAAAAATCCACCTGTTTTAAAAGTTTCATAAAAAAAACAAATACCGCTTTTAATATTAAGGATCTAAATCTTACTAAAACATAGTTTGGGTTTAGTCTGGAAAGCTGCACCAAAACCACATATACAGGAAATGAAAATTATAACTGTAAGGGGTGGGGAGGGGGGGGGGGGAGTAATATTTTAAAATAATACCAATTTTTAAACAACAGAAGATTTGAAAATGATAATAGTATTTATAATAATACCAGAACTACTGTAATTTGTTTCTTTTACACTGGCATCCAGGGGCGTCGCCATGGGGGGGTATGGGGGGGGAGCCTCCCCCCCCAATATTTGTGAAGTTGGGAAATTTGAGCTTAGAGTTGGGAAATTCGGGATTTTTGAGACATTATGAAATTTTTATTGTTTTGGTGATTATGTTTCTGACTGAGTATTGTAACAGTAAGCAAGTTAAATTATCAAAAGAAATACAAAAAGAAATCAGACACACTCAATCTATCATTGTATTTTTCAGTTCTACAAAAATATTATACATCTACCAGACTTAAATTTCTCTACTCCTATCCACCAATAGCTGACTATCCAGTTCCGTTATTTCCTTCAAAACTTTGTTTCTTTCTCAAAATGTTCACCCTCCCAAAAGAGAATCCAGCTATTTTAATCCAAAGGGATTGCAGCTTCTTTTGAAAATTGGAGATCACTTGTAGCACAACAGAAAGGAATGTAGTCACCTACTTGAAACACAGCTGGGCAAGAAGATTTGATGAGTTTTCACAAATTGCACTAATTTTGCGATTTTTGGACAATATTTTACTCATTCTCGTGATTTTTTTTGCTCCGAAAATTAGTTAACCCTTCCCTGTCATGACAAAAGCATTATATGACCAAATGTGAATATAAGAAGTCGTTAGTTTAGATACATTTGCTACATTTTACCTTTATTTGTATGCGGAAATATATATATGTCCTGTTCATTTATATTTATAGGTGTTTAGTAAATTTTAAACCAAGTCCAGTGTTGTGTATTTAAAGCTGTTCTAAAAAATGACTATAAATCTTACCACGAAAGAACCCTTCATAATAGGAAAAGAGTTTTCATGCAAGATTTTGGAGAATCTAAAAATCCATTCGAGGATGAAAAAGGTAAAAAAGTGGAGGATATGAATTTGGAACAGAAATATGACCATGAAAGCAGTCCATCAACTGAAGAAAAAAAATCGACATACAGGTTGACATAAACACTGATAGGTTGCACTTGAATAAAATTTTGAAGAAATAAAGATTTCCTTATAGACAAGTTCATAAACAATTATGAATACTAGGATGTGATTGAATAAGCTGGCTTCTGAAAGCGCCGTGGGAAAACGGTTTCACCAAATGGAATAGATAAAAATAATAGCATAGCAATGGACATTGATAGACATAAGTTTTACAGGGAAGAGTTATAAGAAATACAAGAAAATTTCGGCAATTTAGTAATGGGCTTAAATGACAATGTTCCCTATATCAGGAGAATATTGCACCAATACATTCCATATTTAAATTGCAATTGTGCAAGGCAAATTTGAGTATCACTAACTGAGAAAAGTTAATAATGTTTCCCCCTGGATATGAGAAACCGGATGTACATGACTTGCAGAGTCAAATAGAAATAAACCAAATCCCAACTCACTTAACAAATCTTTTCTGATGCCATGAAATCCAAAGACTATTTGGGTCACACTGTCAAACTATATACTCGTACCTTAACATTCACAGCAGCTTATCTTTATGGCGTTGCATCTAATGAAAGAATCTTTAGTCAAATAAAAATTTAATAAATATATATTGCAAGCTTCAATGAGGCCTGACAGACTTGACAGCCTAATGCTTTTAAAATGTGAAATTGAAATAGTGGATTTTATTAAACTGGACGATGTTAGGTTAGCTTTATCAGGGTTAGCTTCTTTGAAGACCAAAAGAATTGATGTTAAATGAAAACAATTTGGATGTGCCAATCTCAAAACCTTATTATATCCCATACATGTTAATACTTCAAAATTTGCAATCACAATGTTAAAATTAAATAACAATTCTATGCCCATAATAATGACTTCTAAAGGTTTAATTGTGTGCATTTAATTTATAATTCGTTTAATTGTGTGCCTTTAAAAAGGAGATAGAAGCATCGCATTTTTCAAACAAATCATTGAATTTCGACACCTATGCTCTTAGATGTCTGCAACCAAAATTCCAAACCCAAAGAGCTCAAAAGCGATACCTTTGGACAGTATACACCCAAGCCCAATAAGGAAGTGTAACCGAATATGAAGTTTGACTAAATTTCCGTGCATTAGTTTTTCAGATATAGCTAACGCAAAAATCGTGAAAACTGCAATACAGCAATGCCACAGATATATACAAAAACCTAATAAGCACTAAATTATGTCAAGGTTTAATAGCATATGAAATTTGATCAAATTCTGTGCAACAGTTTTTGAGGTATAACTATCGCTAAAATCATGTAAATCGTGAAAAATACAGCATAGCAGCGCCGCCTTTTGGGTAATTTACACCAAAAACTAATCAGCATTAATTTTTATCAAGGTATAACTGAATCTAAAGTTTTATAAAATTCCGCGAATTAGTTCTTGAGATAGAGCACCAACAAAATTTGTGTCACATTCACACAGACAGACATTTTCTAAAATCAGTCAAATCATGTGCAGGACCTTCTAAAACGTATCAAATCGTCGAAAACCAGTTGTAGATTTTTTTTACGAATTCAATACTTTCGTCTTGTAAAGACAGAAGAAAGTAAAACGGGTGTTTGTTTTTTTATTAAACAAACCAATAATTAGAATTTTTATATTTCTAGTTTCAAAATTTTTCTTTGGAAAGGAATTTTTTATGCATAAGCTTCATTATCATTATTACACACTTTGTGTATATCACTTTAGTTGAATGTTGGAGGAATTTGTTTCAAGTTGGGAAATTTTCGAACTCTCCCCCCCGAAAAAATATCTGTAGCTACGCCCCTGCTGGCATCCTTTATGTATTTGAAAGCCAGTACTATGTAGATGAGATGTACAATATAGTTTAAAACTGCTTTAAAACTACGGCAATATTGGTTGAAACTAAAGTTGTTGTTTTTTTAATTAGCTTTACTGATATAGATAAAGTGCTACTGAAAAATCATTTTAACGGACACATGATATATTACAAACACTGGTGTTAAATTAAGCAAGAAAAGCTACTGTCAGAATTCTGAGACTGAAAGGATAAACTTTTAAAAGCTGGCTTTTTTTTTCCTCTCTCTCTTTTTTTAATAACATATTCACATGTAAAGGGAAAATAATTTTTTTTTTTAATGTGCATAAATATTGAAAAAGTTTATTATTGTATACTTTTTAAGAAAATATAACTTATTTTTGAGAAACATTTATAGGAAATCAATTTTTCCAAGTTTTCCAATTTTTCCAGAAAAAAACTGGAAAAAAAACGGTTTTTTTCCGCCACTTCAACTTTTCCGGAAAATTTACATCTCTAGTTATAACCGGTTTTAACTGGCAGAAACTGGCATAAACACATTTCATACATAATCAGAGATTTTTTTAGTAGTATTAAATTCCTTAAGTACATTTTTTTTTTCAGTATAAATAACAAATGAAATATTGTGGGTAGTTTTAATTAAAAAATAAGTAGATTTGTATGAGAAAAAATGAGTTATGTAACAGATAAAATTTTTGATATGTAAACAATTATTAGAGTATTTTAAAATTTCAGCTTAAAAATCAAATAGAAAACTATATCCAAGACTTATTTTAAATTAAACAATGAAAAGAAAAGAAAAATAATCAATACTTACTCAGAATACCTTTCTGCAATTTAACATAATAATTTAATAATAACAGTAAAACAATATCTCTCATAGAAATGTTACAGTTATATGTGGATCTTGTAATTCCATGGATTTAAAAAACATTTCATTTAAATACAGTATTCAAAGGAACAAATCTGAGGTTTTTTTTTTTTTTTTTTTTTTTTTTTTAATTTGAGACTGTTAGTTGAAAATATACCAACCACATTTTGCACTTACAACACAAACAAATACAAAGGTTCAAAGAAGATTTAATGCAGTGTAATAACCGACTACTATATGCTAGCTTAATTACTTCATCCTAAGTATATGAGATCGAAATTGACATATGAACATAAAGAAAAGGCAAGGAAATTGCTTTCTGATATTAATCCCAATTTTGTGCCATATATAATATCCTTTGAAGCAAAATCGACTCCTGTCCCAGAAACACATTTCTCGAAGGAAGACCTAGAAAATATCTTGACTTCTGTGTGGTGGTCGTCTTTAAAAACGAATACTGGTGAAAATGAGGATTTTTCAAATTTTGCATCCTCAATAATGACATTCCCAGCAAGTAATGACAGTCTTGAAAGAATATTTTCAAACTTTTCTTTTATTCAGAACAAATTAAGAAACAGTCTGAGTTCAGAAAGATTAGCAAAATTTGTCCTGTGCTATGGAATGTTCTGTTGAAAAAGTAATAATAGGATATTTGAGCGGCAATTTTGTTCTTTCAATATTGTAAAATAATTGTACAAGATAGTTCATTAAATTTTTTTTCTCTTATTTATTGTACTTCAATTATTTACTTAATATGTTTTCACAAGAATCATAATCTTTAAGTTATTGTATTGCATTATTTATTTAAAAATACTCTGAAAAACACATTTGTTAAAATATCACAGAATTTTTTGTAAATTTCTTTTTTTACGTTTAAATAGAAATTCAACTCTAAACAACAATATTAATAGTTAAACTTGTACAGCATCAGACTACCATTATAAAAATTTCTGTTTTTCAAGTGAAAGAAAATTAGTATTATATAAACAAAGTATATTTATATGATCATTTTGAAACTTTTTTGCAACTTTGAATAACATTCATAATCTTTCATTTTAAATTTTAACTTAATTGTTTACATATCAAATACATATGTGATTGTGTGAATTATGAATCATTGCACATTAAAGTTCTTATTAATATTATTTCATAGTTTCTGTCAATTTTTGCCACTGACTGGCAGAAACTAGTTTCTGAAATGCCGGTTTTAACCGGTTACAACCGCTACCACTCTGGCAGAAACTTGCCAACCCTGGTACATTACCAGAGTTCATTCTAAGCATTTTTTTCACAGAGTTCATCTAGTATGGGTCAAAACTGGGAATTTTCATTAGCGGCCACTGGTCGGTAGGACAATTTTTTAAGTGGCCACTTTCTTTAAACTAGTGGCCACTTTTTAAATTAAAAATACTAAACAGTAAAATTTCTATAAGTATTAATCTAAAACTGAATAGCCCAAATAAATATGTTAATATAAATATATTGGAACCAAAAAAAGTAGAATCGTTGATGAAATCCAAGAAATTTTTATTTTCTCCTTGTAAAAAAGTGGCTTGAAGGTGGCCGCTGATAGACAATTTTTCACTAGCCACTTTTTCTCATTTACTGGCCCTGTGGCCGGTGGCTAGTACTAATTTTGACCTTTATCATCTAGGCGTTTTTTTCTCAGAGCGGGCCGCCCTGCCTGCACTTCTTTACAAAATTTGACGCCTCGATGCCCCCACTGTCCGAAATCATTGCCCCGCGAGCCCTATCACTCGGAAAATCGACCAAGGGAAAAATAGCATCCTTTAAGTTAATTTCATCGCTTATTTCAAGTAAACTCTAAACTATTTGTAAACATTATACAGTAGAAGATCTTTATAACGCAATTCTATATAACGCAATTCTCTATATAACGCACAACTTCTCAGATGTAAACAATGAATTTTGCAGTTAAAAAGCACCTGCATTTTCACATTGTAAAAATATTGCTACTCTCTAGAGAACTAAATTTGATACATTAGTTCAACTTTATCTCCTAATTCAAGACTTTTTTAATGAAAAAATGCTATTAGTACAATAAACATTTTTGAAAATGTCTAATATAAGGGATAGTTGTGTCAGTTATATTTGGATCATGTTTATAAAGTAAATTTAACAATGTCTGATCTATATTATGCAAAAATTTATAATTTGAATAACTCTTGGTAACAAGGAATGCAGTATAAAGATATTCTAATGTATTTTGATATGTTTCAGACATATTTGGCCATATTTACAAGGTAAATTTAATGATGTGATCCATATAACGCAAAATTCTGTATAACGCACAACCTTGCGTTTTTAGGTTTGCGTTATAAAGATCTTCTACTGTATAACGTCCTAGCCCCATTTTGCTCTTAATGTATTCCTTTTCACTCCCCCCCCCCCCCCCCAAACATCCTCATACAGACACCAATTATTTTCAGTAAAATTCCATCACCGACGCAGTGGACTTAAACAATATTTTCTTCTTCCTGGCTGGTTTGATTGCCAGATTATAAAATATGCAAGGTACATATTCATAAAAAAATAAATAAATAAAATAAAATATTGAAATTTTATTAATCACATAAAATAACTTGAAAGCCGCTATTTTTAATAGTTTTGGTGTTATTACATTTTGGTAAGTATAATTTAAAAATTAAATTTGATTATTTAGGTTTGCAGTTAAGTCAAAATATTTTACGCACTATAAACATTACTGAAATTGCATTTTTAGCAATGTCTACATGGGGTGTCCATTACTGGAAAATGACTAATTAACCATCCCAGTAATGGACACCCCCCTCTTAAAACCTTAAAAATAAATGAAATTTTGTAAATGTCCATTAGTATATAAAATTCTAAGTTTTCTATTGCTACTCAAACAAAAACATTCAAATTTTGCAAGAAAATAAATAATATATAAATTAATTAAATAACGAAGCCAGCTCTTAGCCTCTTCATTAAGATTTTCACAGAAAAACAGCGAAACTTTGAAACATTATTTTCTGCTTCCTGATTAGTTTGATTAAAAGTGTCAACAATAACCCAGTTTTATAAAACATGCAAGGGGGAATTATTAAAAAAATAATTAAAGCTAAATATTTATTAGTTATTTTTTTATGAACTAAAAACATTAAGGAGTGTCCATTACTGGCACATCTACCCTATATCAAAATTCTAATTATTTGTAAATTATCAGCTCAGAAAAATGGCTAAAAATATTGAAAGTACTATTAAATGCATTTTTCAAAGTAATTTATACCTGTATTACTGTTATATATTCAATTTGTTATACAAAAATTTAACAATCAAATTTATGTTCTTAAAAAAAGGCTTGAAAGCTAAAGTGGCCACTATTTACTGACGGACAATAAGTTACGTAGATTTTAGACCGGAGACGGCAGCACAGACAATCACCTCATTGAGTTGGGGGCTGAAACTCCAGGATTAGACAGAACTCGATTAGCATGTTAAAATGCAACTGGCCTGCCAAGTCATATCTTGGTGGAAAACACATGCAAACCCAATTTTAGTAGTTGACTTGTAGGTTTATCATTGTCTTTTCCTGCACCCAAAGGTATGAAAACATGAAGGACTGGGTGTAGGTAACACAAAGCTAAACCTACCGCACCGCTTGGGACCAGGGGTTGTGTAGATTTTAGAATTTTGCGGATTCTTAGAATTTTGCGGAATTGCTTTGTTTACATTTTTTAAACAGTAATTTGAATGTAATAATGCAATAAAATTATAATGAATGCTTGCAAAATAGTACTGTATTAATATAGTTAAGTAAAATGTTTCCTTATTCACCTTTTGACAAAAAAAAAAAAAGTAATATTAATAAAAGTTATAGGTAATATTTATGAAACTAGTAAATCTGCAGGTCAGCGGCCTTAAACATCAGTTCTACAATTTTATTTTGAAATTATTTTATTTAGTATTTAAAATATTCAACTCACAATATCATTTCTTTCATATTTGTAATATTAATTATTATAAATGATATATCAAGTAGTATCTGGAAGATTAATTGTTAAAAATAGTGAAACAAAACTAAACACTAATATTCCAAAACTTTTTTTTATTATTACCTTTTAAATAAGCCACTGTTTCAATAATTTGATAGCTGTAATTGCCTGATATTTAGTACAGTACTCTCTGTAAGGCGGACTCTGTGTAAGACGGTAATCTGTCTAACTCGGAAAGATTTTAAAGTCCCTGCGAATCCATATACATTGAGTAAAATTTGTCTAAGGCGGAATATTGTCTACTACGGAAAATTTCCTCTGTCCCGATCGATTCCGCCTTAGACAGAGTTTACTGTATTTTAAACTATCAATCTAAAATAATTAAAACATCGACCTTCTGTTAATATTACAATAATTGATGCAAACAGTATGATTATCACAAATATTTTATTAATTACTGGTATCCTAATGGTTAAATTTATTTGAAAATAACTATTTTGTTTCATTAGTATGTATTCATTAAATTATGGTTTGAAATACAGTCATAAAAACAATTATATTTATTACTTTTCATCCCTTTAAGACCCGATGTATTTGTAAACAAAGATAGTCATGCCTGTAGAAAGTAAAATATGGACTGCAACCGCTACCTGTTGATAAAAAATGAAACTTTACTCTATCTGCAAACCAGAACAATCGTTCGATTCAAGTTTTTATTACAAATGACTGAGAAGCAAAAATTTAAATGAATGTCTAACCCAAAGAACGTATATTAAGCACGACCCGCACGATCGTGCGAGTTGGGTGTCCATTACTAGGCAGGGTGTATGACAAATAAACGCTGTTTGTTTAGCAAAACAGTCTAATCCATATTATATTAAAAAATAATTAAAATATAAATATAATATGCATGATATTAATAATAAAACAGACTTACTCAGAATACTTGATCCTTCCTTAAAAAATAAACAGGCAATTAACAGACTCCATTGAAGTTGAACTTGAAATTCTCTTCCTTCTTTCCTCTTCTTTCCCGACGGGGACTGCTTTTGCGTGACGTAGTGCGGTGACGTTTGATTTCTAACAGCCAATGACGTGCTCACGGTGAAGTCCTGGTTTTCAAATTACGGGAGATGGACTTCTTTTTCTAAGTGAATGGCGCTGGCATTTTAATTACTTGTCCCCTCTGTGAATTTTACAGCAAATTGTTAAAAATAAGGGCACTGGACTTTTTTCTTAAAAAAGGGATTTGACCTTATAATTTTACAGTCAACTCCCCGAATTTTACTGAAATTTCTAACAGTGTACGCTATTTAAAATGTATTGAATGAAACTGATATAAATCACTGAATTTCACTACGATCACGTTAGGACAGGGCATTAATAGCATTTTTTATTCATTTACAGGGACACACAAAAGAAATCCGTTACAATACTAAAAGGAATCCGTAACAATACTAAAAAAAATCTGTTAAAATACTGTCTTTGAGTAATAATTGCTGGAGTGTACGGTTTAAAATTCGGTATGCGCTTTGGCTTTTAAATCTAATTATTTTTTTTTGCATGTTACTCAATATATATAAATTCTATACCTCATATACAGTGCTGCTCAAAAGTATTCACATACCATTCTTATTATTAGAGGAAATTGCTGAAGGGGAATTTTCAACTGAAGTACAGTGGAACCCGGTTAAAGCGCGTTTCAAGGGAGTGGACAAAAGTCGCGTATTAAGCGGGATGGTGATTTGTATATTGTTGCAGGAACTGGGCTTATTTACATTTCTAATTGTCTGAATGAACTTTAGAGCTTTCATTTATATGTTTACGGTCGAAAATTGTGCCTTTTACATATATTTAGATTAAAATTTAATTGTATTAAAATTTAACTCATTGTTTATTTTTAAAGAACCGACTGGAATAAAAACGGAAAATGAATGTGGATTCCACCATGGTTTTATTGTCGATTTGTACGTTGAAACCGAAAATGAAACACCAAAAATAATTTTCCTACTAGACTAATTTTTTTTTAACAGAAATAATAAAAAAAACGTTAAATCTTTGAAGTACAACCCAGTTTTTTAAAATCATATTTAGTTATTATATTAATGAGTTCTACCATTATAATCAGCCCTTCTTTTTAATATAAGAGAAAACTGTTTTTATTAACCTTTGTGTACATGATATTGTTGGCATTATAAAAAGCAAAGAAAACATAAAAGATTTATCCAACCGCAGTCGTATTGTTTAACCTTTACGAGTTTCATTTTTTGTGGCCTTTAATATGAATTATAAAACATAGTAGTGATATAACGTACATTGAAATCCTCACTAACAACAGGTATGATTATCTCTAATTATATTAATTTTTATGACGTATCTGAGTAGCCCGAATTCATTTATATCACTCTTACTACAGTAAAAACATACACGAAGCAAGAGGCAAAGAATGTTACGAGGCGTGATCAAAGAAGAATTGCAGTTATACTAATTTAGGGAGGTTTGTTTTATTCAAATGCCTACCACCATTTCTGATTAGTAATTTTCGCGGTAATTAATCTGTTATTAAATAAAGTAAATAATACTATTCGGAAACAGTATTTTTTATCTGAATAAAAATAATACGCACAATTGGCAATACTTGAGGAGAGAGAAGGAATCCGCATCTTGATCAATGAATACGCGTCTTAAGCGTGATTTGTTTTCTCAAAGGAGCAAAAATTTATCGCGTATTAAGCGGGATAGCGCAATAACCGTTCGCGTATTAAACGAGATATTTTTACATTAGCCTTATGAGCGATATTCAAGGGACCGGAAAAAATCCGCGTATTAAGCGGGATCGCGTATTAACCGTGAGCGTCTTAACCGGGTTCGACTGTATATGTATTTCTTAAGTGAACTTAATTTTGGTATGCAGTTAGTAGATACAAATCTATATATCCTATACAGGGCTGCTGAAAAAATTCGGATAATTTTCCGATTGTAGATGGGAACAGCTGAAATTGGGTTTTCAAATGTATAATGCGTTTCCATATGGTTGAATTAGGGTAATATTTTAATTTTTTTAACTGTGCAATTTTTTTACATTATTCTGAATGTGTTGGAAAGTATTTCATAATCTATGCTTGACGCATGATTTTTTTTTCTTTCATGTTTATCTTGTTTTTTGTTTAGAGTCTTTTCCAGAATCACTGTAAAACAGAACTCATATATTTCTGGCCATAATTGAGGGGCTCCCAACCATAGAAGACCAAGTCCATTTTGAAGAAAAATGATATAGTCCATTTAAAAGGTGCATAAAATCTGTTTTATCCACTACCACAGTGAACCAAGTCTGTAAACAAATGACATATATGAGAAAGTATGTGAAAACAGACTTGGTTCACTGTGGGAGTTGATAAAACAAATTTTATGCACCCCCTAAATGGACTATCTCATTTTTTTTTTTTTTTTTCAAAATGGACTTGGTCTACTATGGTTGTGAACCCCCCAATTGTACAATGGTATTAAAAAAAAAAAAATTCCCTGTCGGCTCGGCCTACAGGCGCAGGTAGATTTCGAAGTTAAGCACTAATTTCACCAATAAAAACTAAATGAAGACTAGAAATAAACTCAGTTTAACAATTTTATCTGGCCGCTTTTGACGAGATTTTAATTTCATTTTTCTGTAAAAGCTGGTTTTTATTGCATTAAAATATCTCAATTCGTTGATTTTCTGTAAGCAAATAAAACTCTATTGGTTTACAATGGAAGTCTATGGGAATTTGACGAAATATTAGAGATATCGACAAGTTGGCGTCACTTTTGGCGACTTTTGGTCTCCAAATTTGGCGATATATCGCCAAGTGTATGGAGTTATATGTATGGAGATACGATAGCGTAATTATATATATAGATTTTTATTTTTCACGTAGAAATCTTGCAATAGAAAAGTAATTGTTGTGGTAAGAATTTTATTGTGAGTTTTTTTTATTGTTGGCAACTGCTGTAACGATTTTTTTTTTTTTTCCAGTCAATTTTCTGTAAGAGCTGGTTTTATCAGAATCATGTTAAGGTGGTATTCAAAAATTTTAACCATCTCCCATTTCTACTGCCTTGGGCCGATTTTTCTCATTTACAATCCCCGCCGAGATATTAACCATCTCAATGTGTTTGGCGAGTTTGAAGGCGATCCGTGCATAATTGTGGCTTTTATCGTGCGTACAAAATTTAGTACATACATACATACATATATATATATTATATATATATATGTATATATACATATAAACGTTTTAGGTGGGTTGATTTCGGGTTCCTGGGGTCATATAATAAAAAGTTACGAAGGAATTTTTCAAAAGTCGCACCATAGTAACGACTGCAATAGGTAGTACAGTCGAACCTCTATTTAACGAAGCCGCTAAATCCCGGAAAAAAGTTCATTATATGGAAAATTCGTTAAATAGAGATTCACCTTTTAAAATACTTTAAACTACATAAAACAGATTTTAAATTCATAAACACTAAATATTTTTACTAAAAGTAATTAGTCACATGTTTTTTAATAAATTATATCGATTTGTTTTATTTATTTTACCCACCAATATCCATCATCAATTCATTTTTTCTATGTATTTAAATCTTTGAAATCTGCAAGGAAAACAAAACATTGTTCCGGAATACGTTGTATTTTCTGTTTAAAGTAAATAGTTTTACATTAAAATTAACGAATTTTAATGACCTTATAGTATTTATTATTATTATAACAAATAATTTTAAACATACATTAACATATGCATTCTTAAATTTAGTTTCTGAAAAACTATGTTAATTTTTTCTGAGTTTTTTCTTTTAAAAGTGCTTTCTCTCATAATACGTCTCGCATCTTTACAATGCACCAAAAACACCTTCATGCGTATTTTCTTCTAACTATAATCCGCGTCGGATTGTTTCCTATGATTTTAGCATTTCATCATACGAAGTTTTGTTAATTCCTGCATCATGATCATTTCCATCATAATCATATTCGTCTCATCGCAATTCATTGCTGTATTGTTTTTATTTTTCACATTGCCGAAAATATCCAATTCGGATAGTGTTTCCGAAGTCTCAATTTCAGAATTAAGTGAAATAGAATCATCAATCAGCACATCATGGTTTATTTCTTCTTTTTTTCTCATTTGTATCCACATTTTTTTTAGTTACTCTAAGGGATTATCGTCTTCGTCCTCCGTACTTAAAAAAACAGCATTCATGGTCAATGATCATCATAAAATGTGTTTAAAGAAAGAATAAGTTTGAAATGTCCAGAAATATTTTGAGAAATCAGGAGAAAAAAAAATTTAGATCACAAGAAAAAGTTCGTTAAATAGAGAATGCATTTGGCTTTTTGGAGGTTATTTTACGAAGAAATTCGCAAAATGTTCTTAGTTCCAAGGAAAAGTTTGCAAAATAGAGGTTCGTTAAATAGAGGTCCGACTGTATTTCTTACGAAATCTACTTAAAAAAAATTTTTTTTCGACTTTTGCAGATTTTTTCCAGTGGTTGGGTATAAGTAACTGATTTGTTAAAGTGCTATTACACGAGGGGTCAAAATCGCTTCAAATTCCAAGCGTCTCCATGTTATCCTATGGCTCCATGGGAGTCGCTTCGAAAGCAAGCGACTTTCTTTTGTCGGAGCGTCTTTGACGCCTGAAACGAAGCGAGTCGCCCGTAACAGCCAATCAAATGCTTGGAAATCTGACGATGGGAAGGCCTTTTCTCGGACAGCCAATAAAATGCTTGGAAAATACGTAAGTTTCAGGCGGAAAATACGTATTATTTTCAGAAAATCTGACGAGTCGCAGGCGATTTTTGTCGCTTGCAATTTTTACGTGTAATAACACTATTATTTTGAAGAGATTTTCAATGTTATGAAAATCCGGAAACATTGTCTTGAGAGAGTATTTAAGATTAATCCTTATTTCTATGTAAGAAGATATTTAAATTAGAAAGTTAATTCTGAGATTTTTAAATATTAGTAACACTTTTCTATGGCGTGCTTTCGGTATCGGGCTCGGATTTTAAATTGTCGGTTTCGGGCTCCGGAAAAGAGCCCCAACACATCTCTAGTATACATGTTATTGAATACTGTTGTATGTTTGGTACAAATGCAATTGAATATCTACCTGTCGTTAAGTTTAAAACAAATGTTTTTTATGGCCATTCATTACTACCAAAATAAGTGATCATTAATTTGATCATAGTATATTCTGAATCTGATAAAATTGAAAATAATTTTATGTGGACTTTCTTGATATTAATATCAGAGTAACTGCAAAGACAACATAATGGAGTTATGCTCAAAGCATCTTAGATATTATTACTTAGAGATCGATCGACAATTCGGATTCCTTTTTCTTCGGCCCAAAATCCGAGTTTCGCCGAAAATACTACCAAACATTCGGCCGGACAGAAACTATCTGTATACCTAAAACATTTTTTAATGAAATGAAATTTGTGCAATTAGAAAATCATTCTATGTCGTAGATTAATTAATTACATTTTATTTTATGTGAAAAAAAAAGTTTTGGTCAGCGGCTCAGAGAGCCAACTTGGGCCACACGTATAATTACACGTATAATTCTTTATATTCATTTATATATTAATTAATTAAACAAAAGTTTTGGACATTTTCATTTTCGGCCGAAAATAAGAAGATTACCAAAATTCGGGTTTGATCTTCAAAACCTGTTTCGATCGATCCTTTAGTTATTAAAAAGATATGGCCAAATTTATTTAATTTTCACTATTTAACTGAAGTTATAACATGCTAAAAGTTTTATATGTTTATTAAAAGGTATTTATAAGTCTTTAAATGTACTATTTTCACTTTTAACTTTTAACATGTTATAACTTTAGTTTAATCATAAGTGATTTTCTTATTTAATTTCACTATATATTTTAAGATTGTGGATTGAAAATTGAATATTATTGTGAGTGAAACTGGTAAAAAACAATACTTTCAGTATGTTTATATATTATATAATTTATTATTCTACCGAATAATGTTACTCATTCCAAATTTCCTTGTATTGGCTTCTATAGATACATCTATAATATTATTTCCTAAGAAAAAGTCTGTGGCTACGACATTCGCACACTGCCACCATCGTTCCCTGAACCACTTCGTAACGTAAACATTGACGTCCTGCGCCAAGTTCCTAAGTCCTCCATATTTATCCCTCAAAACACCCAAAGAGGTTGGCGTTAGCTCTGCCATTGCAGACCAGATACCTCTATGTCTAAAATGGCACATGTTTCTTTCGAAGAATTCTTCTAATTCTGGTCTAGTCTCTTTATTACCCCACAGGTGAAATGCTCCAGGATAAAAAAGATTACTTTCCATGTTGTGTTTTGAGGCATAGCCGACCATCAGACGCTTGTTGCTATTCCAGATGTTGTTCATCGTTACTGTGTATTCGAAAGAAGTTGGCATCATGTAATGTCCGACAATTCCAATTATAAGGTTCATCAGCTCTTTATGCCTATCTTCTACCCAACTATCTATCAAACCCATGTAAAATAAGTGGAAATCCATTATAACAATCTCATTTGTGTTGTCAAGGAAGCGCTTCACTTGCGTCAAAACATCTCTTACGGAATTGTTCGTTCTTAAGATGCCGTGACTGATCCAGAATTTCTCCTTGCTGCCAGCAACGTGCTGGAAAATAACACGTAAATCAAGAAATCTGTTCCCATAAACAAGCTGGTTGAATATGTCTTCATCTTGGCAGATCTGGTATCGGATTTTCGGAGTGTTTCTTTCGGGGCGATATGGTTCGTAGCTGCCAGCATTGTGCGTTCCGGGTATCATGATGTCTTTGAGAGTGCGGTTACCAATAATGTCACGCATCTCCTGCATCCAGCGAGGCCTGGCTCGTATACAAGATTTGGCAACCAGTCGATTCAAATTGATATAACCTGGAATAGATGGAGAACACGTCAATTAACTTATCTACAACAAATTATGTATAGCATTTAAATAACTGTGTACAAAACCTTTTGTCTAATAACTAGTATAAACGCCAGCCCTAGGACGGTGGATGGAAATTTTAAATAATTGATAAAAACATTATTATTCCGTAATCGAGCTACGTATTTGGTTTAAAAATCATAAAAGTCAGCAAATTGAAATACAGTCTTCAAGCACTTTACCTTTGAAAGTACATTCTCTCTACTCAACGGTGTAAAATTTAAAAGGTACTACTTGATTATCCCGTCGACCAAAAAAATATCACCAGACTATAAGATTAAATGCCAATAATGGATGATCGTAGATGTTACATTCAATGACATTAAACGCGATACACGTGTTTGTTACGTCATCGACTTTTTATCTGTATTTTAGATAGCTTTCTTTCAAAAAGCTACCTATTGCAGCCGTTCGGAGGAAACGATTCCGAAAAATTTTGGTATATTTTCACCGATCATGACCCCTAGACCCCGAAACCACCCTCCGTTCAAAATTGATTTATATATATATATATATTTATATATATCCACACATATATATATATATATATATATATATATGATCTTTGTCATACTGTAACTCTCGTATTTATGAACCGATTTGGATAAAATTTCGTGTGTTCATAGTAGATACCAATGTCTCGACCGAGTTCGTTCGCCAGCTTCATCCGCCATCTTGTTTCAAAATGGCGGCTATTTAAAAAAATTTTAAAAATTTAAAATTTAAAATGAGACACAAAAAAATTAGAAATTGAAAAAGATTTTTTTCTTATGCGTTTGGGCTTGATACGAAGTTTCTGGAGCATTTTTCGTTTCGTCTATATCTTAAAAAATGGCTGAGTTATAGCACTTTGAATTTCTAGCATGGCTGACATTTTGAAAGGATCTGATTTTTGTCACACTATATTTGTACATTGTATATGGTGTGTATAAATGCTGTAATTCGTATACAGGGCTACACAAAAGAATTCGAAATGGTTACTGGGTATGATTGCAAATTGCTTAAAGGTGTTTTTTAAATGAGTTATGCATTTTTACCCTGAACTACATCAAGCAGGACGGTCGTTCTGCCAAGCCAAGCTATAAAAAAATGCTAACCCCGCACAATTAAACAAACGCCAAGAGCCAAAAGCCAGAACCACGTAACTGCTTATTATACTGAAGACAACTTCTCCATGTTAAATCGACCAAAAGTGGCATTTTAAAATTTCAGATATTTAAGAAAGTAAGCATCGCAGAGAAATAAAACGAAGACCAGAAGAATCTAAAGAAGAAAAGCTTCAATTTGAAACCAAACTCATCTTTATAAAATAATTATAAACAGAGATACAAGATTTTTAAAGAAACGTCGAGATACTGAAAATGATCACAAAAATCTTCGTCAAACATATATCAATTCAATTAAGCTAGAGACTTAAATAATCGACAGAAAAAAGTATGGAATGCATTTTCGGCTGGTAATTACTCAATCTAAGTGCTTTTGTAAAATTTAGTTTAAAAAAAGTCCTTCCGGCCAGTGCCGGGAGGAAGAGGTAGCTTTCAAATTCCTTATTTGAAAAAAGCCAACTTATATTATTCAAACACACGAAGCTCAATTTTGTGGAAACAGAATATAGGAGATTCAATAGTAATTTTTATCAATACTAAATTATTATGAATGAGAATTTCGCGATATTAGTCAGCTTTACCCAAGCTGCTTTGATTTAAAGTAACTTATTTTTGGCTGAGATGTTGATATATACTATCCACATGCCTTCTTACATGGAAATAGGCGAATACGTGTGTTATCGCGTGACAAATACCAGATCGTTTCAAAATGTTAGCCATACTAGAAATTCAAAGTCCTATAATTCGACCATTTTTTAAGATATAAACAAAAGAACAAATTTTCAGAAACAAAATCTGCTCCGGAATCTTTGTATCAAGGCCAAACACATAAAAAAATCTTTTTCATTTTCCAATTTTTTAATACCGCATTTTAAATTTTAAATTTAATTTTTTTAAATGGCAACCCTTTTAAAACAAGATGGCGAATGAAGTTGGCCAACGAACTCGGTCGAGACATTGGTATGTACTATGTACAAACCAAGTAACATCCAAATCGGTTCATAAATACGCTTGTTATCGCGTGACAAAAATCAGGTCGTTTTAAAATGTCAGCCACAATAGAAATTCAAAATGCTATAACTCAGACATTTTTTTAGATATAGACGAAACAAAAACTGTTCCGGAATCTTTCTATTAAGGTCAAACACACACACAAAAAATCTTTTTCATTTTCCAATTTTTTGGTATCTCATTTTAAATTTTAAATTTAAAAAATTTTTTTAAATGGCCGCCATTTTGAAACAAGATGGCGGATGAAGCTGGCCAATGAACTCGGTCGAGATATTTGTATGTACTATGTACACACCAAGGTACATCCAAATCGGTTCATAAATACGCCTGTTATCACGTGACAAATATCAGGACGTTTCAAAATGTCAGCCATGCTAGAAATTCAAAGTGCTATAACTCAGCCATTTTAGGTAGCTTTCTTTACAAAAAAGCTACCTATTGCAGCCGTTCGGAGGAAAGCGATTTCAAAAAATTTTGGTATATTTTCATCGATCATGACCCCCAGACCCCGAAACCACCCTCCGTTCAAAATTGATATATATATATATATATATATATATATCTGACCTATGTCACACTGTAACTCCCGTAATTATGAACCGATTTCGATGTAATTCGGTGTGTACATAGTACATACCAATGTCTCGACCGAGTTCGTTGGCCAGCTTCATCCGCCGTTTTGTTTCAAAATGGCGGCCATTTAAAAATTTAAAAAAAATTTAAAACTTGAAATGTGGTACCAAAAAATTAAAAATGGAAAAATATTTTTTTCTTATGTATTTGACCTTTATACAAAGATTCCGGAGCAGTTTTTGTTTCGTCTATATCTTAAAAAATGGCTGAGTTATAGCATTTTGAATTTCTAGCGTGGCTGACATTTTGAAACGTCCTGAATTTTGTCACGCGATAAAAGGCGTATTTATGAACCGATTTGGATATAATTCAGTGTGTACATAGTACATACCAATCTCTCGACCGAGTTCGTTGGTCAGCTTCATCCGCCGTTTTGTTTCAAAATGGCGGCCATTTAAAATTTTTAAAAAATTTTAAAACTTGAAATGTGGTACCAAAAAATTAAAAATGGAAAAATATTTTTTTCTTATGTATTTGACCTTTATACAAAGATTCCGGAGCAGTTTTTGTTTCGTCTATATCTTAAAAAATGGCTGAGTTATAGCATTTTGAATTTCTAGTGTGGCTGACATTTTGAAACGTCCTGAATTTTGTCACGCGATAAAAGGCGTATTTATGAACCGATTTGGATGTAATTCAGTGTGTACATAGTACATACCAATCTCTCGACCGAGTTCGTTGGCCAGCTTCATCCGCCGTTTTGTTTCAAAATGGCGGCCATTTAAAATTTTTAAAAAAATTTAAAACTTGAAATGTGGTACCAAAAAATTAAAAATGGAAAAATATTTTTTTCTTATGTATTTGACCTTTATACAAAGATTCCGGAGCAGTTTTTGTTTCGTCTATATCTTAACAAATGGCTGAGTTATAGCATTTTGAATTTCTAGCGTGGCTGACATTTTGAAACGTCCTGAATTTTGTCACGCTTTAAAAGGCGTATTTATGAACCGATTTGGATGTAATTCAGTGTGTACATAGTACATACCAATCTCTCGATCGAGTTCGTTGGCCAACTTCATCCGCCATTTTGTTTCAAAATGGCGGCCATTTAAAATTTTTTTAAAAATTTAAAATTTGAAATGTGGCACCAAAAATTGAAAATGGAAAATATTTTTTCTTATGTATTTGACCTTTATACAAAGATTTCGGAGCAGTTTTTGTTTCGTCTATATCTTAAAAAATGGCTGAGTTATAGCATTTTGAATTTCTAGCGTGGCTGACATTTTAAAACGACCTGATTTTTGTCACGCGATAACAGGCGTAATTATGAACCTATTTGGATGTAACTTGGTCTGTACATAGTACATACCAATGTCTCGACCGAGTTCGTTGGCCAGCTTCATTCGCCATTTTGTTTCAAAAGGGTTGCCATTTAAAAAAAATTAAATTTAAAATTCAAAATGTGGTATTAAACAATTGGAAAATGAAAAAGATTTTTTTATGTGTTTGGCCTTGATACAAAGATTCCGGAGCAGTTTTTGTTTCTGAAAATTTGTTCTTTTGTTTATATCTTAAAAAATGGTTGATTTATAGCACTTTGAATTTCTAGCATGGCTAACATTTTAAACGATCTTGTATTTGTCACGCGATAACACACGTATTCGCCTATTTCGATGTAAGAAGGCATGTGGGTAGTATACATCAACACCTCGACCAAGTTCGCTGGCCAGATTCATCAGCCATCTTGTTTCAAAATGGCGACCATTAAATTAAAAAAAATATATATATTTAAAGTGAGGTGCAAAAAAATTAGAAATTGAAAAGGGTTTCTTTCTTAAGCATTTGACCTTGATATAAGGATTCAGGAGCATTTTTTGTTTGTCTTTACCTTAAAAAATGGCTCAGATATAGCAGTTTCAATTTCTATTGTGGGTGACATTTTGAAAAATCTGATTTTTTGCATGCGACAGCACTCGTATATATCAACCGATTTCCGATGTGAGTGAGCATGTGCACAGCAATTACTAAGGTCTCGACCAAGTTCACTGCTTAGCCTCATCCACCATGTTGTCTTAAAATGACAGGCACTTTAAGAAATTGCCGAATTTGGCAGCCAAATATATGTTACTTTAAAGAAAAGCAGCTTGGATAAAGCTGACTAATTTCGCGAAATTCTCATTCATTATATTGATAAAAATTAGTATTGAATCTCCTATATTCGGTTTCCACTAAATTGAGCTTCGTGTGTTAGAATGATATAATTTGGCTTTTTTTAAATAAGGATTATGAAAGCTACCACTTCCTCCCGGCACTGGCCGGAAGGACTTTTTTAAGATATAGACGAAACAAAACCTGCTCCCGAATCTTTGTATAAAGATCAAATACATAAGAAAAAAATATTTTTTCAATTTTCAATTTTTTGGTACCACATTTCAAATTTAAAGTTTTCTTAAAAATTTAAATGGCTGCCATTTTTAAACAAGATGGCGGATGAAGCTGGCCAACGAACTCGGTCGAGACATTGGTATGTACTATGTACAAACGAAGTTACATCCAAATCGGTTCATAAATACGCCTTTTATCGCGTGACAAAATTCAGGACGTTTCAAAATGTCAGCCACGCTAGAAATTCAAAATACTATAACTCAGCCATTTTTTAAGATATAGACGAAACAAAAACTGCTCCGGAATCTTTGTATAAAGGTCAAATACATAAGAAAAAAATATTTTTCCATTTTCAATTTTTTGGTACCGCATTTCAAATTTTAAATATTTTTTAAAATTTTAAATGGCCGCCATTTTGAAACAAGATGGCGGATGAAGCTGGCCAACGAACTCGGTCGAGACATTGGTATGTACTATGTACATACCGAATTACATCCAAATCGGTTCATAAATTCGAGAGTTACAGTATGACAAAGGTCAGATATATATATATATATATATGGATATATATATATATATATATATATATATATATCAACTTTTGAACGGAGGGTGGTTTCGGGGTCTGGGGGTCATGATCGATGAAAATATACCAAAATGTTTTGAAATCGCTTTCCTCCGAACGGCTGCAATAGGTAGCTTTTTGTAATGAAAGCTACCTAAAAATTCCCTGCCGGCTCGGGCCTACAGGCGGAGGTAGATTTCGAAGTTAAGTACTAAATTCACCAACAAAACTTAAATCAAGATTAGAGATAAACCCAGTTCCTTCACTAAGAATGAGCTCTAGGGAGCTAAACATTTTGTGAAAATTCTAATATACACGAATACACACACGCATGTATATGGAATAGGTTTAAAAAATAGCTAAAGCAAATTCATAGAACCTCAAAGTGTTAAAATAAAATAATATTTCCATAGTCGGGTTTTTAATCATGTTTTAATACGTTTCTTCAAACTTACACGACGTTGCATATTCACCTGCTGAGGTCCATTTTATTTCCAATATGACGCAATATATATATTTTTTAATTCGTCAAATTATTTATTTCATTTTGAGATTTCATGCGGAAATCTTGCTAGAAAACTTATGACGTAATATTCAATTTGTTTTCAGTTAGTAAAACTATTTATTTAATTTAATTTTTCACGTGAAATTCCTGCAATAGAAAGCAATTGTTGTGGTGAGAATTTTGTTGCTTTTTTTTTAATTGTTGGCAACTGCTATAACGAAAAATATTTATTTTTTCCTGCCATTGTTGTGTAAGAGCTGGTTTTATCAGAATCATGTTAAGACGGTATTCAAAATTTTGAAACCTCCCCATTTCCATTCCCTTGGGCCGATTATGCCCATTTTCAATCCCCGCCGAGATGTTAGCCATCTTAAAGTTGTTGGCGAGTTTGAAGACGATCCGTGCATAATTGCGCCTTTTATCGTGCGGACAAAATTTAGTACATACATACATATATATATATATATACATATATATAAACTTTTTAGGTGGGGTTGGTTTTGGGTTCCTGGGGTCCTATAATGAAAAGTTATGAAGGAATTTTTCAAAAGTCGCCCCATGGTAACGACTGCAATAGGTAGTATTTCTTCCGAAATCTACCTAAAAATGAAATTTCTATCCTTAATAAGCAAAAAACTGTTAGTTAATTATCAAATTATGGCAAACAGCGATAAACCCGCCAACGAGCGCGTACTATCCAAATTATAAAAACACAAATCCACTTCAACTTCAATTTTTTCAATCATTATTTTCCATCAAGATTGTTTTTTCGAATAAAACTGCATGAAAGTTACATTTTTAGAAAGATTTTTAAAATAAAAATAATTTTTTAGAGAAATGGTACCTTTTAAGAAGTATGCATTGAAAGTTATCGATATTTAAGGTTTCGTTCCTAATGTAAACAAAACTTTTGAAAACGAATTGAGCTGAAAGTGAAAAGGTTTTCAGGTACAAAAAAAAAAAAAAAAAAAAAAAAAAAAAAACATGGTAAACGATGAGACTAAACTTACAATTAGAAAACATCTTTGACGTCATTTTTGTGCGAGTTAATGAAATAAGGTTTTATCTTGGAATATTTCTAACAGTTTCCAACATAGTTCAACAGTGTTTATGACTTCGGTTTGACTGGCCGTCAGTCCGTTTTCCGCGCTCTTACTCTCGTAAATATACTCGGAAAGCCCTGCAATTTTTGCACGTTACTGAAGAAAAGATGTTTGTAGCAATTACAATTTATTTACAAGGATAGACAAAAGTATTCCATTATATTACGACCAATGGGAAAAAATCGTTTCAAGTGCATTTTAATGATGTTACACACATTCACACATAATGAAATTAATATACATTTATGAAGTGCACTAAAATAAGCATTCTGTAGAATATGTGATGCAAAGAATATTTATTATTCATTTACAGGGCTACATACAGGTAATACCTGTAAAAGAATTCCGTTAAATAATAGTGTAGGTCGAAAAATTGTTCCCGGTGTATTTTAATTATGTTAAACTTTTTCATGTATCGTAACACTGATATACATTGCTGAGGTTTACTACAACTTACTTCCTGTATAATATGAAATGCATATTATTAACAGGGACAAACAAAAGGTTTCGGATACTATAGTGTATCCGAAGTAATGTATATTGCTGATGAGCATTTTTAGTTATGATAGGCTTTTTTAACTTAAACTAAATTTTTGCATACTTTGTGACGTTTATAAATGCTATAGATCAGATACAGGACTACAAAAAAAAAAGAATTCGTAAGCGCTACTGATTATGAGCGTAAATTGCTTAAAGGTGGTTTTTAAATGAGTTATGTATTTTTACGCTGAATTAAATTTTGCATACTAAAAGATGTTTGTAGAATACAGATAAAATGATTTACAGGGTAAGACAAGGAATTAGATATATGGTCGTCAACGGATGATAATTTCTGGAAGTGTGATTTCACAAATTTTAAATTATTGTTGATCGTAATCATACCTACCATTCTCAATAGCCAGTCGCGTTCAAAACAATAATTTGATATGCTTTTATTACGTACATAACATCAGATTGACGAACTTTAGCTAAGATATTAGATTTTCTAATCTTCCTTAGTCGAGTCTATTGGAACGGTTCGTTTGAAAAAAAAATGATATTTCAACTATATAAATGAATGTAACTGTGAATATCGTTAAAGACTTTCATAGAAACACCTCATTGTACCAAATTGTATTAGCTAAATAGGCTTATTGGCTATGGACCCAAATACGGAAGATTATTAATTAGGTTTAAAAATATCCGTATTATCGAACGTATTTCAACAGATAAGCAAACGGAGACAAAGATGCCTCAGACGCACTGGGGTATTCTTTTAGTGCCAAAATGGCAATTTTATTCAATAGTAACCCAGAAATTTTGAAGAAATTATCCTTCATAAGACAATCCTGTAGAAGAGATTGCGTGTGTTTTACATTAAATTAAACTTTGTGCATTTTATAATAAAATAATTTGTGTGTGTTTCCAATAAAGGTTATTGGCGCGATCTTTTTCTGACGCCAATGTCATGTACGCAACAGGAACTCAATTGGCGGCAAAGTGTCGCTACTTTGCTTGATATGGTAAACCGGATGTTGTTGTTTATGCTGTTCATGCTTTTGCCAAATTGGCGTAGTAAAAAAAATCGCGCCAATATGTATATATAATACGTATATGTCATCTGTGCTAAAGTTTTGTGTATTTTAAAATAAAATTGTGTTTTTATACCAAATAAACAGTTTTATAATAATTAAAACTAACTTACTACTTTCGCCAGCTAGGTCTAACAGGCACCCGGAAACGTGGTTTTCTCGCCAAACTGGCTAAACTAAAAAAAAAGTATTGCGCCAACCACGTTGTGTTTGAGACAGCTGTGCTCAAACGAACATGAAGCATAAATGCCTACGTGAGTTAAGTGGTTTTCTCAAGAAAGATTAAATACATAACAACGAAAAAGCTATACAATGCTGACATGATCGGAAGAAGTTCTTGGTATTTTTATGTTAGCCAGTCTCGAAACTCGCCAATGGTATTTTTTACCTCGCCAGTAGCAGTTTTTATTTTTTGCGTGGTAAATTAAAAGCAATGCTTTGATAATGAAATTGGCATTTTTTTTTTCTTTTCTTTTTCTTTTTTTAAAAATTAAATAAGTGAAAGGCATGTATCTTAAATGTTTGTATTTTAAAGTTACACATTTTATATAAAATAAGTGAAAGAATTATAGTTTAAGTAAAATTAAGGCAATACGAATAAATGAGAAGAGAACAATAATTGGCGATTTATCACCCGCGTCCGCTAACATAAAAGTAACGAGTTCGTGTTTTCTCTATCAGAATCATACTATTTGCCGAAGAATTGAGATAGTTGCCGAAACGTCAGTGAAGGCTTACTGTGGAGACACGAAAAGTTTTGGTTTCCGTTAGTCTGTCTGTCTGTTCCGCGATAACTGCCGTAAAAAGCACCCGATTATCTTAAAATTAAGGATGCATGTTGGTGAAATCCCCGGATTTAGCTGTATAGTTTTTGGTTAAATTTGGTTCATTCGTTCGGAATATATAGAACATTTTATTTTGCGACTTAATGCTTTCCTATAGCAATTCAGACGATTTTTCCATTTTTATTTGTTGAAAAGAAATGGATCATATGATTAAAGGATTTAAATGCTAAATTAAGGATGATGAAATTTCCTAATTAGAACCATACATTATTCATATTAGTTTGAATTTTTGTGCATACATTTGTCAGAGTTTTTAAATTGGGTGAACTTTTATGGAGGGATTTTATATATGTGTTTCAATAATATAAAATATTTTTTTTAATATAAATTTTCTTTTTAAGCACATATTTAATTGTTTTTATTATCTTTTAATTGTTACCTAGCAGCGAACTACACCTAAAAATATCGTAAATGTGAAAGTATGTGTAATTGTTTGAAGTTAAATCAAAGTCAAAAGGGACGAATTAATGCCTTTGTGTCTTTACATATAGATGGAATTTACCACAAAAATAAAGAAAGGCTATGTTCTATTTATTTTGTTCAAATATTTTTCTTTTAAATTAAAAAGTTCATTATTTTCATAAGGAATAAATCGACATTTTGCTATGAAATTTAACAATCATTTTTTTTTTTGCCGTTGCCACGAAAATTCAATCCCGGAATAAAAATTTTTCCTAAACAGTTAATTTTGATTTGAAAGATATTTATGTGCGAGAGGAAAATGAAATAAAAAATAGACATGAATACGCCTTCATATTAGAGATAAAGTGAAAATACGAAAAGAAGGTGAATTTGATCTCATATATAAAAAATAAAACGAATACGCTTTGAGGTTGAAATAAAAGGGGCTTGTGTTATGATATTAATTCTTATTATTAAAAAAAAATATTACTAATATCTCATGGTTTATCGTCTGCACACAGCTAACAGAAATGTTAATTCTTAATCGAAAATTCCAATGAGGAAAAAAAACTTTTGAAGAGCAAATATATAGTAAATATCAAAATTATGCACCGCAAAATTATCGCTGTCGAAAATGGCGTCATTGTATCGGGAAATAAATATTTTCATTCTTAAAAACCAAGCATTAACTAGATTGCCTGAAAAAATGTTTTTTGACGGGTGTTACTTTTTAATGCCGCCTCATTTCAGAAAATATGAATGAAAATTATTTTATTTTTAAAGGAAATTACATTTTCATTCATAAAACCTAAACGTTTAATATAATTGCGTCAATGTAAATCATTTTCTGTGTTACCAGTATTGAAAAATAAGGCTCGGAAGTGTAAAAAGAAATCTAAGATTTGCGCTAACCATTAGCGCAATCAATAAAAGGTTACGTATGTAAATTAATAACACCACGGGGGGTTCAGGGGGGTGGAGCCCCCCTGAAGAAATCTACTTTATTATTTAAAAATATACCAGAATTAACAGCTCATGAAAATTTCGAAATATCCTTCCATAACGTTTTTAATTTAATGCTTCTAATGTCTGAAAACTTCGTATTTTTTATTCTTATAAATAATTACATAATTTGAAAACTTTAAATTGTGATTTGCAGGAAACTGAATATTACCAAAGTGAGTCTAAAAAAAATTACTTGCAGAGCTGACGTTGAGGCTCCTGATCTGCAGATTTACTAGTTGCTGAAACGTCAGTGAAGGCTTACTGTGGAGACACAAAAAGTTTTGATTTCCGTTTGTCTGTCTGTTCCGCGATAACTGCCGCAAAAAGCATCCGATCGGCTTGAAATTAATCTGGCATGTTGATGAGGTACTCGGACTTAGCTGTATGGTTTTTGGTTAAATTTGGTTCATTCGTTCGGGAAATATAGAACATTTTATTTTGCTCTGTAATGCTTTTCAATGGCAAGTCAGACGATTTTCAAATTTTCATTTGTTGAAAGAAATGGCTCATATAAAAAATGGATTTAAATGGTAAATTTTGGATGCTGAAATTTTTAAATAAGAGTAGTAAATTATTCCTATTAGTTTGCTAGTCAAAACATTTGTCAGAGCTTTTAAATTAGGTGTATAACTTATGATGGAATTTTATACATGTGTTCGAATAATATAAAACATTTTATTTTATGAATTTACTTATATTTCATTTTTTTTCTTTTAACCGTTGCGTAGCAACTATATCTCATCTAAAGATATCATAAATGTGAAAGTATGTATGGTTTTTTAAGTCAAATCAAAGTTAAAAGGAATGAATTAATGAATGCCTTTGTACAGATATTTGCATATAGTAGATTGATTTAAACGCAGAAATGAAAATAGTATTATATACTATATAGAATAATATTTTTATTTATGTATTCAACTATTTTGATTATAAAGGAAAAAGTTCGTTATTTTCATACAGAATAAACTGACATTATTCTATTAAACTTTATTGTTGCCAAAAAAAAAAAAAAAAAAAAAAAAGGAATAACAATTTCTCCCAAAGAGTTCGTTTTAATTTGTAAGATTTTCACGTGCAAAGGGAAAATGCAGCAAATTACAAATAATAAAAAAGATAAATAGGACAGGAATGAATACATATAAACATTTCACACCAAATACCACCTAAAATAATTTTTGTAGTGGTATTTTACCACACTACGAAGAAAGATTCCTCGATTTACACAATTTTACTTGGCCTTCCTTTTCTCATTGGTTGCGATTTCATTTTCGCAATTGCATATATTAATTGGCCCAAAATTTTACATTTTTATGACTGAGGTATATGTAAGGCCATATAAATAAGAAATTCCGTATTGTTTCCTATAAAATGTGATAAAGTGTTGGTTAACTATATATGTTTCTATTAAGAGGAGCAGAGCTGCCAAGCCTCCGGCGTTCTGGATACCAGTATTTTAATACAAAAAATGTTACTTTATTTAATTGAAACATTTGCGCGATTTAAAAGAACATTTTCTGTAAGGTAATAGTGTTGTGCAAAAAGCCTGAGACTTGCCATGTCTGGTGGGGAGTGAAATGTTTTATTTAATGCATTTATCTCTATTTTAATGCTACGTGAACAACGTCCCGTGTAACAGCTTGTAGAGTGTAAAATAAATTATTAAAATAATCCCTATTACGAAAAATGAAACAAAATGCCCTAGCTAAGGGAAATAAAAGGTTAGTTAACCTTTCGTAATTTGACCTAAACACAGGTGTGCATCAAATTTCAACGGTGTTTGTAACATCACGATTTTAAATTAAATGTGGATACTATTAAAAGGCTATCACAAAAAATACTTAACGGCACCATATCACGTTTATCTATTTAGTCAATTGGAAGTGGACACGATGATGAATTATTAACAGTTAGGTTTAGAACTCCCCCTACTTTAGGGTGATTTTAGTAAGTTAATGCTATCGAGTACATTTTTAGATATTTAGATTAGATCTTAGATATAAATATTGCAGAATGGTAATCAAAATTATTTTTTGGAAACAAAAATTATAAAGGTATTAGATTTCTAAATTAGATGTCTCAGTTTACATTTCCAAAAGTTCTTTATCCATTAGATACAGGTGTTTGTGGTTAGCAGGCAAGTAAATACTGCTGTATGGATATTAGGATAATGTAAAACGCTTGAGCAAATTGTTGCTTATCCTTATAAATCGCAGTGTAAAAATGAATCTAAAATATAGGATAATCATTAACTCAATCAATAGAAAATTACAAATGCAAAATAAATTACACAACGGGGGGTTCAGGGGGGGGGCACCCCCCTGAAGAAATTTGCTTTATTATATAAAAATTACTAGAATAAGTAGCTCGTGAGAATTTCAGAATATCATTACATAACGTGTTTAATTTAACGCTTCTAATGTCTGAAACCATTGAAATATTTTTTTCTCCTTCTATAAATGTTTGTGTAATTTAAAAGTTTAAATTTTGTTTTTGTAGAAAGAAATATTAAGCAAAATTTGCTAAAAACAATAAGTTGCAGAGATGACGTTGAGGCTCTTGATCTGCAGATTTACTAGTTAATTAAATTATGAATAAAAGTAACATGATGCAATGCTTAGCATACATTTAACGGTGATCAAACTGCTAGCCAGAGGCGAAAATAATCTAATAAATTCGAAATTGAAAAGAGTACAAAAGAAAAGAATTTTCTAAACTTCAAATTTCTGTGATACTGTTCGGAATAGTAACCGACAATTTGGCACATGGTGATTATTTTAAATACTCGATAAAGATGATTTCTAGAAAAGTAGAAAGTAAAAGTTTGAAACGACAGAAAAGCGTTCTATGAACGTTCTAAATTATAATTTATTTGTATGTGTTAATACTAGAAATATGAGATTTGACGTGCTTTTTACTTACCAGGCGTAAATGATCTCACAGAAAAGTTCCTAAAAAATTCGAAATTTGAATGGATGTAGGCGTAAAAAACGTTCTAAAATTGCTATTTCTTTAATACCGTTCGGGATAGAGGTCTGAATTTCGGCATGCCGGTTTGTTTAAAAATGTAAATGCACGCTAAGAACTGTTAGTAAAAAATCGAAATGGTAAGAGGTGAACCGAGCGGAAAACATTTTAAGAACGGTTTGCATTATGATTTTAAAGAAATTGTATGAGCTAGGAACATGATATTTGACACGGATGTTATTTTCTAAGGCGTAAATGCTTTGCGTTTTCCAATAAATTAGGAATTTATAAGTGTACAAGAGCAAAAAAATTCTTGTATTTTCGAATCTGTGATATTGTTCGGGATAGAATCCTTAAATCTGGCATAGTGGTCACGTGTAAATGCTCATTAAAAACCGTTTCTAAATAAATCGAATTTTAAAAGGTTGAAATGAGTGGAAAGCTTTTTAAAAACGTTCTAAATTCCGGTTTGAATGGAATTGTTAGATCGTGAACTTGAAATTTAGCATGATTAATGCTTTTAAAACGCAAATGCTCGTCCTGAGCAATTTCTAAAAAATTCGAAATTCAAAAGGTTGCAAGAGCAAAAATCATTCATAAATTAAGATTTCTGTGAAACTGTTGAGGAGAGAAACATAAAATTTGATATGATGATTACTTTTAAGATGAAAGTGCTGCAAAAACCCATTTCTAAAACAATCGAAATTTAAAAAGGTAAAACGAGTAAAAAAGCTTTCTGAAAATGTTCTAAATTATGATGTTTTTGTAATTCTTAGTCCTAAGGAAATCGAAATTTGACATAGTTGTAAAATTTAAGATGTAAATATTCACCGTGAACAGTTCTTAAAAAAATTTAAATTTTTAACGGCGCAGGAGCAAAAAAGCTCTAAAAATGGGTTTATCTTGATATCGCTAAAGATTGAAACCTGAATTTTGGCAAGCTGTTACTTTTAAGATCTAAGCGCTCGTTAAGAACTGTTGAAAAAAAAAGTCTCTCTTTAAAGAGATTAAACGAGCAGAAAACGTTCTAAATACGTTCTAAATTACGATTTAAATAGAATTGTCAGAGCATGACCTTGAAAGTTAACATGGTTGCAACTTTTGAAACGTAAATGCTCTCAGAAATCATTTCCTAATATGTTCGAAGTTTAAAAGGGTTTAAAAAAAAAAAATTATCTAAAATTCCAATTTTTGTGATACCGTTCGGGGTAGAAGCCTGCATTTGGCGTACTAACTATCTAAAATATATAAAGTTTCATTAAGAACCGTTTCTAAAAATATCTGCACTGTTTTGTATGTCGCGTTTCATTCTCGGATTAGCAGTAGATATTTGCAAAGATAAAACAATTTTGCAAAAAATAAAATAAAAAGTTATGTTTAAACAAATAACTGACAAAATATCTAGCAATAAACAAATATCTAACTAAAAGACCAACTACAGGTCTATATGTTATTTCGACTCTATCATTTTTTTTTTACAAAATTTTCATTCTTCATAAATTTAAAATACCATGTATTTTGAAGAAGCCGGATATATGAGAAAAAAAGTTGTCTTTCATTGCTTTTAAATCCTTAATTACTCTAAGAAATGAATGATATGTAAACAAAATGTACACATATCGGGTTTCCTTTCTACTGATAACGGTTCTAATAAAACTCATACCATTTTTAAGTCGAGTGACTTCGTATATGCTGATAGAAATCCTTTTCTCCTGTACTAAATACATCATAACGTGTTTTTGAAAATTCAAATGTTTTAAAATTATGCATCATGGGCTTGGCGGCCATCTTTCCATATTTTACACAAATTTCTAAGCACCCAAGTTTGTAAAGTGTAATAACTTTGCATTAATAACAATTTAGAACTTCTGATTTTAACTACGGACAAATGAGATTTTTATTTCGAGGGAAAAAGTTCATCGTTACTGCTTTTAAATGATTAATTACCCTAAAAAAGTAATCATAAGAGGGATAGCGAAGATCTGTCACCATTGCCTTAACACACAAATTTCTACACACAATACCGTGAAGGAACGGCATAAAATGTGTGCTTTGGTAACAATGTCGAACTTTGGTTTTCCACTGCAAACAGCTGATAAAGTGAAAAAGACCAATATTTTGAGAAAAATATATTTTTATTGCCTTTAAATGATTAATTTCTTTATGAAATAAATCACAAGATGAATCCTTTAGATAAATCATTATTATTTTAAGACACAAAGTTCTCCGAATATAAGTCCGTAACGGAAAAGCTTAAAATGCCTGCTTAAGAAACAATTTTGAATTTCTGATTATAACTATGGATTAGGGTACATAGAAAGTTGTGTAAAATATGGAAAGATGGCCGCCAATTTAAACGCATAATTTTAAAACATTTGAATTTTCAGAAACACGTTATGATGTATTTAGTACAGGAGAAAAGGATTTCTATCAGCATATACGAAGTCACTCGACTTAAAAATGGTAAATTTTTCTGTGGAAAATGTTAAAAAAGTACCATAATATAAGCTTGGAAATTTGATATCACACCATTTTTTAGCCACAACTTTCATCTTTTTCTTTTTTTTTTAGCTTGGCTTTTTTTTTTTTTTTACTTTTGAAAAGTAGTTTTTTAGTAGATTTAGTTTACTAAGAAATGTTTGTAGAACATAGATAAATGATATACAGGGTCACGCAAAGAATTGGATTCATGGCCGTCTATAAATGATAATTTCTGGAAATTTGATTCCAGTAGTTTTAAGAGTGTTTTACTTTGAATTAAACTTTAGCTAAATAGTGGCGTATAATAAAGGTACTAGGTTAACTACAAGGTTGTACAAAAGTATAGAAGTATGTTTCCATCTGTTAGTATAAATTGCTGAAAGAGAAATTTCAACCTGTTATGTGTTTTCTTGCTAAACTAAATTTCCCCACTATACAGCATATATATCAACCTACAGATCAAATACAGGGCTGTTCAACAGAATTGGAAAACATATTTGCTGTGGACGGTAACTGCTGAAATCAGTTTTTAAATGTTTTATGTGTTTTCTAAGATGTTTACTTAGTTCTCTTATATACCTCATTTCCCTCATTTACCTCATTTGCATTTTGTATGTGCATTGAAAAAGAATGTTGAAATCAGAAATAATATGTATGATGACGATACTTAAACTAAAATTATAATGAAAATTCCTTATGCGATGTCAAATGTGGTAAAAAAATCCTATCCAATGATAACTCTTTCATCGTTGTACGCTTCATATTAGTCGAGAAAAAAGAATGTTGACTACAGAAGTACAGTAAAACCTCCCTAAAGCGACCACGTTCCGTTCCAATAAAAATTGGTCGCTCCGAGAGGTGGTCTCTTAATGGAGTTCATGTTTAAAACTAGATTTTAATTGTTGAATAAAGGTAACAATTAATGTTACTAAAATTTATTTTTCACATTAGGAAAATATCTGAAAATTTAAGTATCAAAACAAAAGTGAATTGCATAAGTTAATTACTGAGAGTTTAAAAAATGAATACATTGATGTTTGCTTTGATTTTACTGTTTTATCTTTTATAACTTTTATTTCCAAGTCCTTTCGAAGTTCAATAAATAAATGAAGCTTTTTTTTTTTTTTTTTTTTTTTTGAACGGGAACGAATTAAGACGATTTCATTAATTTGTTTCTTTGAGCTTCCTGACAGAAAAGAGCAGGGGAGTTTATTGACCGTCATCCTTAATTAGTCATCAGAGTTAGATTCATTGCCTAAAAAGGCACAAAAGGGTTTAAACACTTAAAGGTTACCGGAATTTAAAAAAAGTCTAAACTTAGTTTAAAAGTTTGATGAATAATGCTCTCTCCGGAATTATTTTTCTAATAAAACGTTCTTTAAGCGGCCAGGAAAAAACGGAATTTGTTTCATTTTCTTCAAGGAAATGGGTCGCTCATGGAGGGAGTTAAACTGGAGTGGTCTCTGAATGGAGGTGAAATTAGTATTGAGCCTATGGGGATAAATTTTGTTCCATGAAAAAATGGTCGTTCAGGGAGGTGGTTGCACAGAGAGGTTTCACTGTAATTGTGTATGGAAATTGCTTAAAATCATCCAACTAAGCTGAAATTGCTAAAACTGATATAAAAAAAAAACCAACACTTAAAAGGCTATATAATCTGGCCAATTATGTAACAAACAACCTTTGCAGATGGATTTAAAAAATAGTAGAATAATTTATCCATCAAGATTTTATTTACCATCCATAATCGGGAATCAATAGAGATCTTTTTACGCAGTCAGACTATCTGCAATGATTCATTCAACCTCCATTGAATTCCCTAAAATTTGCAAAGAGATGCTCTGCAGAATTCGAAACAATAGCAGAAGTTAATTCCCGTTCACAAATATCCATTTTTATTTTATTTTATGTTTGCACTTGTTTTTCATTATATATGTGGTCTCGTGATTTTATTTACCAATTTCTTGTTTTTAAACATTTTTGTGAAAATATTTGTATCAACAAAAATGTTGAGTTTGTGTTGGTTTATGACGGCCGATTATTTCCACTAGGGATATAGGCTTGGGGGGGGGGGGATTCCCTCCGTGGCTATCTTTCTAAGGGAACCTAACCCGTATTTACACAAGGAAATGCAAGGTTCGAAGAAAACCACGGAAAACTCCGAACGATTAAGCCGACGGACACGATACAAAGATCTTGAGAATGTCACCGTTTGAGCGACGAAATATATGTCGATTTGAATAAAGGTATTTATATGCCTTTTAAGTGTATTTTTTTATCACTTTTAGCAATTATTAGCTTAGTTTGAATAGAAATAACAATAACCAGTGAATCCGTGTAAAGAATTCGCATTTAGCTGCTCCGCCCCACCCCCCTCCATTATCCTCTTCAGCCCCCAACGTTATCTCTTCCTTTATACCCCTCTGTTATCCACCATATCCACAATTTTTAATTTAAGTGAAATCTCCAACAAACAAAGTCTTTTAAAGAAAATTCAACATGCAATGTCAGGTGTGGGCAAAACATTCTATCCTATGATATCTCATTCATCGTTATACGCTACATGTTAGTTAAGTTCAGTAGGCTATGCCAAATATGGTCAAAAATTCCTATCCAATGATACCCCATTCATCGTTGTACACTGCATATTAGTCGAGAAAAAAGGATCTTGACAACGGAAATAATAATAAATTATATTCGCACATTGCTAGGTAAGGGGGTGGCGATGAATGATTTTTCCCTGGGCCTCTACTTCTCTGTCCCTGATCATCTAAAATATAAAAATTTGTCTGTCTGCCTGTAATTCTATACAAATCCACAGTTTGGAAGCCAGAATTGTGAAATGTTACGTATATGTGTATTAAAACACGGCCGATGCAACTAAAGTAATCTGGAATCGAAATAATTTACAGTCAATTTTTAAATAATAAAAAACCACCAATTTAACAGCAATTTCCTACTGAAACATTTTTCGTTATAGCAGTTGCCAAAAATTAAAAATTCACAATAAAATTCTTGCCACAACAATTACTTTTTTATTGCAAGATTTCTACGTTAGAAATGAAAATGAAATAAATACTTTGACGAATGTTTAAAAAAAGCTTAAAATACACAAGTTAGAGCCCAGAGGGGTAAATATAAGACTTTTTCAAAATTTTATGATTGGTTGTTTGATGTGTGGTGTTCAGCTATAAGAATCCAAAATTTCAACTCTCCAACATATATAGTTTCTAAGAACGGGCTCTGTGACGGATAGACAGACAGAGGAGTGAGACGAATAGGGTTTCGTCATATTAACGAAACCCTAAAAAAGTGAATATTATTACGTCTTATTTTTTCTATTGCAAGAATTCCAAGTGAAAAATGAAAATGAAATAAATAGTTGGACGAATTTAAAAAAAAGTTAATATTACATCATAACTTTTCTATTGCAAGATTTCCACGCGAAAAATTAAAATGAAATAAATAGTTTCACGAATTTAAAACAAAAGTTAATATTACATCATAACTTTTCTATTGCAAGATTTCCACCTGAAAAATTAAAATGAAACAAATAGTTTGACGAATTATAAAAAACGGTGAATATTACGTCATATTGGAAATATAATAGATGTCAACAGGTGAATACATAACGTCATATGAGTTTGAAACATGATTAAAAAAACTCGATTATGGAAATATTGGCATATTTTAACATTTTGAGGTTATCTGAATTTGTTTTCGCCATCTTTAAATCTATTCTATATGTATATATATATACGTGTGTGAATGCATTTATATTAGAATTTCCACAAAGGTTTAGGTCCCTAGAACTCATTCTTAATGAAGAACTGAAATAAAGATCTCCGATTTTTTTTTTTTTTTTTTTAATGAAATTCATAGACTTTTTGTACTTGCCATTTTTCTTTAATCATGAAAAATTATTTAAATAACAAAATATTCGGAAACAACTTTTCATCAAAATGTTTTAATCACGATCAGAATCCAGACCACAGATACTGTTTACTAAGTAAATAGGTAATCTGTCGTTCGGATTAAATGGGGGAAAAAAAAAAAGAGTGAAAATTACGTAAATTAACATGCAATCGTTGATTTTTCCAAATTGATTTTTGAAAACAAACGTTTTCAAAATTCCGGGCAACGCCGGGTAGTACTTTAGCGTTACCCATAAATATAAGAAATCGAAGAAATTTCCAGTATGTCCTAATCTGTAAGTGATTCGACCACGATAAAAGACTAGAACTCGTGATTCAGTGGGTCAGAAAGTGAACAGCATTTTTGTAATTCCAGTTTAGAAGTGATTAGAGGTCAATATTCCTTTCAAGACTACTATGTCAGGCGGACAACAATTTCTTAGAAACTTAATCTTAGAAAAAACTTTTAGCAAATGGACATATCTTTATGAACAATGTTAACTTGAAAGAATGTAAGATAATTTTTAGACCAACACTGATATTTCGAAATAATTTTATTGTGATTTTGTTAAACTAGCTGACCCGCCCGGCGTTGCCCGGGAAGACTGTCATGGAAAAATATAACAATGGAGTGGACTTCATAAAAAAAAAAAAAAAAAAAAAAGACTTAATAATGTTTATTTAGAATTTTTAATATTTATTTATTTTTTTTTTTTAGACGCCAGTTTGGCGAAAACTTAGTTTTCGAATATCAGTTACATATATACTTTTAAAAAGGGAATAACAATAAATAAAAGAAAGTTTTATTGATAACTATAGAACAAAACAATTTATATAATTTTAAAAAAGAAAATAAAAGTAAATAAACAATTTATTAATAAATAAACAACAACGTCCGGGTTACCATATCAAGCAAAATAACGACACTTTGGCACCAATTAAGTACCCCGGTGCGTATATGACATTAGCGTCAGAAAAAAATCGCGCCAACGTTATGCGTGTATGACATCTGTGCCAAAATGAAACGGTCAGGGGAAATTATTACACTTACTTTTATAGAATGAAAAGGTCAGGGAAGTTCTTACGGTTGAACCTAAATGGCATATCCGTATAAGATCGAGGCGTAAGCGTGATACATGGCAAAGTAAGATTTGTGAAATGCTAATGTGATGCATTTTATAAAACGGTTATTAAGCCTGTTTTGGCGATAGCTTATGCTCTGCGTTTGACGGCGTTCTCGATCCAATCTATTTCAATTTTCTCTTCTTAATTCGGCTTCTTCTTCACTTTCAAGAACTCTCCGAGATCTTTTACGGGCATTTCTAATGATATTTTGAAGCTCCATAACTGCAGCGAAAGAGCGAAACGTAAATAAACCCGATTTACTTCGGCCTAAATCCTGCCAAAGGACTTTTACGCAATAACCAATGAGATGTGTTTCATTCGAGCGTTGCCATTAAACAATTAACAAATAATCGCGATTTCTGTGCCACGTACGATAGCGTAATATATATACAGGGTGTCCGGTCTCAACGGTGTCCAATGGCTATTTCCTAAACCGTTAGTCATAGACATATAGTTCCAATTACAAAAATGTCTTAAATGAGGTAAAGAAGTATTTTTAAAGCAATTTAGGTCAAGAAAAACATTTATTTAAAAATTACGAATTTTAAATTTTTATACGGTCCCCCGGTCCTATAAGTGATATTTAGTAAACTTTTCCTATTTCTCTAATAAATACGGCGAAAAAAGTCCCATTGATCTATGACTAAAATTGATCGAGTTATGACATTTTCAATTTTATGACTTAAACCACTTTTCTGTAACTGAAAACAGATGAGTTGGACCAAGCTTTTAGGGGTCGTACACGAAGTGCTTAAATTATTATAAAGGGCGTCCACGCCAAACGGTGTTCAATGGCTAATTCCTAAACCGTTACTCAAAGACATATATTTCCAATTACAAAAAGGTTTTAAATAATGTAAAGAAGTATTTTTAAAGCGATTTAACTGAAGGTGCTGACCCCATATAAATATTACGGTAGTGTTAATTTTTAGTAATTAACTTTCAGATTGTTTAAAGTAATTGAAGAAGTGAGTTTCAAAACTCACCTTTACGAGAAAATCAAATTATGGGAAATCGCGTAAAACCTTTAAATGTGCCCATTGGTATTCACTGAAAATTTGGAGATTGTAGTTTTGAATGGTACAGTTAAAGCAATAGAATCGATTGATAGAGAAACACGATTTTTTAAATTTCGGATAAGGTGAATTTCGAAACTGACGTCCTTAATTGTATTTTGACATTTTTCTCTTTTTTTTTTTTAATAAGGAAATGAGTTTGTTTCTTTTGATGATTTTATTTTAAAAAGTTGTATTATTTTTATAAGCTTTTAACTTACGATGTTCGTATGTATGTCTTCCTAATTCAAAATTTGTATTCCAATTTTAACTCACTTCCAAATATCCGGTCAAGATTAAATTTTGCATAATTATGTAAATTCAATGACAATGTAATATTAAGATTATTTTAGGTACGTACCATTTATATTTATTTTACAGGACCACTCCAAAAATTTCGTATACATTATTGCCTACAAACAGAAATTTTAAAATCAAAATCAGTAACATTTATGTAAGGATGTTCTAGATTATACACTTGCTGATCCTGAATGTAGTGTACGAGATATTATCCGGGCCTGTGGATATTCAAAATGTCAAGTATGGACAATTTTAAACAAGTATGATGCTTATCCATATCGATCGATACTAGGACAAGAATTAGCACCAGGAGACAAAGAACGTCGTTTTAATTTTTGTAAATTTATTTTAAACAAACAAGATGAAAGTTAATTTTTTGTGAATGAAATTATGTGGACTGATGAATGTCAGTTTACAAGACAAGGGGTCGTAAATACTCAAAACTTTCACTATTGGTCCCTGGAAAATCCACACATTATTCATCCTAACAAACACCAAATACGTTGGTCCATAAATGTTTGGTGTGGTATCTGGAAGACGTCCTTAATTGGGCCATTAATCTTCGATGACACTTTAGCATCAGAAAAATAAGCGGATATTTTATCTGGGCCACTATCATATTTTTTAGAAGAGTACGTTTTATTACAAGATTTGTCTAAAATGTGGTTTCAGCATGACGGCGCGCCAGCACATAGATCGCTAAAGCCACGCACTGTCTTAACCAGTATATTTGGAAATACTATTATCGGATATGGAGGTCGTATTGAGTGGCCTCCCAGGTCGCCAGATTTGAATCCTTTAGATTTTTTTCTTTGAGGTTTTCTGAAAAATAAGGTATTTGAAAGAGAATCCACTAGTCGAGAAGATTAGTGGAATCATATTGCTATGGCGTGCAGATCTGTAACACCTACAATGTTGAAAAAAGTAGAAGAAGAATTTATTTCACGTGTACATTTCTGCATTGCAGCCGAAAGGAGTCACTTCGAGTACGTTTTAAGATAACCTTAATTTTTATTAATTAAGTTTTAGATTAGGTAATCTAACTATGTATCATTTTCTAAAGAGTTGTGACTGTTGATTTTATAATCATTTAGCAAAATTTCTGTTATTTTTTTTTTTACTTATATTTTTAGTACAAGTTGTATGTTTTGTTTTAATATGTCAGAATGAACAAAATCTCAAAATATAATTGTAATGTTAATTTACTCTCAATGTTTAATGTTAAATTTTATATCTGTCGATTATTTTTATTTCTAGTAAATTTGTGACTAACCCCTATTTTGCAGCAAAAAAGATACCCCAACTTTAAACATCTATTACTCGGTCAGTTTTAATGGCAGAGGAACGGGACTTTTTTTGTCTTACTTGTCAGTGCAATAGGATATTTTTACTAAATATCACTTATAGGACCTGGGGACCGTATAAAAATTTAAATTTCGTAATTTTTTAATAAATGTTTTTCTTGACCCAAATCGCTTTAAAAATACTTCTTTACCTCATTTAAAACATTTTTGCAATTGGAACTATATGTCTATGACTAACGGTTTAGGAATTAGCCATTGGACACCGTTGAGACCGGACACCCTGTATATATATATATATAGATTATCTCACTAAAATCTACGTTTTTGTGTTTTTCAAATGATTTGAATTATTAAGTTTTGGTTGAAAATTTTGAGAAAGGAAAAAGTGAAGTATAAAATTTGCTTATTATTTGTGAATCATTGGTAACTAGGAGGTTAGGTTACGATGCTTTTTTCAAGCATCTGAACCGTAATTAAAAAAAATACAATAAAACCTCAATAACGCGGGCACTTCCTAATAGCGAAAAAATTTTCAACCCTCAACACCCTTTTGTATGTTTTTACCTCTGAATAACGGACATCTCCGAATAGCGGGCAAATTTTACGGTACTGGGGTGCCCGCTGTTTAGAAGTGTTTTACTCTATCGTGGTCAAAAAAGAGTTAGAAGTTTTATTTTAAATACATACATATCTAAACTGTACTTACATATATATCTATCTAGACCTAAATGTAGGCCACGCGCTACCCTCTATTAACTCCGACGCAAATCATAGTATAAAAATTTGTTTGGTGCCAATCGATTAGTAATAACGTCTATTAGTAAGTGATATGCTTAAAATTTGCTTAGAAGGTCGTCTATATTAAGAAATTGTAACAAACTTGAAAATATTTCATATTAACACCTAACTTTGACATCACACTTGGATTCTTTAAATTGTATCTTCGTATATCAAGCGAGACGTCACTCAGTGAAGTACTTTAAGAATTATGCAGTTTTAAAGTTTGAAATTCCTAATGTTAAATTCATTTTTAATCGTTGCAAATCAAGTAGTTTTTGAATCATAACACAAACCTGCGATGGTTGTGTTGTTTAACTTTTGATAATTGATTTTGTTGTGTTTTTTAGCGTTGAATCCGGAAATGACCTTCATTTTTAACCATCATGTCAGGAATTTTCGCAAATCGTTAATTTCAAAGTAAAAAAATAGCAACATTTAGATACTATAAAATAGATGTGATGGTTCTGTTTTTTAAATTTTGATAATTGATTTTTATTTACTTTTTAGCACTAAATCTGAAAATAACCTTCATTTTTAACCATCACATAAAATTTTTTTGCAAATTGTAAATTTCAAAGTTAAAAAGCAAAAAAATTGCAAAAAATCCTGACGTGATGGTAAAAAATGAAGGCCATTTTCGGATTCAGCGCTATCAGTAGGGTTTAATTATTATTAACAAATGTCTTACAACATTAAAAATACAGTGAATAATAATAAAAAAAAAAGTTGGACTTCAGCTTCTAAAGATTTCATTGTTTAATTATTTTGCCCTACGTTGTTCTTTAAAAGCAAAAGTTCATTTAAAATAATAACAATTTTTAATATGATTTACACAGTTTTATTTTACTTTAATAAAACTTATATCTACCCTATATATATAAAATCCTAATGAAACGAATTTATGAAACGGATATTATGAAACGGCTGAAATATAAAGAATTTATGAAGCGATTCTTTGAAACGACTGATTAAACAACTGATTATGTTTCTCGGCGATTTCTCCTAAAATATGGATTACTTTGCGATGAAATTAACACCAAAAATCTATATTGATACGCAGATCTCAAAACTGGTATTAGAATTTTTAAATTCGAATTAGATTTCGAAATATCAATTTTTTTCTAATTTTAAATACATTTTTTTAATGATCGCAACTCAAATTTTAATCACAATAGATATTTTTTTCATATTTCAGAAAAGGTTATTATTTTAAACTAATTTGGCGACCAATTTGGCCTCCCTTAAATGTATTATGTTACTTTTATTCATAATTCAATTTACTTGAACAATCTTTCGCCAAATCGAAAGATTCTGTTAGAGAAATCAAGAATTCGGTATTTTTATGTTAGCAAGACGCAGGTGATAAATCGTCAAACTTTTTCCCCGTCGCATTCTTTTATATTTCATTAATTTCATTTAAAATATAATCCTTTCATTCATTTTATTTAAAATACAAAACGCACCGGGGTACCTAATTGGCGCTAAAATGGCATTATTTTCATTGACATGGTAACCCGGCTATTGTTCATTTAATAATAAATGTTTATTTACTTTTATTTCTTTTCTAAAATTATATAAATTATTTTGCTCTATAGTTATCAATTATTTTTTTTGTTATTTCCTTTTGAAAATAATAGAAAATAATTAAAAAATACGGTACTACTTAGTTATTCCGTCGACCAATTTCGCCAAATTATACAAATTGACATAATTTTTATTTTAAATAACGAAAGAACAAATAAATTAGTATAACATTAATAAATATATGGTACTTTCTTAGTTATCCCGTCGACCAATTTCGCCAAAAACACTCGCCAAATTATACACATTGACATAATTTTTATTTTAAATAACGAAAGAACAAATAAATTAGTAAAACATTAATAAAAATACGAATAAAACGTCGAATTAATGGTTTTATTGGCAACTATTGGCATTTAATCTTACAATTATTTAATTAATGGCAACCATTATTAACATTTAATCTTACAATTTGGCGACAGTAATTTGGTCGACGGGATAACTAAGAAGTACCAAATATGCAAACAAAACGTAGAAATAAAAATCACTTGAAGACGTAAACACGTGTAACTTGCTTAAAGTCAAGTGAATGTGATATTTACGATCAACCATTATTGGCATTTAATCTTATAGTTTGGCGATAGATTTTTGGTCGACGGGATAACTAAGTAGTACCAAAAATACACGTGTAACTGGTAATCGAAAACGATGTTTTCGCCAAATTTTCGTAAAAAAAAAAAAAAAAAAATTACGCCAAACCTGCGGTGCGAATATGGCATCTGGCTAAATATTAAATAATGCAACAAACCATAACATTTAATTTCAACTTCAAATCAGTGTTTTAATTTACCACTCGGAAAAAAAAATGCTAACTGGCCAGTTGAAAAACAGCTATTGGCGAGATTTGCACCCGGCTAGCGTAACAATACCAAGAATTCTTTGCCACCATGGCAACTTTTATGTAGTTTTATTCGAAAAAAATTTCGTTTTTTAATCAAAATGGAAAGCTTTAAGCACAGATGTCATATACGGCCCCATATTGGTGCGATTTTTTTCTGACGCCATTGTCATATACGCAACGGGTACTTAACTGGTGCCAGAGTATCATTATTTTGCTCGATATGGTAAGCCGGATATTGTTGTTTATGCTGTTGATGCTTTCCCCAGATTGGCGTATATGACATCTGTGCCAAATTTTCATATGAAAGGCGAAGGGAATCAGGTCGTATTTGTTTATGGCAGTTGATGACTTGAACTATTATAATATAGATGAAAGGAAGGCGATAGAATAATATTTGGTGACTTATCACCTGTGCCTGGCTAACATTAAAGTACCAAAATGGCACCTAGAGTATAAAAAGCGAAGTGGTCCGCCTCGAACTGTTGACGATAGTCACATGACTTAGGCTATTATTATAGAGATTGTTTTAAAATACCGGGAGACAAAGACTCTGTGTACTTAATTCATTTTATTTTAGCTTCTTTTCAGATGTTTAACTGATCCTCGATAATCAAAAACAAAAGCAACCATTGGATGTCTTAACAGAAACTGATTCGGCCTTAATTTTTCTCAATCAAAGGGAATGGAATGGAAACCCGTTTACAGGGAGATCTGCACAGCTTTTTTCAGTATAATTCAATCTTCTTTAATATTTTTAAAACCCATCAGGTTAGCATGTTTTTAGATTCTGCGGTGTCTGAACGGGGGTTGGCGGGGGCAGCAGGGGGCAGAGCCCCCTAGTCTAAATTATAAATTTATAAAACGTGGTGATGATGTAACATTCAGCATCAAATAAAAACTTGGACACTTGCACAATGTGCAAAAAAATCACTTTAAAATTTAAAACAAAACCATCTAATATTTCGCGTGATGTCCTTTTACTGCTATTACAGCTTGTAGCCTCTTATTCATCGAAAGGGCCAGTTTTCGGTTAAATCTGATGATACATTTCGTCATATATTGAGAATAGCAGTTTTTAGTTCCTTTTTAAGGTTCCGTACATAAAAAGTAAAAACGGAGCCATAAGATCACTCCTGTGTCTGTCTATCGGTCTGTCACAGCCGTTTTACTCGTAAACTATTGAACGTGGAAAGTTCAAATTGGGGGAAGTAATAAAGACTATTGACCCACATATTTACAGATTATTAAACATTCACAAATATATTTAGGGAAAATGTAGAGGGCTAATTAAGCTGCTTGAAAAAAAAAAAAAAAAAAAAAACAATCTTTTCTTTGTATATCGTGTAGGGTATCATGTAAAAGCATTCGTAACGCTGAACTCAGAAATACATTTATTTCAATTTTACTTATTATATTTTCAGAAATATAGTCGAAAATGTAGTGCAAAAATATGCCCTCCCCCTTCTATTTCCGAATCTACTTTAACTAAACTTATGAAAAAATTAGAGGTAGTAGACATTAATTTAAACTTTTCAGGAAAATTATAGCGATTACCCTGGATCACATAGTTTTTGAGAAAATCGCATTTTTCCGTTACACACAAATTTCGATTTTCGATCATTCAGCAAAGATGATGAGGAGCGCTGGAGGTACCTGTCGTAGCAGAAGTATAAAAGCGTTGTTGATAAGGGTTTTCCAAAAAAAATCGTCGGTAATTGGCCGAGAAATGAACCCTTAAAGACACGGATGGTTTGGACGTAAATAATGACAGGGGCGGCGTACTCTAGCTACCATCGGCTTTTAAAGCCTAAATAACAACTTTTGATGGTATATTTGTGTGATGCAATGCCCAGTAGCAGTATTAAAAAATCGTCAAATTGTTAAAAACAGACTAATTAAATTAGAATTTATTACAGAAATACTATGGGATCTGCGACTAGTTTGCATTCAGTGGATCTCTCAATACGCCTCTCGTGTTTTTAAAATTTAATTAAAAACCTACATGGAAAAACGCGGCCCGGACCAAGGCGGCATTGCAACTTTGCGATCTCCTTTTGAATCGCGCTTAGTACAATGCCAAGTTTAAGCTTTGAACAAGTGTTTTGTTTTAGCTACACTGTAAAATGAAAGATTATTACTTCGCTTAATTTAGTTTTATGAAATGCTAAATGAAGTTTAAATATGCACTACTTTTACTGTCAGTACCGAATTAAGTTCATCATAAACAGATTAGGATAAGATTAAAAAAAGAGTTATACACAATAGCAATATTTGATATAACTTAGTCTTCATATCTTTTTTAACTTTTATGGTATACCCATTCATACTTTTCTAGTATATACAGCTATACCCAGCCTACGTTGTACAGTTTTTTACAAAGTCTTATTATTCTTTTAGCAACGACTTTTTGTAATAACACAGTTAATAGTTTATATATTTATTGTACGGAACCCTCTGAGCGCGAGTAATACTCGCACTTGACCGTTTATTATTCTTAATCTCTTTTTCTAGTAATTGTTTCTCCATATAAGCCCAAAAATGTTCTATGGGATTTAGATCCGGACTTTGGGGAGGATGGGGTAGCACTTTTTTCTCTTTGTGTAATAACAATTCCTTTACAATCCGAGCGTTATGCTTAGGATCATTGTCTACGACCAAAGAATAATTTCCATTTAAATTTAATTTTGAAGCTGTTTCTGGTAAATTTTCTTTTATAATGTTCAAACCTATCATTTTATTCATTGTACCCTCAATGAACACTAGATTTCCAACACCACTAGCTCCCATTGAACCCCTTACCATAACTCATCTACCACCATGTTTTACAGTCGCTTATATATTTGCTGATTTTAGCTCTGTTCCTTCCCTTCGCCATACAAAGCGCCGACCATCAGATCCAAACAAATTAAATTTCGACTCATCTGTAAAAATAACTCTTGTGGCTTTCCAACATATTGTTTAGCATAGTCAAGTCATTTTTTTACATTTCTGAAAGACAAATACAGTTTTTTTGTGGTGTGTATGCTGTATAGTCTTTGGAATGTAAAAAAATTCTTATAGGCTGTGGTTGCACATTCACTATATAGATGCCTCCTTCAACTCTCTGGCTATTTTCACTGCAGAAATTTTTGGATTCTCTTTCACAAATCTCACAACCCGTCTTTCTGTTTGAGACCAGGGAATCTTTTTGGGCCTACCACTTCCACTAGGTCTTTGCAAAAATCTGTACTTTTTGTATGTAGGGTGACCGACCCAGTAGTTGATCAAATAAAGTCAATGCTACGGGATTTTTATTATATTTCCTTCATTTTAAGTTTTAGGAGTAAACTAACATGATTTCTACAACCCTTAATGAATGTCCTATAATAGACAATAATTAAATTCAGCTGAAATTGAATAGCAACAGAATGATACATAAATAGTTTTCTTAATTGCCATTTCCCCAGTAGTTGATCAGGCGAATCCAGTTTTTGATCGATTTCATTCCAGTAGTTGATCACTGGTCATTTTTATCTTTTTTTCAATGTAAGTAGAAAAAATTAAGCAATTTGAGAATAGTAAACATTTTAATGAGACGAATAAAAGTAAAAAATACAATAACTTATAAGCAATATTGAAACTCTAATTCAGGGACAGAGAAAAAATTTCTTGTTCTACTGATTTTTGTGGGTTCAATGTGGAAATAACTTGATCCAACCTATAAAAAAGGAACACTTCCGTAGACGCCCACATGCCGCCATGGAAGCCACCGTCGCTCCTTCTTTTTCCATTTCCAATATTTTTCAAAATGACAACGTGCTCATCAATATACTTTTGCACCGTCTGCCAAGTATGGACAGTTTTTTCATCTAAGGATTCCACTCACACACTCTCACCAGACGAAACTTTGGCACTGGACTCAAAGCTGTGTGAGTTGCTCAGTAGTTGTTTTTTCCACTTAGTCGGAATTATAGATAGTCCTATATCTTGTCTTTGATGTATAAGTTGTTACTTACTCTTTTTCCTTTTCTGAATCATTTCTTTCTTCGGGTTTCTTTCTCTTCTTTTTCCTTTTCCCTTTCTTCGAAAGACATTATCCACTGTTTTGACGGTGTCGCATAAGGCAACCGCCTCTTTTCTGTTTTTTCTTCTGTGGCGAGTCGTGAGGCCATAGAATGTTGTCTGCAAAAGCTGGACTGATGTTTTTTACTTTAGCTACACCTAAGTTTTTTGGGCGCTGAGGAGTCGCAGAATTTGGAAGTGTGTCCGTCTGCCTTGAAGGATCTGGTGTTGCATGATCATGATCAAATATTTTTCGAGGATCATCAGATTGTAGAGCAATATAAGCACTTGGTGTTAGGCGATCACCAACTGGCGATTCAGTTTCGCTCTCTGGTGTTGCAATGTTCGTTTGAATTTGTTCAAGATATTTGTTCCGCATTTGCCTCCATAAATGGAACAATTCAAGAGCCTTAACACCAATCTCCCATTCGTCCCCTTCTAAGCTTCTGAACTTCTGAGTTCTGCCTTTTTTGAATAGGGATTCAATGTACAAAAGCATCATGGCGCTGAAGTTTTCCGCTACTCCAACTCTAGACCAATTTTCACGTGGGTTTGTTGGTGGACAATGTCGTTGCTTACTGCTGATGCACCTTTCGTAGTCTACAGCGTCTGCGTTAAACGGAAACAGACCGCATTTCCGGAAGCCGTTTTTAATAATTTTCGGAGTCTGCTTCTCGAAATACACTTGCAATCAAAGATCCAAATACTGCTTTTGTTACCACTTTGTTTCCAGATTTAGTTTTCCAATGGTAAACGGTTTCCCGCCAGCGCACTTTGAGAGGCCTGAAAATAGCAACATCAGCTGGTTGGAGTATGTGTGTTTCATTCGGGTAAAGAGCGAAATGAAGTATTTGATTCGCTGAGCATAACTTTGCCACTTCAAGAGTTAAGTGGCTCTTGTGGCCATCTACCAGAGGTAATATGGGTAGTTTGATATTTTGCTTTCTCAACCAAGGCAGAAATACTTTTGCAAGATATTTAAAGTAGGTGCTCCCACACATACAACCTTTCTTTTATTTACCCATTCCCCAGTCGTCTGGCACATTCTGTGCAATTTTAAGTGATATTTTCTGCAATGGGTAAACGATCATACCAGGAATAACTTCTCCTGCTGCATTGAAATCAACCCTCACGATTATAGCTTCTTTTTCATTACCTGTTTTTAATTCATATAAAATGTTGAATGAAATGGATCCTAAAACTTTTCCCGTTTTTGGACAAGTTTGAAAACCGCTTTCGTCAGCATTAAAAATTCTCCTGGAATCAAGAAGAATGTCAAGGCAGCCTTCAGTTTCAAGATATTTGTGAAGTTCTTGGAACCACTCGCAGATGTTCGGCTCTGACACTTCTGCTCTCGCAGTGTTGATAGCATTTGCTAACATCTGAGCTATCGAACTCCTTCTTCGCATGAATCCTTTAACCCCTTGATGGCAACCACTTGGGGCAAGCAATTGCGTTTGTGTAAAGCTGAATTCTCACCGGAAATTTAGAAAAATTTTATTTCAAAATAAGGAAAATCAATTTTACGACTTTTTTCCACCAAAGTTAGAAAAGTAAAATTTCATAAAATTTTTCTCGTGCGAATCTTCATAGGTGGGATAAAATATATCCCACCGCCCCTCAAGGGTTTTGGGGAAAACCCCAGAGTTGAGTTTGCAAAAGGGTTTGGCCTTTTATCGGCTTCAATGTTTTTTTTAAGGTTTTAAATAAAATCCTCCTCTTAATCGGGAACTCTTTTTTGGCATAAGCATTTATCCAATCAACAGGGAGCTGTTCCTCTTCTTTGCTTTAAAACTGATGAATGTCCCTTCCATCTCACCTCTGGCGTGTTCCCTTTAACCTAAAACAAAAAAGCTTTTTATGGAAACATAGGTGGAACATTTCGAACAGGGCTATTGATTCGAAATTATCGAAACATCCTTTTTTCTCACCCTTTTCATCTGAGTACTGGAAGAATTTCTTTTTCAGCGGCATAATGAATTCTGAAAATAAGCAATAATGGCTTGATAAGGAAAAAAATTTAAAAAAATGATCAATTAATGGCTACGCATGTTGTTAGCCAGTTGTTGATATACTGATCAATAACTAGAGTCCTCGAAACCAATAACTGATCACAGCTGATCAATTTCTAGAATTTGCTTATTTAATAAGACCAGAAGTTGATCAGTCAAATTTCAACCCCTAAAAAGAAGTCCATCGAAAATCTAAAAATTAATATTTAAAATATCATCCTTGGACTGTGATTAACAATAATTCTTATAAAAATATTAGTTGAAATAAGCAAGATGGAAGGGTATTATTCTAACTTACCGTTATTGTCTCCAACTAATCAAAAACTAAATTTTTACACTTTCTGATAAAAATTTTTCATAATATAGCTTCTCTTACAGAGGATAGCTGAAAACTATGTGACAACAGGTGCACTAACATTCGAACAAAAATATTATGTCAAGTGCTACTTGTAAAACTCATTTCCGCCGGAAATGGAGCAATATTTAAAAAAAATTATCAACTACTGTAGGGGTATCAACTACTGGAGCAGTCACCCTACTTATTATGTAATGCACTGTTAAACGTGGCTTTTTCACAGTTTCTGCAATATATCGTATACTTTTCTGCTCTTTCCATAGTTTAAGAATTAAGTTTTTTATATCAACAGAAATTTGCTTTTTTTCCATTTTTGGAATTTTTAATCAAGCAAACGGAAATTTCAACACGTTTCAGTCTCATAGCTTTGACTTGGACTCGTGCCAGAAATCAACACCCCCTTAAAAATTTGCATAATGGCAATCCAAAGTAAAAGTGAAATAAGTGTCCAAGTTTTATTTTGGCAGTGAAAAACGCACATATTTTTTAATTATTTTAAAATTTAACATAATATTTTATTAAGATTAAATAAAACTATTTCAACCTTTTGAAGAAATTATCTTTTTTTTCTTTTTTTTAATTGTTAGATTACGATATGACAACTGGTTAAAACAATATTAAGTAGCAAAATCGAATCTTGTTGCAGTCCAACTTTTTTTTTTTTGGTTCACTAAATAAAAAAAATACTTACCAATCCAATAACCAAGACATCCATCTGTCAAGTTATTGTCATAAAAATCTAACCGTGGAAATGGCACTCTAGTTCTGTAATAACCGTCGGGATTTGTCCTAGTGGGAGCAACTTCCAGTGGATCATTTGAGCCCTTGGCAGGATCGTGGTTAAAGAGTCCTACCCAAGAAGTTGGATCCTCGTTCATTCCGGGTGGAGCGTCAAACCAGTTGAGCTCCAAGAATCGTTCCGAGATTATGCCATCGGGTGTGTGGGAAGCCAGCGATGATACACTCAACAGTACTCTGGGACCTGGGGTTTTGTCTTCGATATCTAGAAATTAAAGGTGGCAAAATAATAATTGATAATACTAAGAAACTTGCCATTAATGCGAAAATTACGTTCCAATTTCGTAGTAGTATATCAGCATGATGCAGTGTTTCATACGTGACTGGATTGAGTTCTTTTTTCCCCCTTAAATTTACATACGATTATTTCAAGTTGAATTACTTCTCGAGATTTTAAGTGAAACTGTGCATCATTCAGAGGTACATCAGACTTTAGCGGAGTATGTGGGAGTGTATTAAGTTATATACTAGCTATTCAAAGAATATAGGGATAGGATAGATGGTATAAGGAGATAATCAGTGACTCTTTCCGGCAGAAGTGCTACTGCTACGTTAATAAGATATTTACTTGCTAGTATTTTTGAATTAGATTATAAGAATGTAAAGAAAGGATTCGCTTAGATCAGTGCTTGCAATCTCTGCGACTGGGCGGAGCCCTTTTTAGAATTAGTTTCTATGACAGAGGACATCTGGCCAAGTCTTACAATGGTATACAGGCAAGAGGAAATGTTATATAGTAACATAATTGTCTGAGAAAAGTGAAGAATAGTTAAGTACCCCTTAATCTGTACCCCTATTTAATTAATTAACGATAATGTCTCATTTTCATTACTTGCCAGAAGTTATTGTTAAATCTATGTTCCCAGCAATATCGCCCAGACAAATCCCTTTGAGGGAAGTCCTAGTTTAACCTTCAGCAGGAGCGCATATGCGAGAGATACACTAGAGATGAATTTCGTTTTAGTCCTAAAGGCACTTCGAACACCTGACCCCTGACCTTAGCTATTCCCCTCTCTCTCTCTTTGACCTACTTTCAGTTACATTTTACAATATACATTTTACAATAGCATATCTATAAAATACGCGCGACCTTTCATGTTGATATGGTGGGCGCGCCTGCTGGAAGGTTAAATAAACATTGTCCAGGTAATGAAATTATATTTTAAAATTTTATAATTACTATAGTACTAATTTACGCTCATTTCTACCAGTAAATGTGACATTGTCAAGGATCCATAAAATATCACACGAATGTTTAATTTGACACCTGTGTTTGCAATTTTTTTCCACATTTTTTTTATATCGAGCTCTACTGAGTAAATTACAGATGAATCGTTTTGTATTTAAATAGCTTCTGTATTTTGTTTCTTAGGCGCCGTTTGGCAAGGAGACGTATGCCTCCTTAAAATTTTTTCGGGAGGTCTGTCCTTTTATCAATTCGATTGACTTCTGCGATCTCCATGATCGACTGTGCCAACCCCCCCTCCCTTTAAAATTTAAAAAGTTGGCGCCCCTGTTTTGTTTTAATATATCTGTATAAGCGAGGAACTATCCTTCACAGACATACGTAGTAGAGGAAGACAGCAATACTAAATTTTGTTTGTCAAACAAGATTTTTATAATAAAACACTCATACTACAATATATAATAAAACACACATACACACATAAATAACGCCTGCATTCAACAGTTAAAGGTATATATAAATATTATACCGCGGCGAGCGGCCCATCTTCGTCCGCAGCCCTTTATTCTTCCACTTATTCAGACTCTTTTGCGGAAGCAAGATTCCTAGGTCCCCAGCCACGGTCCGAGCGAAAGCCAGAATGAAAAAAAAATCAAAAATTGAAACCGGACAAATTTAAAAAGGAAATTACACAAATTAAAGACACCGAAAAGGGGGATGGGGTGGGCTTGGGGGCGATGAAGCTACCCGACGACCCCTTGCTTCTTCTAGCTTATTATTAGCTGTACTGTATTTATTGTTTGTATGTCTGTATAATATTTATATATACCTTTAAGATTTTTATAGTTCGTGCTACCCGACGACCCCTTGCTTCTTCTAGCTTATTATTAGCTGTACTGTATTTATTGTTTGTATGTCTGTATAATATTTATATATACCTTTAAGATTTTTATAGTTCGTGCTACCCGACGACCCCTTGCTTCTTCTAGCTTATTATTAGCTGTACTGTATTTATTGTTTGTATGTCTGTATAATATTTATATATACCTTTAAGATTTTTATAGTTCGTGCTACCCGACGACCCCTTGCTTCTTCTAGCTTATTATTAGCTGTACTGTATTTATTGTTTGTATGTCTGTATAATATTTATATATACCTTTAAGATTTTTATAGTTCGTGCTACCCGACGACCCCTTGCTTCTTCTAGCTTATTATTAGCTGTACTGTATTTATTGTTTGTATGTCTGTATAATATTTATATATACCTTTAAGATTTTTATAGTTCGTGCTACCCGACGACCCCTTGCTTCTTCTAGCTTATTATTAGCTGTACTGTATTTATTGTTTGTATGTCTGTATAATATTTATATATACCTTTAAGATTTTTATAGTTCGTGCTACCCGACGACCCCTTGCTTCTTCTAGCTTATTATTAGCTGTACTGTATTTATTGTTTGTATGTCTGTATAATATTTATATATACCTTTAAGATTTTTATAGTTCGTGCTACCCGACGACCCCTTGCTTCTTCTAGCTTATTATTAGCTGTACTGTATTTATTGTTTGTATGTCTGTATAATATTTATATATACCTTTAAGATTTTTATAGTTCGTGCTACCCGACGACCCCTTGCTTCTTCTAGCTTATTATTAGCTGTACTGTATTTATTGTTTGTATGTCTGTATAATATTTATATATACCTTTAAGATTTTTATAGTTCGTGCTACCCGACGACCCCTTGCTTCTTCTAGCTTATTATTAGCTGTACTGTATTTATTGTTTGTATGTCTGTATAATATTTATATATACCTTTAAGATTTTTATAGTTCGTGCTACCCGACGACCCCTTGCTTCTTCTAGCTTATTATTAGCTGTACTGTATTTATTGTTTGTATGTCTGTATAATATTTATATATACCTTTAAGATTTTTATAGTTCGTGCTACCCGACGACCCCTTGCTTCTTCTAGCTTATTATTAGCTGTACTGTATTTATTGTTTGTATGTCTGTATAATATTTATATATACCTTTAAGATTTTTATAGTTCGTGCTACCCGACGACCCCTTGCTTCTTCTAGCTTATTATTAGCTGTACTGTATTTATTGTTTGTATGTCTGTATAATATTTATATATACCTTTAAGATTTTTATAGTTCGTGCTACCCGACGACCCCTTGCTTCTTCTAGCTTATTATTAGCTGTACTGTATTTATTGTTTGTATGTCTGTATAATATTTATATATACCTTTAAGATTTTTATAGTTCGTGCTACCCGACGACCCCTTGCTTCTTCTAGCTTATTATTAGCTGTACTGTATTTATTGTTTGTATGTCTGTATAATATTTATATATACCTTTAAGATTTTTATAGTTCGTGCTACCCGACGACCCCTTGCTTCTTCTAGCTTATTATTAGCTGTACTGTATTTATTGTTTGTATGTCTGTATAATATTTATATATACCTTTAAGATTTTTATAGTTCGTGCTACCCGACGACCCCTTGCTTCTTCTAGCTTATTATTAGCTGTACTGTATTTATTGTTTGTATGTCTGTATAATATTTATATATACCTTTAAGATTTTTATAGTTCGTGCTACCCGACGACCCCTTGCTTCTTCTAGCTTATTATTAGCTGTACTGTATTTATTGTTTGTATGTCTGTATAATATTTATATATACCTTTAAGATTTTTATAGTTCGTCTTCAAAACTCAGATAAACTCTGGTAAGCAAACCGAAAGCTAAAAAAAGAAAGCCGAAAGCCGAACCTAAAAGCGCAAACCGAACTGTGTTCAGGAGGGGGGTTCAAATTTCAACTCATGAACACAGTTCAGTTTGCGCTACTTAACCACTCCCACCGATTCAGATTTTGAGCTCAAAATTTAAGTCTAAGCTTTTGAAAGCATGTAATGAGATACAAAAAATAACGGTAAAAAATAGTTGTTCGTTACTCCAAAGTCTAAAGAGCCCTCTATCGGTACTTTTTAAACTTTATCTTTAAAATTTATTTTCAAGAAAATACTGACATAAAGAATAGTTTTAGTGAAAACCACAAACGAATCGACCAATTTTTCCGTTTTTTTATAATCATTAGAAATTATAACAACTGAACACAGTTCAGTTTGTGCTACTTAACCACTCCCAACGATTCAAATTTTGAGCTCAAAATTTAAGTTTAAGTCTAAGCTTTTGAAAGCATGTAATATGATACAAAAAATAACGGTAAAAAATAGTTGTTGGTTACTCCAAAGTCTAAAGCGCCCTCTATCGGCATTTTTTGAACTGTATCTTTAAAATTGATTTTCAAGAAAATACTGACATAAAGAATAGTTTTAGTGAAAACCGCAAACGAATCGACCAGTTTTTCCGTTTTTTTATAATCATTTGAAATTTTAACTACTCAAAACAGTTCAGTTTGCGCTACTTAACCACTCCCAGCGATTCAGATTTTGAGCTCAAAATTTAAGTTTAAGTCTAAGCTTTTGAAAGCATGTAATATGATACAAAAAATAACGGTAAAAAATAGTTGTTGGTTACTCCAAAGTCTAAAGCGCCCTCTATCGGCATTTTTTGAACTGTATCTTTAAAATTGATTTTCAAGAAAATACTGACATAAAGAATAGTTTTAGTGAAAACCGCAAACGAATCGACCAATTTTTACATTTTTTACAATAATTTGAAATTTTGGTGCCTAAACTTTAAAGGCGCCTATCTCCTTCGGAAGACGTTTGGGACCTTTGGTTTCCTATTCACTATTACTCGTCTTGTTGTATTCTATCACCCCCTAGCGTATGTACCATGAGTTTAGAAACACCCTGTATATAGTGTTGAAATTGGCTATCCCTGTAATACTTAAAAAAGCGCTAAAATATTGTATCCCTTAAATGTGCAACGATGTTGCTGAAATATACAGATCGCAGGTACATCTGCAGGATATTTTCTACAACTGCAAGATATTGTTAGTCTACACAGAGTAATACGAAAATCCCACAGATGTCGCTGCGATCGACACTTGGGATTTTAGCAGTATTATCGCACATTTAAGGGATACAAATTTTTAGCGTTGTTTGGATAGCATATTTCCACACTAGGTATTCTAGACGCTGTAGCCTAGGACAACACCATAATGTAAATGGACCTTTATTCATCTTTCGATTAAGTGATTTAAGAGACGACTCAGAGTAGCTATGAGATTATTTCTGTCACAGCAGTTAAGGATTAAGATTACAGATCCAGTCAAAGTTTAATAAAAATTTTAGTTATTGAAAGGCCTTTATCCTATTTGTCTCTTTAAAGGGACTCTCCGATCGCGATCATAACGGGATGACTGCGTATGCTTTTCGCGAAATTCTTCTTTCTAAATATGTTCGTCGATGGCCCATGGCTACAGCGCCTAGAATGCCTAGTGTGGAAATATGCTATCCAAACAGTGCAAAAATTTTGTAGCCCTTAAATGTGCGACGATACTGCTGAAATTTCAAGCGTCGATCGCAGCGACATCTGCGGGATTTTCGTATTACTAGTATTACTACAGCGCCTAGAAGATACAGTGTGGAAAACGGCTGCAAAATAGTGCTAAAAAATTGAATCCCATAAATGTACAATGATGCTGAATAACAAGATGTCGATCGTAGCGCCATCGTAGTGATTTAAAAACGATAGTCATTCTAAAAGAGACTCTTTAACCTATTTCACGTCATTCCCTAACTAAATTAGCTTATAACAGACTAAAATATCTTATATTTATAGTTTCCGATATTTAACATTCTATAATTTTTGAAAACACAGGGTTTATATTGAAAAGAGTTACGAGATGGCGCTCGTATCAGCATATTGCCGCTGAGCATTGTTGGAGATTTATGGGATACAAGTTTTTAGCACTTTTTAAAGCATTATAGGAATAGCCGTTTTCCACACTGTATCTTCTAGGCGCTGTAGTATTACATTGTATAGACTAACAATTTCTTGCAGTTGTAGAAAATATCCTGCAGATGTCGCTGCGATCTGCATATTGCAGCAGTATCATTGCACATTTAAGGGATACAATATTTTAGCACTTTTTTAAGTATTACAGGGATAGCCGATTTCCACACTATATATTCTAGGCGCTATACCACGGCCGGGATCCAGATAGATTTTTTGCTGTTAGCTAAATGAGATTGACAAATCAGAAGCCTCTGTTTGAGGTAACAGTGCAAAGTTCGTAAACATGCAGGCTTCTGATTGGTCAATCTCGTCTCGCTAACAGCGAAAAATCTATCTGCATCTCGGCCATTGTCTGCCCCTTACCTCAAAAATTTCTGTGTTAACATCGTATTAGAACGCCTGGTGGCGTGGTCGGTAGCGACAGCTGCTCCCACGGCGTGGGCCCGGGTTCGAATCCTCGGGTAAGACATGGATGTAATTGTGAATGTCCCATTGTAGTAATGTAATATATATGTACTAATGGAAAAATAAAAATTGTTGTGACTTGGTGTTGTTTCTGTATAATAAGGATCATTTGAGGCGACAGCCATAGTAGCTATAGGCCCCAAAGCATTCCACTTCGGTGGGCGTCAAATGTCAAAAGTCGTATTAGAAATTTCAAGCCTTTTATAATCAGTCCAAATAAATCTATGACTATTTTATCTGTAGAATTCGTATTTTCTTTGGCATACTTAAGTTTTTCAAGATTGTGTAGAATTAATTCAGGCTTAACCATTATGGCCTATTCAAGGACGGCGAACCTTTTCTCATCCACGTGCCAAAAGTTTCCAAAAATATATTTTACATGATCGTGACGTGCCAACGATAAAAGCATTTTACGGATCAATTAATAATGAATCAAAATTATTTAAAATTTCGTCTTTAGCCCTAAAGAAATATGTGTAATATTTGATGTTATACTTTAGAAATGTGTTTTTAAAATATTACTTCTGCGTGTCACGTCTTAGATGTCAAATAATTTATATGAGTTTCGCACTCAGTTATTTTTAAGAGAATGCAAGTTGAATTATGACATCATTTAACCATCATTTGACAAGATGGTTTTTCTTTAATTTATTATATTATTTATTTCCGAAAAGAATGTTTTGCAGAAAAAATTGTCAAAATAGCAAGCACCAGAATCTACAGCTTTAAGTGTCTGGAATTGAATTCCAAGTTGTCATAATTTTACCATAATTTACCAATTTTGCCATAATTTTACGGCATTTTTGCTTTTAATAACTTTTAATCTTTCTTTTGCGATAATCTCCTAATTATCTCTTATTCTTAACCCGGGAGAACTCGCTGCATGAGATTTTCTCTCACAGTCGTACTGTTTTAAGACTCTTATTTAAATCATTTTTCATTTTAATTAAAATTTCAAAATGTTTTTCAATTATTTTACCTATTTTGTGAATAAAAGTACTAAGCCAACCAAAAAAAGTTGATATTATATGAATGTAAAGTAAAAGAAAAGCAATTGGGCATTCTCACTAGCGAGTTCTCCCTGGTTAAAATTTTGTGAGTCAATATTGAACTAGAATAGGATACTTTAAGTTATATTTCATTTTCTTCAATCTGTATGACAATGGCAACCAACCGAACTAATCAAATTCAGATAAACAGGGACATCTATAGATTAATTAATGCATTTTGTGAAATTCTACTGTATTTTGATGAAACTGAATCTATGTTGTGCCAAAAATAATCTGCAGCGTGCCACTTACGGCACGCGTGCCATAGGTTCGCGGTCTCTGGCCTATATCATATTTGACTTTGCTAAATTTCTTTTTTGTAAAGGAATTCTGATACTACTAATAATAATGCAGTTTGCGTGCACAAAGATTCAACTTTTTCGTGCAGTGTAATTCTTGTATACATTACTAGCAAACCCCGCGGCTTTGCTCGCGTAATATTTTAAATATGCCAAGTGATATTTGCATAACTATTTTTTATTAGCAGAACACTTTTTGGAATAATTCAAAAATTACAAATTAAGCCACAGTTTGACTAAACATCATTATAAAAGTGCAATAGACAGAAATGAGATTTTAATTAATAAGAAGAACTAAAACTAATTTCAAATAAATGATAATTTAGAAAGTATTTTGAGACTTTCATGCTTATTTCATACGCTCATTTCAGTATTCATTTGAAGTTTTGAATTTTTTAGAAAATATCTTAACACATTTACGTCTTAAAATTAACCATCATGTCAAATTCCAATGTTTCTTGTCTAACAGTCTACCACCTCTCTGGTGTTAGTGGCACCAACATAAAATGTCGAAACAGAGTTGAAATAGAATGTCTCGAAAAATGTTGAAACACAAATTGTCACCTTTAAATTGCCAAAATTAACCTTGAAATCGGTTGATATTTCCTAATATTCTGTAGAACACGGAGTTTAGACGTTTTTAAAGGCCTTCTTGTTGTTCTTGACAACCAGGTGGGAGTGACACCGGCATAAAATACAGCTTATGTTTCAGCAGGTTCTATCACCATCAATTTGCAACCATTATGTTTGAAATCGGTATCGAATTCCATACGATTGCATAAAAATCATAATTTAGAGCGCTTATAGAACGCATTTCGCTCACATTCCTTTTAAATTTGGAATTTTCTTTCGGCAATTCTTAGAAAGCATTTGCATCATTGAAGTAATTACCATTCCAAATTTAAAATGTTAGACCCCCTCAGTAATACAAAAAACGCAATTTAGAACATTTTTTGCTCCTGTAACCTCCAGGTGGTAGTGACAACAACGTAAAATATAGGCTATATGGGAGCGGGGACCGTCACCATCAATTGCAAACCATTGCTTCTGAAATCGGTTTATATTTCCTGAGATTGCTTAGAAATCGCTATTTAGAACGTTTTTCGTTCATTTTAACCCCTTTTAAATTTCAAATTTTTAAAGAATTCTTCTCAGAGAGCATTTACATCTCATAAGTAATTACCATGCCAAATTTCAAATTGCTAGCCCCTTCAGTATTACAAAAATCACAATTTAGAACGTTTTTTAAAATGCAATCGTAAGAAGGTAGTGACGCCGACATGAAATAGATCCTGTATTGGAGCAAGGGCTGTCATCATAAATTTTCTACCATTACTTTTGAAATCGGTTGGGTACTTTCTGATATTAAGTAGAAATCGCAATTTAGAACGTTTTTTAGAACGTTTTTCGTCCATTTTCACTCCTTTTAAATTTCGAATTATTTAGGAAATGTTCTTGGAGATCATTTATATCTTATAAGTAACAACCATGCCTAGTTTCAAGTAGCTAGCCCCTGCAGTAATACAAAAAACGCAATTTAGATCGTTTTTTGCTCCTTCACCCCCTTTGGAGTAGTGGCACCGACATGAAATACAGCCTATGTTGGAGTGAGGGCTGTCACCATCGTTTTCACACCATTTTTTAAAAAATCGGTTTGGTACTTCCTGAGATTGCGTAGAAATCGCAATTTAGAAAGTTTTTTAGAACTCTCTTGACTCATTTTCACCGCTTTTAGATTTCGATTGTTTAGGAAATGTTCTTAGAGATCATTTGTATCTTATAAATGACTGCCCTGCCTAATTTCAGAATTCTAGACCCTTCAGTAACACAAAAATCGCAATTTAGAACGTATTTTGCTTCTGCAACCCCTAGATGGCAGTGACACCAACATGAAATAGAGCCTGTGTTGGAGCAAGGGTCATCATCAATTTACAACCAGTACTTTTGAAATAGGTTGGGTGCTTCTGAGATTGCGTATAAATCACCATTTAGAACGCTTTTTAGAACTCTTTTCGCGCATTTTCACCTGTTTCAAATTTTGATTTTTTTAAGAAACGTTCTTAGAAATCATTTATATCTTACAAGTAACTACCATGACAAATTCCATGTATCTAGGACCTTCAGTTACACCAAAATCGCAATTTCGAACGTTGTTTTGTTGCTGCACCCCCTTTAGGGGTAGTGGCACCGACATAAAATGTAGCCAACGTTGGAGCAAAGGTTGTCGCTATCATTTTGACACCATTATTTTTTAAATTGGTTTGGTACTTCAGATTGCATAAAAATCGCCATTTAGAACGTTTATAGAACGCTTTTTGTGCTTTTTCACTCCTTTTAAATTTCGAATTTTTTTAAGAAATGTTCTTAGAGATCATTTATATCTAATAAGTAACTACCATGCCAAATTCCCTGTATCTGGGCCCTTCAATAACACAAAAATAGCAATTTCGAACGTTTTTTTGCTCCTGCACCCCCTTTAGGGGTAGTGGCACCGACATAAAATGTAACCTACGTTGGAGCAAGGGTTGTCACCATCATTTTGACACCATTATTTTTGAAATCGGTTTGGTACTTCCTGAAACTGCGTAAAAATCGCCATTTAGAACGTTTTTTAGAACGCTTTTCGCGCATTTTCACCCCTTTTAAATTTCGAATTTTTTAAGAAATGTTCTTAGAGATTATTTTATATCTTATAAGTAACTACCATTCCAAATTTCATGTTTCTAGGCCCTTCAGTAACACAAAAATGGCATTTTTAGAACGTTTTTTGCTCCTGCACCTCCTTTTGGCCAGTGGCACCGACATAAGATATAGCCTATGTTCTAAGTTGGACTAACACCATGATTTTGATACCACTACTTTTGGAATCGGTTCGGTAGTTCCAGAGCTTACTTCCTACAAATAAACAATTTTTACCTCTTTATAATATTACTAGCAAACCCCGCGGCTTTGCTCGCGTAATATTTGAAATATGCCAAGTGATATTTATATGTCTAATTTTTATCAAAAGGTACTAACTAAATTTTTATTTTATTAAAAGGTAATATTTTATTTTATTAAAAGGTACTTATTACTTTTAGGAATAATTCAAAAATTACTATTTAAAACACAGTTTGACTAAACATCATTATTACACTGCATTAGGCAGAAATGAGACTTAAATTAATAAAATGAAATAAAACTAAATAAATGATAGTTTAGAAAATATTTTGAAACTTTTATGCTCAATTAATACGCTCATTTCAGTATTCATTTGAACACTCTCAGAAATAAAACTCTCCCTTTTGACGATTCAGAAATCCTCGAGCTGTATTTCGTCGTTTTTGACGATCATTTCCTATTAACATCACGTGACTTTTAATTAAACGTAATCCCTCAAATATTTGACGAAAGTTTTACCTCAATCACGGTCAGACTCGATGCATTTTAAGGAAACATTTCCTCAAATCCTCCTCAAATCCTGCGATTTTAGCAAACAGATATTTGCTTGTTTATGTTAGTCCTGTAATAATTTATTTTAAAACAGCACTTAGTGCTTTTCAGAAAATACTGAAATATAGGTAGTTATTGTTTCTTCATTAGTTATTTTTTTAGCTGTTAGAATTTTTAGGAATGCTTATTAATATTATTATTATTTTATTTATATGTTGTCGTTCGTTATGTTTTAATTCGAAAAGAATAAATTTCCTGTGTTTTTCAAAACCATTCAATAAGAAAATTAGGTCAATAAAATTTCAAACTTCTAGGATATCTTTTTTTTTTTTTAAGAAGTATGTTACGTTTTCAATCAAATTAAAAATAAACATAATTGATCCCTCTCCTCTTTATTAACAGTAAAGTGTTAAAATATTATCCTCCTACTCAAAGTGATAAAATCTCACGCAATATGCACTTCACAATTCATTATTTGTGAGCAACAAATTAACCAGACCATATTCTAATCATCCATTGATCAAAGAAAATTTCAGTTGTAAATTATTTAAATCAAGCCATATTATAATTATTCATCGATACGAGAAAACCATAAAAATAAATTAGCTTCCCTTAAAACTTTCAGAAAATATAGCAGCCCGATAAAATTGCAATCTACGTTATAATAATAAAACACGAAGTGGAATTCATTACACCAGTCTAAAAGAAGACACTTTCAAGTCCCCAGCAGCCAGGTTGGAAGAACAGCGACCTCACGAAAGGTCGTGAGTTCGAATCACGCCGGGGAAAGAGAGGTGATTTTTTTTCTCTCCCCGTGTCAAATACTGGAGCTTCCAAACTGATTGAGAGATGGCGCCACCAGCCCTCTTTTGACGAAACTATTGACTAAATTTATATCGTCAAGCAAGTGAAGAAACTAATTTCATCAATTTGACGAAATGTTCGCTCGGAGCATTTTCCAGGAAACTATTTCGTCTAAAACAAAGAAAATTTCGTGAAATCTGAGTATTCATTTCTGAGAGTGAAGTTTTGAATTTTTTAGAAACCATCTTCTTACATCTTAAAATTAACCATCATGTCAAATTCCAAGTCCTACCACCTCTCTCAACATAAAGGGCTATGTTGAAACAGGAACTGTCACCATTAATTTGCCAGCATTAATTTTGAAATCGGTTTGTTATTTCCTAATATTCCACAGAAGCGTAATTTAAAAAGCTTTTAAAGCCCTTTTTAGAACGTTTGTTGTTCCTGTGAACCCCAGGTGGTAGAATCACCGGAATAACATACAGAATGTGTAGGATCAGAGACTGTTACCATTGATTCGCAACTATTACTTTTATAATCGGTTTATATTCCCTGAAATTGCATAGAATCGTAGTTTAGAACTTTTTTAGAATGCTTTTCACACCTCCCCTTCGCTTCACCCCTTTTTAATTTGAATTTATTTTCGACGTTCCTTTGAGGGCATTTATATTTTATAAGTAACTACCATGTCATATTTAAAGTTTCTAGCCTTTTCAGTATCACAGAATCGCAATTTCGAAAGTTTTTAGCTCCTGCAACCCTCTGGTGGTAGTGGAAGAGATATAAAATATAGCTTATGTTTGAGCAGGTTCTATCACCAAAATTTGTCATCATTATTTTTTTAATCGGTTTGGTAATTTATAAGTTTGCTTAAAAATTGTAATTTATAACGCTTTTCACTCGCTTCATTTTTTTTAAATTTGGAATTTTCTTTCGACTACTCTTAGAAAGCAGTTGCATCTTGTAAGTAAATACCATGCCATACTTCAAAGTGTTAGACCCCTCAGTTGTGCAAAAAAAAGCAAATTAGAACATGTTTTGCTTTTGAAACCCTCAGATGGTAGTGACAGCAACATAAAATATAACCTATGTTATAGCAGGGACTGTCACCATTGATTTGCAACCATTACTTTTGAAATAGCTTTGGTATTTCCTTAGATTGAGTTGAAATCGCAATTTAGAACGTTTTTAGGACGCTTTTGCGCATTTTCACTCCTTTTTAAACTTCCATTTTTTTCGAAACTGTTCTTAAAGATCATTAATATCTACTAAATATGTACCTTGCCTAATTTTAAGTTGCTAGCCCCTACCGATCAGAAAAATCGAAATTTAGAACGCTTTTTTGCTCCTGCAACGTCTTGGTGATAGTGATACCGACATAAAATAGCGTCTATGTTAGAGCAGAGGCGGTCAGCACCAATTTCCTACCATTACGTTTGAAATCAGATTCATTCTTTCTGAGATATTGCCGACAAATCGGCATTTAGAACGTTTTTAGAACGCTTTTCGCGCATTTTGCTCCTGCATCTCCTCTGGGGTAGTGGAAACAGATATAAAATATAACTTATCTTGGAGCAAGATCTGTCACCATCATTTTTACACCATTATATTTGAAATGGGTTCAGTACTTCTTGAGATTGCATAGAAATCGCAATTTAGAAAGTTTTTTACAATGCTTTTTGCGCATTTTGACTCCCTTTTAAATTTTGATTTTTTTAGGAAATGTCCTTAGAGATCATTGATATCTTATAACTAACTACCATTCCAAATTTCACGATTCTAGGCCCTTCCGTAACGCAAAAGCTGCAATTTAGATAGTTTTTTGCTCCTGTACCCCCTTTGGGGTAGTGGCACCGACATAAAACATCGCCTATGTTAGAGCAAGGGTTTTCACCATCATTTTGACGCCATTATTTTTTAGATCGGTTTGGTATTTCCTGAGATTATGTAGAAACCACCATTAGAACGTTTTTCAGAACGCTTTTCGCACATTTTGACCCCTTTTAAATTTCGAATTGTTTAAGAACTGTTCTTAGAAATCCTTTATACCTAATAAGTAGCTAATATTTCAAGTTTCATATTTCTAGGACCTTCGGTAACGCAAAAATCGCATTTTTAGAACGTTTTTTGCTCCTGCAACCCCTTTGAGGTAGTGGCACCGACATAAAACATAGCCTATCTTGGAGCAAGCGTTTTCACCATCATTTTGACACCAATATTTTTTAAATCGGTTTGGTATTTCCTGAGATTGTGTAGAAACCAACATTAGAACGTTTTTCAGAACGCTTTTCGCGCATTTTCACCCCTTTTAAATTTCGAATTGTTTAAGAACTGTTCTTAGAAATCCTTTATATCTAATAAATAGCTAATATTTCAAATTTCATCTTTCTAAGCCCTTTGGTAACGCAAAAATCGCATTTTTAGAACATTTTTTGCTCCAGCACCCCCTTTCGAATAGTGGCAACGACATAAAACATAGCCTATGTTGGAGCAAGGGTTGTCACCGTCATTTTGACACCATTATTTTTTAAATCGGTTTGGTATTTCCAGAGATTGTGTAGAAACCACCATTTAGAACGTTTTTTAGAACGATTTTCGCGCATTTTCACCCCTTTAAAATTTCGAATTGTTTAAGAACTGTTCTTAGAAATCCTTTATATCTAATAAGTAGCTAATATTTCAAATTTCATATTTCTAGGCCTTTCAGTAACACATAAATCGCATTTTTAGAACGTTTTTTGCTCCTGCACCCCCTTTGGGGTAGTGGCACCGACATAAAACATAGCCTATCTTGGAGCAAGCGTTGTCACCATCATTTTGACACCAATATTTTTTAAATCGGTTTGGTATTTCCTGAGATTGTGTAGAAACTACCATTTAGAACGTTTTTTAGAACGCTTTTTGTGCATTTTCACCCCTTTTAAATTTCGAATTGTTTAAGAACTGTTCTTAGACATCATTTATATCTTATAAGTAACTAATAGTCAAAATTTTATATTTCTACTCCCTTCAGTAACGCTAAAATCGCATTTTTAGAACGTTTTTTGCTCTTACACCCCCTTTGGGGTAGTGGCACCGACATAAGATATAGCCTATGTTCTAAGTTGGCCTAACACCATCATTTTGATACCATTACTTTTGGAATCGGTTCGGTAGTTCCAGAGCTTACCTCCGACAAATAAACAATTTTTTCCTCTTTATAATAGGAGTATAGATAGATTATATTATATTATATTATATTATATTATATTATATTATATTATATTATATTATACTAGCAAACCCCGCGGCTTTGCTCGCGTAATATTTGAAATATGCCAAGTGATATTTATATGTCTAACTTTTATCAAAAGGTACTAACTAAAATTTTATTTTATTAAATGGTAATATTTTATTTTATTAAAAGGTACTTACTACTTTTAGGAATAATTCAAAAATTACTAATTAAAACACAGTTTGACTAAACATCATTATTACACTGTATTAGGCAGAAATGAGACTTAAATTAATAAAATGAAATAAAACTAAATAAATGATAATTTAGAAAATATTTTGAAACTTTTATGCTCAATTAATACGCTCATTTCAGTATTCATTTGAAGTTTTGAATTTTTTAGAAACCATCTTCTTACATCTTAAAATTAACCATCATGTCGAATTCCAAGTCCTGCCACCTCTCTCAACATAAAGGGCTATGTTGAAACAGGAACTGTCACCATTAATTTGCCAACATTAATTTTGAAATCGGTTTGTTATTTCCTAATATTCCACAGAAACGTAATTTAGAAAGCTTTTAAAGGCCTTTTTTAGAACGTTTGTTGTTCCTGTAAACCCCAGGTGGTAGAATCATTGGCATAAAATATAGCCTGTGTAGGATCAGAGACTGTTACCATTGATTCGCAACTATTACTTTTATAATCGGTTTCTATTCCCTGAAATTGCATAGAAATCGTAATTTAGGACTTTTTTAGAATGCTTTTCGCACCTCCCCTTCGCTTCACCCATTTTTAATTCGAATTTATTTTCGACAGTCTTAGAGAGCATTTATATTTTATAAGTAACTACCATGCCATATTTAAAGTTTCTAGCCTTTTCAGTATCACAGAAATCGCAATGTAGAAAGTTTTTAGCTCCTGCAATCCTCTGGTGGTAGTGGCACAGACATAAAATATAGCTTATGTTTGAGCAGGTTCTATCCCCAACAATTTGTCATCATTATTTTTTTAATCGGTTTGGTATTTGATAAGATTACATAAAAATTGTAATTTATAACGCTTTTCGCTCACTTCAACTTTTTAAATTTGGAATTTTCTGTCGACTGTTCTTAGATAGCAGTTGCATTTTGTAAGTAAATACCATGCCATACTTCAAAGTGTTAGACCCCCCAGTTGTCCAAAAAACGCAAATTAGAACTTATTTTACTTTTTCAACCCACAGATGGCAGTGACAGCAACATAAAATATAACCTATGTTATAGCAGGGGCTGTCACCATTGATTTGAAACCATTACTTCTGAAATAGCTTTGGTATTTCCTGAGATTGAGTAGAAATCGCAAATTAGAACGTTTTTAGAACGCTTTTCGCGCATTTTCACCCCTTTTTAAATTTCTAATTTTTTCGAAACTGTTCTTAAAGATCATTTATATCTAATAAATATGTATCTTGCCTAATTTTAAGTTGCTCCCCCCTACCGATCACAAAAATCGGAAATTAGAACGCTTTTTTACTCCTGCAACATCTAGGTGATAGTGATACCGACATAAAATAGCGTCTATGTTAGAGCAGAGGCTGTCAGCAGCACTTTCCTACCATTACTTTTGAAATCAGTTTGAGTCTTCCTGAGATATTGCTGACAAATCGGCATTTAGAACATTTTTAGAACGCTTTTTGCGCATTTTGCTTCTGCATCTCCTCTGGGGTAGGGGAAACACATATAAAATATAGCCTATCTGGGAGCAAGATCTGTCACCATCATTTTTACACCATTATATTTGGAATCGGTTCAGTACTTCCTGAGATTGCATGGAAATCGCAATTTAGGACGTTTTTTACAACGCTTTTTGCGCATTTTGACCCCCTTTTAAATTTCGATTTTTTTAGGAAATGTCCTTAGAGATCATTGATATCTTATAACTAACTACCATTCCAAATTTCACGATTCTAGGCCCTTCCGTAACGCAAAAACCGCAATTTAGAACGTACTTCTCCTGCACTCTTTTGGGGGTAGTGGCACCGACATAAAACATAGCCTATGTAGGAGCAAGGGTTGTCACGATCATTTTGACGTCTTTATTTTTTAAATCGGTTTGATATTTCCTGAGATTGTGTGATGTTAGAGCAAGGGTTCTGACCGTCATTTTGACACTATTATTTTTTAAATCGGTTTGGTATTTTCTGAGATTGTGTGGAAATCACCATGCAGAACGTTTTTAGAACGCTTTTTGCGCATTTTCACCCCTTTTAAATTTCGAATTGTTTAAGAACTGTTCTTAGAAATCCTTTATATCTTATAAGTAACTAATATTCCAAATTTCATATTTCTAAGCCCTTCAGTAACGCAAAAATAGCATTTTTAGAACGTTTTTTGCTCCTGCACCCCCTTTGGGTTAGTGGCACCGACATAAAATATAGCCTATGTTCTAAGTTGGACTAACACCATCATTTTGATACCATTACTTTTGGAATCGGTTCGGTAGTTCCAGAGCTTACTTCCTACAAATAAACAATTTTTACCTCTTTATAATATGAGTATAGATTATTATTATTACTAGCAAACCCCGCGGCTTTGCTCGCGTAATATTTGAAATATGCCAAGTGATATTTATATGTCTAATTTTTATTAAAAGGTACTAACTAAATTTTTATTTTATTAAAAGGTAATATTTTATTTTATTAAAAGGTACTTATTACTTTTAGGAATAATTCAAAAATTACTATTTAAAACACAGTTTGATTAAACATCATTATTACACTGCATTAGGCAGAAATGAGACTTAAATTAATAAAATGAAATAAAACTGAATAAATGATAATTTAGAAAATATTTCGAAACTTTTATGCTCAATTAATTCGCTCATTTCAGTATTCATTTGAAGTTTTGAATTTTTTAGAAACCATTTTCTTACATCTTAAAATTAACCATCATGTCAAATTCCAAGTCCTACCACCTCTCTCAACATAAAGGGCTATGTTGAAATAGGAACTGTCACCATTAATTTGCCAACATTAATTTTGAAATTGGTTTGTTATTTCCTAATATTCATCAGAAACGTAATTTAGAAAGCTTTTAAAGGCCTTTTTTAGAGCGTTTGTTGTTTCTGTGAATCTCAGGTGGTAGAATTATCGGCATAAAATATACTCTATGTAGGATCAGAGACTGTTACCATTGATTCGCAACTATTACTTTTATATTTGGTTTATATTCTCTGAAATTGCGTAGAAATCGTAATTTAGGACTTTTTTAGAATGCTTTTCGCACCTCCCCTTCACTTCACCCCTTTTTAATTCGAATTTATTTTCTACAGTCCTTCGAGGGCATTTATATTTTATAAGTAACTACCATGCCATATTTAAAGTTTCTACCCCTTTCAGTATCACAGAAATCGCAATTTAGAAAGTTTTTAGCTACTGCAACCCTCTGGTGGTAGTGGCACAGACATAAAATATAGCTTATGTTTGAGCAGGTTCTATCACCAACAATTTGCTATCATTATTTTTTTAATCGGTTTGGTATTTGATAAGATTACATAAAAATTGTAATTTATAACGCTTTTCGCTCACTTTATCGTTTTAAATTTGAAATTTTCTTTCGACAGAGTATAGAAAGCAGTTGAATCTTGTAAGTAAATAACATGCCATACTTCAAAGTGTTAGACCGTTCAGTTATGCAAAAAACGCAAATTAGAACATGTTTTGCTTTTGCAACCCTCAGATGGTAGTGTCAGCAACATAAAATATAACCTATGTTATAGCAGGGACTGTCACCATTAGTTTGCAACCATTACTTTTGAAATAGCTTTGGAATTTATCTGAGATTGAGTAGAAATCGCAATTTAGAACGTTTTTAGAGCGCTTTTCGCACATTTTCACTCCTTTTTAAATTTCCAATTTTTTCGGAACTGTCCTTAAAAATCATTTATATGTAATAAATATGTACCTTGCCTGATTTTAAGTTGCTAGCCCCTACCGATCACAAAAATCGAAATTTGGAACGCTTTTTTGCTCCTGCAACGTCTAGGTGATAGTGATACCGACTTAAAATAGCATCTATGTTAGAGCAGAGGCTGTCAGCATATATTTCTTACCATTACTTTTGAAATCAGTTTGATTCTTCCTGAGATATTGGCGACAAATCGGCATTTAGAACGTTTTTAGAACGCTTTTCGCGCATTTTGCTCCTGCATCTCCTCTGGGTTAGTGGAAACAGATATAAAATATAGCCTTGGAGCAAGATCTGTCACCATCATTTTAACACCATTATATTTGAAATCTGTCAGTGTTTCCTGATATTGCATAGAAATTGCAATTTAGAACGTTTTTTACAAAGCTTTTTGCGCATTTTGACCCCCCCCCCTTTTAAATTTCGATTTTTTTAGGAAATGTCCTTAGAGATCATTGATATCTTATAACTAACTACCATTCTAAATTTCACGATTCAAGGCCCTTCCGTCAGGCAAAAACCGCAATTTAGAAAGTTTTTCTCCTGCACCCCCTTTGGGGTAGTGGCACTGACATAAAACATAGCCTATGTTAGAGCAAGGATTTTCAACATCATTTTGACGCCATTATTTTTTAAATCGGTTTGGTATTTCCTGAGATTGTGTAGAAATCACCATTTAGAACGTTTTTTAGAACGCTTTTCGCGCATTTTCACCCCTTTTAAATTTCGAATTGTTTAAGAACTGTTTTTTGAAATCCTTTATATCTAATAAGTAGCTGATACTTCAAATTTCATATTTCTAGGCCCTTCAGTAACACATAAATCGCATTTTTAGAACTTTTTTTGCTCCTGCACCCCCTTTGTGGTAGTGGCACCGACATAAAACATAGCCTATCTTGGAGCAAACGTTGTCACTATCATTTTGACACCAATATTTTTTAAATCGGTTTGGTATTTCCTGAGATTAGATAGAAACTACCTTTTAGAACGTTTTTTAGAACGCTTTTTATGCATTTTCACCCCTTTTAAATTTCGAGTTGTTTAAGAACTGTTCTTAGACATCATTTATATCTTATAAGCAACTAATATTCCAAATTTCATATTTCTAGGCCCTTCAGTAACGCAAAAATCGCATTTTTAGAACGTTTTTTGCTCCTGCACCCCCTTTGGGGTAGTGGCACCGACATAAGATGTAGCCTATGTACTAAGTTGGGCGAACACCATCATTTTGATACCATTACTTTTGGAATCGGTTCGGTAGTTCCTGAGCTTATCTCCGACAAATAAACAATTTTTTCCTCTTTATAATATGAGTATAGATGAGTATAGATTACTAGCAAACCCCGCGGCTTTGCTCGCGTAATAGTTGAAATATGCCAAGTAATATTTGCATGCCTATTTTTTTATTAGAAGAACACTTTTTGAAATAATTCAAAAATTACAAATTAAGCCGCAACTTGACTAAACATAATTATAAAAGTACAATAGACAAAAATGAGATTTTAATTAATAAGAGGAACTAAAACTAATTCGAATTAAATGATAATTTAGAAAGTATTTTGAGACTTTTATGCTCATGTCAGTATTCATTTGAAGTTTTGAATTTTTTAGAAACCATCTTAACACATTTACATCTTAAAATTAACCATCGTGTCAAATTCCAAGCTTCTTGTCTAACAGTCTACCACCTCTCTGGTGTTAGTGGAACCAACAAAAAATGCCGAAACAGAGTTGAAATAGAATGTCTCGAAAAATGTTGAAACAGAGGCACTCACCGTTAATTTGCCAAAATTAACCTTGACATCGGTTGGTATTTCTTACTATTCTATTGAAAATTGAATTTATATGTTTTTAAAGGCTTTCTTGTTGTTCGTGCCAACCAGGTGGCAGTGACACCGGCATAAAATATAGCCCGTATAGCATCAGGGACTAACACTCTTGATTCGCAACCCATAACTTCTGTAATCGGTTTATTATTTCCTGAGATTCCATAGAAATCGTAATTTAGGTCTCTTTTAGAATGCTTTTCGCTCCTTCCCTTCGCTTCACCCCTTTTTAATTTCGAATTTTTTTCCACTGTTCTTAAAGGACATTTATATTTTATAAGTAACTACCGTGCTATATTTAAAGTTTCTAGCCTCTTCAGTACCACATAAATTGGAATTTAGAAAGATTTTTTGCTCCTGCAACCCTCTAGGGATTGTGGCACCGACATAAAATATAGCTTATGTTTGTTCAGGTTCTATCACCATCAATTTGCAACCATTATGTGTGAAATCGGTTTCGTATTTCATACGATTTCATAAAAATCGCAAGTTAGAGCGCTTATAGAATGCTTTTCGCTCACTTCATCCTTTTAAATTTGGAATTTTCTTACCACAATTATTAGAAAGCATTTGCATCTTTGAAGTAATTACCATTCCAAAATTAAAATGTTAGACCCCCCTCAGTAACACACAAAAAAACGCAATTTAGAACATTTTTTGTTCCTGTCATTCGCAGGTGGTAGTGATAACAACGCAAAATATAGGATATGTTGGAGCGGGTACAGTCACCATCCATTTGAAACCATTACTTCTGAAATCGGTTTATATTTCCTGAGACTGCGTAGAAATCGCTATTTAGAACGTTTTTAGAACGCGTTTCGTTCATTTTCACGTCTTTTAAATTTCAAATATTTAAGGAGCTTTTCTCAGAGAGTGTTTATATCTTATAAGTAATTACCATGCCAAATTTCAAGTTCATAGCCGCTTCAGTATCGCAAAAATCACAATTTAGAACATTTTTTAAAATGCAGCCGCAAGGTGGTAGTGACGCCAACATGAAATATATCCTGTATTGGAGCAAAGGCTGTCATCATCAATTTCCAACTATTACTTATGAAGTCGGCTGGTTACTTTCTGAGATTGCGTAGAAATCGCAATTTAGAACGTTTTTCGTCCATTATCACCACTTTTATATATCGAATTATTTAGGAAATGTTCTTAGAGATAACTTATAACTTATAAGTAACTACCTTGCTTAGTTTTAAGTTGTTAGCCCCTGCAGTATTACAAAAACGCAATTTAGATCGTTTTTTGCTCCTTCACCCCCTTTGGGGTACTGGCACCGACATGAAATACAGCCTGTGTTGGAGCGAGGGCTGTCACCATCGTTTTCACACCATTATGTTTTAAATCGGTTCGGTACTTCCTGAGCTTGCTTAGAAATTGCAATTTAGAAAGTTTTTTAGAACGCTTTCCGTTCATTTTCTCCCCTTTTCAACTTCGATTCTTTAGGAAATGCTCTTAGATATCATTTGTATCTTATAAATAACTGTTCTGCCTAATTTCAGGATTCTAGGCCCTTCAGTAACACAAAAATCGCAATTTAGAACGTTTTTTGCTTCTGCACTGGTGGTAATGACACCGACATTTAATAGAGCCTATGTTTCAGCAAGGGCTGTCATCATCAATTTCCAACCATCACTTTTGAAATAGATTGGGTACTTTCTGAAATTGCGTAGAAATGGCCATTTAGAACGTTTTTTAGAACTCTTTTCCCGCATTTTCATCCCTTTTAAATTTCAATTTTTTAAAGAAATGTTCTTAGTTAATGTTAATTGTATCTTATAAGTAACTACCATTCCAAATTCCATGTATCTGGGCCCTTCAGCAAAATAAAAGTCGCAATTTAGAACGATTTTGTCTCGTGCACCTCCTTTAGAGGTAGTGGCACCGACATAAAATGTAGCCAGCATTGGAGCAAGAGTTGTCACCATCATTTTGACACCATTATTTTTTTAATCGGTTTGGTACTTCTTGAAATTGCGTAAAAATCGCCATTTAGAACGTGTTTTAGAACGCTTTTTGCGCATTTTCACACCTTTAAAATTTCGAATTTTTTAAGAAATGTTCTTAGAGATCATTTATATCTAATAAGTAACTACCATGCCAAATTCTCTGGACTCTCCAGTAACACAAAAATCGCAATTTCGAACGTTTTTTTGCTCCTGCAAGCCCTTTAGGGGTAGTGGCACCGACGTAAAATGTAGCATATGTTGGAGCAAGGGTTGTCACGATAATTTTAACACCATTATTTTTTAAATCGGTTTGGTACTTCCTGAATTTGCGTAAAAATCGCCATTTAGAACGTTTTTTGAACGCTTTTCGCGCATTTTCACTCCTTTTTAATTTCGATTTTTTTAAGAAATGTCCTTAGAGATCATTAGTATGTTATAAGTAACTACCATTCCAAATTTCATGTTTCTAGGCCCTTCAGTAACACAAAAATCGCATTCTTAGAACGTTTTTTGCTCTTGCACCCCTTTTTGGCCAGTGGCACCGACATAAAATATAGCCTATGTTCTAAGTCGGACTAACACCATCATTTTGATACCATTACTTTTGGAATCGGTTCGGTAGTTCCAGAGCTTACTTCCTACAAATAAACAATTTTTACCTCTTTATAATATGATGAGTATGAGTATGAGTATGAGTATGAGTATAGATTATTATTATTACTAGCAAACCCCGTGGCTTTGAACGCGTAATATTTGAAATATGCCAAGTGATATTTATATGTCTAATTTTTATTAAAAGGTACTAACTAAATTTTTATTTTATTAAAAGGTAATATTTTATTTTATTAAAAGGTACTTATTACTTTTAGGAATAATTTAAAAAATTACTATTTAAAACACAGTTTGATCATTGTTACACTGCATATGGCAGAAATGAGACTTAAATTAATAAAACGAAATAAAACTACATAAATAATAATTTAGAAAATATTTTGAAACTTTTATGCTCAATTAATACGCTCATTTCAGTATTCATTTGAAGTTTTGAATTTTTTAGAAACCATCTTCTTACATCTTAAAATTAACCATCATGTCAAATTCCAAGTCCTACCACCTCTCTCAACATAAAGGGCTATGTTGAAATAAGAACTGTCACCATTAATTTGCCAACATTAATTTTGAAATTGGTTTGTTTTTTCCTAATATTCCACAGAAACGTAATTTAGAAAGCTTTTAAAGGCCTTTTTTAGAGCGTTTATTGTTCCTGTGAATCCCAGGTGGTAGAATCATCGGCATAAAATATAGCCTGTGTAGGATCAGAGACTGTTACCATTGATTCGCAACTATTACTTTTATATTTGGTTTACATTCCCTAAAATTACGTAGAAATCGTAATTTAGGACTTTTTAGAATGCTTTTCGCACCTCCCCTTCACTTCACCCCTTTTTAATTCAAATTTATTTTCGACAGTCCTTCGAGGGCATTTATATTTTAAAAGTAACAACCATGCCATATTTAAACTTTCTATCCTCTTCAGTATCACAGAAATCGCAATTTAGAAAGTTTTTTGCTCTTGCAACCCTCTGGTGGTAGTGGCACAGACATAAAATATAGCTTATGTTTGAGCAGGTTCTATCGCCAACAATTTGTCACCATAATTTTTTTTAAATCGGTTTGGTATTTGATAAGATTGCATGAAAATTGTAATTTATAACGTTTTTCGCTTACTTCATCTCTCTAAATTTGGAATTTTCTTTCGACTGTACTTAGAAAGCAGTTGCATCTTGTAAGTAAATACCATGCCATATTTCAAAGTGTTAGAGCCCTCAGTTGTGCAAAAAAACGCAAATTCGAACATGTTTTGCTTTTTAAACCCTCAGATGGTAGTGACCAGCAACATAAAATATAGCCTATGTTGGAGCAGGGACTATCACCATCGATTTGCAACCATTACTTTTGAAATAGCTTTGGTATTTCCTGAGATTGAGTAGAAATTGCAATTTAAAACGTTTTTAGTACGCTTTTCGCGCATTTTCATCCCTTTTTAAATTTCCAGTTTTTCCGAAACTGTTCTTAAAGATCATTTAATCTAATAAATATGTACTTTGCCTAATTTCAAGTTGCTAGCCCCTGCCCATTACGAAAATAGAAATTTAGAAAGTTTTTTTGCTCGTTTTTTAGAACGCTTTTTGTGCATTTTCACCCTTTTTAAATTTCGAATTGTTTAAGAACTGTTCTTAGACATCATTTATATCTTATAAATAACTTATATTCCAAATTTCATATTTCTAGGCTCTTCAGTAACGCAAAAATCGCATTTTGGAAGGTTTTTTTTGCTCCTGCACCCCCTTTGGGGTAGTGGCACCGACATAAAACATAGCCTTTCTTGGAGCAAACGTTGTCACTATCATTTTGACACCGATATTTTTTAAATCGGTTTGGTATTTCATGAGATTATGTAGAAACTATCATTTAGAACGTTTTTCAGAACGCTTTTTGTGCATTTTCACCCCTTTTAAATTTCGAATTGTTTAAGAACTGTTCTTAGACATCATTTATATCTTATAAGTAACTAATATTCCAAATTTCATATTTCTAGGCCCTTCAGTAACGCAAAAATCGCATTTTTAGAACGTTTTTTGCTCCTGCACCCCCTTTGGGGTAGTGGCACCGACATAAAATATAGCCTATGTTCTAAGTTGGGCGAACACCATAATTTTGATACCATTACTTTTGGAATCGGTTCGGTAGTTCCTGAGCTTATCTCCGACAAATAAACAATTTTTTCCTCTTTATAATATGAGTATAGATAGATTACTAGCAAACCCCGCGGCTTTGCTCGCGTATTATTTGAAATATGCCAAGTGATATTTATGTGTCTAATTTTTATTAAAAGGTACTAACTAAATATTTATTTTATTAAAAGGTACTTATTACTTTTAGGAATAATTAAAAAATTACTATTTAAAACAGTTTGACTAAGCATCATTATTACACTGCATTAAGCAGAAATGAGACTTAAATTAATAAAACGAAAAAAACTAAATAAATGATAATTTAGAAAATATTTTAAAACTTTTATGCTCAATTAATACGCTTATTTCAGCATTCATTTGAAGATTTGAATTTTTTAGAAACCATCTTCTTGCATCTTAAAATTAACTATCATGTGAAATTCCAAGTCCTACCACCTCTCTCAACATAAAGAGCTATGTTCAAATAGGAACTGTCACCATTAATTTGCCAACATTAATTTTGAAATCGGTTTGTCATTTCCTAATATTCCACAGAAACGTAATTTAGAAAGCTTTTAAAGGCCTTTTTTAGAACGCTTGTTGTTCCTATGAACCCCAGATGGTAGAATCATCGGCATAAAATATAGCCTGTGTAGGATCAGAGACTGTTACCATTGATTCGCAACTATTACTTTTATAATCGGTTTATATTCCCTGAAATTGCATAGAAATCGTAATTTAGGACTTTTTTAGAATGCTTTTCGCACCTCCTTTTCGCTTCACCTCTTTTTAATTCGAATTTATTTTCGACAGTCATTTGAGGCCATTTATATTTTAGAACTAACAACCATGCCATATTTAAACTTTCTAGCCTCTTCAGTATCACAGAAATCGCAATTTAGAAAGTTTTTTGCTCCTGCAACCCTCTGGTGGTAGTGGCACAGACATAAAATATAGCTTATGTTTGAGCAGGTTCTATCGCCAACAATTTGTCACCATAATTTTTTTTAAATCGGTTTGGTATTTGATAAGATTGCATAAAAATTGTAATTTATAACGTTTTTCGCTTACTTCATCTCTCTAAATTTGGAATTTTCTTTCGACTGTACTTAGAAAGCAGTTGCATCTTGTAAGTAAATACCATGCCATATTTCAAAGTGTTAGAGCCCTCAGTTGTGCAAAAAACGCAAATTCGAACATGTTTTGCTTTTTAAACCCTCAGATGGTAGTGACAGCAACATAAAATATAGCCTATGTTGGAGCAGGGACTATCACCATCGATTTGCAACCATTACTTTTGAAATAGCTTTGGTATTTCCTGAGATTGGGTAGAAATTGCAATTTAAAACGTTTTTAGTACGCTTTTCGCGCATTTTCACCACTTTTTAAATTTCCAATTTTTTCGAAACTGTTCTTAAAGATCATTTAATCTAATAAATATGTACCTTGCCTAATTTCAAGTTGCTAGCCCCAGCCGATTACGAAAATAGAAATTTAGAAAGTTTTTTTGCTCCTGCAACTCCTAGGTGATAGTGATACCGACGTGAAATAGCGTCTATGTTAGAGCAGAGGCTGCCAGCACCAATTTTATAACATTACTTTTGAAATCAGTTTGATTCTTCCTGAGATATTGCTGACAAATCGGCATTTAGAACGTTTTTAGAACGCTTTTCGGGCCTTTTCACCCATTCTAAATTTCAAATTTTTAAGGAAATGTTCCTTTATATCTAATAAATATATACCATGCAAAATTTCATGAGTCTAAGTCCTTCCGTAATCCACAAATCGCATTTTTAGAACGTTTTTTGCTCCTGCATCTCCTTTGGGTAGTGGAATCAGATATAAAAAATAGCCTTTCTTGGATCAAGAGCTGTCACCACCATTTGTACACCATTATATTTAAAATCGGTTCAGTACTCACTGAGATTGCATAGAAATCGCAATTAGAACGTTTTTTACAACGCTTTTTGCGCATTTTGCCCCTTTTAAATTTCAATTTTTTTAGGAAATGTCCTTATATATTGATATCTTATCTTGATCATTGATATCTTATAACTAACTACCATTCCAAATTTCATGATTCTAGGGCCTTCGTAACGCAAAAACCGCAATTTAGAACATTTTTTTCTCCTACACCCTCTTTGTGGTATTGGCACCGACATAAAACATAGCCTATGTTGGAGCAAGGATTGTCACCATCATTTCGACGCCATTATTTTTTAAATCGGTTTGTTATTTCCTGAGATTGTGTAGAAACCACCATTTAGAACGTTTTTTAGAACGCTTTTCGCGCATTTTCACCCTTTTTAAGTTTCGAATTGTTTAAGAACTGTTCTTAGAAATCATTTATATCTAATATAAGTATTTAATATTCCAAATTTCATATTTCTAGGCTCTTCAGTAACGCAAAAATCGCATTTTTAGAACGTTTTTTGCTCCTGCATCACCTTTGGGGTAGTAGTAGCACCGACATAAAACATAGCCTAAGTTGGAGCAAGGGTTATCACCATCATTTTGACACCGTTATTTTTTAAATCGGTTTGGTTTTTCCTGAGATTGTGTAGAAACTACCATTTAGAACGTTTTTTAGAACGCTTTTCGCACATTTTTACCCCTTTTAAATTTCGAATTGTTTAAGAACTGTTCTTAGAAATCTTTTATATCTAATAAGTAGCTAATATTCCAAATTTCATATTGCTAGGCCCTTCAGTAACGTAAAAATCGCATTTTTAGAACGTTTTTTGCTTCTGCACCCTCTTTGGGGTAGTGGCACCGACATAAAACATAGCCCATGTTGGAGCAAGGGTTGTCACAATCATTTTGACGCAATTATTTTTTAAATCGGTTCGGTATTTCGTGAGATTGTGTAGAAACCACCATTTAGAACGTTTTTTAGAACGCTTTTCGCACATTTTCACCACTTTTAAATCTCGAATTGTTTAAGATCTGTTCTTAGAAATCCTTTATATCTAATAAATAGCTAATATTCCAAATTTCATATTTCTAGGCTCTTCAGTAACACAAAAATCGCATTTTTAGAACGTTTTTTGCTCCTGCACCCCCTTTTGACCAGTGGCACCGACATAAGATATAGCCTATGTTCTAAGTTGGACTAACATCATCATTTTGATACCATTACTTTTGGAATCGGTTCGGTAGTTCCAGAGCTTACCTCCTACATATAAACAATTTTTACCTCTTTATAATATGAGTATAGATTACTAGCAAACCCCGCGGCTTTGCTCGCGTAATATTTGAAATATACCAAGTGATATTTATATGTCTAATTTTTATTAAAAGGTACTAACTAAATTTTTACTCATTACTTTTAAGAATAATTCAAAAATTACTATTTAAAACACAGTTTGATTAAACATCATTATTACACTGCATTATGCAGAAATGATACTTAAATTAATAAAACTAAATAAATGATAATTTAGAAAATATTTTGAAACCTTTATGTTCATTTAATACGCTCATTTCTGTATTCATTTAAAGTTTTGAATTCTTTAGAAACCATCTTCTTGCGGCTTAAAATTAACCATCATGTCATATTCCAAGTCTTACCACCTCTCTCAACAGAAAGGGCTATGTTGAATTAGGAACTATTACCATTAATTTGCCAACATTAATTTTGAAATCGGTTTGTTATTTTTAATATTCCACAGAAACATAATTTAGAAAGCTTTTAAAGGCCTTTTATAGAACGTTTGTTGTTCCTGTAAATCCCAGGTGGTAGAATCATCGGCCTGTGTAGGATCAGAGACTGTTACCATTGATTCGCAACTATTACTTTTATAATCGGTTTATATTCCCTGAAAGTGCATAGATATCGTAATTTAGGACTTTTTTAGAATGCTTTTCACACCTCCCCTTCGCTTCACCCCTTTTTAATTCGAATTTATTTTTGACAGTCCTTCGAGGGCATTTATATTTTATAAGTAACTACCATGCCATATTTAAAGTTTCTAACCTTTTCAGTATCACAGAAATCGCAATTTAGAAAGTTCTTAGCTCCTGCAACCCTCTGGTGGTAGTGGCATAGATATAAAATATAGCTTATGTTTGAGCAGGTTCTAACACCAACAATTTGTCATCATTATTTTTTTAATCGGTTTAGTATTTGATAAGATTGCATAAAAATTGTAATTTATAACGCTTTTCGCTTACTTCATCTTTTTAAATTTGGAATTTTCTTTCGACTCTTCATAGAAAGCAGTTGAATCTTGTAAGTAAAAAACATGCCATACTTCAAAGTGTTAGACCCTTCAGTTATGCAAAAAACGCAAATTAGAACATGTTTTGCTTTTGCAACCCTCAGATGGTAGTGACAGCAACATAAAATATAACCTATGTTATAGCAGGGACTGTCACCATTGATTTGCAACCATTACTTTTGAAATAGCTTTGGTATTTCCTGAGATTGAGTATAAATTGCAATTTAGAACGTTTTTAGAACGCTTTTCGCGCATTTTCACCACTTTTTAAATTTCTAATTTTTTCGAAACTGTTCTTAAAGATAATTTATATCTAATAAATATGTACCTTGCCTAATTTTAAGTTGCTAGCCCCTACCGATCACAAAAATCGATATTTAAAACGCTTTTTTGCTCCTGAAACGTCTAGGTGATAGTGATACCGACATAAAATAGCGTCTATGCTAGAGCAGAGTCTGTCAGCATCAATTTCCTACCATTTCTTTTGAAATCAGTTTGATTCTTCCTGAGATATCGCTGACAAATCGGCATTTAGAACGTTTTTAGAACGCTTTTCGCGCATGTTGCTCCTGCATCTCCTCTGGGGTAGTGGGAACAGATATAAAATATAACGAGCGAGATCTGTCAGCATAATTTTTACACCATTATATTTGAAATCGGTTCAGTACTTCCTAAGATTGCATAGAAATCGCAATTTAGAACGTTTTTTACAACGCTTTTTGCGCATTTTGACTCCCTTTTAAATTTCAATTTTTTTAGGAAATGCCCTTAGAGATCATTGATATCTTATAACTACCATTCCAAATTTCACGATTCTAGGCCCTTCCGTAACGCAAAAACCGCAATTTAGAACGTTTTTCCCGTGCACCCCCTTTGGGGTATTGTCACCGACATAAAACATAGCCTATGTTGGAGCAAGGGTTGTCACCGTCATTTTGACAACATTATTTTTTAAATCGGTTTGGTATTTCCTGAGATTGTGTAGAAACCACCATTTAGAACGTTTTTTAGAACGCTTTTCGCGCATTTTCACCTCTTTTAAATTTCGAATCGTTTAAGAACTGTTCTTAGAAATCTTTTATACCTAATAAGTAGCAAATATTTCAAATTTCATATTTCTAGGCCCTTCAGTAACACATAAATCGCCTTTTTAGAACGTTTTTTGATCCTGCACCCCATTTGGGGTAGTGGCACCGACATAAAACATAGCCTATCTTGGAGCAAGTATTGTCACCAATATTTTTTAAATCGGTTTGGTATTTCGTGAGATTATGTAGAAACTATCATTTAGAACGTTTTTCAGAACGCTTTTTGTGCATTTTCACCCCTTTTAAATTTCGAATTGTTTAAGAACTGTTCTTAGACATCATTTATATTTTATAAGTAAGTAATATTCCAAATTTCATATTTCTAGGCCCTTCAGTAACGCAAAAATCGCGTTTTTAGAATGTTTTTTGCTCCTGCACCCCCTTTGGGGTAGTGGCACCGACATAAAATACAGCCTATGTTCTAAGTTGGACTAACACCATCATTTTGGTACCATTACTTTTGGAATCGGTTCGGTGGTTCCAGAGTTTACCTCCTACAAATAAACAATTTTTACCTCTTTATAATATGAGTATAGAATAGATATAGATATAGATGAGTATAGATGTGTATAGATAGATTTGCAAAGTGTTACAATCTACGATTGGGACCCAAATTATTATTAATTTTTGTTCCCATGGGCTAATATTTTCATTAAAAGAAAACAATAAGAAAAGTCAGAAGAAATTGCATAATGATGCAAAACAGTACTCACCTATCCTTTGAGAGGTGACCCAACATTTCGCTCTCGTAAATGTCAGCAGAATAACCACGGTCCACGTGGTAAGTGTGAATGTCAACTCCCCAAGCCGCACCATCCCTCCACGTACCGATCTGCCCAAAAATAAAAATGTTAGAACTTTTTTATTTTCTTTTAAGGTTTTAAAAAATACATCGCAATAATATCGCACATAATTATACGGATCAGAAGTAAACCTCAAATTTCAAGCATTTTCAAAGTATATGACAAACATTAAGGCTGTTCTCAAATCCAAAAGGGCAACTTCCTGACATAAGTTTTAATTTATTCTTGTTCGAAAATGCATGAAACTAGCTGGTGTTGTTGTTCAGAAACTATGTCATCGAGCTGATTTTTCCATTTTTCTGCAAACGCAATAGATCTTTCAGAAAATAATGTCAAAGTGGACCTTTTGAACTGAATTTCCTCACAAAAGTAGAAAATCTCTCAAAAGCGGACTAAAAACGGGTTTGTCACGTGATCGATTAAGCTTATAACTCAGTGGGTAATTGATTGATCAAAAAATGGAAAAAACAGTTCAATTCCAAATCGCTTCCATGGCCAGGCTTTCCAATTTTATATTTTTCCGTTAAAAAATGAATTTCTGTCAGAACATTTTGCGCTTGTACAGCGGAGCAGTTAAGAACAGCCTTAACAGGTGGTAGAGCATACTAAATTATTAATAATAATAATAATAGGAAACCAGGATCGCAATTAATTTTTTCGCAGTGTGTTTCACTCCAATCCGAAAATAATTATCCTCCAAAATTTTAACTAAAATAAATGAGGACGTGAGTTTCAAAACTCACGTTATCCAAAAAATCAAATTTCGGGAAATCGCGAAAAACATCTGACTGCGTACATTGGTTTCCATTGTAAACCAAGATTTTTAAAAATACAGGTTTAAACCTTTTTTTCATTTTTTTTTTCAGATTGTAGATTTTATTTAGCGCAGATTTACGAATAGAATAGATTGATATTGATAGAGAAACTACGATTTTTTTTAATTTTGGGTAAGGCGAGTTTTGAAATTCACGACCTCAAATACAGGGTGGTTAAAATTAAACTGACTGTACTCAGAGGCTCATGTCATAACTCCGGTTCTACTGAACGGATCCGAATGAAACTTCAGACGTATGTTATGCAAATCATGCGGTCGAGGTTTTCGTAAAAAAGAAGTTTCAAATTTGATTGGTGATGAGGATTGGTGGAGCCCCATATGCGGCAGTTCTGTGTGTTCACAGCACCATCTAAGTGAAAATGGGTCTCGTCTGTCCATAAGATATGCGATGGCCAGTACTCATCCACTTGCATCCTCGCCAGAAAACACAACGCAATATCAAGACGTGCAGAGCGATCTTGCTTTTTCAGCTGTTGCACGATATGTAGCTTGTAAGGGCAGAGCTTCAGAATTTTGCGTAAAATCATGCGCACGGTTGCCCACGGAATGTCCAAGGCTCATGCTAATGAGCGGCCACTTACAATAGCATTTGAAGAATTTGCAGATGCTTCAGCTGGTGCAATTGCAACTTCCTCCACAATCGCCGGCTCAGCTGTACGTCGTCCTCTTCCGCTATTTAAATCCAAAATACTACGATCGATTGTGAATAAACTATAACAAGTTAAACGAATTATATTCGTTTATTCATTATAAATTCTGAACTTGCAAATTTAATAACTTTGAGTGTATTCTTTGATACTAGCTAACTTTGCCTGCACTATTCGAATTCTTCTTATTATTTGAACTTACTGGTTATTCAAAATACAGTTTACGTACAGTTCTTATTGAACTTTATGAACTGTGGGCTGTATTTAGTCACTTTTGCTCAGCCTATCTACTGACTTATATAGTTCTACTAGTGCTGTATTTTAGTTTCCATGCTGCGTCATGGACTTTCGTTAATTATCAATTTTATTTAGATATGTTTCAAATTAATATACTACACTATTTGAGTTTAATTAATATTAGTTTAATTTTTAGTTGTTCACAGCAGGCACTGTGGCCTTGTTGCTGTTTTGTTCCAATTTGGAGAGAAAATATGTGTTTAATTAATTTTCATATACTTGCGTTGACTAAGCTTGTTCCGTTGACTGTTTTTCTCTGGATGGTTGTGGGGAATTCTTCCTCCGGGGTTTTGGTTCCATAAACTTTACGGTCGGCACTCCGGAAGGATGTCCTCGTCCTCTTCCCGGTGCTACATCCAGAGAACCAGTTTTTCAATCTTACGAATCATGCATTTAACTGCATTTATGGACACGGGTCCTCTTCTTAAGTTTTTCATCCATCGATAAGCACGGAGGGTTGCCGAAGCATTGCTTTCATTCTGATAAAAAAAGTTTTACGATCAAGGCGCGTTCCTTCTTGTTCAGTGGCACGTTCACTGCGTACGAATGATTTCTTTGAACCGTAAGCACCGCTTTTATAGTGAAATTGCACTACCTACTTATTTTCATATGGTTTTAGCAGTACAGCGCCATCTGATGGCAAAATTTCAAACTTTTTTTACGTAACTCTCGGCCGCATGATCTACATAACATATATCTAAAGATTTTATTCGGATCCGTTCAGTAGAACCGGAGCTATGAGCCTCTGAAGACCGTCAGTTTAATTTTAACCACACCGTATATTTGCACGTTTCCCATTCAGTCCGTTTTTTGAACACCACTTTTTTCAAAGAAAATCTTCTTTATAATTTTTGTCGAAACTTACCTCGAAAGTTGTTATGGATTTTACCCACGAATGGCAACAACCATGCCTCTGCGGGTATATATATACCATCAGGAAAAGTCTGTTTATTGGGCAAAGGGGAAGCACTTTTAAAAAGTTCTTAACGTCTATATGTGTTTTTCTACTATATACAGAGGGCTCTGTCTGCCCCCTACGAGCTAAGCTTGCCAGACCCCATTGAGACACCGCAAAGTATTTTTTGAACAACGCTATAAAAAAATCGTTTTAAATAAGATATTTTAAACGTATCGTTTTAAATCTGATGTAATTTTCACCGAAGTTTTCTTTCTATTTTTAATATTCACGTGAAAATACTTTATGTTAGAAAGGAAATATTATTTGCTCTGTCTTAGAATTCACAACAATAGTTAAAAAGATCATCTCAAAATATGAAATAAATGTCTCGTGTAAATATATTTTTAAATTTTAAATGTTTTGCAATATTATTTGATCATTTTAAATGTGACGTAATCTCTCCTATTTACTGCTTTTAACGCATATTAATGAATTTATTATTTCAAAGTTTTCTTTCACTTTTATACATATTCATGGGAAAATACTTTTGTTGCTAGAAAGGAATTTTTTTTTCTTTTTTTTTTGCGCTGCCTTAAACTATGCAACAATAGTAAAAAAGATCATCTAGAACTGCGAAATAAATATCTCGTAAAAGTATATTTTTGAATTTAAACTGTTTTGCAATGTTATTATTTGGTCATTTTAAATATGACATATTTTTATTTTAAAATTTTCTTTCTCTTTTAATATTCACGAGTAAATATAGTTTTTATGACGTATTTTCAATATTTTCCTACTTTTAATACGTATTCATTTAATTCTAATTCGAAAGTTTTTTTTTTTATATATAATAGTCACGTGCGAATAAATGTTTAATTTAAAGGAAATATTATTCTTTGCGCTGTTTTTACAATTTGCAACAATTTAAAATAATAACCTTTTCTAAATATGTAAAAAATATCTCTCGAAATGCTGAAAATTTGAATTTAAAATGGAAATAAACCGAATTGAAAAAGCCGAAAATATATTTAATTAAATTAATTATTATGTGTTATTTATAGAATTTTTATAAGAATGACAAACTGCGCCTCAAAAGAAAAAAAAGGGGGGAAATTCATTTTAAAACACCAGTATTAAAATTATTTCTGAAAAAACTCCGAAAACATGGTAAATTAAAAAAAAATTCTGGGGCATTACTGGGTTCCGCACAATGCTTAATTATTTCCAGTGTGATTCCATGTTAATTTAAAACAGTATCACAGGTAGAACGAGTTATTTTCTGAACTTATTCCCACCGTTTTGTCCCTGATGTCACAAAATTTTTATTTTGACGTAATTCTAATAATATTATAAATTTGAAAGTATGAAAATGTTTGAATGACGTCAGGGTAAAAAAGGATGATTACATATCTTTGCATTAGGTGGATTATAACACAGAAAAATACCATAGGCTATGTTTTGTTTGATTTATTCAAATATTTTTCTTAATAATTCGAAAATTTCGTTATTTTCAATGAGAATCAATGGACATTTTTCCTATCAAATTTAACCATTTTCTTTATTGTTGCCAAAAATTCAAAAAACATAATAATAGTTTGCTCACGGTAATTAATTTTCAACTGAAAGATTTCCATGTGAAAAATGAAATTGAAATATATTTTTTTAAGAATTAAAAAGAAGACTAATATGACGTCATACTGGAAATGAAACGGACATTTGCAAATATTTTGTAATAATACAAGGAGTATGTCCAGAAAGCAGGTGAATAAGGACGTCATATTTGTAATAAAAAGGACATTTTAAAACTTTTTTTTAATAATAGAGGGAGCACCATTATTAGTAAATACAGAAAGCAGGGGAATATGACGTCACATTTTTTAAAGAAAATTTGAAATATATTTTACCGATATACTGATTATTAAGCATGAGTATCAGTTTCATACAGAACAGAGGAGAATTTTCTTTCAAATATGATGTCATGATTCACAGGAAAAGAAAATTAACAAGAATTATATTATTAAAAAAAGATTGCGCTAGGGAGAAAAGTGACGTCTTATTATATATTAATAGCCTAGATCAGTGGTTCCCAACGTGGGGCGTACCGCCCCACTGGGGGGAAATTTGTAGGGGGGCAATTCCAAATTTCTTAGTCAACCATTTGCTATCAGTTTACTTTGTCTTATTAAAAAAAATAATAGTAAATAAATAAATTTTGGAAACTAACAATAAATGGAATACAATCAAGTTTTTATTGAATTAAAAATAAAATCCCAATCAAAGGTTTAAAACAGAAACATACCAGAATAATTATACGAGTAATCTTTTTAAATATTTTGATATACGTACTATGTTTTTGCAGAAATAAAAATCTGCATAATTTTACTGGAAATGGCGTATTTTATAATTTTTTGTAATGTTTTTAGTTATTTATTAAATGAGCTTTCTACTTCTATTCCCCCTGCTATAAGTTACATGAAGAATCTTTTACATTTAAAACTACTTAAATTTATACACAAATTTGTCTGTCTTGGACATATTTAAAGTAAAAAATATGTGAAATACCAAAAAGAGGTATTATTAACTTTAAAAAAAATTATAAATCTTATGTAACTTTAGAAAAGAAAATGGGTAGATAGTAAATATATATGGTTCTACTTCAGGCATCCTACACAGCAAATAAATTTACATGATGACATATACACTTTAAATTTTAAAATCAGATGACACTTGAGGCGTTGGCCATAGTGAGCCAACCTCGCTAGCTGATAATTCGAGAAAAATACTTTCGAAATTTTTGTGAAACTCCAGTGCCAGTTTTTAAAGTGACCAGAGGAGATAAGACTTCTTCAGGAAGCATAGGGTGATTAAGCTGGCAGTGCCAAAATGACCAAGTCACTGGATTCAGCTTTGCACTGGCAGCTTGATATGCAAGACAAGTTGGACTATCTATTAATGTAGCTATATCACTTGAATAGTTTCAAAATTATTAAAATTGATAATGTCACGAATAGACGTCATGGCATACAATGTTTTGACACCTCAAACTCATTTTTCACAGAAATGTGGGATAGTCCACTCTGGTTCTCAACGCCCCAATTAACGATATTGGGAGAGGGAAAACGGGAAAAATGTGTTGTTATGGGGAATAAGGGCTATTCAAAATTGATAAAGCTGAGAGATTTGAAATGTTTCTTGTGAATTGTATTATCCATTGGGAAAAAAATTGTTGTCAAAAGCTTTTCCACCAACTCTCAATAAGTTTTAAAAAAAAATGTGAATGTTATCCATTTTAATGCTAAATGTAAGACTCTCTTCAAGATATTTTGTGAGGATAAAAATACAGACCATATAACAATTTTCTTTATCATAGAGGGAAGTTGAAAAGTACAACAAAACTGTTTTGGGCACAAAGACGAAGATGTATAGTCTCATTGCATTTATAGAATTGTATTAAAAACACATTTGTGATGGAAGATTAGCCTGTTTGATAAGTTTAAAAATGTGAAATGAACAGTTACTATTAAGGCTGTATTACGCTGCCATCGTGTGAATAAAGTTCACTTTTTAAATAATAAGACACACAGGGGCGTAGCCACAGATATTTTTTCGGGGGGCAGAATTCGAAAATTTCTCAACTTGAAACAAATTGCTCCAATTTTCGACTAAAAGGATATTCACACCGTGTGTAATAATTATAATGATACTTTTGCATAAAAAATTCCTTTCCAAAGAAAAATTCTGAAACTGAAAACATAAAAATTCTAATTATGGGTTTGTTTACTAAAAAAATAAATACGCTTTTTACTTTCTTCTATCTTTACAAGAAGAAAGTATTGGATTCGTGAAAAAATTCGACTTCCGGTTTTAGACTGATTTATACGTTTTAGGAAGTCCTGAACACGATTTGACTGTTTTTAGAAAATATCTGTCTGTCTATATGTGATACAAACTTTGTGGGCGTTCTAACACAAGAACTAATGCACGAAATTTAATAAAACGTTAGAGATTCACTTATACAGTCGAATCTCGTTAACGCAAACACTCAAGGGGAAACTTATTTTGTTCGTATTAAAAGTAGTTCGTGTTATCGGAACTTAACTACATTACGTACAACTGTACGAGGCAATCGGAAACAGTTCGTGTTAACGAGGCTTGACTGTACCTTGATAAAAATTGATGCTGATTTATTTTTGGTATAAATCGTCCAACAGGTGGCACTTCTATGCGGCATTTTTCACGATTTACATGATTTTAGCGATAATTATATCTCAAAAACTAATGCACGGAATTTAGTCAAACTTCATATTCCACATAAGTAGCACTTCCACATAAATAGATCCTTATTAGGCTTGGGTCTATACTGTCCAAAGCTATCGCTTTTGTGCATTTTGAGTAATGAGCTTTGGTTGCAGACATCTAAGAGACTGGGTGCCAAAATTCAATGATTTGTTTGAAAAATGCTATGCTTATATCTCCTTTTTAAATACACACATTTCAACAAATCTATACCTTTAGAGTTTGTTATTATAGGCAAAGAATTGGCATTTAATTTTGGCACTGTGATTGCAAATTTTGAGGCATTAACATTTATGGAGTAGAAGAAAATTTTGGGATTGGCACATCCGACTAGTTTTCACTTAATATTAATTCTTGTGGTCTTCAAAGAAGCCCACCTGTTAATAACATCGCTTAGTTTAATAAAATTCCCTATTTCACTTTCATATTTTAAAAGCATTAGGCTGTCAAGTCTGTCATCCCTCATTGTAGCTTGCAATATATATTTTTTAAATTTTTATTTGACTAAAGATTCTTTCATTAGATGCAACGCCATAAATATAAGCTGCTGTGAATGTTAAGGCACGAGTATATAATTTGACGGCGTGACCCAAATAGTCTTTGAATTTAATGGCATGATTAAAAGGTTTGTTAAGTGAGTTGGGATTTGGTTTATTTCTATTTAACTCTGCAAGTCATGTACATCCGGTTTCTCATATCCAGGTGGAAACATTATTAACTTTTCCCTTGCACAATTGTAATTTAAATATGGAATGTATTGCTGCAATATTCTCTTGATATAGGGAACATTGTCATTTAAGCCCATTACTAAATTCCCGAAATTTTCTTGTATTTATTATAATTCTTTACTGTAAAACTTATGTGTATTAATGTTCATATCTGTGCTATTATTTTTATCTATTGCCTTTGGTGAAACCGTTTTTCTACGTTGCTTTCGGAACTCAGCTTCTCCAGTCACACCCTAATATTCATAATTGTTTGTGAGCTTGTCTGTAAGGAAATCTTTATTTCTTCAAAATTTTATTCAAGTGCAACGTCAGTGTTACAGCGCATGTCGATTTTATCTTCAGTTGATGGACTGCTTTCATATATTTCTGTTCCAAATTAAAATCGTCCATTTTTTACCTTTTTCATCCTCAAATGGATTTTTAGATGCTCCAAAATCTTGCACGAAAACTCTTTTCCTATTATGAAGTGTTTCTTCGTGCTGAGATTTATAATAACTTTTTAGAACAGTTTTAAGCACAGAACACTGGACTTTTGGTTTAAAATTTTATAAACACATATGAATATAAACGAACAGGACTGATATATATTTCCGCACACAAATAAAAGTAAAATGTGACAAATTTATCTAAACTAACGACTTCTTATATCCCCATTTGCTCATATAACGTTTTTTACTTGGCAGCGAAGGGTTAACTAATTTTTGCGGCAAAAAAATCATGAGAATGAGTAAAATATTGTCCAAAAATCGCAAAATTAGTCAAAAAAGTTGTGAAAACTCATCAAATCTTCTTGCCCATAGCTGTGTTTCAAGTAGGTTACTACATTCCTTTCTGTTGTGCTACAAGTGATCTCCAATTTTCAAAAGAAGCTGCAATCCCTTTGGATTAAAATAGCTGGATTCTGTTTTGGGAGGAGAAGGGGAGGTAGGGTGAAAATTTTGAGAAAGGAACAAAGTTTTGGAGGAAATAAAGGTACTGGTTAGTCAGTTATTGATGGACAGGAGTAGAGAAATTTAGGTCTGGTAGATATACAATATTTTTGTAGAACTGAAAAATACAATGATAGATTGAGTGTGGCTGATTTCTTTTTGTATTTCTTTTGATAATTTAACTTGCTTACTGTTGCAATACTCAAAATAATCACCAAAACAATAAAAATTTCGTAATTTTTTTACTATTACTTTTAAAAAAGAAAATGCCTCAAAAATCTAGAATTTCCCAACTCTAAGCTCAAATTTCCCAACTTCACATATATTGGGGGGGAGGCTCCACCCCATACCCCCCCCCCCTTCCCCATGGCGACGCCCCTGAAGACACATAGAAGCGTGACAAATAAACAACGTTGAAAGCACCCAAATTTTTTTAAATCAAAGCATACCGGTTTCAGTAGCATGTAGCATACGTTCCTCAGTGCTAAGGATGGCGGAAATTTGCATATATATATAGGAGAGATGGGGTTTCCTCGTTCCTCAAACTCTCCTCAATCTTCTACTCTTTCCAATATTAGCATTGTGTTACCCTTCTTTCCTAAATCAAGCTTTCCCTTTGCTAAAATTCTTAGACAATATGACTTTAAAATAATTTTTGCCCCTACCAATAAACTCACCCTCTCCAAACTCAAAGACCCTATTGAATTACCCAATTCATGGGGTATCTACCGTATTAATTGCCAGTGTGGCCTTTCCTATATTGGACAAACCAAACGCTGCTTAAAATTTCGTATCAAAGAACATCAACAATATATTAAAAAACAAGAAATCAATAAATCCTCTATTGCAAAACATTGCTGGGAGATGAATCATACTTTTGACTTCAATTCGGTTAAAATAATCTCTAAACCTACTTCGATACATGAACTTAACTTCCTTGAAGCATTTCATATTTATAAAAATTTAAATAATATTGTTAATTGTGAATTCGCTATTCCTCCATTATCAGATTGTTGGAAATATTACATAAATATTTCTTTCTCTTAATTTTTCTCACTATTTCGGTTCTATTTCCAATCTATCTTTCTATTGGCTGTTACCTGCAATCCTCTGTTTTCCTATTGCCCAATATCCCTATCTCTCCTATATATATGAGCAATTTCCGCCATCCTTAGCACTGAGGAAGGTATGCTACATGCTACCGAAACCGGTATGCTTTAAATTTATAAATTTTTGGTGCTTTCAACGTTGTTTATTTGTCACGCTTCTATTATATCGCACCAAGCTCCTTATTGTTAATTAATAAGACACATAATTTACAGCGTGAGGTGGAGAAGGGGGGGGGGGGGGGGCATGGTGATTTTATAGAAGCTTTGGTGGGCCGTAGCCATTAAATGGTTGGGAACCCCTGGCCTAGATGGTTATTATGTCGTATGTTGTACTGATTCAACACATTTTATTTTTACGTTAATAGCGCCCCCTGAGAGGAAATAGGTAACCAAATTTAACTGAAATTTGTTTTTTATGTTTCCCTGTATGATAGCTATATTGAAGTTAAGAGTAATTAGCACAGATTCATCACAGTTTTATTTTGTGTTTATAGCGTCCCCTGGCGGGAAATAAAATTGATACGTTAAATAAAATTGATTTTTCTGTTTTTAGGTAGATTTCGTAAGAAATACTATATATTGCAGTCGTTACCATGGTGCGACTTTTGAAAAATTCCTTCATAACTTTTTATTATATGACCCCAGAAATCCAAAACCACCCGCACCTAAAAAGTTTATATGTATGTATTAAAAAGAGAGAAACAACGTTTAAAGAACACAAATGTAAGTAATTTTAAAAAGCATATAGCTATTTCGAAGCTTCTAAGGCCCCATCATCAATGCTTATAAATTAAAGATAAAAATAAAACTATGGAATAAAAGAGAGGGGAGGCAGAGCCAGAAGGCGCACCTCACATCCCGACCGTCAACAGCGAAATGAAAATCACTTTTGACAAAGAGCCACGGAGTCGGTCTCACACGCACTCAGGAAGAACCCCGGAGCATCTGGGCGGTTTTTGATTGGTCTCCCTGAGTGCGTGTGAGACCGACTCCGTGGCTGTTTGTCAACAGTGATTTTCATTTCACTGTTGACGGTCGGGATGTGAGGTGCGCCTTCTGGTTCTGCCTCCCCTCTATTTTATTCCATAGTTTTATTTTTATCTTTAATTTATAAGCATTGATGATGGGGCCTTAGAAGCTTCGAAATAGCTATATGCTTTTTAAAATTACTTACATTTGTGTTCTTTAAACGTTGTTTCTCTCTTTTTAATATATTGACACAAAGTACAATCCTCTCCCCCCCTTTATGTATATATATGTATGTATGTACTAAATTTTGTCCGCACAATAAAAGTCGCAATTATGCACGGATCGTCTTCAGACTCGCCAAAAACTTTGAGATGGCTAATATCTCGGCGGGGATTGCAAATGGGAAAAATCAGCCCAAGGGGGTGGAAATGGGAAGGATTAAAAATTTTGAATACCGCTTTAACATGATTCTGATAAAAACAGCTCTTACACAAAAATGACAGGAAAAAATAAACATTTCTCGTTATAGCAAGTTGCCAACAATTTAAAAACAGAAACAAAAAAAAAAAAAAAAATAATAAAATTCTCACCGCAACAATTATTTTTCTATTGGAAGATTTCCACGTGGAAAACGAAAATGAAATAAATTGTTTGACGAACTGAAAAAGAAATTGAATAATTACGTCATAAGTTTTCTAGAGCAAGATTTCCACGTGAAAACTGAAAATGAAATAAATAGTTTGACGATTTAATATATATATATATATATATATATATATATATATATTACGTCATATTGGAAATATAATGGACGTCAGCAGGTCAATATGTAACGTCATGTGAGTTTGAAAAACGTATTAAGACATGATAAAAACCCGACTATGGGAATATTAACATATTTTAACATTTTGAGGTTCTCTGAGTTTGTTTTCGCCATTTTTAAACCTATTCCATATATATCCGTGTGTGTATTCGAGTATATTACAATTTTCACAAAAAGTTTAAGTCCCTAGAGTTCATTCTTAGAGAAGAAAACTGTGTTTATCTCTAATCTTGATTTAGTTTTTGTTGGTGAAATTAGTACTTAACTTCAAAATCTACCTCCGCCTGTAGGCCGAGCCGGCAGGGATTTTTAAAATAACGTTTCAGAATAAGCTTCTGCCACCGTGAAATTTGTGTTTTGGCAAATTTTTCACTTGATTGTTTTTTTTTTTTTTTTTTTACTCGCACTGCTAGCGTTGTTGGTGGTAAATTGGATAACTAAAACGTTAAACTGGATTTTTTTATGTTTTTTTTTTCGTATACTTCAAATTAAAAGTAGGTAATACAGATTCAACAACAACAACCAAAACAAAAAATTGCTTTTATAGCGTCCCTGGTCCGAAATAGAGTAACTAAATTTAAATAAAATTAATTTTAATATATTTTTTAATTAAATGTTCATAATAAACTTCTGCCGCAACAGTTTTGTGTTTTGATTAAAAAAAAAAAAAAAATACATGATACTTTATTTATGCTGGTAGCGAGCCTGGTGGGAAATTGCATAACTAAAACTTTAAACTGGATTTTTTTTTTATGTTTTCTTATATGGGAACCATACTCCAAATTAAAATTAGGTAATACCGATTCAACAACAACAACAAATTGATTTTATAGCGCACCTGGTCCGAGATAGAGTAAAGGGGGCATTCTCACAATGTTTTGACTTTTAAGTCCCTGAATAATAATTTTTATTTTAGTACATATTCTTGTGGGGTTTTTTTATTTCATATACTGGGGAACATCCCATTGCATGATTGCATAACAATATTACAGGTACAATTTTTAAAATTTCCAATGAATTTGTAGGAAAAATTTCTGGGACTATTCGTAGTATAAATATCCCTTATTTCACAAATTTTTGTTAAAATATATTCAATGGTTCTTGAGATACAGAAAATTATTTTTTGAAAAATGACAAAATTTCAAAATGTTCCGTGCGCATCCAATTTTCGCATAAGTATACAATAATTTTCCATAATAACCATTTCATACATACAAATAAATGTTACTATATACATTTTTAGCATATTACTTGTAAAACCTTAAAAAAAAAATATTGTAACTTAATTTTTTTACACTTTTCGTTAAAAATTCATTAAAAATTCTATATAACTGAAATTTTAAAATTTTAAATGCCTCTAAACAAGTTTATTTTTAGTAAAATTTGTTAACACACACATAGAGAGCATTTAAAAAAAAAAAATCAGGAAAATTGGGCATAAAGTAATACGCATAGAGCTGTGCAAGGTGACGTCACGAACAGGTTTTTGCTGCTGCTGTAGGACAGATATTGCTACCTTTATTAATGCATTTTCTATTTGTGTGTACTACAGCTTTCTTCATTGTTCTCCGTTAAAAGTCATGTGATGTGAACTGCTCTATGGAACATTTAAAATCATGAAAACGACGAAAATATTCATTGGGAGAAAAACAAATTTTAGTAAATACAATGGAAAGTTTAAAATACTTAGTAATAAATTTAAAGCCTTGCAAAACTTTTAGCTCTAAAAAGAACTGTTTTTTTTTAATTATATTTTACGCTAAAAAGATTGGTAACAAAAAGCAATTCGCTCTAAATATATTGTAAAAAAACGCTACAAGAAACAGTTAAAGTATTATTTCGCGAAATCACAAAATTAATAAGCATTCAGTGGAAAATAATAACATTGAGCCAGGTCAAACGAAACACAAGGCTAAATTTTACAGGTGCGAATCGGCGAAAAAGTAAACAAAGGGGCGTGGCAGAATCAGCTGATTGGACAAAAATGTTTATAACTCCAGTAAAAATAGGCGAAATCGAAAATTTCTTTTTGCGTTCAATAGCAGGGAGATCATATATTGTTATTATGCTAAAAGTAAAAATTAGACAATCTGATGATTTTTTGCGATTTTGAAACTCCACTGTACCTTTTTAACGAGATAAATAAGTTTTGGACGATGTTGGGGGTCCAAATACCAGGAAAGCTCCTATACCAGCCCGTGTCCCTGATGCTGATTTTTAAGTTTGGAGCTGTCTGTATAAAATTGTTTCAATGAAAGTAATTCGATGTAATTTTTTTTTCGAAACCGGGACAATTGTTTTATATAAATACTAGCAGGCTGTGCCCGCTGCGCTGGTCAATTTTTCCAAGTGAACATTGATGAATTTGAATTTGCATTTAAAAAATTATGGACCTTCAGCTGGACCTTACTCATTGCTGAAAAAGATGCGAACACCATTGTGATATAATATCATCTAAAGCGTTGGACAAAATTTAGCTATTAAGAAGTAATTATTTTAGTTGATTACTAACAATGCACTTTTGGTAGGGTAATGAAACCGTTATGACAACAAAAATTAATAGCACTATAACTAATCAACATATAATGAAATGTTATATACTAACACCATTCCTGAAACGTCATGTAACAGTGCCACTTGTATCAAAATACGTTCTGTAGATTAAAAAAAAAAAAAAAAGGCTAAACGTTCATAATCAGGTTCACTTAATTTTTTAACTTTTTTTTTTGCTCTATGACTAAGTAGCGTTGAACAATATGTATACAATAAAACCTTTCCAAAATTATTACCTAAACACTTGGGCACAGATGTCATATATGCCCCATATAGGGGAGATTTTTTTCTGACGCCAATGTCAGAAATATTGCAATACGCAACAATACTTAACTGGCGCCAAAGTGTCGTTATTTTGCTTGATACGGTAACCCGGAAGTTGTTGTTAATTCTGTTTATGTTTTCGCCAAATTGGTGTCGGTAAAAAATCGCGCCAATATTTATATGACACCTGTACCACCATTTGTAGTATATTCTATCAAAGTATTATAAACAATCGGAATGAAATGCAAATTTCCGTTTTAAATATATAGTAGATGATGATGATGCGATTTTGTGTAATAGAATTCATCGTGAAATTTTCGCTTCAAACATAAACGATGCTTTCAACATTATAGCTAATACACCAATATGTGAAGTATCCGATTACGGAAGGCTAACTTGGATTCTTATGAGCCCAAAGAAAAGTGAATATGTGGCTTTTGTGATACTTTTATGTTACCCGGGCGCAGGTAATAAATCAACAAAGATTGTTTTCATATCATATTCTTATATTTATTATTTTCATTTAAGATACAAACCTTTCACTCATTTCATTTAAAATGCATGCCTTACACTAATTTCATTTAAAAAACTGAAAAGATAAACAATAACAGAAAATAATTCCATAATTAAAAACAAAGAATTATTTTTAATTTACTAACGCAAAATCTAACTACTGCTACTGGCAATTTTAAAAATGCTATTGGCGAGATCTGCGCACGTCTGTTATAAATGTACCCATTTTTTCTTCTTATCGAGGAGCAAATTATAAATCGCCAAATATTATTCAAATTCCAATTTCTTTCATTGAAAATAATTTTTAATTCGTTACAAACATTGCTTTCATATTTAAATATTTTCGTTGGTACTACTTAGTTATTCCGTCGACCAATTTCGCCAAATTATACAAATTGACATAATTTTTATTTTAAATAACGAAAGAACAAATAAATTATTATAACATTAATAAAAATACAAATAAAACGTCGAAATAAAAATCACTTTGTGACGTAAACACGTGTAACTTGCTTAAAGTCAGGTGAATTTGACATTTACGATCAACCATTATTGGCATTTAATCTTATAGTTTGGCGATAGATTTTTGGTCGACGGAATATCTAAGTAGTACCCTTTCGTTCTATAACGCTAATTTCTTAGTAAAATTGTTCCTTTTATTTTACATAAAATCACTATTTTTTTTTTTTTTATACTACTTAGTTATGCCGTCGACCAAAAATCTATCGCCAAATTATAAGATTAAATGCCAATAACGATTGATCGTAAATGTCACATTCGCTTGACTTCAAGGAAGTTAAACGTGCTTACGTCATCAAGTTAATTTTATTTCGACGTTTTATTTGTATTTTTATTAATGTTATACTAATTTATTTGTTCTTTCATTATTAAAATACAACTTATGTCAATTAATGTAATTTGGCGAGTGGTTTAGCGATTTATATAATTTGGCGAAATTGGTCAACGGGATAACTAAGTAGTACCATTTTTTTATTAAGATGTTCGTTTTTTTTTTTGTTTTTTTTTTCAAACTCATAGAGCCGTTTTTATTCTTTATCCAAAAGAGTTAATTTGAATTTTTTTCGTTTATACAGTAACGGATGTAATGTTAGATATTTTGATGTTTAGACGCCAAAGACACCGCCAAATTAGAAAAATATGAAAAATGTCATGAACTGTTGGACTTATAAGAATTTACTTGGCACCAATCGATTCAGCATACAAAAATACATTAAATTATGCTATCATCTGACGCATAATTATAATATCCGATTTTTAAGGAATTTTTTTCCCTCCCCTTGCAAAAAACGCCGTTAGGGGTGACATTTTAGAAAATCCTTTCTTAGCGATACTATATAGATATGCCATTTGGCGGTGACTCGATGATCGAAAATTAGTCCAATATCATTTGAAATATTACATAACAGAGGAGAATTTACGAAGAAAGACGAAGAAGAAATGACGAATTACAAAAGACTTGCAATTTTTTTTTTCAAAATGTTGAATTTTTCGATAATAATAACGCATGATTTTATAAATTTCCTTAAAAACTATCTTCATTTCCTAGATTTCGAAGGTGTGAATTTTCCTATAAATGATATTGGCGATAGGACTTAAGAAAAAATGAAATAAACAATAGATAATATTTGCTTAAAAAAATGGATAATATTCATTGATCTGAGTTCGAGTTTATAAATATCACATGCTTTCGAAATTACGGTGAAAAACATTTTAAAAAGTATGAAATTATTTTACAATATGTATGTGTGGCAGAAATTCACACTAAAATTTAAGTATTTGATTCCATTTTCTAAATATTAACTGATATCTATATAAGTTACAATTGAATATAAAAATGTACTCAAAAAAAGATCTCGTTCACTTGAAAAAACACCATTTATGAGAATATCCTCAAGCTAGATTTTTGACTTAAAATCACATTGTTTGGCGAGAAAAGTAAAATAAAAAATCGTAAAGAAATAAATAATTACACATTTGACTCACAATTACATCTGCTTGTTTCTTCTATAAGTTACGTGATGGGCAATTAGATCAAAAGAAAAAGAAAAGAACAAAAAGAAAAAAAAAGTCATTAAAAATTCATCTAATCAAATTTTCAGATTCATTTCTATAATCTAACGCAAGCGATAAAGAGCCAAATATTGCGTATCAATTGTAATCTTTCTCATTAAATTAATTTTTAAGCATTACAAATATTTCTTTCAGGTTTAAATTAAATTACAAATATTTCTTTTAGGTTTAAATTAAATATATTCGTTTTTTAACATAATCCCTCATTTAAATGGATTTTTCTTTCTTTTTTACAATTAAATATCAGTAATTATTTTTTCATTTATTTTCTAACGGATACAGCGATTTCAATTCATTTGTCGCCAAAAAATAACCTCTGGCAACCTTTTCGTTCAAAATAACAATAAAATGTGAAATTTATTACCAAAAATCATAGTTATCCCTGTATATTTTACTCATAAACCACCACGTGAATATTCTCTATCGAATGACACTATTTGCAAAAAAATCCACCGTGTAGTTTTTGAAAACATTCGGGCGGAACTTTTAGATCTTACTGCTTTATAATATATATGATGTAGCAAAAAATTAACCTGCATACATTTTTACGGTTGATATTATTTTTTTAGCTCTGTCCCTGGGTTTTAGATTCCTTACCATCCCTCTTGCTAAACTTATACAGAAAATCTCTTCAGATGCAGCCACAAACTTTTTTCAAGTTTTTTCTCATGCGGAAGTATGTTAGAGAAAGCATGTCTAAAATTCTTTGACAGGAAATTTACTGCAGAATTTAAATCAGCATTTAAACATCAATTTCAAGTATCGTGGCTTTATTGGCAGTCTTACCATCCCCAAGGCTTATTCCAGCACTTTTCGAGGTAAATATATTTTTTTTTATTATTATTTAATCCAATGTAAATAACTGTTTTTAAAAATCAATGAACATTGTGGCTATCACTTAGTCTTAACATGATTTGCCTAAAACTAGTGGTAATTTTCCTTACCGTCCCATCTTTACCATCCCCCTTTTTCCCCACTACCATCCCTTTTTTCCATTACCGTTCCTTTTTTCCATTACCGTCCCTTTTTTCTTATACCATCCCCTTTTTTTCCTTCCGTCTCTTCTTTAACACCCCTTTAAGACAATGTTATTACCACAATTTTGTACTAAAAATACTACATTGTTATTATTTCTTATCTGAATGTCCTGTGGGTACTATGCAAATTCATTATAAGTAAAAATTCAGAAGAAAATAGAAAGTTATAGTGGTAAAATGGTAAGGAAAATTAAATTCGTAAGTTTTACTTAAACCTCAGTTAAATAAAAAAAATTTCGCTGCTGACCATTTTTTCTTTATTTTGAATCATTAAGGCACTCGTCTATCAGATTAAAATGTTATTTTAGCAAGTTTAATTTCACCAGATTTTTATTCCCGAAAGTCAAAAGATTGTGATAATGTCCCAAATAAATTTAAATAAAATTAATTTTAACATATTTTTTTAAATAAATCTTCATAATGAGCTTCTGCTTCGACAGTTTTGTGTTTTGATTAAAAAAAAAAAAATACTTGATACTTTTTTTACGCTGTAGCGAGCCTGGTGGGGAATTGCATAACTAGTTTTAAAATGGATTTTTTTTAATGTTTTGCCAAGTGCAACTATACTCCAAGTTAAAATTACATGGAGTAGTTTAAATTCAACTTTCTTCAACGCCGATAATGCCCTTAGCGTGGAATATATTAACCAAATTTAAATAAATGTGTATTTTTTTTTAATGTCTCACTGTATGATGACCGTATTCAAGATAAAAGTAGGTATTATTGATCCAACACAGTTTACTTTGTGTTTATAGCGCCCCCTGGAAAAAATAGAATAACGAAATTTAAGTAAAATTGACTTTTTTTTTATGTTTCTCTGTGTGATAGTTATACTGAAGTTAAAAGTTGGTGGCACAAATTCAACACAATTTTCTTTTGCTTTTATAATGTCCTCTGGCGGGAATTACCCGTAAGGCATGGTGACGTCACGGCGACGTCGTTGTGAAGTCACACTGTGATTTTGTGACCGTCGATGTGACGTCACATGACGTCGATGTGACGTCACAGTGACTAGAATGCGAGGTCGTTATGGCCGTTTTAGAGGACGTTTGTGACGTCACATTGTGACCACTCTGTGAAGTCACGGTGTGACAAATTTGTGAAAAGTGTGTCATTTGTGACTATTTTGGCATTAACTTTGTGACGAACCTGTGACGAAAGCGACAATGCTTTGAAGTCACATTGTGACCAATTTGTGAAATATGTGTCATTTGTGACGAACTTGTCATAAACACTGTGATTTCAAATGAAAATCAAATTTCAAATTAATTGCTTAAAAGACTTGCAAATAGTGAAAAAGATTCCATGCTGGGACTCGAACCCGGGCCATCAGTACAGCACACTGACATTCTACCGACTAAATCACATGGAACGATACCCAGGCTGGAAAATTTCTCACTATTACATGTTGGCAAGGCTACAAACGCAGCAAAAGATGGAATATTTAGCGTGAACCACCCACATGATGCAAACACGAAACTTAATTAAATCCAGCATTGATTGAAATTATATTAATACTTGGAAATTTTTCCAGAGAGAACCATTCGCCTTGCATACAATATTTCAAATGAAAGTCAAATTTCAAATTAATTGCTTAAAAGGCAATTTTAATTTGAAATGTTGTATGCAGGGCGAATGTTTCTCCCTGGAAAAATTTCCAATTATTAATATAGTTTCAATCGATGCTGGATTTAATTAAGTTTCGTGTTTACCCCATGTCGGTGGCTCACGATAAATATTCCATCTTATGCTGCGTTTGTAGCCTTGCGAACATGTAATAGTGAAAAATTTTACGGGCTGGGCGTCGTTTCCTGTGGTTTAGTCGGTAGAATGTCAGTGTGCTACACTGATGGCCCGGGTTCGAGTCTCGGCATGGAATCTTTTTCACAATGTTGGCCTTTGCGCCTTTTAAGCAATTAATTTGACATTTAATTTTCATTTGAAATATTGTATATAAGACGAATGATTCTCTCTGGAAAAATTTCTAAGTATTAATACAGCGATGAATTTTAAAATAAAATTTTGCTGTAAATATAAAATCTTATCTTTTTACCGTACTTTTTAGCAAAATATCGCTACTTTGGAGTCCTATTCTTCTAAAACATTTTACATTTTTCCACTTAAAAAACAATGCTTATCAACTGACATATTTTTTTATTAAGTTCTATGCTTGATATTTAGAATGTGTAAGTATTTAATTTGTTTTGATTTGTCATTGCTTTATTAAATACGAACATGAAAACTAACGGATATTAATACAACTATTATTTATAGAGCGGCATGATAAGCGATATTTATTTAAATTTTTTATTCCCGTGTATATTGTACTTTGTGAATATGAGCTAAATAGATTTGGTATGTTTTATAGGAAAAGACTGATCTGGGAAATAGAAAAAAAAAAAAAAAACGAGTAAGAAAAATCATGCGTTAAGCATAGATTAAAATATACTTTCAACACTTTCTGAATGCTTTAACAAGACATCGTAATTTAGGGAAATGACGTAAATAACATAACTAAGTAAACATTTTAGAAAACGCATAAAACATTTGAAAAACTGATTTCAGCAGTTACCGCCCATAGCCAAATATGTTTTCCAATTCTTTTAAACAGCCCTTATTTGATCTGTAGGTTGATACACTGAAAAAAATGAAGTACTCAAAAATGAGCAAACCGACGTACTCATATTGAATTGAATATTTTTGGATCAAAAATGAACCTATGCTTTCTCTATTTTGAAGCATCACATGTTATCAAACCCAAACAAACAAATAGTTTTGTACCCTGTAATGGTTGATTTCATTTATGGCGGCATAAATGATGTTTATTAATGTAAATATTAAATTATGCACAGCATTTTAAAAATAATTGCTTGGAAATAATGTTCTTGTCATAAAAATATTCGATTTGAGTATCTTGTTAAGAATTTTGCTATTTTTCTTGATAAATAATCAATTAAACATTTCTTGTTAAGAACTTTGGACGGGAAATAAATGTCAGTACATTTTTACTTTACATTTTAGGGGTTTTTTTGGGGGGGGGGGGTGCAGTACATAACGATTCATATTTGATCACAGCCATGGAATAAACAATGAGTACATGTGTTTCTCAACTTTGAGTACATTTGGATCGGAGCTATTTTGTGCATGTGACGCATTTAAAATTCAGTACTTTTTACTCAATTTTGAGTACCCATTTTTTTAAGTGTATATATACTATATAATGGGAAAATTTAGTTTAGCAAGAAAACGCCTAACAGGTTGAAATTCATTTTCAGCAATTTATACTAATGTTTGGAAACATACTTGAGTACCTTTGTACAACCCTGTAGTTTACCTAAAATCTTTATTACACGCCACTATTTAGTTAAAATTTAATTCAAACTAAGACACTATTAAAACTGCTGAAATCACATTTCCAGAAATTATAATATATAGACGGCCATGTATCCAATTCTTTACGTGACCCTGTATATCATTTTATCTATATTCTACAAATATTTCTTGGTAAATTAAATGCAGTTCAGCGAAAAAAAGCATAACTCATTTAAAAACCACCTTTAAGCAATTTGCGCCCATACCCAGTAATCCTTACGAATACCTTTGTGTAGCCTTGTATAGGAATTATAGCATTTATATACACCATACACTATGCATAAATATAGTGAATCATAAAAGTGCATATCATAATTAAAAATATATTTCCAGCAATCATCGCTAATGAACAGTACTTCGGATACAATATGGTATCTGAAAGATTTTGTGTGACCCTGTAAATGCTATATACGTATTATTCTTATTATACATGAAATAATTTATAGTATGTAAACCTCAGCGACATACATCAATTTCATTATATATGAAATAGATTAACATGATTAAAGTATGCCGCAAACAATTCCCTTCACCTCTATATCATTATGTATTTGAATTCCTTTTTTAGTCCTGTAAATGAACAATAACTATTCTTTGCATCGCATAGTCAACAGAATGCATATTTTAGTGCACTTCATAAATGCATATAAATTTTATTCTGTTTGAAAGCGTGCGTAAAATCATAAAAAATCATTTGAAACGACTTTTTCCTATAGGCCGTAATGTAACGGAAAACTTTTGGCTGTCCCTGTAAATGAACAAAGCATGCTACAAACTTCATTACAAATAGGTACCGTGCGATGGTAAACGTCAATACCATCCAAAAATTTCAGGGCAATCCGAGTATATTTTCGAGAGTTAGAGTGCGCACAGACTGCTATACGGACAGACGGAGAGACAAACCGAAGTCATAAGCACTTTTCAACTTGTGTCCTACATTATGTATCCTGTATTATATGAACTTTAAAAAAATATATACTAAAGCAGTTTAATCTATAACTTCCTATCAGGCATGAAAAATACTTTATTTCAATGCTTAAATATCATATTTTACTTTTTAGTGCCAATAATTACCCGAATCATACACGTAGAAAATTAATTTACAATAGAAGAAAATTTAATAACCCATTCAGAATGTCTATAATTAAATGTTTGATTAAAATCACAAACAGAAAAAATGCTTACATACAATTAAAAAAAAAATATACCAATTTGAAAAACACTAAAAATAATAATTAGTATTTATAATTGTACTGTTAAACAACAGCAAACTACAATAGATAAATTAAATGCATTATTAGATTTAACAATATCTCAAAAATATTTCCATATGGTATAAGGAATTCCTATTATTTTATAATTTTGGCAAATGTTAAATCTGAAAACATTGGTTTGAAGATTTAGGATTTTAAAAGATAATTTAAAATATTATTAGCACTAAAAGAAAATTCTTTCAAATGTTTCACTACTGTAATATGTTAAAAAGTCCTTCCGGCCAGTGCCGGGAGGAAGAGGTAGCTTTCATAAACCTTATTTAAAAAAATGCCAAATTATATCATTCAAACACACGAAGCTCAATTTAGTGGAAACCGAATATAGGAGATTCAATACTAATTTTTATCAATATAATGAATGAGAATTTCGCGAAATTAGTCAGCTTTATCCAAGCTGGTTTTATTTAAAAGTGATTTACATTTGTCCGCCAAATTCGGCAATATCTTGATGTGCCCGCCATTTTAAAACAGCACTTTAAAGTAACATATATTTGGCTGCCAAATTCGGCAATTTCTTAAAGTGCCTGTCATTTTAAGAAAACATGGTGGATGAGGCTAAGCAGTGAACTTGGTCGAGACCTTAGTAATTGCTGTGCACATTCTCACTCACATCGGAATCGGTTAATATATAGGAGCGCTGTCGCATGCAAAAAATCAGATTTTTCAAAATGTCACGCACAATAGAAATTGAAACTGCTATATCTGAACCATTTTTTAAGGTAAAGACAAACAAAAAATGCTCCTGAATCCTTATATCAAGGCCAAATACTTAAGAAAGAAACCTTTTTCAATTTCTAATTCTTTTGCACCTCACTTTAAATATATATATATATATTTTAATTTAATGGTCGCCATTTTGAAACAAGATGGCTGATGAATCTGGCCAGCGAACTTGGTCGAGGTGTTGATGTATACTATCCACATGCCTTCTTACATCGAAATAGGCGAATACGTGTGTTATCGCGTGACAAATACAAGATCGTTTCAAAATGTTAGCCATGCTAGAAATTCAAAGTGCTATAAATCAACCATTTTTTAAGATATAAACAAAAGAACAAATTTTCAGAAACAAAAACTGCTCCGGAATCTTTGTATCGAGGCCAAACACATAAAAAAATCTTTTTCATTTTCCAATTGTTTAATACCTCATTTTGAATTTTAAATTTAATTTTTTTTAAATGGCAACCCTTTTGAAACAAGATGGCGAATGAAGCTGGCCAACGAACTCGCTCGAGACATTGGTATGTACTATGTACAGACCAAGTTACATCCAAATAGGTTCATAATTACGCCTGTTAGCGCGTGACAAAAATCAGGTCGTTTTAAAATGTCAGCCACAAGAGAAATTCAAAATGCTATTACTCAGCCATTTTTTTTAGATATAGACGAAAGAAAAACTGTTCCGGAATCTTTGTATTAAGGTCAAACAAATACAAAAAATATCTTTTTCACTTTCCAATTTTTTGGTATCTCATTTAAATTTTTTTATTTTTTAATTTTTTTAAATGGCCGCCATTTTGAAACAAGATGGCGGATGAAGCCGGCCAACGAACTCGGTCGAGATATTTGTATGTACTATGTACACATCAAGGTACATCCAAGTTGGTTCATAAATACGCCTGTTATTACGTGAGAAAAATCAGGACGTTTCAAAATGTCAGCCACGCTAGAAATTCAAAATGCTATAACTCAGCCATTTCTTAAGATATAGTCGAAACAAAAACTGCTCCCAAATTTTTTTATCAAGGTCAAACACATAAGAAGAAAATATTTTTTCAATTTTTAATTTTTTGGTACCACATTTCAAATTTAAATTTTTCTTAAAAATTTAAATGGCTACCATTTTTAAACAAGATGGCGGATGAAGCTGACCAACGAACCCGGTCGAGACATATGTATGTACTATGTATAAACGAAGTTACATCCAAATCGGTTCATAAATACGCCTTTTATCGCGTGACAAAATTCAGGACGTTTAAAAATGTCAGCCACGCTAGAAATTCAAAATGCTATAACTCAGCCATTTTTTAAGATATAGACGAAACAAAAACTGCTCCGGAATCTTTGTATAAAGGTCAAATACATAAGAAAAAAATATTTTTCCATTTTTAATTTTTTGGTACCACATTTCAAGCTTTAAATTTTTTTAAAATTTTTAAATGGCCGCCATTTTGAAACAAAACGGCGGATGAAGCTGGCCAACGAACTCGGTCGAGACATTGGTATGTACTATGTACACACCGAATTACATCGAAATCGGTTCATAATTACGGGAGTTACAGTGTGACATAGGTCAGATATATATATATATATATATATATATATAGATATATATATAGATATATATATATATATATATCAATTTTGAACGGAGGGTGGTTTCGGGGTCTGGGGGTCATGATCGATGAAAATATACCAAAATTTTTTGAAATCGCTTTCCTCCGAACGGCTGCAATAGGTAGCTTTTTTGTAAAGAAAGCTACCTAAAATACATTTTCCCGGTATAATGTTAATTTCTAATCTGAAACAGTTTCGTAATCTCATGATAATCGAACATCATATTTAACCCCAAAATAATAATAACTATAAATGTTAGTAATCAAAAAATAGTAAGAAGCCGATAAAATAATTCCAAATCATTGTCGTTCCATACATTTTTAATCTCAAGTAAGAGTAAATTAATGTTTATATTAATTCCAGTATGAATGTAGGCATGAATGTCTCTGCGCAGTTTTTTTTTCAAGCGATGGCAGATTAAAATATTTTTCTTCACAGTTATCAAATTGGAAAATAACGCTTCTGACAGTTAAAGATCAGTCTCTTACAAATATAACTATTTAACTCATAATATACAACCAGGAATAAAATATTTAAATTAAATAAAACTTACATGCACGTTCCATTAATATCCGTGTATCCTAAAATGGTCATTTCCTTATCTTAAAGTGTTGTAGACGTGTTGTTCTAAAACAAGTGAACTATTTCCCGCGTATTCTCATATTTATTTTTCTGTGGGCAGACGATTTTCGAGCAGATGGTTTGTTACAGATTGTTTGTTTTTGTATACAAGAAATATGGAATTTGAACGCGCAGAAATTTTCTGAAAGTATCATTCATTAAAATTTTGTATTTGAAGAAATGTCCAATGTATTTAATCTTTTCTTTTTATCCGTACCAAATAATTCAAGTTAAAATGTATTGTAAAGTTCCTTTTTTTCTAAATAATTATAATAATAATATTCATAATTAGAGTTTTATTAGATAAAACGTTGTTTAAATTTTTAAAAGGTGTAAAAATAAATTTAATGTATTAACGACACCCCCCCCCCTTTTTTTTTCTATTTTTTTAAAGTAAAGTCCTTTATTTTCGGAAAATGCTAATTTTATTTTAAAAGTCTGAAAGAAGTAGAATTTATGACTTGAATACAAATTATAAAAATATTCTAAAGCAAGAAATGCATAGATGACTAAACTCTGAAGACTCTTTCTACATGCTCATTAAAAGGTGCAGATTTAACTGTAATAGAAAATTTTTAGTTTGAAACCACAGAAGTGTTTCGAATAATTCTGGTCGGTAAAAAAAGAAAGAAAGAGTGAAATTTCCTCCCAGCAAACTAAATATGTAAAGTGTATAAATTTAATATTCGTAATTGTAAATATATTATCCAAGTGCTAGATAAAATTGAAATCATGAAAAAGTATACATTCACTGTCTTAGATATCAAATTGATAAAATAATGCCTAAAAATTTAGTTTATTAATGCTTGTATCGTGCACTTTATTTATTATGCCTCCCTCCTCCCCTTTAGTGACGGAATTTACCATTTGCTATCCACTAATATATTTTCATTCCTTATGCCGCTGTAACTCGTGGCTGTTTAAAATATTTCTCTTCATTTTCAAAGATTTTTGAAGTTCATAATTTTTGTCACACTGTGACTTACAATATGCTGGTTTTTTTGTCACATATGTGACGTGGCGTACGTTACATAGCAGTGACATAACAGAGACGTCACAATTTGTTTTAATTGCCAGAAAAATATAATTTTACAAAAAGTAACATGTTTTGAAGAATTTTCGTAAGTTTTTAAAGTTTTCTAAGAAGTTCACATTTCAGTCACAATGTGACATCACTGAGTGGTGGCATTTCGGTCACAGATGTGACGTGACCACAGTGACTTGCAGTGACGTCACAGTGACGTCACCGTGACCATGCATGCTATGAGGGTAGAGTAAGTAAATATAAATAAAATTTATTTATTTTTATATATTTTTTAAATAAATTTTCAGAATAAGTTTCTGCCACACGGAAATTTATATTTGATAAAGTTCTTCTTGTGATGTTTTTTTTACGGTGGTAGCCCCTCTAGTGGGAAATTGAATAACTAAAACTTTAAAATGATTTTTTTTAAATGTTTTCTCATATGCCATCCATGCTCCAGGATAAAATTAGGTAATACAGATTCAACAAAATTTACTATTGCGTGTATCGCACCCCCTGGAGGGAAAAATGGTAACCAAATTTTTCTTTTATTTGTAGAATTGATTTTTTTATATTTCACTGTGTGATAACTATACTGAAATTGAAACTGGGTAGCACAGATACAACACAATTTTCTTTTGCGTTTAAACCGTCCCCTGATGGAAAATAGGGTAACTAAATTAATAACATAATAACATAAACAAATATTAATAAAGGAAATAACATAATCAAATATTAATACAAATGATTTACGTTTTTTTTAATAAGTTTTCAGAATAAGTTTCTGCCTCAGTTAAGTTTATGCTTTGATAAAAATTTTTACATGATATAAGGGGTTTTTTTTAGTCGGGTATCCGGGTGTAAAATTGCATAACTAAAACTTTAAAATGGATATTTTTTTACGTTTTCCAATTTGGGAACTACTCCAAGTTGAAATTAGGTAATATTTTTCTCTTTCGTTTATATCGCCACATGTAAGGAAATAAGATAATCAAATTTAAATAAAACTGTTTTTTTTTTTTAGGTTTCACTGTTGTCGACTATACTGTTGTTAAATGTAAGCAGTAAAGATTCAACACAATTTACTTTGGATTCTATAGCGTTCGCTGGTGGGAAATATAGGGAAACTAAGTTTAAGTAAAACTAATTTTTTATGTTTTTATCATTGATTTTTATGTTCAGATTGGAAGTTTTTGTCAAATTTGCAACATCCAGCATTACTGCACGGTGAAACATTTTAGATTAATGATTGGTAAATTTACATCACAAATTGTGATGTAAATTTACATCCGCATAAATCAAAGCCTGATGATGGTACATAGTACCCTCTACTAATTAAAAAGAAAAAACTTCACATATTAAACAAAAATATAACTCACAGAACAAATTCTAAAAAGAAATCTTTCATTGTTTAGGCCCGAGAAGAGTACAGATATTAACCCCTTGGGGACGATCGACCGGTATTCGTGCACTTAAGGTGCACAGAATCTATCATTATGCCTACCAGTTATTTTTTATTGTAAAGTTTACCTTATTTAATCAGAGCATTTTCGCGATTCAATTATAGAAAAATTTCTGTTTAAAAATTAGATTAATTAGCTTAATTTCAGATTAAAATTTTAAGTTAAGAGCTTTCGTCGCGAAGGAGTTAAGATATTTCATTCAGTTGGTTCTACATTTAATATTAAATTTTTCTAACAAATACGATCAAATCAATTGAACTTTAAACAATAACATTCAAATTCAAACAATATGATACTTGATCCACTCTAAGAACTTAGATTCCTTTCAAATGAAATCGAAATAAATCTTAAACTTTTTACCATTTGTAAGGTTCAAAAGCTGTAAATATTTGTATTGCAGATTTTGCATTATATTTGTGACTAGTTGTTACCCGTGACTTCGATCACGTAACAAAGAAGAATAAATGCATCAATTAAGCAAAAAATTTCGATAATTAAAAGCATATACAATTAACCATTTATCACATTTTATAGTAGAAAAACTTCTAATGGACCCAATTTGAATATTTTTATTTATCTATATAGGATCATTTAGATTTCTTTCGTGAGCTTGAAATTCCATACTCCTTTTCTAAGATTAAATGAGGAATAAATTTACATCTCTGTTTATTCTATTTTATCATTTATATTTATTATATTTTACGAGTCTGAACTCGTCGAATTCGAAAAATAAAGATGTTTAAAAGAACTGTTAGATTGAAGTTATTAAAAAAACCTACACAAATATTTACAATAAATAATCAATATTATGAGTTAGCTGACCTAACGCAAAAGCAAATGTTTTTTTATAACTAAAGTTTAACTTTAAATATTCAAATTATTGAAAAATTAAATTTTATTACTATATGCAATCAGTAACCTGATATTCAGATAATAAATTATGAAGTTATCAATTGAGGCTTTGATCTTTAGTATTACGAAATGAAAAATCGACGAAAATTGCGCCACTATGACACAATCATATTTTTTTTGTACAACAAAATCTAAAAATAACGTCATTTTCACCGTCGCAAAATTTACATACGTACTTTTCATATTCATATTCAACATTTTGAAAACATTTTCACATGCAATAGATTTTATTAATAAACTAGGGGGCTCTGCCCCCTGCAAGCTACACTCGCCAAACCCCGTCCAGACACAGCAGAATCTAAAAACACGCTAATCTGATCGGTTTAAAAAATATTATAGAAGATTGAATTATACGGAAAAAAGCTGTGCAGATCTCCCTGTAAACGGGTTTCCATTCAATTTCCTTTGATTTCAAAAATTTAAGGCCGAATCAGTTGCTGTTAGGACATCCAATGTTGTTCTCGTGTTTGATTAAAGAGGATCAGTTAAACGTTTGAAAAGAAGCTAAAAATAAAAGGAATTGAGTGTACAGAGTCTTTGTGTCCCGGTATTTTAAAACAATTTCTATAACAATAGCCTAAGTCATGTGACTATCATCAAGAGTTCCGGGCGAACCACTTCGCTTTTTATATTCCTGGTGCCATTTTGGTATTTTAATATTAGTCAGGTACAGGTGATAAGTCGTCAAATATTATTCTATCGCCATCATTTCATCTATATTATAATAGTCCAAGTCATGTAACTGCCATAAATAAATACGCTCTGATCCCTTCGCTTTTCATATGAAAGTTTGGCCCAGATATCATATACGGCCCCATATTGGCGCGATTTTTTTCCGGCGCTAATTTGGGGAAAAGATCAACAGCACACACAACAACATCCGGCTTATCAAATCAAGCAAAATAACGATACTATGGGGCCAGTTAACTACCCGTTGCGTATATGACATTGGCGTCAGAAAAAAATAGCGCCAATATGGGACCGTATGTGGCATCTGAGCCGAAAGTTTTCCATTTCGATTTAAAAAAATCAATTTTTTTTGTCGAATAATACTACATAAAAGCATTGTCGCAAAGAATTCTTGGTACTGTTACGCTAGCCGGGTGCAAATCTCGCCAATAACTATTTTTCAACTCGCCAGTTAGCATTTTTTTTTCGAGTGGTAAATTATAACATTGCTTTGAAGTTGGAATTAAATGTCATCGTTTCTTACATAATTTAATATTTGGCCAGATGCCATATACGCACCCGGTTTGGCGTGATTTTTTTTACGAAAATTTGGCGAAATCCTCGTTTTCGAATACCAGTTACATATGTATTTTTGGTACTACTTAGTTATCCCGTCGAACAAAAATCTATCAACAAACTATAAGATTAAATGCCAATAATAGTTGATAAATATCACATTCACTTGACTTTAAGCGAGTTACACGTCTTCACGTCATCAAGTGATTTTTATTTCGACGTTTTATTTGTATATTTATTAATGTTATACTATTTTCTTTGTTCTTTCGTTATTTAAAATAAAAATTATGTCAATTTGTATAATTTGGCGATTTATATAATTTGGCGAAATGGGTCGATAGAATAACTAAGTAGTACCGTATTTTTTAATTATTTTCTATTATTTTTTATTTTTAAAGGAAAATAACAAAAAAATAATAAACTATAACACAAAACAATTTATGTAATTTAAAAAAAGTAAATAAAGTAAATAAACTCTTATTATTAAATAAACAACAATAGCCGGGTTACCATGTCAACCAAAATAATGCCATTTTGGCGCCAATTAGGTACCCCATTGCGTATATGACATCTGTGCCTAATATTTTTCTTTTCATTTCGTTTAAAAAAAAAAATAAAGAAGTGAAAGCCATTTATTTTAAATGTTTCTGCTTGTATTAAATAAAATGATAATGAAATACAAATTGAATTATGAATAAAAGTAACATGATACATTTCTTAGCATCCATTTAAGGGAGGCTAAATTTCTCGCCAAATTAGTTTCAAATAGTAACCTTTTCTGAAATCTGAAAAAAAAAAATATCTGTTTGATTAAAATTTGAGTTGCCATCATTAGAAAAATGTATATAAAATTAGAAAAAAATTAATATTTCGAAAACTAATTCGAATTTAAAAATTCTAATACCAGTTTTGAAATCTGCGGATCAATATTGATTTTTGGTGTTAATTTCATCGCAAAGTATTCCTTTTTTTAGGAGAAATCACCGTGAAAAGTAATCAGTTGTTTAATCAGTCGATTCAAAGAATCGTTACATTTCAGGCGTTTCATATATTCGTTTCATAAATTCGTTTCATTAGGATTTTATATATATAGGGTAGATATATTTTCAAAAATTACGTCACTTTTGCCAGTTACAATTTTGCATCTGGACATTCGCATTCTTGACTTGATGTTCTAATCACAGTCCCTGTGAAATCCAGAAATTTATTCTTTTCGACGCCTTCATAATAAAATGTTTAGTTTTATCAAAGAAAATATTCATTTCTTTTTTGCTATGAGGTCACTTTAGGTCACTGAATCCCTTTGAGATGAACGTCTCAATCTCAGTATCATCGTAATGTAAAAAATATCGAAATGTAATAGCTTTATGAGTAAAAAGAGTTGTTTTTCTTTTTACGTGAAGCCTTTTTTTATTTAAAAAAACAGTTATTTTTAATTGCAATGAGAAAATGGAATCCGCAATGATATAGTAATTACGATTGTTATCTTTTACTCTGTAACGATGGAAGTAACCCTGTTGCCAACATTGTGAAGAAATTTCCTAAAAGACTTTTAAAATTAAAATATAAAAAATGAATTATTTTTTAAAATATCAAGTGCGGGCACATATACAAATAAACTGCTTTCATTTAAAAAAAAATAATTTTTAAAATCGGTTCACTAGAATGCTTAGGCCAGATGACTAAACAAACAGCCTTGTCTTTTATAGATATTTATTCCGTTCATGGATATTGATTTAATTTATGTTTTCGTGACAAAGAATGTTATTTAAAGAGGTATGTTAGTAAATATTTTTAAAGGAAAATGGCTATTAACAGGTCACTTCAGACATTAATTTGATTTGATTAGAATAATAAAAAATCAACATACAACATTATATTAATTGGGGAAAAAATCACATTTTGAGCGAAAAAAAGATAAATGGTATTAAAAAATATCAAATGTGGTGAGCCATAAAAGTTCAAAAATAGATAATAAAATTACGAAAAAAAAAAAAATTTAACTTTCAAATATTTATTGCATTTTTATTTCACAGTGCCACACTTTTAACAGCTGTAGATCTATCAATAATAGCAAAATGTTTAACATGCTCCAAAGACTCTCGAAGCCGAAATACTAATTATTGAAGGAATAGAGTTGCTTATTGCTTTCAATCATAGAAAAAATCTATTTATGCAAAAAGCCCCTCAATTATGGATAAACATTTCATAGATTGTTGTGTTGTAATTTAGGATTATGGAAGCTTCGAAATTTGCAGGACTATGCTCCAATGGAGGACAACGATTATCTTTCAGAGATATTTTTAACTGTAGATTTAGATATTTTAAAATCGAATGAAAATTTTAGACAAAAATAAGTGATTATTACCGGGATTTTTTATTGCCATTTCTCTTCTCCTGTCGATAATCATGGTGCCTTTAAAAATTAAAGGTGGCTATGAGGTGAAAGGCGAATTTATTGCTTAACTAGCAGAACTACCCGGCTTCGCCCGTGTCAATTATAAGGAGCCTTCCAGGTAAAATAAATTAAACAAAATAATACGGCAATCACTATAACTGAAACTTGTGTATTCCCATCCACAAATCGTTAAAAAGACAATCAGAAAACATGACGTTATTGTCTCGCAACCATAGTAAAATCCGTGAGCTTTAATAACAGAATGCACGCTTCCTTTGGCGGGTGTAAGAGAAAGTTATGTCATTTTCCTGACAATACGAAAAAAACATCCACCAAATCGCGCAGCATTTAGTGAATTTCTCGTTTGTATATACATCTACATTATAAAGTAAAAACACTATGTCAGTGCCCCTAAATTGTGCCCCATAAACTGTAAACCATAAATTGTGCCTTTACTGCAATTTTTCTAATTTTTAAACATCACACAATTTAATTTTTTACAATGTCGAATAGAAAAAAGTTCTTTCAAATTAAATGTGTTTGAAAATTGTATCTCAGTTTTCTGAGTTTAATGGATTTTAAAGTAATTTTCAAGCATGGATATTTTTAAAGGCGCGTGCAACCCGATTACGAAAGATGAACCCGTTCATTCTTAATGCAATAGTATAAAGAAAAGACATATCTATGAGTAACGCTGGTATCATATTTTCGGTGGCAACAACCTAACACAACAATAAATTTCCCTTTTATTGCAATTTAACCTCTAAACATCACACATCCGATTGTTCCAACGTCTTATAGAAAACCAATGTACCTTCAGTAATGTTTGTTTGTAATGGTTATCTCAATTTACAGATTCTTTATGGATTTTAAAGTAATTTTCAAGCATGAATATTTTTTAAATATGCTTGCAACCCAATTACAAAATATTAACTCAATTGTTCAAAAACAATGTAAATAATTCAGAATTTGTTTATTTTCGTGTAATATTCAATAACTAAATTGGCAAACGAAATTAAAACGCCAAAAATAAAAACAAATAAAGCACGAATTTAACAGATATCAAATCAAACTACTCAAAATAATCTAAGTATGTAAAATGCAAGCAGGAATTTCATTCCGTCTGCTTATAAATTGAATTCTTCAGAACGGATTTCGATGCGACTTGCACTATTAGTTTTTCAGGGAAGATTTCAGTGCGTAACATATAGTTTTCTGTTGCTCAGTCATAGAATTATAGAGGAAAGTTATATAATCATGTGAACCCAATTATGAAAGATTAATCTTATTACCTGAATGATAAATGCAGAACTATTTTTATCTCTTTAAGTACTGACGGGTTAGTCTTCAGTAATCAGGCTGTGCTAGTTGGCGTATCCGTATTTCAATAAGTGTGCCTCACACCTATTATGGCATGCACTTATGATTTAAGCAAATATCTGGCATGCAACTCGATTACAAAACACTAACCTGCAATAATGCTTAAGGCTCCGCTGATTCCCCGACTCCTTGACACTCCTCAATCGCGAAATCCCATGTTAGCCTATGAGAAAACTTTAAAGCGCGATTACTCATTACGTAATATAGTTATTAAAATACCGTTTTCCCCATCAGAAATTAGACGTCATATGCCGATGCTATGCGTTTAAAAAAATTACCTCCGTAAATTTTAAATACATAAAAAATCCCTATAAAGTTTGAAATTTCCATTTGATTAAATTTTATCATCTCCTTAAAAATACTTAAAATTTAAATAGACAGTTTTTAAAAACGCACATCATCGGCATCTGACATCTACTAGCCGCGCTTCAAAGTTTTCCCATAGGCTAACATGGGATTTCGCGATCGGGGGGTTTCGGTGCAGCGGCCCCTTAACGTTGTTCTCCAGTTCCTTGCTCAACAACGCGAAACTTTCTGACACATTTTCTGATTCATTAAACGTAAAGTCTTAAAATTTGTAAGGCTGACTATTAAAGCGATTTGGCATTGAAATGAGTTTTCCATTTTTTGATAAATAAATTACTTATCCAGTTATGAGCAATTGTGGTCACGTGACGACCGGTTTTTCTCCTTTATCGCGGTGTTGCGTCCGAAATTCAGTTCAAAACACCAACTGAAAGACCTTACACCTTTACCAAAAAATGGAAACTACCTTTCGATTACATAGTTTTTAAATAAGAACTCCAGCCAATTTCATGCGTTTCCGAACAAAAATGAATTAAAAAATATGTCAGAAAGTTGCTCTTTTGCATTTGAGAACAGCCTTAACTTTATGAACATCCTTAACTTGACATTTATGAAAAAACTCACATTTTTAGTTTTAATTTTCGAACTCGCAAAATTTAAATTCAGAAAAAGGATGTTCTTTTGACACATTGTGATAATTTTTTTTAACTTTTAAAATTAAAATACATGTTTTCTTTGGCACGCGTAAACAGAAGTACACGATTTCTCACAATACGGGGAAAAATACAATAAATGCATCCAAATGAGGTAGCAGTTACTGAAATTTTATTTGGAAAATTTGAAATTTTAATTGCTTAAAACTAGAACCTTCACTTTACGTGTAATTATAAGCTTTAATTAAAGTATTAGATCAAGAGGGTTTCCACTCTAAATAAAACATCACTCTTAAACGTAAACTTAAATTTTTCATTAATAGAAATTAAATGTACAATGATTAGATGTAATGATGTCATTTTCTATAAATTTTAAATCGTTACATCAGTCAAGAATTTTTTTGAAAAGGGAAATAACTTCTCTCTTTTTACTATAAATCACAGAAAATGTTACCCCTGAATCAACCAATACAACACTTAGCTATAACGTATAGCTATAAGATATGGCTATAGCATAGAATCGAAGTAGTAAACAAAATATAGGAACCATTTATTTACAGTGAGTTTGACTACACGTTGAAAAGATTTGATGGCGAGGCTAACGAAAAAGACAGGCTACCGCGGTTCATTTCTCGTATCTTTTTTTACAGCCCGCTGGAGTCACGTGATGCTGGAATGCACCAATGCAAATGTACGAAAAGAGCATCACGTCACTCTAGCGGTCTGTAAAAAAAGACATGTGGGATGCACCGCGATAACCTGTCTTTTTCATTAGCCTTGTTTGATAGAATGTAACGTCATATCTAGTTTTTTTTTTCTTTTTCCTAAATTGTTTTCATGAAATTTGACTGTCTGTATTAAAGTAGATTTTTTAATTAAAAAAAACATTCAAATTAAGGAGCTACGTCATTTTACCGCTCTTATAGTTAAAATTTTCATTTTATACATTAAAAAAATGTGCATTTTCTCTTTAGAATGACGTCAATTTCAAAAATGCAAAAATATAGCAAATTAATCTGAATTTTTATTGGCAAATAAAAACAAAATACACGCATTATCGTTATTTTTTTCCACATTATTGTGTCATTTTTTAGGGTGTGGCAACAGGAAAGAAACGATTGAATTGGAAAATGTAAAAAGAGATACAGTAGACGCTCGTTTTTACGAACCTCTTTTTCACGAACACTAGCGATTTTACGAACTATAGAGTGGTCCCGAATACACTCCCATAGAAGCAATGTAATTTTTCGCTCCCATTTACGAACTACTGATTATGAAAATCTCTTTTTTGCGAACTTAGTTATCATACTTCTGCATTTTTTTTTAAATATTGGAATGCAGCGCCAAAGTCAATTAACACTAGAACGCCCGGAAATTTTACTCAACTTTCATTAAAATATTTCACACCAGAATTTTTATTTAGAATTCTTTGACTGATTTATTTAACGTAAATATCCGTTTTTAAAATTTGACTTATTTTGCAAAAGAATTTCTGGTTCCAATTGACATTTAATCATATGGTCGGAGTCGAATCGACTCCTTCCGGGCGTTCTAGTGTTAAACTCTATATAAGTGCAATGAGACATCGGGTGCATTCCAAGAATGTGTTGTTTTCCCCAATCTCTTTCGGAGGGAGGGGGCTTAGCATTAATTTCAAGTAGTGGTTGTCAGGACTAAGGCACTTTTTTCAAGGGAACAATAACTGTGAAAGGATTTCAAGCATAGATAAAATGGAAACATATATTTTCCAAAATGTGATTTTAAAAAGAAAAAAAAAAGATAAATGATTATTCCTATTCGTAATTTTTTATCTATGATTTCATCTATGTATTTTCATCTACTAAGTACTAATACAGTCTGTGTTTTCATATGTAATGTTTTCAAAGCATGGTAACGTATGTTATGTTTGTGTGTACTAAACATTTTTTGTGCATAAATTTGCATTTATTTCTTGTATATTTAAAAATACATGTATAACTTTATTAAATATTAAATAATCTTCCAACACTTCTTCATCTATGAAGAGAGGGCAGTTTGATAAAATTTGACATAAATAATGTACGTATTCATACAATTTTTGGTGTTTTTCCATTTTACGAACTTTCTATTTTACGAACTATTTGGGTGTTCCCTACCAGTTCGTAAAAACGAGCGTCGACTGTATTTCTGTAATGTTAATTTACGGAAGGTGGTAGAAAAAAGGGATAAATAGTAATCTGATGATTTTTTAAAGTAGACAGCGATCTTTTCTACGCTCTAAAACGTATATATATCAATTTTCGTGCAAATCGGTCAAAAATTGAAGATTTGTATAAGGGATATACGTACAGAGAACGGCTTTTATATGTAGATAGATTAGTGGTATCAGCACTTCTTTACACGAAACTATGTCACATGTAAAGCCTAATCACCAATTAAAATTGCTTGCTAAACTTTTTTACATCGACTTTCATATACAATTTATTAAATTTTATTGAAAGCAGCATTATAGGAGATTGTACGGTAAAAGAAAGTTAAACTTATGTATTTGCGAATGATAAAGTCTATGGAAATCACGCCATTTTGTATAATTGCCATAAAAAGCTAATATTTTCTGAAAGGAAACAGGTTAATGATTTAAAATATGACGACATTTACCCATGTTAGTTTTCCCTACGGAATAATACTTGTCGAGATGGGGAAAAAAATCCACTTCATGAACCATGTAAAAATATGTATTTTAATTTATTTAAAACATGAAATCGCTTAATGAAATCTGATATTATTGTACATTTAAATAAACATTGAAGCATTAATTTTATTAAGCACTAAATTTCAAGTAAGAAATTTTATTTAAAATATAAGCTAAAATTATATTTTGAAATTATGCGCCTTTTGATGCAAAACTTTTTTTCGCAAAAGTATATGGTTATTTTAAGATTTTGAAAATGGTTAAATGAAAAGGACTTCACTTTGACGAAATTAAAATAAATATATATTAATATTTTATGATTAAAATGAATGCTTTACAGGAAAAAATATTACATCATTTTACCCGATAAAACTTTTTACTAAAAACGCCTTTGTGAAACGTTTAATCTGCCAACATTTAAAAATAATTAATTAAAATAGTATATGTTTATTTTAATTCAATTCATATGAATAGGGGACAATAACTATCCACTTCTATACACGGAAGTTATATTTACATCCTTGGTTGTAAATGTCAATATGTTGACATACGATTTTCGCTTTTGTTCCTGTGGAATAAATCCAATCACGAAGCTTCAATGTGTGAAAATATGTTTTTATTTTTGGAAAATTTATTTTCTTTTTCAATTTTAAAGCAAAAATAGCCTCAAAAAACATATTTATCCGTTTTATTTCCCCTTTTTTCCACAAAAAATGTCTTCTCCTGATAATCATAAAGTGAATTTTGAATGGAAACTCTCATTTGTGTGTTATTATGTTCACACTTTCTAATCAGTATCAGTATTTATGGTATTCATTTTAAATATGACGTCAATATTTATCAATTTTCATTAGTTACTAATATTCATGGCCCTTGTATTTTTAACGTATACTTCAAAATGCCTGTTTTATTTCAAATATGACGACATATTTTTCCAAGAGAAATATATTTCTAAATAATATAAATCTTTTTCATTATTATTCCTTCTAATTATTACGCCATTTATAACAGAAAACCTCTTACTAACGTAACAGATATTCATGCTTCAAGTATAATAAAAATATTCCTTTTTTTGTTTCAAATATGACGTGATATTTATTTATTTTTTTAATACTTTGCATTTAAATTTTTCGAGTGGAAATTGTTCAGAAAATTAATTGTCGAGGAGAAAGTATTATTCCGGGGTTTTATTTTCTTGACAACGTTAAAGAAATATGGTTAAATGTTACAGGAAAATTGTCTTCACTGTGTATGAAAAATAATGGAATTTTGTATTATTAAACAAAATATTTAAAAAAAAATTAAACATAGCCTATGTTCATTTCTGGGTTGTAATTTGTCTATATCCAAAGATACAAAAGTATTAATTCATCCGTTTAGATGCTGACTTCATTCAAACTTTCGGACACACATTCGCATTTATAATATGATAAGGATAAAGATGGGTGTATACAAAATGAGACAACAAAACGAACCTTTAAAATTTTTTGTTCGATTTAATTTGAATGGAATCTAAGTTTGTAGGGTGGTTTAAGTACTGAGTATCATATTATTTGGGTTTTTTTTTTTATTCAATTGGTTTAATCATATTTGTTACAAAAATTTAGCATTAAATGCAGAACCAACGAAATGAAATTTCTTGATCACTGTCCCTTCTCGGGCCTAAACAATGTACGAAACATTTTTTTTCTGCAAATTATGTTTTCGGTTAATCACATATATTGAACCAAACAAGTTGTAATTTTCCAACTGGGTGAAAAAGTGTACAGGCCAGAATTCGAACCAGGAACCTTTTGACTGAGGCTACCAATGCTCTGCCAACTGAGTTATCTTGGAAAAATCTGGTGGACATACAATTCCCCCAGAAACTTTATCGATTATGACATCTGGTCTAATATCCGAACCAGCTCAACAGAATAAATCGCAGGTAATGGGAGCTCCGAGAAACGTTGGATACGTAATTGCACTTGATTGATTTTAAGGCAATTAGTCTAATTGGTAAATAAATCACACGAGTTGTAAATTTTTGGCGTGCCCGCCTGATTTGTCCAGGATAGCTCAGTTGGAAGAAAATTGGCAGCTTCAACCAAAAGGTCCCTAGTTCGAATCCTGGCCTGGACACTTTTTCATCCAGTTGGAAAATTATAACTCGTGTGATTTATTTACCAGTTATATTATTTCTTTAATTTTCGGTGTGTCCGCCAGATCTGTCCAGGATGGCTCAGTTAGCAAAGCATTGGCACCTTCAGCCAAAAGTTCCTGGTTTGAATCCTAGCCTGAACATTTTTTAATCCGGTTGGAAAATTACAACTCGTGTGATTTATTTACCAATTAGAATAATTGTGTTAAAATTAATCAAGTGTAATCACATATGTAACGTTTCTTGGAGCCCCATTACCTGCTGTTTATTCTGTTGAGCTGAATTGTGTGTATGCCAGATTTGTCCGGGATAACTCAGTTGACAGAACATTGGCAGCTTCAGCCAATAGGTCCCTGGTTTGAATCGTGGCCTGGACACTTTCCATCCAGCTGGAAAATTACAACTCGTGCGATTTATTATAATTGGGCTAAAATTAATCAAGTATTGAACCACACTTTAATTAATACGAAGTCATTTAAATTTTATCGAGCACTAGCAGATCCGCTCGGCGTTGCTCTTGTTACGGTGGACACGGCGTTCTAATGTAGCTACAATTTTTTTTTTTTTAATTCTCAACATTTTTTCAAAAAATCTGTCACAAATACTGTTGGATTGACAGTGTAACTAAATCACAAACTCTTGTGTCCACAATGCAATGAATCGTATGTACTTTATAAATTTCCAGAGATTCAGAATTTTACTGTTGATCAACGCTGGAAGTCAGTAAAAGTAAAAAAAAACTATGCACTAATTGTTTGCGATTTAATCATTTTGTAGCTAACTGTCTTGTCAGTGCAATTTGTAAACATTGCATGTTGAAATATCACACACTCCTTCACTTGATCAGCCTATTCCTGCACTACCGAATACTTTTAAAGCTCAAAATCGGTTAGCAAGACAACCCCAAGTTTTGGGAGTAATTCATATGTTCAATCAAATGCATCTAGTTGTTTCAATGCAAATTCTCAAACATTAATAGCTATTGCCACCAAACGTGTGAAATCTATATCTGGTGAAAGCATTCCTTTTAGGGCCATGATCGATAGCATTTCTCAAAAGAGTTTACTTTCTAAATCTTGTTGCAAAAAGTTAGGTCTTCCGTTAAAGCCTATAAATCACAAATTCACAAGAATCAATAATTTACTCGCGGAGACGGCTCTTCAGGACGTTTCCTTGACATTTTCTTCGCATTTTAATAATGAAACTTTTCGGTTAGATTCTTTAGTTGTTAATCAGATTACAAAAAAATTACCAAATTTTTTTATTACAACTAAATATTGGCCTCATACTGAAGGTCTGAATCGTGTGGATCCTACTTTTCATATGGCAAGCCCTATGGATATACTCATAGGCGCAGATTTATTTGCCCATATCATAATTGGAGAATCTAGTCTAGAACCGAAAGTATCACCGATAGCTGTTAACTCTAGGCTGGATTGGATACTATCGGGAATCATTTGTTAGAATTATACAAATCGAAATTCATTAGTTAATGATCACGTTACTACACAAATAAGTTCTCAACTACAGAGGGGTTTGGGAACTAGAATCAGTTCCTAGTTCTAAGACAATTTCCCATGCAAAAACAGTAAAAGCAGTTTCACGTACAGAATCAAGAATACAATATAGTCAATCTACCCTTTAAATCTAAACATCTTCTCGGACATTCTAAATCTCAAGTTTTAAGACGATTTCCTTTTTTGGAAAATAAACTTCAATGAAGGGAGAAATATTCGTCATTATGTAAGAATTGATTGGCTTGATTCGTCACATTTGTACCAGAATAAGACCTTTCAGATCCAGATCATTTTTATCTTCACTCCTCGGGGTGTTAAAAGAAAACCGTTCTACATCTCGGTTTAGGGCAGTCTTTGACGCGTCAGCTGTTGGTTCAGAAGAGTGCTCTTTGAATGATTATTTGGAGACCAAAGTTCAACCGGATATTTTTAGATTTGTATTGAAGTTCAGAACTCATTCACTCATCTTTAGTTCAGACATGAGGAGATGTTTAGACAAGCTCTTGTTAATACAGAACATTTAGACTGTCAACGTATTCGCTGGAGATTCGATTCAAAAGAAAGCATTCAAACATACAGGTTGTTGACAGTAACCTATGGAACAACTTGTGCGCCGTTGTTGGCAATTCGAACATTACATCAATTGGCAATTGATAATAAACAACATTGTAAAGAAGCCTCACAGTTTATTCGTGATAATGTTTGCGTAGATGATCTACTTTCAGAATCATGTTCGGTTGAAAGCGCTCAAGGTTTAACAATGGGCTAATTAAAGTCATGCAAATCGAATGTTTTAATCAAGGTAAGTGTGAATATAACAACATTCTAGAAGTCATAGCTAATTTACCCAATGAAATAGGGGCTTCATCGCAAAAGATAAATATTCAAAAAGACGAAACCGTCAAAGTCCTCGGAACATTCTAAGATTCCTCCAAGGACCTTCCACAAATTCGTTTTAAAGATTTAAAGGAAGTCAAAACAAAAAGAGATTCTTTTTATTAGTGACGAGGTTCTTGGGGTTCCTGGATCCTAAAACAATATGGTTAAAACAATACAAAATCGCTGGAGAGATTAAATTCTTTGTGATGAGAAAATCCGAGATTCCATTGGATTCCATGTGGGATTAGTTCTTATCATAAATTCACTTGTAAAGGTCAGTCGAAATACCGAGGTATATGAATTAGCATCCTCAAAATGACGCCCAAATTAAGTTGCATCGCTTTTCTATGGTTCAGGCAAAGCTTAGGCTGCTCCCCGTGGCAGAATCGTGGCAACACGGTGACAACGTCACAGAATGGGAAAGATTTTCATGCAAAAAAAATTAATTTCGAAAAAATATATATTTTCTTGGGGAGGGAGAGAATATTCATCGACAAAAACAAAGGGACATTCATAAAAGGATCTTCTGTATGTTTTAATTCTGCAGAACGATATTGGTAAGAGGTGACAGTCTTCTGCGTTTCGGCAGTCCATCCACCACCCGAAATCTTCGTTTTCCTCCCTTTGCTCTCCTCAAAAATGTTTTACTTTTAAAATTTTCTCATAAATGTGAATTCAATATTGCTTTTAAAAGAATTTTAATTCTAGGATTGTTGGTAAAGAAATCGTGACATTTTTTCGTAGAAAATGACGGCAGTGCATACCGGGTCTGGCTGGTTTTCTCTTGATCTGTGTTATCAAAGTAGCACAAAATGGTTGGCCCATCGTTGGCTAATTTTGGCTAATTGTCGTTCCACGTTGTTCTACAGTAAGAAATGTCTGTCTTGTCATACCATTAACCAACGAACCATTTGCCAGAAAAGCCCCAACAATGGTTCAACCGTTCGCTGCTCAGAATTCTGCTCAGATACACACCAAATTAAAAGTCACCACATCTACAATTTCCCAACTATTTGCCAATCGTACCAATTTCTGAACGGTTTACGGAAATTGCCAACGATGGGACAATAAACTTTGCTACTTTGATGCCTGGCCGGGACGAAAATTTCGACCCGTGACGACCGCTACATGAAATTTATCAGGATAGAGTGAAATATTGCACGATTATGGATATTGGGACATCGTCAAAGTATATCAAAGAATTTTTCGAAAAATCCTCCTTTAGACTGCCAGGAGAGGAAGGAGCAAGATAATTAAAAAATAAATTAATCCTGCGCAATTTATTTGGACGCTGTAGATGGAATTTTGTATGTTGGCGGGTCTCGAATCATAGAAATACCGGATTTTTCGGAAATTCAACACTGCCGTTCTCGTGATGCGAACTAAACTGTATGTCGGAGTCTAACAGAGCTGTAAAAAAAATTATATGCTGATGTCTCTTGGAACATAGGCAAGATACAATAAGAAATTTTCGAAATTCATTCGCATCTGTGCCACTCTAAAGGGAGAGAAAATAATCTCAGAATCTATCAGAGCTTTGAAGATGATTTTTTTCATAATGATGGGCGTTAGAACGTAAGAAAAATAAAAGAAGGGATATTTTGAAACATTTCCTTTTTTTCGCAGGGGAATTGGGGAAGAATGCAGGATCATACCTGAGAACGTATGAAAGCCTTAGAGAAAACAATTTCTATGATGATTGTTCTCCAAGCATAAGAAAGTCCTGTGTGGATCGGATTATATCCGAACGCAATGCGAAAATTTCATTTAAAGACGTAGTTCGACTTAAAATCCGAAAAGCACGAAAATTAATTTCTATTTTATACACTAACCCGCCAAATCCAGTCCTAGTATACCACCAACCCGACCCAAATTCGACAAAAAAAAAAAAAAAAAAACGCAACTCGTCTCGAATCCGACAAAAACAATTTCGTCGGCTCACATAACAACTCGACCCAAAACCAAAGAACATGGATCCACAATTTAATGCAGTTAGGGTAAAATAGTCTATAATCATATCTCTAGTATCAATTTTATATTTTACGTCGAAAAAGGAACATGTAAAAAGCCATTCACATTCAATTATAATATATTTTTTCCTCTGAAATATATTCAGTACTTTCATTTTAAAAATCGGGCCAACTCGAATCCGGCGCCGAACGATTCAAAAGTCTATCCGAACCCGAACCCAAAACAATTAATCAACCCGGCGCGATTCTGATCCACAACGGAAATACACTGCTGGCCATTAAAATTGCAACACCAGGAAGGAATGATCTGACGAACGTCAAAATCACATGAAAGGAAGAAGATGTTAGAATATGCAAATGATTAGTATTTCAGCCCGTTTAGACGAGGCAGGCGGGAGAAACGACATCTGAAGCACTGCATAAAAGAAAAGTTGCGTAGTGGATTTCTCATTCGGAACGCGCTTTGTAAGGTCGGTCTTTGCTCAGAATATCGTGTTATGCCTCGAATAATAAGAAGAAACGCTTACCACCAAGTATCGATATTCGTTAGATGCAGTATCGTTGCCTATCGAGAGTGTGGATTATCTTTTCGTGATATCGCCCATTGCATTCGTCGAAATCCAACCACTGTCATGCAAATATGGAATCAATGGATTGCTGAGGGTCATACTGAACGGCATGCAGGATCTCGACGCCCTCCCATGACTAACGCCGGAGAGGACAGACATATTGTAAGGTCGGCCCCGCAAAACCGTACGACCACATCTCGAACCATTAGTGAGGAAATGGGCATGTTTGAAGCGCACCCAGTATCCGCTCGTACGGTTCGACGACGTTTGCAGTAGCGTGGACTGTCAGAACGGCGACCAGGACTGCGGATTCCCTTGACAATGCAGCATAGAGAGAGTCGGCGACTCTGGTCCGCCGAACGACAAAGCTGGATGCATGACTGGCACAATGTCGTCTTTTCAAACGAGTCCCTGTTGTACGTGCTGTATTCTGATGGGCGTAAAACTTGTCTGGAGGCTCCAAGGAAAATGCCTGTCGCCTGCTTGCATTCGATATGGGCACGAGGGCCCTGCACCTGACGTGATGGTTTGGGCAGCCATTGGGTACACGACATGGACATCTCTAGTTCGGATCGATGGTAATTTGAACGCAGATCGGTACATTTTTGACATCTTACGTCCAATGGTTGTGCACTGTCTTCGAGGCCTGCCAAACGCCATCTTTTAGGAAGATAACTCAAGACCACATGTTGCACGTCGTGTTGTGACCTTCCTCGATACACAGGGTATTCGATTTCTGCCCTGGCTTGCACGGTCTCCAGATCTGTCACCCATTGAAAACATCTGGTCATGAATTGCTCAGAGACTATCCCGCCACTCATATCCAGGTAATACGGTTGATGAAGTGTGGCATAGACTTGAAGCAACATGGAATGAGTAGCCCGTTTCTGTCCTCCAGCCCAGTTCAGCTCCATGCCTAACCGGATAAGGGCCGTTTTAGCTGCCTGGGGGAGCAGATGTTTCTACCAATTTCGCACCCTTGTAAACCCCCAAACTGTTTACAAATTTAATCATTTTGTTTTCATGCCATACTGTTTACGTACAATAAATATCTTTTTTGTATTTTCAGCCTTTCATGGTGTTGCAATTTTAATGGCCAACAGTGTATTAGCGCCAGCCGACAAGATTCGAAGGTTGGGTTGGATGAGGGACAACTTCAAAAAGTACGCAAAATTTCAAAAAGTACGCAAATCAAGTATAGCTTTTAGATAGGTATTTATTTTGCAAATAGATACGTATTGAGACTTTTTTTCAATATATTTGTTCTGTAATTCAATACATTGCAGATTTTTCAATGAAGAACATAATGCAGTTCGCTCTAATAATGATTGTTTTTACAAAAAAAGAACAGATGAACATACAATTAAAAATCAATTTTCTTATTAAGTTTAAGCATTTTTTTAAATGGTAAAACTAGTATGACGTGACCGTAAAAGAAGTGGTAGCAATCAAGCAATCTAAATAATAATAATAAGAATAATAATAATAATAATAATAATAAACAAGAAAGAAAAATCATGCGTTAAGCATAGATTATGAAACACTTTCCAAAACTTCCTGAATACTTTAACAAAACTTCGTTATTTAGGGAAATAAGGTAAATAAGATAACTAAGTAAACATTTTATAAAATGCATAAAACATTTGAAAACTGATTTCAGCAGTTACCGTCCATAGCCAAATATGTATTCCAATTCTTTTGAACAGCCCTGTATTTGATCTGTATGTTGATATATATATATATATTATAAAATGAGAAAATTTAGTTTAGACTATGGGTGCAGATTTACGGTCACCAGTCGCCACGTGGCGACTAAATTTTTTTCTGTGGCTACTAATTTTCAGTGTTTTAGTCGCCAGAGATGAATTTCCAATGTTCCCTATCCCCGTCGCGGAATTTTTATATATTTTTTCTTTTGCAAATAGAAAAGCACCTGCTCTTTTCACTGGCCGAGATCAAGTATGACCATGATAAAAAGTCAGGGAATTTTTGCGACCTCAGTTGCCGTCGTGAACGCTGCCCCTGTGATGTACTGCTTTCGTTACGAACATTATGTTCTAATATAATTCTGCGCATGCCCGCTCCACTACAAAGCTGCGAAGCTCGGCACATGAGCGCGCAAATGGTAAAGTTTCTCCTTTGGACACCAGCGAAAGCAAGAACTTCTTCGAAGATTTCGTCCGAAATCCAGAGTTGAAATAAATACTCCTTTACTGCAGATCTGCTCACGAGACAGTCCAAAGATCCCGATGTGATGGAGATTATTTAAGGGCTTTGGATCATGGAATCGCGAGAATTGAGGATCCCGAACTCTGAAGAAAAAGAAACTCGCACGAAAAAATACTTAATGCGAGGTATATTCTTGCTGTGTAAATGTTTTCTGCAAGTGCGAGGTTTTTATAGCGCAAAATAATCATACACATTCCTAATTTTTTTTATATATGTATACTTTTATATGACAAAATCAAAATAAGAAATAAAGTTTTCCTAATTCAGGGCTTAATTTGGCGCCGGAGCCCAGCTCCGGTACTTCACTGTTTTCAGTATATATTTAAATATTGGTTTGAATTCACCGGAGCTCATAAATACAGGGCTCCGGAGCCCAGTGCAATAGCGCTTCCGTAAAACCAAAGCCTAAATTAAAAACCCTTTCATTTCCTTCCTATCTCCAATCTTTTGTACTCTTTTTTATCAAAACACTTATATGTCACGTAATGACATGTCATGAACACATAGGAAATGGAGATATCACGGACTCAATTTTTATATCAGTTTTTGGGCTTGGACTAACTCGAGCTCAATCTGTCTTGCATTCAAAATTTTATTTATTCAAGTACAAAAAAAAAAAAAAAAAAAACTTTTCCTTCTTCAAAATTACGTATTATATTGCGCGACTCAAGAGACTGAACAATGAATTTTCTTTCATTTCGATTTTTTTCTTGTGACAGTAGGATAATTTTTAAATGGCTGTTGTTTTATTTAGATATCTAACCTGAAAATAATATTTTCTGTTTTTATCCCAGAAGCATTAGCTTGAGATTTTGTTGTTTTTTATCTTCTATTGTGTACGAGTATAAAAATCACGTGAGTGATTTTTCTATTTATTTTGTATCATGAACGCTGCCCGTGCTAAAGCTCTGCTCTGCATCTTTACGAAGTCGCTTTCATTTGTAAATAGATATAATTGCCATATATTCTTATTCTAATAGAAAACAATCGAACAGTGTTTTCCCTTTTTCTATAAAAGCATTGAATCTTTCCGATAGCGGTGACAAATTTTTAATTTAACCTGATTTGCGGGTACTCTAAATAAAAGATTTACGGAAGGAATCGATTATAGTTTAAAACATGCAGCTTTTATAGGAAATTGAAAAACATTGTTCCATTCTTCAGAATATAAATATTAATTTCTGTAAATTTTATTCATTTTTGCATAAAAATGCATAGCTGCGAACTATCCCTTTTTTGTGTTAACACTATTTCTGAATCATAATCCTTACCATATTTAATCGCAGGATTCTGGAATTATTTAACATTAAAATTAGGCAAAAATTACTATTCGGAAGGAGTGATAACTAAAAAGTGGAATAGTTGACAGATAAGTTTATGCTGATAGATATATTTAAAATTTTTATTTTGTTAAAGAAAAAAAAATGCTTTGAATTTTGAAAATAATGTACGAAATATAAATATGCAGACTGGCGTGACAGGGAGCGGGTGTTGGTAAACGGTACGTTTTTAGTACCGGTATCGCAGACTATTAGGACTCCGGTGCTTTTTTTGTTAGAAATTAAGCCCTGCCTAATACTTCCCATTATCATGACTGCTTAGCTTATACATGTTTTGTTATTCAATTGTATCTTATCCAATTTTATCTTCTGAATTTTTCAGATTTGTATTATACTTTAATATCAAAGTTTCAAGAATTTTAGGATGAAAATAAATACAGTATGACTTAAAAAATCAGGCATTATCGGGACCGAGAGTATGCCGGATTTTTGAAGGAATATCAAAAGTAGTGTCTAGGAATATCGAAAGTTGTGTCAAGGAATATCAAAAGAATTCTATATTCTTAATGGTGCCTTTAGCAATAATTTAATTCATTATTAAGTGATAATTAAGTAAGAAAAAGAGAAAATTTAATATAAAAAATTACTTTAATTGATATTTTCTATGCTGCAGAAAAAATATCTAATAAATAGTGAAATTATTTCTTCTCTTGTAATTTCAGAAACATCCACATCAACTTTGTTTGCTTCAATTATTTTTTTTGGCCATTCCTAACAATTTTTTTTCTGTATTTTATACAAATGAAAAATGCCTATTTCGGAAATACAATCTTGTTTGTCTAAAGCATAGTTCTCCAGTCAAATTTATGCATTTTTCTAGTGATACCTTTTCTTCTGCTGGTTATTCATCCTCATCTTCTGATCTGCTATTAGCATTATCAGCGGTCCTACTTAGCACAGCGTCAGTGATCTCGCTGTCCGTTAAATTGTTTAGCCACTCCTTTATATCTCTTTTTTCGACACTTAATGCATTTTAAGATTTTGCGTGTTCAATCAGCTCATAAATTGCGGTCTTTTTACGGGAAATGTAAAGCCTGACCGCCGTTGCCGAAAATTTGTTCCAGCCATATATTGTGCTATTTATTCTACAAAGTTGTCCCAAAGTTTTTCGTGTTGCTAAACAACGGTGCAGCTCCAAGAAATTTTTTTCAGAAAATAATCGCCTCTGACAAATGAAAAAAAAAAACAAATATTCAAAACAAATATTCTTTTTTTGCATTTTTACTTTCGATCTTGAAGTTTATAATTCATAAAGAATTGCTCGTTTTCTTCTCCCGTAACTTGAAAGTGTAAAAGAAAAAGAAACGGAAAAGATTGTTCTGATCGGGGATTTTTGAAGATGCCGGATTTTTGAAGTCACACCGTATACGCATTTGTTGTAATTAGTCTGTGTTTTGTTGCACATGTGTATTTATTAATTAAACTGTTTTTCATTTTGAATTCCTGAGTTTTTTTGTTAAGTTTTTTCCACATAAACACCATTGTTTTATGAGTTTGCTTCACAATGTGGCCACTAGATTTTGGTTAGGAGCCAAAGTGACGACTGGATTTTTGGGTTTTAGGAGCTACTGGCTCCTTAAAAATTTTGTGAATCTGCACCTATAGTTTAGACAGAAAACGCATAACAGATTGAAATTTCTCTTTCAGCAATTTATACTAATAGATGGAAACATACTTGAATACTTTTGCACAGCCCTGTAGTTTACATAGTACCTTTATTATACGCCACTATTTAGCTAAAAATTAATTCAAACTAAAACACTCTGAAAACTACTGGAATCACACTTCCAGAAATTATCATCCATTGACGGCCATGCATCAAGGATTCTAATCACCTTATGCTTTACGTATAGGGGAAACTAGGGAGGGTTGATCCACTTTTTACAAAATGACTTTTTATTTTTTTAAATATTGAAAGCAGAATAAAGTTTTATATATCATTTTATTCCTTATACAATCAGTTATTAAAATAAAATTGCTACATAAGTGTAATATATTAGAAATTTGAAAAATGATTGATTTTAATCATGAAAAAATAATGGGTCAAGGCTCCCCACATATGGGAGGGTTGACCCACTATATGGGAGGTTTGACCCACTTTGTTTTATATTGCACTATTTGTGAAGAGAAATAAAATCCGTTTAAAAAAAGCAAAATAACTTTATTCTACATGCTTTAATTATTATAAAAAAATATTTTTTAAATATGAGGCTTAAACAAACCTGTTAAGACGCAATCAAAGGAGAAAACTTTTGTTTTAAACAGGATTTTGCCGGAGCAGTTATAATTTTACAGCAGGGAAAATGAAATTTTAACATTTAAGGCAGCATTCTGTTAGAGACAGGTTGCGTTTTCATAGTGTTTCATGTTATTATGTCCGGATTTAGGAGCCCACTTTTTGTATCTCCTTGTTCTATTTTTTGTGACACTCGATCTGAAAACTCTAGTTGTCACGTAGTTTGGCTTCATCTCACTGTATTCACCCTGGTGAAATTTTTCTACATACCTTCCTAAAGTTTTTCGATCGATACTATGTTCTTTTGCAACCGTATGAGTATTTAACGTATCATCAACATCATTTAAACCTTTAAGGGGTAAAGTACTTTCATTACTAAAATGTTGAAATAAATGACTGCCATCGAAATTTACGAACAAATTTATTTGGAAATAAGAAAAAGGCTACATTTCACATACATATTAAATGAAAAGATTTTAGCAAAATTCTGGTGCCATTGTGATGTTTCGGAATTAAAATTAAGAGGTTTTATAAACATATCACTGCCCCTCAAAGGATTAAGACTGCTGCTTACCTCCTTTCTTTTTTGTTTTTCCCACTGTTTCTATTTACCTATTGTAAGCAATATTTAAATGGAGAAAAGTTACTATCAACTTTCCCATTTTCTAGCAATTTTTCACATTTTTCTATAGTCAGTTTTAAACATTTTCTTTTCCATCACACCATTTTACTGAAGCTTTACAGAATAAATTTACATTATTTTATGTATATACCATTAACTTTTCATTATGCACAGTGTATAATAAAAAGATTTCCAAACACTTAATTAAAAGAGCCTTGAATATCTGGTCAACCCTCCCTCACATTGACTGGGTCAAGCCTCTCTACATGGACCTTTTCTAAAGAATACCACATTGTTATATTAAACCTAACTTACTGTAGTCTTTATGCCTGGAATGAAAGCTCGATATTTCTGCATTACTTTAAACCTACTTACTTAAATTTTTATGATATATTTTATCTGAAAAAAGCTTACAAAATATTTCTAAAAAACAAAACCTTTAGGTTGAAAACGCCTCACAATTGATTTTTTTCTACACCTATTTCGATTAGCTCTATGAAACGAAGACTGTTGTTTGAAAATTCCAGTAGCTTTGCTTGACACCTATTGATAAAACTCTGAAATTCGTTTAAATATGAAAATTGTCAAGCCTCCCGTATGGTCAACCGTCCCTAGTCTCCCCTACGTGACGCTCGTCACCAAAGGGTTAAAACAACATATATTTTTAATAGCGTGTGAGCTAGAGTCCTGCATCAGGTCGTATTATCAGCACCAAAACCGACCTGCGGTTCGGATCGGGGGGAGTTATATTTTTTCGTTGCAGGTCGATTTGACTTCTACTTTTTTGCTGAGTGTCGGATTGACTTTCATTGTTTTGTGTTTGGGTCGGTTTTCGGTTGAGCTTTGATTGTTGCGGGTCGAGTTCGGGAGATCCGATTTTTCGAAAGAATGTCGAAAATATTTTTTCAGGTTAAAATCTATATACAATAAGACCTCTATAATGGACACTCCCGAAAAGCGGATACCTCTATTTAGAGGACACTTTTTCAATTCCTAACACTTATATATTTGTACGCTTATACTTCTGAATACTAGTCACCTCTCAATCTACACATACGTAGCATATGTAGTGTATGTGCGCATAAACTATCACAAATACGATACATGTGTTTTTGTGTGTATCAAAAATAAAATGTTGGTAATATTTTTCATATCCCGACAGAAGAAAAAATAGTTCTAAATTGTACCATAAAGAAATAATAATCTATTATCGCATATCTTTTATACACATTTTATTTCTCATGCAGTAAATTGGATATATATATATACTCATTCATATCCAAATACATATTTATTTTCATCTAAAACATAGTTCTGTTCAAATTTTTGGTGAAAACCCCAACAACCCGACATGCAAAAAACTTAAACATGACCCACAATAATTTTTCTATGGTGAACCAACCTGCAGAAAGAAAATTAGAGTCATCCCGACTCGGAAAAAGGCAATTAGGAACAACCCTACCCGATGAGGACATTATCCAATGATCCCTAAGTGTCTCGCTATTCAGAGGTTTTACTATTTTTCGATATTAATGAATATAGTTTTGTCAATTTTTCTATATAAAAGATTGGTATATAATTGTAGATTACTTTCATAATTGCTTTTGAACATGATGTACTTTCCTTTCTTTTCGGGTTCGTGTCGGATTGCGGGTCGCTGAAAATTAATTATTTTGTCAGGTTCGGATCGGGTTGTGGGTCACTCAAAATTAATTATTTTGTCGGGTTCGGTTCGGATTGCGTGTCAAGAAAATATTTTTTGTCGGTTCGGATCGTGTTGCGGGTTGATCTCAAATGGAAATTTCGTGTTCGGGTCGGGTAGAGTCTAGTGTGGTGTGAGCCTATCCTCAAGGACACGTTTGCAATAAACAAGTTACATTTTGGAAAAAAAATATTTAAATATACTAACTTCCATAGAGAATATCAAAATAACTTCTTGCATATCAACGATTGAAACCGCTCAATTGTAATCCTTTTTTATCGTTTTCCGCCTTCTTATCTTATCCTTGAATGTATTACAGCATTTTATCTATATTTCTGAATGGAAACCCTTTTACTATAAGATTACATAAAAGATATAAAAAAGGTTTATCATTTTTTGTGAGAATCAAACATATGTGTCAACGATGTAAGTTGTTGCTTTGAAATTTACGTGTTTGGCTTACTTCTGAGTAAACATTTTTTTTCTTTTTTTGAAGGTAAAGAGATTAATAGTTCGGTTAGTGTTACAAGCCATCCGATTTTTGAACGGACTAATTCGTATTCAGACAGATATATTGGATGAATGCAAAAGTTCTACCCGTTCTTTAGCGAAAACAGAAAGGCGGAGAACACAAAAAGTTAAGCACCTATGAATTCACGCATGCACCATAATTATGTATCACCTCTTGCCATCTCTCTGGCAGTAAGTTAATCCCACGCCGATAAAACTTCTGTGTTTTACACTCAAAGTACTGTTGTAACGCCGTTCTTACAGTCTCTACATAATTGAAGGTTCGGTTAGCAAAGGCGTTGTGTGACAATAAAAAAAGGTGATAAATTGAAAGTTCAAGCTCGGGTCTATACGCCGGCTGAGGTAAAAGTTCCCAACTAAGGCCCAGTAAATTCTGCCGAGTCCTTAAAGCAACATGAGGGCTGTCTTCATCGTGTTGAAAGAGAACCCCTCTGCGATTGATGAATGCTGGCCGCTTAGACGTGCGTTTTGCTCACAGTTTTTGTCCAGTTGTTGGCATTAGAGGTCTGCCTTGATAATTTGGTATGGTGCGAGGACCTCCTAGTTCATTATTCCCCCAGCATTAAGAGGCTACTTCAGTAAAGTGAAAAGACACATTCGCTAATGCTAATCCTATGGAAGAAATTTATAACGATATCTCGGTTGCATTTTAATATTTTTAAATGATTTTTCTTGCATTGGATAGCTGAGATCGATTTGTATGCATTCCGTTTTTTACTTTTTCGATTTCGATTGCATATTTTTTTAATGAGGATGCTTTCAGTTTCGAAACCGGTTCCCAAAATGAAAGTGTCATCATTAAAAATATCTGTAAACAAAATAGAAAAAGTAAAAAAGACCTTTGTACAGATCGATCTCAAGTATTCAATGCAAAAAAAATCATTTAAAAATATTAAAATGCAACCGAGATATTGTTATAAATTTCTTCCATAGGATTAGCATTAGCGAACGTGTCTTTTCACTTGACTGAAGTAGCCTCTTAAACCATACACTGAGCAAAACATTTTTGTAATGGAGGTCCTCCAGTTTAGGTCGATGGGGTACCCTCTGCAACATCGGCACACGGTCCTTTCACGCTTCACAATACGGTACAGTACCCACTTCTCACCACTCCTTACAATTCGGTTCAAAAATGGTTCCCTACTGTTACAGGAAAGCAAAGAAACACAGGTGCTGATCCTCTCTTATCGTTGCCTTACTGTAAACTGGTGTGCTACCCATTGGTCGCATTTGGTGGTGAAGCAAAGCGCATGCATCCGTCTTTTGACTGTTGTTCTGTGTACCGAGAACATTTCGGCTAATTCTTTGACAGTTGGATGTGGGGAATATGCTATGGCTGTGTTCAGATCCCGGTCAGAAACCTCTGATGGGCGTCCAAAACGGGCATGATCTTTACAGCTCCCGTCTCCGTCCCGGAATTTCTTAAACCAACGGTAGCAGGTGCTATCATCCACGGCATCTTCCCCATACGCATGATAAATGCTGTGGTAAGTTCTGGCTGCTGTAACGGCTCTATCATACTCGTACCGTAAAGAATGTCTGACGTGGTCTTGCTTGCTTGCTATGTTGTATCCCGTTCCGCATGAGTTCTTCTGGTAAATGTTATGCATATACATGCTCTACTACTGTACTCGTTATTTTCCACTTTTTTGACCTCGAAACATAAGCTGTAACGACTGTATTCCACTTGACATTTACATATGCTCAAAACGGGTAGAACTTTTGCACTCACCCAATATTAGATCAGGGGTAACTAAAAATTTAAAAATGAATTTAAGGGGAAATCACACTTGGGAAATCACACGCAAAACAAATGAAATTAATGTGTCATTTTAAACCGGAACTATTGAGACAATTGCAATTATTTTAATTCACACTTTTAAACATAGTTGTTATTAACACTTTTCAACATATAGTTGAAAAGTGTTTATGAATTCGGTTTCTCTGATTGTCTGCCTTTCAGTGCTCTAACTCACATAAATGGGTCAATATCACAAAATACGGAAATTTCAGTCCTCAGAATAAAATTTCTATTTAATGTTATGTAATGCAATTTTCTTTTTTACATTCTAATAAAAAATATTCTTAGAAGTATTTTCAAAAGATATTATCTATCTATCTATATTATAAAGGACAAACATATCTGTGCGTAACGCATACGTCATTTTGCGAATGACAACACTTTGAAATTTGAAATGAAATTTCGGTTTTGCAATTTTCGCTACTGCAAATTTTTAAACTTCTAAACATCGCACATTTTCAATTTTTACACCACCGTATAGGGGAAAAATGTGCTTTTAAATGCAATTTGGTTGAAAGCTGTATCTTAATTTATTTTTGAGATATTAATTTTTTTGTAGTTTTTAATACAAATTTTGTAATTGTGGCAACTGAAGCACTCCAAAAATTTAAATTAAAATAAGTGCTTTGTCAAGAATTTTGTCTATTAATTAATCAGGTGAATTTTGGTTTTATTTTGTTTTTATTTATCAATTTAATAAATTGTAGTTTATTGCAAACTTACTTTACAAACGATACAAAGCTTAATCAATGCAATTTTATGATTCTGTGTGTAATAACATTTTCCGAATTTTGAAAAAATATACATGAATGATTTCTGATAAGACATGGAGCAATTATCTGGGAGCACGGCAGTGCGTCCGCCAAGTTCGCACAAGCCGTAAGCTACCTTTTCTTGAACCATTTCGGCATACTTTTCACCCCCTCATAACGTCGTTTTAGGGAGAGATATAGAATTTTTTCTTTTATATACATGCTCGTATGGTCAAACTGAACTAAGATTCCACGATTTCATGTTTCTATATTTAGTAGTTTTCGAAATATTAAATTCCGAAAAAGCGCTTTTTTGTCACTGACTCACTTCGCATCATCAAATAACTAAGGTACTTCTAAAAGTCATAGAATCATGAAATTTCACAAATAAGTCGGGTTTGTAGCACAATTAACCAGAAATTCTGAAAACACAGAATTTCCGCCTCTAAACCCTTCAAACAGGGGGTGTTCATTTGGCCGTAAACAGTTCCTTGTGCCAATGTTGGTCGCCAAAACTCGATTACAGAGTTTTGAAAGGGGTACCGTGATTTCAATCAGAATAACATTTTATATATATGCTTTTCCAAAGATGTTTGTTAAATATAAAAAATGAATATACCTAAAAATTTTAATCAGAATAGGTTATTCACAATATTAAAACAATAGCACATTTAACAAAATATAATCGCAGTTCGGTACTTTTCCGATATAGTAGCCTTGGCGAAATAGAAAAAATTGCCTTGACGAGAAAAGAAATTTAGTAATAACGTATTTTCTGGCAGCCTATTTACTGTTTCATACACACAAGCAATTTTTTCCATATGTATACAATTTATTTGATGTAAGGAACCCGTTTATTTATTTTTATATACAGACAAAAATAATTTGTACATAAAAAACTATATTTTATACATGTATAAATAAAATGTTTATATGTATACATACATATCCTTCTATATATAAAAAAAAGTTTTGATTTGGAAATGGACCAATGAACATCTGCGTAGATATTACGGGTTGATCCGCATCCAATTTGAAGGCTTAAGCATGGCCTTTCATCGTTAATATTAAGAAAACTGTTGCATACAAAAATATGAAAATCGGTGGTATTATAGAAAAATGTTTGATAAACACGCTGATGCAGACAGTTTTCAAATCGAAGAATTATTTTAAGAGATATTTAATGCTAAAGTTGGACAAAGTCGTTCCATTAAAAAAGTTTTATTTGAGCAAAAACTATGCATAAGAATTTAATCATTTTTAGATCATTTTATACGTTATAAGTTCCCAATGCGCAGATTGCATTTATTTTTCTTATTTGACGCATTTTTTGAGGTTTTATTTCTATTTTTAATTCAAATTTTCAGCATTTCGAGAGATGTTTTTTACAAATTTTAGAAAATGTCATTAATTTAAACTGTTGCCAATTGTTTAAACAGCGAAACAAATTATCATATCAAATATTTCTTCAAATTAAAAATTTATTTACACGTGACTATTACAAACAGAAAAAAAAACTTTAAAATTAGAATTAAATGATTACATGTTAAAAGCAGGAAAATTACGTCATAAGAACCATATTTACCCTTGAATTTTACGTCATATTTAAAATGCCCCAAAAATATGGTAAAACAATTTAAATTGAAAAATATATTTGCGCGAGATATTTTGAGATAATCTTTTTAACTATTATCGTGAATTCGAAGACAGCGCAAATAATATTTCCTTCTAACAACAAAAGTATTTTTACGTGAATATTAATGAGAGAAATAAAAGTTTGGTGTAAATTACGTCAGATTTGAAACGATACATTTAAAAGGAATTATTTAAAAGAACTATCTTATAGCGCTGCTAAAAAATACCGGTAGACAATGACACTGTTTACTTAATTCATTTTACATTAGCTTATTTTCAAATAACTAATGTGTTTAATTAAATACGAAAACAGCCATTGTATCTCTTAACAGCAACAGATTTGGTCTTAAAAATCCCCAATCCAAGAAAAACGAATGGAAACCCGTTTATAGAGAGATCGCTACGGTTTTTTTTAATTATTATTTTAATTCAATATTTTTAAAGCCGATCAAATGCGTGCAATTAGCGTGCTTTTTGGATTTTGGTGTGCCTGAACGGAGGTTGGCGAGCGTAGCTCGTAGGGGGCAAAGCCCCCTAGTATGGACAACATAAAAGTTCATCAGGTTTGTTTTCATAGTTGTTTATATCATTTGGCAACATATCTCAGTTTCTGAAGTCCGAATTGCGCCAAGATTTAAAAAAAAAAAAATGCCAAGGTCCCTATAGTGGAAAAATATCCTAATTCCATATGAGTGTTTAAAAATGTCCTTTTAATTAAATGAAATGTGTAACTAATAAACTGTCGTTAACGATGTGCGACAGATGCGGCGTCCGAAGTCCGCTGCTAATGTTATTATATTGTATTATTAGCCTACTTACTGTTAATTTATTGTTAATTTTAAATCTTTAAAAGAAAGATTATAGTTATAGATAAGATATGTTAGTCGCCAAAACCCGATTACAGAAAATTAGCCTGAGTTATAAAGGTGTTACATGATTTCAAGCTGAATGAATTTTCATATGCTTTTACAAAAATCTTAATAAGGCAAATCTTTCAATTTATCTGTCCATCTTTCTATCTTTTACTTCCTTAAAAGAAATTTTATTAAAGACCGGGAGGCGTCTGCACAGATCACCACCTCATCGAGTTGACAGCTGAAATTTTAGGATTAGTTAAATATTGATTAGCGTATTGAAATGTAACTGGTCTGCCAAGTCATATCTTTGTAGAAACCACCTACAGACCCGATTTTACGGGTTAATTGGTTGATTTTCCATTGTGTTTTCCTGCACCCATTCCTCCATGTTTCCAAACTTTTGGATGCAAGAAAATACAATAGTAAACCTATCAGTTAATCACTAAAATTAGGTCTTCAAGTGGTTTCTACCAAGATATGACTTAACAGACCTGTTGCATTTAAATATGCTAATCTAGTTTTAACTAATCCTAAAATTTCAGCTGTAAACTCGATGAGGTTATGGCGTGTACAGACACCTCCCGGTCTATTATAAATGTCGGAATTCTAATCTCAATAGCATTCTGGTCAATCTGGCAATTATCCCTACTATTTATGGAACACTATTCCTTTAAGTGCGTTTTAATGATGTTAATGAACTTATGCATATGCATCATACATATTATACATATGCATATAATACGTAATACATTTGCATCATACATATTATAGGTATGTGTATAATACATAATACATATGCATCATTATGACGTCAGAATAAACAAAACATTTTTTGTCGCCAAATTTGAGAATTGACATGATATATTACCAAATTTTGCTAAACTTTGCTAAATGTCGCCAAGCTTGGCGAATATTTGACGCTAGTGGCTATTTTTAAATGAGTTAATTATTAATGCGAGCCATCTATTTTTATTTTTCCGCATATCATCTGAATAGTTATATGATATAACGTACTAATATTTCCAAAGTGCTAATAGTTTCGTCACTGCCCAAAGCCTCTGCTATTGTTATTATATTGTACTGTTATTATACTTACTGTGACTATATTGTTAATCTTTACACCGCTAAAACTTCTGTATTATGTAAAGAAAATTTACGGAAACTATTAAAGCATTGAAACTGCCAGTTCTCCTTATGATTATTATAATTCTATAATATGTAACATGTTAATCGATATGTACGTTAGAATGAATCTTCTATAATCCGGTTCCTCGCATTTTAGTTTTCAGGTTTCAAATAAAATTAGCTAAAATCTTAAAACCATGGCACATTGACTAATTGTTCAACACGATCAGATGAGAAGAATGATAGATTTTCAAATGGATCATGGCAGTGAGCCGGTAGACCTTCTATTCTTCCGTAATCGAGTCTATTGAAAAGGTTAACGTGAAAAAAAAAAGATATTAGCATCAATATGGTTTAATACAAATGCAGATATTGTCAAAGGATTTCATAAGAACCATTTCACTTGTACCCAGTCGTATCAGTTAAAATACAACAATTGGCAGTGACCCCAATTAGAAAAGATTACTTAATAGGATTAAAAATTTCCGCATTAGAGAACGAATCGTAACTGCTAAGGAAACATGCATAAGTGAGTTAAGCGATATTTGTCACGAAAGATGAAATACATAACAACACAAAATATATGATGTGCTTCCATGATTGTAAAGAGTTCTTGATTTCTCTATCAAAAGCTTCCGACTTGGCAAAAGAATGGGCAAGTAAATTAAATTATGAATAACAGACACATGATGCAATGTTTAACATGGAATTAATACGGTCAATACTGCTTGCTAGAGGCGGCTAGTACTTTAATATAAAAAGAAATAAAGTATAAATTTGTATAGCTCAATAAAATAAATTTAGTTATTTTTATGTTAGCCGGGCGTAAGTGGCAAATCGCCAAATAATGTTCACAACTCCATTGTTCATATTGCATTCATTTCATTTAAAGATATATACTTTTCAGTCATCTCATTTAAAATAGATGCATTTCCCTCATTTTATTTAATAGAATATTTAACATAGAAATAAATAAATAAATAAATAAGAAATAATAACGTAAACCAAAATATTTTATTTGAAAATCAAAGCATTGTTTCTAATTTACACATGTGAAAAATGAAAACTGCTATTGGCGAAAAAACAAAAGGCTAATGAGGAGATTTGCTCTCGGCAAGCATAAAAGTAAAGAAATTTAAGTTTTTTCATATTAATATAGTTTAGAATAACAAATTTGAAAAAACATACAAAAAGTAGTGATATCCCAACAAAAAGTTTTCCGGTAAAAAAAAAAAGCGCAAAGTTCTCCTTAATGTTTCGGCCAGAAAAAGTAGTGATATCTGAAGTTCGCACAAGTTAAAAGCCAAACATCCCAAATCTTTCATTGAAAATGGCTTCCTGCGACTTGGCCGTTAATGCCTTCGAGAGAGTTTTTCAAATTTTAAAATATGTACCAATGAGCTACATGCCAACTACATTTTTTGATTATTTTAGGCATTTTGTGGCACAGAGTACAGAAATAAAATACACATTTGAAAAAAGCATTTAAACAACTTCAGTCTATTTAAATGCTTAGAAATTAAAAATAACAAAATACTTGTATTCAGGAGCCCTAATTGCTAAAACATAATTAGTATCAGTTTTTATCAGTTTATAAATCAAATACCTCTTAATGTATGCAAACAAACTGTATTAAATGTTCAAACGAAGTAAATCTCTTTCGTCAATACACAAGATTTCAATATTATACAATAAAATATAATGTAACATATTGTAAGATTTGAAGTAAGTAAATTTTGTTTTATTTCTTGGGTTTTACGTTAATGACTTTAGCTTTAGACCGTACAAAATGGCAATTAAACCACAAGTGGACTAAATGATCTGTAATCAAAACTAATGTTTGTTGAAACTGAATGGTAGTTATCATAAATCTTTTACTTATAATGTCTTTATGTGAATTTGCCTCTTTGCATTCTCATATTACTTTTAATATTTAAATAATTCATAAATGTGTAATTTCTCAATCATTTATTTTGAAATGCTGTAGAAGGCATTAACGGCCAAGTCGCAGGAAGCCATTTTCAATGAAAGATTTGGGATGTTTGGCTTTTAACTTGTGCGAACTTCAGATATCACTACTTTTTCTGGCCGAAACATTAAGGAGAACTTTGCGCTTTTTTTTTTACCGGAAAACTTTTTGTTGGGATTGCTTTTTCCTGGGTTTGTATATATGCATTTTATGCATTATTTTCTGCGTATGCATTTCCTCGATAATGACGTCATATGCATATTTTTCTACATATATTGTTTAAGACTGGATCGTAAAAGTGTAATGCTTTAGCGGATGTAAATGACGTGATTTGATAAAAGAAAGACAAAAAACAGCGTGTATTTAATTCTTTAAACAGAAATATATTTTATAGAAGTGTGTCATTTTCACCTTAGTTGCTTTGAAATTCTTAACGGGTGAAAAGGCTTCACTTTGAAAATAATGTAATCGAAATCACACACTGTTAAAATGCAATGTTTTACAAAAATTTAGAGTGTCTTCATAGAAGAGCAGTGACATTATACTGTGTACATACTCATATCGGAAGTTTTGGTCCAAAAAATAGCAATTTATGTTACAAAACTTGATGATTCTCGCCTGGATGAATTAGCTTCACCGAATTAGACACGCAAATAAAGATCTTGGTAATAATTCGAGGTTTAAAATAATATTAGGTTCCTAAAATTTTTGCCCAAAATTCTGTCGACTAATAAAATTTTATTGCTTTTCTTTAAGACACTCTACTATAATTATATCAAAATAGCATAATTAGCTTAATTTAATTTTAAATTTTATATAACCTATATATTTAAAACACAAGGATGTTTTTTAGTCATCTGGCCTCAGCTTTCTACTGAACCAAATTCACTATTTTTTTTTTCCAACTGAAAGTTGTTTATTTGCAGATGTGCTCAAACGAGCTGTTTTTTTTTTTTTTTTTTTTTTTTTTTTTTTTTTGTTGTTATTATTATTTTTTTTTAAATAAATCCCATTTTTATATTTTAATTTTAATAATATTTTATGAAATTTCTTCAAAATGGTTGTAATTAGATAGCTTTCATTACTGCAAAGAAGAGAGAAATAATGATGTTTATTCCTCTTTATTCGTGCCATTTTCTGATAAAAATTCAAAATTGTTGATACAAATTGTTGCATAGGGTTCAGTGGCGCAAAACGGACAATGACGTACTACTTTTGAAAACACGCATTTTTTCTCATAAAGTTTCCATGTATTTTTTTACTTCTGCATGTGTACTGATATTAAGTTTCAGACACTAGGCGAAATGCTTAAGTAAGTAAAAATGACGTCATATTTAAAAGAAAAAGATCATTTCATTAGATAAAGCTAAACATTTGAACACACATCTAAAATACATAAATCAGGCAATTTTTACTCTCCGGTACTGAGATTAGAATCTCAAGTTAAGAGTGCAGCTGTTCACATGCAAAGATATTGCTGACAACCGTGACTTCAAATAATTTTAAAATGATCAAATTAAAAAATACCATTTTTTAAAAAAAGGTGAAAACGGACATGAGAAGTGTGTATGTAAATTTTGAGAAGGTGAAAATGATGGCGGATTTAGATTTCATGGGGGGGGGGGGGGGGGATTCTATGATTGTGTCAAAGTGGAATAAATTTTGCTGTTTTTCATTCTGAAATACCAAGAATAACATCCTCAATTGATAACTTCATCATTATAAATTATCATTATTATATTTTACTGATTACGTATATATCCATGTTATAAAGGACAAACGTATCTGTGCGTAACGCTCACGTCATTTTGTGAATGGCAACACTTCACGATCAAATTTCGGTTTTGAAATTTTCGCTACTACAATTTTTTAATCTTCTGACCATCGTACATCGTACATTTTTAATTTTTTGAACGTCGTTTAGGGAAAAAAATCTACTTTCAAATGCCATTTGTTTAAAAAATGTATCTCAATTGACTGATTTATTACATTTTTAAAAATAATTTTTAAGCATGTTTTTTTGTAATTTATCTTATCACGAGCGGGCTTCAATACATAATAATAATAAACATTTTGCACATAAAGCAATAAAAATTGTTCAGCATTTATTTCTGACTAATTTTTCACAACGAAATTAATACTTCCTCTATAAATAAATAAAAGAATAATATTAAAAAAAAATACATTTGTAATCGAACAATTTAAATTTTTAGACAGCCAAACAGGAAACAAAACAGATTGTCTATGGTTTAAAAAACAATTTTCAAGCATGAAATTTTTTTACTTTATCTCTACTGCGTGGAGCTCGATTACGAAAGATTAATCCGTTTGCTTTTAAAACAACATAAAGAGTTCATCATTTTCTTACGGCTAATGTTCCATAAAAAAAACTTGCTCTATGAATAAATAAATAAAATAATATAAACAAAACGTAAATTTAACAGGCATGCAATTGAAGTACGTGCTTAAAGCTCTGAAAGTATCAGAATTCAAAAGGATGTCTTAAGTAGCAAAATCTTGGGTTAATAACTCTCAGCATGCAACTAATATGTAAATATCGCTTTTAATAAATTTCAAAATTTTATTCGATTGTATAATTCATATTTTTCATATGAAAAATGTTTTTTAGTGTTAGTGGGCAATCTAAAAAATATATTGCATCTAAAAAAATATTAGTTTTCAATTTTTAAAAATGTTTTCACCTATATTCTGTAACCCGGGAAGCCCGGGTATGATCCCCTAGTATTCATAATAACACAAAAATAAAGCAATTAAAAGACTTAAAATTTCAGATTGTCATTTTCCTGGCATGTCACACTGTGATGTGTGCAAAGTAAAAGGCTTTCTGCTATCATGTAAAAATATCTTTTTCCAGTTTCTTTAATTTTTAATTAATAATTATACCTTATATAACACATATATGTGGAAGGTAACAAGTTCTGTATTTTACAAATCATTTTCCATAATTAAAATATGTTGTCACTGAAAATGAATGTCATTGTCCTGGCCCGCTCATTTTAGCTCTTTATGAGATGTAAAGATGGCGCTGCAGAGTAATTCCTTCTTATTCTTGACATATTTCAAGTCAGAAGTAGTGAAATCACTGATACCGGCAAGATCTTTTAGATATTTCTTTGAAAATAATGTGTTTCATGGTTTTTGTAAAAATTGAGTAGACTTTTATTATTTCATTTTCCTGGCTTCTATAAATTACAAATAAAACTCAACATTACACTGAATTTGAGGTACTATAGAGGAAACATGTTCCTTTAAACAAAATTAAAATGTTAGATCTAAAAAAAAAAAAAAAAAAAAAAAAAAACAAGAATGTGAAAAATGTTTTAGAATGACATTGTCATTATCCTGGCATACATATGCCAAGAAAATGACACAAAATTATAATTACATAAAAATGAACTTAAGCTTTTCAAGCTTTAACAATTGTACATATAAATCCCTTTATTCAGCTGTTCAACCAACATTTTAAAAAAAATCAGAAGCTTTGAAACTATTTAAATTTTCAAAATTTTTGTTTTCAAAATCTCACATTTTGTGACATTCACCCAAGTATACTCGGTCTAACATGCAATTGGTATATGTAATTGAGGTTTACCATGGCATGTTCGATATTGAAAATGAAGTGTGTAGCATTTATAGTTGGTTTACTTAAAAGAAGTTCGTTACATTATGGTCTATGGAGAAGAAACGTTTGTAGCGTATTTTACTGATTTACACTATTTCAAACATATCGAAATTTGTATACGTCACTGAGCTGAGCTGCACTAAAAGATGCTTATTATAGAATATGGTGTGCATACACTATATGGCCAAAGGTGACCGGTCACTTGCGATTTTAGACGTTTTCTTAAATGTCTACTAAAATACATAAGGAATTATATTGAAACTCCAGGTGTGTAAACAGTATCATGTGTACAGGTCATGTGAATATTTTTTCCAGAAACTCCATAGGGAACCGTCAATAAATTGAAAAAGAACGAATATCCTTTGGATAACCCTGTAAAAACTAACGTAGCAAAAGCGTTCAACACAGTAGATTATGATTAAGTGGCTTATTGCAATAAACTGTGTTCATTTTTATAAGAATAGCATGCATATTCGTAGAGAAATTAAAGTTTTTATAAAAAGAGTCCCAAATTTTGCCAAGTTTTTTGCTTATAATTTATAGAGTTCTTAATATAAAAAAAAAGTTCTTTTCAGAAAATATGACAAACAACATTGTACACAACACCCTGCAATCAGAATTTTAAAAATAATAATAATAATTAGATGAAAAATGAGCAAGTTTACTAAAAATTGTTTCACTGCGTATGCGCGAATGCAATGAAAATATAATGTGCATAATGTATTAGCTAAGTGTATAGAGCAACTTTTGTGAAAGCCTCAAAAACATAGCTTGAAAATTCTGAAAATTATCGTCGATAAAATAAGCTCGAAATACATTGTTCCCAAAATGAAGCAAAAAGATAAGGGCTTGTATCCATATATCCATTAATTAGTGCCAATATAGAATACACAATATTGCACGTACTACTGTATTTGTACTGTATGATCATTTACAAAAATCATTATAAAAGATAAATCAAGGTATGTATAGCTAAAATGTTTTTGAATTAGATGAAATTCGTATAATTAGAAAATAGTTCTGTGTTGGAGATGAATTAATTACATTTTATTTTATATGAAAATAAAAAGTTTTGGTCAGAGGCACAGAGAGCTACTTGGACCACACGTATAATTACACGTACAATTAATTAATGATTCTGTATGTTACTTACCCATCATAAGTAGTATAGGGTAAGTCTTGCAATCGTTTTAAAAATCGAAAAAAATTTTTGACGGATTTACACGTTTCAAACTCTGTAGATTCCGAAAAACATATTTTTAGGGGGGGGGGGGATTTGCCGTCCGTCTGTCCGTCTGTGTGTGTGTCTGTAAACGGTCTATCTTCCGAATAAATTGAGATACAGACTTGAAATTGGGTATGTGCTTGGTATGTAATAATGAAAAGAAGCCTATTGAATTTCAGTTCAGAATCATTTTCCCTCTTCTCTTGTTTCTTTTCTTTTTATTTTGTTTAAAAAAAAAAAAAAAAAAAAAAAAAAAAAAAAAAAAAAAAAAAAAAAAAAGGGGTCTTTTGGTTTTATCTTGTTTTATTCTTTTATATTTATTTATTTATTATTATTATTTATGTTTTTTAATTTACTTCTTTTATTTTATTTTAATTTTGTTTATTTCTTTTATTTCCATTTTTTCCCTATCAATTTCGCTTCTATCTTTTTGGCAACACTTTTCTCTTCTGCATGTTCTCCTTTCAGCTAGCGCCATCTGTCGCATTCTTTGCAACATTCTCTACCTTTCAGTTCATTTTTTACCTTGACCGCTTACGGACACGTGTTTACTGTAGCTGATGACGAGCTGTTATATTTTTAGCTCGAAACACGTCCTATGTATTGTTTTTATTTTATGGTGATTTTTTACAAAGTTTTATTATTTTAATTACACATACTGACGTCAAAATTCATTTTTAGCAACTCCTCTGTCTTCAGCCAGTAATGTATGTGAATTATTTCGTGCAGCCGTCTTTATGATCTGTAGAATTTGTACACGCCCTATAATCATAGGTGCAGATTCCCAAAATTTTTAAGGAGCCAGTGGCTTCTAAACCCAAATAATACAGTGGCCACATTCAGAAAGAAACGCATAAAACTGATATCGTTTATATGGAGAAAAAACTCAGGAATTCAAAGTGAAAAATAATCTACACATGTACAAAAAAAACCCAGACTAATTATCAAATGTGTTTATTTAATAACATAATTTTTTTAATTTGGATATGAATTAAGTATAATATAATCTTAAGCTATGTACAGTCAGAAGATAAAAGCTGGGCAAGATAGACGTTAAAAAAATATCTATAAGCTAACAATCACGGCAGTTGAGAATATTAGGAAAGCAATAATTCTTATTTTCATTTTTTCATACAAGAGTACATATAAAAAAGAATTTTGATTATTTTGCACTATAAAAATCAAAATACAGTTCAAATATTTGTTTTTCAGGAACGCACAAGAAAAATTATCTTAAATAAAACAATCTTATCACAGCCTATTAAAGGAGTGATTCTGTTCCTAATTTTCCGAAAATTTAAGCCATTCGGTTCAGAAAATTCGGACATAAAAAATATCACGGAAAAATTTCGATAAATGGTCGCCAGAAAAATCAGTTTAGTCAATCGTCAGCAGACGAAAATCGCAAATTTCGTCAAAAGATCAAGGAAAAAATGGCGAAGCAAAGGATCGCAAAAAAACTGGAAATTTCGTCAAAGGATCGCAAAAAACCCACATATTTCGTCAAAAGATTCCAATAAAACCCGCAAATTTCGTCAAAGAATTGGTAAAAATCGTTAATTTCGCCAAAGAAACGCGGGGAAATACGAATTTCACAGAAAAATCTTCACAGAAAAATCGTCAACTTCTTCAAAGGATTGGGGAGGGAAACGCGATTTTCGTCAGAATCCCGAAAAAAAAAACACAAATCTCATCAAAGGATCACGAAAAAAACGCTAATTTTGTCAAAGGATCGCAAGAGAAAACGTAAATTTCGTCAAAAATTTGTAGAAAAAACGTAAATTTCTTCAACAGATTGCAGAAAAAATGCGAATTTTATCAAAGGATCACAAAAAAAACCAGCAAATTTCGTCAAAGGATCGCTAAAAAAGCGCATTTCGCCAAATCATCCCGAATTTTGCAAAAGGATCGTTAAAAAATCTGAATTTCGTCAAAGGATCGCAGAAAAAAACCCGTTTTCCGTCAAAGGAACGCGGGGTGTGTCTCTGTATATGGGCGATAAACGCTACGCACTTCATAATCTAAAGAAAACCTGTAGTAGTGCACCTCAGTGATGTATATTAATATCATTGTGTTTGAAGTGGTGTAACATGATTGAAATTTTTGGGAAACAATTTTTCCTTATAGCTCATAATGTAACAGAATTCTTTTGTGCGTCCGTGTAAACGAACTATAGATGCTACTTACTCTAAATTCTATAGAAAGCATGTTGTAGGTTCTCGTAATAACACATACCAATTTCAATGTATGTGAAGTATCGTAACATTATTAAAATACAAGGTAAATGATTTTCCTCTATAGACCATAATATAGACCAAGCTGAATTTTTGTGTGTTGTCCCTGCAAAGGAATTGTAAATGCGGCACACTTCAGTTTCAGTGGAGAACATACTATAGTAAACCTCAATAAGGCTGTTCTCAAATCATTAAAGGCAACTTCCTGACATAAGTTTTAATTTATTTTTGTTCGAAAATACATAAAACTAGCTGGTGTTGTTGTTCATAAACTATGTCATCGAGCTGTTTTTTTTTCATTTTTTTGCAAACCCAATACATCTTCCAGAAAATAGTGCCAAAATGGACGTTTTGAATCGAATTTCCGCACGAAAGTAGAAAAATCACTCTAGAGCGGGCGAAAAACGGGTTTGTCACGTGATCGAAATTGCTTATAACTCAATGGGTAATTGATGGATCAAAAAATGGAAAAAATAGCTCAATTCCAAATCGCTTCCATGGCCAGGCTTTCTAATTTTATATCTTTCCGTTAAAAAATGAATTTGTAAATGTGTCAGAAAGTTTTGCGCTTGTTGAGCAGAGCAGTTAAGAACAGCCTTAAGTTCTTGTTAGTAAAACTTATTCATCCCGTAATGGTAAAAACACCACTATTGCATTTGGGGCATTCTATCTGCAGAAGAAATTACACAGAACATTTTTGTAACGAGTACTTTTTAAAATAAGTTTAGAGCTTATAATCAGAAGAATCTGTTGTCAAAATTTCATACCAAGTATTATCCTCACGCAGCATGACAGATAGTCTTCTAAGTTGGGAAGTTTTGTTTCGACACTTCTGAATATAAATAACTCTGTATGGCCAAAAATCATCAGACACTTTCGATTTTAGACATAACGAATTTTTCTTAAACATCGGGGGTATAAATAATGTGTTTACCCCCCACAGTTTACAGTGAAACTTTAGTCACGTGAAGAGTTTTAGGGTCCAGCAACAAAGTGCATAAAAAAATAATATTTGCGATCATTCTGTATGATAAAAAGCCCGAAATTATCTGTAGCTTCAACAAATTATTATGCTGACCTTGTAAAACGTTTGTATGCATTTGCGCAAGAATAACACAAATATTCGTAAAAATATAAACGTTCCTTTTAAAAGATCAAAAATATTACGTGGTTATATATATATATATATATATATATATATATAAAACATGTAGTACCTAACTGGAACCAACTTTGCAGACTTTTTTCTGCCTATCACCCACAGACAAACAGACAAGCATGCACACAAATATTTATTTTATTAATACATACTAGGGTATCCAGCCCAGGCTCCTGGGTTACTGAATATAAAAGAAAACTATTTTTTTTTTAAATATAAATATCTTTTTTAGATTGCCCACCATTGTTGGAATTTTTATTTGAAAAGTATTCATTTTGCATTCAAATACAGTTTTGAAATTTATTAAAATCGATACTTTCGTATGAGTTAATAGCTGAAGAAATGACCAAATTTTCGTTACTTACAGCAGTCGTTTTTAATTCTGAATATTTCAATTGTTTAAGCGCATGGTTGGATTACATGTCTGTTAAACTTCTGTTTTACTTATTTTATTTTATTATTTTATTTTATTGATGAAGTTTTAACTTCGTTGTGGAATATCGGTCGGAAACAAATGCTGAACTATTTATATTAACTTTCATAATCGTCTGCATGCGATAGAGATAGAATTTTTTTTTTAATCACGCTGGAAAATTATTTTTAAAAACATAAAAAAAGGAGTAAATTGCGATCCAGTTTTCAAACAAAACTGCAATACAGTTTTGAAACAAATTGAATTCGTAAGTACATTTTTTTCTTTATTCGACGGTGTAAAAATTAAAAATGTGCGATGTTTAGAAGTTTAAAAAGTTGCAATAAAAATGAAATTTAAACGTCTGCTATTGTCAAAATCAAAATGACGGCAACATTACTGACGGACACATTTGTCCCATGTAGATACTCAAAAATTAATTTCCAGCAATTTAATGCAAATTTAATTTCTTCAAAAATTTTAGTTTTATTTGGATTTTTTCTTTTTTTTCATTTCTTTACTTGATTACTTTATGAAAATTATTCCTTTGAGCGAGTATTATTTTTTTCAAAAACATTCAATCACTAGAAAAATCATTCGTTTGATTTACAAATTTATTTATCTCGGAGCGATCTTCAAAACAAGAAAGAGAAAAAGCGTTGTTCTATACTTAGTTTATGTCGTAAACGCACGAGATGCATTTTCTGCAATATATCATTTCACAAGTAATTGCTTGTGGATATAAATCTCTATATATACTCGCACGTGAAGAACTTTTTTCACAACATAAACAAGAAAAAACTAGATCATTCAGGAAAAGCAAAACATTTCTCGAACAAAAGATATAAACAAGCAAGATACAGACGGTCTGTGACACAAAATACGTGCAGCTCAGATTATCTAGCAGTGGTCATATTTTCCATGCTTCCAACATTATTTCTTTCACTTACAGAAGTAAAGCTACTTTTTGCACGCAAAATCACCAAAGCGAGTTTGCATAATTTCGATGGTATCGCTCCGTGGATTTGTTCTTCAAACTGAAAATGAATGGCTCACGGTCAACGAACAAAGTAAAATTTTTGAACAGATCAGGTGGTCCGCAACAAGAGTTGCCAATTGTCCTGATTTTTAGAAAGAAGTTATAATAGTAGTTGAAGTTCTTTGATTAGAAGGTATTTCATTTACCGCGGAACCACTGCGTTGCAAACTAAATGTCCGCATGTTTGCGCAGTGTGCAACCAACGTCTATAAAATTTTCGCACATACCATACTATATTTTCTCTATGTTGAGTTCTTACAATACTGACAATTTTCAGAAAATAAATACAACACCAATTTTTAAAGATTTGATTTACATAGGTCTTTAAACTTTTTGGACTTTTTATGACAAATTGCTTCTTATTTACAAACAGGGATTCTATTTTATGTAGGGAGCTGGGGGATAAATGGGACAAGAGGTTGATGTGACATTCTCAATATTTCAGGCAATAAACAATTTTTCTTTAGTTGCTTTCTCTCCTCGTTTATGTCACTACCATACAGTGTGCTTTAGAACCAAAAGCAAAACCACATGGCTGTTTTCATTTTTCTTCAAAGTTCCATTTTCTAAAACTCTACTTAAAAGCTTTTTTTTTTAACCATTTGGAAAAATGGTTATTGTCCTCGTCAGGGTATGAAATCAAAAGCATATCTGAAGCTTTTTATTGGTTTAATCTGCAATTTATTCATTTTCTGATTGGTCTATACAGTAATATGTATTTCCCTTTACTTTCAGCAGAGATGGACAACAGAGAGTTGCCACTATGACAAAAAAGTAATAAAAACTACAAAAAAAAATTAATAACTCAGAAACAAATTGAGATACAGCTTTCAAACAAATTGCATTTAAAAGTACATTTTTTTCTCTATACGACGATATAAAAAGTAATATTGCGGGATGTTTAGAAGTTTAAAAAATAAATTTCATTTAAAATTGGCCGTCAGATTTCTTGGAAATCTGACGATCGAAAAGCCTTTTCCCGAACAGCCAATGAAATGCTTGGATAATACTTAAGTTTCAGGTGGATAATATGTACGAGTTGCAGGCGATTTTTCTCGCTTGCAACTTTTACGTGTAATAACACTATTAATGTTTAATTCATGGCGTACGTAATGTATGATCAGCTCCGTGCTATTTTTTATGTCTTAAATTTTAGTCTTTGAAAAAATTATTTTCCAAATGGTCGTTGTAATTTGTTAAATTGCATTTTTTTATATATATATTTTTTACGTTTGAAGTTGTGAAATATCTTATACAATATAAACAATTAAGGTATGTTGCAGTTATTTATTTGAAGTTTCAATATTGGTAATTAAATTGAATGGCTATTAACCATTATGGCAAATTAATTTCTGAGGCAAAATGGGTGAAAATTGAATATATGCATCATGGGGATGATGGGACATTTCAAATAGGGATGAATGGGACTGTCTCATTCATCCCCAGAGATGTTGAAAAATTTATTTATTAACTAAATAATATTATGTAGGTTGATAAATTAATAATTTGTGTTAATTATTAGTATTAAACAGTACTCGTATTATATAGGTTGTTTATTATTAAAAATTAAATTGAATCGTAATTATTGCATTGTAATAAAGGTTCAATAGTTTATCAAAAAATTGCTATTGAAACTTTATCAAAATAGATAAAATTGTTAAAAATAGTATATGTTTATTGATCAAATGGGGAAAATTATATTGAATTTTGAACTTTTGCTTCAATAAATCCCTGTTCGCACTCCCTCTAACATAATTTCAGTTGTGTTATTTAAGATACATTTAAATAATATTAATTAATAGGTTGAGAATGAAAATTATTAGCTATGCCGTATTTGAAAGAAATTTTTCACTTTCATTTCATATCTAAAATGTCTCGTAAGTGGGAAAAAGGAACAGGTAGACCGCCGAAGTTTGCATTTAGCAGCCATATATTATAAGATTATATATTACAAATATAATTACATATAAGTTTACAGTTATAAATTTTAGTTAGGTAACATTGAATACAGGGAGGAAAATATTTGTGTCCCACCCATCCCTGTTAGTGTCCCATTCAACCCTGCTATGGGGATGACTGGGACAAAGAGGAACTTTTTTTTAATTTTATAATATTTTACTGTATAATAATAATCTAGAATAAATATGGTACATAGATGTAATCAAATACCTAATATATGAAATGTACTATATAATATTGATAACAACTTTTAAAAAGTATTTAAAATAAATATTTTTTAACCAATTAGGAAAATGGTTATTGCCCTCGTCAGGGTAGGAAATCAAAAGCATATCTGAAGCGTTTTATTGGTTTAATCCGCATTTTATTCGTTTTCTGATTGGTCTATACACTAACCTTTACTTTCAACAGACATGGATGCTTCTGTTGCCGCTATGACAAAAAGTAATAAAAACTACAAAAAAAATTAATAACTCAGAAACAAATTGAGATACAGCTTTCATTGAAATTGAGAACTGCATCATGAGAGATTGCATTTAAAAGTACATTTTTTCTCTATACGGCGGTGTAAAAAGTAATATTGTGGGATGTTTAGAAGTTTAAGAATGAAATTTCATTTAAAATTGGTCGTCAGATTTCTTACGATGGAAAAGCCTTTTCCCGAACAGCCAATGAAGTGCTTGGATAATACCTAAGTTTCAGGTGGATAATACGTAAGTTTCAGGAAATCTGACGAGTCGCAGGCGGTTTTTGTGGCTCGCAATTTTTACTTGTAATAACACTATTAATGTTTAATCCATGGCGTGCGTAATGTATGATCAACTCCGTGCGTGTTTTTATGTCTTAAATTTTAGTCTTTGAAAAAATCGTTTTCCAAATGGTCGTTGTAATTTGTTAAATTGCATTTTTTTCTTTTTTTTTTAAATTTGAAACTGTACCATTCATCCCCCATCTCTCCTACATACTTTTTACGAAGTAGCATGAAACTCGCAGTCTAAAAAAAGCATTTAATGATTTAACATTTTAAACATAGTTATTTGAACAGTTTAAAATTCAAATAAGAATGGTCGGCTTCATTTATTGTAATGCTGTTATAAGAAGACTTATCAGAGCTTTAATGTGAGTTTTAGCTATGCATTGCAGCTAGCAGTGTGTTATGTTCGCTTACGTTTGTTTAGTGAGTAACAATTATGAAAAATGATTCACATAAAAATACTTGTCAGTTACTCCAAACAACCAACTTCTTACTGTATCTTTTAAAGATTGTTTAATTCGTATAAACTTTGATATGATGAAAAAAAAATGGAGTTATTTTTCCATACGTCCCGATTAATATGCGTTCTTTCCAATTTTTTTAAACTCCATGTACTGTATCTTGGCATATTAGACATGGCAGCACTAATCGCAACATAGACATAGTATCGCTCACCCGAAAGAAAAGTGACACAACTCGCCAAAATTCACTTTCTGTTTTATTCCACTATAGGTCTGCCATACGTGCGTCTTCCTTTTGGAAAAGTTTCATAAGTGTGGTTATCCGGAAAATCGTTTTATTACGCTATATGTCCATTCAAGATCACAGCAGGGGGGGGGGGGCAAATTGTGTGGAACGGTAAAATTACTCAACCCTCCAAACCTCATCTATGTCTTCCTTCTTAAGGGTTTTACGCAAAAAAACTTACTTCATTCTTAAAGGTTTTACGCTTTTATGCAAGTCTCTACTTCTGAATGCATAGATACGTGCTATAATTTCATGTTATAGTGAAAACATGCGAATTTTCTTTTGACTCTCCGGCAAAATTTACTTTTGTCGAAATGTGTCACTTTTCCTTGCAGGTGATGTACACTGTAAAGAAAATACGACCAGTTTTCCTGTAGGAATCGGAAAAATAGTTGCCCTTATCGTACCGGAAAATATTCCGACCCAGCTCGGAATAAAATCCGTAAAAAAAAAGGAAATAGTCAATAAAACGGTATTTTACGTATTTTATTCCGATTTTACTGATTTTATTCCGAGCTGGGTCGGAAATTTTTCAGGTATGATAAGGGCAACTATTTTTCCGCTTCCTACAGGAAAACTGGTTTTATTCTTTTTACAGTGTATAGATTTTAAACTGTTCAAAAACAACGTTTCTCGTTTTACTTGTCAGGTGACGGTGATCCCCTATCCATTCCTATTTAAAATAATTTATAAATATAAAAGGCAATATTGAAAAGAAAAAACGGAAATCAAATTACTAACAAATATTAAACATTTAAAAATAAGCTCCGGCTTTATTGAAATCGGAAAATCGAAATAGTTCTCTCCTTCATTCATCAGGGGGGAAGACCAAGACACCCTGAACTAGAGGTCTGCACAGGCCGACATTTCCAGGCCCGGGCCCGGCCCGTCTCAGAGAAAAAAAAATTCGGCCCGGCCCGGTAAAAAAGTTGAAAGTTCGGCCCGAGACCGGCCCGGGTCGTAGAAAAAAATTATTGGCCCGGCCCGGTTAAAAAGTTAAAAGTTCGGCCCGAGCCCGGCCCGGCCCGAAAAAAACTTAAAATCTCGGCCCGAGTGAATTTCTACAAAACATTGATTTTTATGTCGATTTGGTTAAAAGTTTTTCTCGTATGAGGAGATCAAGCCAAAAATATTTATCTTAACTGTTCTTTTCATGTTTATAATCTTCATTTTTATAGAAGTGGCGCAGGGTGCGATATTTATTTTTTTAATGAATCTCTATTTCTTGTATGTAAATGTTTCAGTTATCATTAATATTGTTAATCCATATTCCATGTATTGAAGTGTTAAATATCTGAAAAATACTATACAGTAAAATCTAAGACTGAATTGCATAGAAAAGAAAAAAAAATGCGTTATAAAAAAGTTCCCTTCTTAGCAAGTGTAAATGTATTATATATTATTTTCTTACGTAGTATATTAATTTTGTTTGTTATTAATTTTTATAATTTTCTTACGTAGTATTAAGTAGTATATTAATTTTGCATGGATCAACACGTTTTTCAGTTTAAAACAAAATTCCGTCATAGACATGTTCTTTTTCACACGTTTTACTATATTTTAATAAGTGTAGAAATCTACTACTCTTTAAAAAGAATGAATTTGAATGTTTAATTGTAGAATAATGGCGATTTAAAAATGCATGTATTTTTTGACAAAAAAATTGTGCCAAGCCCTAACTTTACTGACCTTTCAATGGACCAGGCCATTCTGAGACAATGATTTTCATACGGGGTGGGTGAAAACTAGGAATGAAAATTTTGGGCCATGAAGATTAGGAATGAAACAAGTACCCCGTTAGGAATGAAACAAGTACCCCGAGACCGGCCGCGGGCCGGGCTCGGGCTTCGGGCCACGGGACGGCCCGTGCAGATCTCTACCCTGAACCCTTCGTTTCTGATGATTTTTCAACTCATGAATGAATGTAAGGATTACGTAAAAATATGTCCCAACAGAATACACTGTAAAAAAAATACTGCCAGTTTTCCGGTAGGAATCGAAAAAATAGTTGCCCTTACCGTACCGGAATAATTCCCGACCCAGCTCGGAATAAAATCCGTAAAAATAAGGAAATAGCCAGTAAAACGGTATTTTAAGGATTTTATTCCGAGCTGGGTTGGAAATTATTTCGGTACGATAAGGGCAACTATTTTTCCAATTCCTACCGGAAAACTGGCATTATTTTTTTTACAGTGTAGTCATCATCTTACAGGATTCCTACCGTTCTTTTTAGCCCCCGGTATGCTATTTCTTTCTCCCAGCGATTAAAGTGTCGTCTCAAAAAATAACGTTCCGTTGTATAAGCCAGCCGTAAAACAAAGCAGATATATCATTGTACGGTTAAATACTCCACTGCGATTTTTTAAATTTCTAAGCATCGCACATTTTCAATTTTTACACCGTCGTATTGGAAAAAAAGTACTTTTAAATGCAATTTGTTTGAAAACTGCATCTCAATGTATTTTTGAGATATTACTTTTTTTGTGCTTTTTAACGCCATTTGTTTAAGTTGGCAACTCAAGTACTCCATTTCTGTAGAAAGTAAAGGAAAAATAGTTGGAAAATAGTAATTATATCATTTTGTTGCCATTTTCCCATAAAAACTGGAAAAAATGTAATTAAAATACGTGCTATTTTGAAAAAATATAAATGAATGATTTCTGATAAAACAGGGAGCTATTACAAACTAAATTTAATTTTAAGTATCCATATTAATATTACAAATAAATGAAGGCATATGAATCATGAGATAGCCAATTTTTTTTGTCGAGTTTCTTAAATGACGATCTCTCTCTTTTTTTTTTTTTTTTTTTTTGATTTGTGTGTTATTCAGTGATAGTGACGTCCTATGCGTACTTTACTGTAGACGTTGTTTAAAACTGGATCGTAAATGAGAAATTCTTCAGCGAGTGTGGATGACGTCATTTTATATCAAATAAAAACGTGTGTTTTACGTCTTAAAACTGAAATATGCTTTATACTATCTATATTTATATACATATATTTTTTTTTTATCAGGGGGCGACACTAAATTCTAAAAAGCATAATTCCTACCGTTCTTTTATTTAGAAGTAAAGCTGCGTCTTGCACACAAAATCAGAAAAGCGAGCTTGTTTAATTTCAATGGTATCGCTCCGTAAAGTTGTTCTTCAAACCGAGGGTGAATAATAAAAAGCTCACGGTCAATGAATAATCATTGTTAACGCAAAGTGAATCAGTGGTTCAAGATTAATGAACATTTTGATTGGCCATTCGCATGCTTCAAGAGCCCACGAAATAATTACGGAAAGAACTAGATATATATACTAGATTATGTAACTCAGTGACACGAATTGGAATTCAAAATATTGTGCACATATGTATTTCTAAAGTAACACAGCTTTAAAAATATTATTTTCCCGACATGTAGCGGCTCGTAAGTAGACACTGCGAAAGCCCCTATTTTCATTGGATACTATCAATAACATTAATATAATCAGTCCTTTTCTCTGTAATTCTTTTTTATACTTGTCAGGCCTGGCGGCTAGCGTGTGCGAAGTGTTCGATGCACGCAGGCGCCTTATGCCAAGAGGAGTCATTGAATTTTTAATAAAAATCAGCACACATACATAATTTCAAGAAACTGTTCAAGATGTTTAAGAAAGTTTAAAACCTTAAGCTTTTATATGTAATATCTACGGCTACAATAAAATTATGCTACATAGCTGCCGTTATATTAAAATAACATTAATAATTACGTTAATAATTACAATAATAATAAATACATTAATAATTACGTTAATAATTGCATTACGTTAAAAATTACAGTAACTAGAGAACAGGAATTCTGCTTTTTCAGAATTGTCGCCCCCGGCATTTCCATTACTTCATTTTCTTCTGGTGGACTGGTGGTTTCTATTATTATGAAACTATCAATGAAGCGTTAGGTGACGATGAAAGAGCAGTCGTAAAAAGTTAGAAATCAGAATGGGAAAAAAAATGGCCAGGCCATTTTTTTCCCCATTCTGACCAGAAAATCAGAGTTCTAACTTTTTACGACTGCTCTTTCATCTTTACCTAACGCTTCATTTACAATGGCTGTTTCATAATAATAGAAGCCACCAGTCCATCAGAAGAAAATAACTCGGTTAAGTGGGACTCCGATATCGGGACTCTACTGCAAAACATATTTCAATTTTAAGACTTAAAGCACACGCTTTTATTTTATGTAAAATGACGTCATTTGCATTAATATAGATACTTAAAATTAAATATAGTTTATAATAGCTCCATGTTTTATCATAAATCCTTCATTTATATTTTTCTCAAAATAGTACGTATTTTAATTTCTTTTTTCAATTTTTATGAGAAAATGGCAACAAAAAGATATAATTGCTATTTTTCAACAATTTTCTCTTTACTTTCTAAAGAAATGGAGTACTTGAGTTGCCAAAATGAAACAAATGTCGCTAAAAACTACAAAAATATTAATGTTTCAAAAACAAATAGAGATGTAGTTTTCAAACAAAATGCATTAAAAAGTACTTTTTTTCCCCAATACGATGGTATAAACATTGAAAATGTGCGATGCTTAGAAGTTTTAAAAAATGCTGTAGAGTATTTAATCGCCCAATGAAATATCGGCTTTTGTTTTACGGCTGGCGTATACAGGTAACGTTATTTATTGGAGACAAAATAAGCTGGGAGAAAGAAATAGCATACCGGTGGCTAATAATTAATACATTAATAATTGCATTACAATTACATTAATATCTGTGGTTCCATTATTTCTAAAGATTGAGTGCGATATTTTGTCAATGAAACGAATAATTAGATCCTCCAAAGATGGACCCTCTGCTGCGGAGCATTTAAACAATTTTGTGTACTTTATGATACGGAATTATTTCCTGCTTTTTGAAAATGTTGTTTTCTGAAATAACGAAAAAACACAGGCGACGCCGGTGTATCACAGAATTTGATACAGCGTAGACGAAGCACTGAAAATTTTCCCTGTTACAGTCCTCCCCCATTTAATCGGGTCACGGATAATCGAATATTCCGCTTATTCGAATAGAATCCTCCGGAACCGTATTCCTATTGGTTCTATGATATTTTCCCCCGCTTAAACCAAATACCTTTTAAGAACGTCCCCGCTTAAACCAAATACCCTTTAAGAACGTCCCCGCTTAATCGAATAACAACTGTGTGACCGATGTTTGAAAATAGGCCTGGAATTTCCTTTCACCTTTTCTCATTTTTAGTTCCTTTACGCTGAAAACAAATTTTCAGTTCTTCCTACAATGATTTCAGCCGGCAGGCGTATAATGGACAGGTCAAATGATTTCCCCACCTTGATCCCCTCACATCACTTCTTGCTGTTAACCAGGCAATGCGCCATCACTTCGAGATTCGAAATGGTAACTGTGATATTTTGCACGCATTCGAAAAATAACTCGATATTTACTCCTTTAAGATTGCACTTAAACAAATCACTTTAAACGATTTTTTAAGGCAGTATAAGTAACGTAAATTAGAAGTATCAAAGTTTTGACCAAATTCAAACGAGCTGCATTGTGATGTAAACCATATAAATGTATGTACTGACATTAAATTAATACGTATTTGCTTTATATTAGCATTTGCATTTATTTTAGTTTAAGTTATTCTATTAACGATTTATTAGGCTGCTAATGAAATATACCGTAGATGGTTCTTTTACCTTTTTATTACGCATTAAATATTACAGTTATGATTCCCCGTTTAATCAAATACCCCGCTTAATCGAATATTATTCCTGGAACCGTCAATATTCGTTTAAACGGTCACAACTGTATTAAAAATGAATTAAATTTCAGCGGCGATTTTATAGGAAATAGATGTTAATTCTCTAATTAAATAGTATATTACTCTGGATTGAAGTGATCCCTTTTTCTTATGTGCTTCTCAAATTGAACAATTGGAAAAAAATTTAAGAGCTAATCAACCGACAAGGTATATTAATAAAAATAAAACAAAAGTTGCAATACGGAATTTTTACAATCACTAGGGGGCTCGGCCCCCTACGAGCTACGCTCGCCAACCCCCCGTCCAGACACCGCAGACTCTAAATTCACGCTAATGTGATCGGCTTTAAAAAGATTTCGAAAGATTGAATTATAATTTAAAAAACAGTGACGATCTCCCTATAAACGGATTTCTATTCATTTCTCTTTGATTGGGGAAATTTTAACGCCAAATCCGCTGCTGTACTACTTGATTATCCCGTCGACTAATTTCGCCAAATTATATAAATCGCCAAACCACTCGCCAAATTATACAAATTGACATAATTTTTATTTTAAATAACGAAAGAACAAATAAATTAGTACAACATTAATAACAATACAAATAAAACGTCGAAATAAAAATAACTTGTTGACGTAGACACGTGTAACAACATTTCAAAATAAGCTAATATAAAAGGAATTAAGTAAACAGAATCTTTGTCTACCGGTATTTTTTAACAAAGCGAAAAGAAAGTTCTTTTAAATGAGACATTTTAAATTAATCGTTTTTAATCTGACGTAATTTTGACCAAACTATTCTTTCTCTTTTTAATATTCACGTGAAAATACTTGTGTTAGAAATAAAACATTATTTGCGCTTTTCTAAGAAAACAAGTAATATAAAAATCTTGTTTTTAAAGTCAATTCCTACTTAGGCCATCAAAGAAAAATTTAATATAATCCCTTAAGCTAATATTAGTTTTTGTTGCATTAAAATATCTCAATTTGTTGATTTTCTATAAGCAAGTAGGTTTACAATGGAACTCTATAGGAATTTGGCGAAATATTAGAGCTATCGCCAAGTTGGCATCACTTTTGGCGACTCATTTTGGCCGCCAAATTTGGCGATATATCGCCAAGTTGGCGAGAAACTTGGCGGTATTTGGCGACAGAACAGGGTCTCCCCTATGGTAACCCCTTATTGAAAATACTTTCATTGAACTTCAATAACCAATGACCGCCATTTTGTTTCCCATGCAAAACTAAAATTAATTAATTAATATTTAATTAATTAATTAACATTTGAAAAAACTGTATTAACATCAATTGTCATCCAGTACAAGTTTAAAAAAATTTATTTCAACTTGATAGGATGAATAATGAGTATTTCATTAATGATTGAAAATTTGAACAAGATAAATATATAAATATATAAATAAACTAATAGTAGGAATTGAATAAATATAGGGAGAGTGTGAGCTAATAGTGGGAATTGAAATAGTTGAAAAGTATCCTCTCAAAATATCAAATAAATGTCTAGCGCAATTTGTAAATTTAAACAGTTTTGCAATATTATTTTGTGTTCATTTTATGTAATAACTGTAATGTGACGTAAATATGACGTAATTTCTCCTATTTAAGACTTCTAACGCATTTTAATAAATTTGTTATTTTACAAATTCCTTTCTCTCCTAAAATTCACGTGTAATTATAGTTTTTATGACGTAATTTTTTATAAGTTCCTGCTTTTTGTACATAATTATTTAATTCTAATTCCAAATGTTTTTTTCTGTTTATAATAGTCACGTGTAAATAAATTTTTAATTTATTACACGTATAATTTTCTTTTTTTTAAGCAGTTTAAGCAGTAGTTTTAAGTTGTTTATAGTTTCCGCTGTTTATGCAGTTGGCAACAGTTTAAATTAATATCACTTTCTAAAATCTGTAAAAAATATCTCTCGAAATGCTGAAAATTTGAATTTAAAATAGATATAAAACCTCGAAAAATGAGTCAAATTAAAAAAATAAATCAATTCTGCACACCGGGAAATTATAACGTATAAAATGAACTAAAAATTATTAAATTCCGATGTATAGTTTTTGCTACTATAAAACTTTTTTAGTGGAACGATTTTGTCCAACTTTAGCATTAAATATCTCTTAAAATAATTCTTCGATTTGAAAACTGTCTGCATCAGCGTGTTTATCAAACATTTCTGTATAAAATCACCAACCACCGATTTTCATATTTTTGTATGCATTATTTTTCTTAATATTAACGAAGAAAGACCTCCTGTCACAAAAAATTCAAAACCGGCGGCGGCGGCGGCGGCGGCGACAGCGGTAGTTACTTTTTTTTTAGAATAGAGAGATATTACATGGATGCCTGGACAAATCATCTGAAATTATAAAAGAAAAAATTTCTTATTTTTAATATTAATGAAAATTCTTTCAAAAAATATTTCTAATGTTAAGGGGACCGTGAAGGCGTGAACCTTTATTTAGCAAAAATCGACCCCAAAATTGGAAATTATCTTTGCGCATATTGTTATTCTCCAATTTGTTCTGAGCCATTTGCAAAAATCCGCATGCAGATGTGGATTATTTTCGCAAAATTACAAACGTTTGAATTTTGTACACACACAAACAATTTTTCGACCCTTTACTATACTTTAAATCTGTTTTTCTCAAAACTGACTTTTCAGCGTTTTTAGATTTTTGAAATGCACCATGCGTCTTAATTTTTTTATCAAAATTCATGAAATTGATAAGGAAGAATCCTGATATTACTTACAAAGAAGCTATGTATGCATTTTAAAATTCGACTTCATTAAGATAATTAAATTTGATTTTTAACTTATTAAAAGGATAAATTTCGTTGAAAATCGATATGGAATTCAGAAAAAAAATCTCTAAAAAATTAACTATTCAAGCGATTAAAAATTTGATCCTCAGATTTGTTTGTAATAGATTTTAAAGTGATTAGAATACAAAATTGAGGAAATATCTCAAAAATTAAGACGTATGGAGCATTTTAAAATTTCGTTTAAAAATGTTAATTTTTTTAAAAAATCTTAAAATTACAATAAGATTGGATATTTCGTTTAAGGTGTTCTATATACTTATGGTGAAATGTATATTTGTACAAAATTTCATATCTCTATGATAAAAAATATATATATATCAAGTTGTTTATAGGCTCAAGAATAGTCTTAAATGTTGATAAATTTTTATATGTTTGAATTACTCTTCTGTTTCACTCTCATTTTACAGTTGAAAATCATTGATTTTTTAATTTAGTTATTTGACATTTAATAGAAAGTAAATGCTATTTTGAATATAAATGTATATGTTAAAATATCTTTTTTAAGTTAAATAAAAATAGCAAAAATAATTTTATATTTTTGCCCAATTAACGCAGTCTTAGTAACTGGAGAAATATCTTTTTCTTACACCAACAAGCAAAATATTTTTCTCACATAGGTCATTTCGCTGTAGTAAATACTATTACATTATAAATATTACCCCTTTTATTTATTTTGTCTAATTTTCAGAGACTAAAAAATATATATGTAGATTAAGGTTTGGCATATTATAAACTTGAAAAAGAAATCTCTATTTATTTTTTAAATCAAAAGTTGAGAAAATTTCTTCAAAGAAAATAATTTCATCGTATTAAAAACTTGTAAAAAGTTAAAGAAATCTTTAAATTTAAAATATTTAATAGAATATATTTTAGAGTATACATAACAATGTGAATATTCATATGTTTGAGAGCAATTAAAAATATCAATTTGAAAATTTTCAATTTTCTGTACATATTTCGGTGCAAAGAAAAACAATTCATAAATAGTTTAATAAAATCGCTTGCTTTAGAAAAATGGGTTATCGGACCAAACGATATAACGGCAATAACATTAAATAAGAAGAAAAAAAATTACAATTATATTGCATTGAAAATAAAATCATTTCTTTCTGAGGTATGTAAAACTTAATATACTGAATAAAATTTGATATCCTAGAAGAGAGCATACACACAGAGAAAAGAGACCATCATTTCTATTCAACTCTTTTTATAACCTCGTCTATAATACCAAGAAATGTAAATAAAGTAAAAAATAAACAAAGAAAGGTCAAATGTACTACTTGCATGGAGCCAATTATCACATTTCGAAGCGTCCGGTGGCATCACCTCCCGAGAAACAAACACAGTCCAACGGGCACGTTTTACACTTCTGGTTTCGAAGTGCTTGCTTCTAGCATCAGTCAAGTCAACTGGTTTTTTTCCCCGATGACCCAAAGTCGGAACCGAGGGATGATCCAGAGGTCAACGCGCGACCAAACGGGACATCCCGGCTTTTTAGTTGCGAAAGACCAATTCACAGTCACCAACGTCACGGATGGGCTTTCTGAAGACTGTGAAGCGCAGAGAAGACTGATCTTCCCAAAACAGAACAAACTTCCTGATCGAGAACTAGGTAGAGATCGTGTTGGAATTATTTATCGGTGAAGTTTTTGTTTGTGTTGTGAAGAAACGTTGTTTTAAATTGTTGCCACTTTTCGATGAGTGAAGAAATAATTATAGCGGGAGAAAACTGTCAGTCACGGAGGAACGCAAATCAAACAGCGAGGAATTTTGCTTAAACCTTCAGTTCACACACAGGATTACCGGAACCTGATTTTTATTTTGTAAATTATTTTCAGTTATTTAGCACCTAAATAAGACAGATATATGAAATTTTTTTAACTTTTTGGTTTTATTTGGTTTTTATAGTATAATATTGTACATTTTACTGCGCATTGAACTGTGGAACAATAATCACGTGACAGTTTTCATACACGACTTCTAAAACTATTATACTAACGATATATATCATGAAAAAAATGTCAGTGCTCACCTTTCACCAAATAACTGAAACTCTCAACTTAGGCAACGTCGAAGTGTCGATATTGTGATTCGAAATGGCACGAAGCAGTTTGGAAAGATATAAAAAGCATTTGGTAACAACAGCAAGTGTTGATTATCATCATTATTATGATTGTCAACATTAGTTAGCCAAAGAACTAATAAATCGGCCTGAATTCGCCTTTGGCAATTTTTTCAAAATTATGGAGCAAAAAAGTGCACCATGGAGGGTGCAATGTGAACTAGAGGATTAACTGAATTCTTTTTTTTTTCTTTTTTGTCCCAGCTGAACATTACGAAAATTTCTGAAGCATTCACGAATTCATTTTTATATGTAAATGATAAATTCTGTAGAGGTTGCTTTTAAGTACCCATGAAAATCGAATAGCGTTCTTTTTTTTCCGTAAATGGGATACGTCTTGTGTTATAATTGATTGCTTCCTGATGATGAGGATGACCTTCCCAATAGACAGGTCCTGGAAATTTGCTTGAAATGCCAACTTTGCCAACATTTTAAAACACTCTTTGCATTTAAAGCAAAATGAGAAAATTAATTGAATTTACTGGTATCTAAATAAGAACTATTGGCAAATTTATACATTTATAGAGCAAAATAAGTCTGTAACCAGTTTTAATTTGAGAAGAGCCTTAACAATATACAGTCAATCATTTTTACACACAGGGTAGCTCTAAATCTTTTACATTTTAAAGATTTTTAAAACATAAAGATAGTTGTAAGCTGATTTACAATTTCATTGGCAATTGTATAGACTAAGATTATTGTAGATACTTTTTTTATATCTTAAATAATATACATTATTCGGTGACGCGGAGTAAGCAAAGGGGGAAGGGGGTTGTCCATAGTCCAGGGTAAAAAATGCAATTATTCCGGGCACACGATATTTAGGGGAGCCAAAATTTTCTTGGATAAATAAATCTCTAGAAACGCATAAGAGGAAGTATAATATTTGGAGTTGCCTGGGTGCTCAAAACTTACCTTACGCCACTGACATTACTTGACACAGATACCAATATATCGTACCAAATTTTAAGTTTACAAGAAATGAAGACTCAGAAGACAAACGTAATATTCAAATTGCGTAAAAATTAATGACTTCAAAAGTTATTTTCTTAATTTAATAGGTAGATGAGTTTTACTTGTTAAAAGGAAAAAATAATAAGCGGTGGAGAAAGGGAAAATAAATTTAAAAAATCTAAACAGGAATTCTGCTTTTTCAGAATTTAATGTCGCCCCAGATAAAAAAAATATATATGAGTATATAAATATAGATAGTACAAGACATATTTAAGTTTTAAGACTTAAAACTCGCGCTTTTATTTTATATAAAATAACATCATCCGCATCCGCTGAAGAATTCTTCATTTACGATCCAGTCTTAAATAACATCTACATATACATCTACAATAAAGTAAGCATATGACGTCACTATCGCTGAATAATACACAAATCCAAAAAAAAGAGATGCCGTCGCTCAAGAAACTCGACAAAAAAAATCGGCTATCTAATGATTCGTATGCCTTCATTTGATTGTAATATTAATATACTTAAAATTAAATTTGATTTATAATAGCTCCCATGTTTTATCAGAAATCATTCATTTATATTTTTTCAAAATAGTACGTATTTTAATTACATTTTTTTTTTTAAGTTGTTATGGGAAAATGGCAACAAAACGATATAATTACTATTTTTCAACTATTTTCCCTTTACCTTCTACAGAAGTGGAGAAATTGAGTTGCATTAAACAAATGCCGCTAAAAACTACAAAAAAAATTAATATTTCAAAAATAAATTGAGATTCAATTTTCAAACAAATTGCGTTTATAAGTACTTTTACTTCCCAATACGATAGTATAAAAATTGAAAATGTGCGATGCTTAGAATTTTTTTAAATTGAAGTAGAGTATTTAACCGTACAATGATACATCTGCTTTGTTTTACGGTTGGCTTATACAACGGAACGTTATTTTTTAGAGACGACACTTTAATAGCTGAGAGAACGAAATAGCATACCGGGGGCTAAAAAGAGAGTAAAAACTTCTGGTTGTAATAATTTGCTTACTATATTTTAAAGATTTTTCTTGAGGAAATGTTGTACGTAGAAATAAAAATCTAATGCATGGAATTTACAGCGCCGCTCCTCAATGATAAAAATTCCTCAATCGGAAAACATAATTCACATTTAACAAAAAATCTTCCATGAAATTCAAAAATTGATCAAGGCTTGTAAAAAAAAAAAAAAAAAAAAAAAAATCCGGATTGATCCCTCTTGCTTTTTCAAAACTATATGCGTTAAAATAAATCTACCCTATATATATAAAATCCTAATGAAACGAATTTATGAAACGAATATATGAAACGGCTCAAATGTATCGATTCTTTGAATCGACTAATTAAACAACTGATTTTGTTTCACGGCAATTTCTCCTAAAATATGGAATACTTTGCGATGAAATTAACACCAAAAAATCCGTGTTGATTCACAAATCTCAAAACTGGTATTAGAATTTTTAAATTCGAATTAGTTTTCGAAATATTAATTTTTCTCTAATTTTAAATACATTTTTTCTAATGATGGCAACTCAAATTTTAATCATAATAGAATTTTTTCTTTTAATAAATAAATATAGAAAAACTATATATCAAGTTGAACGACAGATTCACCTTAATAAAATAAATGAGAAATATGAATTCAAATTCACAATATATATCTTTACTTAATAGGGGCTAAAATTTAAAAAAAAAAATGTTTTAACATTTGTATTTTAGCACCTATTAAGTAAAGATATATATTGAGAATTTGAATTCATATTTCTCATTGAGAAATTTTTTTTTCATAATTCAGAAAAAGTTACTATTTTAAATTAATTTGGCGACCAATTTGACCTCATTTAAATCTATGCTAAGAACATTGCTTTTTTTTGTATTTCGTTATCATTTCATTGAATACAAAACTTTCATTTAAAAATGAAACATTTAAATTGATGGCTTTCACTTCTTTAAAAAAAAAAAAAAAAAAAAAAAAAAAAAAAGAAAAGAAAAATATTAGGCACAGATGTCATATACGCACCGGGGTTCCTAATTGGCGCACAAATGGCATTATTTTGATAGACATGGTAACCCGGCTATTGTTGTTTATTTAATAATAAATGTTTACTTACTTTTATTTCTTTTTTAAATTTATATAAATTATTTTGTTCTATAGTTATTAATTATTTTTTTGCTATTTCCTTTTGAAAATAATAGAAAATAATTAAAAAATACGGTACAATGTAGTAGTTATTCCGTCAACCAATTTCGCAAATTATATAAATCGCCAAATCACTCGCCACATTGTACAGATTGACAAAATTTTTATTTTAAATAACGAAATAACAAATAAATTAGTATAACATTAATAAATATACAAATAAAACGTCGAAATAAAAATCACTTGATGACGTAAACACGTGTAACTTGCTAAAAGTCAAGTGAATGTGACATTTACGATCAAGCATTATTGGCATTTAATCTTATAGTTCGCGATAGATTTTTTGCCGACGGGATAACTAAGTAGTACCAAAAACACAAATGTAACTGGTATTCGAAAACGAGGTTTTCGCCAAATTTTCGTAAAAAAAAAAAAAAAAAAAAAAAAAAAAAAATCATGCCAAACATGCATATATGACATGTATACGACATCTGGCGAAATATTAAATTATGTAACAAACCATGACATTTAATTTCAACTTCAAATCAATGTTTTAATTTACCACTCGAACAATAAAAAAATGCTAACTGGCGAGTTGAAAAAAAAGATATTGGCGAGATTTGCACCCGGCTTTTTTTTCTTTCGGCACAGATGTCATATACGGCCCCATATTGGCGCGATTTTTTTCAGACGCCAATGTCATATACGCAACGGGTACTTAACTGGCGCCAAAGTATCGTTATTTTGCTTGATATGGTAAGCCGGATGTTGTTGTTTATGCTGTTGATGCGTTCCCCAAATTGGCGTTGGAAAAAAATCGCGCCAATATTATGACATTTGTTCCAAACCTTCATATGAAAGGCGAAGGGATCAGATCGTATTTGTTTATGGCATTTGATGACTTGAACTATTATAATATAGATGAAATGATGGGGATAGAATAATATTTGGCGGCTTATCACCTGTGCCTGGATAATATTAAAGTATCAAAATGGCACCTAGAGTATAAAAAGCAAAGTGTTCCGCCCGGAACTGGTGATGATAGTCACATGATTTAGGCTATTGTTATAGAGATTGTTTTAAAATATCGGTTGACAAAGACTCTGAATACTTAATTCATTTTATTTTAGCTTCTTTTCAAATGTTTAACTGATCCTCTTTAATCAAAAACGAAAACAACCATTGGATGTCTTAACAGCAACTGATTCTCCGTTAAATTTTTGCAATCAAGGGGAATTGAATGGAAACCCGTTTACAGGGAGATCTGCAAAGCTTTTTCAGTATAATTTAATCTTCTCTAATATTTTTAAAACCCATTAAATTAGCATATTTTTAGATTTTTAGATTCTGCGGTGTCTGAACGGGGGTTGGCGAGCGTAGCTTGCAGGGGGCAGAGCCCCTAGTCTACCCTATATATATAAAATCCTAATGAAACGAATTTATGAAACGGAAGTATGAATCGACTGATTAAACAACTGATTATGTTTCATGGCGATTTTTCCTAAAATATGGAATACATTGCGATGAAATCAACACCAAAAATCAATATTGATCCGCAGATTTCAAAACTGGTATTAGAATTTTTAAATTCGAATTAGTTTTCAAAATATCATTTTTTTTTCTAATTTTATATACATTTTTCTAATGATGGCAACTCAAATTTCAATCATAATAGATATTTTTTTTCGCATTTCAAATCTACCCTATATATATAAAATCCTAATGAAACGAATTTATGAAACGGAAGTATGAATCGACTGATTAAACAACTGATTATCTTTCACGGCGATTTCTCCTAAAATATGGAATACTTTGCGATGAAATTAACACCAAAAATCAATATTGATCCGCAGATTTCAAAACTGGCATTAGAATTTTTTAATTCGAATTAGTTTTCGAAATATTATTTTTTTTTCTAATTTTATATACATTTTTCTAATGATGGCAACTCAAATTTCAATCATAACAGATATTTTTTTTCGCATTTCAAAGAAGGTTATAATTTTAAACTAATTTGGCGACCAAGTTTGACCTCCCTTAAATCTATGCTAAGAACAATGCTTTTTTTTTTTTTTTTTTCATTATCATTTTATTTAATACAAAACTTTCATTTAAAATTGAAACCTTTAAAATAAATGGCTTACGTGTCTTTCTTTTTTTAAATGGAAACGAAAAGAAAAATATTAGGCTCAGATGTCATATACGCACCGGCGTACCTAATTGGCGCCACAATGGCGTTATTTTGCCTGACATGGTAACCCGGCTATTGTTGCTTATTCATCAATAAATGTTTATTTACATTTATTTTCTTTTTATTTAAGAAAAAATGTTATAAATTGCTTTGTTCTACAGTTATTAATTAATTTTTTTTAATTTATTGTTATTTCATTTTAAAAATAATAGAAAAATAATTTAAAAATACATATATAACTGGTATTCGAAAACGAGGTTTTCGCCAAATTGTCGTAAAAAAAATCACGCCAAACCCGATTCTTATATGACATCTGTGTTAAATATTAAGCAACAAATCATAACATTTAATTTCAAATTCAAAGCAAATGACCGATATCGCCAAATTATATAAATCGAATGAACAAATAACTGTTATACAATAAAGTATAGCAAATAATAGCAAATCACAATGTTTCGCACGTTTTACTATAAAAATCCTTTTCGCGATCAGGGTTGAAATAATTGGCGCATTAGCATACATTTTGGCATGTCCGTATAACGGAAAAATACCAAAAAAAGCTATTGGCGAGATTTGAGCCCGGCTAACATAAAAGTACCAAGAATTCTTTGCGATCATGGCAACTTTTATGTAGTTTTTTTCGAAAAAATAACTTTGATTCTTTAATCAAAATGGAAACCTTTCTTATGAAAAGCGAAGGAACTGTTGATGATAGTCGCATGACTTAGGGTATTATAATAGAGATTCTTTTCAATTCTAAAAACGGTGCAAAGAATAATACTTCTAACGATTACAAATTTACTTACACATGCCTATTAAAAACAGAAAAAAAAACTTTAAAATTACTATTAAATGAGTACGAGTTAAAAGCAGGAAAATATTGAAAATTATGTCTAGAAAATTGTATTTACACATGAATATTAAAATAGAAAGTAAACTTTAAAATAATAAATACATTAATATGCGTTTAACCCTTTCAGGGGCAAGGTAATTCGTAAAATGTTGAAATCAGTGAATGGCACCGGAATTTACAAACAAATTTCGAAATACGAAAATGTTTTTGTTCACTTACTTAATAAAAGGAAATTTTTCATTCCAATATTCTGGTGCCAATTTGGCATTTAAGAATTAAAATTAAGTGGTTCAAAAATGAACTACCGCCCTTGAAGTGGTTAAAGCAGTAAATTGCAGTTATTGTAGTAAATTGTATTATGTCAATCGTTTTATAACGCTGTTAAAATGTACCGGTCGGCAAAGACTCTGTTTACTTAATTCATTTTATTTTAGCTTCTTTTCAAATGTTTAACTGATCTTCTTTAATCAAACACGAAAACAACCATTGAATGTCTTAACAGCAACTGATTTGGCCTTAAATTTTCCCAATCAAAGGGAATTGAATGGAAACCCGTTTACTGGGAGATCGCTACAGGTTTTTTCCTTTTAATTCAATCTTCTCTGATCTTTTAAAAACCGATCAAATTAGCGTGATTTTAGATTCTGCGGTGTCTGAACGGGGGTTGGCGAGCGTAGCTTGCAGGGGACAGAGCCCCCTAGTTGTGATATAAAAATACATGAAATTTTTTAAACTAATTTTACAAAAGTGAAACATTTTTCACTGATGAGTAGCACCTTTACGTTCTAAATAAAACGTGGATTTTCATTCATAAAGCTCAAATATTTTTTCTAAAATTATGATGTAATTTTCTATGAATTTTCACTCCGTCCTCCTGACATTAAGACCTGTAAATTGAAATAAATATTGAAATTGAATTTACATAGTCATGCTAATGGCATTTCTAAGTTGTTTCAAAAATAAATATTTTACATTTTTTCTGCAACAGTATGGAATACTTAAATTTTCTTGCACTTTTATCAGATTAATAAACTCAGTGTATTTTTAACAAGAAATAAAAATCATGCGTTAAGTATAGATTATGAAGCACTTTCCAACATTTCCTGAATGCTTTAACAAAACTTCGTTATTTAGTGAAATAAAGTAAATAAAATAACTAAGTAAGCATTTTATAAAACAACTTTGAAAAACTTGAAAAACTGATTTCAGCGGTCACCGTCCATAGCCAAACAGCCCCGTATTCGATCTGCAGGTTAATATATATACAATATAATGGGAAAATTTAGTTTAGCAAGAAAACGCATAAGAGGTTGGAATTCCTCTTTCAGTAATTTATACTAAGAGATGGAAACATACTTGAATACTTTAGAACAGCTCTTTATTTTACTTAGTAGTATCTTTATTAGACGCCATTGTTTAGCTAAAATTTAATTCAAACTAAAGCACTCTTAAAACTACCGAAATCGCATTTCCAGAAATTATCATCCATAGACGGCCATGTATCCAATTCTTTGCGTGACCCTATATATCATTTTATCTATATTCTACAAACATTTCTTAGTAAACTAAATTCAGCTCAGCGTAAAAATGCATAACTCATTTAAAACCCACCTTTAAGCAATTTACGCTCATACTTAGTAACCCTTAGGAATTCGTTTCTGTAGCTTTATATATGAACTATAGCATTTATACACACTATATGGTATGCATAAAGGCGCATATCATAATTAAAAATGCCTATCAAACGATCAATGCTAATATACAGTAATTCGGATACAATATAGCATCTGAAATCTTTTGTGTGTCCTGTAAATGCTATGCTCTTCGTATTATACATGAAATAACTTATACTAAAGCTCAGCGACATATGTCAATTTCATTATATATGAAATAGTTTAGCATAATTCAAATACGTCGCAAACAATTCCCCCTCCCCTATACCATTATGTAACGGAATTCTTTTCTGTGGCCCTGCAAATGAATGATTATTCTTTGCACTGCATATTCTATAGAATGCATATTTTAGTGCCCTTCATAAATGCATATCAATTTTACTTTGTTTGATAGAGTGTAACACCATTAAAAATCATTTGAAACGATTTTTTCCCATTGGCCGTAATGTAACGGAAAACTTTTGACTGCCCCTGTAAATGAACTAAACATGCTAAAAACTTCATTTAAAATAGGGTCGTGCTATGGTAGATGTCGCTAACATCCAAAAATTTCAGAACGATCTGAGTATATTTACAAGAGTTAGAGCGCGGACAGACAAACCGAAGTCATAAACACTTTTCACCTTTGTTGGAAAGTGTTAAAAAGAAGAAAAAAAAGGTTTTCTAAATTAAGCCACGTTCTATTGAAAAATTATTGTTATATCAACATAATATAAGTCTTAAAACAATAAAATATTTAAGCTCAAACAAAAGCACAGTTTGAACGCTATCGTATCCACTCACATATATACACAGACATCATCGTAAAAACGTCAAAAACGAACTCTGGGCTCCTAAAAACATGAGCAAGTACCAACATATACGCATACATATACAGGCTGTTGCCGAATTCGACCGACAAATTCAGAGGGTGATAGTAGGCATCAAAAGGATAAAAAATTGCCTTAGAACATTGTGTCTCAAACCACTTACAGTAAAACCTCCTTAAAGCGACCACCTTCCGTTCCAATACAAATTGGTCACTTCGAGATGTGGTCTCTTAATGGAGGTCATGTTTAAATCTAGATTTTAATTGTTGAAAAAAGGTAACAATTAATGTTACTCAAATTTATTTTTCGCATTAGGAAAAAATATCAAACATGTAAGTATCAAAACAAAAGTAATTAAATAAATTAATTACTTCAGAATTTAAAAAATTAATATATTGACGCTTGCTTTGATTTTACAGTTTTATATTTCATAACTTTTATTTCTAAGTCCTTTCGAAGTTTAGTAAATAAATGCATTTTTTTTTTTTTGGACGGGAACAAATAATGACGATTTCATTCATTTATCTATTTCTTTGAGAATTTCCTGACAGAAATAGCAGGGGAGTTTAGTGATCGTCATTCTTAATTCGCCCGTTATCAGAGTTAAATCCATTGCTTAAAAAAAGCACAAAGGTGTTTAAACACTTAAAAATTACCGGAATTAAAAAAAAAAAAAAAAAAAAAAAACTAAACTTAGTTTAAAAGTTTGATGAATAATGCGCCCTTCGGTATTATTTTTCTGATAAAACCTTCTTCAAGCGACCAGGAAAAAAAGGAATTTGTTTCATTTTCTTCAAAGAAATGGATCGCTCATGGAGGGAGTTCAACTGGGACAGTCTCTGAATGGAGGTAAAATTAGTATTGCGTTTATGGGAATAAATTTCGTTCCATGAAAAAATGATCGTTCAGGGAGGTGGTCGCTTAATGGAGGTGGTCCACAGGGAGGTTTCACTGTACTTAGTCAAGGGTGTTCCATCCTAACTGAACTTGGGTTGACGGCAATAATTTTGAGAAAAGTAAAAGCATTGCAATGAAAATGGAACGATATGTGTACCTTATTCTGTGTGAAATGTGATAACATCACGAAAAGTTCTGAAAAAACAGGGTGTTCAAGCAACCGATGATACCGTATGAACTGGTCATCGCAGTCCAAAATGTGGAGCATCAAGGCGCGTATAATGAAAACTTCTACCACTGTATTTTATATATACAGGGTGTCCCAGAAGTAATGGGACAAACTTAAAGGGGAGGTATGGGACATCACAAGGATTCAGATTTGCATAGCAACCCAGGATCGGAAACGCTTTCCTGTCGCGGTAGTGACGACACAAAACATAAGAAAGAAAGGACACGAACAGGGAGAGAAAACATGTTTATTATTCTTAGTACTGCAAAAACGCAGGGGCAATGCTGGAAAGTGATCAGGAACTTGTTGAACGCATCGTGGCAGCTGCTGGAGAAGTCCGGGGCACTCCCAGTATTTTCGAGAACATTAGATCTTCCATACGCCGGAGATGCGCTTCCATGCATCACGGCCCGGGGTCGTAATTTCGAACACCTACTTTGATGACGATGGTTGTCCCTTTAATGTTCTTTCTTCTTAGTTTTTTGATGTACTAAGGATAATAAACATGTTTTCTCCTCTTATTCGTATCCTGTCTTTCTTGTGTTTTGTGTCGTCACTACCGCGCCAGGAAAGCGTTTCCGACACTGGGTTGCTATGCAAATCTGAATCCTTGTGATGTCCCCTACCTCCCTTAAAGTTTGTCCCATTACTTCTGGGACACCCTGTATATTACCACATTTATAACAAAGATAAGAATGTCTATTGAAAGTTTTATTATAATATACTTCAGTTTTCTGAAAGTTATTACCATCAATCCAGATTAAATAAGGGTAAAACTTCCTGTATTTTTTATTAAATACGTAGTTTGCGACCCCATGTTCTGTGGTAATGTTTCACGCCTCTGTATTTGTCGGTCGAATTCTGAAACACCCTGTATATGGAATCATTGTAAACAATAAAGAAAAATCATGCTTACGTACGGCATAGATTATGAAACACTTTCCAACACTCTCTGAAAGCTTTAACAAAACTTCGTTATTTAGGGAAATAAGGTAAAAAGGATAACAAAGTAAACACTTTATAAAACGCGTAAAATATTTGAAAAACTGATTTCAGCAGTTACCGTCTATAGACAAATATGTATTCCAATTCTTTTGAACAGCCCAGTATTTGATCAGTATATATATATATATGCTATATAATTGGATAATTTAGTTTAGCAAGAAAACGCATGACAGTTTGAAATTTCTCTTTCAGCAATTTATAGTAATAGATGGAAACATACATGAATACTTTTGTACAGCTCTGTAGTTTGCCTAGTACCTTTATTACACGCCACTATTTAGCTAAAATTTAAATAAAACTAAAACACTCTTAAAATTACTGAAATCGCATTTCCAGAAATTATCATTCATAGACGGCATGCATCCAATAATTTGCGCGACCCTGCATTTTATGTATATTCGACAAATATTTTTTAATAAACTAAATGCAGTTCAGCGTAAAAAATGCATAACTCTTTTTAAAACTACCTTTGAGCAATTTGCGCTCATACCCATAACCCTTACGAATACTTTTGTGTAGCCCTGTATACGAATTATAGCTTTTATACACACCATATAGCATGCATAAATATAGTGAAACATAAAAGCGCACATCATAATTGAAAATGCATTTCCAGCAATCACCGCTATGTACAGTACTTCTGATATAGTATCTGAAATATTTTGTGTGTCCCTGTAAATGCTATGCACTTCGCATTATCCATGAAATAAGTTATAAAAAATATAAGGTACAGTAAATAAATTGAAATAAGGTACAGTAAACCACAGCGACGTATATCAATTTCATTATATATGAAATAATTTAACATAATTAAAATACGCCACAAACAATTCCTCCCCCTTCCCCATTTTATTATGTAACGGAATTCTTTTGTGTGGCCCTGTAAATGAATAATAACTATTCTTTGCACAGCATATTCTGCAGAATGCATATTTCAGTGCACCTAACAAATGCATATAAATTTTGTTATGTTTGGATCCGTGTAACGTCATTTGAAATTATTTTTTCCCATTGGCCGTAATGTAACGGAATACTTATACTTTTGACTGTCCCTATGTAGATGAACTAAACATGTTACAAACTTCATTTGAAATAGAGATCGTGCTATTGTAAACGTCAATAACATCCAAAAATTTCAGGGCAATTCGAGTATGTTTACGAGAGTTAGAGCGCGTACAGACGGCCAGACAAACCTAAGGAATAAACACTTTTCAACTTTGTTGGAAAGTGTTAAAAAAGCAAAAGCTAATTCAAGTAATCTCAGAATGTACACATACATCAAAATTTCCATAATCGGTTTTCGTCATGTTTACAAAACTTTCCTAGCACTATGTATGTGGTCGGAAAATAATAAAATAAAAAAGAAAAGTGCCCAGCTAAACTGATGGCATTGAGCTCACAGGCTATTCACACTAATTGTATATTATACACTTATTTTAAAGAATAATGCCCCTCAAAAAACTAAGTGAAGGGGAATTAGCCCCCGTTTCCCCCTTTATACTTAACCAGTGAACCTCCAAATCTAATCAGGGAAGCCCCTTATCATAAGAAACCGGTATACCAAATTTGGAGCAAATCGAATAATCCTGCAAAAAGAACATTTATCTAAATTAAGGGGGTGGACTAGTCCCCCCTTTATCTTTAACCAATGAATCGCCAAAACAAATCAGGGAAGCTCCTTAACATAATAAACCGGTATACCAAATTTGGAGCAAAGCGAATAATTCTGCATGAAAAACCCGTTTATATAAATTAAGGGGGGTGGCCTAGCCCCCCTTCCTCCTTTATCTTTAAACAATAAACCCCCAAAACTAATCAAGGAAGTTCCTTAACATAATAAACCGGTATACCAACTTCGGAGCAAATCGAATCATTCTGCATGAAAAACCCAATTATCTGAATTAAGGAGGTGGACTAGCCCCCCTTTTCCCCCTTTATTCTTAACCAATGAACTCCCAAAATTAAACAGGGAAGTTCATTAGCATAATAAACCGGTATACCAACTTCGGAGCAAATCGAATCATTCTGCATGAAAAACCCAATTATCTGAATTAAGGAGGTGCACTAGCCTCCTTTCCCCCCTTTATTCTTAACTAATGAACCTCCAAAACTAATCAGGGATGTTCCTTAACATAATAAACCGGTATACCAAATTCGGAGCAAATCGAATGATTCTGCATGAAAAACCAATTATTCTGAATTAAGGGGGGGGGGTGGACTAACCCCGTTTTTCCCCCTTTATCCTTAACCAATGAACTCCCAAAACTAATCAGGGATGTTCCTTAACATAATAAACCAGTATACCAAATTCGGAGCAAAATAAATGATTCTGCATGAAAAACCCATTTTTCTGAATTAAGAGGAGGACTAACCCCCTTTTCCCCCTTTATCCTTAACCAATGAACCCCCAAAACTAATCAGGGATGTTCCTTAACATAATAAACCTGTATACCAAATTCGGAGCAAATCGAATGATTCTGCATGAAAAACCCATTTTTCTGAATTAAAGGGGGGTGGACTAACCCCATTTTCCCCCCCTTTATCCTTAACCAATGAACCACCAAAACTAATCAGGGATGTTCCTTAACATAATAAACCGGTATACCTAATTCGGAGCAAATCGAATGATTCTGCAAGAAAAACCCATTTTTCTGAATTAAGGGGGGGGGATGGACTAACCCCCCTTTTCCCCCTTTATCCTTAACCAATGAACCCCCAAAACTAATCAGGGATGTTCCTTAACATAATAAACAGGTATACCAAATTCGGAGCAAATCGAATGATTCTGCATGAAAAACCCCTTTTCCTGAATTAAGGGGGGGGGGGACTAACCCCCTTTTCCCCTTTATCCTTAACCAATGAACCCCCAAAACTAATCAGGGATGTTCCTTAACATAATAAACCGGTATACCAAATTCGGAGCAAATCGAATGATTCTGCATGAAAAACCCATTTTTCTGAATTAAGGGGGGGGGGGACTAAACCCCCTTTCCCCCCTTTATCCTTAACCAATGAACCCCCAAAACTAATCAGGGATGTTCCTTAACATAATAAACCGGTATACCAAATTCGGAGCAAATTAAATGATTCTGCATGAAAAACCCATTTTTCTGAATTAAGGGAGGGGGACTAACCTCCCTTTTCCCCCTTTATCCTTAACCAATGAACTCCCAAAACTAATCAGGGATGTTCCTTAACATAATAAACCGGTATACCAAATTCGGAGCAAATTAAATGATTCTGCATGAAAAACCCATTTTTCTGAATTAAGGGGGGGTGGACTAACCCCGTTTTTCCCCCTTTATCCTTAACCAATGAACCCCCAAAACTAATCAGGGATGTTCCTTAACATAATAAACCGGTATACCAAATTCGGAGCAAATCGAATGATTCTGCATGAAAAACCCATTTTTCTGAATTAAGGGGGGGTGGACTAACCCCGTTTTTCCCCCTTTATCCTTAACCAATGAACCCCCAAAACTAATCAGGGATGTTCCTTAACATAATAAACCGTTATACCAAATTCGGAGCAAATCGAATGATTCTGCATGAAAAACCCATTTTTCTGAATTAAGGTGGGGGGGGGGGTGGACTAACCCTGTTTTTCCCCCTTTATCCTTAACCAATGAACTCCCAAAACTAATCAGGGATGTTCCTTAACATAATAAATCGGTATACCAAATTCGGAGCAAATTAAATGAATCTGCATGAAAAACCCATTTTTCTGAATTAAGGGGGGGGGGGGACTAACCCCCCTTTTCCCCTTTTATCCTTAACCAATGAATCCCCAAAACTAATCAGGTATGTTCCTTAACATAATAAACCGGTATACCAAATTCGGAGCAAATCGAATGATTCTGCATGAAAAACCCATTTTTCTGAATTAAGGGGGGGGGGGTGGACTAACCCCGTTTTTCCCCCTTTATCCTTAACCAATGAACCCCCAAAACTAATCAGGGATGTTCCTTAGCATAATAAACCGGTATACCTAATTCGGAGCAAATCGAATGATTTTGCATGAAAAACCCATTTTTCTGAATTAAGGGGGGGGGGGTGGACTAACCCCGTTTTTCCCCCTTTATCCTTAACCAATGAACCCCCAAAACTAATCAGGGATGTTCCTTAGCATAATAAACCGGTATACCTAATTCGGAGCAAATCGAATGATTTTGCATGAAAAACCCATTTTTCTGAATTAAGGGGGGGGGGATGGACTAACCCCGTTTTTCCCCCTTTATCCTTAACCAATGAACTCCCAAAACTAATCAGGGAAGCGTCTTATCACAATGAACCTAGGAAAAAATTTTGAAGCAAATCGGATGTCTCTATCAAGAGTTATCGCGTTACGTACATACGTACATACATACATACATACATACATACAGAACGGGCGGGCACATTAGCTCTCAGGCTTTGATAGCCTGTGAGCTAAAAATAGGTCTACATTGAGATAGGTAATGATGGTTCGACAAATGAAAATATCGTTTCTATACATTTTCATGACTATCTAAAACTCCAATAAATACCTGCAACAATCAAGAACTAGTTGGATGTGCCAATCCCAAAACTTTCTTCTATCTTATGTATCTTAATATTTCAAAACCGAGTTACACATGTTAATACTTCAATATTATTAGTTCAATACTATACCAACTTTGATTTTCATCTTAAATTTCTGCTCCAGTCAATTAAACGGACTAAAAACGAGTTAATCTATATCATGATATTTGTTAAAATTATTAGTTTTTCCTTATTCTGTTGTTATCAGCTGTTTGCGAATAGCTGGATTGGCAGGAAGCGAATTCCCGCCGCTGCACAATAGAACTACGAAAAATCAAGAAAAATATACAAAAATCGCTATCACAGAGCCCCTTTACCGCGCAATATTTCCAAATTCAAGGAGGACCTGTTGGCCAAAGCCAAAAACATGCACAAAAATTTTGGTTCTATTGTATGCATAATGTTATACACTTTTCGATAGTACAATAAAGAAAATGGCTAAACATCGCTATTACAGCGCCCCATTTCCGGCAGATTTATTTCAAATTCAAGGAGGACTTGTTTGTCATAGCTAGAAACATACACAAAAAATTTCGTTCAATTCTATGCATAACTTCATACACTTTTCGATGGTACAGTAATGAAAATAGCACAGAGATCGCAATTATAGCGCCCCCTTCCGGCAGAATTTTTCCAAATTAAGAGATGATCTTCGTGCCATCATCAAAAACAAACATAAAAATTTTGGTTCAATTCTATACATAACTTCATACACTTTTCGATGATACAATATTCAAAATGGCACAAAAATCGCTATTACAGCGCCCTCTACCGGCGATTTTTTTTACAAATTAAGGAAAGACCTACTTGCCATAGCCAAGAACTTTAAAAAATTTTTTAGTTCAATTCTATGCATAACTTCATACACTTTTCGATGGTACAATATTCAAAATCGCACAAAAATCGCTATTTCAACGCCCCCTACCGGCGAATTTTTTCCAAATTCAGGAAGGACCTGCTTGCATATCCAAAAACTTAAAATAAAAATTTGGTTCAATTCTATGCATAACTTCATACTCTTTTTGATGGTACAATGGCGACAGACAGACGGACGGACGGACAGACGGACACACGGACAGACAGACATTTTCTATAAACATGTTTTTTCGGATCTCTGACCCCTAAAACGTGTAAATCCGTCGGAAACCGGAAGTCGAAATAAATTTCGATTACAATACTTTCTTCTATTGAAGATAGAAGAAAGTAAAAATACCAAATAAAATGTACATTAGAAAACTTGCGTAAACTGATAGCTGATAATTAACTATTTTTTAGGGGGCACAGCACCCTTGATTTTGTCGAAACGGTCAAAAACACCCTTTTTTTTTAATTACCACCGCACAAATAATATGAAACTAAGATCTTTTCTTTTTTTCGTTTCTGCCTATAAAGTATATATTCTTAGCTTTATTATCCAGAAAAATAAATGTTGTAATTCAAAATTAATATTTAAAATTTAAATTTAAAAATTCATCTCATGAACGCGTGAATTAAAATCATTAAGTGCTGCGCGCATGATAAAACTACTACAGTATGCATATTGAAAACAATTTTTGAACAAAATAGAATTATAACATACCTACTTCTAAATTAAAACCAAAATATACACAAAAAGTTCGTTTAAAATTCATTTTTAGCACACCATACAAAAAAATTAAAAAAATTAAAACAAATTTCAACTTTTTCAATTGCAAAAAAAATAAATAACTTTAATCGGTATTTTTTTTTTTTTTTTTTTTTTTTTTTTAGCATGTAGACTGTAAAGAAACGCATATTTGGTTAATTTTTAAAGCTGTAGCTTACATAGTTTGAGAGTAACTGTGCGCGCAAACTCCAAATTTACTAATCTGAGAAAACGCGTTTTAAAGTTTTAATATCTACGGACCTTAAATGATACTCACCGTCTGTAAATGATTATAACTCAAGAAATAATGCAGATCTTTGAATGGTGTTTTTTGCATATTGTTCTGAAATTTTAAAAAAGTCAGAATAAAACAAAAGGCGAAAACTGATTTTTTGAAAATATAAAGGTCCTGTGCCCCCTTAAAGGACTCCATACAATGCATATTAATTAAAGATATAAAATCAGGACTAAAGAAAAGTATGCAACTCCTTCCTCAGTTGGAAAAACCACATAGATTGTCGACTCCAGCCTTTTCAAACTAATGAAAGTCCGGTTTTATTTTTCGTGCGTAATACTATTGTATAAAAGTGATAATTTATTGTAATCAATACACTATACTTTATTTTTTGCTGCTGATTTCTTCATTCTTCCTCACAAGCATTTATTTTCTACTTTATCATTTATTAATCAGATTGGGAAGCAGCATAATTAATTCAAAAATATTGAACAATTTTTCTTCCTTTTAATTCATTTCCCTTTTTAGCTCACAGGCTATCAAAGCCTGAGAGCTGATTTGCCCGCAGGTTCTGTATGTACGTAACGGGATTACTCTTAATAGAAATACCCGATTTGCTTCAAATTTTTTTCTAGGTTCATTCTGATAAAGCGCTTCCCTGATTAGTTTTGGGTGTTCATTGATTAAGTATAAAGTGGGGTACAGGGGGCTAACCCCCCCTTAAATTAGATAAATGGGGTTTTCATGCAGAATTATCAGATTTACTTCAAATTTGGTATACCTGTTAATCCTGATAAGGCGCTTGCCTGATCAGATTTTGAGGTTCATTGGTTAAGTCTAAAGGGGGGGGGGGGACCGGGGGGCTAATACCCCTTAATTTAGATAAATGGGTTTTCTATCCGATATTTGCTTCAAATTTGGTATACCAGTTTATTCTGATAAGGTGCTTCCCTGATTAGATTTGGAGGTTCATTAGTTAAGTATAAAGGGCGAGAACGGGGGCTAGTATCCCCTTAATTTAGATAAATGGTTTTTTTCTATCCGATTTGCTTCAAATTTGGTATACCGGTTTATTCGAAAGACGCTTCCCTGATGAGATTTGGATGCTCATTAGTTAAGTATAAAGTTGTGACACGGGGGGGCGCTAATTCCCCTTAATTTATTTTTCGAGGGCCATTATTTTTTTTAATAAGAGTATAATATACAATTAGTGTGAATAGCCTATGAGCTCAATGCCACCAGTTTAACTGGATACTTTTCTTTTTATTTTATCTTCCCTAATCAACTTTCAAATCCGATCATTGATTCTGTGTCTAACAAATGTAGCTATAAAATTCACCCTAACTAATACGTAAGACGCAATTTTTATTTATTTATTTATTTTATTTACAATATTTCTTCATATTTTAAATAAGATAGTGCTACGCACGTTATCCTCTTGTTATTCTGAGAATTCCAATATTATGTTTAAGGGAAATTTTTGCCTTATGATTTTCCTCAATATTCTGGTCAGGAAAAGGATAATTATTCTTGTTCACAGTATTTTTTTTCTTTGTGTATAGAACCTGCACTTTATAAAGAAATAAACGTATAAGTTATGCCCAAATTGATAAATTATTTTTGAGAAATGCCTTCAATTACAACGCATCAACAAAAATTCTATCGTTGGAGCCGCAAATCTATTATTTATGGGCTACACTTATTGAATCTTCAAAGATTTAATTCATGAATGAACATTCTGAATAATTAAAGGCAAATGTGGTGAACACAGAAAGTTTTTTCCTCCAAGGGTTTTTGACCTTATTGCAAGCGTCCGAGTGGAGTGATTCCCTCAATATCATCAAAAGCAGACGATATCAACACAAAAGCTTGTGTTTCAATATCATTTACTCGAAACGGGTGATTAATGCCGAAAGTAAAAGGTAAATGGAGGTTTCATCTTCTGTTTTAGTGAAGAAAGAGAAGAAGAAAAAGTTCGAAGAACTAGATTCAAGAGAAAAGATAAAAATAAATATCCCCTTACATACAATAAACTATACTTCGCATTTAACCGGAGATATAGCAAATTAAAAAAAAAAAAAAAGAAAAAGAAAAATCAATGAACATAATTAAGTCAGCAAACGATAAAATGATGGCTTTAACTTTGTTAGGCATTAGGTCTTATTAAAGGTTTGACAAAGATTTTTTTTTTTTTTTTTTTTTTTTTTTTTTTTTAAATGAAGTGTTTATATTAGCTCCCAAATCTAAAACGGAACTTATGTTTAGGATGCAAAATTATTCTTAAGGACATTAAAATTTGATTAATTTCTTATATTATAACATTTCCAAGAAATAGTTTAATTTTAAATATGCACAACACCTTATTTATAAATTTTGAAATCTGCTTTAACAAAACTCAAACAATCAAATAATTAAAGTATATAATTAAAATATCAATAATATATCTGAAGCACATTCTAACGCATTTGTTGTGAAAACTCTCAAAAAAATCCTTGAATTAAAGTTTTTTTTTCCCATTGCTCTTTTTTCCTTAAAATGCAAAACTTTCCTTATGGATTGACGCATCTTTCATCAAAATACCAAACTTCACCGATCTAACGTAAAAATTAAAGGAAATCCTCCAAAGCTGTATTTTCGAAAAATCACAAGGGTATTCCGGCAACTACGCTGCCAGCACTTTTCCGTTTAGAAACGGAATTTTTATGTATGTCCCTCTTTTCTCAAATCACCAAAACCTCGCGAATTTAAGTTCAAAATTTCTGAAATCCACCAATCAAAAGATGGAAAATTCGTCCAATAACAGAAAATTTTCTTCAACTCACGTGAAGTGTTCCAGAAACTATGTGTTACCAGTACTTTTTACGTTTATTCACGAAACATTTTTTGAGCGTGTACGGAGTAAAAGTACGAACAGCAAAAAAAAAAAAGGGTAAACTGTAGAAAAAATCGAATTTTTAAATTCGACATTAAATCCTCCATCGTGACAACGTTTCATAATTTTCATGTCCATGATTTTCATGATTTTCATATTTAAAATGCCCAAAAAATAATATTGCCAAACAATTTCAATTTAAAAATATATTTACACGAGATTTACTTCATATTGCGAAAATCTTTATATCACTTGTTCCCAATTTTAAAGCAGAGCAAATAATAACATTTCCTTTCAAATAAAAAATGTATTTCCACACAAATATTAAAAAGAGAAAGAAAACTTTGGTTTACATTACGTCATATTAAAAAAGTTTTACTTAAAACAACTTTCTTATATAGCGTCGCTATAAAATTCCCTAAGCGGCGACATTGTTTACTTAACCATTTTATACTAGCTGTTTTTCATTTTTTTTATCTTATTTAATCAATCACGTCAACAGCCGGTAGCTGTCGCGACAGCAGTTCGTTCGGCCTTAAGAACCGAAAAATCCCTCAGTCAAAGGGAAATTAATGGCAATCCGGTTACAGAAGATCGCTACTGGTCGTTTAATTATGTCAATTTTCCGTAATCTTTTTAAAACAGGGCAAAATAGCATGTTTTTAGAGCCTGAATGTTGGCTGACGAGCATAGCTCGCAGGAGGGATAAATTTATAACGCTATTTAAACGAATTTAAACGCCATCATTGACAACCAAACCTTACACACTATTCTAACAATGGCCACAAAAACAAAAGCATCAACATATATTAGGTGCTTTGCGGAAATTTTCCAAACCTTAAAATTTGCCGTGTAAGGATAAAGTTTGAGAACCACTGGGTGAAACCATAATTTTATAATAGTGAGCTTCGTTGATCATTCTTTGTATCTCATTTATTTATTTATATTTTATAAATAAATAAATAAATAAATAAAATAAAAATATAATTATTAAAATTATTTGTAATCAAACAGTTTTTTTTATTATTCTTCAATAAATGAATCACATCTTGAGTTGTAAACAATTATTGTCTCAAAACATCAGCTTTTTTTTTTCTTTTCCTGTGCTGCCGCGTCCGGATATTCGGTTTAAAACGCCCATTTTGATAGCGTTTTCTTAAAAATCTTCTGCCTTTACGAAAAAAGGGGAAAATAGTACGATTACAAAGTTTCTGAATAAGATCATCTACCATTTTCAAGCGTTTGTACAAAAATGAATTAAATAAAAACGAAAAATCATGCGTTATCATGGTACATTAAAAGTTAGTTCAATTAAACGCTTAGCAATGGTGAAAATTCCCCTTCAGCAATTTCCGTCAATAAACGAAAATGTACTCGAGATCTTTTGTGCAGCCCTGCATGTGACCTATAGAATTTTTACACATCAAGTAATATGTAAAAAAAAAAATCTAAATTTTAAAAGGCGTATCACAACTGAAAACGCACTTCCAGCAATTATTGTTAACGGGCAGTACAGTCTTTTGTGTGCCCCTGTAAGTGAACGATAAATTATATGCAAATCAGATTCTACAATAAGCGCCTAGTACACATCAGTGATATATTATATAACTTTCAATATGTTTAAAATAGTCAAATATCATTAAAATACACCGCAAACGATTTTTCCCCATAGACAGACAATAATGTAGCGTAATTCTTTTGAGTAGCCCTGTAAATGAACTTTAAATGCTACACATTTCATTTTCAATACCGAATATGGCATAGTAAATCCCAATAACGTATATCAATCTGATGGCAATCTGACAATATTTACGTGAGTTAGCGCAGGGACAGATGACAGAGAGGCAGACAAACAAACGAACAAACTGAATTCACAAACACTTTTCAGCTATGTTGGAAAGTGTTAAAAATGTGCCTGAAAGTAGCCAGTTTGGGTTTGAGAACATCCTTAAGAGTATTCATTAACCATTTAAATTCTACAATAATATTAACCCTTTATGTACTGGATTATGAATCCATGAAATTTTTATCTTCTAAAGCATTTTTCGTGAATTGGTTAAACTACATTAGAAGATTTGCATAATCATTTAATAAATTTTAGAAGGACTGGAAGATTTAGAAGGATTAATTAAATTTGAATTTATAGGGATTTTGTGCAATATTTATAACCCACTCAAATCTTTTATTTTAAATATTTTTCTTAGTATTTTGTTTAATTAGGAAATTTGCAAATATAATGTTCTTACAATAGAAATATAGAAATATTTCCGAATTGAAAAATTCACCCCCCCCCCCGCCTCCCCCTCAACGCCAAGAAAGCTGAAAAGATGCAAAGGCAAAATAAATCATCCTTTTCAAAATATTTTTGTTTTGTGTAGCCATAATGCTTTTGGAACAAGATAAAGTAATGTACCTATAACTCCTTCGAAAGTGTATTACAACTAATCGATGTATTAAATAAATTTTATAAAAGTTATTTTAAAGGGGCTTGTCACTCAGCTTCCGATTTCCCCTCACTAATGTAAAGTCTATGGACATTGGATGCATTCGTATATTTAAAATATCTCCTCGGGAAATTAATATTTTTAACTTCTATTTTTTGTGTACATTTCCTAAAAGATATCTCTTTTTTTGTTAGTTCTCAAAATATTTCTAAAGTATAGACTTAATTTTATAGGAAGTGTTAAAATCTTACTCACAGTTCGACCGCTTTTAACACATAAAATAATAAATTCAGCATAGATTTTAGAAATATTTTAGAAAAAAAGAGACACCCTTTGAGAAAAGTACACAGAAAAAAGATGTTAAAAATATGAATTTCTCGAGAAGATATTTTAAATATACGAATGCATCAAAAGTCCATAGACTTAACATTACGGAGGAGAATTCCGAAGCTGAGTGACCAGCCCCCTTAATGGTACTTATAAGTACCGTCGTTAGGTAAAGGGTTAATAACAATAAGAAAGTCAATAATACTTATATACGCTCTATTGGAATACACCTCAAATGTGCTACTCCAACTTTTCTTTATATATAAACTTGCTAATGCAATTATTACTATTACAAAAATGATAAAATCCAGAGCAAAAATTTAAAGCGTACAAATACCTGTTTCCTTTAGCAGCACTGTCCGGAAACAGATACGGGAGTCCGGCGATCGAGCTGGATTAAATCCCGAAAATACTCCTTGTACACCGCTGGCATTCCCACGTGAAATGTGACATCTGGAGCAACACGAAAACACTATCCTAATAAAAAGCAAAAGCGTATTTCATTGGAGGAAGAAAAAAAACTCCGAGAAATAACATTGGCACCATCCTGAAGGGAAAGTGAATGGGGATTTTCTTAAAAAGCGAATCTTTTTCCTTGAACAGGAAAATCCATCAATAAATAGAATTCAAACGCCACCATTTAACGTTCTATTCATTCATTTTCATTGACAGCCAAACTTTGCGCAGTATCTTCAAAATGGTCGCAAAAACAACCTATATTATAAATGACAAACGTGCCCGTCCGTAACGCTGACGTTATTTTGACGGTGGCAACAGCAGACGATTAAATTTTGCTTTTACTGCAATTTTTAAACTCCTAAACATCGTACATTTTCACTTTTTGCTCCGTCGAATAGGGGGGAAAATGTACTTTCAAATTCAATTTATTTAAAAACTGTATCGCTATTTGTCTAAGGGGGTCCGGGACACAAAAATCTTCAAATTTACTAAAAAAAAAATTATTGCATTAAAAATTTCTCTGTTTTTTTCTGCTTAAAAGGACGTTTAAATCATGTTTCTATCTTAATTAGAACAGGAAATATTAAATTTTCCGTTTTGGTTTGTTTTCAAAATCTAGTTTCAAGCAATCGTTGTCAGGGAACGACTTCTTGTGAAAATGAGTTTTTCTTCATGATGGGATTTTTCACCATTTCTCGTATTAAAATTGTTATAAGTCAAGAACCATTAAAGTTAAATGGTTCAAACTTGGAACATGCTAAAATCCTTCACTCCTAAACAAACTAGCCTAAACAAACTTTTTCAATTGTTTTTCTTTAATTTTCATTCAGCAAAGTTAAAAAATATATTTACTTTTGAAAATATGATCATTTTTTAAAAAGTTATATCATTTTTTTTTCAATTTTTACTTTAAATATTTTTAATTTTTTTTAATTAATATTTTTAAAAATGGCGAATCAAAATTAAAACTTATACAGGGTGATTTAAAAAAGATGGGAAAATTTTTAAGAGGTTTTAACAAATTTAATGGCATTTGATTACAATAAGTGCTCAAAACATTGACCGGCAGCTGTTATGCACGCAGTACTACGGCGAAGAACAGATTGGCGAATTTTCTGAAACACATCAGGCACCACCGCGCTCGCCAGATCTTTCATGTCTCGATTTTTTTTTTTTTTTTTTTGTGGGGACAGCTAAAGGCTCTTGTGTATGAGACTCCCATTGAATCCGCAGAAGAACTTGTCGCCAAGCTTTCGGCTGCTGTAGGGGAAGTTCGCGATGCCTGGTGTGTTTCAGAAAATTCGCCAATCTGTTCTTCGCCGTTGCACTGCGTGCACAACAGCTGCCGGTCAATGTTTTGAGCGCTTATTGTAATCAAATGCCATTAAATTTGTTTTCGTAACTTAACTTAATCGTTCATTGTGTGTTTTTGCCTCGTATAAGAACATAACTTTTGGCGCCCTCTAACTTTTTTACGTTTAGTTTTCGACCATGCATTCTTTGATACAAAATGTTTGTTTGGGTGTGTACTATCACCTCTTAAAATTTTTCCCATCTTTTTTGAATCACCCTGTACAGGGTGTCCGGTCTCAACGGTGTCCAATGGCTAATTCCTAAACCGTTAGTCATAGACATATAGTTCCAATTACAAAATTGCTTTAAATCAGGCAAAGAAACATTTTAAAAGCGATTTGGGTCAATAAAAACATTTCTTAAAAAATTACGAAATTTAAATTTTTATGCGGTCCCCCGGTCCTATAAGTTATATTTAGTATTTTTTTCCTGTTACACTGACAAGTAAGACAAAAAAAAGTCCCATTCATATAACGCTAAAATTGAGCGAGTTATGAAACTTTAAAAATGCATGACTTATGCCACTTTTCTACTCTGAAAACAAATGAGTTCGGCTTTGCTTTGAGGGATCATATACCAAGAGTTTAAAGTATTCGAAGATCTTACTTCATGTGTATCTGCGCTTTGAAAAAAAAATCCTACAAGTATTATGATTAAGTCTCAAATTGGCTAAAATAATATACTTTTTATTTTTTCAGGATTTGAGACTGTTTCTCTTATGATTTCTTTTAACAAAAATTATGTTTTTTTTTTATAAGTTTTTATGTTACTTCAACAATCGTATGTATGTTTTTCCAGTTCAAAATTTGTACTCGAACTTTAACCCACTTTTAACCCGGGAGAACTCGCTAGTGAGAATGCCCAATTGCTTTTCTTTTACTTTACATTCGTATAATATCAACTTTTTTTGGTTGGCTTAGTACGTTTATTCACAAAATAGGTAAAATAATTGAAAAACATTTTGAAATTTTAATTAAAATGAAAAATGATTTAAATAAGAGTCTTAAAAAAATACGACTGTGAGAGAAAATCTCATGCAGCGAGTTCTCCCGGGTTAAATATCCGATCGAGATTGCATTTGACATACTGTCGCAAATCCGATAACAATCTAATATTATTAAGATTTTCGGTTGATACCATTTATACCTATTTTACAGGATAACACAAAAAATTTCGGATAGATTACCGCCTAGAAGTTTAAGAAAAAGTTTTAGATTAGATAATACAAGATTGCGATTGTTGGGTTTTTAACTTTTATGTATTTTTTAGCACTGAATCCGAAAATTACCTTAATTTTTAACCATCATGCCAGGATATTTCGCAAATCATAAATTTTCACATTTAAAGAATAACACAAATCGAATACTATAAAGTAGAATAGATGGTTGTGTTTTTTAACTTTTGATAATTGACTTTTACGCACTTTTTAGCACTGAATCTGAAAATGACCTTCATTTTTAACCATCACGTTAGAAATTTTTTGCAAATCGCAAATGTGTAAGTTAAAATATAGCGAAAATCTCATACTATAAAGCATATGTAAAACATTTTTTATTTTATTTTATTTTATTAAAAAAATTATTCGATATTTTTGCTTATCCTGGGATTCTTACAGCTAAACAGCTGAGTGGTCCGATGAGATGGGGGAGCAAATTCAATTTTAACATTGAACTTCTTAACTTTGAAATTTGCAATTTGCGAAAAATCCTGATATGATAGTTAAAAATGAAGGTCAATTTCGGATTCAGCGGTACAGAATATATAAGAATCAATTATCAAAAACTAAAAAACATGATATAACCCAACTTTTGCAGGCTTGTGCAATCTAATAATATTTTAAAATACGCATAATTTTGTAAAGAATTGAGGCTGTTAATTTAGAATCATTTTATTTAACAAAAATTCTGTTTTTTCTTTCTTCTTAAATGTTTATTACAAATTGTATATTTTCCATTAATATGCCAGAATGATTAAAGATTTCGAATTTATATTGCAATCTTTATTTTACTCCCAAACATTTTTTATATCTGACGAAATTATATTTCGACTAAATTTGTGAATGACCCCCAATTTGCAACTAAAATATGCTCCAACTTTAAACAGTTATTACTCGGTCAATTTTAAGCGTAGAATAACGGGACTTTTTTTGTATTACTTGTCAGTGTAAAAGGAAAATTTCACTAAATATAACTTATAGGACCGGGGGACCGTATAAAAATTTAAATTTCGTAATTTTTTAAGAAATGTTTTTATTGACCCAAATCGCTTTTAAAATACTTCTTTACCTGATTTAAAACATTTTTGTAATTGAAACTATATGTCTATGACTAACGATTTAGGAATTAGCCATTGGACACCGTTGAGACCGGACACCCTGTATATTTCTGTTTATTTAAATGAAAAAATATTGAAATTCTACTAATAATATTTCGAGCTATAACGATTTTAAATTACCCCCCCTTTTTTTTAATAAATTTGAAATTAAATTTTATTTTTTAAATTATGAATTAAGTTATTATGAAAAATTATGAAAAATTATAAAAAATAAGAAATTATGAAAAATTAAGTTTTATCTTGTGATTTTCTTTACAAATGATATGTAAAACCATCACAAAAAAATTCAAAATTTTAACTCAATAAATAAAAATTATTTTAAAATGTGTCCCGGACCCTCTTAAAAACTGTATAGCAATTTGTTATTTTTTTATGGTTTAAAAAAAAACTTTCAAACGTGATTTTAAAAAAAAAATCTATTTCTGCCGCGTACGAAAGATAAATCCGTTTGCACTTAAATTAATATAAATAGTTCAGCGTTTGTGTCCAGCTTATATTCCATATCGAAATTAAAACTTCGTCAATAACATAATAAAGTATAAATAAAACACAAATTTAGAAACGTAATCGAACTATGCGCTTAAAGCATTGAACTGATCAGAATTTTAAAGTCTGATCTAAATAGCGATCTTATGCGAATTCTTTTTGCTGTTAACTCCTTGCAAAAGGACAATACGAAAGTATCGCTTTAAGTAAATTTAAAATTTTTATTTTAATGCATAATTGCTATTGTTCATATAAAAAATATGTTTGGTATTGTTAATGTAGCATTCTAAAATTATATACCAAATATACAAAATCTATTACAATTTAAAAAAAAAAATGGCTTCACCAACATTCCGTAGTCGGGGAAGCCCGGGTCCCTTGTAAGTATAAAAATAATAATTATAAATGTAATAATAAAAAAAAATGCATGCTTTGCTTAAAATTCACAAAAATGTAAGAATATGGATTAACTGATTTAAATGGGAATTTCGCCAAATTAGCCAGCTATAGCCAAGTTTGCTTCATGTATGGCAAATTACGTTTGTCGCCAAAGTTGGCAATATTTCTCCAAGTTGTCCAAAATTTGGCGCTATTGTAGTAAACCTGCCATTAGTACTTTTAAACAAATACTTATTGTGGAAGCTGATTCTAATTTCAAAATTAATTGAGTAACCATTAAGTTTAAGTAGCGTTAACCTTAATAGTGTTAGTTTCAAAAACGGAGGGCACCCCCCCCCCCCCGTAGAGAGGTCGAATTTTGAAAATTTCCGAAACACGTGTTCACTAATTTTAGTTATACTATAAGCATGTCAAGTTTCAAGATTTTATTTCCATTGGGTTTGTGAGATATAATGATTTTTTAAGTTTTTAAATTTGCCCTCCTCCCCCCCCCCCCGTCACCCTACTTAGCGATCGAATTTTTAAAAATCAATGCACAATTCATATATTGCCCTCAATATATATATATATTATAGCCCGTCTCAAAAGTATATGCACTCTTCAAATATTGTTAAAGATAATTGAAGAAGATAATATATGAAGCTAATCACATGTAATCATACAATAAATACTCGATATTTAATCAAAATCAAATAAAATAAGCAGTTTTTGTTGGTTAAAATAAAAATTAACTTAGTTTTTATTTTATTTACTTTTTTTTCTTGAAGAAACACTGTCTCAAAAGTTTAAGCATTTTATGCAATTTTTTTTAGAAACATGGGATTGGATGGGCGTAATGAGGTTGTATGACGTCATTTTCAAATTTAATCTTATATTATAATGTGAGCAAAAATTGCGTGTGTATGTAAATTTTATCTTAAAAACGGCTCTAACGATTTTAACAAAATTTTATATTTTAGAAGAAGACCATTGGGCTTGGTCGCGTGTTCGAGAAAATTCGATTTGTAGGTCATTTTGGGTCATTATGGGTCAGGGTCAAGCTAATTATATCTAAAAAACGGCTTAATCGATTTTGACTAAATTTTGCATCCAACCGTTTTCAGGTACGAGAAGACCATTGGGTTAGGTCACATGTTCGAGAAATTTCGATTAGTGGGTCATTTTTGGGTCACTGTGGGTCAAGCTAAGTTTATCTAGGAAACGACTCTAACGATTTTGACGAAATTTTGTAATCTATCATTTTCGGCACGATAATACCATTGGGCTAGGCCGCATGCTCAAGAAAATCCGATTAGTGGGTCATTTTGGGTCACAACGCGTCAAGGTCAAACTAATTGAATCTAAAAAAAAAGGCTCAAAACATTTTCACAGAATTTTGTAATATACCTTTTCTGGGCATTAGATGACAATTGGGTTAAGTCACATGCTCGAGAAAACTCGATTAGTGGGTCATTTTGGGTCACAAAAGGTCAGGGTCAAGCTAATTGAATCTAAAAAATTGCTCAAAACATTTTGACAAAATTTTGTAACATAACGTTTCCGGGCATGAGATGACCATTGGGCTATGTCCCATGCTCGGAAAAATTTGATTAATGGGTCATTTTTGGGTCACTGTGGGTCAAGCTAATTGTATCTAAAAACGAATCAAACGATTAAGACAAAATTTTGTATTATACCGTTTCTGGGCATAAGAAGACCATTGGGCTAAGTCTCAAGTTCGAGAAAATTCTATTAGTAGGTCATAATTGGGTGACTGTGGGTCAAGCTAATTGTATCTAAAAAACGACTCAACCGATTTTGACAAAATTTTGTATTATACCGTTTCTGGTCATGAGCAGGCCATTGGGCTAAGTCACATGTTCGAGAAATTCGATTAGTGGATCATTTTGGGTCATAATGGGTCAGAGTCAAGCTAATTGAATCTAAAAAATGTTCAAAACATTTTGACCAAATTTTGTAATATACCGTTTCTGGACGTGCGATAACCATTGGGTCCAAATCCCAAGTTCGGGAAAATTCGATTAGTGGGTCATTTGTGGGTCATTGTGGGTCAAGCTAATTCTATCTAAAAAACGAATCAAACGATTTTGAAATAATTTTGTAATCTATCGATTTCAGACACGAGAATACCATTGGGCTAGGTCGCATGTTCAAGAAAATTCTGTAAGTGGGTAATTATGGTTTACAATGGGTCTGGTATAGCTAATTGAAACTAAAAAAAATGCTCAAAACATTTTCTCAAAATTTCATAATATACCGTTTCTGGGCAATAGATGACCATTGGGTTAAGTCAAATGTTCGAGAAAACTCGATTAGTGGGCCATTTTGGGTCCCAATGGGTCAGGGTCAAGCTAACTGAATCTAAAAAAATGCTCACAACATTTTGAACAAATTTTGTAATATACCGTTTCTGGGCATGAGATGACCATTGGGCTAAGTCCCATGTTCGGGAAAATTGGATTAGTGGGTCATTTTTGGGTCACTGTGGGTCAAGCTTGTATCTAAATTGTATCTAAAAAACGAATCAAACGATTAAGACAAAAGTTTGTAGTATACCGTGTTTGGCCATGAGAAGACCATTGGGCTAAGTCTCAAGTTCGAGAAAATTCGAATAGTGAGTCATTTTTGGGTCACTGTGGGTCAAGCTAGTTGTATTTAAAAAATGACTCAACCGATTTTTTTAGAATTTTGTATTATACCGTTTCTGGGAATCAGAAGACCACTGGGCTAAATCACAAGTTCGAGAAAATTCGATTAGTGGGTCATTTTTGGGTCATTGTGGGTCAAGCTAATTGTATCTAAAAAACGAATCAAATGATTTTGAAAAAAATGATAATCTGTCGTTTTCGGGCACGAGAATACCATTAGGCTAAGTCGCAGGTTCAAGAAAATTTGATTAGTGGGTCATTTTGGGTCACAAGGAGTCAGGGTCAAGCTAATTGAATCTAAAAAAATGCTCAAAACATTTTGACCAAATTTTGTAATATACCGTTTCTGGGCATGAGATAACCATTTGGCTAAGTCCCATGTTCGGGAAAATTCGATTAGTGGGTCATTTTGGGGTCACAGTGGGGCAAGCTAATTGTATCGAAAAAACGAATCAAGTGGTTTTGAAAACTAGAAAACAGGAATTCTGCTTTTTCAGAATTTAGTGTCGCCCCCGATGAAAAAAATATATGTATATATAAATAGTAGAAAACATATTTCAATTTTTAAGACTTAAAACACACACTTTTTATTTTATGTAAAATGACGTTATTCGCATCCGCCTAACAATTCCACATTTACGATCCACTCTTAAACATCTACAGTAAAGCATGCATAGGATGTCACTATCGGAAAACAATACACAAATGCAGCAAAAAGATGCCGTCATTAAAGAAACTCGACAAATAAACGGCTATCTAATGATTCATAGGCCTTCATTTGTTTGTAACATTAATATAGATAATTTAAAATTAAATACAGTTTATAATAACTCATGTTTTAACAGAAATTATTCGTTTATATTTTTTCAAAATAGCATGTATATTTTATTTCGGTTGTTATGAGAAAATGGCAACAAAAAGATCTAATTTCTTTTTTTCAACTATTTTCCCTTTACTTTCTACATAAATCGAGTACTTGAGTTGCCAAAATTAAACAAATGGTGCTAAAAACTACAAAAAAATTAATATTTCAAAAATCAATGAAGATACAGTTTTTAAACAAATTGCATTTAAAAGTACTTTTTTTTTCCAATACGACGGTATAAAAATTGAAAAGTGCGATGCTTAGAATTTGTAAAAAATGCTATAGAGTATTTAATTCTACAATGATACATCTGCTTTGTTTATTGCTGGTTTTTATAAGGTAACGTTATTTTTTGGACACAAAATAAGCTGGGAGAAAAAAATAGCATACCGTACCGGGGGCTAAAAATGATAATATATCGTTTTCGGGCACGAGAATACCATTAGGCTAGGTCGCATGTTCAAGAATATTCGATTAATGGGTCATTTTGAGTCACAATGGGTCCGGATTAAGCTAATTGAACCTAAAAAAAGGCTCAAAACATTTTCACAAAATTTTGTAATATACCGTTTCTGGGCATTAGATGACCATTAGATTAAGTCAAATGTTCGAGAAAATTCGATTAGTGGGGCATTTTGGGTCACTGTGGGGCAAGCTAATTGTATCTAAAACACAAACGATTTTGAAAAAATTGATAATCTATCGTTTTCGGGCACGAGAATACCATTGGGCTAGGTCTCATGTTCAAGGATCAGAGTCAAGCTAATTGAATCTAAAAAAATGCTCACAATATTTTGAACAAATTTTGTAATATACCGTTTCTGGGAAAGAGATGACCATTGGGCGAAGTCTCATGTTCGCGAAAATTTGATTAGTGGGTCATTTTTGGGTCACTGTGGGGCAAGCTAATTGTATCTAAAACACAAATCAAACGATTTTGAAAAAAATGATAATCTATCGTTTTCGGGCACGAGAATACCATTGGGCTAGGTCGCATGTTCAAGAAAATTCGATTAAAGGATCATTTTGGGTCACAATGGGTCAGGGTCAAGCTAATTGAATCTAAAAAAATGCTCAAAACAATTTGACCAAATTTTCTAATATACCGTTTCTGGGCATGAGATAACCATTGGGTAAGTTCCATGTTCGGGAAAATTCGATTTGTGGGTCATTTTTGGGTCACTGTGAGGCACGCTAATTGTATCGAAAAAACGAATCAAATGATTTTGAAAAAATTGATAATCTATCGTTTTCGGGCACGAGAATACCATTAGGCTAGGTCGCATGTTCAAGAAAATTCGATTAGTGGGTCGTTTTGGGTCACAATGGGTCAGGGTCAAGCTAATTGAATCTAAAAAAAGGCTCAAAACATTTTCAAAAATTTTGTAATATACCGTTTCTGGGCATTAGATGATCATTGGGTTAGGTCAAATGTTCGAGAAAATTCGATTAGTGAGCCATTTTGGGTTGAAATAGATCAGGGTCAATCTAATGGAATCTAAAAAATTGCTCACAACATTTTGACCAAATTTTGTAATATACCGTTTATGGGCATGAGATAATCATTGGGCTAAGTCCCGTGTTCGGGAAAATTCGATTAGTGAGTCATTTTTGGGTAACTGTGGGTCAAACTAATTGTATCTAAAAAACGACTCAAACGATTTTGACAAAATTTTGTATTATACTGATTTTGGGCATGAGTAGACCTTTGGGCTAAGTCACATGTTCGAGAAAATTCGATTAGTGGGTTATTTTTGAGTCAGTGTGGATCAAGATAATTTTATCTAGAAAACGGTTCAATCGATTTTGAGTAAATTTTGTATTTAACCGTTTTCGGATACGAGAACACTTTTGGGCTAGGTCACATGCTCGAGAAATTTCAATTAATGGGTCATTTTTGGGTTACTGCGGATCATGCTAATTTTATCTAAGAAATGGCTCTGACGATTTTTACTGTACTCTATATTCTACAGTTTTGGATTACGAGAAGACCATTGGGTTAAGTCACATGTTCGAGAAAATTCGATGGGTCATTTTTGGATCACTGTGGGTCAAGCTAATTTTATCTAGAAAACGGTCGCAATCGATTCCTATACTTAACATAGAGCAAAAAAATATTAAATGATCTACACTCTAAAATTGGGAGGAGTGAAAAGTTCACTCTTTGAAAGAGTGACAGGGGTTATTTCTTTTGGCATATTCAGGCTCTTTTTGGAGTTAATTTTGTAAAAATACACTCCTTAAAGAATGAATTCTCCACTCTGTATAAAGGAGTGAAATGTCTCACTCCGTTATCGAGAGTGAAATATTTCACTCCGTTGTCGAGAGTGAAATATTTCACTCCACTGATGAGAGTGAAATCCTGGCATTAAACACTTTTAAAAATTTTCGTTCAACTTTGAACCAATATATTGAGTAAAATAATTAAAAGCACCAAAATATGGTGCTTCTTATTTTTCAAAACTTCACTTCATAATGTAACCTTGCAAATTACGCTGATTTGGTACTAAAACGCACTCTTTTTACAAGAGTGAATAGTCACTCCTGAAAGAGTGACGTATGAGTTACGTATGCATTGCTCATCAACCGCGACGATACCTTCTTAAGATAAGAGAAAGGATCATTTTTTCGTCCACCATTTTAGGATTAACAGATTTGGATATCATTAAAATGATTCTTTATGTAACGTAAAGGTAACGTAAAGGTTAATTTTAATAATTAATTAAATAATAATTTAATTTTAATAATTTATTCGTGTAGATTTTGAATGTTAAAATTATGAGTTAAATAGTTTTATGTTGTACAGAAAAAGATTGATCGCGAAGTGTTCTCCTGATTTCAAAAGTGATTGTCTATTATATTTCTTCATGCAGCGGTTTGAAAATAATTGTTTTAACAATTGAATAATAACACACAATGCTTCGTAAAAAATAATCAGCATTAGTTCGGCCAATGTGAATAAAAAAATGAGTGTAAATATTTTATTCTTCCCATTCAATACTGTGATATAAAATACTTTTGCCAACGATCGAAAAAAAATTTTTGTTGTTGTTTTGTTTGAAAGGCTGACTCAGAAGATATCTTGATTTTTTCAATTCATAGCAGACATGATGTAAACATTAATTTGCCGTTATATGAGTGTTTTTTTTTTTTTTTTTTTTTTTTTTTTTTTTTTTTTGCTATATTACTGCGGTTTATGATTTTAAAATTTCGAGACTGAGTAATAGAAAAACATTTAATTATAGACATTCTGCATCAGTTATTAAATTTCCTTCTATTGTAAAAGAATTTTCTACGTTTTTTATGCGCGCAATTATTGGCACTAAAAAATAAAACATGATGTTTAAGCATCGAAATAAAATGTTTTTTATGCCTGTTTAGAAGTTTATGGATAAGACTGCTTTAGTATATTTTTTAAATGTTCATATTTACTTACATAATATAGGACTGAATATTTTTTTAAAGAGATTAATAACTACTTTTTACATTAAAATGTTTTTCAAACAATAAGAACAGTTCATACGCAGTCATTTATTTTATTTTTATATTTCCTTCTTTTTTTTCTATTTCCTAGGTCAATCTTTTCCTATAAAACATAAAATCTATTTTGCTCATATTCACAAAATACAATATCTACGGGAATAAAGCATTTATATTAAATATGGCTTATCGTGTCGTTTCATAAATAATTATAGTATTAATTCCATTTTTCAGCAATAGCGGACGAAAATTAGAAATCATGATTAAGTTAAGGAATATGTTTAAAAGAAAAATATGTACATATTCCAGATAACTTAAAATTTAGACTCTATGTTCATATTAAATAAAACAAAAGCAAATCACAAAAAAAATTACACATTCTTAATATTTACATCATGCTTAGAAATTTTAAAAAGATGTGAGTTTATAAGCACTGTTTTTTAAGTGGAAAAATTAAAAATATTTTAGAACAATAGGACTTTGCAAAAATAGCAATAATTTACGGAAAAGTACGATAAAATGATAGGAATTTAAATTTAAAGCAAAAATTAAAATCAAATCAAACATTGTTAAACATATAACATCCACCTATTAAAAAGTTATTAATAAAACTGAAAAATTAATTAAAATACAGTAAACAATAAAGTTTAATTAGTTTTAAATTCATTAGCAATAAATACTGAGATCTAAAGATCTAAAATTTGAATTACACATGGGAAAAATAGAACATAATTAACGTACATCACAAGAATTATTAAAACACTTAATACAACTTTATGGGCACCTGAAAAGAAAGAAATAATATAAACTGATTAATATTCTGTTTACTTACTTGCCCTTATGGGAATTTTAAAAGTATCATATCTTTATAAGGCATGGAATAAAAGCAAACACAAAGGATAAGATTGGAATAAAATATTTTAGTTTATTTCTGTCAGTAATCTAATTTAATTCATATGTAACTTTAACTGATTTTTTCCTTAAAAGTTCAATTAGTGTTTCAAACTATGAATTAAATAAATATTGTTAGTAAAGTATTTTGTTCTAATCTTTAACACACCTGTGTCTGTTTTCATTGCGTGCTGTAAAAGATGTGATTCTTTTAAAATGCCCATAAAAGCAAAATAAAAAAAGAATTAACTCCATTAAAAATGAACATTTACTCCTATGAAAGAGTGACCATTCACTCCTACCAAGTGTGAAAAAACGTACTCCTTTAGCAAGAGTGAATAGTCACTCCTCCGAAAGAGTGATTATCCACCCATCTTTAGAGTGAATATTCACTTCCCAGGAATGACTATTCACTCTTTCAGAGAGTCAAATATTTCACTTTTGCTCAGAGTGAATAGTTACTCTAAAGAGGTTGGGCATATTTTGACGCTGTGATAGAGTCGAAGTGAATAGTCACTCATTTTTATTTAGAGTGTAACTCTTGTCGAAATGGTCATATGCGCATGATATTGAAATATGCTACTACAGTCGACCCCAGTAAGCTTCGCAATGTAAAACAGAATTGTAGCATTTACGGCTCGTTTACAGGATCAGTCAAAAGATTTTTAGATAGGGGTAAAGATTTTTGTAATAATTCAATTTTTAATCGACTTGCTGCATTTGAATTATTTTTATGAGTAGTTCAAATCTTTAATGTTTCGTGTAAAAATATTAATTAGTTTTTGATTTATATGATGCTTAACATAGAGCAAAAATATATTAAATGGTATAACTCTTGTCAAAATGGTCGTATACACATGATATTAAGATACGTCACTACAGTCGACCCACGTAAGATACCCAATGTAAAACAGAATTGTAGCATTTACGTTTCGTTTACAATGTATTCAAAAGATTTTTGATAGGACTACAGAGATGTGAAATTATCGGATTTTTACGCGGTTTGCTGTATTTTATTTGTTTTTATAAGTAGTTCAATGTTTCATATAAAAATGTGGATCAGTTTTTGATTTACATTAGTACTGCATGCCTATACTTAACATAGAGGAAAAACGATACTAAATAACCTAACTTTTGTCAAAGTGCTTATATACGCACGATATTCAGATATGTTATTGCATTCGACCCAATTAAGGGGCTGTGCATATATAACGTTATCAACTTTTTGATAATTTTGGACCCCCTCCCGCCCTTTTGATATCATACATCATCATCCCTCAACCCCCCCCCACCCCCCCCCCCCGTACTGATACCGTTATCAATGTGTAAAAATTCTTTAGGTTTTTAGAATTTTTTTTTTTTTTCTGAAGTGATATACATATATGATTACATCTATTTTTCGCATACTTTATTGATTCAAATGAAAAGAAGTCAATAAAATATCAGTTTATATATCAAATAACACTTAAAAGAGCTAGTTAGTATTTAATAATAGCTTTTTGTTACATAATGCATTCAACAGTAATAATGCCTTTTTTGCACTTGTCCCCGCACGGGGTGGGGCAGATAGAACTTCTTATCAACAAAACAGGGGGACAATATTCTTTCTCTTTTATTTACTAGTAAACACAAGTATCATTCCAAACATACTTCGCATATGGTTTTTCGAACAGCGGATTATACAGGGTGTCCGGTCTCAACGGTGTCCAATGGCTAATTCCTAAACCATTAGTCATAGACATATAGTTCCAATTACAAATATGTTTTAAATGAAGTAAAGATTTATTTTTAAAGCGATTTAGGTCGAGAAAAACATTTATTTAAAAATTACGAAATTTAAATTTTTATACGGTCCCCCGGTCCTATAAGTGATATTTAGTAAACTTTTCCTATTTATCTAACAAGTACGGCAAAAAAGTCCCATTCATCTAGCACTAAAATTGACCGAGTTATGACATTTTCATTTTTATGACTTAAACCACTGTTCTGTAACTGAAAACAGATGAGTTGGACCAAGCTTTCAGGGGTCGTACACGAAGTGCTAAAAGTATTAAAGGGCGTCCACTCCAAACGATGTTCAATGGCTAATTCCTAAACCGTTAGTCAAAGACATATAGTTCCAATTACAAAAAGGTTTTAAATAATGTAAAGAAGTATTTTTAAAGCGATTTAACTGAAGGTGCTGCCCCCGTATAAATATTACGGTAGTGTTAATTTTTAATAATTAACTTTCAGATTGGTTAAAATAATTGAAGAAGTGGGATTCAAAACTCGCCTTATCGAGAAAATCAAATTTTGGGAAATCGCGTAAAACCTTTAAATGCGCCCATTGGTATTCATTGAAAATTTGGAGATTGTAGTGCTTGATTGGTACATTTATACCAATAAAATAGATTGATACAGAAACACGATTTTTTAAATTTCGGATAAGGCGAGTTTCGAAACTGACGTCTTCAATTGTATTTTGACTTTTTTTTTTTTTTTTTTTTTTTTTTTTTTTGTAAAGAAATGAGTGTTCTTCTTTTGATGATTTTATTTTAAAAAGTTGTATTATTTTTATAAGCTTTTAACTTACGACGTTCGTACGTATGTCTTCCTAATTCAAAATTTGTATTCCAATTTTAACTCACTTCCAAATATCCGATCAAGATTAAATTTTGCATAATTATGTAAATCCAATGACAATGTAATATTAATACGATTTTAGGTACGTACCATTTATATTTATTTTACAGGACCACTCTAAAAATTTCGTATACATTATTACCTACAAACAGAAATTTTAAAATTAAAATCAGTAACATTTATGTAAGGCACTAAGATTCACAATGTAATTTTTCCAAATGAAAGTGCGTTGCGTTTATATTTTTTATACAGTGCCCCACGAAAGATGTCAGATACATTACGATGTATGAGCAGGGATTGCTTATACATTTTAATGATATTATGCTTTTTTCAAATTCAACTTTTTAGTTCTTTATAAAAACTTGTTTGTAAAAAATATTTTAGAGACCAAAATCAAAATGCAATTTATACTTGCTAAACAAAAAATAAATATTAAATGGAGTGAAATTTTTTTTTGTTGGACAAGGAAAATGAGGTAAACAACTTTATTTGTACAATAGATGCACCAAAACACTTGCGGCCTCAAATCATGCACATACAAGTACTTTCTAAGGTTTAAAATGCATATTTTTTTCCCAACCATGTTTTGCCAATTTGTAATCTGATTGGTCAGAGGTTTCGGCGTCAAAGTGACTGATCTTGGCGGTATTCGTGCTTGGCAAGTGCAGAGGCAAGTGTTTGATGGCAAAAGTGATTTATATGCTTTTGAAACTTTCTTAGCGAGAAGTACGGCAAAAAAAAATTATAAATTGTTAAATGTTAAAATTTAATAATTTAACATATGTTTTGATTTAACAGTATTTTTCCCCTAATTTTTAATCAAAAAATAATAAAAGAAATAACTGCTCTAATGAATATTTGCTGAGGGGAGAGACAGTGGAATTTTCAGAAGGGGTAATGTAAAAATAATAATTATTATTATTTTTATTTTTTTATCATTACAATAAAATGACAAATGGAACAAAATCTTAAAAAAAGAAAAGTTAATTAAAAAGAGAAAATGTGGGCGGTTATATGATGTCCTACCTTTAATGGATAAATCTGTGGTCTATTAGAACAAAATATTAAAATATTGTAACAATTTTGTTATGTTTATTTAAATCATCGAAGTAATCGCACAGGTAGAATCATACAATTCAAATAATTGATGTGTAATGCAAAAGAAAATAAAAGTGATATGAGGATCATTTTCAAAAAGTGACATTTTAATTTCCTTAACATATTCAGAGCAGTCATTCAAAAGTTATGTATAAAAATATACGCATAAAAAAAAAGTTTTAGATTAGGTAATCTAACTATGTATCATTTTCTAAAGAGTTGTGACTGTTGCTTTTATAATCATTTAACAAAATTTCTGTTTTTTTTTTTTTACTTATATTTTTAGTACAAGTTGTATATTTTGTTTTAATATGTCAGAATGAACAAAAATCTCAAAATATAATTGTAATGTTAATTTACTCTCAATGTTTAATGTTAAATTTTATATCTGACGATTATTTTTATTTCTAGTAAATTTGTGACTGACCCCTATTTTGCAGCAAAAAAGATGCTCCAACTTTAAACATCTATTACTCGGTCAGTTTTAATCGCAGAGGAATGGGACTTTTTTTGTATTACTTGTCAGTACAATAGGATATTTTTCCTAAATATCACTTATAGGACCTGGGGACCGTATAAAAATTTAAATTTCGTAATTTTTTAATAAATGTTTTTCTTGACCCAAATCGCTTTCAAAATACTTCTTTACCTCATTTAAAACATTTTTGCAATTGGAACTATATGTCTATGACTAACGGTTTAGGAATTAGCCATTGAACACCGTTGAGACCGGACACCCTGTATATGAATACACGTATGTCAGAAGAATAAGAAAACCAAACGTTGGAGTATTCCATATTTTGAAGTTAAATAATTTTGTAATCATTTCGTGATTTTAATAATAACTTTGTACTTTCATAAAAATAGATAACATACTAAAGAAACGTACCACACTATTTTGATGTAAATGCCAAGTTACAAATAAAAAGAGAAAATTTTGGATTCATCAAAAATGATAACGATATCAAAAGACAACCCCCCCCCCTCCTACTAGAGATATCTTTCGATATCATGTGCCAGACCCCCCTCCCCCCTCTAAATTGATAACCTTATATATGCATGGCCCCTAAGGTTCTATTGCAAGGCGGCATTGAAGCAATTGCGGTTCGTTTACAGGATCAGTTAAAAACTCTTGATTACATTGCAACCAATTTACAGAGTGATATGTATTTTAATGAATTTATATTATTTCAATCTCTATAGAGTTTTGTTATGTTAATTGAAAAATGAATATGAATTCAGTTTGTTCCTCTGAAAGCTCAACGATCCAGGTTTCCACTTTATGAAAGGTGTTTCTATTATTCACTTTATTAAAGATGCTTCTAGCTTTCAGCACGCACCCTTTTAAAATTCCAATACTATGGGGATTGGACACAAAATTTAGATAACAGTTAAATGAAATTTTATTTTTCACGAAATCGCAATGATTTTTGACGGAGGTACTGCGCACAATATTCATCACGGAATGTCCTGCTGATATTCGGGAGAAACTAGATTATAGAAGCGTGCCAGTGGGCATCGATTATGGAGAGGTTTTAGGTAAACACCTACTACAGAGAAAACACAGAACATACTCAGAAAGATAATGTAATCACTTTAGTGAATGACAGAGTACTTATAGTCAGGAAAACAAATCGATAGAACTTTAGGATTACAGTTTATCATACTGAAATAAGTGGGAAAATGTTCCCTTCCGTATTGCTTTATACTAAAATGCTTGAAAATTAGTTGTAGTTTAAAATGCTTAAAATTGTAGGTTGCAATTAATTTTTTTTTCGAATATTAATTTCATAATTCATATTATAAAATTTTAAAATTATAAATTCAATGTATTTTAGATTTTTTTTTTTTTTTGTATTATAACCACACAAAAAATTATCACATTAGGATTATAATTTCAGGAGATATTAATAAAAATATGAAAATATAATTTAACATTAGAAGCTCTGAATTTTTAATATTTATAATTCAAAAAACTTATCATACAAATGACGTGAAATTTCGTTTCTATGCATAGTTTGAACCGAAAATTTAAAATATATTGTCAAAAGTAGGTGTTGCCATTTAAAAACAATAAAGTTTGGTCTGGTTTTGATTTGTAGATAGCTCCCTAAGCAAATTTTATATACATCATTTAAAATTAGACTTTATTTCGAAACATTTGGTACCAGTAACTTTCTTCTATTATAATTAGTTGCTCAGCTTGTAGTTGTGTTTGTGTTTACTTTTTTTTCCACGACTGTACTTTGGTTAGAGTTTGTCATACTGCAGTAACTCGAATAATGGTTTCTTCCATTTCATTTTTAATTACTCATGTTCAATAAATTATAATTTATGTATTTCCTTTACTCTTAAATTAATTAAATTGTTTAAACATTCATGCAGGCTTTAAATGTATTTTATTCTGTCTGTCTTTCTATATGTATACTGCACATATATTCAAATATTATTTTCAACATTCCAAACTTTGCAATTTATTCAATTTAAGCCATTTTACAAAAGTAATATAGTCAGCAAAGTTTTCTATTACTATTTTCAATTCTTTTATATCAAATAAATTTTTGACTATTTTATCGGATTTTTTTGTTAATTTTTCATTTAAAAAGATTTATAAGGAGATTTATAAAATAAATCGACTCTGTTATTTTGGACTCTTTGGAATCCAACAAGTGTTAGAGCTTATGAAAATATCTATATATAAAAAAAAAAAAAAAAAGCTTATTCAGATAATCAGCTTTTCTGCCGTGCTGGAGAAACGTTGGATTTCTTGGAGAAAAAAAAAATATTTAAAAATTACTCCAAGCACACCCGCTAATAAAATAAATGCTTATTATTCAGTCTGTTTTTAAGTCTTTACATATTTTGCATACTATCACTATGAATTTTGAAAATGTAAAGGCATTATTTCAAAAGTTACTAGAATAAAATCCTTGCTGAGTTAATTAATGAATCATCCTATACCTTATAGAACAACAGAATAAAATATTGCTGTTTTGTTCGTCACATTTTATTATTTCAAAAAAATAATTAATTTCTTCTGAGAATTGTAAGAATCGATAAAATGGTTCCAAATTATTTTAAAATAGTTCAATATTGTGTCTTATTAGACATATTACACATTTGAAAAGTTTATAACACCACTATTAAATTATTTTTTTACCTCTATCATCTTTCGTTTATCTTTTCTTTTCTAAATTAAAATGGAATATGTATAATACAAATGAAATACCATACAAAAAGGAGTGATGTCTCATCAAAACAACTCGTTGTAAATGATCCCGCCAAGCAACAAATCTAAAACGACAGTCATAAAAATAAGTGATATCACATAAAAAGAAGCGATATAGAAGTGTCCCGAGTCCCGTGTAAAAATCTATCACTATTCATAATGTTTCCAAAGGACTCGGTGTGAGGTACAGTATGTGATAACTGCTTGGCTACCTGCAGACGTATATACAATATTTGCAGTATATATCAATTTCGAAAATTTGTGAAAAGCGAAAAACAAATGTTAAGTTCTGTATCACTTATTTATAAATATCTGTAGGAGGAAGATAAGGAGACGTAAGACAAGCAGAAAATGATATGTAATTGGGGTAATAATCTATTATTACAATTATACTTTTTAATGCTTTTTTATCATAATCTTTAATTACATAAATACGTTTAATAATACACTGTTTCAAAATTAAAGGGAAAACTGGATACATGAATCCTTTTTAAGAAGGAATTATTTCTTAAACGAAAAATGTCGTATTTCCAACATAAAAATATTATATAAAACTATTGAAACAGAAGCCTAACTAGAACAGATGTTTCCCCAGTCATGTGCAATTCCGTTTACGCAGGTTTTGCAACAATATATCTTAGTTTAGTTAACGTCTATTATTAGATGTATTGTTATTAATTATTTTTTATTATTATTTTACAAACTCCAAATGCTTACATGTTTGCTGAGAAAATCCTCCTCGTAAAGGTGGAGTTTTTCGTTTAAATAATGGTAAATAAAATCGACAAATCGATCCCACATAATGATAAACAAGAATGTGCATGCAAACACCAGAAGCTTCAACTTTTTACAGTTTAATGGGAGCAGTAATACAAGAAGAAAATTGTTAAACATATAGTCGTATGCAAGTGCAGGAAGAACAAAAATTATAAAAGCCTGCAGATCGCCAAGCAGTTTTCACATACCGTACCTCACTCCGAGTCCCTTGGAAACATTATGAGTAGTGATAGATTTTTACACGGCACTCGGAGTATATACTTCTATATCACTTCTTTTTATGACTGTCGTTTTAGATCTGTTGCTTGGCGGATTAATTTACAACGAGTTGTTTTTGATGAGATATTCTTTTTACTCTAGAATTAGAAATACCAACAAAAGAATTGAGGTCCTATAAAATTTGCAGTAGCGTCTTAAGGAGTGAGTAGGCCAGCGGAGCTCGAGTTCAGGGGCCTTGAATTAGCAGAATCCAACTTATGAAGTGCAGCTTCTCCAAAAGTATTGGGCAGACCATGTGTTTAATAAATCTTCAAAATTAATAGTCGGTGGCAAACGTTTATAGGCATACGATTATTAATTTCTTTTTATTTATTACAGAAAACAACTTTCTTGAAAATTACTAACTATTTTTTTTAAGTCTCTTTTTGTGTTATGTCATGTTAAGTTTTGTGTTAAGTTAATAAATATAATCATTGAGATTGAAATAATTCTGACCGAAAATGCCAAAATTATAAAGAACATAGTCTTCAGAAACGAAAATAATAATAATAGAAAAATCAAGTTAAAAAAATGCATAAAGGAAATAATTTTTTATTATTATTTAAAAAACAAGTTAAGTATTAAAATAATAAAAAAATACTTTTAAAAAATAATATTTTTATGTATACTATCTATACTAATCTATTCTATACTAATATTATAAAGAGGTAAAAATTGTTTATTTGTAGGAGGTAAGCTCTGGAACTACCGAACCGATTCCAAAAGTAATGGTATCAAAATGATGGTGTTAGTCCAACTTAGAACATATGTTATATCTTATGTCCGTGCCAGTGGCCAAAAGGGGGTGCAGGAGCAAAAAACGTTCTAAAAATGCGACTTTTGTGTTTCTGAAGGGCCTATAAACATGAAATTTGGAATGGTAGTTAGTTATAAGATACTAATGATCTCTAAGGACATTTCTTTAAAAAAATCGAAATTAAAAAGAGGTGAAAATGCGCGGAAAGCGTTCTAAAAAACGTTCTAAATGGCGATTTTTACGCAATTTCAGGAAGTACCCAACCGATTTAAAAAATAATGGTTGGAAATTGATGATGACAGCCCTTGCTCCAACATAGGGTACATTTTATGTCGATGCCACTACCCCCAAAGGGGTGCATGAGCAAAAAAAGTTCGAAATTGCGAATTTTGTGTTACTGAAGGGCCCAGATACACGGAATTTGGCATGATAGTTACTTATTAGATATAAATGATCTCTAAGAATATTTCTTAAAAAATTCGAAATTTAAAAGGGGTGAAAATGCGCAAAAAGCGTTCTAAAAAACGTTCTAAATGGCGACTTTTACGCAATCTGAAGAAGTACCAAACCGATTTCAAAAATAATGGTGTCAAAATGATGGTGACAACCCTTGCTCTAACATAGGCTACATTTTATGTCCGTGCCACTGGCCAAAAGGGGGTGCAGGAGCAAAAAACGTTCTAAATAAGCGATTTTCGTGTTACTGAAGGGCCGAGAAACATGAAATTTGGAATTGTAGTGACTTATAAGATATAAATGATCTCTAAGAACATTTCTTAAAAAATTCAAAATTTAAAAGGGGTGAAAATGCGCAAAAAGTGTTCTAAAAACGTTCTAAATGGCGATTTCCAACCACTCTCAGAAAGTACCCAACCTATTTCAAAAGTAATGGTTGGAAATTGATGATGACAGCCCTCCAGCCCTTGCTCCAACATAGGCTCTATTTTATGTCGGTGTCACTATCACCTAGGTGTTGCAGAAGCAAAGAACGTTCTAAATTGCGATTTTTGTGTTACTGAAGTGCCTAGAATCCTGAAATTAGGCAGGGCAGTTATTTATAAGATACAAAAATGATTTCTAAGAACATTTCCTAAAAAATCGAAATTTAAAAGGGATGAAAATGAGCGAAAAGCGTTCTACAAAACTTTCTGAATTGTGATTTTTACGCAATCTTAAGAAGTACCGAACCAATTTAAAAAATAATGGTGTGAAAACGATTGTGTCAGCCCTCGCTCCAACACAGGTTGTATTTCATTTCGGCGCCACTACTCCAAACGGGGCGAAGGAGCAAAAAGCGATCTAAATTGCGTTTTTTGTAATACTGCAGGGGCTAGAAACTTGAAACTAGGCATGGTAGTTACTTATAAAATGTAAATGAACTCTAAGAACATTTCCTAAATAATTCAAAATTAGACTAGTTGGATTTGCCAATCGCAAAACTTTCTTCTATCTCATGTCAATATTTCATTTTAATTAGTTTTATTTATTTTTATTAGAATTATGCATAACTTCATTCACTTTTCGATGGTACAATATGGAAAAATACACAAAAATCGATTTTACAGCGCCCCCTTTGGGTGGAACTTTTCCAAATTGAGGCAGGACCTTCTTGCCATGACCAAAAACATACACAAAAAATTTGGTTCAGTTCTATGCCCAACTTCATACAATTTTCGATGGTACAATATTCAAAATGCACAAAAATCGTTATTACAGCGCGGATTTCTTCCAAATTCAGAGAGGATCTTCTTGCCATGGCCAAACACATACACAAAAAATGTGGTTCAACTCTATGCATAACTTCATACTCTTTTCGATGGTACTATAATCAAAATGCACAAAAATCGCTATTACAGCGGCCCCTACTGGCGGAAATTTTACAAATTCGGAGAGGACCTTCTTGGCATGGCCACAAACATACACAAAAAATTTGGTTCAATTCTATGCATAACTTTATACACTTTTAGATGGTACAATATTCAAAATGCACAAAAATCGCTATTATAGCGTCTCCTACCGGCGGAAATTTTACAAATTCAGAGAGGACATTCTTGTCATGGCCACAAACATACACAAAAATGTGGTTCAATTCTATGCATAACTTCATACACTTTTCGATGGTACAATATTCAAAATGCACAAAAATCGCTATTACAGCGCCCTCTACCGGCGGATTTTTTCCAAAATAATGGAGAACCTGCTTGCCATAGCCAAAAACTTTTTAAAAAAAAATTGGTTCAATTCTGTGCATAACTTCATACAATTTTTGATGGTACAATGGCAACACACGGACAGACAGACATTTTGTATAAAGATGTTTTTTGTTATCTCTGACCCCTAAAACGTGTAAATCCGTCGAAAACCGGAAGTAAAAAAAATTTCGATTACAATACTTTCTTCTATTGAACGTAGAAGAAAGTAAAAAGGGTGAAAATGGACGAAAAATGTACTAAAAAACGTTCTAAATTACGATTTTTATGCAATCGTATGAAATACGAAACCGATTTCAAACATAATGATTGCAAATTGATGGTGATAGAACCTGCTCAAACATAAGCTATATTTTACGTCGATGTCACAACCCCTAAAGGGTTGCAGGAGCAAAAAACTTTCTAAATTGTGATTTCTGCGGTACTGAAGAGGCTAGAAACTTTAAATGTAGCACGGTAGTTACTTATAAAAAATAAATGTCCTTTAAGAACAGTCTAAAATAAATTCGAAATTAAAAAGGGGTGAAGTGAAAAGTAGGGAAGGAGTGAAAAGTATTCTAAAACAGCCCTAAATTACGATTTCTATGGAATCTCAGGAAATAATAAACCGATTACAGAAGTTATTGTCTGCGAACCAAGAGTGATAGTCCCTGATCCTATTCGGGCTATATTTTATGCCGGTGTCACTACCACCTGGTTGGCATCAGGAACAACAACAAAGCCTTTAAAAACATCTAAATTCCGTTTTCTATAGAATATTAAATATACCAACCGATTTCAAGGTTAATGTTGGCAAACTAATGGTGACAATCTCTGCTTCAACATTTTTCGAGACATTCTATTTCAACTCTGTTTCGGCATTTTATGTTGGTGCCACTAACACCATAGAGAGGTGGTAGACTGTTAGACAAGAAGCTTGGAATTTGACATGATGGTTAATTTTAAGATGTAAATGTGTTAAGATGGTTTCTAAAAAAATCAAAACTCCAATGAATACTGAAATGAGCGTATGAAATAAACATAAATGTCTCAAAATACTTTCTAAATTATCATTTATTTGGAATTAGTTTTAGTTCTTCTTATTAATTAAGATCTAATTTCTGCCCATTGCACTTTTATAATAAAGTTTAGTCAAACTGTGCCTTAATTTGTAATTTTTGAATTATTACAAAAAGTGTTTTTCTAATAAAAAATAGTCATGCAAATATCACTTGGCATATTTCAACTATTACACGAGTAAAGCCGCGCGGTTTGCTAGTTTAATATAAAACTTGCTTTAAAAACTCGTTTTTCAAAGTAAAAATGTTTTAATCAAAAGGGTTAATTAAAAGTTCAGCTTAAGTTAAATAACGGAGTTTTGTTCTGATATAGGTTTGTTTGGAACAAAGTGCGCTCCCTTGTGGTGAAAAGTGAATTCAGGGGTGGGAAATTTCTTGAAAATCCTACCAGTCAAAGATTTATTTTATCAGCCAGCAAAATGCAACATACAGTTGAAAATTGATGACAAAATTTACGCAACTGCAAAAATAGTTGATTACTATTAATACAATGCATTTTCAAAATTTTTTTTCTATAAAATTAAGAAATATATTCAAGAGAGAAAAGTTTAATATAGAATAGAACTTATCCTCAATTCTTATCAAGTAATATGGAAAGTTGAAAAACATAGCTAACTAGTGAAAAAAAAAAATAAATAAAGTTTTCGGCATATCTCTATAGTTTGCAATTTTCGAAGACTACCTAAAAATTCTTTTATCAGTGACGAGTAAAATGATGTATTTCCCCAAACCTCAGTGGAACTAACACATTTTTCAGAGCGTGCGCAACACGGCTGCTACATGGTGCAGCAGTCAGCGGAGATCAGTGTCGGATGTTCGTACTGCGTATTTAATTAAGTAGTGGTTACCATTACTTCCGAATAGAAATTTCAGCAAATTTCTTAAATTCTTATTTGAATCCCCCACTCCTTCGAGTAATATATCTACGGATGGGTTAAATTACGGACTTTTGTTCGGATATAGGTGTTTTTACAACAGAGTGCGCATCATGTCGGTGGAAAATGAACTGACAGATCTTGCAACACGTGTAATTTTCAAGCTGGTAAATGTCTGTCGTGAAAAAAATCAATTATTTTTCTACGATCAATTTAATGAAATAATAATTAACATATCCGCTTCTAATTATCTGTTTTTTATGAAAATTGCATTTCTGAGTTCGCGTTACATTCTGTGAATAGATGTGATTTTCAAACCGGTAAATTCGGTGTTTTTAAAAAATTTACAGAGCTTCAACTGTCCCAGTAGATTAAAAATGTGTGGTTTTTATTCTCAGCCAGGTGTCTCGCATTCAAATTGTTTCTGAAATCGAATTAATGAAATAATATTTAATATCTTCAGTTCTAATTGACGAATTTTTGCTAAATTTACATATTTATATTCAGAGTTAAACAATGCTCACAGATACATAAATTTCAAATCTTAAAATGCAATATTTACAAACATTTTACAGGCCCCGCAACCTGCCCAGTATGAAGATTATCGTTCCTTTATCGCAGACAAATTATCATCTCTCATAGTCTTAAATGTTAACTTATGAATATTAATTTACACTATTTCCGAATAGTAATTTCATCAAATTCTTACATTAAGTTCCTGCCTCAGAAACCATCAGGGCCGTAGCTAGAGGGGTGCTAGGGGAAGCTCAGAGCCCCCTAAAAACTTTTGAGCCTCCCCTGAGAAAGATTCCAAGGTCATCAATTGAAACTCTGTTCAAAAATCGATTTTAGTTAGCTTTGTGGCCTTTTTACAGTTTTGTACAAATACTAAATTCTTGTATTTGTATAAAACTGCACTTTTTGACATATCATTTATTACTTGTCGACATTAGTTATATATACTGAAAAGGTTCATTCTACCGTGTTTTTTATTATTAGCTTAAAACAAAGTTATTATAATGAGTTTGATAGTAAATATGATGCTTGTGATAAACATTTTATTTCGTATTTGTGTTTTCTTAGTTTAATATATATATATATATATATATTATATATATCACAAAAATTCTCTTAAATTCCGCACTGTCACTGTAGGATGTAATACATATAATACTCGTGCTAATACACTCTTTTTAAATATTCTTACACAAATTTATGAGTTATCAGTTAAAACAGACAACACTCACTGCATTAAAAACAGTTTTGAATTGGTGGATAAAATAAAGCCATTAACAAATGTCAATAATATTATTACTTTAGATTTCAAAGACCTATTTAATAATATCATTCTAAAAGACCTGCATTCTATTATCAATTCATTATTTCTAGAATATTTCCCTTTATTAAATTTACCTGATAACATTGATACTGACTACTTCACATCTTTGACTAACTTTCTACTATTTCATAATTTTATTTTCCAAGACAATGCTTTTTTTATTCAAATACAGGGCATACCTCAAGGAGCTGCTTCATCAAGCATGTTATCTGATTTATATCTTTACTCTTATGAACGTAAATTTATTAATAATAATTTATTGCTCTACAGATACATAGATGATATAATTATTCTTTCTGTTACAGATAATAATTCTATCTCTCTTCCTGTAAAGTACCCTTCTAATCTAGAACTTAGTACTACCTTTTCAAATAATTCTAGTATCAATTTTATGGATGTTAAAATTAATATTCTCCCGAATAACACCCTAACATTCAACATTTATGATAAACGCAATGAATTTTCATTTAATGTAATTAATTTTACGAACTTTAATTCCTGCTTGCATATTTCAGTATATAGAAATATTCTGCTTAATCATTGTCTTCGTATCAAACGTCTATGTTCCTCCCAATTCTTACAGCCTAATTTTTTTAAATTAAAGCAATTAGCATTGTCTTATAATTATCCCATCTCTTTTATATCTGTATGGCTCAAATCTTAATATTCATTTTTTTCTACTTCTTACCAGTATAGGCATTTAATATGTTTAAAAAAAACCCATAAAATCGAAAACACTATTATGGAGGGTGGGATGTGGAATGCTGAAAAAATTATAAAAATCATGCACAAAAAATTATAGGTATATATATGTGTATATATATATAATATATATATATATGTATATATATAGTGTATATATATGTATATATATTCTTTAAGAAAAAAAAAAGTTTGGTGTATGTGTATGTTTTTCCATGCATTATACACTAAAAACATAAAAAACACAAGAAAAATAAAAATACCATTATGGAGGGTTGAGGTCGGGAATGCTAAAAAAAGATTAAAACTTTGTATGTTTTTATGTGTGTGAGCATGTATAAGTGTATGTATATATGCTTATATATTGTATGGACATATAGTAATTTAAAAAAAAAAATACGGGGTACATTTCACACAATATATTTCCACATATTGCATCATCATTTAAGGATATATTTTTCTGTCTCAATGTTCCTCATTGCTTTTTAAATTTTCAAATTTATTTACATAATACAAGGCTAAATTTTACTATCTCAAATATTCCTCATCTTTTTAAATGTTATTTATATTCTCATTTTTTTTATATTACAATTTTTTGTCTTTAAAACGTTAAATTAATCAATTGCCCTTTTATTATTTTTTTATTTTTTAATTTTATAATTTTTATTTTATAATTTTTAATGTCCTGTGTGAGGTGTATCTTTCTTTGGATCTCTTGGCTTTTTATTATCTGTTTTTTGTAATGTTTGCGTTATTAGGAGCTAAATTTTGTCATTTTAGGCTTAATGCCGACAAAATTGGATGAAATAACGCATCTTCTATGAATGAACTCACAAGCTCCTGTGATGATTCTGTGAGTCATTCATAGTTTCTTATATTGCATACTGGTTTCATATGTTCATTTCTGGATCATCTTTAAAACTTTATCCATTTCTTCATATATTTGTGATTTCAAATTTATTATATATATATATATATATAGATATATTTAAAGATTCTTGACTTATAAATGATACTAATGAAAAATGTCAATAGCCAATTTAAATGCAAATGCTTTTACCATTTGAACGGATACAATAGTAATTTAAAAATGCAAAATACATGATTGATTTTGTTATGTTTTTATCATATAAAAACACGACTTTAGAATTCTTTAAGATAGGGAATATTCGGAAAAAAAAAATTAGACGTTGGAAATCTTTTGAAACAGGTGAACTGTAAGCAGGGCTGTCGAATCGGAGTCGGGCCCATTTTTGAGCTAAAGAGTCGGAGTCGGATCTGTTAAAATTCCCGGAGTCGGAGTCGTCCATTTTACAAGCAGGTCTGCGTTGTCGGAGTCGGAGTCGGCCCATTTTTGAGCGAAAGAGTCGATGTCGGATCTGTTAAAATTCCCGGAGTCGGAGTCGTCCATTTTCCCCCACTGACTTATTTTATATTGGTATGACATGTCGAAAATTTAAGGAAAGATTAAAAGAGCACATTTCTGATATATAGTTTAACAAACCCGATACAGCTTTATCCAGATTGCAGCAAACAGAAAATATTAATATAAACTTCGAAAAAGCTAAAATTATCATTTCAACGTCTAACCACTACTCGTCAATAATCCGTGAATCCATTGAAATTTTACTTAGAAGTGATAATGTTTGTAACGATGCCCTTTCCTATAATATTCCCGCAATTTGGTACAATATTTTAAATATTTCACGACCTCCTGATAACATGAACTGATCTTTTCACCCCTCTGCAGAGAAATGGGCTGAACTCCGCTTGCGCATGCGTTCTATTTTTATTTTTGTTTTTAAAATATATTTCTATTCAGTCAGTCATCTTTTTTCCCTTTGAAAGTGAACGCGTGTGTGTTCGAAAGATCTCGGGTTACATTAAATAATATTTTTATGAGTTTTTGTCACCTTTTAAGTAGTTATAAGTATATTATAAAGATATTTAGTTTGTAAAGCGACTCTAAAAATTAATCTAAAAATTAATCCAGACCAGGGTAATTCCAATATAACTAGCATACATAAACGATAAACATACTAGCTTGCAAATGTATGTGAAACAGATATTTCATAAAAAGAATTTATATTAGTCTAATGAAAGGAACTGATGCAATATTCCTGCGCTGAATTTGACAATGGAATAAGAAACACTTCTAAAAGTAAAATATTAAATAAAATAAAAACGGATATGTTTTTGTTACAAATCTACGTGTGTAATATTATTATTTTTTATAATTAAAGAGCTTCTTAATTTATACTCTACCATCACAAGATGATTCATGGCAATGAATATTTTGAAAAAAAAAATTCTTCAATATGTCACGCTTTTTGCACTTAAATGACAATTTTTGTGCCTCACACGCTAAAATTCCCGATCTAGTAAAATAATAATTTGGGAATCGTGTTTCTAATGATATTTAATATGTAAGGCAACTCTAAATATTAATCCAGAGCAGAGCCTGATTGCATTAACCCTTTATGTCCCAAATTATGAAATCACGAAAATTTCATCTTCTAAAGTATCTTTCTTGAATATTTGAAAATTCATCAAAAGATTTACACAATCAATTAATAAATGTTAGAAGGATATTGCCGATTAAAATCAATGAACGAATTATTTATTTATAGGGATTTTGTAGAAAATTTACTACTTCAGTCAATTTTATTATATGAAATATTTTTTGAAGCGATTTATAGAATTAGAAAATCTACAAATATAATGACCTTACAAGAGAAATATAGAAACATTTAAGAACTGAAACTTTCCACCTCCAATCTTCTAACATCAAGAAAGTTAAACAGATGCAAATGAAACAGAAATCATCCATTTAAAAACTTTTTTGTTTTGTGCATCTATTAAAGCTTTTGGAACACGATAAAGTAAAGTATCTATAACTCATTTTAAATTGCATTTTTGTTAATCGATGTATTAAATAAAATTTATAAAAAAAAATTTTAATGGCACTTTAAAGTACCGCCGGGGCGTAAAGGGTTAAGATGTTCCGGACAATTCCAATACCTAGCCTGCACGGCGTAGAGAGACAAAGAATATAAAAATAACATAAAATCATCTCACAGCAATCCCAAATATAACTATCAAACATTATAGAAAGGGAAAATGTCTCGATTTGAAACTAACACCGCAACCCAGATCTTTTAGCCTACACACAACTACAGGAGAAAATGGAGCACTTTCTTGTCCGAAGTCAAGTCATCATTTTTATAAGTAATGCTATAAAAAGGAATGTCATTAAACCTACTCTAAAATTAGAAAGTTTTATCCTTCAATGTTTTGCCCCTCAGCAGTGTAAAGTTAATAATAACAAGTGGTATTACTTAACATTTTAGAAAGTGGTCGAGTAACGACAGCTATCAAGAAAACACGACCGGGGATATCGGTTTGTTTACCTTCATACGGGGAAATTAATGGCGCAACCGTCGCAAAAAACTGACGCAATTCCCAACTTCCGCATATGGATACTCTTCGAATAATTGATCATGAAAAAAAGTAACAGGCAAGTCTCAGATTATCTATGTGCTGCAGTGCCTTATTTTGACAGATAAACAGAGCCGTAAACCTAAGTGCCTACGGTCACTAATGCCCAAAGCAAGATTTTAATTTTGAGCTCTGAGCGTTCAATTTACTAACAATGTCTTGGATGCCGTCTTTTATTTCCGCACTGCAAAGTACCCAGGTTATACCCGACTCGAACGCGAAAATTCCACTTGAAGTCAACTTGAAACCGATAAAAAAAAATATTTCCATTAACTCGAAAAATCTGGTCCGAAAACGACAAAATTATTTTCGCTGACCAGAAATCTACACACTTCAACCAGAAATTGATCCGGAGCGAAAGACAAATTAATCTTTTTAACACTCTCCAACAAAGTTGAAAAGTGTTTATGCGTTCGGTTTGTCTGTCCACGCTCTAAATCCCTTAAAAATACTCGGATTTTTTGCAATTGATGAACGTTATTTAGGGTCACGAAGGCATGTTTGGTATTGTATATATGAAGAGTGTGGGATTAATAGTTCATTTACAGGGGCACTCAAAAGAATTCCATTACATTATGGTATACGATGAAAAATCGTTTGCAGAGTATTTTAATGAATTTACGGTATTTCAAATGTATTGAAACTGATATAAATCACTGAATTTCACTGCAAGATGGTTACGATAGAATAGGACATTCATAGCATTTGTCGTTCATTTACAGGGACACACAAAATAAATCGGTTACAGTACCTGTCTTTGAGTAATAATTGCTGGAAATGCGTTTTCAATTTTGGCATGCGCTTTAAACTTAACTAATTTTTTGCATTTTACTCGTTCTATATAAATTCTATACCTCGTACACAAATACCTCGTACGTTGCACAAAAGAATTCACGTACCATTCTCCTTATTAGCGGAAATTGCTGAAGGGGAATTTTCAACTGAGGTATATAGTATGTATTTCTTAACTGAACTAAATTCTGGCATGCATGTAGTTAATAGATACAAATCTATATATCCTATACAGGGATGCTCAAAAAATTCGGATAATTTTACGATTGTAGATAGGAACAGCTGAAATTGGGTTTTCAAATGTGTCATGCGTTTCCATTATGGTTGAATTAGACATAATATTTTAACTTATTAAACGGCATGTTTTGTTACATTATTCTGAATGTGTTAGAAAGTGTTTCATAATCTATGCTTGACGCATGATTTTTTTCTTTCTTGTTTTTTTATACAGTTACAGAAAAAAACTTTAGAATTTTACTTCAAATATCTATTTTATCTTTTATGTTAATACGAGCCCATCTAAAACGAGGACACGTTTAAAACGAACAATTTGCACTCTGAAAATGGTTTATCATTAAAGGGGGATTTGCTTTTTGTCGATTTATATTTTTTTACCTTTTTCTATTCCCCATAGTCTGTAAATTACCCATGTAGTCCTTTCGTAGTTACGTAGTGCTTTAGCACAACTATAAACGCATTTTACGCAAAATGACTTTTTTCAAACTGGGCGGGGTCAGAACGCAAAAAGTATTAAACCTATCTTGCTATTTTTTTTTAATTGAAGATGATATAATTTATTGGAGTTTGAGCCACTTTCACCCATTTATATATTTAAAAAAATATCTTTAGAAGCACGCCAAAATGCGAAAAAAGGGTCAGAAATAGACTTTTTTTTAAAAAAATCGCTGCCACTTTGTACACCGTGTCCCAAAAGTTTAGACAATCAATAAAATTTGCATTAACATAAAAATTAATAAGGTACACTTAAAATTCGTGATATAGGTAATAATTAAAAGCAATTTTGCTGATATACACATATAAATTATGATCAAAGATTTGAAATTATAAAATATATACATTAAATTATATAAAAATGTGCTGTCCCAAAAGCATAGACGCCTGTATTTTTTTTTTTTGTTTTTTACATTTATAAAAGTAACTAAAAACTTACTTTTAATATTTATTGCCACGTACTTTATAACATCATATACACGTTGTTCCATATAATTAACTAAGCATTGCATTACAGAAGGAGGTATTTCATATCACGATTTGTCAATTACAATTTTTAAGTCATTTACACATGTATATTGCTTTCCATTTTCAAATATTTTACGAGATAAGATTCCCCATATGTTCTCCATAGGATTCAAATCTGGACTAAGTGCTGGTCAGTCTAATAGTGTGATACTGTTTTGCCTAAACCACGTATTCAATGATGTGAAGGTATGGATTGATGCCACATCTTGTTGGAAAACACAGTCTGGTGCTGCTAGCAAATTCATAATTGGCAGTAAATTGGCACGTAAAATATCCTGATAATCCTCTGATCCCATTTTTCTTTCCATAAATCTTAGAAATGTTTGGCGAGGTACAAAAACCTTGCTTAAAGCAGAGACATAAAGATGCACGTCTAAAGTGGGCTAGAAAGCATATATCATACGGTGAAAAATGGATTTCTGCAATCTTCAGTTATGAAAATAAATGGAATTTAGATGGCCCTGATGGTCATACATTTTACTAACATGACCTAAGAAAAGAACCCAAGAACTGTTTCAGCAGGCAACGAGGCGGAGAATCCGTAATGACCTGGGGAGTGTTTTCTTTCAATGGCCAAACATTTCTAGGATTTATGGACAGAAAAATAAAATCAGAGGATTATCAGGATATTTTAAGCATCAATTTACTGCCAATTACGAATTTGCTAGCAGGACCAGTTTGTGTTTTCCAACAAGATGGGGCATCCATCCATACCTCCACATCATCGAAAACATGGTTTAGGCAAAACAGTGTCACACTATTAGACTGGCCAGCACTTAGTCCAGATTTGAACCCTATGGAGAACCTATGGAGGATATTATCTCGTAAAATATATGAAAATGGAAAGCAATATACATGCGTAAATGACTTAAAAATTGCAATTGACAAAGCGTGGTATTAAACACCTCCTTCTGCGGTGCAATGATTAGTTAATTCTATGGAACAACGTGTATATGGTGTTATAAAGTGTCGTGGAAATACAATTAAATATTAAAAGTAAGTTTTTAGTTACTTTTATAAATGTAAAACCAAAAAAAATTACAGGTGTCTATACTTTTGGGACAGCACATTTTTATATAATTTAATGTATATTTTATAATTTCAAACCTTTGATCATAATTTATATGTGTATATCAGCAAAACTGCTTTTTTTTATTACCTATCTCACGAATTTTAATTATTGATTGTCTAAACTTTTGGGACGCGGTGTATATTTTCAACTTTTTTATCTCAAAGTGGTTGAAGCTCCAGACCATAGTATCTACTTTCATAATCCTTAATGGAAATGGAGGATATTCCAAATATGGGTTCGAGGCTGAAAAAAGTCACGTGAAACCGGTAATTTACCCAAGGAAATTCTAACTGATAAGAAGGGAAGATACTACTGATTTGTCTCATGAACTGTTTCATTGGCGAGCGGGGATTTACATTACACGTCTACGGAGCCATCCCTTCTTTACGATAGAAGTTTTACCTTGACCACGTGATCAAAACGGAGATGGAATATCATCCATTGACTGGAATATCATCGCTAAAAGGACGAATTTTTGGAGTTTTTCACCTGCATAATCCTTTCTCCCGCAGGTAAACGCAACGTCTCCCGAAAGCCAGACCGTCCGCATACGTACTACACCATAAAACGGAAGAGCATATAGAAACATGAGCCTTGCTAAAATGACGTAATTTTGAAATTTTTTCATCTGCATAACCCCTTCTCCCGCAGGTAAAGGTAACGTCTGCCGCCAGCTAGACCGTTCGCATACATACTACACCATAAAACGGAAGAGCATATAGAAAAATGACCCTTGCTATTGCTAGCTCTTAGATCAGGGATGCCGAACCTTTTCACGTCTACGTGCCAATTTTCCCAAAAATATACTTTACGTGATCATGACGTGCCAACAATAAAAAAATTTAATGGATCAAATAATAATGAATCCAAACTACTTAAAATTTTGTTTTTAGCATTAAAAAATACAGGTGATATTTGATGTTATACTGTAAAAATTTATTTTAAAAATATTATTTCTGTTGTCTCATCTTAAATGCCAAATAATTTATATCCGCTTTGTACTTAGTTATTTTCGATAGAATGCAAGTTTAATTGCACTCATTTGACAAGACGTTTTTAGTTAAATTTTTCATTTTTATTTTTATTTTATTTTTTTTTTTTACGAAAAGAATGTTTTGCAGAAAAAATTGTCAAAATAGCAAGCGCCAGAAACTATAGCTTTTAGTATCTTCAATTGAATTCCAAGTTGTTATAATTTTAAAATCAGTATTTTTGCTTATTACACTTAATTTTTGTTTAGCGATAATCTTCTAATTCTCAAAATTTTCTGAGCCAATATTGAGCTAGATTCGGATAAATGAAGTTATATTTCAATTTCTTCAATCTGTGTGAAAATCACAACCAACCGAACTAATCGGATTCAAGTGACACAGACAACATCTATACTTATTTATTTCCAGTGTCACTTCTCAATGTTAATTTAACATGGAAAAGTCTACGGAGATCATAACTTTTTCATTTTTTCTTCCCACCTTTTTGTCCCTGATGCCACTCATTTTTTATTCTTTACTAATTTTAATGATATTATAAATTTAAAGTGTAAAAGCGATTGCCTGACGTCAGAGTCAAAACAAATGGTAAAATGCCTTTGCATATGGGTGAATTATAACTCAGAGAGAAACATGGGCCAATTTATTTTTACATTATTCAAATATTTTACTTAATAATTCCAATTTTCGCTTTTTTCATTGAAAATCAACGGACATTTTTCATAGAAAATGTAACATTTTTACTTCCTTGTTGCAAAAATTTCAAAAGCCGTAATAATAATTTATTTCTTGTTAGTTGAAAGATTTTCACGTGAAATATTAAATTCAGCTAGTTTTTTTTTTTTTTTTCAAAAATTAAAAAGGTGAATATGGCGTCATAGTGGAAATAAAAAGGATATTTTCAGAATAAGTTTTTGCTTTGGTCAAGTTTATATTTTAGTAAAAAGTTTCTAATGGATAGCTATTTTTACGCAAGGTAGCGAGCCTAGTGGGGAATTACATAACTTAAATTTTAACATGTATTTTTTTTTTTTTTTTTTTTTTTTAAGATGAGAACTATTTATACCCCAAGTTAAACTTAGATAATAATTTTCTGATGTGTTTACATCACGCCTTGGGAGAGAATAGGGTTTAAAAATTTAAGTAAAACTTTTATTTTTTTATTTTTTACTGTATCACAGCTATAATATTGTTAAATATTAGCAGTAAAGATTCAACACAATTTACATTTACATTCATAGCGTTCCTGAATGGGAAATAGGGTATCTAAATTTAAATTAAGCGGATTTTTTATGCTTTGATTATAGATTTTTTACGTTCAAATTGGAAGTTTTTGTCCAAACTACCGCCATCTGCATTACTACAGTAGTGAAACATTTTGAATTACAGATTGGTAAACCGCATCCCACATTGTGATGCAATACCGCATAGCGCATACATCAACGCCTGATGATGATACTCTCCATTAATTTTGAAATGCGTTCGTCTGAGTGCAGTAGTTATTAAAAAACTTGACATATTAAACAAAAACATAATTTGAAGAACAAATTAAAAAAACAAAATTTATTTCCTAAATTGTTTAAGCCCTAGAAGGGACAGATATTAAGATATTTCATTCAATTAGTTTTACTTTTAATGTTAAATTTTTGTAACAAATTAGTTAAGCCAATTGAAGATTTAAAAATAAAAATAAAATTCATACAATATGATACTTAAAACACCCTAAAAAATTAGATTCCGTTCAAATGAAATCGAAATAAATCTTCGACTTTTTTTTTAAAAGTTTTGTATTTTGCATGCCTCTTATAATTTTATGCACAATTGTTATAAATATAATGCAAAATCTGCAATACAAATATTTTCAATTAAAAATGAAAGAAGTCTAAGATTTATTTCGATTTCATTTGAACGGAATCTAATTTTTTAGGGTGTTTTATGTATCATATTGTATGAATTTTATTTTTATTTTTTATCTTCAATTGGCTTAACTAATTTGTTACAAAAATTTAACATTAAATGTAAAACTAATTGAATGAAATATCTTAATATCTGTCCCTTCTAGGGCTTAAACAATGTAGGAAATAAATTTTGTTTTTTTAATTTGTTCTTCAAATTATGTTTTTGTTTAATTAATTAATGCATTTTGTGAAATTCTACTATATTTTGATGTAAAACTTAAATCTATGCCTTGCCAAAAATAATCTGCATCGTGCCATTTATGGCACGCGTGCCATAGGTTCGCCGTCCCTGTCTTACCGAGTGTCCCAAAAAGGACTGACTGATTTTAAAATTCAATAACTTGCAAACGGTGACAGATATTTAAAAAATTCTTGCAGGAGGTTTATGCATAAGGTCAAAAGTTTTATTACAGTGATTTTCGATTTTAGTTCGAATTACAAACAATAGATGGCGCTGTAAGCAATAGTCGCTAAATACAGGCTCGATTTTTGGTCCTTTCTCTTGTTCTATGCGGAAATAGGAGATGGAAATGTATTATCCGGGCCACGAAGTACCAAAAATCGAGCCTGAATTTAGAGTCTATTGATCGCAGCGCCATCTATTGTTTGTAATTCGAACTAAAATTGAAAATCTCTGTAAAAAACTTTTGACCTTATGCATAACCCTCCTGCAAGAATTTTTAAATATCTGTCACCGTTTACAAGTTATTGAATTTTAAAATCAGTCAGTCCTTTTTAGGACACCCGGTAGATTATTACATTCGGTCCAACAATTAATTTTTTTTAAACTCGCGAAATTGAATTTCATTTGGCGTTATAATGACGTAATTATACTAATGTGTTTCAGCTTTTAAAAGTAAAATGCATGTTTTCTTTGGCGCCTGCAATAGGAGTATACAATTTCCTTGACAATACGCAGGAAAATGCAATAAATACAACCAAATGAACTAGCATTTACCGAAAATTTCTTTCGTATGACTTAAAAATAAATCTTTCGTTTTATGGATTATAATAATAAGGATTAATTTCAGAATATCAGGAGTCTCTTTTCAGAATAAAACATCATTACAAAGTTATGCCAGTTAAACAGAAATTGACGTCATACCTAGCAAACGATTTTTTTTTATTATTATCTTTTCCTAAACTGTTTTTTTTTTTAATTAAAACTCCTGTATTAAAATAGATTTTTAAACATTAAAAGCATTCAAATGAAGATACTGCGTCATTTTAATACGTGTTTAGTTAAAGTTTTTGCATATATATAGGAAATATTTTCATTTTCTGATTAGAATGACGTCGATTTGAAAAATGCAAAAATATAGCGAGAAAATCTGATTTTTGTTTAAAACAAAATACGCGTGTTATCACTTTTTTAAAATTATTGTGCCGCTTTTTAGGATGTGGCAACAGGAAAAAAAGATTGGAGGAGATATTTAAGTATTGTGCGGCAGCGCAATACTTATTTATTTCCAGTGTCACTTCTCAATGTTAATTTAACATAGAAAAGCCTATGGAGATGATAACTTTTTCATTTTTTCTTCCCACCTTTTTGTCCCTGATACCACTCATTTTTAATTCTTTGCTAATTCTAATAATATTATAAATTCAAAGTGTGAAAACATTTGCCTGACATCAGGGTCAAAACGGATCATAAAATGCCTTTGCATATAAGTGGATTATAATCTAAAGAGTAACATGGGCTAATTTGTATTTACATTATTCAAATATTTTTCTTAATAATTCCAAATTTCGCTTTTTTCATTGAGAATCAACGACATTTTCTAATAAAATTAAACTTTTTTTCCTTCATTGTTGCAAATAATTCAAAAGCCGTAATAATAATTTGCCTATATTTAGTTGAATAATTTTCACGTGAAACATGAAACTGAAATAGTTTTTTTTTAAGAATTAAAAAGAAGATGAATATGGCGTCATAGTGGAAATAAAAATGACATTTTCAAGCAGATTTTTTAAAGTTCAGATTGTAATTTTTTGACCAAACTACAGCAACCTGCATTACTGCACTGGTGAAACATTTTGAATTATACATAGATAAATTGCATCACAAATTGTGATGTGATATCGCACAAATCAAAGCCTGATGATGATATACCCTCCATTAATTTTGAAATGTGTTCGTCTGAATCGTAGCCTACTATGATATATACGGCCCACGCATTTCGCAGAAAACCGTCGAAAAAGTGAAGTCGGATTCAGCTTCAAACCCTGAACCAAAACGTCGCAACGTGCTCTTTTTTGTTTACATTTATACCCTGCCCAGATAGCAGCTTGTTTCTCATCGTCGAAGTTTCAGAATCATTGATCGCATTTTCAGAATAATAAATTAAATACTTATGTTCTTCAATTTCCTTCGATTTAAAAGGATATTTTACACAGATTGTAGTATTTTAGTGTTCACATACTTTTAAGATTAGCTAAATTACTTATTGTTTACTTGATCGTTTGGTTCATTCTGTTATTCTTTTTTGAATGTCCCGTATTTACATAAAAATGGCTTGTGTTTCATATACACGTTTTAAAATTAAAATTTGGTTTTTATCAAACTACAGTTCTCATAACTGGCTTGAAGCAGTTATTTTTGACAAATTTATTGTTACCCGTAAAATGTTTGTTTTTTATATTGTCCGAACTAAAAAAAAAAGCAACTTATCAAATTACAACGACCATTTGGAAAATTATGTTTTCGAAGACTAAAATTTAAGACATAAAAAGTCGCACGGAGTTTATCCAGTGGCGTGGCGTGAAAATTTTCGGTGGTCATCGCAATTATTTAAGTTTGTGGTGAAAAATTATTAACTCTAAAATTCAATGGTTGAATGTTCAAAAAAGAAACTTTAAATCTTACCTTCACTTATACATGAACTCCAAATGTTCTGCTAAAACTGGATCGTAGAGTTTTAAAAGCTTATTAAGAGTTTTAAAATATTGCTTGGTCATCGCCGCATCCAGCGATGACCGGACGCCACGCCACTGAGTTGATCATACATTACGTACGCCATGAATTAAACATTAATAGTGTTATTACACGTAAAAATTCCAAGCGACAAAAATCGCCTGCCACTCGTGCGTATTATCCACCTGAAACCTATGTATTATCCAAGCATTTAATTGGCTGTTCGGGAAAAGGCTTTTCCATCGTCAGATTTCCAAGAAATATGACGAGCCATTTTAAATGAAATTTCATTCTTAAACTTCTAAACATCCCACAATATTACTTTTTACACCGTCGTATACAGAAAAAAATGTACCTTTAAATGCAATTTGTTTGAAAACTGTATCTCAATTTGTTTCTGATTTATTAATTTTTTTTTGTAGTTTTTATTACTTTTTTGTCATAGTGGCAACACTCTATTGTCTATCTCTGTTGAAAGTAAAGGGAAATGCAGATTACTGTATAGACCAATCAGAAAACGAATAAAATGCGGATTAACGCAATAAAAACCTTAAGATATGCTTTTGATTTCCCATCTTGACGTGAACAATAACCATTTTTCCAAATGGTTAAAAAAAGAAAAACACGATCTTCCTTAAACATTAAATATTCTTATTTTTAATCAGAGAAAGAAATGGTGATCGCAGATTTAAATATCGTTGCAATATTTTATGTTATCCAAGCAATTTTGATTAAATCATGTAAGGGTATTTGTTATTTAATAAATTACATTTATTAATTATTACAAGGAAATTTATGAGTACTTTAATATATTTAAAAGAAATTCCATTAGTTTTATTGTTTCAGCAGTGAAGATAGTAAATAAATTTATGACATTGATGTTTTTAGACTATGCATGTTTTTATTTATTGGGGTGAATCGTAGAATACTCTACTCCTCAACCTGGCGATAAATGCGCCAAAGTGGCAACCTTGGTATTTAGTATTAACTTGGTATTAAGTGGCAACCTTGGATGTTATAAAAACGCGCCGATTTGGCGATTTTTTGAAATCGCACGAAAGAAGTAGAGTATTCTTCGGTCGCACCATTTATTATTCCGATAATTGTTAAAATAATATATATATTTCTTTTTAATTTGATGATTAGAGTTAATATTTTTATTAAACTCTTTTTGAATCATATCTATACGAAAAAAAAAAAAAAAAAAAAAAAAAAAACGTAAACACATTGGAATTCTCTGAACCCTGCCCAGAGCGGTTTGATTGGTTCTCGTCGTTGAAGTTACGGTTAGAGTCAAATTTCTGTTTTGGGCAGCGTATCAGAGTCCTCTGGCGAGCGACTTCATACATTAAACGCAAATCGCTCTGCCTGTATCTAAGTATGCCTCGGTCTGAATTCAGTAGTTATTAAAAAACTTGACATATTAAACAAACATCTAATTTGCAGAACAAATTAAAAAAACAAAATTTATTTCCTAAATTGTTTAAGCCCGAGAAGGGGCATATATTAAGGTATTTCATTCAATTCGTTCTACATTTAATGTTAATTTTTTGTAACAAATAAATTAAACCAATTGAACATTAAAAAATAAAAAAGAAATTCATACAATATAATACTTTAAACACCTATATACTTAGATTCCGTTCAAATGAAATCGAAATAAATCTTAGACTTTTTCCATTTTTAAGTTGTAAATATTTGTACTGCAGATTTTGCATTATGTTTATGACGATTGTACATAATATGATAAGATACGTGCAAAATACAAAACTTTAAAAAAGTCTAAGATTTATTTCGATTTCATTTGAACGGAATCTAAGTATATAGATGTTTAAAGTATTATATTGTATGAATTTCTTTTTTATTTTTTAATGTTCAATTGGTTTAACTTATTTGTTACAAAAATTCAACATTAAATGTAGAACGAATTGAATGAAATATCTTAATATATGCCCCTTCTCGGGCTTAAACAATTTAGGAAATAAATTTTGTTTTTTTAATTTGTTCTGCAAATTAGATTTTTGTTTAATTTCTATATTGTTAAATTATAGAACGCTATGTAAAGTTTAAATTCCCTTAATATTGGATATTTTTTGACCCGACCTTCCAAAGGCACATTGCTAAATCAAGACCTTTCCAACAAGCCATTATTCATCACTGAATGTTTCCTGGTTTGGATTGTAATTGAGTTGTTGTCTTTTCATCATGTTTCAAAACGTAAAAGATGCGGCTGAGCTCTACTATACAGCACGATCGTGCTGTATGATAAAAAATAATAATAAAATTACAGATGGGGAAAAATTCCTTTCGCCAAATTTTTAGAATTATCTAAACCTAACAGTTAAAAATAAATAGAGGTACTGACATTACACTCAATAAAGTTTTATTCGATATGAATAAATTAACACAATATCTGAATTTGATTTTTTACAATTTAATCTCACAAACTTACATATTTACATTATTAACAGAATTTTCTGGGGATTTTTCTTTTATGTCATTAGTCTAATTATCATTTTGTAAGTTAAAAGTAAACAATACAAGTACGGAAAAAAAGCAACTAAATAAATAAAGCAAGCATGAATAGAATATCGTCTGACACCTGCTTCGTTTTAGGAAAGAATAGATATTCAAAGCATAGAGCGTAAACATATTTCTTCAACATAGGTAAATTTCGGAGGCTTGTTAATTCTTCCCCCTTCTCAGTAGTGACGCTAGTACTGTTGCCATTACAGATTTTGCCGTAAATGTTCCATCTTGGTCCTTAATCTATGGCACGTAGTAACGTATCAAAACCCGATGATTCATTTGTAATAACCCTGTACAATGTTAAAATGGAAAAGATATGTGAAATCAATAGCTCAAAAGTTGCAGTAACTTTTGCAAAGTCATCTCATCTGAGTTTTTTCGGGAAAAATGGATGTGATAAGTTGCATTATTGTACGTCATTCATATCCTTTGCAATTATTAATTCTTTAGAAGCTTTCTTTGACTTTCAGTACTGTGATTTTGTCTAAAGAAAATGATACTCACAAAGATATGACTGAATATTTTATGTTAATTTTATATTAAGATACTTTTAGCATTGATATAATTAAGATAAATTAATAAGAGTAATTAATTATGCTCAAAGCCAAAGAAAAAAACGGCCACGATATTTCCACTCCTCTTGGCTGCCACGGGATCGAGATCAGACGGTTTTTACCAATTGTCAAACTGCTATGTGATCAAGGCAGGATGAAAAGCAGCCGAAATCGGCGGAATACCGCAGACAGTCTTTTTCGCTGGCTGCGATTGATATGGCATACTAATTCGTATTCAAATACATATTTTTTCATATCAAAGAGTAGTCTAAACTTTTGTTCTAAAAAATCGGGCTACCCGATTCTAACTCGCAAGAATAAGAAAACATTACCGCAAAAACAATCCAACCCGCAATGAAAACAATTAGCGCCAACGCAACCTCGCGGATCAGATAAAATCGGATGACATGGCCGGAGCAGGACTCCAGTGAGCTACGGCACTGCTGTTACCTGTCACATATATTTTTATGACTTACTTGAATTTTATGGACATAAAATAACTTCCCCTGTTTGGAGGAATCTGCAGCTAAAACTAGTGAACAGAATGAAATCAAATTTCATATGCAGATTGAAGTTTCGGGAAATTAAATAATCAAAAACAAAATTGAATCAGCATTATTATACATATATATATATATACCGGGTGTCCTAAAAAGGACTGACTGATTTTAAAATTCAATAACTTGCAAACGGTGACAGATATTTAAAAAATTCTTGCAGGAGGGTTATGCATAAGGTCATAAGTTTTTTTACAGGGATTTTCGATTTTAGTTCTTCTTTAATCAGGGCCTCTAATTTATACGTAATCTTGTAATAGGAAATCTCAAACTGGGTCCCCGCTGCATACGGCACCGTATAGAAGGCGTGGTGTGCACACACTGCAAAATCTTGTAAACAAAAAAAAATCTCGAACCGAACGAACCTCGTACCGGATCCTTGGGGGGGGGGGTCAAAGGGCGGGCACAGGAGCTGCATAATATGAATAAATGGTCGCAGGGCTTTCCAACGATATATCACAAGAGGGTTAGGCAAAATTTAAAAAAGTGCCCCCGGGAGGGCAAAGTGGAGGAAGGGTCATCGGAGGGGTATAACATCAATAAGTGGTCACAAGCCTTTCCAACCAAATGTCACATGAGGGGTATTGAGCTAAATTTATAAAAATGCACCTCGGAGTGATAAAGTGGGGAAAGGGGCGCGGGAGATGCATAACATGAATAAGTGGTCACAGTCCTTTCATACAATATGTCACATGAGGGGTCTCGGCTAAATTTAGAAAAGTGCCACCCTGGGTGTCAAAGTGAGGAAATGGGCACGGTACGTGCTTAATATGAATAAGTGATCGCAGGACTTTATAATGATATATCACATGAGGGGTGTCGGCAAAAATTAGGAAAGTGCTCCCCTCCCCCCTGAGGGTCCAACTATCGCAAACCCCCAGGAATTCAGCCCCACCTTTTTGAAATTTCATATATTATATGTAATATTTTTCGGAAAACTCCTTAAAAAATTCGAATTAAAATGATGAAACCGCAGAAAAGTTCAAAAACTGCTCCCGCCGTGGGTGCCAAATTGGGGAGGGGAGAAGAAAGTCTCATAATATGAAAGAGTGATCCGAGGGCTGTCCAATGATATATCACATGAAGGGCTTAAAAAAGGTTGAAAATCCCCCCCCCCTCCCCCGGTTTGTCCACTCTTTCGGCCCGGAATTCACGCATGCCCCACTTTTAATTTTTTATATTTAATAAATAATATTTACCGGAGGACTCCATCATAAAAACACATCTAAAATTATATTCATTGTAGAAATTACTACGATTTTAAAAATTTGTTCGCCCCCTCCGCATCCCCCTCTTTGAAATTTTTATATTTAATAAATAGTATTTATCAAAGGGTTCCAAGTATGTGACAGCTTGATAGTGTTAAAATAAGAGAAACTTTGAAAATTAGGGCTTCATTTCACAGCTCATTGTCATGCCTCTTTCTCTATCTCGTCTCGATAAATCTTCTCACATCTCTTCTCTGCCGAGAACGAGAAAGTGAATTTTCGTTCTCGGCAACCTATGAAATAACACTAATCGAGAAGCGAAGAAAATTGATTTCTCATTCTTGGCCAACATGCGAAATATTGAAAAACGCGAGAGGAATAATCGAGAAGTCAAAAGTCGAGATGCCGGTGAATCATCGAGATGAGATTTGCGGAAATGCCAGAGAATGAGAGAAATGAAGCTTTCAAACTTACCCCATTTCTGGTTTAAGTCATAATATCTCGAAGGAGTGCATTTGCTTATCCAATCTCTTTTTGTTATTAAGGGAGACCCGAACCCCATTTTCAGCCAAAAATCTTCAAAAGTTCAAAAAATTTTTTATCTCAGAAAACGATAATATACATATTTGCGAATATCCATGCAAAATTTCAGAACTCGGGGACACTTGGAACAGGTAGTAAATGAGCTTTTTTTAATTGTATTCACTAGAGTTTAAAGGACTAGCGGCCATTTAAAAAGCTTACACATCTTTGTTTACTTTTATATTACACTATTAAACGAAGTTAGGTACAGTTAATAACATTTTAATTTTAGTATGATTAATCAAAGAAGAATACATTCTTCTGTTCTGAATTATCCATAACCGTTAACTGTTAAATCGAACGCTATCGTGTTTGTTGGGTAGCGGTCGTTGCAGCAACTGGGAACCTGAAATTTTGAGCATGCGCATCAGCTCTTGATTTTTGCCTACCTGAAGAACGAGATCGAAAATAAATACAGTTATTAAAAAATTGGAAAGCTAGCTATACAGTAATGAATGTTTTATTGGAAAGCCAGCTATCCAGTAATGAATGTTTTATTGGAAAAGTAGATATGCAATAATGAATGTTTTATTAGTTGACTCTGCTGAAGAAGGATATTTAAAGATTAAGGAATATGAAAATGAGACATTTTCTAAATTTTGCGTGCGGACAGTAAGTGCAAAGGATTTTGGAGATCCAGAATTGTATTCAAAAACGGGGAACAGTTACATACAATGGTTTGATACATTGCCCTATATTTATGTAAATCAAATTATATTTGATTGCAAGTATGGTCCAGATCGTCATATTTCATTCAAAGAGGAATTGGGCCGGAAGAATGAAGAAAAAAGCAGAAGCGATCACACACATGGAATAAAATAAAAAAAAATATGTACAATGTTCTAGAAAATTAGGCTGCACAGCTAAAATTTCATTGAAAGAAATATTTATGTTTCCGGAATGCACAATTCCTACAAATAGTAAATACAATAGAGAAAAGGCATCCAAAGAACTACGAGCATTATTAAAGAAAAAAGAAGTAAAGGCAATTAAAAAAATCATTTTAACCTTTCCAGAAAATGAATCTGAACATGCTATGCATCCTGTTGGAGAAGCAGCAGGAATCCACCTGTCTATTGGTGAAAAATTAAAGCTGAAAATTCAAGAGCTTGTTGCTGATTCAGTTACGGATACTGAGGATATAAAACGTTATCTGCACCAATATGTTACAAAGGATTTTTTTCCCGAAACACCGGGATTCCCCTCAAAATCAAATAGAAAATATTTTCCCTCATCAGATGACATTCGTAATATTGTAAAGAGAACTTTGCAAAAGTTATCCTATTCAAGCAATGAACAGGAAAAAATCCAACACATGGTAGATCAACATTTGGTGAAATATCCCGATGATTTATTTTTCTTCAGATCTTATCATGAAACTCAAAACAACAATAATGAAGAGACGTTTACTGAGAATATGTTGTTAGTCTATCAGTCATCCAAACAAAAGTATTTGATGCAGCGCTATGCAAATAGCCTGTGCCTCTTAGATACTACATATCGAACAACCAAGTACACTTTGCCGTTATTCTTTGTATGTGTGAAAACCAATGTCAATTATCAAGTTGTTGCTGCATTTATTACACAAGATAAAACAACTGCCAGTATTATTGAAGCAGTATGTATATTTAAAGGAAGAAAACCCAACATGGAACCCCAAACATTTTATGACCGATTTCTGTGAACAGGAAATTAATGCGATCGAAACTGTTTTCCCTGGAACTTTTGTTTTCTTATGTGATTTTCATCAGGACCAAGCCTGGAGGCGTTGGGTAACGAAATCATCAAATGGTGTCCATGAAGCCCAGAGAGATGATGTTTTGAATTATCTACGAAAAGTGGCAATTGCTGAATCAGTTGAAGCTTTTGGCAAAGCTATGAAAGAATTGGAAAACAGCAATTTTTGGAAGACAAATGATAAATTGCAGAGATGGTTTAAACAAGAGTGCCTATCTGTCCATAAGAGGTGGGTATGGGCTTTTCATAAAGATGTGATGGAGCTGCCTATTAATACGAATAATGAAGTTGAAAGTCAAAATAAACGCCTAAAATATGATTGCTTGCATAAAACAATACAAATACCTCTAAGCAGTATGCTAAATTTAATAATTACTAAATTTATTCCTGATAGTTTCAGGTAGTATGAAGAGTTAAACATAAAATACTCCTCTGGTTATGGGAAATATTCTGCAGAGGTTCCAGAGTACCTGGTCAATAGACCAAGGCCATTTATTTTGCACTGCATGAAAAGAATGTATTTAGCCAGAACTATTCAACCATGTGATGTCGCATTCATTTTGAGTTCAAGAATAGCTTTCAAAATATGTAGTCAGACAAATAAGAACTCCTTTTACCAAGTAGATTTTGGTAATGATGATGATATGCCTTCTTGTGAATCAGGGCTTAATTTGCGCCGGAGCCCACCGGAGCCCGGCTCCGGTACTTCTCTGTTTTTAGTAAATATTTAAATATTAGTCGAAATTCACCGGAGCTCATAAATACAGGGCTCCGGAGCCCAGTGCAATAGTGCTTCCGAAAAACGGAAGCCTAAATTACTTTTTCCTTTCCTTCCCATTTAAAAGATTTTACGAAGTCACTTTCATTTGTAAGTAGATATAATTGCCATGTATTGTTATTCTGAAAGAAAGCAATCGAGCAGTGATTCCCCCTTTTCTATAAAAGCATCGATTCCTTCCGATAACAGTGCCAAATTTTTAATTTAATCTGATTTTCAGGGGCTCACCACAAAAGATTGTTATGTGGAAGGAATCGATTACAGTTTAAGATATGCACCTTTTATAGGAAATTGTAAACATTGTTCCATTCTTCGGCATATAAATATTAATTTCTGTAAATTTCCTTCAATTTTTCTTAAAAATGCGTAGCTGAGAACTATCCCTTTTTTGTGCATTAACACTATTTCCTAATCGTAATCCTTATCATATTTAATCGCAGAATTCTGCAATTATTTAACTTTAAAATTATCGCAGAATTCTGCAATTATTTAACTTTAAAATTATCGCAGAATTCTGCAATTATTTAACTTTAAAATTAGGCAAAGACTTCTATTCAGAAGGAAGGGGTGATAACTAAAAAGTGGAATAATTGACAACTAAGTATCCGCTGATAGGATATATTTAAAATCTTTATTTTGCTAAAGAAAGAAAAATGCTTTATATTTTGAAGATAATGTACGAAATATAAATATGCAGATAGGAGTGACCAGGGGGGGGGGGGTGATGATACGGTTGTTGTACGGGTATCGCAGAATATTAGGGCTCCGGTACTTTTTTTGCTAGAAATTAAGCCCTGCTGTGAATGCTCCGATGGAAAAGAACGAAGTTGTTGTGCAAGCACTTTTTTGCTGTGTTCCAATACACACACATAACATGGGACAATCTTTCGGATAAATTCAAGAACAGCCCTTACCATAACTTGGATTTATCAGTCAAGGGTGTTTATATAAACAGTCATTCAAATGAAGTTGAAGAAGGCAGTTCCCTACCAAAAAAAAGTAGTATAGAAATTGCAAATGATTTAAATGAAGAATCTGATGTTATATGTAGTATAGAAGAATCAACAGCACCCACAGAAGAAACTAATAATGAGGGAAATGGTGAATCAACAGCACCAACAGAAGAAACTAATAAAGTGGAAAATGATGAATCGACAGTACCAACGGAAGAAACTTATAATGAGGAAAATGATGAACTTGATGAGAATCAAGCCAAATCTGTGGCCATTAAAGGTGCGAAAGTCAGAGACATGTTAGCACAAATTCGGACGCTATCATTTGAAATAAATGATTCAGCTGTAATGCAAAATTTAAGCGATTTGCTAGAACCAGTCTTAAAATATGCTTCTACAAAAACAATAAAAGAAAAAGGACTCACTGTTGCTCAAAACAGGGAAGGTAAGCTGAGCAAAAGGAATAACAATGTTAAAAATCTAACAAACATCAAAAGCATAACCCTTCCATTAAGGAAAAAACGCCGTACAAATTACAATTACAAACTATTGAATCCGACATCAAACCTGAAATCTGATGCAGCAAGTAATATAATTGTAGAAGGCACATTTGATGCACCTGATGAAACATATGGCTACCCCTGAGTATTCGCACGGAGATGGCTGTCGGTTTTTTTTTTTGTTGTTTGTTTGTTTAAAGATTTTAAATTATTTTAATTCGAATTTTTTTTTTTTTTATTAAAATGCTTACATTTTTTGGCTGCAGTTTCGGAATATATAATTTTAAAAATGAATATTTGCTTTACTCTACTGTTGGCGCCAACCTTGGCATCTATTATCGCTTGGCGAAATTGTAACGCCAGTTGTTGTTTCTAGCCAATAAACATCTACTGTTTTAAAATTTATGTATTTACTGTTTGTTAATTGCAAATTCACCCTCATCCTCCCCTGATCTCTCTCTCTCTCTCTTTTTTTTTTTTTACAAATAACATTTGGAGTACTATTTTCTGTGGCACAGATGTCATATACGCCCATATTGGAGAGATTTTTTCCGACGCCAATGCCATATACGCACCGGGTACTTAACTGGCGTCAAAGTGTCGTTATTTTGCTTAATATGGTAACCCGGATGTTGTTCTTCATTTATTAATGAATAGTTTATTTACTTTCATTTATTTTTTTTAATTATATAATCTGTTTTATTCTATAGTTATTAATTAAACTGTTGTTTTTATTTATTGCTATTCCCTTTTTAAGTATATATTTATAACTGGTAATCGAAAACTATGGTTTCGCCAAATTGGCGCCAATAAAAATCGCTCCAATGTGGTACGTATATGACATCTGTGCCTTTCTCTGAATTAAAAAAAAAAAATTAGGCATAAAGTGGCTATATAAGAAGAAACAAACAAACAACAAAAAAAAAGATAGCGGACTCCAGGCAAATACACTAGCTGTTTCCAATATTTGATATAATGGCTCTGCTAATGTTATTCTCTTTTTCTTTGTTTACAAATTGGTGCTTACACATTATCCGGGCCATGTCAGATATAACTGCGCCTAGCATGGCATTAATTATAATAATTACCGTACCCCTTAATTTTTTACAACTTTATAGCATATCACACGTAATAAGCGCTATAATATATTATTAATAATGATACTTAATACAGCTTATTTACTTCTTATAGTTTATGTTTTTCATTATAGTTTATATATTTATTGAAAATAGTTCATTTATTATATTTTATTTAGGCACAGATGTCACATCCAATTAATAAATTAAGACACAGATGTCATATACGCTCCATATTGGCGGGAATTTTTTCCGACGCCAATTGGCGAAAAACTTGTTACCATACCAAGCAAAATAGCGACACTTTGGCGCCAGTTAAGTACTCGGTGCGTACATGACATTGGCGTCAGAAAAAATACATGTCATATGTCAAAAAAATCGACATATGACATCTGTGCCTTTATTTATTAATTTATTTGATATTATTTACCATTTTTAACAATGTTCTGTATTAAATAATGTTAGATTACCGTTTTGAACATGATTGGTAACGGTAAACAAAACTGACAATTGGCAACCATTATTGACGATCTATCTCATGGCCAGTTAATCCGTAAATACCAATCCATTTTTCTTTTTGAATTCATATCTTTGAGAATTTAAATAATTTTGATAAATATTCTTACAATTGTAAAACATTATTAGATACTTGTTAGTTATCCCGTCGACCATTGTCGCCAAATTATATAAATCGCCAAACCACTCGCCAAATTATACAAATTAACATAATTTTTATTTTAAATAATGAAAGAACAAATAAATTAGTAAAAGATTAATAAAAATACAAATAAAACGTCGAATTAATGATTTTATTGGCCATTATTAGCATTTAATCTTACAATTAATTAATTAATGGCAAACCGTTATTGGCATTTAATCTTACAATTTGGCGACAGTAATTTGGTCGACGGGATAACTAACAAGTACCCATTCTTTTTTATTTCACGGAACAGATGTGTAATATGTCTGCAGATTGAATAGGCAATATTTTTCAAAACGCGCCAAAATGCCATTTTTTGTAATTGATTGCCAATCTGAAACTACCAGATAAACAAACCAGTGTTAGTGGTTACTTTCAAAACTAAATTCACCATTATTTTAAAGATGTGATAACTTGTGTAGTTTTATATTTTTGTTAAATAAAAACACTAAAAAGTAAGACTCATTTGTAAATATTATATTTTCATAAAAACAACAGCAAAAAGAGATATGATTATTTTACATAAAATTTAAGTGAAAACAGGAAGCATAATTGGGCATTTTTCGGGAATATGATCCTTGGCACTTTTTTTAGGCTTCAGAAAGTGAGATTTTTCTGCCAACTGATGTAAACAGCTATCAAAACAAACCTGGTAAGATTTATAGTTTATTTATTAATTATAAGAATACTCTTAAATTTATCAGATGACCTAGTTTAGTCGTTATTATTATTACTAGTAAAAAATACCCAACTTAAATCAATAATTAAAAAAGAGGCATATCTTTTTAATAACGGTGTTTATTTTCGATCTCGTTCTTCAGGTAGGCAAAAATCAAGAGCTGATGCGCATGCTCAAAATTTCAGGTTCCCAGTTGCTGCAACGACCGCTACCCGTGTTGGTTTACATTTTACGCTTTTCGATTCGATTCTCGTGATAAACTCTTCTGTTTTTGCTTGTATACATCGCATTCTTTCGTTTAAATTAGTGTTTGCACGTGAATATTTTGTATTATTAATTCAAGTTTAATATTCTACAAGTTTATTTTAAAATAATATACTGAAATGTCTCGTTCGAAGAAACGTAAACAACATATGAACGTGATGGCTTCTAAAAGATGGAAAGCAGAAAGTGTGATTACTCAAGTCCCTGAAAAAAGTATATCCAGTATTTCTAACTTATCTGTTAATACTGATAATAGTATGAAACAAAACGTAAGATTACATAATCTTGTTTTTGATACAGAAATTGCAAGTACTACAGGACAAAATGAAAATTTAACATCTAATCATACTCCTCATTATATTATTGTTGATATTAATTCAATTTCTGAACTTTTTACATTTACTGCATGCCCAGATTGTTTTTCAAAACAAATGAAAATTCTTATGAAAAGTACAAGTGGATTTGCCCATAAATTAGAAATGTTTTGTGGAGCATGTGATGAAATAAAAGGTTCCAAATTTACATCAGCTCCAACAACTGATGGTGAGGGGTATGACGTGAATTATAAAGTGACAAAAGCTTTTACAGAAATTGGACGAGGTCACTCAGCAGTTGATCAATTTGGTTTTGTGATGAATATGTCTGTAACCATAACACTGTTTAAGAAATTTTAGTAATACTAAAATATGGAAAATTGAATGAGGAGTAGTATTTTAAAAAAGTATATATTTTGACAGCTCGATGAATTTTTGTCGCTGAAAATCGAGAAATTTTCATCGAAGACAAAACTGGCTACAATTTTTTTCTATTGTGTTCAATATAAAAAGTTTTTCTTAAAAAATAGTCTTGATATATTAGAAATTAATATAAAAAATAGTTTCAACATGAAATAAGTTTTTTTTACTACTTTCTCTTGTATTTTATACTTTAAATGTGTTTTCCTGAAAATGACTTTTTTCATATTTTGCCTAAGTTCAAAGTATTAAGGCTCAGTGGTAAAATGATTTAGAAACAAAGTGTTTATGTTTTTAGAATCTTAAAAAAATTTGCAACAAAAGTAAGGAGAGATATTTTTTTAAACTATTTCTGAAAAATTTACATAAATTGGCAAACATGAAAATTATAACGAATTTAAGGAAATTTACCATGCGTAATTATTTTTTTTTTTTATCTGATTAAAATAGAAAATTAAAAATATCTCTCCCTAGGTCTTTTCCATATACTATAACACTATGTAAGAAATTTTAGTAATACCAAAATATTGAAAATTGAATGAGGAGTAGTAATTTTAAAAAAGTGTATTTTTCGACAAAAAAAAATCATAAAAATCCCCATAAAAAATATACTTTTTAATAAAAAGTGAATTTTTTTGCTACTTATTCCTTACAAGAAGATTCTTAAATAGTACACCAAAATTCATTACTTTAAAATCAATAATAAAAATTTTGGGTTTTTTCTTACGGGTCTCCCTTAACCGATATGGGTTAGGAGGCATAGTGGTTTATTTATTCAGTTCTGTATAGTCCTAATTTCAATAATTACTGTTGAATTTAGTGTTATTTTGCCCCGAATTTTCAATGTTTCTCTTACTTTAGCTCTGTCAAACTGCCCCATACCTGGGGCCCTCAGATAAATATTATTTATCAAATATAAAAATTTCAGAAGAGGAAGGTGAGTGAATTCTGGAAGGCGCGAGAATGGACCGACGGGGGATTAATTTTCAAAGTTTTACCGAACCCCTCCTGTGATATATCATCGGAAAGCCCTTTGACCACTCTTTCATATTATGAACCTTTCTCCTCCTGGAGTAAATTTCGGGAGGGAGGGGGAGCAGTAAGGGGGTGAGCTTTTTAAATCGTTGCGATTTCTACAAGAAATATAATTTTAAGTGTGTTTTTTTTTTTTTATGGAGCCCTCCGATAAATATTATTTATTAAATATAAAAATTTAAAAGTGAGGGCTGCGTGATTTCCGGGTGTATTCTGGAAAGAAAGAGTGAACCCATGAGTGAGGGGTAAATTTCAAACTTTTTGGACCCGTCATGTAATATGTCATCGGAAAATTTTTGGACCACTCTTTCATATTATGAATCTTTCTTCCTCCCTCCCCAATTTGGCACCCCAGGTGAGGCGCTTTTCGAACTTTTTTGAAATCGTAGCGTTTTTATCATTTTAGATCGGATTTTGTAACGGAACCCTCAGATGAATAATTTATAATATATTAAAATTTAAAAGAGAGGGGGGGAGGGTGTATTCCGGGGCGCGCAATAGTTGGAATCCCGGGGGGCACTTTTCTATCTTTTGCCGTCACCCCCTCATATGATATATCATTGGAAAGCTCTGTGACTATTACTTCATTGTACATACCTCCCGCGCCCTTCTCCCCTTTGACCCCGCGGGGAGTCACTTTTCTAAATTTAGCCGACACCCCTCATGTGATATATCGTTGGAAAGCCTTATGACCACCTATTCATATTATGCATTTATTGCTCCTCCCCTACTTTCCCCCCCAGGGGGGTCATTTAACGCTTTCCAGTAGATGGTCTTCTAATAAAGGGGAAATCATAGAACTGATCTCAAATGACGTAAAAAAATCAATAAAAATATTGATACCATTTACCATCCTTTTAGTTCATGTTTTTGCCACTAGGGGTGCTTTTTATTCTTATTTCTTTGGCCAATTTGCTGCTAATTGTCGAAAAATTCTAATTTTTGATACTTAAACTCCTCTTACCGTTTCATACCTACTCGCGACTTTTCAAATTTTTGCAACCAAAGAACGCCGTCACATGACTTTTCCACTATTATGGCTCCATTATAGCCTCCCTTCGGTTTGTTGTTTTTTAAATCCATCTGTTTTCAGTTACCATGTATTTACTAAATACTGCTTTATAAACATATAAAAACAATGATTTTAATAAACGATTGTAGAACATCTCGATTGTAAGTTCTCGGAAGTAATCGATGACTATATCGATTGTGTTTTTTACGATTACGATTTTTTTTATTTTCGAGAATCTCCCATCACTACTTTCAGCCACGAATTATTTTAGTAGGAAGGGAGAAATTTATAGAAAAATTAGAATTTTTTTGGCGGGGGGGGGAGATGGGGGAGGAAGGAGGATTAATTACTAGGTAATAAGACTGAAAAATCATAGTGTGAAAGAAAAACATACCTATACAGAATACAGGGGCTTACAATAGATTTAGGACTACGTTTTAATGCTATAATGTCTGCCATTTTATAAGAATCGGTACTTGTATAAGAGTATATTGTATGTTGTTAAAGCAGTATAAATCAACATTTGTACTGAAATAAACGCTTCAATCCAGTTTATTTTAGGGGGGGGGGGGGGGGTGATTTAGATCATTTTTTTGGGAGGGTGAGATTAAACTGTATGACTAGATAGTATAAAAAAATGATTGGGAAATCTTAAGCGTTAAGATTTAATCTTAAACAAGGGCGTATGTACATGCAAATGTATTTGATATGCGTTTGATTAAAACGACTCGTCTTAATATTTTCGTTTTCTTAAAACGATATGCAATCTTTGTATTTAAGATTTATTTTGTAATAATTTAAAAGATTTTTATTTTAAATACTTGTAAGTAAATATTTATTTTCATAAAAGAGTAGCTTTATTTATTAAAACGTATATAGTGAACGTATTAACATGGGCTTGTCAGTCAGAACTTATAAATGTGAAAACAATCAGATTGCTAATAATAAAAAATATATCTTTTATCATTTATTACGCTGTTAAAACTTTTTAATAAAAAACATATCTTTTATTATTTATTACGCTGTTAAAACTTTTATTTCATGTTTGCATGACAGTACGTAAGAATACTATTATTAAATAATTTAATAATAAGAATATATTTTACAATTGATGTTCTGTTTAGGGGGGGACTCAGTGTTAATGTATGAAGATTTTTTGGGGGGAATTTGCGTCATTGGGTTTGGGGGGGATGGTCACCACTGATTACCATCAGCGATCTACCAATCCCGAAGATAGTTTATATTCGTTTCATATATTCTTATTCTTTTGTGCGGCCCTGTAAAATAACTGTCAATAATATATACAGTAAAACCTTTGAATAGCGGACACCTCGAGAGTGCAGAATTTGTCCTCTATTTGGAGGTGTCCGCTACCGAGAGTAAAAAATGTACAGTAACTTAAGTGTTGGTAATCGAAAAAATGTCCGCTAAATAGAGGTATCTGCTAATCGGGTGTGTCCGTTATGGAGGTTTTACCAGTAAAACCTCTGAATAACGAACACCTCGGGAGGGTAGAATTTGTCCTCTATTTGGAGGTGTCCGCTACTGAGAGTAAATAATGTACAGTTATTTAAGGGTTGGTAATCGAAAAAATGTCCTTTAAATAGAGGTGTCCACTAATCGGGTGTGTCCGTTATGGAGGTTTTACGGCATAATAATATCATCCTTTACAAGAAAATTGCATGCTGTAGGATAGACAGACAGACATCCAGAGAAAGATAACCTCCCGGAGCAATAAACACCCATGTCTTTTGTTTTAATCATCCGCAATCGTTTCTAAATTTCGTTATACGAGTATTAAAAAAATCTGTTAATTTCCAGTCGATAGACTGACAACTATCTTTTAGCCTGAGTTTTTAGCCGGATTTAGCCTGTTGTATCTCATACAACAGTCCAGATTTTATACAACAGGCTAAAAACGGTCACCGTGGTAATGGACCTTATGCACGTGACCTGAGATCGAGGCTAAAATTCGTCTGCTGGCGGTATTTACTGGCGGTGTTTAGTATAGCAGTCTATGGAGTGTGAGTTATTAATGATTGTTTGTTAAAAACACCGCAAAAAAATTCTTTTATGTAGCAGCATTGTACTTAATATATTGTAATCTAAATTCTAAATGTTGTTCTGTATGCGAGAAAATTCCCTAAGTTTGCAAATTTTCAGTTAAAATGTATGCACTCAACCTGGGTCAAAGCTAAAGTCGTCTGCTAGCGGTGTTTGGGCCTGCGGTAATCTGCCGGTGCAGTAACTAGAATAACAGATCATCATACCGCCAGCTCTGGCGTCTGACGTCACCTGAATAGAGTCCATTTTAAATTAAAATTCTACAGTTACGCATGCGCAGTATATAAGTACAAGTCTGCCTAGGAGTGACGCGCTGAAAATGCGCAAAGATGATCGCTCAGTTGAACTATTACGTCCCAGGTAGAAGTTGTTTTAAGTTCGTCTGCTATTCTATCTTATTGTAAACTAGCTTTTCTTTCTTTCACAAAGATAATATTATTTGACTCTTTCAGCGTTAACAATTCAAAAATTTACTGTGTGAGCTAGATGTGGTTTATTTCGGGAGTGTCATATTGTTTTGGTCATATTACACACAGAAGATAAACAGTAAACTAGTGATGGGCGATTCTCGAGATTTTACCAATCGAGAAAAATCGTCATCGTAAAAAAATACAATCAATACAGTCATCGATTACTTCCCGGAATCTACAATCGAGACAATCGAGATGTTTTTACAATCGATTATTGATTATTATTTTACAAGCTTATAGAGTAATTTTTAAGTTTTAGTAAATACGTGGCAACTAAAGATAGATGGAGTAAAACAACATACCAAGAAATCGATGTAAATTTAACACTGAGATGCTCTGAAAAAAGATCTTCCTTTGAAGCTAAATGAAAGGTTGTGAAAAAACAGAAGCAGTAATGTAGTTTGCTGCTATCGTTTTCATTAACTCTTTCATTCAACTTCAATTGATGGAGGGGCACCTGATATGAAGCCTTTAGAAAGCTGTATTCTAACATTTGTTAATAATCTTAATACAACTTGTTATGTAATACATCTTATCAGTTTTTAAGCCTTCTGAAAGAAATGTTAATCCCTAAACCTACCCCCTTTTCTGTACTAATGGTTTATGACAATTAACAAATTGTTAGAAATGCGTTTAAGAAATTAACTTTAATGTTACAACATCTCCGCTATAGTATTTATCTTTCGAATATAATGTGCCATTCTATATTTTAATACAGGCCAATAAACTCTAAATGATTAATTAATATCTTTAAGATATGTTCCGTATAAATTTCTTTAATAAAGTGTGCATACACTGTTAAAAATTTGCAGCATTCTGGCAGGTCATTTGACCGTTTTTTCCGAAAACGGTTACACAGCCGTAATTTAACACTATTCTGACTATATTATTGGCCATTTTATGGTCAGAATACAGTTAAATTATGGTTATGAAACCGTTTTTTCGAAAAACGGTCGAATGACCTGCCAGAATGCTGCAAAATTTTTAACAGTGTACTAATGTTTCGATAAAACACTGTAAAACATTTTAAGTTTGTAATGTTTGAGCATATTAATAATAAGTATCAAGGATTTTCATATCAAATTTTATTTTATGTATGGCAATGTGTATTATGTATGCAAGTCTAGTAAATTGAGAGTACTACAGATGAACCAGATGCCAGCAAAATGAGTTGAACACGTTAATCCCAACCCCTCAGAATTTTTCGAAACACTCTTTTCAAACAAGTTTTTCAAATATAAGATCAATATGTTATCAAGAAATATGTTCAAAGTTTTAATGGTAAGAACAACGCTATTTTGGAACGCTAAATAACTTAAGAAAATACTTTCAGTTCATTTACCTACTTTTAAAAATATTATTTAAATTATTCAAGGATTGTAATATCTTTTTGCTAATTTTGTTTTGTTATAAGTTCCCTTTTATTTTTAATGAAAGTGCGATGTCTAAATCGCGTAATTATGGCGCATTCGATAGAATTTAATAGCTTTTTCACATTTTCGATAAAGGCAAAAATTTGATACAAGTTAAAGTTCCCCTAAATATCTAATGCTGTAAGATTTCCCGTTGATCTAAAAAAAAAGAGCTTTATCGAAAAAGGGGAAGAAAAACCAGACAAATATACTTGCTAAAAAGGGAACCTGTGTAAACCGGAAACTGTTTACCACTCCCTATCGATGCCAAAATGATTCTTTAAATTTGAATTCCAATTAAAAATAGTTACTTTCTGACACATTAACGAACTTATTTTTATTCTCAAGCGTATTAGCTAGGATCGAATTTTTTCCTTTTTCGCTAAAGGCAAATGTTTCAAATTTTCGTAAATGCGAGCCTAATATTGGGGAATTTCACCATTAATCGAAAACAAAAGAACTTTACCGAAAAACAGAAGGATAACCGGACTCATATACCAGCTAAGTGGGAACCTACCTAAGACGGAAACCGGTTTCCATTCCCTAATGTTTCCAAAATATTTTTTTCTGTTTGTACTTGTACTTCAGGGATATGTTTAGGAAAATTTTAGGTCCTTTAAAGGACCCTTCACAAAATAATTTATTTTAAAACAGGACACTTCACAAAATTATTTATCCCAAAACAGGACCCTTCACAAAATTATTTGTCTCTTAAATACACCTTTCATAGAATTTTTTCACTTTCAAATTGAACTTTTCACAAATTTAGTCATTTAAAAATAAAATCTATCCTGTAAGTAAGCAGTTGAACTCACCACAGAGCATATTACTTAGCTTTTTATGCATGAAGGATAGGACATGAAGATATCAATAATTTAAAATTCACAAAATTATAACTAGAATTTTCACAAAAATAAGGAAAACTTCACAATTTCACGAAGACAGGACCCTGTGAGAAAAGTCTGGACAGACCCCTGTACTTAAATCCAAAGTAGTTACTTTTTGATTCATTTGAAAACTCAATTTTATTCTCAGGTGCATTTATAGGTGTAAATTAGCGGTCGCCACTCGCCACGTGGCGATTAAAGTTGTAAAAGTGGCGATTAAAATATCGGCCATCGATCGCCACTATAGTCGCCACTCACCAAGTGGCGATAAAAAAAATCTGTTACCGATCACCAACTGAAATACAACTTTTTTCATGGAAATATGCATCTCTACTTTGATTACATCTAATTAGCAAACTGATTAATTCTTTTTCCTACCTGATGCAAGAAGATTGCAGCGATTTAGCTGTATTTTCAATATTTCAGTTTTTCGCCATGCTCGCTCTTCAGTTGGATTATTTTTTCAAGAAATATAGTTTTATGCAAAATATATTCATCAGCTTTGATTCCACATGTATTTCAAATAATTTATTCCGTTTTTTTTTTTTTTTTTTTTTTTTTTTTTTTTTTTTTTTTTCTGTCACTGGATGCAAATGCAAGTGGATTTTAACCCTTTCGGGTCTGGTTTACTACTAATAGTACATGTCTTTTCATCAAGTATTATTTTGTCTTAAAAATTACTTTTGTTACTATCTACACATAGTAATGATAGTATATGGCTATGCTTTTCTTATTATGAGTTCATTTATGTTTGGACATTTAGTAATTTATTTTATACATATATTTCACTCTTTAAATTTAAAATATAGGTTACTTTTCTGAACATCGTGTGGTAAAACACAAAAAACATTATAAAGTTGTAATATCTGTTAAACCCTCTTGTAATACGAGATTTTCCAAACGTCTCCAAAAACTCTTAACCTATTATCATATCAGTAAATCTATTTGGATAGCTACGATTAAGATTATTAAAATAAAAGTAATTTTGTTCTCAAAATTGAAAAAAAAAATTGGACTCTAAAGGGTAAGGACATTACAATATCTTCAATGTGTTTGATCAGTTAGCTTATTTTTCTGCAAGAGATACTGTTTAATCCTGCGAAATACACTCACCAGCTTAGATTTCCACTGTATGTAATGTATATGGTATGTTAACACATTTAATTATTAACTAAAATCGAAATAGCATTTTATTGTGTTTTGTTTGATTTTTTTTTTTTTTTTTTTTTTTTGTATACACCTAGTTGTTGGAATTTAGATTTAGTTACTAACTTTTTATGTAAAGAAAGTAACAGTAATCTGATTGATAATTGTGTTTATGAACATTTACAAATAATCCAAAAATTTGTTCTAAAAAAATTAATATAACAATTTTGTAGTTTTAAAGTAATTTTCTTGAATTTCAACTGCGTCCCTATTCTTATCATGAATAGTTGGCTGGTATAAAACTCTGATTTACAGAAAATATGTATATATACAGCGATTATAGTTTATCTAGGTGCCAAGAAAGTTTGAAACATTATAGTGGCCACTAACTTTTAAAAGTGGCTACTAATGAAACTGAGTCTACCGGCCACTGGCTACTAACTCAATTTCCCAGTTTTCACCTATAGGTGCATTGTATCCAAAAATGGAAGGATAACCGCATAAAGATACCAGCTAAGAGGGAAACTGTCTAAAACGGAATTGGTCTTTGGTCCCTAGCGATTGAAACATAACTCTTCGTTGTCTGTACCCAAATCTAAAGTAGCGCCTTTCTAACTCATTTTTATTCTCAGGTGCATTAGCTAGAATCGATTTGCATTTTTACATTTTCGATAAAAGTAAAAGGTTTGATTGAGGAAAAGTTCCTAAATGTTGAATGCGTGTCTAATTCTGTGGAATTTTTTGGTTAGTCAAAAGAAAAAGAGCTTTATCAAAAAATGGGAGGATAACTAGACAAACCAGCTGAGACGGAATCTGTCTAAAACGGAATTGATTTCCAGGTTCTAAATGGGCCTCTAACATGACTGTTGCCCATCTGTACCTAAATCCAAAGTAGTATCTTTGTGAGACATTCACGAACTCATTAGAATCGAACAGCATTTTCCTTTTTCGGTAAAGGCAAACGATTTAATACAGATCAAAGTTACCCTAAATGTCTAATGCTGTAGAATTTCAAAGTTGATCGAAAACAAAAGAGCTTTATCGGAAAGGGAACCAGACAAATATATTTGCTAAGAGTGAACCTGTCTAACAAGGAATTGGTTCCAATCTCTAGCAATAGCTAATGAAGTTTGATTAAATTCCGTGCATTAGTTTTTGAAATATAGCAGCGTTACCTGTTGGGCTATTTGCACAACAAACAAATCAACACCATTTTACATCTAGGTCTAACTGAATATGAAGTATCATTAAATTTTGCGTATTACTTCTTGAGATGGTTATCAAAATTTTTGTCACATAAAAGACAGATATTTTCTAAAAACTGACCAATTTATCATGAATCCAATACTTCCTTCTTGTAAAGATAGATGAACGTAAAAATGGAAAAATGCCCCACACAAACTGAATTAAACCCTTTTCAACTTAAATATATGTAACAAAATCACACGCCTCCTAATCTGTATCCTTCTTTGAGAAACTATGACTTAAACCAAAAACGCACCAAGTGTCAATCTGACTGTGAAAGCTAAATAAATACCCAAAGAACTTCTAACTCATAAGAAAGGGCTCCATTACTGTTTTTCTAAGCTGGGATTTACATCACATTCATTTCGGTGACTTCCCTCCTTTACGCTAGCCAACCCAGCCTACGTAATAATGACGTAGATGGAATATGCTCATTCATTTCTCTCTCGCTCTCTCTCTCGCACCTCAACTAAAGTCTGCTCGATGCAAACCTCTCGCTTACATCGAGAGATACCTCTCCTCGATGAAAAACTCTCGCTTACCTCGAGATATGTCTTCTCGGTTCTAACTAAGGCCGAGAATGGGAAATCACTTTTCTTCCATTCTCGACATGTTACTCTCGATGATTGTCAAGAAAACTGATTTCTCGTTCTCGGTCAAGAAGGGCCGAGAAGAGATATCGAGGGGAGAGCTGGAAAGAGAGATAGGTATGACAATGAGCAGTGAAATGATGGAGCCTTCCGATAAATATTATGTATTAAATAAAAAAAATTCAAAGACAGAGATTGGTGAGTTTCGGGGGGCGCAAGAGTGGACACACGGGGGGGGGGGGATTTTCAAATTTTTACCGAACACATCATGTGATACATCATCAGAATTTGACAACCCTTTCATATTATGAACCTTTCTCCCATTCAAAGTTGAATTTCAGGATGCGGGGGGTGAGGGTGTGCGCGGACAAATCTTTAAAACTGTAGCGATATCTAGAATAATTATCATTTAAATGGGTTTTTTGTCGGAGCCTTCAGAAAAATAATACTTATTAAATATAAAAATATTAAGAGTTGGGGGAATTCCGGGAGTATTCAAGGGGCGTGAGAGTGGACCCACAGGGGTGCAATTTTCAAACTTTTATGAAACCTCTCATGTGATATATCTTCGGAAATCTTTCTGACTGCTCTTTCATATTATGAATCTTTCTTGAACAAATTTTTAAAACCGTAGCGATTTCTATGATAAATAGCATTTTGGATGTGAATTTTTTTTATGGGGTCTTCCGGTATTTATTATTTATTAAACATAAAAATTTTGAAAGTGGGGGCTGCATCAATTCCGGGGCGAAAGAGTGGACCCACTGGGGAGAGGGGTCGGGGAAGCAATTTTCAGACATTTTTTGAACCTGTCATGTGACATATCATAGGAAAGCTCTTGGATAACTCTTTCATATTATGAAACTTTCATCTCCCCCTCCCCAATTTTGCTCTCACTCTGAGGGGGGGGGGGGTCGTTTTCAAACTTTTTTGCATTCTCATCATTTTAGATCGGATTATTTTACGGAGCCACCCGGTATTATTTATAATACATGAAATTTCAAAAAGTTGGGTTGTATTCCGGGGAGTGCGGTAGTTGGCCACTTGGGGTGGGGGGGGGGGGGAGCACTTTCCTAACTTTTGTCGACACTCTTCATGTGATACATCATTAGAAAATCCACTTATTCATATTATGCACCTACCTGCCCTTTTCCCCACTTTGCCACCGGGGCATTTTTAGGGTTTCGTTCATCTGAAGAAACCCTATTCGTCTCGCTCCTCTGTCGGTCTGTCTGTCTGTCTGTCCGTCCGTCCGTCCGTCTGTCTGTCTGTCACAGAACCCGTTCTCAGAAACTATACATGTTGGAGACTTGAAATTTTGCATACTTATAGATGAACACCACACATCATACGACAAATGGTAAAATTTTGAAAAAGTCGTACATTTAACCCTTTGGGTTCCCACATGTATATTTTAAACAGTTCTTTCTATGTAAGCCTCTAATTAGATTGGAGGCGTGAAATTTTGCATATAGCTGAATACCTCACATCAAACGACAAATCATAAAATTTTGAAAAAGTCGTACATTTAACCCTTTGGGCTCCCACAAGTGTATTTTAAACAATTCTTTTTAAGTGAGCCCCTATTTAGGTTGGAGGTGTGAAATTTTCCATAATTATAGCTGAACACCTCACATCAAATGACAAACCATAAAATTTTGAAAAAGTCGTACATTTAACCTTTTGGGCTCCCACATGTGTACTTTAAACAATTCTTTCTAAGTGACACCGTATTTACGTTGGAGGTGTGAAATTTTGCGTACTTATAGATGGACACCACACATCATACGACAAATCGTAAAATTTTGAAAAAGTCGTACATTTAACCCTTTGGGATCCCACATGTATATTTTAAACAGTTCTTTCTATGTAAGCCTCTAATTAGATTGGAGGCGTGAAATTTTGCATATAGCTGAATACCTCACATCAAACGACAAATCATAAAATTTTGAAAAAGTCGTACATTTAACCTTTTGGGCTCCCACATGTGTATTTTAAAAAATTCTTTCTAAGTGAGCCCCTATTTAGATTGGAGGCGTGAAATTTTGCATACTTATAGCTCAACTTCCCAGATTACGCGTCAAATAATAAATTTTGAAAAAAGTTTTATGTTTAACCCTTTCAACTCCAGCTCGTGTATTTTAAGCAATTCTTTCTAACTGAGCCACCAATTAAATTGGAGATTTTAAATTTTGCATACTTATAGCAGAACACCTGAGGCCAAGCGACAAATCATAAAATCTTGAAAAAGTCTTACGTTTAAACCTTTGAGCTACCATGCATGTATTTGAAGCAATTCTTCCTAAGAGAGTCCCTAATTAAGTTGGAGACATGAAATTTTACATACGTATAGTTGAATATCTCAGACCACAGGACAAATCATAAAATCTTTAAAAAGTTTTATATAATAATTAACCCCTCCGGGCTCTAACTTGTGTATTTTAAGTATTTTTTCTAACCTCCGCCCTTTTAACCCAGGGAGAAATTTTCCAACTTTTGCCGACACTTGAACCTTCTTTCATATTATGCACCATAGCCTTACACATTTTAGTTCCATTTTTTACTGCCAGGTGCGCCTACTGATCTCGGGTGCTATGGGCCCATTCCCCTCGACTAATATATCTACGGATAGTATGTAAAACGGGTTTTCGTTCGGATAGATGTTTGTTTAGAATCGAGTGTGCCCCCTGGTTGCGAAATTTGGAACTAACAGATTTTTCAAAAAGAAAAAGTGTTTTGAAAGGAATATTAAACGAAACCCTTTGTGCGATCTGTGATCACACTTACCCACTTGTTCTAAATTTTGCTGACACTCCTCATGTTACATATTGGAAAGGCCTGTGACCACTTATTCATGTTATGCACCCCTCCACTTTGCCCCCCACGGGGAACTTTTCTAAATTTAGCCAAGACCCCTCATGTGACATATCGTTGGAAAGGTCTGTGACTACTTATTGATATTATGCACCTCCGGTGTCCACCCTCCCATTTTGCCCCCACGGGTGTACTTTTCTATATTTAGCCAAGACCCCTCATGTGACATATCGTTGAAAAGGTCTGAGACTACTTATTGATGTTATGCACCTCCGGTAACCGCCACCCCCCCACACACACACACACTTTGCCTCCATGGGGATATTTTTCTAAATTTAGCCGAGACCCCTCATGTGACATATTGTTGGAAAGGTCTGTGACCACTTACTCATTTTATGCACCTCCCGCGGTGCTCTCCCCCCAACTTTGTCCAACGGGGGCCATTTTTATAAATTTAGCCGGGAACTTTCATGTGACTTTTCTAAATTTACCAGAGACCCCCTTGTGATATATTGTCGGAAAGGTCTGCGACCACTTACCCACGTTATGCACCTCCCGCGCCCCTCCCCCCACTTTGCCCCACTGGGAGGGCATTTTTATAAATTCAGATCGAGATCTCTCATGTACCATGTGACATATAGTTGGAAAGGCCTAATGCCCCATGACGACTTATTCCTATTATGCTGCTGCTATGCTCCCCCCCTCCCCAGGGATCCGGTTCGAGATTATTTTTTTTACAACATTTTATAGTCCGTGCGCACCACGCCTGCTATACAGTGCCTTATATAGCGGGAAGCCAGTTCGAGATGTCATATTACAAGATTACGTATAAATTAGAGGCCCCGACTAAAGGAAGGGCCCGCTAGCGGGCGAAACCACTTAGTCCTTATTAACGCCGACTCATTCCAGTTTACCTGCAGACGATTCTTGATAAATTTATGAAGTATAAAAGTAGTTGGCAAACTGGAGTCATCGAGAAAATATTTACACAATCTAAAACTATCGAGATGCCCATACAATCGAAAGAATCGAGAAAAACATCTCGTTATCGCCCATCACTACAGTAAACACAGTGATTTGAGGCTGCTAAAAGTTATATCCGTCTTATGAATTGCCAATAGTTAGACACGAAGATTGGGAAACTAGCATGTTAAGTTGTAACTGCTGCTTTGAAAAAGTAAGGTATAAATATTAAAACACCAAACTTTTTCTATAAGATCAAAACTCAAATACGAGACAATTACATATGTTTTTCGAACCTCTTCAATTTAGTAGAGAGAAAAATGAGTTTCATCTAGCGTAGCGGGTTAACGCAACAGTTTAAAGCTCAGAGTTTCTGTAGCGGGCGCATGTTCGAACCCAAGCCTGGCAAAATGTGCTAATGTGTGTGTTGTGTCGATAATTCTATTTAGTAATAACATAATTTATTGGGAAGAGAAGATATAGGATTTTTATTTTATTATTATTATTATGAATTCTTTATAATCTCTCTATTCTAAAAAAAAGTAACTACCGCTGTCACCGCCGCCGCCGCCGGTTTTGAATTTTTTGTGACCGGAGGTCTTTCTTCGTTAATATTAAGAAAAATAATGCATACAAAAATATGAAAATCGGAGGTTTTATACAGAAATGTTTGATAAACACGCTGTTGCAGACAGTTTTTAAGTCGAAGAATTGTTTTAAGGGATATTTAATGCTAAAGTTGGACAAAATCGTTCCACTAAAAAAGTTTTATAGGAGCAAAAACTATTCATGGGAATTTAATCATTTTAGATCATTTTATACGTTTGAAGTTCCCGGTGTGCAGACTGTATTTCTTCTTTTAATTTGACTCATTTTTTGAGGTATTATTTCTATTTTAAATTAAAATTTTCAGCATTTCTAGAGATATTTTTTACATTATTTTAGAAAACTAGGGGGCTCGGCCCCCTAGATATTGCACACAAAATATTGCAAAACAGTTTAAATTTAGAAATTGCGCTAGACATTTATTTAATATTTTGAGAGGATCTTTTCAACTATTTTTGTTAAGAAAGCGCAAATAATATTTCATTTCTAACAAAAGTATTTTCACGTGAATATTTAAAAGCGAAAGAATAGCTTGGTAAAAATTACGTCAGATTAAAAACGATTAATTTAAAGTGTCTCATTTAAAAGAACTTTCTTTTCGCTTTGTTAAAAATTACGTCAATTTGTACAATTTGGCGAGTGGTTTGGAGATTTATATAATTTGGCGAAATTGGTTTACGGGATAATCAAGTAGTACCGCTGCGGATTTGGCGTTAAAATTCCCCAATCAAAGAGAAATGAATAGAAATCCGTTTATAGGGAGATCGCCACTGTTTTTTAAATTATAATTCAATCTTTCGAAATCTTTTTAAAGCCGATCAAATTAACGTGCATTTAGAGTCTGTGGGGTCTGGACGGGAGTTGGCGAGCGTAGCTCGTAGGGGGCTGAGCCCCCTAGTTAAATAAAATTTAACATTCAATAATATTTAAAAAAAATAATGATTATATATTTAAAATATTTAAGCTAAAATATTTTGCATTATAATTATCTCTCTATTCTAAAAAGAAGTAACTACCGCTGTCACCGCCGCCGCCGCCGCCGGTTTTGAATTTTTTGTGACCGGAGGTGTTTCTTCGTTAATATTAAGCAAAATAATGCATACAAAAATATGAAAATAGGTAGTATTATACAGAAAGATTTGATAAACACGCTGATGCAGACAGTTTTCAGATCGAAGAATTATTTTAAGAGATATTTAATGCTAAAGTTGGACAAAATCGTTCCACTAAATAAGTTTTATAGGAGCAAAAACTGTTCATAGGAATTTAATCATTTTTAGATCATTTTATGCGTTAGAATTTGCCGGAGTGCAGATTGTATTAATTTTTTTATTTTGACTAATTTTTTGAGGTTTTATTTCTATTTTAAATTCAGATTTTCAGCATTTCTAGAGATATTTTTAACAGATTTTAGAAAGTGATATTAATTTAAACTGTTGCCAACTGTATAAACAGCGGAAGCAATAATGTTTGCTTCAAAAAAAAAATATTTATACGTGTAAATAAATTAAAAAATTATTTACACGTGACTATTACAAACAGAAAAAAAAACATTTGGAATTAGAATTAAATAATTATGTACAAAAAGCAGGAACTTATTAAAAATTATGTCATAAAAACTATAATTACACCTGAATTTTAAGAGAGAAAGGAATTTGTAAAGCAATAAATTTATTAACATGCGTTAGAAGTCTTAAATAGGAGAAATTACGTCATATTTACGTCACATTACAGTTATTACACAAAATGAACACAAAATAATATTGCAAAACGGTTTAAATTTAGAAATTGCGCTAGACATTTATTTGATATTTTAAGAGGATACTTTTCAACTATTTTTGTTAGGAAAGCGCAAATAATATTTAATTTCTAACACAAGTATTTTCACGTGAGTATTAAAAAGAGAAAGAATAGTTTGGTCAAAATTACGTCAGATTAAAAACGATTAATTTAAAATGTCTCATTTAAATGAACTTTCTTTTCACTTTGTTAAAAAATACCAGGAGACAAAGACTCTGTTTACTTAATTCCTTTTATATTAGCTTATTTTGAAATGTTGTTACACGTGTCTACGTCATCAAGTTATTTTTATTTCGACGTTTTATTTGTATTTTTATTAATATTGTACTAATTTATTTGTTTTTTCGTTATTTAAAATAAAAATTATGTCAATTTGTATAATTTGGCGAGTGGTTTGGCGATTTATATAATTTGGCGAAATGGGTCGACGGGATAATCAAGTAGTACCGCAACGGATTTTGCGTTAAAATTCCCCAATCAAAGAGAAATGAATAGAAATCCGTTTATAGAGAGATCGCCACTGTTTTTTAAATTATAATTCAATCTTTCGAAATCTTTTTAAAGCCGATCAAATTAGCGTGCATTTAGAGTCTACGGTGTCTGGACGGGGGTTGGCGAGCGTAGCTCGTAGGGGGCCGAGCCCCCTAGTCAATTAAATAAATTGAGCGGATTTATAATTTTCGTTATATTTTCTGACCATTATGAAGAATATATGTGTGTGTGTCAGAAAGAAAAGTTTGTCATTCTTTTCCGTAAAAAATAAAACGGAAAGAAAGAAAAATATTAGTATAAGAGCTATAAAAGAAATTAACTTGTTATCCAGGTTTAATATTTAAAAAATGTATAAAAATGTAAAATAAAATTCAAGTAATAAAAAATGTATATTATAAATCGTTAGCTGCATCAAGTTTCAAATTTAGGTTTTTAGAGTATGAGTCAGATAAAAATAAAATTCATGGAAGCTTTTAATCGTCGTGTAGTTTTAAAAAATAAATAAATAATTAAAAATAAATATTGTTATTTTTACAAAAAAAAAAAAAAAAAAAAAAAAAATCAGGCTATAGTAAGTAAAAATAAATTCTCTACCCGTCATTTTTAGGTACTGATTAAAAGCAAGCATAATTGGTTGTAAATTATAAACTTAAAATTCTTTCACTTCATTGAATAGGTTAGACTGACAGCACCATCTATCGCCTTAAAGAAATTGGAATCACTTATGCAATATCGAAATTCGTCATCCAATAATTAATTTAAAAGCAACTAATTAAAAATTCAGGAGTTTTTCTGATGAAATATTCAAGTTATTTACCGTCAAATCTTGACGAGCACTATCTAGTTCTACTTTATAAATCATGTTACTATATTTCCCTTCTTTTTGCTTACTAGAAATTTTAGCTTTACTCTTTAACCAATTCATCCAATTTTTGCTTTTTCTAAATAATTATCTGATCCACAATCTGTCCCTTTGAAAAATCTAACCCCTGATTTTCATGTCCTTGAAAATCTGTTTAAAATAGAACATTTGTTACTCATACCCAATCACTGGCAGAAATCTGCAAATGTCAATTTTTATTCTTCTAAAAAATCATTGTAGAACTATTCTAAAAAGACACGAGTTCTGTTTTTCCGAAATTCAAGAAAAATACTAACAGTAAATGAGGATAGACAAGAGATATCAAGCGGTCTCTTTATTCCACTCACACTGACTGTGCAAAGGAATGCTGCAGAATCAAACAGAATATGTATTGTTATACCTATCCCATGAATAGCAAAAAAATACCCTTTTGAGCTAATTATTAAAGTATTGTAAAACATATTAAAAAAGTTTGAGTACATTGTTTTTTAAATAGGAAGTTTTTCCCCCTTTTTCAATTTCTGAATAAATGTAATTTTCACATTCAGCGCAATCCCAAATACTAGCATAAAAATTGATAAGTGTCTCATCTCTACCGTGTACCTTAAGATTATTAAAATTTCATGACTATTATTGGTATTATACTGGTCAATTTTTTGTGAAAGTTATGGCATATCCTTCTATACATAAAAAAAAGTTTTGATTTGAAAATGGACCAATGAAAATCTGCGTAGGTATTCCCGGCAGATCGGCATCCAATTTGAATGCTTAAACATGGCCTTTCTTCGTTAATATTAAAAAAACTGTCTCATACAAAAATATGAAAATCGGTAGTATTATAAAGAAATGTTTGATAAACACGCTGATGCAGACAGTTTTCAAATCGAAGAATTATTTTAAGAGATATTTAATGCCAAAGTTGGACAAAATCATTCCATTAAAAAAGTTTTATAGGAGCAAAAACTGTACATAGGAATTTAATCATTTTAGATCATTTTATGCGTCAGAATTTCCCGGTGTGCAGACTGCATTTAGTTTTTTTTATTTGGCTCATTTTTTGAGGTTTTATTTCTATATAAATTCAAATTTTCAGCATTTCGAGAGATATTTTTTACTTATTTTAGAAAATTGTATTAATTTAAACTGTTGCCAACTGTATAAACAGCGCAAACAATAACGTTTGCTTCAAATTAAAAATTTATTTTACACATGACTATTATAAACAGAAAATATAAAAAGCAGGAACTCATTGAAAATTACGTCATAAAAACTATATTTACATGTGAATTTTAAAAGAGAAAGAATATTGCAAAATAATAAATTCATTAACATGCGTTAGAAGTCTTAAATAGGAGAATTTACGTCACATTACACTTATTACGTAAAATGAACAAAAAATAATATTGCAAAACAGTTTAAATTTAAAAATTGCGCAAGACATTTATTTGATATTTTAAGATGATCATAATATTTCATTTCTAACAAAAGTATTTTTACGTCAATCTCTCTATTCTAAAAAAAAGTAACTACCGCTGTCACCGCCGCCGCCGGTTTTGAATTTTTTGTGACCGGAGGTCTTTCTCCGTTAATAATAAGAAAAATATCTCTCTATTCTAAAAAAAAAGTAACTACCGCTGTCACCGCCGCCGCCGGTTTTGAATTTTTTGTGACCGGAGGTCTTTCTCCGTTAATAATAAGAAAAATATTGCATACAGAAATATGAAAATCGGCGGTATTATAGAGAAATGTTTGATAAACACGCTGATGCAGATAGTTTTCAAATCGAAGAATTATTTTAAGAGATATTTAAGGCTAAATTTGGACAAAGTCGTTCCATTAAAAAAGTTTTATAGGAGCAAAAACTATACATCGGAATTTAATCATTTTATACGTTATAATTTCCCGGTGTGCAGATTGCATTTAGTTTTTAAATTTTACTCATCTTTTGAGCTTTTATTTCTATTTTAAATTCAAATTTTCGGCATTTCGAGAGATATTTTTTACTTATTTTAGAAAATAGTACTAATTTAACCTGTTGCCAACTTTATAAATAGCGCAAACAATAATGTTTGCTTCAAATTAAAAATTTATTTACACGTGACTATTATAAACAGAAAAAAAACTTTCAAATTAGAATTAAATAATTACGTATAAAAAGGAGGAACTTATTGAAAATTACTTCATTTATAATTACACGTGAATTTTAACAGAGAAAGGATATTGTAAAATAATAAATTCATTAACATGCGTTAGAAGTCTTAAATAGGAGAAATTACGTCATATTTACGTCACATTACAGTTATTACATAAAATGAACACAAAATAATATTGCAAAACAGTTTAAATTTAGAAAATGAGCTAGACATTTATTTGATATTTTGAGAGGATTTTTTCAACTATTTTTGTTAGGAAAGCGCAAATAATATTTCATTTCTAACAAAAGTATTTTCACGTGAATATTTAAAAGAGAAAGAACAGCTTGGTCAAAATTACGTCAGATTAAAAACGATTAATTTAAAATGTCTCATTTAAAAGAACTTTCTTTTCGCTTTATTAAAAAATACCAGGAGACAAATACTCTGTTTACATAATTCCTTTTATATTGGCTTATTTTGAAATGTTGTTACACGTGTCTACGTCATCAAGTTATTTTTATTTCGACGTTTTATTTGTATCTTTATTAATGTTGTACTAAATTAATAGTTCTTTCGTTATTTAAAATAAAAATTATGTCAATTTGTATAATTTGGCGAGAGGTTTGGCAATTTATATAATTTGGCGAAATTGGTCGACGGGATGATCAAGTAGTACCGCAGCGGATTTGGCGTTAAAATTCCCCAATCAAAGAGAAATGAATAGAAATCCGTTTATAGGGAGATCGCCACTGTTTTTTAAATTATAATTCAGTCTTTCGAAATCTTTTTAAAGCCGATCAAATTAGCGTGCATTTAGAGTCTGCGGTGTCTTGATGGGGGTTGGCGGTCGAGCCCCCTAGTATTAAAAAGAGAAAGAAAAGTTTGGTGAAAATTGCGTCGGATTATAATTGTCAGATTCAAATTATAATTCAATCTTCCGAAATCTTTTTAAAGCCGATCAAATTAGCGTGCTGTTTGAGTCTACGGTGTCTGAACGGGGGTTGACGAGCGTAGCTTGTAGGGGGCAGAGCCCCCTAGTCCTTCTATATATAAAAAAAAGTTTTGATTTGGAAATGGGCCAATGAAAATCTGCGTAGATATTCCCGGCAGATCGGCATCCAATTTGAATGCTTAAGCATGGCCTTTCTTCGTTAATATTAAAAAAACTGTTGCATACAAAAATATGAAAATCGGTAGTATTATAGAGAAATGTTTGATAAACACGCTGATGCAGACAGTTTTCAAATCGAAGAATTATTTTAAGAGATATTTAATGCCAAAGTTGGACAAAATCGTTCCATTAAAAAAGTTTTATAGGAGCAAAAACTGCACATAGGAATTTAATTATTTTTAGATCACTAGGGGGCTCGGCCCCCTACGAGCTTCGCTCGCCAACCCCCGTCCAGACACCGCAGACTCTAAATGCGCGCTAATGTGATCGGCTTTAAAAAGATTTCGAAAGATTGAATTATAATTTAAAAAACAGTGGCGATCTCCCTATAAACGGATTTCTATTCATTTCTCTTTGATTGGGGAAATTCGAACGCCAAATCCGCTGCGGTACTACTTGATTATCCCGTCCACAAATTTCGCCAAATTATATAAATCGCCAAACCACTCGCCAAATTATACAAATTGACGTAATTTTTATTTTAAATAACGGAAGAACAAATAAATTAGTACAACATTAATAAAAATACAAATAAAACGTCGAAATAAAAATAACTTGATGACGTAGACACGTGTAACAACATTTCAAAATAAGCTAATATAAAAGGAATTAAGTAAACAGAATCTTTGTCTCCCGGTATTTTTTAACAAAGCGAAAAGAAAGTTCTTTTAAATGAGACATTTTAAATTAATCGTTTTTAATCTGACGTAATTTTGACCAAACTATTCTTTCTCTTTTTAATATTCACGTGAAAATACTTGTGTTAGAAATAAAATATTATTTGCGCTTTCCTAAGAAAAATAGTTGAAAAGTATCCTCTCAAAATATCAAATAAATGTCTAGCGCAATTTTTAAATTTAAACCGTTTTGCAATATTATTTTGTGTTCATTTTATGTAATAACTGTAATGTGACGTAAATATGACGTAATTTCTCCTATTTAAGACTTCTAACGCATGTTAATAAATTTATTATTTTACAAATTCCTTTCTCTCTTAAAATTCACGTGTAATTATATTTTTTATGACTAATTTTTAATAAGTTCTTGCTTTTTGTACATAATTATTTAATTCTAATTCCAAATGTTTTTTTCTGTTTATAATAGTCACGTGTAAATAAATTTTTAATTTATTACACGTATAAATATATATATATATTTTTTTTAAAGCAAACATTATTGTTTCCGCTGTTTATGCAGTTGGCAACAGTTTAAATTAATATCACTTTCTAAAATCTGTAAAAAATATCTCTCGAAATGCTGAAAATTTGAATTTAAAATAGATATAAAACCTCGAAAAATGAGTCAAATTATAAAAATAAATCAATTCTGTACACCGGGAAATTATAACGTATAAAATGAACTAAAAATTATTAAATTCCGACGTATAGTTTTTTTCTACTATAAAACTTTTTTAGTGGAACGATTTTGTCCAACTTTAGCATTAAATATCTCTTAAAATAATTCTTCGATTTGAAAACTGTCTGCATCAGCGTGTTTATCAAACATTTCTGTATAACACTACCGATTTTCATATTTTTGTATGCATTATTTTTCTTAATATTAACGAAGAAAGACCTCCGGTCACAAAAAATTCAAAACCGGCGGCAGCGGCGGCGGCGGTGACAGCGGTAGTTACTTTTTTTTAGAATAGAGAGATTTTATGCGTCAGAATTTCCCGGTGTGCACACTGCATTTAGTATTTTAATTTGACTCATTTTTTGAAGTTTTATTTCTATTTTAAATTAAAATTTTCAACATTTCGAGAGATATTTTTTACAAAATTTAGAAAATTGTATTAATTTAAACTGTTGCCAACTGTATGAACAGCGCAAACAATAATGTTTGCTTCAAATTAAAAATTTATTTTACACATGACTATTTTAAACAGAAAATATAACAAGTTGGAAATTGCTCGTGAAACGTGGCAAATGAGGTGCGTTCGTACTATAACTAGTTTTATGATTATTTTTTGCACCCGATATTGTACTGAATGTATAATTTTTTGCACTTCATAAAGTGCATAGTCTGATACATCATTAAAATGCACTTCCAATAATTTTTTCGGAACACTTTTGACTGTCCCTGTAATTAAACTATACATCCGATTTTCCTAAAATTTGAAATAGCTCAACAAAATTTTGCAACAATTATATCTTTAAAATTTCAGACCATTCGGAAGGCTGTAATATCATTAAAATGCACTTGCAATATTTTTTCCCATTGGCCGTAATGTAAAGAAAAACTTTTGACTGTCCCTGTAATTAAACTATACATCCGATTTTCCTAAAATTTGAAATGGCTCGACAAAATTTTGCAACAATTATATCTTTAAAATTTCAGATCATTCGGAAGGCTCTAATATCATTAAAATCCACTTGCAATAATTTTTCCCATTGGCCGTAATGTAAAGAAAAGCTTTTGACTGTCCCTGTAATTAAACTATACATCCGATTTTCATAAAATTTGAAATGGCTCGACAAAATTTTGCAACAATCATATATTTGAAATTTCAGACCATTCGGTTGGGTAGTTTTTGCTCTGTTACATGCGGACAGACGGACGGACGGACTGAACGACGACTATAGGTGCTACGTATTTATATAATTACGAACGCACCTAAAAAGCAGGAACTCATTGAAAATTACGTCATAAAAACTATACTTACACGTGAATTTTAAAAGAGAAAGAATATTGTAAAATAATAAATTCATTAACATGCGTTAGAAGTTTTAAATAAGAGAATTTACGTCACATTTACGTCACATTACACTTATTACGTAAAATGAACAAAAAATAATATTGCAAAACAGTTTAAATTTAAAAATTGCGCGAGACATTTATTTGATATTTTAAGATTATCATAATATTTCATTTCTATCAAAAGTATTTTTACGTGAATATTAAAAAGAGAAAGAAAAGCTTGGTGAAAATTACGTCAGATTATAATTGTCAGATTCAAATTATAATTCAATCTTCCGAAATCTTTTTAAAGCCGATCAAATTAGCGTGCTGTTAGAGTCTGCGGTGTCTGAACGGGGGTTGACGAGCGTAGCTCGTAGGGGGCGGAGCCCCCTAGTATATATAAAAAAAGGTTTTGCTTTGGAAATGGACCAATGAAAACCTGCGTAGATATTCCCGGTAGATCGGCATCCAATTTGAATGCTTAAGCATGGCCTTTCTTCGTTAATATTAAAAAAACTGTTGCATACAAAAATATGAAAATCGGAGGTATTATAGAGAAATCTTTGATAAACACGCTGATGCAGATAGTTTTCAAATCGAAGAATTATTTAAAGAGATATTTAATGCTTAAGTTGGACAAAATCGTTCCATTAAAAAAGTTTTATTGGAGCAAAAACTATACATGAGAATTTAACCATTTTTAGATCATTTTATACGTTATAAGTTCCCGGTGTGCAGATTGTATTTATTTTTTTTATTTGACTCATTTTTTGAGGTCTTATTTCTATTTTAAATTCAAATTTTCAGCATTTCGAGAGATATTTTTTACTTATTTTAGAAAATGTTATTGATTTAAACTGTTGCCAAATGTATAAACAGCGCAAACAATAATGTTTACTTCAAATTAAAAATTTATTTACACGTGACTATTATAAACAGAAAAGAAAAAAAAACTTTAAAATTAGAATTAAATGATTACATGTTAAAAGCAGGAAAATTACGTCATAAGAACCATATTTACACTTGAATTTTAAAGAGAAACAAAATGCTAAAATAAAAAAAATCATTAGTATGCGTTAAAACTTGTAAATAGAGGAAATTACGTCATATTTAAAATGGCCAAAAAATATGGCAAAACAATTTAAATTAAAAAATATATTTGCACGAGACATTTATTTGATATTTTGAGATAATCTTTTCAACTATTATCGTGAATTCGAAGACAGCGCAAATAATATTTCTTTTTAACAACAAAAGTATTTTCACATGAATATTAATAAGAGAAATAAAACTTTGGTGTAAATTATGTCAGATTTAAAACGATACATTTAAAATGAATTATTTAAAAGGACTATCTTATAGCGCTGTTAAAAAATACCGGAAGGCAATGACACTGTTTACTAAATTCATTTTACATTAGCTTATTTTCAAATGTTTAACTAATTTTTTTTAATTAAATACGAAAACAGCTATTCTATCTCTTAACAGCAGCAGATTTGGTCTTAAAAATCCCCAATCCAAGGAAAACGAATGGAAACCCGTTTACAGAGAGATCGCTACTGTTTTTTTTTTAATTTAATTTAATTTTATTTTATTTTTATTTTTTATTTTTTATTTTATTTTATTTATTTATTTTTTTTTTGTTGTTGTTTTTAATATTTTTAAAGCCGATCAAATTAGTGTACTTTTTGGATTTTGGTGTGCAAGACTTTTTAGCTCACAGGCTATCAAAGCCTGAGAGTTAATGTACCCGCCGGTTCTGTATGTACGTAACGCGATAACTCTTGATAGAAACATCCAATTTGTTCAAATTTTTGAAGAGAAAACTTCTTTAGGCGCGTTGTGCTTTTTTTGAGATGGGGAAAAACCACTGATTTCGAGACACTGTAACGTAACGACATGCTAGCATTTTGACACATAGACACTAGCGCGCCAAGCGGTGAATGACAGGAACTTTTCCCTCTTCAGCTCAATCCGCAAAAAAAGAAGGAAGCTAAAACTCACTTTTTCTCCCGGCGTATTGCTAAAACAAATTATTATTTTGTTTTTCGTCAGTTAAAATGAATTATACCGTATTCGTGACCTACCTATTTCGTGTAACTAAAAACCGATAACGCTGTATTTTATCATGTTGATGGTCTGGTCAATAACCAACAGTATTGACGGGAATTTCGATTACGGAAGATAAAATACGGGGCACAGATGTCAGATACGCACTTGGGTACCTAATTGACAGCAAAATGGCGTTATTTTATTTTACAAGGTAACCCGGCTACTGTTGCTTATTTATTAATAAATTGTTCATTTACTTTTATTTTATTTTTTTTAATTGTACAATTGTTTTGTTCTATAGTTATTAATGAAATTACCGTTTATTTATTATTGTTTACTTTTTAAAACAATAGAAAATAATTTAAAAATATACATTGTAACTGGTATTGGAAAACGGGCTTTCGCCAAATTGACGTTAAAAAATCGCGCCAAACCTGGTTCGTATATCACATCTCTGCCAAATTCTCGTTATTTTTATTTTTCGACTTTTTATCCAAATTTTCCGGATTTTTTAAATTTTCCCTTTCATTGTATCCCAAACACTACCTTCATACCAAATTTCAAGATTCTAGGGATACAGGACGTACCTCTGAGTTTTGATGATCGGTGAATCAGTGTCGAAAAGGGGAAAGTTTAAGTTCATATATCTTCTGAAATAAAAAAGATAGAAACGTGAAATTTCAGCATTTAGTTCCATTTCCACATTACTTTAGATTTACGAAGTTTCAAGTTGCTGGGAATCACCAACACAAAGATATTGGGGGTCAAAAGTACCCTGAGTTGCTTCCAGAAAAAGAGGCTTACGGCTGTGCTTTCAAGACTTGGCAGGGGCACTGCCGTGTTCCCAGATGCTTTCATTAGTGCTGCTACACAATTCAACGCATAAAACATTTCCTGACGATTAAAAAAACACACACGTAATTGTTGAAGTTTTCACTTCTATTGGCACTCCCGGAGTGCCACTGTTTTTTTTTTCCTAGGTTCATTCTGATAAGGCGCTTCCCTGATTAGTTTTGGGGGTTCATTGTTTAAGGATAAAGGGGGGCTAGTCCACCCCCCTTAATTTAGATAAATGGGTTTTTTATGCAGAATTATTCGATTTGCTCCAAATTTGGTATACCGGTTTATTATGTTAAGGAGCTTCCCTGATTAGATTTGGAGGTTCATTAGTTAAGTATAAAGGGGGGAAAGGGGGCTATCCCCTCTTAATTTAGATAAATGGGTTTTTCGTGCAGAATTATTCGATTTGCTCCAAATTTGGTATACCGGTTTATTATGTTAAGGAGCTGCCTTGATAAGATTTGGAGGTTTATTGGTTAAGTATAAAGGGGGGGGGGTCGGGAACTAGTCCTCCCCCCCCTTAATTTAGATAAATGGGTTTTCATGCAGAATTATCCAATTTACTTTAATTCTTTTTCTAGGTTCATTCTGATAAGGAACTTTCCTGATTAGATTTGAAGGTTCATTGGTTAAGCATAAAGGGGGAATTGGGTGAGCTAATACCCCTTAATTTAGCGAAATGGTTTTTCATGCTGAATCATCTGATTTGCTTCAAATTTGGTATACCAGTTTATTATGTTAAGAAGCTTCCCTGATTAGATTTGGAGGTTCATTGGTTAAGTATAAAGGGGGGAACGGGGGCTAATACCCCTTTATTTAATTTTCGAGGGGCATTATTCTTTGAAATAAGAGTATAATATACAATTAGTGCGAATAGCCTGTGAGCTCAATGCCATCAGTTTAACTGGGCACTTTTCTTTTTCTTTTAAATCCTAACGATAGTAACAAGTTGGAAATTGCTCGTCAAACGTGGCAAATGAGGTGCGTTCGCACTATAACTAGTTTTATAATTATTTTTTTTGCACCCCATATTGTACTGAATGTATAATTTTTTGCACTTCATAAAGCGCATAGTCTGATACATCATTAAAATGCACTTCCAATAATTTTTTTCCCATTCCCCGTAATGTAACGGAACACTTTTGACTGTCCCTGTAATTAAACTATACATCCGATTTTCCTAATATTTCAAATAGCTCAACAAAATTTTGCAACAATTATATCTTTAAAATTTCAGACCATTCGGAAGGCTGTAATATCATTAAAATGCACTTGCAATAATTTTTCCCATTGGCCGTAATGTAAAGAAAAACTTTTGACTGTCCCTGTAATTAAACTATACATCCGATTTTCCTAAAATTTGAAATGGCTCGACAAAATTTTGCAACAGTTATATCTTTAAAATTTCAGATCATTCGGAAGGCTCTAATATCATTAAAATGCACTTGCAATAATTTTTCCCTTTGGCCGTAATGTAAAGAAAAACTTTTGACTGTCCCTGTAATTAAACTATACATCCGATTTTCATAAAATTTGAAATGGCTCGACAAAATTTTGCAACAATCATATATCTGAAATTTCAGACCATTCGGTTGGGTAGTTTTTGCTCTGTTACATGCGGACGGACAGACGGACAGACGGACGGACAGACTGAACGACGACTATAGGTGCTACGTATTTATATAATTACGAACGCACCTAAAAATGGGACATTTGCAAACCAAGACCTTGCCAACAACAAAAGAGTATGAAAATCTGTTCAAGAGTTATTCGTGGACATTCATAGATAAAGTAAAATGCAAACAAATTGTATAACCTTTTTTGCTGAAAATTCACAGAATACAGTATTTAATACAAATTGTAGATAAATATCTACATTCTAAATTATCTTGTTGGATTTGATTAAAACATTTAAAATATTTTTTGAAAATTCTATCTTACATAACTTGTATTATATTTTTATTTTAAATTATTAAAAACACTTATTTTGTAATTTTCTATTAGTTGAAACTTGTCTTTAACATCACAGAAATGTTAATAAATATTTAGAAATTTATGATCAAAACAGGCACTTTTAGCATGGACTAAGAATTCTTAATCACTTGGCAGTGTTTGCATGATGTGAACATTTAATTTTAATTCCAAACTCTCAAACTTTTTTTTTTTTTTTTTGAATGAATGAATTTTAATAAAATTTTGCTGTTACATGAAGAAAAAGCTTTTAATAAGCTACCTTCCTGACACAATCGAAAAGAAAGATGCGTCATACTCATAACGTTACAAAGCTTTTAAATATTTAAGGATATTTTTTTTTAAATCAATATCTTAAAAGTAATTTTACTTTTTAATCACTTCAACGTTTGCCCCGAGATAAGTCAAGGGTGTGTGTGTGTGTGGGGGGGGGGGGGGGGGTTAAAAGCACTGTTTCCCTATACCAGCCGCCAGTGAAGTGGTTAAACTGCATAACTAATGTAAATGTGGTAATTAGTTAGCAATTAACTATAAATCTCTACCACATTTTCAGAAAAAAATTGTTTTAGTCTAAAATTTAAAACAAACATAAAAATAAGAATGAAAATTGTACAATTGTATTGAAAAATTTATAAACCATAACTTAAGTGCAAGAATTTTATGCTAGCAATTTATTAGTCCAGGAGGTCCCACAATTTTAGCATTGATTTAAGTGTATACAGGGCTAGTACTCAGATTTTCAAAATTTTAGGAATTTTTTACCCGAGTAACTGGCTTCATATTACAAACTGTTTTGATGGCTTACTGCAACTGTATTAATAAGTATTCTAAATTCCTGCATGATTGAGCCAACCAGAATGAGAAATACTCTCCTCCTCTCTCTTTTGGATGTTCTCGGTGAACCTAGAAAACAAGAGATAAGAAGCAAGGATGGTTATGAGTAGAAAAAAAATTCTGAAATTCACAGCTGTTCAAATTTGCTGAAAGTTTTTTTTTCTATGATTCTTTGTTGAAATTTGTGTTTTTTTCCACGATCTTTGACCTTATTTGTGCGACTTATTGACAAAATTTTGCGTTTTTCTCACGATCCTTTGACAAAATTCTCATTTTTTCTGCAATGTTTTGACAAAATTAGTGATTTTTTTGCGATTCTTAGACAAAATTCACATCTTTTCCAGAATTCTTTGCTGAAATTTGCGTTTATTATGCGATCCTTTGAAAAAATTCGCGTTTTTTTTTTTTCCCCCACAAATGCTTCGTTGAAATTCATGTTTATTCCGTGATCTTTTGACTAAGTTTTTTTTTTTTTTTTAGATCTTTTGACAAAGTTTTTTTTTTTTTTTAGATCTTTTGACAAAGTTTTTTTTTTTTTTTTTCTTTAGATCTTTTGACAAAATTGGTGTCTTTTTCGCGATACTTTGGAGAAATCAGTTTTTTGTTGATCTCTGCACGAAGTTTGAGTTTCTTTTCCCCCTAATTCATTGTTGAAATTCGCGGGTTTTTTTTTACGATCTTTTGACGAAATTCGCGTTTGTTTCTGTAGTGACCATTTGTCGAAATTCGCGATATTTTTATGTCCGAATTTTCAAACTGATGACAGATTTTTTTTTTTTTTTTTTTCATTTTTGGAAAATTTGGAACAGAATCAACTTCGTAGAATTTTCAACCAAACAAAGTGAAAGAAATTGGTGTGCATTGGCGATCTCGAAATACTTTGAGATTTACGAAGTTAACGAGCTAATATATATGTTTAGGAACAAGAAGAAAATTTTGAGAGAATTTTAAGGGGCAAAATAATAGTTAGGAAATGTAGAATTTTAGGGGGGATGCGAGCCCTGTGTGTATGCATGTATATATATATATACAGGGTGATTCATAAATATCGAAACAATAGGCTATTTCCTTAAATATTGCCCCTAGACCCATACTTCCAATTGCAAAGTTTCATAAAAAAGGGTGCAAAATTTAATGACATAAGTTGCAACTCCATGGGGGGTCTATTTGAAAAAATAAGAAAATTAAATTTTTATACGGCCCCGCCCCCGTAGTGTAAAAATTCCAATCAGGAAAACTTTCCTTATCCATTCCTGGATTAAACACAAAAAATTGCATCTTCATATCCGAAAAACGTGCAGAGTTATGGCCGTTTAAATAATGCATCAGGTTTTAAGGGATTAGACACAAATTGAAATGCACGCAATCCAAGAAACAATGTTACTTTAAGAGTTCTAGGAAACATGTAAAAAATATATTTGTGAAGTTAGAATTTTGATTTTTTTTTCTTTTTTTGTGATGGTTAACCATATAATTTGCGAACAAAATCACATCCTAATATTTCTCATAAAGTTTTTAAAAAATTTAAATGATTAGTATTTTTTTAAGCGGATTTAATTAAAAATCTTTATAGCTCGAAACATTATTCATCGGATTTAAAATTTTTTTCATTTAATTAAAGAGGAAAGTATAATTTTAGTTTTGATTCAGAATTTTTTTAAATATTAATTTTTAAAATATTAAAAATATTTATTTAAAAAATTATGTAACTTATTTTTTTTTAAATCATATTTCCGAAAGTAATTTTTTTTCAAATTTGCCGAAACAAAATTAATGTAAAATAATAAAAAAAGACATGTTCCAAGTTTGCACCTTTTTTATTTACGATTTTTGACTTATAATAATTTAAAGACGAGCAATGGTAAAAAGAAAGGAAAAGAAAAAAAAAACATCATGAAGAAAAACGCATTTAAAGTTTTAAACATTGATTGGCTCCTAATAAAATGTTTAAATGCATTTTAAAAAATTGAACGTGAAAAAGTAACTTTTTTCTGTAGCTTAAACTTCCGATTCTGTTTAACTTTTGCCGTTTCCACCTCCTTTTTGTACTACTTAAATGGCCATAAATAAATGCTAAATGTGTAATTTGAAAAAACGCTTTTTCTAACATGCCGATTAAAAGTTGTTCATAATTTTAACCCTTACAAATTCAGGCTTTTTATCGTCCTGGCGAGGCCGTTAAAGAAGTTTGTATTCTGGGATCGGGCCGACCAGACTCGGGATTAGCGACTTTTTTCTGAAGACTCGGCCAGACCGGCCGTAACGTATTTTTTATAACGAACCGAGTGTTGGTGTGATTTATAACGGCCAATTATCTGCATGAGGGATATGGTCCCAAAGGGGGGGGGGGGTCTTTCTAAGGGAACCTAATCCGTATTTACACAAGGATATCCAAGGTCCGATGAAAACCACTTAAAACTCCGAACGATTGGGCCGAAGGGCATGATTCTGTTCGAACACAGCACCTCCTGTCAAACAGCTTTGAGAGCAGAACCTCTCGGCCACTGGTTATACCGAACCGGGACTGGCTTCCTTATTCCTAGGTCTCCCGTGGTCGAAGTCCCGGTCTCGAGACAACCCGTATTAAAATCATTATCTCTGACTGACCTAATCCGAGCAAAATAAATTAAAATTTGTCTCAGCCCAAAAACTGTTACAACAAATGCATATATTTCTAAATGGCCATTATTTTACAATCAAACTTTAAAATTCATATATTTAAAGGATAGTAGATTTTTAAGGCAAAAAAATTAAAATACATTTAAACTAGTGAAAAAAATCTGCCTATGACGGAATCTTTTCTTAAACGGAAAAATCTGTTGATTCATGGAAAATGAATATAATAATACCTGAGAAAAAATAGACTACATTTACAACTCCTAAGAAGGGAACTTGTCTATAACGCTTTTTTTTCTTTCCTATGTGATTCCATCTTAAAAGATTTTACTTTATAAATGGAATATGGATTAACGATATTAAAGGAGAAGTGAATCATTTACATATAACTAGAGATTCATTAATAAAACAAATAATGACAGCTTTTGGCGATTCTTTAAAAATGATTATAAACATTATGATTATAAACATGAAAAAATAAAATATATAATAAGTATTTTTGGTCAGAAATCCTCCATACGAAACGACTTTTAACCATATCGATCTAAAAAACTATGCAGAAATTCAGTCATCAGGCCGGACTAGACTACGATTTGAACTTTTTTCCAGGCAGGGCCGAACTTTTTTTTCCTATGGGTCGGTTCGGGACCGGACCTAGATATTTCGACCCGTGCAGACCACCAGCATACTTTGAAATCAAGTTTAACGTAAAATCTATACGCTGCCTATTTTATGTCCAAAGGAGAGGCACTGCCTTATATCGACTTTTAATAATGTACAATTTGTGGATGATCCCTATCTTGCATTCAAAATGAGTCAAAAACTCGTCGCTCAGAGGCATGGATTGGTGTAAGTCACGAATTTTGGATTTTGATATCTCTGCGAATTTTGAAGATATCGAGATGATTTTTTGTGTGTGTGTGTGTGTTTAATTCAGGAATGGATAAGAAAAAATTTCCTAATTGGGAATTTTACTCTACGGGGCCGTATAAAAATTTAATTTTTGTATTTTCTCATATATAACCCCCATGGAGTTGAAACTTATCTCATCAAATTTTGCACCTTTTTTTATGAAACTTTGCAATTGGAAGTATGTGCCTAGGGGTAATATTTAAGGAGATAGCCTAATTGTTTCGATATTTATGAATCACCCTGTATATACAGAGGGTGTTTCACTACCAAACCGACAAACTTGCAGGAGGTGTAGGGGGCACAGAGACAAATCGGAATCACATGCAGGGTTGGAAATGCAATCCTAACGAGACAGAGGGATCGTTAGAGTCTTAATCCAGGGATGAAAGAGTTCCTCTTAAAGGAGGAATTCCACCTTTTTAAAAGCAAATATGGAAATTCTCTGGATTGATGCAAAAATGCAAAGAAAAGATTAGAAGCATATGGAGAGGGGGGTGGGGTGTGTCTATAAAGCTTAATAATTAGACATTTTGTCGACTGAAATCCTTGGAGTTTGTTTCTGATATCCAGTACTATCAAATCAAAGGCGAGTTTTTATTATAAGCATCTGAAAGTCATGTAAATTAAGTTCTGAAACTAGGGAAGGGGAATTCCCATAAGGATCTTTTTGGAATAGAATATTTTATTCTATTTATAAAACATTTCTGGGCAATTTCAGTGATACATTTTTGCAAATGTATTTCTGTAGTAAAGATCAGTTTGGCGTGCACAAGAGTATATTTAGCATAGTTTTTTTTTTTTTTTAGTTTCTAAACAGTTAAATCATTCAAAATAATACTATTATTTTGAAAAATTAATCTCCATACTTCACATAAGTTCATCAGATACATTTGGATGAATTTATACTTTACAACAAACTGTTTCCAATTTTCTGTTTTGATTTAATGATTTTACACGTTTTTAATACTTAGTAAGTTACAAAAAGAAAATAGCAATCATATGTACAGTTACAATTCATTTTATTGTATGTTAACTGTTAAAAGGTGTCTAAATTATACGAGCTTGGCCTTATTGTATAGACGGAAAAAATTTTCCACCTTTTCCCACTTTCATGCCTGTGAATCACAGAGAAAATTGTCATTTAGAGACCATAAGCATAAAATAAGACATGACTTTCGCAGGGTTCGTTGATATATATTGATGGATATATATCATGATGTATATACAATATTTATTTTCCAAATACAGTGAAACCTCCTTGAACGGCCACCTCTAAACAACGAAAATCTCCGAACACCGGCCACATGTTGATGGAACCAAATACGTTCCATAGCATTAACATCAGTACAAACCTCAAAATAAGGAATTCTGAACAATGACCACTCAAAAGTCACGAGAAGAAATTTTTACAGCTTCTGTTACAATCTCATATTTATTTGCAAACCGAAATGTGAAGCAGATCAAACAA